>JARJEI010000016.1:3892500-6292500 GCA_029955415.1 Lottia scabra
GTTATTAGATACAGTTTAGTTTAAATTGCTCGATAGTATAAATAGGTGAATACTAAACTAACAAGTTAATTATGTTCTGAGATATCCAATTATGTCCCTTGGAACGGTAAGTGAGTGTTGCTTGATTGAGACCACAATGGATTATCCACAGAGTTACTATTTATCGCTATGCTATCGTCCAAACGATGTATACAACTATTTCCAGTGACTTATTCTATTAACGTGGCCTGGTGTCAATACATCGTACTAAATACCAATCTCGTTGTTTTGTTATATTCAGATCAGTTATATCCCGTCTATTCAGATGTATCTGGCATTAGTAATACATGTAATACTATCTTGACGTAAAAGTTTTTTCAATTCACAGTCTGCTGTATGCTGCCTTTTCAGGAGCAGAAAGGTAAACCGTAACAAAATTACATTTCTAGTTATAGGGATATGTTCACTAACCGTTCGACCAAAAAACTGGATTTTTATTTAGCTAATCTAATCCGTAATAATGTTCCAAACTCTAATTTAAGCCTTCAAATCCCCGTGTATCCATAAATATCAGTGTTTGAAAGTAAAAAAATAAAAGACTCGTTTAGTAGGACTATGACTTATATTATATACAGAAAATGAAAAATAACTGTAAGGTATAATACGGGTATAATTGAAGGGATTGTGTGATTTTTTGGGCAGTTCCAGTAAATATGAAGGCTATTGACATAAATCAAGGCCCATTCCCCTTTAAATTTAACAGTATGGAGTTCGTGTACAAGTTTGATAAGTGTCATATTTTTCTTAAGCTCGAATCAATATCTCAGATTAAATAACGTGATATTTTGGAGTGTGCTAGAGGAATTTGCACCTTTGAGTGTTTGGAAATAAATAAAATTGCATGGCGAGTATGGGCAGGCGACACAGCATATACACCATGTGTAAATACAAGTATTTTATTTCAAGAATTAACTGCTGAAGAGCACATTTCTTTCCGTCCGGAATGACTCCAAAGGGGTTTAAATTCGACCAAAGACAATCAGGTGATAATGGTGAAAGCCAACACCGGGCCGATTCTCGAAAGCAGAATTATTTTGTCTTAATGGGTATTCGAACCCACAGCACCTTATATCTTGAAGAGGACAATCAAAATCGCTACAGGCGACTGCTACTTTACTGCCTCAAAAAGACAATGTTCCATCCCATAAACTAGATCTGTTGCAGAGCGCTAGCATAACTTTCACGGAGACCGTTTGACCCAGCGTTATATAGTTATCCATTGTTCACAACAACAAAATATGCTTACAATGCTATTTTAAAATCTTCAACTGTTGCTGGTAGTGGGCCATGTTCTCGATATCAGTACGTTGTTCATGTGACAGATCGAATGAGATGGCCCCGAGGACACCTATAGAGTGTTTCAGGATCATGCTCAAGGTCAAGGTCATGCATTCTATTATTACAATGCTATGATTTCTGTTATTTGCTTCAAAGAAAAAAACTTCCCAAAACATATTTAATTACGACCTTCACAAAACATAAGATGTAAACACTGCAAAAATATGAGGGATTAAGAGCGGATTATTGGAGTAATTATGTCGGATAACTACATCCATTCTATTGAGAAATATTGATTAAGCAAATTACTAATAACTAAAAGTATCGTGATATTTCAGGAAAGGTATAAAAATGCTAGATTTGAACTAAGCTGATGAAATACTTTTAAATCTGTTTGTACAAAGTATAAAACAAAATTATGGTGAATTCAAGAAAAACTTATTTCTTCTTGGCAATACATAAATCTAGTAAACCAGTCTCTGAAAAGAAAAAAAGGCATTATGACCACAAAATATTGAGAAAAAAAAAGACATATCCATGAAAGTTCGTTTTTTAACAACGTATTCCACTGTTGAAAATGAAATAAAGACACTTTGTGATGATCTCTGCTTGACAATATGGCAATTTATGATTGATTTACGTACGTATCTGACCGAAATCTGAATCTAAGTACCAATTGGTGCATTCTCTTGATTACGTCCAAATTGAAAATGTTGTTGCTGGTTGACATGTGAATACTTTTCAGCAATGGCCCACTTTTTAACACTTACAACGACGTCATGCATATTATATCCCTTGTCGTCGGTCGATTCATCCACAATAAACATTATTTTTAAGGGTCTCTTATCATGCAAATAACTAACCTTTCAATGATAGATAGGTAATGAATTCATCTAACATCTGTTCACCAATACTGGGTACTGCTGGTCTAGGGTGAACAGGTAAAGGGTCTATTCTGTTGTCATATATTGATCTTTTGGCCATGTTAGCTCTGTAAAGCTGAAAATACAAGGGGAAAATGTTATTGTGCAAAATTGAGCCTAAAGTAGGTTGAGTTAATAAATAAATATTACGAATTTATGTGTGTCAATATACGTTTAGTGCGACGACAGACCAATTGTTTTGAGCATTCCGCGTTTCGATTTTCTCTTTCAAAAAACCATTAGCTCCTGTAACCTCAAACACTCAAGGTTGGCTACGAGCTTATTAAATATATAGCAGTATATTCAGAAGTGAGTACGATCTTACGTTACAAATCGTAGAGTTGCATTTGTTCCATGATCTTATTTGCAACATGATTGAAGCACCGACGCTAACCCGTACCGTTGATGATAAGGAAGTATCATAAGATATTCCCTACCAAATTAACCAATCAGACTTCATAAGGAGTCCAGATTAGACAGATTAAACGTTTTGACCTTTTAGATGTTCTTCTCTAGAACGGTAATCAAATGACCAAAACTGTCATATATCATAGACTTAGTTTTCCACTAAGACAACAATCTTTGTGTCTGTATAAATCAATTATACCGTACAGTTGAATTGGAATTACAGCTTCCGTGCGTTTTCCTAAGGACAAAAACCGTCATGTATATACTAAGCCTACACGATACAGTGTGACCGAATGTTCCAAATAAGGATAAAGATATCAAGTGGCTCATCGCGATCCTTTAATTGTTACTATCCATCCATCTCGGATGTTATCGCCATCCTTTTTTTAAGGACCTTATTCTCGAAAACTGATAGAATCATAGATAGAGCCATAGAAAAAGATAAAATCTTTGAAGAAATATTTAGTAATCTGAATCATTTGATTTATAAATGCCTTTCGTGTTTTACTAATAATCTCAAATTTTTGGGTATAAGACTCCAAACCATAATCTAGCTTTTGTATTTTAGTACTTCCGGTACAGAGCGACTCAATGATTTAACTTACCATCGAGTGTAAAGGCGAAGAAGTGATGTCGTTAACCAGAACCACCACAGCCACCATAATAACTAAATAGCGTCCAGTCATTTCGTTTCTGTGCGTTTCAGATCTAAAATGTAAAATTCGGTATTTCACAAACAGAGCGTGAAAATGAAAACTTTTGAGTTCAAACACACCTCCGTTCTAAATTTTCTCATTAAAAAAATATTTTGAAAATTCTGCATTCTGTTACAAAAAAAAATTAATGACATAGCAGAACATCGTTGAAAATTATTTAAAAAAAAAATATCTGAAGTTAAAAACAGTTCTTGGATAACATTTCAATTTAATTGTCAGAGAAAGGTTATCATAGCTATGAATTACGACAGCATGTCAGAGACACAAAGCATCCTAAATTTGTTTACCGAAAAAAAATTGATAATGAAATGTTTTTATCAAAATATACAGTCACAAAACATGAGTTATTGACAATAGATAAAAGGAAACAGACGTATTTTTTCTGAATTAAGGTCACAGTAAGAACTAATGGAGGGTTGAGTTAAACTCCCTGACATTCGACTCGACAGATAACACAAAATTACTCAAATCACCAGCACAGAGCCATCCAGGTTAACCAATCCAACTGCCAACAACAAATTGCGATATCAGCTTCCGCTGGTACAAACGTTAACATGTCCAACCAAGCTTAGTAATCTGTTCAATCATCCAACAGATTGGTTTATTTGAACTTCAAACTTTGTATGTGTATCGGGGACACTGATTGCATCAATTTGCGCCATTCAAATTTCCATTCCGATGTCTGTGGTTCTTGCAATTACACTATAACTAGCGCTTTTTATGATGTCACTGATAGTGATCTGCACATAGACATACTATTAATATTATGTCTATGGATCTGCGTAGATATCAATAGTAGCTTCCGGTATATCAGTGGGGGTGACGTCATAAGACGCGTTAGGTTAAGTGGAATTGAAATCAGTGTCCATGATACACATACAAAGTTTAGAAAAACTCTTTACATGCCCTTTTAAGATGTCATCTACCAACCAAACGATATTAAAATCTAAAAGCAATGTCCCCCTCGTTGTGAGAACGTTAAAGAATTATTGCACAGTAAACCTTAAAAATAATGATATTTAAGGAGAAATATCTATCTATTAAATCTTTAAGAAGGAAAGATATTGAAATCTGTAATTTGAGATAAAAAATAAAAGAGGTTTGAGGTGTGATTACTTAATAGAATCGATGGTAAAACAGTTTTATCAAATCAGCATAGTGTCGAATAACTTCTGATATTGGAAAAACACACAACCTTGTCACTTAGCTTAATAATAGTTCTCAAATTAAATATCTTTTTACCTAGTGATAAAGTGGAGTAACTATTAATTATCTAGAATAATGTATAGAAAATACTCAAGTCAAAGTAAGCATTGTCAGGATTTTCTGTAATTATTCCATTAATGATCCTACTGAAAACTAGGGGAAACTGGTAAATGTTACATTGGGATCTTGCTTGAACCCCAGATCTATGGATTGGCCAGCATGAGCTACATAAGATCCTACTAGAAACATGATTGAAAACATGAGAGACATCGAACTACTTCTAGTAACAGCCGTCAAATGATTTTGTTTCTGAAAGTTTATCCCACCCAGGGATCTATACGATGAGATCCAGTTAATGTTTAAATATGAGTAGCTGAACGTTTTCGGAAAAACCCATTTGACCTAGATTCTGCAAGTCGCAAGGTTGTTATTATTTATATTTTGTAATCTAGCATTACGGATGAAACTAGTCACTCAGTAGCAATCGGGAACTCAATTCAACAGGTCGCCATCGATTGCACAAAATTTACGCCCTCAATCAATTGTAATCTACTGCTTCCTCAGACACTAAAAACATTCGGAACTACAGTCATGGTTGATTAATGTACGCACAGCTGAAGTGACGATCAACTTATTGCTCTCGGTTGAGGAAACTTCAATGTACGTAATTAGCCTAAACCGCAACTTCTTCACTTTCTTAAATGCAATAACGTATACTTGGATTAATGCAATACATTGCAATATAATAGTAATGCAAGTCATCTAAATTCTGAAAGGTTGAAGTTAAATATTAGTTGAATAAACTGAAAATGACAATATGGCATGATGAAGTTTAATATTATACTCCCAGGCATAACGTGATATTGGTTAATAATGGTAGGTAGATGTAAAAGTTGACATATTCTATCAATGTCAGCAAAGGTCTGATATTTCAGACAAGATTGTATCTAGTGGTAGGCGAACACATCTATTAAATCATTTATATTCAAATCCAATTCTGCTTTGTATAAATTAAATTCATTGAAAATAAATATTGTCTTTCACCTCATGACATTCAGTGATCGGTCAAATTTATGCATTCTAGTGTTTCATATTTGATGGACATCCGCAATAATTTTCATTCAGCTCGTACCAAAAAAGCCTCGATCTATTGCCCTATTGCAACAGAAGTCATTGGCAGGGTAAAACGAGTTTTGAAATCTAAAGGCTGTCACCGATTACACAAAAGTACACCCTCAATCAACAATTGTAAAATCTAAACGTACGATTACTAATATTTTGGCATTGTTAAGGCATAGGGGAGAAAAAAATATCAACATACGATACTGATTCAAATGGTTTATCATGTAGCTTATCCTCAAGGATTTTAACTTTTATTTTATTTTAAAACACTATGTTAGGAAAGCTTACCCTAGAAACAGCCACTGTGATGAATATAGCTTGAATTCATTTGTTACCTAACTTGATAAGAGGTTAATATTACCATCTGTAGTTCAAAACTTCCATGGTTCATATTTCTAGCCGGAGTAATATCAGTGTATTTGACATCATAAATGGTGGGTATACATGATTATATAATTCTTGTGAAATTCTCACCTGAAAGCTGAAAGTGGGCAAATTTCAACTTGTAGAGACACCACGCACAGACCTTATATTCCTTAAAAAAAATGCACGCGTTCCGCAAATGCTTGGTAATTCAGTTAGACCCTTGGTTTGGTATTTGAGTTTTGATCCCGGCCCCGTCGAGATTATATTTCAATCCGGTTTTCTTTGACTATGATGCTAGTGAGTGAGAGCTGCAGAACACTGTGTCACTCGCCGAGGGTCGTAAAGTTTTCCTTCGTTATACCGAAACTCGATCTCTATTGCAAATCAATGTTAGAGATATGTTCAAACCAGTTCATAGTTGTTTGTAGCAGGATCAATGTGCATAGAACTTAACACTAACGAATCCATTTTTAACCCTCGAAATAAATTCATAGTTTCATTTAAACCCAGAGGTTTTTTCTATGCATACGACCAATGGAGATATTTTATGAAAAAATTGAAACGGTTTGTTTCCATCAAATCAAGATAAATCCTCACCTTGGACAAGATCTGTAAGATAAATGTGGATATTTAATGTATGATGGAAGTAGTATGTTTACATTGCATCAGATCGATACAAATCCCTTGTCTTCAACAGGATCTGTCCAGACAGATGGGGATATTTTATAAAAATGGTCGGTTCACATTTAATCAAATCAATTTTTATTTAAATTTTAAATCAGAAAAGCTATGTCATTTTTGAAAAGCTTTACGGAGTCGTATATTTATTGCCCTGCTTTGACCATAAAACTTTGGAACTGTTTCATGATTTACCGCCTTCCTTATGACTGACATTTTAAATGGCACTGCTTTTAGAACTGGGTCATAAATCCGGCAATGATTACCAGCTTTGGACATCGTTCAATGTTCATTTTACCAAGACTATAATTAAAGTTTCAGAACTTCATCTTGGATCTTATAATTATATTCCTGGAATCGATTTAATTTAGCACCTACTCTTCTTTCTGAGTTGGACTTATAATATAGTTTTCAGAGCCTCGAGTTCAGTCGGATAGGACACAAGTCCCCGTGTTATGGTGGTCGTATACATTGACGGTCCATCGCGAGCTGGCAAAGTCGTCTTTATTAGTCCAATCAGGAGAAAAAAAATGAGCAAGTAATGAAGTAATAGCTCAGGAAAAAGCCGGATTGGGAGACGTATCAAATCCAATTCTACTCGTACTAGCTACCATTACATTAATGCTCTTAATATCAAAGTATTAACTTACACACAAGTAATTTGATCTTAAGCACCTTAATGTTTCTTACAATGTGTTAATGAAACAGTAAACACTGGTCTCTAATCTCCATGGATTCGTATAAAATACGATATGCCCAAAAGTCTAAATATTTGTTATTTCATCTATCCGTATCGATATTTAGAATCCCCCAAGTACTGTTTGTTGAGGTTTAGGAGCAAAGAGACGGAGAATGAAATGTGAATTTGAGCCTTCAGCTCTACCTTACTGACTTTCAAAATGTTAATGTTTTATCTAGTATAAATTCTTTCTAAGAAAATGATTTTCAGCGCCAAGCTTCAAAAGAGCAGAAAAATGAACACATCAAAAACATTTTGGCTTCAGTTTTACTAATCAAGCTTTACTCAAACGATATTAATTCTCTTTCTCTCTGCATGTCCGCATCATGTTCCTCTATCAACGGAATGCTTCTTTTAAAAAATCTAACACTCCTTTCCATGATGTGCAAATGGGATAGTTATGATATTGGCGAAATTTTTTTTGAGAGAATGTAATTGGTCGAGAATTAAATCATCTATTGTGAGAAAAAGATAGATGTTTTATTGTCATTTTCCGTTGTTAAAGAAACATGATGCCCGCGGTAACTCAGTGCGTTAGACGCTCGATCGCTAACATAAATTGTCCGGGATTCATTACCGACATGGATCTGATTGTTCATATCGGTCTCAGTAAAACAAATCGAGAGATAAAATACTTCTAGAAGTACTGATGTGACAATAAATAGAAGCTCGATGTGCTACAAATGTTTGCGCGTCTCCACAAAAGTTTAGAATCACCAACATGACCAACCAGATTACAGTCCTTTCAAAATTTGTTCGCATATTTCTTTATCTTCAGCTATTTTGAATTATATTGCTCTAATTTGAAAACATTCAATGCCCTCTTCATAGAAAATAGTTTGAAAAATTTCTTTGCGGAATTGTCAGAATTTGATATATCTGAAAATATGTTATTTTTCTCTAGAGTTCATTGTATTTTAATTCATACATGTATTACATTGATAATATAATCAAAGAAACACATTTATAATAATACCGAACGAATTAAACATGAATGAATACCAATCTTAAACTCTGAAATTGAATTTAAAATTATTGCCAGTACTTACCGGAGTGTTAATGTATGTCCTTGATGAATCAGGAGTGAACGATGATCAGATGAGAAAGTTGTTAAAGATGAATCTGGTGTCAGTAGAAAAGTTTGTATCGCCTTTTATAACATTATTAATGTAAATCTACGATCAATATCTCCCACTCTGTTTAATTCGAAGATGTAAGTATCGTATCTAGGTTCATTGAGAGCTCGGAACATTCCTTGATAATGGATCCGGCACGAGATTTGCTGTTTGCGTTGGGCCATCAAAATTCGATAATTTTAACGTTTAAAAATTCAAGACTATTTCGCACTTTGAAAAACTTGGAAACGTTTCAAGACATGTTATTGAAACATGTTGTTTTCAGAAAGCAGGATTGAAAAATAACGTATTTTGTTTGTTATCCCAATTGTGGATAATTATGCATGTTCTGAGTCGTAACGAACGAAGTATTATAAAAAATGATACTACAAAGTCAATACCTAATAGTCTTGCAACATTTTAACCCTGCGACGATAGTCTCCTTTCATTCAATATCGGCCTTAATTGTGAAAAGCTCAGTCTACACTGTGGGCGAGTACTTTAGATGAACAAAAATATAGATTCATCAGGTCAGCAGGTGTTCAATTATTTCGAACAAACCGGAAGCGAGACATGCTTCACCCTAGGACATAAGAACAGAACGATCAGATAATTTGTGATTTCGTTAACAGTTTTGTTAATGCTAGGTTTACACTATGTTCCCGGTGGCCATGGCTGCCCAGTTCGCCCAAAACGTGGAATTTTGACCGTTTTTTGTCTCAATATCTAAGTTTTGTTAGGTTGTCCTCACGGTTTATTTCAGTGTCCGTGACAGATCGTTAGGGCGATGAAGCGGTTCCACCAAGTTTCACGCCGCAGTCTACCAGTGTTTGTTGCTTTTCGTCCGATGCTTACTCATTGGATCTCTCACGTTGTAGCCACGGTACAAAGAAAACCATAGGCGTACGAGCCAGGGGGGCTGGGGGGGCTGCAGCCCCCCCCCCTGAGTCGGGCGAACATGAGTTTTTTCGGGCAATTGTCAACTTTTTCGGGCAGCGCTCGAAAAAAAATGTAAAATAACGTTTTTGTCAAGAAAAATATAAATTTTTCAAAAAAATTAATAAAATCTTTCCGACCGCCAGAACAAAGTGCCCGAAATCCGGGTTTTTTTTGCTGATCCTGAGGTAGGGTTAGTCTGAGCTTCCCAGTCAGTCTCGGGGAAATTTCTTCTTGGCTTCTGTTTGCGCCCGAAAAATTGTTAAATAATGTTTTTGTCAAGAAAAATCAAAATTTTTCAAAAAATTAGAAAATCTTTCCGACCGCCAGAAGAAAGTGCCCGAAATCCGGGGTTTTTTTGCTGGTCCTGAGGTAGGGTTAGTCTGAGTTTCTGGGAAATTTCTTCTTGGCTTCTGTTGGCGCCCGAAAAATTGTAAAATAAAGTTTTTGTCAAGAAAATATTTCAAAAATTAGAAAATCCCTCCGACCACCAGAACAAAGTGCCCGAAATCCGATGGTCTGAGCTTCCCAGTCCGTCTCGGGAAATTTTGTTTGGAGCCCGAAATTGGTAACTACATATTAATCGACAGACCAGATCTTCTATTTATTTAAAAACCAGTCCAGATCGAATTGATAAGTCAAATCTTGCTTTTTGAGATTTGTTAAGATCTTGAGATTGTTTTGCAGATATGACTATGACTCCAGCCTTTCCAAAGGCCTTACTGTGTTATATATACATAAATAGGTAGGATATAGCCAATGTTTGCATTTAACTAATTCCATGCCTTACGCATTCAGTTCAGTATAATTTCATTTCAAGATTTCCATGCAATGAGACTGCAGATTGTGATTATTTAAATCTTTGCATTTCAATCTTTGTGACTTTATTAAATTAATTCTTGTGCGATCCGTGATTAAGCAGACCCGAATCTTTAACAGGTTGATAATTGAAAATGTCGTCCAAACCAAAGACCCCGGCACCAAGTGGCCAATTTCTATGAACTAAATTCAGAGGTTCTGAAAGCTGAACATGAATTATATCGCAGAATAAGCTTCACTTCTCCAATGCAATTGATCTTCTTTCCATTATGTATAATCATGATCTGATAGATTTTCTTCCTGAAATTTCAAACGTGGTAAAATTGCTGTGTACCATTCCTGCGACATCGTGCTCTTCCGAACGCTCATTCAGTGCGTTGAGAAGACTAAAAACTTATCTGAGAAGCACCATGGGCCAGGAACGTTTGAGCGAGCTCGCAATGATCAACATCGAACGATTTTATGCCAATGCTGTGATTGAAAATGATATGGACAGAATCATCGATGTCTTTGCCAGTCGCAAAAATCGTAAATCAAAATTTCTTTTGAACAAGACACCTCAATTTTCAGACTATGACTATTTTCGCTATCACTATCAGCAGTGTACGTGTTTTGCTTTGCTAGTTGATGTAAACTGTGAAAACGCCATGGCCAATGATTAATCCACATTCACTTTCGTGCTGTTCGTTTTCTGCGCAGATGTGGGATTCATCGGCAGACGACAGTCACATCAGTTTTGCACGTTTGTATTAAAATTGAAATTCTTGATGTATGAATGATCACTTTTTCTTACACTGTATGTATATGGTGAAAATAAAATGTTTCCATTGTGGTTCAAATCGATTATCTCAGTGTTACTGAAAGTTGATGGTGCTCTTAGGCGGTATCAATAAATTGGTCATTTTCGGGCATCATGCATATTTTTCGGGCAAAAATGGTTCAGCCCCCCCTAGAAAAATCAGCCCGTACGCCTATGAAGAAAACTCCTCAAGCAATTTCAATCATACTTCTACAAGGAAACGTTTAGGCCAACGTGGTGTAAACGTGAAAGTGAGACGTTGCTGGCGGACGAGACGGGCAATCGTGACAGACCGTAATTGCCGGGGCTGTGGAGCCAAATTTTTAAACTGTCAAAATATTTGCCACGACAGCCACGGTTCGAAAAAACATACAAAACGGCCGTACAAAATGGGGTAATTACCTATTCCCCGTCGACTGGCGTTCATTTCCAGTTTTGTCAACCTGTGTTCTATTTTTCAAGGCAGGACAGGGTAAACAGCAAACCCAAAGTGGCTGTCGTGGCAATTTTTTTTACATTTAAAATTTTGGCTTGCTTCCACGGCAGTCACGTTTGCCTATCGCGTTGTCTCACGTTCTTCCCGTTATATCCACGATGTCCCTGAAATGCGATTACCGTGGCTGCCGGGAACATAGTGTAAACCTAGCATAACGTGCTGTTTGTCCCACGCATACAATACAGCGATCCTTAAGGAAAAACAAAGTATGCGTGTATTCAAAACTCTGAAGAAGCTGATAAAACTGGAAACTTGTGGAAGATTTTCCAAACTGACCAAATTAGGTCGAATCTTAAGCCTTACGTTACAAATTATACAATACTTTATCTTCTTAAACAGTGGGGCATTCATGATTGCACAGTTGAAAAACGGTACAATAACCTAGATTAACACAACCTTTTTTACTCGAGGAAGGGTATAAGCAATATAATCTGAAATACTTACCAGGGTACCAGCTTTAGCGTTATAAATCCTGTAATCAAGTTCGTTTTCTATGGAAAAGACCTTAATCTTTAAAAGCTGTGGACCATGGTAGTGATGCGTTTAACGAAACATTCAATCTAAAGTCCTTGAGTAAGAGCTTTACCATGTACATCATTATGATGGTATTTTTCAATAAGCATAACGATTCCAGTCAAAAAAGTTGAAATCACAGAAACGTGTTACCAGGAAGGTGTTTTGGGTAGAAACAAAATACCATATGTATTCCATTATTCCAAATGTGAGGGGTTATTATTTTAAGAACTTGATCTTTTCGTACAAGCATAGGAAATATGGAGTGTTATCTCTATCGACACGGCTCTCTTATTATCAACTTTAAATAAAAAAAAAGTATATTCCCCCCTGTTCAATGTCCGATTTAATATGAAGTTAATTTCAGAAACCCTGCTCACTGTCGCCAAGGGTTCAAGGCTAAGTAGGTCGTATATATATCAGATTCTTTCCAAATCGAACAAGTATCAGTAATTGAAGAGTTTACTCCAAGGATTTCAATAAACAGAAATGAGATATTATCAATGGCAGAAAGTCATAATAAATACTGGGTAAGAACATGTAATTGTTTTGTTTCTCGATGAAGTTGTTTATTGCCGATTTGACTATAATAAATGGCATCAAATGCTAGAGAAAGATCATTTAAAATATCTTGAAAGGTTAACAGTGTCAGATGACCATTTTAAATTTGTTTATTTCAACAAAAATTGAGATTTATTTTTCAATTTGCATAAATTTATCGCCTACATTCTTCCCTCTTTTTATGCTTGATGTACAATTTGAAACTATTCCATTTTGGAGCAGGTACTAATTAAATTTTTGCAAGTGATACACCTTGCGTCTGAAAATGGTAAACCAATGGTGTTTGGTAAGCTTGTTTTCTACTGATAAGCTGGCCAGAGTAGGTAAAGCACAAGAGATTAAGTTTTATTATCAATTCTAATCCGTAGATCTTAAAAATGACAACTAAACCAGATCGAATTGAAAGTTTATTCCATGCAGTGGACCAATTACAAATAATATGGACAAATATTGATACAAACGTTATATTATTCCATCCAAAAAAGTTGTTCAAGGGAAGAGCCTTATGTCCTAGTTTTTCGAGCCTGATTTGGTTTAGGAAGAGGGGGTAACAATGTAAAAACCAATTGCTTCTTGGAGACTATATTGTATAGTACCATTCATTTGTGTGTAAAAGATCCCCTTTTTTACAGAAAACTATTATTACCATAACAGCGTGACATGATTAACACGTTTGGGGTCAGCGTACGGAAATAAATCCAATCTTGCTTCAAGATGCATAGTTTCATTGACGTCAAAATATTTAATTAATCGTCCTTTAATACAACTATATTAAAATCAAAAATAGGTGAACTAATCCGGATTAACTAGATTTAGAATTCAGAAACCATATAATTCTATTATAATATAGAAATATTATGTAAAAGGTCCTTTTTTCCAGAAAATCATTATTATTTTCATAACATCGTGATATGATTTACACGTTTGGGGTCAGCGTACGGACAAAAATAAGATATAAGTCTTTCTTCACACTTTTGAGATGCATAATTTCATTGAGGTCTAAATAATTAATCAATCTTACAGGAATAAAAATTTATTAAAATTAAAAAATCGGTGAACTAATAATAATTAATCTGGATTAACTAGGACTCCCACCAGCTTCTGAAATATCTTATCAATCTTCGGCAATTCGTCTTCCTCAACACATTGTGTCAAATAATGACTTAACTTTGATTCGGTTCTTGTGTAAGAAATAATGATATTAGAGAAAATAATTGAATTAAGTTGGAAAGAAGAGATACGACGGTTCTTTCAATTTACATGGTAATTTGTTTGGCAAATCCTAGCACTAGAAGATAGAAAGTCGAACAAAGAAGCGAAAACAGGGTTAACAAATATTGGACGGATTATTATTACAAACACATTATATAAAGTAACATTATTGTATATAGACTCGAGGCATCTGGATTATGTATAGGGATAAGGGTTAATGTAATAAATACCAAGCACGAACGGCACCAACCGTAAAACGAATCTCGAAATCCATATTGAAAATACATTATGAACTTATGAACTTAAAGGGGACCAGTCTTCATTTTTATTGGTTGATTTGGGTCTTGAATATATTTAAGTATCCTTCAGAAGCACTAGAAATGTACGAAAATTGCATATTTCCTTCAAATATATCTTAAATTAGACATTTCTCCTTCTATTTCTATAGATGACTTTTCTATATATTGCATACTATCGCTAATGTGTAGTAGGGCATTATAACTTTCAAATGCTAATAATTATGGATGCACATGGATTTGAAGACTCAAATTTCAATGGTGAGTTGTGATAACCAGTACTAAATTGCTGAGCTAAAAAAGTCCCCGTTTCTGAGACTTGGAAAAATCAACCCACGAAAATGAAGCCTGTGCCGCTTTAATAGATGATGTAGTTATATTATTTCATAATAAAAGTGGTAAGCATATCCTGCGTGGCGCCACATAAATCAGATATTGCTTGGATAATGGTGTAAGCACAATTTAAATATATTATGCTAGTAATCGCTGATCTACAGACAACATTTCTATCTTGGACGCTTATTTCATGTACAAGTCTGGTCTTCATTTCAAATCAGTGTCGTCTGTACCATATTGTCATTCGTATGAGTATATGGTTTCATAAAATACTGTATTTCAAACTATGACACTGCATACCAATTTATGTGGTAAAGGTCATATTATTATATTAAAACCCAAGCACGAACGATTCAAACCGAAAAACAAATCCCACTTCACCTGAAGAATGTAGGTAGATTGTTGAAACGTTGGGAGTAGTATAGACCATAAAATTGTGTTCCGTTATTTAATTAATTTAAAGTTGTCATATATGCGAAGGTAGTAAAGAAATCGATTAATATGACATCAATTGGATGTAATACGTCATGTCTGTATCAGGCTTTAAAATGCCGATTAAACAACCAAAATGATATTGCCTGATGGAGTACTAATGAGTTACATTTCCTTTGAAGTTATATAAATATCCTCAAGATACCGATTTAGTTTTTACCACAGCATCATCAGTTTCAAAATACAAATAGTGTTGCATGTTAACCTTTTTCTCTTTAATTGAAATTAGATTTTTCTATTTTAAGGTTTCAAATTCCAAACTCTCGTTCGTCATCTTTTTGTCTTACAATTGCCACGTGTACATGCTGAATTCTTTTCATTTTCTTATAGGTATCTAATTTCACATGCCAATTACAGCAGTTTTGTCAACTTGCATTAAAAGTGCTGGGTTACAAGAATGGTTGTTGATACATGGATACCATCAACATCATTCACAGCAATATACTTATATCTTTAAAACTAACATCTTAAAGGGGAAACGTCGGCAATGTTAAATAGGGTCTGTGCTTGATATAGCATAGTGAGTCATACATCAGAGAAAAATTTATCAATTAAGGATTTTGAGACCTAGAATTGGTATTGGCATCGTCCTAAACATTCTTTAATTACATCCGAGGGCGCCTTTTTATACGAGTCTTCTTCGCGGTAAGTAGGTCGTTCGAAATAACCATATCGCAGACGTTCTGTAAGGAGTGATGTTCTCCTGTGGCTTTTATACGAGTCAAGGTTCTTTCCTTTATATTGTGTATCATTATGTATCAATACTAATACACAGGAAATTACATTATAGTCCTTTATTAATGAAGTTTGCGATACTTTCTTTACTTTATTAAATTATTATAAACATATCTTATAAATCACACTCCCTGACAGCAATAGGATGTGCTGATACTAGTATACAGATACTCGGTTAGCTTTTAATGAGCCAGGTTCGGATTCAGGTCAGACATTCGGACATAAACCCCGTACTTGTGTTTCCAATGAATACATTCGTTGCCCTTGTTTGTATATCACAAACTGCACTCAGTACAAGGGAAGCGTACCCATTTTTTGCCCGTTTATAACAGTATGCGCATTCCCAAAAGAAACGTATAAGCATAACTAAAAGTTGTAGTATTGTAATATTTCAAAATAATATTACTGCCGTATATATAATTCTATGGTCGTTAATACGAATTTGATGACAAATATTACAAATCTGTTTCTTGCATCTTGACAGATTTGTTTAGTTGATCTGATCTGATTTTATCTCATGATGTTGACCTATATAGTAGCGACGGGTGTCCCAATCGAAGAAGACCATGCAATTTCATTTCGAAACACCTGATGGTACTTGTCTTTGGAGGAGTCATTTTGAAATGATTTTGATGTGGTTCTAATTAACGAAATTATTTTTCTTGTACGGACTTTTATTTTTATACAGACAGTCGTTCCAAAACTGTACTATAAAATCATAATTGGTTATGCTAATTTTATACGAAAGAGCGAAAAGTGGGATAAGGTTTTTACCAGTCAAATTTAATCTTTTGTGCTGATCAATGTAGTGTTTTTGAATGATGGCTTAATAAACCGTGTTTGAGTGGTAACATTTCCTTTTATTGAGTGCATACCGAGACCTTGCGTTGTTTATTACGTAGGCTGTTGAAGAGGAAATTGGAAGGTGATTATTATTACATTGATCTTTTATGTTGAATAATAATTCATAATCGACATCTATTTTTATATGATCTGTATTGATTAAACTGTGAAATACACAAGTTCTTACTTAAGATTTCCTTTAGGTTTATATTTCAATAAGGGTTATAAGTTTCGTAGCTTATGATGATTTTGACCAGCTTTGTTCAGGCCTTCTCAATTAATTTTTACAAAGGGCCAAATCTTTGTGGACATGCCTTACTTTTGTCTGTATGTCTTTACTGTGTCCCACTCCTTACAGCATTGAACTGTCCTGACTACTTTGATCTATTTTTAGTGTGTTAACGTCACTTTTCTGTGTGTATATGCCATTACTGTGTTGATCTGTCCTTACGGTAGTTCCTTGTCCTCGCTGCTATGATGCATGCTTTCTGTAGTTTTATGTCTTCATTGCAATGGTGTGCCTTTTATTGTGTGCTTTGCTCTCTTCTAACTGTATTTCTATTGACACTACTTTGTTTTGTCCCCTTTGACTTATTTCATCTTTATTGTACCAAATCAAAATCACTACTATTGACAAAAAAACATTGCTGTAAGCGCTCAAACAAATAATTTCATAATATTATGTCCTTGTGAAACACTTAGCTTCAATAAGATGCTTACAATAAATATAATACTTAAAATATTAATGACTTGTTTTGAATGAAATATTGCTATATTGTTAATAAAATAGTCCTTTAACGAAATCTTAACACGCTTATAATCATTTAAACCCATACTCTATTATTCCGCAACTTTTCCATTTGTATTGAAATTTGAATTCCGTGTTATATGTGCGTGGTAATACATTAATATTTTCATACAATATGGTCATGAAAATGACGTTTCTGTGGGGCGAAAGGCCTCCAAAGGTGACTCGGCTTTGCCCAATTCACCATTCCATCACCCCCCCCCCCCCCTCCCCCCCCCCCCCCCTTGAAAACCACGGGGTCGATTAAGAAAATGAAATAGATCGTTTTAAAAGACTTTGACTTTGTAACGAACAAAAATTCAGAAGAGTTGGAAATTAAAGACACTACCTATAGTCTAAGATTAAAGAGTCTTATTTGGACTCGTTACTCGAAATTGTCAACAATCACGAGCTTTGTGTTCGACTTCATGACAAACGTGTCGGTTTTGATTTTCCTATTGTAAATTTTCCATTCATGTGCAGTAACATACCTCAATAACCAGCTCAGCTCATCCGCTATGCCAGGGCTTGTTCAATTTATGAAGACTTTCTGGCTAGAGGTAGATTTTTTACTTTGAAATTACTTAAGCAGGGTTACTTGACACATAGACTTCAAACTTCATTATTTAGGAAATTGTATGGTCGTTAAAACAAACTTACAAATAATAATATACAAATCTGTCTTTTACATCTTGACTAAATTTGTTTAGTCAACGCATAAATTGATCTGATTGTATCTTATAATGTTGACCTATATAGTAGTGGCGGGTGTCGCGCGAAGCAGGTCATGCTTACTCATTTCGAAATACCTGATGGTACTTTTCTTTAGAGTAGTCCACTACTATATAACTATTGCTCTCGATTTTGCCATGTATTTGGATGCAATTTATATAAACGGAATTGTTCTGCTTGTACGAATTTTATTCACACTTATTGGAACATCTCGTTAAGTGAAGTCTGTGTGCCATTTGATACTTTTCTGAAGGCAGTATATTATATCGTAAATAACATTTCTTTTCTGGTTTATAATGACATCTTTTTAAATACATTAAATAAATAAAATACTTTTTGTTTAGATTGTGTTTCAGTGCCCCCAAGTTAGATGTAAGGTATATAAATATTAAGATACAAATAAAATCCTTTGTGAAATAATCCTGGAAATATAAAACGTGATAAAAATTAAGTAAGTACTCATCTGGCAAATGAAATATTGAATACAAATTGGGATTTAAGGTTTGTCATTAATGCTTTTTAACTTCAAACCATAGAATCGGAGGTCAAAAGCTTTGATTCAAAACTATTTTGTTTTGAGAGGATGATCCACACGAATTCCTGAACATTCCTTGTTTACTAATCTGAATACTACTTGATGTTCTATTGTGTTCATTTTAATCGAAACATTTAATTTGATTTATCATGATAAACGCTTAAAATCAAAACACAATAAATATCCTTGTGTTAATCACGCAATGTGGTATTTACTTGGAATGTTGTCAATATTTAGATGAAAATCGTGATTTTGGTGTTAACCTCAAAAACTGAAAAATAATTTGAAAAGTAACAGAAACTGATAAACAAGTGATGTATTGGAATGCACTAAACAAATGTATTTTTTCCCTTAATCTTGGGGTTATGATATTGGCATCAATGAAAGAAGATTGTTCAAGGTTGATGCCAGCAAACAAAACTTACTGCGTTTTCCATATTGTTAATTGTTTTTCTCAAACACTTGGTATTTTCCCGATTATAAGTCTATTTCGGTAAGGGTATCTACATTCCGTTAAAACTTGTACCAGGATTACGAATGTTTAAGAACTATAGAATGATTGATGGTAATTATTGATGTTGAAGAATGTACCCACTCTTTGATTATCTTTAGAATAGCAATACACAGAGTTTTAGTCGGCTAAATATTTGATTTATAATAATAATAAGCTTAAGGAGCATTTAAACCATATATGGATCTGATTTGATAGAATGTGGTATGCAAAAACCAGGAAAAGGTTGTACGTCTCTTGCTATCCTTTCTGAGGTTTTAGAACAATTTGAGGCCAATGTTTTCAACTTTCATTCTAAAGCTGTTTTTGAAAGCTATGACCAGTAGGAATATAAGTTCCAAAATAGCTTCTCGGTATCTTGGCTTAAAGCAAAAGTGAAAACATGTGAATGAATTTTTTCTCAATTTAAATTTGTGTGTAAAATAGACGGTTATTGAGGAAATATGATACACGGTGAATCAACGAGATTTACAACTTGAAGCTAGAAAGCAATTCTTCAATGAATTTCAAGATGTACCTTCTCTTTCTTGAAACGCAATGTATTTTTGTTTTTAAACCACAATTATCCATCATGAGCTACGACCTGTCACCTTGAGATTGATTATTCTTTTCCAGTTTCTAATCTGAACACGGTAGAAATTGTTTTTATCCGGATGTAAATGTTTATCAAACGCTTTTGGCTTGAATGGGGGTTGATATCGTCGTGTTGTTTGCCCTTGCACTAATAATTTAACCTTGCTATTCACGTTTGACAGAACGTGACAAGGTTATTTTTTGAATGTCTCTTGGGAAGAATAACCAAGCCATGGTCACGTTCCCCCCCCCCCCCCCCCCAAAAAAAACAAATCGTCATAAGAGTTTCCACAACGCAAAAAGTCCCAATAAGAAACGTTTTAAAGGGATATGTTCACTAACCGTTCGACCAAAACACTTTAAGTCTCACAACCTGAAATAATGTTAATCCGTAAAAATGTTTAAAAATCTCCCTCGAAATTTAAGCCTTCAAATCCCCGTGTATTCATAAATATCAGCGTTTGAAAGTCATAAATACGACTCATCGTTTAGTAAGACTATGTCTTATATAGAAAATACATATACATGTACAGGAAATGAAAGATAACTGTTAAGGCAGTTCCAGTAAATCTGACGGACATTTCCCTAAATTCAAGGCCCAAATCGATCCTTTAAAATGCTGAACATTCCCCTTTAAATGAGAAAATTGGCTTCAGAAACTTCAGCTTCAACTTAAAAAGATTACCCCAAATCAAGAAAAGGTACTGAAAAGGGAAGCAATTGATGTTGAAAGTGTTACTATAACAGCGAACACTTACAGTAAATAACAAACGTTTAATTCCTATTCAGAGAATTCTTTATGACTTACAATATATTCAAACTCGTCTGTCATGATATATATAGATTTCAATTTGAATTGAAAGAAAAGTTAATTCATGTTTGAATAATGTCCAACATTCATGGAATCTTCTACGCGTCTTATTACAGATCAAGTTGTTCAAGAACTGATATTTCAGAGATGTTCTGTGTTATTTCTGGTTAAAAGTTTAGTTGTTTCCCTTTATCTTTCAGGAAAGTTACTGACTGTAACAAACTAGTTTTATCATAATGCTTACCTGGTAAGAACATTTCACAATTACCATGTAGGCTACATTACAATGTTCGCATCCAGCGGTGGTCTACTTTCGTTTTGCTTTAATTAAAATGTTCATGGTCATCATAATGTTGAATTTTTGAGGAGACTATAAGTATTGGCCAGACTCTCGTATTGACACCTACAATTTAAGTATGCATGTATTGAAATGCATATTATAAGAAATCCATTGTCATGGGGCCTTATTCTCGAAAACTTAAATTACAATGATTTTAGTGTTCAGGTCATCTCATTGGTCAATCACTAAAATTGATTTTAAATAAAGCTTTATCATCCAATCAGATTGCTGGATTAAGTTAAGTTTTTGAGAATAGGGCCCAGATCTTTAATGTAGGCTTACTTATCTGCAGAGTTCATCACAACACTCAGACCACAAAGTAATGAATACTTAGTATCAAAATAGCATTGAAGTATAGAGTTACATCCCTTAGGTCATGGAAGTGCTTCGAAAATAACTCATTAAGATAAAATTTCTTTTTTTCAGGCAACATTTTTTCCTAATTCAGATTGTTAAAGATAATTTTTTAGTATATCACCATTCATAAAACCATATTTTATTACATTCCAGACAACAATAGGTGTGATTGTCTCAGTTATCACCAGTGGCATAGCCAGGCTTTCTTAACTGAAAGATGAACAGACAGAATATATTGACATTGCGAGCAGAGGGAATAATGGGTGGGGCCCAAGCACGTGGGGGTCCATGGGGCAAAGCAATCGGAAGCTCTGTGATTTAAGCAATTTGAAACACTGCAGGAAGGCTAATTGAAGCTACTAGTATATTGTTTGATGTTTGTGCCTGCGGCCGGTCGGCTCAATTTCACCGATGGCACATTTTCAACTGACGGATATCAATAATGGGGGAGCAAAGGTTGATGATGATATGGTTGTTGATGATATGGTTAGTTATAAGCTGAAAGAGGTACCTTATTTTTTATATTCTAGGGCAGGTCTTCTCAAATGGCGGCCCGCGACGCCCTTTAGAATGGCCTCTCAAGAGGGACCCCTTCTGCCAAAACGCTCTGCTCGTTATGCTTGCTAAGCTCTATTTTTGGCCCTTTTATTCTTTTCATAAAATGCAATTGGCCCTTGACACAAATTAATTCAGAAGGCCTGTTCTAGTGGCATCTACCACTCTACTTGCTGTGGTTGGTGTCATTAACGTGACGTGACAGACCCTGCTCGCCATTTTTCAGGACCCGAAGACTGCAGAAAGTGTATGCTCATTCTACATGGATAAAACATACCGAATACTGCTCTGTTAATTCAGAACCATCAAATATGTCCTTGGTGTTGAAGGCAATATCACAAACACAGGAAAAGGTTATCAATATACTTTCAACAAATATCATTTCAATCTCGACAAATTCATCACCGTATCAAATATTCCGAGACGGAGATTTATATTTTGAATCAATAACCGAAACGAAATTAATTTCATCAATCAATTGATTTGACATGATATTATATTTTAATATGAATAATTATAGTATGGGCAAATACCGCGGTCACTAAGTAACGTTTTGATTGGTTAATATTAAACCGACAATTAATTATTGGTGGTATATGGCAGATATTTGATTGAATCTATCAATTTTCACTAACAGCTACTCCGTCATTATTAACTTAACATTTGACCAATCAAAAATTAATTTTATACTTAGTCTGCGGTTGGTTTCTATAAAGGTAGATGACGACATCAGATTCTTTCCTTTTGGAAGTATTTCCAGTCCCTTCGAAAATGACTCAGAACGAAATATTTTCTAATTTTCTAATAACAAATGTAATACGAAAGATAAATCAGTAAACAAAACTTTAGAACTGATTTTAAATCGGAAACAGTTTGTGATCATGCCTGGCGTTTCAGAATTATATTTAGTATTTATCAACTTAAACTGTAACCACTACTGTCTTAGTCGTTAAATTTGTTACGCTCAATTGCTTTTGATATGTTCAGATGAAATTTATTGAATATAATTTACATTTTTTGCTGAAATGAAACATTGGGTATACAATAAAACATCTCGATATCCTCAAGATAGAGTTCGATTGGGTTTCATCTGTTACAATTTTTTCCTCTGACTTTTTGAATTCTGTCTTCCTTGAACACCTGGAACTTCCAGTTGATTCCACGAATCCCGACGCAGAATTCACAAATTAAAGCGTAGCGAGAAAACCGCAACAAAACTTAATCTTCTGGTCTTGTAGGCCTATGTATTGTTTGTTAAATCGCTATGCCTCAAATCTCAAATCTCTTTGTCTGTATGATGTTAGCAGATTGTTGGCTAAACTGAGAATAATTCCGGCATAATATGTCGCAACAGTGGGTTAATGCTAATGTCATGACAAATTTCTCTGTGTACACTGCAGTACGTTACCCTCTTCTCGAGCGCATTCATAGGTTAAAAAGTAGAACTAATTTAAAGTTTAAATAATATTGAAACCAATTCAAAATTTAACAAAATATCTTCAATATGTTTACTGCTAAAATTATTTGCGAAAAAATTACGTTGGCTGGAAAGTAATATATTTCTAACTCAGTAAAAGATATTTGTGAATGGTTCTTCAACTCTTTCTGAAAAGTCATTCATAAGTCCTAAAACGTGCGAATGAATACATTGACCTGTCAATCAATTTGAAAGGTTGCTTCCTTGCTGAATGGGTGAAATTTACAATGTAATAATGAACAGTCTTGGAGTGGCGTCAGGCCTACTTACCTGTCGGCTTACTGTTGATAATGTTATCTGTTAAGAGCAGTGTTTGATATCAGTTTTAGAATTCCATATGAAATTAAACACGCTTCATTTTGGTACAAGTTTTAATAGCAGTCTTCTCTGAAATCAGATTGCAGACTTTGCCTCAAATTATCTTAGCAATTTTGAGACAAAACCAATAAGGAACATTTTAATCTGTTTCACCATGGGTCAGCGGCTGTGCATTTTGTGATTTCCTTGAGCATCAATGAAATGCATTAACTATCTTTAACCAATCAGAGTTGTTGTTATGTATGTTTCAGTTCATCATGAGTGATCGAATTTCTCTCGGTAATTCCCAATATATGTTGTTGAATATTTTGCAGAGCGGCATTTGAATTTTCAAATTGATACAATCGGTCAAGTTTTTATCAAAATCTGTAAGATCAAATCAGAAGGGGTCAAAGTAGAATCATCAAGAAATGGAAAACGTGGTTGTTCCCAATTATGTTTTAAATGGCACGATCGTATTTCTAATTCATATGAAATATTTCCTATGGCGTTTAAGCCAAAAGTCCCATGCCGGAATTGAACCCTGGACCTTCAGATTAGCTAGCAACTTACAGAACCATCGCGGCCCATAAATGGAACTTGAGACCACATTTCTGGTTCCCATTTTATATTTAAAAATCTTGCTTTAAAAATGTAATTTTTGATTTGTCCTTATTTTAATAACATTGTGTAATATTTTTATAACGTAGTTCTACAGGTTAGTGTGCCATCGTTAACTGTCACTTAGTTCTGGGCCAATTCCAATGTCTCGATTAAGAAAACAAATATCTGTTGAAAGAGTTAAACTGTTTGAGACAGTGATGTTTCTTTAGTAAAAAAATGAGTGGTGTGAGACGGAAATTAACTGTTTTTAAACCTTTAACATTTTGTGGTTAACTTTAAATCTTTCTATTTCCTGTCTATCCTATGTATTGATCTGTAAATGGGGGAAGATTTCAGTCGTAATCATGTAGTGACAGTCTAGAAAACTCGACGAGAGATGACCAACAATTAGAATTGTTTGAAGACGTCGCGGTCTCTTAATGGGTCTGACTATGGCGTAGGTGAGGTCAAAGTAATATCTTCTAAATTTTTTCACTCTTGTGCTGCTAGTAGGGGGTGAAAGTTACATGTTCAAACGGGACAATAAACCAAGACTTCGTGTACTACGGGCTGTGCCGGTTACCAATCCCTCGACAATAGCTCAGCTTAATGCCGCGTCATGGAAATCGTTCACTGCATTATTGTTTTTTAAATCCTTATTAACCCAATCATGTATTTAAAAAAAAAAGAAGGTTAAACTTTTTGTTTCAATTGATTCTAAGTTAAGGAAGCAAAAGAAATAAGATGGTCCGATGAACGCACTCTTTTTTAAATGTAAATCAATTTCAGGCGAGAACGTTTTTACATTTTCAATATTTAAAGGAATACTACCTCTTAGAATGATCGAAAAGCAAAATTCTCAAACATGGTGAATAAGAGTTTATATATATTAAGTCACTTGTCTGATGTCATGACTATACTGTATAATCTGATAAATCCAGAAAACTACCTTATATATTATAATTACTATAATATGAAGCGTTTTATTTCATTCCGTTTGCATAATGTAGACACCCCTGATGAATATATACTCTTATTGGCCAATTTTGAGAACTTAAATTGTATGCTCTTTTTAAGATGTGTGTCGCTTTTAGGAAGTTACGCATGTAACATCACTTGCAAATTCAATGCAATTAAAAAGGGTGGATGTCTTCTTGCTCGGCGAAACGAATGCAAATATGGCAATCAACTACAATGGAGATGTTGTTCAACCCCGTTCCCCCCTTCCAATAATGCAAGTTGTTAGGAAAGGCAATATTTAGTTCGAACAATAAACTGCTAACCCTTGTGCTACAGACTGTGCTTATTAAGCTCTTGCATTATAATGGCCTCCAGTCACAACGGGCAACTTGTACCAGCTTCAAGGGAAATAATTCATCATCATTGTTTTTATGTGGATCCTCCCATGTGTTTATTTACCTTTTCAAAATACATGCTGACAATAATGTTTGAAACTAATAATCTGAAAAAATTAAAATCATTTATTTTCATAATCTTCATATTTTACAAAACACCATTGTTGTTCTCTCGCCATAACTACCAAGAGTTATTGTCCTTGACAATATCAACATTATTGCTTTGTAGGTTATCGAGGTGAATATTGATATTATGCAGGGCGGTAACTCTTCTAAATAATAAATACATACTATAAATAATATAATTCTATAATGTTTGGCTCTGGAATTGCAGGTACATGGCTTTCCCGGCTTAAGTCGTGATACTATTACTACCGCAGTTTCAACATTGCGTGACCATTTCATGTTGTGTCGGACTGAGGTCGAAGTTCATATGCAAATTATAATGACCTTTGACAATATTATATTTGAACTAGAATTATTGAATTAATGAAGGATAATGGACCGTGATATAGATTAAACGGTGGGTGTGAGATCTAGGTTGGGAGATAAGCAGAACAATTTCCATAAACAACCGGAAACGCTAACTTTCATGACAGACTTTTTAACCTTAAGAGTGCTTAAAATGGAGCTATCCCAATTGCTTTGTCATTTGTGACCCTTGTAAAAACGATCAGTGCAGTAGGACGTAAAAACTCAAAACAATTTTCATTTTCTACTTTCTTCACCACTGTTGGTCAATCTGTACAAGCCATCCTTGTGATATTGAAAAAAAATACTTAAAACACTTTTGTTCTGAAGATGACGATAAATGGCTATACAAGAGAGAACTTTATAATTTGCCTGGTTGAATGTGTCTATCCATAGTTTGAAGCGTTCCCGAACGTGTATTAATACTATCGCCAAGAGAATGGACAGCACCAGAGTCCTAAATTGAAATTGAACTGCACACAGACTTGTTAATGCTCATTTTAAAAGGTCATGGTTGGCGGCTTGAAATAAATTGTTCACAAGAAATGTTTACTTGTATGATTAGACCATTGAAATGACACCAGAATCTGTGAAAGCGTGAATTATCAAGAATAATAGTCGACCATAGTACCGTTCCTTATGTCAATAAAGGTCAGAAAAGTCATGACTTGCAATACTTTATCATTCAACTATAATTTACAGGCAGTATCCACTTCAGCACAATTGTCAATATCCGGTGATTTATGAGCGATGTTTAGCTCAACGGTGAAATGTCTTACTTAGTTCCTGAGGAATGTTATCGGTATCGTAGTACACGTACCCAAACCATGGCTATTGTTGCTGAAGTTGAAGCCAATTTGCCGAAAAGTTTATCCACATGCCAGTTACTTAGTAAATTTTATAAGTACAATTGAAAACGTAAAAACGGTTGAAAAACGTTTTTGAAAAGATTTTCCATATTAAGTAGTGTGACATCTTTTTAATAGAAATCTGAGATATGCCATCAACCACTTTCTATGATGTACGCAGAGCAATGTAATTTAGACGTCTATTGAAATGTTCGATCCGTGTTTTGCAGTTGTATGTCATGGACTGATGAATAAAATGAAGAATATCAGCTTTGGTTTTCCGCATTCAGTCTCCAAAGATATTCTCATTCTTGAATTTAACAATGATCAGAATATTTAAAGAGCAAAATTCCTTCGGGTAGTCTGTTTTCAAATGGAAAGCAAAAATCAGATATTAAACAAAACAATACAGTTATCAAGTCAGCGTTGTAGATAAGCCTTTTTAAAATTATAAATCTCTCGGTTCGGATTGAAACAACTCTGAAATCGTCTTATCACAAGTTAAAGCTTTAAAACTTTGAAGATTATATTGAATTTGACAGATGTTTAAGATATGAGGCTTTTACGCATCCTATAACTAAGAAGGGACACATAAGATGTCTATTGCACTAATGGAAAGGAATCCAACATTTTGGTATTTGGGAATATCCCAACTTTCATCAAGTCGAGCTTGGTAAGCACCGGACAAAGTTAATCACTACGCCCCAGCCTCAACATGTTGATTTTTCTTGTTTCTAAGGAATGGTCTTCGTCAGATTTTTTGCCCATACGTAACATACTCATTGGTCTTTTTCCCATTCGGAGCATGCTCATTGGTCGTTTTCCCATTCTAAGCATGCTCATTGGTCGTTTTCCCATTCTTAGCATACTCATTGGTCGCTTTCCCATTCTTAGCATACTCATTGGTCGTTTGCCCATTCTAAGCATGCTCATTGGTCGTTTTCCCATTCTAAGCATACTCATTGGTCGTTTTCCCATGCGGAGCATGCTCATTGGTCGTTTTCCCATTCGGAGCATACTCATTGGTCGCTTGCCCAAACGAAGCATGTTCATTGGTCGCTTTCCCATACGGAGCATGCTCATTGGTCGCTTTGTGTCTTCACTTTTATATTCTACATCATCGGCAAAAACTGGATATCCTTCAACTTCAGGGAAATTTTCGGCTTCCTGTTGTTTCATTTCTTCTTCTCCACCTTCTGTGAGTTTTTGAAGATCTGGAATGTCGATTTCTTTTTCTGGAAACTCTGTTACTGATCTACGATATCGGGCTTGAGGTGGTGGGTATGGGTAATATTCGGGATAAAAATATTCTCTATCAGCTGCTTGTTGGGTTAAAATGTCTATAATTAATTGTCGGATGGCATCGTCTTCGTCTGTCGTATACTGTGGTTCTGATCGTCCCATTCGTAACATGGGGAAATCGGCTCGCTTGCCCATTCGTAACATTTGAAGGCCACGTCCTAATCGTAACATATTCAACCCCGCTCGTTTCGTTCGAGATAAGGAATCATCTTGTGTTTTGGTGTCGGCTACTTCTTCTTCTGAATAAACTGAAAGTAGAAAAAGGGAGATTCATAAGTAAACGAAGAACGTGAAAATTGTTATTTTCAAATATCGTGTGCCAGAAGTTTGATAGCTAATGGCCATGACAAATTAATTTTTTATTTACTGGTCGTTGTCTAACAAAGTTTAAATTGAGGTGAATTAATATAAAAAGAAACTTTCGTTCTCTATTTAACATTTTACCACAAAAAAGCAAATGTTGAGGTATCTCCTTACTCAAGTCCTGATGATGTTTTGTGTGTGGAGTTTATCTATCTTATCGACTGTTGCTCATCAATTTTAAGTCGGTTTAAAGGTTGCGGTGATCACAAATGTGTCTACTATTCGACTTTATTCTATAAACCATGCCCACAAACCATTTCCCTAATCGAATCAGTGGAAACAACAACTATAATTACACTAAGTACATCTCTAGACTAGAAATTCTATAATCAGAATTATTCAAACAGATCTCTAAGAATTTGATTTCATTCCGTTTTATCATCTCAACCTTTTATTGAACCTTTAACAACTGACGTAAACATAACGTTTTACGAAACAAAGTTATTTCATTAATCGTGATGTAAATCAACTAAACATCACGATAGCGTAACACGAAACAAAGACTTCTTCACAATTAAGATTTCTCCACGACGAAGACGAACAGTTAACCCTCACGTTCCAAATAAGTAACGAAACTATTCTATATGTAAATGGTTATAAAACATTATTTTAAATATATTGAAGTAAATTTGAGTACGTGTCACTAAAGACAATATTTTATTTTACAAAATTCCTTAAAATCAGAGAGATTTTAGAGGAAAACTGATACATTACAGAGCCTTTTACAAACAGCACATTTAAAAAAAATGTTCAGAACCTAAAAATGTTTTGAATGCTCAAAATTAGTATCTTCGTTCAACATTCAGCCCACTAAATAAGGCGCCATAATATATGTACAACCGATACCGCGTTGGAATCAGAAGTACAAGAAATTTCGTCTATTGGCACTAGTACGCTGATTATCAGCAATATGAATAGAATATTTCTGGAGAGAATATTAAGGTGTCTTCATCCTACACAAGTTCTCAAATGAAAAAAAGCTTAGCACTACAGACATATACCTTAAAAAAAACCTTAACAACTTCAACATTAATGATGTATTTAATGAATGGTTAAGATTTTTCCAGACAAAATCGGTTAATTAGCTGCTATAGACAGTAACAATGTGGTGACTTAAATACAAATAAACTCAGTGGAGAAAGAGTAAATATTGGTTATAACGGTAATTAACTAGTTCCACAATACGTCCACAATAAATTAATTCCTTTTAACAAATTACTTCCACCCCGTACTGTTTTCTATCAATATCTTTTGTTTTCTTATGTTTATTGTCTTGGTAAGATATAGCAAGTAAACTAGAAACAATGCGGGAGATCGGATCATCGTTCCAGACGGCAGAAGACATCATTAACTAACCAGGGAAAGTCTGGTCTATCAAGAGATTCATCTGGAATGCTTTGCTCTTGAGCATGTTAAGGCTTCTGTTCATGTAACAGTGTTCAGTAATTGTATAACATATTAAATTGGTTTGAAATATATACATAGGCCCATTTGTGTGTAATATACACTAAATTAAAGCCCTTGATTCGTAAAGCTACGCGTTTGTGCATTCTACCATGAACTTTGCCAGAAAATTTGGTCCCGTCTCCAGAAATTACTTCCTACCGCCCGGACCTTTAAAACTGATAATTTAATAACTTCTTGAGAAGCAATTCAATGGCTAATAAATATCAAATATTTAATATCATAACTAATAAATACCCGCTATTTACAGTTCATTTCAGAGGTTTTTGTCTCTGATTTCCTGGGACGTGCTTTCAAGACCATCTAGGCTAGCAAGTGTAATAGAAGGGAAATATTTATTTAAACTGGTAGTTCTTTGATTATTATTGCTGAAACTCATTGATAATAAGTCATTCAATAAAGTCCTTCACTTGATATTTGAATACTAATAGATACCTAATCAGTGGGCGTAAAATGAGTTTGACTGCTAGATTGCAAACGTTACCGGATACTTTAATGGATGGGATCATCTGATAATTCTAGTACTATCTGAGAAGGCGTATTTTAGACACCCTATAGTCCTTCCAGATTGGAAATTCGATGAAATGTTCGCCGACAACTTAAAAACATTTCCGCTATAAGCGAAATCATCATTAAACAATGGAAAATTCTCGTACCGGTCGGAAGTGCTCGTATTTCTCATTTACTAATGAATATTATTAAAACCCTAGCCCTTCTTAATGTAATTATTTAACAAACTGCACTAATGATAGGCCTTCTCTCTAGGGTTATGCCCACATACATGGACCTTGGCTTTCGTAATATTGCTTAATCTTAAATGTTACAACCTATAATTTCTATCTATTGCTAGCTTTCAACCCGTATTATCTTCCCCGAGACGTCAGATTTCATCATCGTAGTTTCAAACTTTCATGACACTGATGTTGAAATACATGAGAGCATCGACATAAACCATCGCAGAAGAACTGATTATAATGAAACAATGCGATGTCTGAATAGGTTTATCTGAATGGGTTTATCATAGTTCAACTTTTAGATTTTTTTAAAAAATGTTCTTAAATGAAAAATAATTCAGTAAACTTTGTTTGTACTAGTGGTCGACAATGGTTCAGACTGTTATAAAAATATGCAGAACAAACGTCATATCTGAAAATTTAAATGATTCCTACGGCATGTCTCTGGATGCTTGAAGAAATCTGCGAAACATCTTCCAATTGTTTGTCCTTAAGCTGATATAAACTGAAAAGCAATCAAAATCCACCTTGTTGTTCAGGGAACAAATAAACAATCACTCAAGCTAATTTGATTTCTTAATAATCTGATATTAATTGACTTATTTCAAGGTTTATCACGTGGAAAGGAATTCGACTTCCAAGGTTGGAAAGAAAATCAACTTCATACAAGACTGTCTCTGTTTAGTGTAGTAATATGTTTGCCATTCACTTACAAGCTTGATTCGGCAGACGACAGGCTTCATGAAAACATGCCAGCTGGTTATAAAACCGAGACGAAAGATTGTTTAAACGAATATTTAGTCAAATAAAGTAATTACTGGATCCATTAAAACACATTGATTATTACAGATAACCATGCGATTTAATTGTGTTTGGATTATTTCGTGTCGTTTAATCTAAGTCTAATCTTACTTTTATCGATTCCGTAAATTGACAGTAACCGTTTGTTTCGTGTAGTATGACAGTAATAAATGACGGCGGTAAAGTAATTATGGCGTTTTAATGAATTACAAGGGAAATTTGATGATTTTATTAACTTAACTGATTAAATAATATCCATAAGCAACACTTTTATTCTTGTAAAAGAGATTTACTAAACACTCAAGCTATCGTGTTTGGAAGAAATGCAATTTAATTATCAGTCTGGTTCTTACAATTACTAGTTAAATGGCTTTTGATGATATGAACAGAAGAACATTGGTTTAACCAAGAGACAAAAAAAAAATGCAAAATGCGCCACAAAATGTTTCCACCAACATCATGGTAAAAGGAGACAATTTAACTTACTCGCTATCAATTGCTGTATATTAGTGGTTCTATACCTTATTCATACGTGCATGTACCATGGCCCAAAATTCACGAACTTCCAAAGCCGTGGCCCATTGTTTAATTCAAAATATTGCTCACGGGGTGGTTTTGAGCAACAAAAGACCTTACACAGCAAAATATAGTTAAACAAAATTTGGGCTAGTGAAAAAACTGACAAATAGCCCGTGGCTCCTAGGATGGGAACCACTGCTGTATATGAAAGGATTTTGTAAAACACTTGTATTGTTGTAGACTTATGTTTGTAGGTTTATCAATGAAGTAAAGGTTATATGTATCATATTCACATGTACAAACATTCTCATTAATGTGTTGAATCATAATTTTGATATGAACCAATCCCTACTGATTATTTCAATATAAAAAATCAGATTTGTATCGATTCGTTAAGCCAACAAATAGTTCTATTCATTTTTTGTTGGTGGAATTTCTTCATTTTTTGGTGTCAATCAATCTTGACATTTTGATAAAGATGTTCCTATTGTTTGACATTAAAAACCATATGTCTATATGTACACGTGATACTGGATGAAACCATGTCTTGCGGTCAATTAGTACCCAGGAAACGATAGACATAGATTGTACAGAAGCAATTTTCGTCTCCGCTGCAAGAATTACAATTTAGGCTACCGATAGTCGTGGAATTAAAAGACCATGTATCGTTAATAAGTACCCAAGCATTGCAGACTTGAATTGCACAAGTCGCAAAGAAATTTAAAGAATTTCATTCCATTTCAAAGACTTGAATCAGTTTTTTGTCTTCATTCTAGTCCTCTTCTATGCTAGAAATTCGCTTGTTTTGCAATACAGGTTATTTTCCTTGTATTGCCCATTTATGATATGACGAAATATTTATGTAATAGGGTCATATCTTGGTTCCTCTCAAACACCGCATAACAATCATCAATGCTTTTTAAATACATCTGTAGAGCATTAAATAAGAGAAATGAAACATTTATGATTCTATTCCCATTGTCAAAGAAACTAACCCTCACCACAAAACCTCGAAGGGAAGAAATTATTTGTAACACCACTTCTGAAAATGGACAGACCAAATGTTGCGAAACAACAATAGTTGTATCATAACCTTTGTAATATTATTAACGTGAATAGAATAGCTCCAGATGCAAGAATATTTCAAAAATGTCAGTTTCATCAATACAATTTATTTTGTTACATGTCTTCTAAACATAGCATTGACATTTAAAATAAATATATAAAATTTATAATTCTACGTTAAGCATTCACTGAAAGACTATCTTCGGGATATGTCTTGCACACCACATAAACTGTCATTTATATCCGCTTATTTTTCTCAAATCAAAATGTGTCTGTTGGGATTATAGCTTTTATTTCTGATATGTGCGCGGTTTCAAGGTTATCTATCACGCATGATTGTGTTTTTTTAAAGAAACTATAAAGCTCATCTTTTTTTGACATGTGTCTTCATTGTATCACTAATACGGTTTTTGAATGACGAATGAGAGCGTTGTCGGACACGATGCCAGTTCATATGCATCAAATGTTGTTTAAACCTTTAAATCCTCGGTTCCCAACCAGGGGTACTAGTACCCTTTGGGGGTACCAGCGAACACCATAAGGGGTACCTGAAAAGCCTCTCAGACAATTCTAAAAGTATGGAATGGATCAAATATCAAACTCCATCAACCAACAAAACTATCCTTTTACTTTCATGCTGGCTCTAAATGTTACTTAGGGTGGGCGAAGGAGATTGCTTGAACAAAATAGGGGTACGAAGAGTCCAAAAGGTTGGGAACCAAGGCTTTAAATACATGTGTATCAATAATTGTCAGTGCTTAAAAGCAAAACTACGACTCGTATTTAAGTGAGACTATGGCTTATATAGAAACACATACAGAAAATAAATGATATAGGCTTAGTTTGAGGTATATATTCGAAAGGATTATGCGATTTTCGTGCAGTTCTAATACTTCTGAAGGCTTATTAAGGCCCAAATCGACCGTCTAAGATGCTGAATGTTCCCCTTTAAACTTCAATTAGTTCAGCACATCAAAAAAATAATTCACTGATCAGATCAAACGAAGCATTGATTAAGGCATCGATTCTCGGCATTGTTTGAAGATGCTAAATTAGAATTAGATGTGAAATTTCGTTTTTCGTTTCGATCGTTAATACTATTTTTTTTTTTATTCTAGTAAACCCAAAATCTAAATCTAATGTCATTGACAAGCAGAAGTAAAGCCTTCAAAAAAACAAATTGTATATTGCAAAAACAACCTGAGACTACCAAAGTATAAGTATAATACAATTTTGGAACCAGTGTCCGTGGTCGAACAACAGTTTGCAAGTATATCGAGGTATGTAAGCTGGGTGTGACGTCGACATGTCAAAATTAGAAGTCTTATGACCTACTCCTTTCGGCAATATCTGAAATTTTACACATTGGTAGGCAAGGAATCATAAAGCAAGATGTCCGGTGGTCATTTTATAGTCCAGTGATAAAGTAATTAAATCAAGCCATAGAAGGAAAACGATATTTTCTTTGATATGGCCCACATGGTCATTCACCAATAAATCAGATCAACCCATTTTGGTCACAGATCAGCTTAACCTAAATCATTCACGTGACAATTTTCCGAAATCAGCTGATCAATTCTGCCTGAGAGTTAGCTGATTAAACCTTTCCAATTCCGAAAAAAGGTTAGAAAAGCGCCATACATGTTCTATGCAAAGGATGGGTCTTGAAATTCGGCATCAATCCAAGGAAATGTAAGATAATATTCCAATCACTGTATACAAATTACTGAGGATCATTGAGCTGAAGATGCTCAAATATATGCAAGGCTTTATCAATACAGTACACGAATGAGCCTGTTAGAGGATGCCAAAAAGGCAATTACTGGATTGAGTGGTAAATTTTTAACCCAACTTTACCAGATGGGAGAATGTTAGGCCTATAAATTTAAATATAGTTCGATTGATCTCAGTAGAGATCTATTTTAAAGTAAAGTTCAATTCTTAGACATAAAGCGTGGGACATTACAGATCATTTCGGATTATGACATCAACTGTTCTAATGACATATATTTGAAGGGGAATTAACTCAATTCTTACATTACAACAATCAGAGAAAATTAATCTAATTGATCAGCTTACACCATCTTGAAAGGCTAATATTCACCGTATTGGTTTCACTTAACACAAGACACGATAATCAATGCCTCAATTCCACTCATTTATTTCCTATATTAACAAGACAAGCAGACAGCCGTCGCCATTTCGGAAAGCAGACGTGTTAAATCAGAACATCAAATAGGTAATAAATTCGATATATTCTCCGTGAAATACGGTATACCTCGACCCCTAACCTGTCTTATTACGTCTTTACAGTACATGATTAGTTCCCGCCATTCCAATCACTACCAAAATACTCTCTAACCTAATAAAATAGCCTCAAACCAAATTATCTACTGGATGCTTTACAACCATTGGGAATTTCCCGCGCAAATCTCGTGGGAGAAATTCATATTCGAATTTTGATTAGAAATGTCACGTGATTTATTGTCGGCATTGAAGTGTCAATTGCGGAATTGATGTCGACATTAAATACATGAAAGTCCATGTAATATAACAATAGGTAACTATAATTGTCTATTTAGCTGTCGTTTGATATAACACTGATCTTTTGTTATGAATTACAGAGTTGTTATAGAGTGTATGAGAAGTATATTATGATGAATGTATGAGAAGTATATCATGATGAATGCATGAGCAGTAGGCTATATCTATGATGATGAATCAGATATAATGTTGTGCTGATACATCATTGAGCTTTCTGGAAGATGTCACTTCCATCTTCGAAGTGATCGCTTTGTGTTGCTTTCAACAATCTGCTTGTTACAACTAATGAGGACAAACGTCGTGCATTTTGTCATGACACCAGCATAAGCCTACTCAATTTCATTCGAAGGCTCCTCTTTGTGTTCAATATCTAGGACACGAAGCCTCGCTTTATTGTTCCATCCTAACTATAGAGTTATTCATGTCACAAAAAAGGTGCTTTAGCAATTTAGCATAGACAATATAATTTCGTTTGCCATGGGTCGAGGGCTCTAAGCTCCAGTGGAATGTATGCCTTTAGCAAAACTGAAGAACATTTTCACACTTTTAAATACATATTTTGTTACAGAAGAACTCAACGATCGACAAGTAAAAGAACATTCGAAGCAACCGTTATATATCACGCTATGTTAGAACAGTCACACAACGTTTCGATAATTTAGCAAAATTCGCTTTCAAGTATATCATTACATTGACTAGCCTACAGGCTAAATATTTCGGATTTCTCTCTCTACAAAAAGGAAATCGACACAAAAATTAATATAAAATCTGTTTGAAGGTTAGAGTTGTAATTTAAAACTTATGGCTGAATAATATACCTCCATTTACCTCTACTTTATATTTATTAATATCTTATAATCAATAGACTGGATAATTCTGTCTATTATAGATCCGAGTAGACTAAACAAGCATTTCCTGGTTTGTACCCTTAGTACCCAAAGTCCTTTGAATTGTATTCTACGCGACAAATTAAATTCCGTTTGTACTTTTTTGGAAACCTCGAAAAATAATCGCATTTGTTTGTTTCGTTTATTTATTACAAATTCAAATGTTTCCTCCACAAATACCGAAATCCTTCACGGACTTAAAGATAAAGGCTCTTAATAAAGCTCTTGGTTCCAGAATGAAATTTATAACTCCAAATATACACTCAACTATAGCGTGGGGCCCATTTCAAATCGCCCTAGCGGTGCTGAGATATATATAGGCCCTACATGTATTCTCAATAGAGTAAAATCAGATCCATGTCCCTGTTCTTACTTAGAGCCGATTGTATATTTTTCTGACTAAAATCGAAAATCGTTGTCTTACATTTGCACATTTTCTTAAATTATTTTTAAATAAAAAAAATCGAACTAAAAAAATATAATAATGGAAATCTCATAAATTTGATTAAAAACTTTTTGTGTAGTTTTATTACGATGACCACAGGGGAGAAGAGAACAATCTTAACTTTCTCGACTTTTACAGAAACAAATTGCGCTAACGAGGCAATTGATGGTACAGGGCGCCATTTGACCCTTCCGGTGCTGAGAGGATTACTGAATAAGTAAGAAATTCGTTCCAGTGATTCAGATTTTACTTCCGGTTTCCATACCTATTTCATAGTTGATGTCACTTATTCATAAGAGAGCAGCAACGAAGTGTTCAAAGCGATTATTTTTTCATTTCCACGACAGCAGCATTGAACAATGCTTGTTAAAAGCACACTTTAAATCCTGGACAAATCTGTCGTGCATTTTGGCTGATTTTTTGGTTTGGCACTCGCGATCTGAACGATCTTTTGATGTGAACTGATGTAGTAGTGGACGGAGCAGACCAGCCTTCCTCTTTTCGAAACACATGATGGTACGTCTCTATTCGGAGTAGTCTACTACTATTGCTGTTGCTCTGGATTTTGCCAATATTTGGAAGATATTTTTGATTAATGGAATTGTCTTGCTTATGTAGATTGTTTTTTACATTACTCAATACTTGGTATTTTCTTTCGTTGGTACATAAACCATTAATGACCGCATACAACATTTCGCTTTACAGCAGCACCAAGGAAAACCAAGAGTGGCAAAGCATTAAAGCAAAGATCGTGTATCTCTGTTTGATTTCGAGATTTATCTGGAATGTGACTCTACTGCAAGAATTCAATCAAGTCTTTCATAGCAGAGATTGTATCATGGGCATGTTTGTTTAACATTTAAGATAAGACCAGAAGGCAAGTCAACTCCTCAACATCAATAAAGACAACTTTTAATTAGTGGAGAGTCTCAATCAAGTTCAGCCTTCCAGCAAAATTCATTTCTAGTGTATCCAATAATTGTTTGTACGGTTCATGGCCTTAGATTTGACAAACAATGACTCAAGTTTTAAGGAGGTAAATAGCTAGGACGTAACATCAAGTTTTGCAGAATGCGCTCATAGTACATAACATGTGATTTATTATTTCTTAAATACAATATGCAAACATATTAACCATTGCGGAAACACTGCACTATTGTTCTAATGAATCTAATTGGTCGAGCAATAAACCGACCAATCAGAGTTTCCTAAACCAATTGGTTGCCCTGATCCAAGATTAGTTAGTTGGACGCCCACGAGACCACGAATTAAATATATCAGTTCCTGATATATTCCAGGATTTCCTGGTCTGAGTCTGAAATAAAGCACAGTGGCTCATTATGACAAAAAGAAATCTACTGAAATAAAGTCTAGATTTTAATTAACCCCTTTAGTATAAGCCGTATCAAGTAACTCAATTCAAACAAGACTTCTCTTAAAACATGGTCAATAATATACTTTTGATACTAAAAAATAAGAAACATAACGTTCTTTTCATGAGCATCAACAGTAAAACATGTTTTCAAAATAGATTAATATAGCGTGTCAAGATCTCATCAAATACACCTTCATATTTTTAAGTTGTAAACCTGTTTTCTTTATTGATTGTAATAAACTTTTTATTTCAAACAGGACAAGTATATCATGATATCCTTAAAAAAAGGCAACGCACGTTTGAGTTCTCTCAGGCATATTTATGTTCACGAGTGTCAACAGCTTACAAAGAACATGGAAATTGCTTGTAACGCCGAAACTACCAGTAAGCTCTAGCGCCAACCAGGAACCTGGACAAAGTATAACATTTTAACTATAGATTTATAAAAGGCTGGAATAATGAATCGAAAATGTATTTGAGTGTGCGAAATTCGACAAACTTTTACGATATTATGCCCTCGTTACAGTAACTGTAACTCAATTGCACAAGCGAACCGAAAGTTGATTTGTTTCCAGGATTAAAATCTAAATGATGTCATCGTAGTTGATTTATGATGGATTATGTACATAAAGTCAATTTTTGCCATCTTTTCTCAAATACGATACTTTTCCCCACATATAAGTCTAACATGATCTAGTCAAAGTTAACCAAGAACACATTTTAAAAACCTCATTAACATAAAAACAGACCAGTTGGTTGAAATGTAATCTTGTCAGCCGAACTAACTATTTAAAACTATTTATTGTAATAAGACCATATATCAGTTAATGGTTACACTGCGTGATTTTAGACTGTTAAATATTTTTTGTGCGGAGTAAAATTCGTCTTTGTAAAACATAGATACAAAGTTAATTTTAATCACTTCAATTGAATTGTACTGACTGCTTCTATTTGCAGGCAATTAAATGTAGTTCTACGTCTTGCTTTTCTGCACCTGTATGGGCTAATGAGGACGGGCAAACGCCAATCAGTGTGCTATGAGGGAAATATTGCCAGGACAACGGCATAAGCCTACTCTTCGATTTCAAACTGTCCAGGGATCTTCAACGTGCACAGCCTGTATGTAGCACACGTGGCCTCGGTTTATTGCCCCATCCTACGACTAGACGCATTTTCCATATCAGACCCTCCGATCTGAATCACTGACAGGATAGCGATCAAGCGTCGAACTCACTGAGCCCCTGTTTGCAGGCAAGAGCAGAGCTAGCCTATGAGATTAAAACTGATAGTACTTATGTTTAGAACTGTTACTCTCGAGCTGGGTGATTTTCGTTTAACTGAATTGTCTTGTTTGTACGGATTTTTATTGACCTCTGTATTTCCAACCCAACATTGGTGATTTTCGTTTAACTGAATTGTCTTGTTTGTACGGATTTTTATTGACCTCTGTATTTCCAACCAAACATTGTTGTCAAGTGAAATCATTGAAGGATAAGTAAGTAACCGTTCTGATAGTAAATAAGCATCTCAATAATTAAGATAACTTCTTTTATCTTCTGCTTCCACTGACTTAATGTGACAGACGTTACTAATCTATTTAAACAATCAGATATCACATTTGACTGGTACCTGTCAAGGGCAGATAATTATCTAGGCCTTGAATATATTTATGTACTTCTATAGAAAACTATGGACGGAATATCTTTCAATGATGACCTTTTCATCAGCTACAAACTTAATAGCACTACGGGCTAAAATCTTCATAGTTTTATGGCCAGTTTCATTCAGCCTTCAAGAAGACTTAGTACAGCTGTACGAACTCGGTTTCCCTTTGCAAACCTCTTAACAGTTAATTAGGCCATTTTTAATAATAGTTTAAGCAAGAAAAAAGGTTTCATTATCAATCAAAGGCTTTCGTTTGACCCTGATGAAACCATACAATAACCAGAAGAAGTTGTCAGATGACGCAAATCAATGTTTAAAGATATACATTGACCATCCGTTCACATCTTTGGTTGGTTCGGAAACAGGAATTATCAGAAATAATGTTTGCAGCTCACTGTCCAAATTTTATGTATGTGTATTCATAGTTATTCGTGTTTGAAAATGAACAATTCGACTTGCAATTTATAGGTATAAAACGACATATATGGAAATACAAATTTTTGGTATTTTTGCATGGATTCTGTGATTTTCGTACAATTCTAGTACTTGCAAAGTTATATCTCAAATCAATCCTCAAAAATTCTGAACATTCCCCGTTGAGGAACCTGTTTCCAATCTGTCGAGTTCTTTCCAAAGATTTTAGCCCCGATTTAAATTCACTTGAACACGACATTCGAAACTAAAAATCATCAAATAGAGATATTCATCTACCTTATCGTTTAAGGTTCTAAGTTACTGATAGGCGAGATAGCTGGAGAAGTTAATATCTCGACAGATGTCATAAATGTACTCAGTTTTCTTCTCTAGTTGTTCAAAGTGTGTACTAAATGATGCTCGTGTTGACAGACTTTTAAAAACTTCCGGTTAAATAATGGGTTATCCGTTTGATACCGTCCTATGTCCAATTCAAATCATAGATATGTCTCTTAAGCAATTCAAAACATTTAAATCTTTAATATTCTTAAACGATTTATTTAAACATTATGTTTAAAATCAAGTGTTTCCATAGCACTCACGAGAAGATATATTCCGACTTCATTGGCTTTATATTTATTATATATATATATATATAGGGCCTATAACTCCTGTCTTCGAAATAAAGTACCAAGCATTCAAACATCCTTTCTTAAAGCAAAGGCAATGCCTTTTAATTTAAAGAAATCGTGTTATATTATGCAGCTTGACTATATTGCAACTAAACACCCGTTTATTCCAGATATTTGTGTTCACAGCAACTCCCCACCGCAACCTTTCTTCTCAAGGAAACTGCAAAAATTGAACGTAAATTGGCAGTAACCAACCTAAGATGCGATATGTGTCTTAAAGGGATTGTAAAGAAGTTTTCTAAACTTTGTTTGTGTATCGGGGACACTGGTAGTGATGTTATAAAACGCGTTAGTTTTAGTGGAATTGCACGAACCACAGACGTCGGAATGAAAATTGGAATGGCGCAAATTGATGCTATCAGTGTCCCCGATACACATACAAAGTTTAGAAAACCTCTATACAATCCCTTTCATCTTAATTTAAACAAAGTACATGTATTGATATTTACGATATTGAAAGGACAGTGGCAGATAACTCAACGCAAATTAATATGACACGATTGGAATTGAAAGATAGTTCAGCCTTTCCCTTTCTTGTCAAAGAAACTGTGAAAACTTCAAGTAAATTGGTCATAATCAACTTCTTACGAAAACGATGTGTTTTTAACCTTTGACAGAGTAGTAATGAAAGAACAATATTTACGATATTAGAATGACAGATGACAGATAACTCAACGCATGTTTATATGACAATATTGGTGTTGAAAGGTAGTCCAGTCTCTCGGGACATTAACAGCATCAAACATTCATTACTTCATCTTTAATATTAAGATTAACGTTCTTTACACCAAGATTTACTATTTTAAAGGTCTTTGAAAATAGGACTTGGATTTGCTTCCTTTCATATGTTACTGATTGGTTAGCTGTTAATCAAGACCAAAGTAATTTAGTACACCAGAAAGCAAGGACAAGGGTAATGACAGAGCTTCACGATGATCTTGGTATCGGATTGTCCTTACCCTGCCAAGGTTGACTAAATCAAAATCACTTCATTGGCCAACCTAGATCCGAACTCTTAACCAATCGATTCAAGCACATGACGTCCATTGCGTCCATTGCATTTGCTCTTACTGACTGTGCTACATCCGTTCTTCACCGCTTGCAGAACGATGTGAATGGTCTCATAATGCTGGTAAATTTAAAAAATAGGCTAACTTATACCCCAGTCACACATTCACGGATCACCTCGCCGGTTCCACTACGGAATAAATCTCACGGATGATCCCGGAAAATGCAGTTTCCGTAGTCAGATACGGATCCAATACGGATCTAATACGGATGTCTACGTGTTCTGACGTATCTACCCAAGGGTAGACACGGTTTAATACGGAAATGACACGGTTTAATACGCAACGACACGTGTAGGGGCGTATGTACTGCGGATAAACAGCGGTTTGCTACGGTATAAGTAAGGGTTATTACGAATGAGAACGGTCTGATACGGACAAGTACGAACCGTCACGTCGCGACAATGAACTATCAAGATTGCAACCCGATATGTGTACACTCAGTTCACATTCAAAGGAAGAGAACAACTCGCAAACATCCAGCCACTGAAGTCAGGGCCCAAACAAACCAAAATGTGCCTTATTAAAGGTGTTGTAGCAAATGCTGTTTTTTTGTGACGTGGACAGTAATATTCTGTATTTTTTCGTGTTGTAACGTAGAAAACCGTAAAAGACTCTGAGAACCCCGGCTAATCCCTAGCTATCCGTAATGCAACGTAATGAGATCGTGCCGTTCCGTAACAAATTCGTAACAAACCGTATTGTTTCCTTAACAAATACGTGGTGTAACCGTAATAGTACGTAGTTTACCGGAACTAACCGTAGAAATTCTTTGCGCCTACGAATTAGTACGGATTAATACGGTTTTAATAGGGACTAAAACGGATCAGTACGTTTTAATACGGTTTAGTCAGGATATGCTACGGTTGTTTTATCCGTAGTAAAATTTTAAGCATGCATAAAACTTGTCACGGATATACCAGTACTGCTACGATTGATCACGAATAAATACGGTTCCTGTACGTATAGGTACGGGCTAATACAGATTGCCACGTATGATGCCGGATTGTATCCGTAGCTAACCCGGCAAGGTGATCCGTGAATGTGTGACTGGGGCATAAGCGAGTTCGAAGGTCACAGCAAGAATAGATAATTTTCTTTTTTAGTTCATTTGATGGAAATGTTAGGTAATGAAATCATAGATAAATTTAATTAAATGTAAGTAAGTTATATTACCGTGGGTTGGACTAGTTCTAGAAACCTGTCGAGATATAAATTAATGAGTCACTTTTGAATCTTTTGAATGGTACCGACAATATTTTGATGCAAGTTACAAATGGTTGGCCTGGAAATATCATTAGGTTATTAAGATACTAGTATATCACACATCTAAGATTGCGTGTAATTCTTGCTGTGAACAAAGACAACATTTATTTGAAATCATTGGTCTTGATCGATGACAATAATTTTGGGAAGACATCGCAAGTGAAGCTAGTATTCGAGCAATCTAAATCGGCTGAGATGCTTCACTGTGTTGCGTCTTTACCTAGGTGATGGGTACGGCATGGATAACTTTCTCCTAGGATGACCATCAAACAAATAATGTTCAAAGTTACCACCATCGAGCGGAAATGCTAATAGTTCTTAGTTGAAACCAATATACCTGTTAGCCTTTGTAGTCTTCAACATACGGTCAAGCCATCTTCAGTTAAATTCAAAGAAATCAAAATTTTATTTAAGGTCATTCAGTATCTTGATCTCAAATTTCCCTTATTGCACATTGTATGGCGTCTGTCCGTCCTCGATAGCCCATACAGGTGCAGAAAAGTAGGACGTAAAACTCTATTTCATTTCATTTCTCAACAACTACTATTGTTCTAAATGAACTTTGTTAGTCAATGCATTTTCTTCTTCTGCAACCCGCATCTATTGTTGAACACAAACACCGTAGATTATAGTAGGTCTTTAACATAACATATCAATTACCGCCCGTATGTTTTAACTCAGTATATTATATTCAAGTATTCATCTATATTATTGAATATAATAGTCAATAGATTTACATAGTTTTAATTCAATGAAATTTACCTTCTTCAGATAAAGGTTAAACTATATCGTATCATTCTGAAGGAAATTGATTTAGGATACGAGACAGAACTTAAATGAATTTTATTAAATATGCAATTTTTCTTTATTTTCATTGACTGGAATATAAATGTGTAAAAGCATGCTGAATATGGAACATCTTCAAGGTTTGAGCTATTCTGTAACTACAAGATCCATGTTCATGTTGAACTTAATACCATGCAAATAACGACGGTAGCAGTTGTAAAAGGCTACTAAACTTCGCATCTTGATAATATTTTTTATAAATTTTGATTTAAGTCCAATGAAAAGTCCTTAAATGTAATAGAAGAATATCATTTAAGAAAGTGAGCTCTATTTCGACAACTTGTGGTATATGCATTCCAAACCTCTTCATAACAAGCACAGTAGCATCTTGAAATTCGTTCTTGCATCAGAGAGGAAAGCTGTAAGGGTTTATTGAATCAACTTTCTTTATTTAATCAATACAGCTCTGGTGCTCATTCTGGTCGAGCACTCTTTCAAGTGGCAACCTTTTTTAAGAGACCGTTTTTGCAATTTCCTTGTATATCGCTTCTACGGATTTTACGAGGATAATATGTCCATTTAATACACATGTACTTGTGTATATTGCTATATTGTATATCTTAAAAAAAATATCCAGTAGTCTGTGGTCATGTACTTGATCTCTAAATCATCAAACTTTGTACATTTTTTTTTTTTTTTTTTTTTTTTTTTTTTTTTTTTGGTGTCTATATGTTGTATATTGTATCTATGTTTGTCCCCATGGGCTGGGTGTGAGACAGGACCGTTACCACTCGTGGTATAGGGCCTAATTCTGACCCATGTAAAATAAAGAGTTTATTATTATTATTATTATTTTTACTGTGAATTTCAGTAATAATATGTGTCTTTCTGTCCTTAAGACTAAGATATTCCAGGTTATCTGCTATAGACTTAGTTTAAACAATTTCTATTAAGTGAGAAAGGTGTCGTTTTTAATATTAAATGATATCATTATTCTATATTCCCCAGATAGCTCTTATATAAACCAGAAGTAGAAAGGGAGACAAAGGGTGAGTAAGTAAAGATGAAGTAAGGTAATTTTAGTGGAAGGCCTCAAGGGAAGGCAGTCTAGTCGCTACTCAATGTAATTCTATCGAAGATGATTTAGTTTCTATAGATCATATATATTCTAACTAACTTTAAATATGATAACATAAAATATATCATTTGAGACGGAAAGAAAATTAGATACGTTAATTTTAAGAATCCGATATAAAGGGCTAATGTTCTTGAAACTTTCTCAGATCGAAGATACGTTATATCTGTAAGCAATGCTACTAATTGCAATATCCATCGCCTTTTGTAATATCGGTATATTTGTCAATTTAAAAAAGGTTATCACATGGACCTCGAAATACAAGAGTCCAATGTTTCCTCTTTTTAAAAGGATTTTAAAGAGTTTTTCTAAAGATTTCTGTGTTTCATCAGCGTCATGTATGGCTCCTTTTTCCAGAAAACATCTTCTTTCCAGACGCCCTTGCCTTTTTATACTGCACTCCACCTTCGTCATGGACGTCTTTGACTCACCTAAAAAATTATTTTCACCTTACCATTTGAATTTTTCCAGACAGAAAACCCACTACTGGGATGAGAACCTCAATCTCCACGCCCCATATGAACACCCCACCCCTGAGTGAATAAAACGTCTGAATCTTGTACTCATGTAAGAAAAACATCTGATAGCTATGGTCTGTTAAATTTGTTAACTTCAATACATGCGAAAGTTTGAATAGAGTCCATGTTTAGGTTCTAACGAGGTAATTATACAGTCGGTTGGTTAACTAACGACTCGAGGGACAGGAAGTATACATTAGCTAGATAAATAGACTGATTAACATGGTCAATTACATCACGGTGAGGTAGGCAGGTTCTCTGGGGACCCCGGCTTAGCATATGGCGTTCCCGGGGGTGTTGTCAAGGGGTATGGTGAAGGTTACCATCCCAGGTGTACAGAGTTTAAATTTTTGTGAAATAATTCAGGTATTTATGTAAATTGTTAATGGAATACGATGAATATGGATGTATCCAGAGTAATTAATAGTCGTTACCAGGAATTGGTGAAGTACATGGTAAACCAAGGTCAAGGTTAATCGCATTGCTTCTAGTTCTATTGTCATAAGCAACGATAACATCATGGTTGCGTCTCTTGTATATGTTCATTTCCAATTTACAATTTAATAGAGACACGATAAAGTAAATGTGTTGAATTTGGAAGAAACAGCATACACACGTAGTGTACATTATCATAGTAAAACTCTCGTTGTGTCACATGCCTATAAGTACGTGGTATTCTCTTTTTTTCCAAAGTTATGGATATTGGCATAGCATATTTTTCTTTCCCACGCCAATCACGTGTTGTACCATTCTTGTAAGGGTTGTATTCTTGTTAGGGTTTTATTAAATATATTATTTTTATGGCAATAATCTAAAATAGATCACCGCGCCTGTTTTTATCGTATGAATTATGTATTCAAAGTCATAAAATTTAATTATTCACACAAAAAAAAATGTTCATGTACATATATCACGCTCATATTGATAATGTTTAATAGTCTATGCTTAAACTTCTCACGGAATGATCTCATAGCCAGTTATAGTAATACCTCCGTATAAAGCAGTGGTTCCAAACCTTTTTCATACCGTGGCACAAAATTCACGAAACTTCAAGTCGTACCCCCCGATTAATTCGAAATATCGCCCAAGGGGTGGTTTTGTGCCTCCTCATCATCGGCAGGTCAAATGCATTTTACCACAAGCAACTACAGACCTTACACAGCAAAATATATTTAAATAAAATTTGGGCTATTAGTTAAAAAATTATACACATCTTCATGCCCCATGGCCCCCAGGTTCGGAACCATTGAATAAAGTAATTTGATTTGAGGTATTTTGTTTTTGAATTTTTTGTTGTTGACACTTTTCATCGACGATCTGAGGAAATTGCTTCCTTCCACTTTTCTAAGTCACTATAAGATTCAATTAAAATTGAATGTTCAATAAAAGCGTTGCCTCCCACTATGGGAATTTCTGTGATTTTCTTCTCAAATGAGAAATAGATTATGAATGACAAGTAAAAAATTCTCAAAAAAATGAAAAGGAAACGATACAGTTAAATCAGCAATGTCATAGTATCCAGATGGAAACATATCAAAGGAGAACAGTACACATTTAAAAAAAATGCTGATATTGGTCTTTTGGGTGAAATCGCAAATATATCTTAAACTAATTTCTGATAAGCTTTTGCGACCAGGACCCAATTGATTCACATTGGTGAATGTGCCTCTTTAATTTATAAATTTGAAATTTTACTTAAACTAGAGTATAGGGAAAGACCTACATGTCCACTGGTTCGGTACAGAACATATCCTGATAGAAAGCTTATACAAAAGACATAAACGGAAATAACCGAAATTAGGCGAAGATCAACGGAAATGAACATTAGCAAAAGAATCGATAATATCAAATTTCTAAAAGAGAAAGAAAATATTTCATATTTCAGTTACCTAATAAAGTATAGTAAATTGTCCTTCATAATAATACAATTATTTCAATTTTATTTTTCGAAACAAGAAATACTGGGAAAAACAAAATATCAGAAATTAGCTCATATTTACATCTGACAGATCAAAGTTAAAAACATGTTAAGAGATATGGCAAATTCAAGTGGCTACCGAGCCGGAGAATGTGTGGGTTTTGTGTTTTGTTTTCAACCTGAAACGTAAGACCATACTATCATTTAAGTGTTCTACAAACTGTTACATGCGGTTCTCTCCAAGATGACACAGACAGCTCTTCTTTGTACCAGACGTCAGCGATCTGATATGTCACCGCTTAGTCTATCCGCAACTTGAATCTCTTGGACACCCTGGGCCAATTCTATTATGCAATCCGGAGATTCTGTCGACCGGTGCGATCGCGGAGATGACGTCACAAAATGGCTGCCTAAATACCGTAGTAAGAAGTTGTATTCGGATTGTTGGGAGAATATAATAGATAAGGTCAATGACATAATTGGATTCGACTCATGAAAAGCAAACCCATGTCCGTCAGCTTGATTCTCCATTTGTGATCTATTTACGTTTTATCCGGATTGGTGGGAAAGACAATCCGGACGATCCAGATTTCATAATAGAAATGGATGTCCAATCGACAACTTCATTTGCAGGAAGGCATTAGGTAATCCAGACGAATGAGCATATCCCAAAGTGGAATTTACTAAAATTGTTTTGATTGAACCTCCTAAGAATACCATTTAAAGCACAGACATATCGTCAACCAGCAGAGCAATACGTTGTACAGAAGTGCATTGAAAGATATAACGGTAAAAAAAAATATGATTGAGAAACTTCACATATTAAATATTGTGCACTGGATATTAAGGTTCTTGTGTGGCTTCTTTAGTACCAATATGGCTTCTATTTTAGTCGTGTACAGCTAATCAGGTAATGTCATTAGACAGTTAGCACAAATTACTGTAAAAGCTTTCTAGAAATATACCCATGATGTGACCTATATCTCAAGGATATGAAATAAGGCATGTTTTTTTATGATACATTTCGTGGGAGCGGAAATAGTATAAAATAGGCAACATTCACCATTCAAGAGTAACCAACAACTACCATTCAACTACCACCATCAAGAAGAATAGCCACGATCACGACGAGTTTGGAAGAATAAAAAAGACCGAGCAACTCACGCCACACTACTCAATGCCGAGTTTCACTGCAATGTCATTCGACTCAACCAGATCTTACGAATCCTAAAATTACCAAACCAACATCATAGTACCATCCGATTGAACCAATCCAACTACCAACTACTACCACTACCTAGTTTGCGTTGGGTTATCAGCTGCTGCTGGAAGCGAACATTAACTTGTCATCAACCAACCAACCTATTCAAGACGTAAAACGTAGTAAATGGGTCCAGATATTTCCATTGACAATCCCATAATTTTGGCTATTAATGGGCATGCTAGATTGTAATATTGAAACTGGCCCCCATAATTAGCTTGAGTGTAAGTGCTGTAGAAAATTAGCAAAATAGCAAAAGTACAAATATAATTTATCATATCCGTACATTTTTTTACGATAGCAACACAAGAAATGTGACGACCTCTCGGAAATAAGCCATAAATTTAAGGAACACGGGATAAGATACTATGTAAATTGAAACAACGTTACAAATTTAAGTATAAAGTGAAGTACCCAGATCAGTTGGTGTAATGGTTTAAGAATCTCAGGCCTGTAGGCAGGGGGGTGCGTCGGGTGCAAACGCACCCCCCCCCCCCCCCCGAAAAATTTCAGAGTTCCGCTTTTTTCGAACTGAATTTATTTTTGAACTCCGAAATAAAAACCCGATGCATCATTAAACTTGAAGGCTTGATGCACTTCGTTATCTGTCGACAGAAATCATTGAAAGTTGCAACAAGACTAACAACACGCCTTTAAAATTCAACGTCATGATGATGGTATAAAAACGTTTGACGGCCAAATTTCTCGATTCTGGTAGATTTTTCAAACCCTTGGTCGTTCAAAAATGTTTAGCCGAAAAGGCAAAAGTTTGCCGAGTTTTTGCCATAAAGTGAAAAGCCACAACTGGATTTTGCATCAGAATGCAAATTTATGGCGCCTCCGCTAGCTCCCTCAACTGAAAAGCGCTTGGATGATCGAAGCTATTTATCCAGACGCTAGAAGTGTGTTGCCAGATAAATGAACGACAAGCTACTGCCATGGGAAAAAAAACTAGTCAGTGGCGGATCGTAGAGGGCGTACGCCCCCCTTTACTTTGTCTTTTTTTTTAAGAATGGGGAGAATACGAAATCAAAACTGTCTAACCCATTAACGTTTACTATAAAACATACATGGTCCACGTCAAAAACCGTTAAATTAGTACAATTTATACTAAATCTATGTTTTTAAGCCAAAAAAAATTTCGTCTCGCTTCGCTCGGCAAACATTTCAAGCTACGCCCCCTTTCCAAAAACCTGGATCCGCCCCTGCTAGTTCCGCTTTCAGGCTGTAAGCACCCCCCCCCCCCCCCCCCCATTTAAAGACCTGGCTACGGGCCTGTCCAAGAAAGGTAGTTAAAACAAGCTGTCGTAGCAAGTAATGTCAGAATGGCGACTAAATAGGCACAGGAAACAACTATTAAATTTATATTGATTTCTTGTCTATTTAGGGTTGGGAACACCCACGCGGATGCTTAAGAGAGTGTCGGATGGACAAAATGTGATGTTACAATATCAAGCACAATCAAAGTTAAGACGGCGGAAGGTTGATTTAACCCTCTCTAAAAATCTTACTTCTAGACCATTAAACATATTGTCAGTACCCGACATACTTAACCAATTACAGACGTTCTTATATCACGCTTCATTAGCTACATCTTCAACAAATCAATCATGCTTTTAAAGCTTTCCTCTCATTGGTTGATCAACAATTGAGTCAAATTGCAAAAGAAGATTTCCTATGACTTGTAGTACAAAAAGGCTATGTCATATCGTCTTATCCGACACCTTACTTTTGAATGAAAATAAAACTACAATGGGTTAAGTTCAATACCAGATCTTACACTATTCATCAATTCTTAAAGACAATACTTTTTATTGGGTAGAAATGAAAAGCAGGTGGTGCATAGTTAAAATAATACATGTCTTCCCATGAGAAGCATTTGAAACAATCATGTACCACTCTATCATTAAATGAAATTGATTTGAGTGAAACGGCCTTCTTTTCTGCATCTGTTTGGAATAATGTTGGCGGACCTTACTTTGAAAAGAGAGAAATGAAATGAAATGAAATGGAGTTTTACGACCTGATTTTCTTGAAAAGAGAGAGTTATAACCCTTCATTGATTAGATTTTCAACGTTTCTTAACAACATAACACCACAAATTCATATGAGTGAAACCAATCGGCAATCCTCGGCAGTTTCCGTAAACCATAATCTGTCTCGGTAATGAATGGTGTTTTTCGTTGTGTTTTCATGCGCGAGACTCTTTACTTTGACGCTTTACCACTTGCTTGTAACGTCGCGACATAGATATAGTTCATAGCAATAGAATCTGTGGAGGAATTTTCTGACACCTGCTCGTGCATTTAATGCTATGTAGTGACTATCTGTTCACCATTTACGCATTTTATCATCATTTTAAATACATATCTGTTTGTTTTCGTGTTATTTGTTTACAAATACTTGTAGCCTCGAATGACCCGTCTCTGATGTTTGAACTACCAGAATCACGAGATTACGTGATAACATTGATGTAGTCCGGTCAAATGGCCGCCGTTCATTACCGTGATATGTTGCAGAGCGCCAGCGTAACTTTCACGGAGACCGTTTGGAGTGAAACTTATACCAACGGACGTTGAAACTTGTCATGTTACCTGATACAACTTGCGGTTACGTCTATCAAGCGTGGGACATATCGATCTGCAAGTATTCATATATACATGTATATGACATATGATAAATATTTCTTGATATTGCCTGCAGTTATATCATGGTCGGATATCAACCTTGGCTTCCACACCACATAAAAATCTATTCGACATCAAAGCTCAGTTGAAAAGTAAAGGTTACGTAATGGTTAATTTCCGGTTAATCGGCAAGGTAAATAGTTGTTAGAGGGGGGTGCAACATTGTGAAATAAATCGATTGATTGATAAAGAGGCTCACGTGATGAAAAGATCCAGGTATAACCATCACCGTTAATTCTATTTTATAGATTAATCCACAAAAAATGCTTTTGTCGACCGTGCGACTGGAAATCGGAATTTTCAACTATTTCAAATTTTGAATTCAATGAATTTCATTTGCTTAAAGGACGTCTCTCCCACAGCATGGCTTACTAAAACTGACAATGAAAAAATATTTTTTCTCCTGACTATAATTGTAGCCGCAGGACAAAAGTATGTAAAAACTGTAATCTTTTGACAAATGTTTTAATTAAAGGAAGTACGTTGAAAATACTTTACACGTGGGTTATACTCAAAGCATATTTTGAAAGAGCACTTTGTACCACTGTATTCAAAGTTTAATGGAATCACTGCAAGTAAGGCAATTACACTTTCCAAAATAGATCTTAACAAAGCTATTAATATTTTTTTTTAGGAAGATACTTTTTTGCCACAATTTGTCAATAATCAAATCAAATGGTTAAATTAAGAAATTTTATGTTTTGAACTTTTAAAATTGATAACAATAAAATAATTCAACGCAAAACATGTTTGTTGGGAAAATTGCGTTGTAATTACGGTTGTTAACTCGCAGTGGTATGTTTCTGATGAAATATGACTTGACGTGTTTGCTGTGGTTTTGTCTGGACTGAATTCTGTATAGACTTATTATTGACATGTGTATATTCATATCTGACATGCTTTGATTAAGTATTTTACAGTTATTGACATTTTAAATACTAACATTTGTCATTTAAGACATGTGTCAGAATTAAGAGATTATCAATATCTAAAAGTGACTGATTCTTTCGTCTGATTTTAGATCAGTTATCTGATTTATTCCCTTGTCTGTCGCCGAAAATTAACTGATTGGTCTGAGTTGCATCAGGGAAACCACATGGTATTGTTATACCTCGAGTGTTTTCCAAGCGGAGCGGATATTTCAAGATGTTACGTTAATTAATTCCGACGTAGAAATCTTAGGACATACCCAAAAAAATTATCGGAATTAATGCGATTCATTTCGAACATATTAGAAAATAGATTCAAGTAGTAGAATGATTGCCATATCGAAAAATTTCGATTCATGAAAGAAGTAAAACCACTTTTGAGATTTTTAATTTGTGTTATACGTTCAACATGAAAGACATCAACGGGGTTTCGAAAAGAAAATTGGAAAAAATGACAAAATCAATTTTTGAGGACAATACTGGCGGTTTGGGATTGAACATTAAAACTTCAAACACTCTGTAATCAGCTGTGATGTCCTGAGAAAATAGGGTCAATGACAACAGAATGTACTTTCGTGGTATTTAAATTATGAAGGAGACCAGCAAGTTAATTAAAAAAGCTTGGGCTGAGAATAAATGGGGCTTGAGTAAAGTGCAGATTGCAATTTGGACTCTTAAGCCTTATGGGTTGAGTGCACCAATATGGGATGGGAATTTTGCACTTTTCACAGTATAATGTATCATAATACAATTCGAAAGAGTGTGTTTGATTTTTTAATTCAGTATTCATTACTAACAGCTTATTTTTCACATTATAATCAATATCAATTACTCTGTGACCTAGGCCAGTGCTTTCATTGAGACTCGTCTCAATTCACCCTAATACCAACCTTAATTTCAAATACCACATCCTGGGTTTAAAATCGAGATTATCTGATATGATTCACTGATGTAGCTGGAAAGACTGGGCAAAGTGACTCTTGAAGTCACGACTTGCACGACTTGACTTGTTCATGGTTAGTTAACCCTAGTCTGGGAGGCAATGTGACTAGTATTTTTTATTATTGTCTCAAATCAAATCGCTTAAAACAATTAATTCCAAGTCTCAGACAATTTGTAATTAAAATTTGCAGACCAAACAATCCGATTAAGACAATGAAATAATACAATAATTCGATTGCAATCTTATAGACGTGTTCTCTACAAATAAAGCGTCAGTCGAGCGTGTATTGAGACACAATAACCTAGGTTTGGTTAGCACATTCTTATTCCAGATTCGGTCAATTTAAGACAAAATACGAAAAACCAATCTGATATTCTTTACGCTATAGTTTCCATGTCTGTTTATTTATAAGTCTTCTTTGTGTATCTCAGACTTAATCACTGTTTTAACCTGATGGTCTGCAGAATGTTGTACCTTCGACCATTTTCTAGAAAATTTGACTTAAAACTACACTGCGTATACGCTTACAGTTATGCAATTTGTGTCTGGATTCCTAAACACACAAGGATTTATTTCTGCGAAACATTGTCACTCAGGACTTCGTTTCCGGCTCATATTTCTCTCTTCATTGATGGACAAGTGAAATGCTGTTCAGGATGTCTTCTTTCAATAAGCATGCTTTCTTATACTGACTAGACTATACAAATCTGACAATGTGTTTCGTAACCGTGAGATGCTGAATTATATCGCTTACGAGAGGCAGCATACGAAGAATGACGCATTGCGAACCTTTGTTCGCTAGGGATGTCTTATACCAAATCTGTTATAATTATGAATTGTACTGTTAGAAATTCGACATACAACTTGCACAATGTTAGATGTCATTGAAGTATGCATTACGAATATAAACATGTCTACTAGAATTTCATTTCCGTATGTCAAGTCTGATTTGTGCTGAAATCATACATTGTAACATTTCTAAGACAATTATTAGATAAAGTCTATGAATAATCAGGAACTCAATGACCTAGTTAAAAATATGATTAAAATTTATAATTTCCGGCGTGTAGATTAAGTCAACTGGATTCTAAATTAAAATAAGAAGATGGCGACGATTATGACAATAGAATGAACGTACGCGATAATGATCCATTCATGTCGCTCTCCAATCTCATTTGTCTGAGGTAAAAATATAAAGAAGAAAGGATCCTTAACGAGCTTATTTTCCTACTTGAAAACACTTTAATACGTCATCATTTTTTCTCAATTTCAAAAACTTTTCAGGTTAAATGATCTGTGATTGTTACCAAGGTTTCATAATATCAACGGTTTACGTAGACGGTCAGAGTTTACTAAGGTATAAACAGCGGATTTCAAGTAAAAAAAAATCAGTGCAGCGTTTTATACTAAAAAAGGACTAGAATTTGCTCTACATCATACTGCTGCACAAACGTAGGCCCAATTACATAAAATTCTATTCCATAAGTTCATTTGAAAATCATATTGCGAAAATTGGTGGGTTGTTGAGAGATATTGACTTGTCAACGAAGTTGGTTGTACTTTGACCCAGTACTTGACACTCGAGATAATATGTGATAGGATGGAACTTTGGGTAGGTGAACATCACAAACTGTAACCTTAAAGGGATTGTAAGACCCACAGACGTCGAAATGGAAATTAGAATGGCGCAAATTGATGCTATCAGTGTCCCGATACACATACAAAGTTTAGAAAACCTCTTTAAGGGGTCCCGGTTGACCTTATTCATGGCTGAATCTGAGAGCAACTAGCTTTCCAACGACTGAATTGATAATACATGTAGTACTAAAAGTCAATATTTTGACCAATTCCTACACTATTAAGAGATTTGAAATGCCATTCGATCTGAGGTTTTGTAATGTATTAAGCAAGAGGTCAAGGGAGTGTTTAAAAGTTACTGCTGAGTTAGTAGGGGTAACGCCTAACAAAGGTAGAAGTATTTTAATTGAAAATCCATGAGGTTCTCTCTTCTCATTCCTGAAACAAACGAATTTTTCGAGTGTCAAATTCATTAATTGAAAAGATATGCACTATTCTATGGTATATGAAAATATGTCATGATTCCAAATAACCCCTCTGGCATTCACATTGATAGTATAATAGTATAATTCTATTAAATACCTTTTAGTTACTTATTCTAGAAGTGTCAATATCTATAATGAAATAAACTGAAATATGGACAATTCGTTATTAAAAGATATGAATATTTTATCGCGTGACTGGTCAAAACTAACTTCGTCAAGGACTATCTGTCCATCAACAAAAAATATCGGTAAAAAAATATATAAATACTAAATCTCTCTCTCTCTTACAGATGGTTTCATGCATGTATAAATCCCTTGTTGGTATTTTAGAATTAGACGACGTACGTATGGGACTTGGGCCCAGTAAATGAAACCAATCGTATCCACATGGTAACCGGATCAGTACCTTGTTCTGTCTGTATCAGAAATGCCACTCCGAACAACACGCCAGTCAGTTTTGTAAGCGATCCAGTACATCGTCTTGGGACGAGAAAACAATTTTATTTTAAAACTTTCGTCAGTTGTTAAATGTTAATCGGTCATGTCATCTCAGACGTCGACGTCCCCACAAAAAAAACTGGTTTCTTCACTAGCAGATAAATTGACTAGTAAACTCCATAGTCCATTACCACAAGCTTGGTACACTTAAGTTAAAATTTACCCCACAATATCTTAAGAGCATGTTAGTGAACATACTTAAACCCCTTCAGACATCGGCTGACCTTTGGAACTCACGGTGTAATTTGTTTCGCTAAGTACTGGCTTTATATTAAGTAATGGTGTTCAAATATTTTGACGTTTGTGGCGCTTCCAACGTACTAAGAATACAAATAGCTAATGTAAAAGTCACTTCTCTATCATTTAAACAACCTTGAGGATATATGAATACTAAAAGAATATCTGCCCACTATGTCCATGATTGTAGCCTTCCGAAGGTTGTACTGTTCTTTTCTATTTCGAAAGATTGAAGGCGTTTACTGGTCAGACGTTATTAACTATATTGTTATTATGTAAACGTCTAGTGGCTAGTAAACTATATATGCTTATTATTGCATATTGTATATGGTACCCATGGCATCTTCATTAATCTTGAACCAACTCGACTTTTACCATGAAATCCAACAGAAAAACCCGAAAAGGATTCTACCGGCAACTTCACGATGACTGCGGTAAAATTTACATGGTACTTATTTTTGGAGTAGTCCACTGCTATACAACTATTACTATCGATTTTGCCATGTTTTTGGATGCGATTTTGAATAACGGAATTGTTCAAATTGTTTTGCTAGTAGGCTACGAACAGTCTTCTGTTCAAAAATTAGCAATTACCTTACTTTTGCTAACATGTCGCTACCATTGCATATTCGTTAGCGTCTTTGGGCGACATTTGTGTCAAATGCCGCATTACCAAAAACGCAGTTAACTAGCGAATTAATATTTTTAGTTAACCGTACTAGATTCATATCACTATCAATTATAAGTGATGGATGTCCACTACGTCCCCTGTCGATTGAAATTCGACCTCGCGTCAAAACAGGAAATAGATCGGGAATGATGGGATTACTGGCGAAATTAAACTCCAATGACTAGACTGAAAGCACCTTAGGTGTGTATTATTATACGGCGGAAACTCTTTTACTCATTAGGATCTACATTAATCTGGGGTCTAGAATGTACGGTCATTAGTTTCTTCAGTACACACAACGTATAACAATAACAATTGCTTAGATTTAATGATGGACAGAACTTCCCTCTGCTGCAGATTTCTCGCTTCATTGTCGATATAAAAGGCAGGTTTTTCATGGTACTATACATGTGAGTGAAGCTGTGGTTTACTGAACTAGAAATAGCAGCTGCTACATTGATAAAGTCTTATTCAGATATTACCAATGCCGGTCAAAATAGAAATTAGTGGTTTCGCCAAATGTGTTAGTAGACAGAATAAGTTTTTCTGGACGAGTATATCTCCATCGCAAGCTACACTCATACCAGAAATTATACAGCAGGGTTCAAATACGTCGGTACTAACCCAAGCACACAATGATATTTTGCCATGATATTTTGATATCATTTAAATTCCTATTTCATACACCGAATCAAAAATCTTGCGATTCTAGGGGAAATTACATCACCACGGTTGACGATCATAATGAAAAAGTTTACACGGTTCATATATTTCCATAAATATGAATGTAATAACCATTAAGTATTATTTACTTTCAATTAACAGTTAATATCAACACTTAACACAGTTACGTTTATCAACTGGTTGACCAGGGTTCGGATGCAAAATTCTTGCCTTTGGGTGTTGTTTCAGAACATTGGAACATAAACGGTGTTTACCAATGTTGCCTTAGGTGTTATCTGGTGACAAGGCATTGTCTATTTCGTTCCAGAAAATGTACTATAATGCTTTTTTGCTTAAAAGTTTACATGGACTACGTTAAGAACTATGATTGTCTGTGACGTTCTACACGCCACTCATAAATTTGGTTGAAGCATATTAATTAGCGAAAGTGTTTAAAAGGTGACAATATATTTAATCCGTCGCGTGATGTGGCGGATAACGTCTGAAAATCTTCTCTAGGTTGTGAAACAGTCTTATATCAATCTACTAACTTTTAATCGGGATTTAAGCTTTAATTTCTATAACCCACGTCACACAAAAGCAACGTATGTATACCCAACCATCTTATTACAACCTACAATGACCAACAACAAGTTTTAGATATCACTTATCTGGAAGCGGACGTTAATATATCATCCAAGTTTAATTTTATTAACTAACAAAGGCATGTACAGATGGTACTTCCGGTTTGGTTGCCCACAATAAAGATTGTATAAAAAAGAGGGTCATGCGAAGAGTCCTAAATAACCCTTTATTTGGCCCAACAGGACAAGAATTACATACAAATCAATTATGGAATACTTAAAGTGATAACAGATCTAAATAATGTAAAGTTCTATCTTAATGTAAATCATATTATAAACAATAGAAGTCTAATAGGTTTAGTTATAACACATGATGTAATGTCGGAATTTCTACATTATTTACTAGTTATAATAGTTCCATTCATTGATCTTTGGTAAATCAGTTTGAATTTGCTTTAATCAACCAAAACACACCTACAAGTCATAAAAAAATCTGTCCTTACATACATGATCTGCTTCTAACAAAGACAAAGAGGACTGCAAAGTTCTTCAATGTGGCAGAGATGCATTGGATGGATGCATCGGATCGACAACAATACTGGTTGTTAAATTTAAAATGCTTTAAATTATATGAATTAATGAATGATGAACCAATTTAAGGACCTCGGAAAAATGACGCACACTGATGAACTTTTTGTCACTGCCAGCACCGATACCACTCGATGATAATGAAGTAACAGTTCTACACTATGCTCTAAATGTCAGCATATGCCAGTTACAAAACCATGGTCACAGAGCAATGGGACCACTCGAGCAGGAAGAACTGAGATTTCGAGAACAAACATTGAAGCAACTGAACCACTCAGGCTGAGTCAGTGTTGTCATTGCACCCTTTGCAACACCCGTTACACGCTAGGGTCACCTTTAGACAGCATACTTTAGCTTTACCTACACCCATGCCCTCTCCGAAATTCGTCCTTTCCTAAAAGTGTAGACCAACTCTTACGTTAATAGGTAGACATTTACATGTATTTACTTGTCTCTATTAATTTTTACAACAATAAAAAGAACATTTCGCTAAAGGCATAAAATTACGACATGAAAGACAGAAAATGGGTTGTACATTCACGAGTTTATTTAGAAGTTGAATTTAGAGACAAATTGCTTCAAATTATATGTCTAAATATTTCAAGTTCCGACAATTTCATAAAATTTATCCACGTTGGAGGTTTCATTGAGAGGTATCCACGTCAAGACTCGCGTCATTCATTCAAGGACAACTATACCATTAACTTCTTCACGATCCTGCACATGTATTAATATTCTATGGAAATTGTCTGATTAATGCAGCTGAAAATGCTGATCTATTGACAAATGTGTTAGTCTACAGAAGCAATTGAAATTTGCGTCAACAATCGACATTACAACATGACATGTATTACGTTTATGTTCTCAATAGGAAGGTACTGAGGTTTCAGTATCATTTATGTTCTCAATAGGAAGGTACTGAGGTTTCAGTATGTCCTACGCAATATCGAGCACCGTTCAACTTAAATATGAGACTGGAATTTCGTTCTGTTATACTTAAAAATCGATTGAGGTACACAGATTCAATGCATTTTTGCCTGAACAGGGACGAATACAAGTCAGTGTACAACTGCATTTAAATTCAACAATAAATCAAAGTGAAATATTCTTAAATGGTCCCCTTAGGAATTATCTTCACATTAAGGTCTATAAATTAAGAAATTTAAATCGAAGGTTAATCGATGAAATATCTACATGTTATCAAGATTAAATGCAATGCCTATTAATACAAATGCACACCAAATTATTGTGTCCTCTTTGGATCGTGGCATTGAAAATAGCAATATGAAATCGTATGTGCTCCAAATGAGTTGCGGTAATGATATTACACCTCTTTGTTCAATAATCATTCTTAACGTTTTAGCATTAATGAAAAGCAAGCACGGACGATCCCAAACGTAAAACAAATCTCGAAATCCATGCACATTAGCAATACATTGCTAGCAACTAATGAATTTGAGCTAATATATCAATTAATGAGTACATTTTTTAAAATGAAAACTGGTATCAGGTGTCTTGTTTAGCAACAAATAACAACATATATTAAAGTATCGAGTACCGAAATGTCCTCAGGAGATATTTAGACGAACAATTAGCGGAGAAAAGACTATTTATCAATGCAGATATATTTTTTTAAAACAGTACAAGAATTTATCATGTCTTTTGAGTCTGCTTTTTATTCTTAAATTGATTTGAGATTTTAACTTATTGACTTGCACCAAACCTGACATGAAGCTAATGAAATTAGTAACATCTAAAATATGGAAATGGATCTTTATATCGTTATCTGATTTATTCCATTGAAAAGAAATGTACGCGAATGTTTCCGCCTTATTAGCGATGAATGAAATATCTTCAGTCCAATCAGATTTCTTAATGTGATTTGCAAAACATGGTCATAAAATGAAAATTTGTTGAATTGTTTGCGTAAATCAGGAGAGAGGTACTAATTCATTTGGGTGTAAGTGATCGTTTTTATTTCTGATTTATTACACATCAATACACCCTCTCATTCATTGAGTTCTATTAGAGCAGATAAATAGTTAAAGGGGACCAGTCTTCATTTTTATTGGTTGATTTGGGTCTTGAATATATTTAAGTATCCTTCAGAAGCACTAGAAATGCACGAAAATTGCGTATTTCCTTCAAATATACCTTAAATTAGACATTTCTCCTTCTATTTCTATAGATGACTTTTCTATATATTGCATAGTATCGCCAATGTGTAGTAGGGCATTATAACTTTCAAATGCTAATGATTATGGATGCACATGGATTTGAAGGCTCAAATTTCAATGGTGAGTTGTGATAACCAGTACTAAATTGCTGAGCTAAACAATCCCCGTTTCTGAGACTTGAAAAAATTGACCCACGAAAATGAAGCCTGTGCCTCTTTAAGACGGTACAAAAGAAACTTGGTCCATACAGCACATAGCTAATCAGATGAAAATGTCAAGCAATTAGCGTTACATCAAATTAAGAAACCCTGGAGAGATTACATATAGTTTCCACATCTTTACAATGTCGTCAGAGAGGTGAAATCATGTGGGCCAAGATTTAAATAACCTATTTGAGTTTAACTAGCTATTGCACTGCAGATCGATCACATTAAATGCTTGTGAAAAACGGTACTCAAGACGATTTTTTCTGCAATTATCCCGCCTGCTATCACGGCACTTGAGAAATCGACTGCTTGCTTAATTGAAATGCAATAGAGTTATAACTATAGCTTTAAAATGACTAAGATTTAAAATGCATGGTTCGTTTTTAGTATCATTTTCCTTGAGGTAAGATCCCCTCAGAGGAATTTGTTCTATAGCAATTAAAAAAACTCAAGCACGAACTATCCTGACCGTATAACTATTCTTTTTTTCGCATGGTACTAGTAATTTTATGTCATTTTCGAGGCATCAAAAAAATAATTATTTTGATTTGAAGATTATGTAAAAATATGAAAATTGGTCACATACTCAGACACTGGTTATATTCAGAATTAAATGGTGAAATTTGTCTCACATTATCTCTGAGCTTCAGACGAACATTGGAAAAGAAAATATACAGAAAGAATCGACAATTGCATGCGACAACTACAATACTGCGCATTCCTTGGACACCCCCTGATGTCAAACGCCGTGTAAATCACATTCACAGAAACTATGTCAACCTTGTATAAAACCGACAGTTCAACTAATTCTATTCCAGATATCAGCTGTATTCGGTATATTTATTGCAACAACCAACTGGTGCATTGCAATTGAATTTAAGTTTTTAGACGACTAGAAAATACTTCAAGTGCTATCTCGATACCAGGATTCTTCTGAAAGACACTGATTACGTCATGACACAAGATTTACATGTAGAGATACATATAACAATCGGGACTCATGAAGACCCAGGCAAGATTGACACTGGAGTAAAGGAGACAAGGAGGGACTAACCACTATTCCAATGCATGTAAACATCGTGGATTATTGCTATGCTCAAAATGGTCACTTAAAAGTTTTATCTTCTTGAAGACAAAAATGGTGTCGTAGTTTTCATTCTAAAAAGTAAAATTGAGGTTTACACGTTTCAACTAATATGTAATACATAAACGTCTATACCTTTTTTAGGTTCAATCACGACATGGGTCGAGATGACACCTTCGGATTTTTCAACCCGTTTTCCCCCTGTCAGTGATGCAGGTCGGAGGGACTGACATGGAAAAAGCGTATAGTCGTTCGGATGGGACAATAAACCGAGGCGGCCCCGTGTGCTATTGGTTGTGAACGTTAAAGGTCCCTCGACAGTTGGAAATCAAAAATAAGAGCAGGTTAATGCCGCTGTCCTGGCAAAATTTCCCTCATTGCACACCGCATGGTGTTTGCCCGTCCTTAATAAGCCCATATAGGTGCAGAAAAGTAGGACGTAAAACTCCATTCATTTCATTTTTTATACCTTTTTTAATCTGTTATGAATGAAAGAAACTGATCATTTTACTAGAAAAATCTATGTCAATAGTCATAAAGACAACTCGACACGGAAGTAAAGACTAGAACATACAAGGATATATTAATGATAGCACAATGAACTAGAAGATTTACTGATGATATTTGAACACGAACAGTTGATAAATGATGACTGTCATTTTAAACTGTTCACAACCATCACATCTCGCCCTTTACAGTCAACTTAAATAAATAGCACTTCAAGAATATACTGGTCTAAATCAAATCAACCATACCACGTTAATCTATCAATTCTAAAATAGACTGATAGTGTTCGTAGGTACCATGGAGAGACAGGGTTGGTGGAATGTAGGCGAGCGAAGGAGGGCTGCCTTGGTACATTATACATCGAAATGTTAATCCAAATAATCTCGATTTGGAATTCCAGAAGGAACCTTTCCCAGTCAGTGTGAGATTTGTTATAAAAACTTGATGGTACCAATTTAATCAACGAAAAAGACCAATCTTGACCTATCCATCAATTCTGACTTATATGACGTCTTTTGGAAGCCATGAGTTAGACGCTTGATCGCCATCCGGAATACTCACTGAGTATAAAACGGCATAGATAAGACACGATGTTCAACTTTCAATTTTTGAAAAGCATCATGTATGTTCCTGCAGACCATTGAAATAGAATAGGACTGGAAGTCTAAGTTTTCTCATTGTCTATTGAACTTCTGTTTCAATTTATGGTTGATTTTGTTTCTCCTTTGGCGACAAGTTGACTCTAAGTAATACTGTGGCAGAGTTACTGGATGTTCCGGTCTAATTAGATCCTTTTAGCATGCCTTTTAAATTATATGACTTCTTGCAGAAACCGGAAGTTAAGTTAGTCCCCAAAATTCAACGCATGCGTGTCAAGCATAAATCTTTTGTTATTATTCCCAACCTTACAGTTCTATGTGCAGACCAAGTTACCAGTGTCCATGTTAAGATAGGGGACGTGTTTTGAAGCAAACAACAGTATTATTTTGTCATGTCATGTTTTATTTTTTAAAGATAAATATGATGACATTCATTTGAACCTGAACTCGTAGAAAAACAACAGATGTGACAATAGAAAGATAGTTGAATTGCTGGAATCAGGCCAGAAAAAATCTAGAAAAAATAAGTTCACAGTTGACAAATGGTACTATTGTTTTTGATATAAAGACAGAAGTGACATATTGCAACAAATAATAGTTTCATATATCTTTTTAAAACTTACTATCATTACTTTTCAGTTGTGTATGCCATGATAGTCTACATAATTTGATTTTCTTTTGCTTACTTATACTTACTTTTCTTCGGGTTGCAATACTACGTTAAACTATGTCGTGACTTCAAACCGCCTCTCGGGTAGCCATGACCCTCTGATTGGGAAGCACCGTTTTAATACCAATAACAGTAACTGTATTGCCACATATCTTAACAAAACATACCGGATAGTAATTCAATTAAATAGTTTCACGATGGAAAATATTTTGGTATTTAACACGAATACGAAATAACTTTCATACAATTTTTTAGTAAAGATGATAATTTGGCATTTTCTTTTCTTCTATGCTGACTACCTGAAGACAATTATTAGATATAATTTTTGATTCTGAACTTTGTGGTATAAATTAAACGCTGGTCTCATTATTGGTGTCAAGATGATTAAGAGAATAAAATCCCCATTAAAGTACATTTAAATAAATAAATAAATAAGAAATTATAATATATCGGTATATCAACAACCGATTAACACAAAGCTTCACTTCTTACAATTTCTAAGTGTGTAAAGGCAATGCATCACGCGACAAATTGATTAAATGTATCTTAATCGCGTGATGAATTTACAAACCAATAAAGCTATTAATATTTGTATCAAAATTCAGATAATTCTAATATGACAAACTTTTTTTAATTGAGAACTTATTTTTATTTGCCACAATTCTTGGTAAACAACAGTAAGACTCTCTGAAAGATGTACACATAAAACATGACACATGACAGAATATCGAACAAAAAACACGTCGGTAACTCGTTACGCTATTGAAATATTGTTGTATAACAGGCACTATAGCAAAAAAAATAGAGGGGGGGGGGCTTTACTGAGATTCCGCAAGGTTCGAAAAATATGCACAAACCATGGGATTAATACTATCGGGCCCAGAGTTGGAAAAATGCACAAACTTGACAGAACAGTCCTCATTAGCCCAATGGGTGCTGAAAAGCAGGACGTAAAACTCCATGTCATTTCATTTCACAAATTTGGCAGCGCGACTTCGTCAACAAGAAACAAACGCCAATTAACAAGTTCCTTCTGAAATAATTTTCTCAGCACACTTTTAGAAATACGCCATTATCGTAACCTATCGTTAGTGGTAGTGCTAGTGTTGTAAAGGCAAGGACTCCGTCCGACCATTGATATATCTTGCAATATTGTGTTCCGAATAGAATGTGTAATGAAAACTATTAAGTCATATTATGTGCATTATTAATAGACATGTTATATTTTAGTTAATGAAGCGAGGTGGTGTGAAACATTGATTTAAATTCTCAACTATACAGAATGAGATTTCATTTTTAAACTAATGTTAAATTTCTAGTGGATTTCCATTGAGATCATATTCTATTAAATGATTTGAAATCAAATTGAAATGTAATGTAGGAAACACTACTTTTCTACATTTGATGGATTCAGCTAGTGTAGACAGATACCACAATGCAGTATGTAGTACATGTTTTTCAATCCGAAAGTCACACTTTTTCATTATCACCCCTCTGTAATATTGACAGGGGTACGGACTGGTGATGCAATCGAAGTGTTGAAGTAATTCCTTGTTCATCAAGGGTGTAGCCGAGTGACGGCAATAGATGTTAAGGGTTGATGTATCGTTCAAGTTTCAGTTCACAGTGAGAATAATCGGAGTCGTTATTACTCAGAATCAATCACTTCTAAACATGATTCTTTCAGTGCACAGCACATGGCTATGTCCGATCTATTGGTAACAAAAAAGACCAGGGCCCCGTAACTTATATAAAATTCAGATGTTAAGGAATGCTTTAAACTGATTGGATTCAATGGATTTATTGATTAGCCAATCGTATGACTGGAGTACTAAAATCATTTTAAGTTAGGATTTCGTGAATCTGACCCCTGCTGCCAAATATTTCATTCAACCCAGATTAGGCCTAGTATTTCTGAGAATAGTATTTCTACCTTTTTCCTGTCATTATTAAGATGCAAAGATAATGCAGATTTTTTATGTAATTTGTCAAGTATTTTCCGTTTTTCCACTATTATTTTGACCTAATCTTATCTATTTGAATGGTTGAATGAAGATAGGTCATTAAATCAAATTGATGTTATCAATAACGCGTTTTCAGTGATACGAAATTCGACAGAAGTAATTTATACGACTATCTAAATGTTTTGCATCAGTTCAAGAAAGAAGAAAAATTCACCAATTATACCATTATACAAGGTGACACTCATCTGGTGAATATGCCAGAACACCCACTACCACCAACAACTACGAATACCAACAACTATGAATACCAGCAACTATATCGATATCAGCATCAGTTTGAATTGAACACTATAACTTGACATCTACCAACCAACAATAATAAGTTATTCGAGGAGCTCTAATATACAAAGGTAGTTATTGGTAAAAATCAGGTAAAAATTCGTGCCACATGGATATTCTCGATTTGAAATAAGAAAATGTAATCATATGAAAAACGATAAACTTAAAAAATTATATATGTCAATGGGTTAAAGAATATGTCAATTTTGACATGTTAGACTGATTTAATGGCATGTGTACAACATACATCTGGAAACGAAATAAAATATCTACGTAGGACGTAGCGTCTGACAATACAATTACATGGACATCATTTTCTGTTTTGATTTACTGCTTTTTTGAAAGAAGTCGCTGAACTCGTATGACGTATAGTATTCTTCCAACGCCGACTGCCGTTACGGGTGCCGAATTTGACTTTTCAGTTCGATACGATTTGATAACTAATATTTTAGCCGTGTATCATTACCGCATTACAGAGCGTCTGATCACAATCTGCGATCGGGTCTATCGATCCAAATCCATATTGCAGCAACACGTGTTTCTGTGACCATCGACTGGAGGATTATCTAGAGATTCCAACTCTAGACGATTCATGAATGTTGTACTTTGACGCTTCATTATCGGCTTCTTTTTTACTGATTGACAGCTGTATTAACCGAGCTTTTGTGACAGACTGTTAACAACCATGTGTTTTTTAGACCATCAACTGGATTAACTAGTGATTCTAGAAGATCCATCGGCGCTGTTCCTTTTTTTACAGGTTGGCAGATGCATTAACTGAGTATTTGTAACAGACATTTATTTATGGTCAAACATTAATCTGAAAATAGTACATTCAAATGGTGTTTTGACCTTGAATTACAATAATAAGGGGGAGTAGCGTTGACTATCTAATCCCTATCATCAACTTCTTCCTTTGATACGGGTGCTAATCCTCTCCAGAAAAACTCTACCAATGCCATGGTAAACAAATTAAAAACTACAAGTAGTAGCGAAAGCCTTGTATTGTCTTAATAAGAACGGAGATGTCAGCAAAAAAATGGTTTCTTCTTGTGCTTGAACAATATAAGGTATATTGACGAAATCACTACTTCATTTGGAAAGTGGATAAGGTAGAAAATGAACCTAAGGAAAACAAACATGAAAATTAAACCTTCAACCGGAATGTCAAATAAACTTTGAGAAATCAAGTCGCAGCGTACATACGTAAGAAGATGAATAAACTGTTTTGTAGGTAATAATAACAAAGGAAAGGTGGGTTAATTGCATTTGGTTCTCTCAGCAAGGAACATTACCTTATTTACTGATATTTTCCGAATGACGTCATAATATACAGATATGTACCGGAAAGTTTTCATCTATCGAAAATACAGAAAAATTTATTATAGATAAAGAAATGACCAATATAGTATGTCAGCGGTCATTCATTGAATGTCTGTCTTCATTAATTCAGTAAGATATATACAACCAGGACGTAGCGCTACAATGGCAAAGCACAACTACTGATAAAATTGGCCATCCACCTGAAGTCTTGATCCCCAAATTATGAAGAAAATGAAATAACGGCAGAAATACTAACTCAAAAGCGACATAATCAATTTAAAATCTTGATTTGTAGAGACATAAATACAGATTTAAATACGAACTGTTATATGAGTAAGTACATGTATAAAATAAGGTTCGGAATGGAATGTAAAAGAAAAAACTATGCGTCTCCCGCATGAAAAGTAAAACTAACGCAACCAATTGGTCACAATTCTTCTCCTCGCACACAGCACAGTGTTGTTAGCCGTAAACGTTGAAGAAGTTGGACGTAAAATCCCTTAGATTTTAAGGAATTATTCTCTTGAACTGGCTTCTACCCTTATAACTTTATCAATATAAAACATGAAATTGTTCTAGTTAGATTAGTTAGACAAAAAATGAGATTTCAAGGTTTTAGTATTTTCACATTTTATTGATATTCAATTGAAAAATATTAAAAAATAATGATTGAACAACGATTTTATTCAGTTTTCTGCGGGAAGAGGATACACACCTTCTTGGTGCTGCAGATCTGCTGGTTTTGCCACATTTAAGTCGGCACCTTCAACAATCCTCTAATTAAAAGAATCAAATAATGTTACAACTGAAGGTAAAACCGTAGTAGTAAAACTGTTTGTAGACCGACAGAATTAGGGTAAACAAAGTTTAAAGAAATTTTATTGTTATTTCAAGCGTTAAAAAAGATTATGGTTAGGTTAAGTGTAAATCTATTGGGACCCGATTCATCATATAAAAACATCTCGTTCTGTTGATGAAAAATATTGGAAAAATAGAAATAACCATGTTTTATAGAAAGCATTTGTCAAGTCATCAATTTAACGTTAGTTTTTATCTCAAAACTAGAAACGAGGCGTTAAGTGGAAGTGAATATTGAAAATGAGATTAAAATTTGTCACTGTCTTGGCTCGAAGTTTTTTGGTCATGTAATAGATTTGTTTGATTTGAAAAGCATTGCTAATGTGGAAGAAATTGTCATAATTTAGGGTTCATACGTCTAGGTTCTGGCATCAAATATTTATGTCCATGAAGATCACGACAGATGTGTACTGAACACGAAATGAATGGAGTTTTACGTCCTTCTTTTCTGTTCCTGATTTGGCTAATGATGACAGGCAATGCCATGCTGTGGACAATGAGTGAACAATGTTGTCAGGATAGCGGCATTAGCCTACTTATTATTACTTGACAGAATGAATTCCAGTTTTACTTCCAACTGTTCTATTCTGTTTGTACTAAAGATGGACAACGCAATGTTCTGAGCAGTAAAAGAAACTTTACTGGACATTGACACGATTTCTGATTTGTTTCGAACGCATACACAACATCGCACTAATGAAATGATGTCAACAGAGGAAAACTTGGTATGAACGAATCAATTTAAATAAATTATGGCTTTTTTATGATTTTATGATGAGTCAAATCTTTGTCGTTATACACGCTAATCGCTTTGTCAATGAATTTTGTGATCTTGAGAAGCGTCAATTAGTTCAATTGTTTTAACGCTTATTGACGATATAAAAATTAATTTCCATAGTAGAGCATACTTCATCAAATTGTGCGAGCTTCTTTCAAGCGCTAGCTAATTTTTTCTGGATTGCGTTTCTGATTTTTGTTAAAAGCCTTCTTAGTCGTGGAACAAAAATATTGTAACTATTCTGTATATCAAACTTTTCCAACAGATCTATTCAGACACATTGAAATACAAATTGACCACAAATTACTGTTTCCCGCCAAATGGTTATATACATTTCCATCATTAAAATATACTTATATAAGAGTATATATATGGATTGTACATCTACGATGGTTTACATGTAATATGAAGCCAATAATGGGAAGTTTAGTTAAAAAGTGTAGCATTAATTCTATATTTGCCGAGAGCTAGACCAAATCTACAATAATCTGATCAGACAAAATCCGTCTTCAATATAATCTTATTATTTCTTATCAGACAATCTATCTTACCTCAATCGCAATTATCAATAACCTTTACCCCTTTCTTACTCCTTCTTTTTCACCTATTTTCTATTTCAATTTCCATTTCTCTGACCCCTGCTGGTCAGTAGCCTACTTTTCTATTTTCTATTTTCTAAATATGTCAGTCCGTTAATCTTTTCTAAAGCATTTTAATTCATACTTGCTATATCTTTGACATTGGTTTTTCTATTTCTATTGCTTACAACTAACTGTCCCAATATTTTGTAATATTCGTGTTTTCTTTTTCTGGGATAATTTTACGGTTTCCTATCTTATTCTTACAACTGTTAACCTGTAAGCGCTTTTCTTAAAACCACGTTTCAATACTATTTCCAGTTCTTCAAAATCATTAATTCCCTCTCCAATCTGTACCTACTCCTTCTTTCCTGATCTAAATGCTGCAATCATACATATAATAATTCCGACAACTACCCTAATCCCTACTTAGGTGCCTACTCGTAAATTCCCCTCTGATGCCAGGAATAGTAGATGCAAATGGTCAGCACAGGACTCCGGACAGAGGGTGGTTGCTACTTGTCGGAAACCCATATGGCCGATGAATTTCATTTTGGATGCGTAACAAACTTATTTAAAGCCCAGTGAGTAGCGCACAGGCTTACAAATTACAGACTTTATCTCAATAGCGTATTAAATGATGCTTCAGTTTACTTTATTTACTTTTAGAAGATGGTGGAGGTATCTATATCTGTAAAAGTCGGCTTCAGTACTGAACCTTGGAAGCCCATTAGGCCGAAACAGCCCTGTCTGCAGTTAAAGAAATTGAAATGTTGACCAAAGCATTTCGTGACTCTATTAGTTCTATCTGGTATTTGTCGGAGCTTATATGACAATAAATAAAAGACGACCCTAAGAATTTTTACTTACACATCTGATCTAACCTTCAAATATCAATCTAAATTTCTACTGCAGTCACGATAGAGCCTAAAGGGAATATCTCAGAGAAGCCATGTGCAGCCTTGAAAGTTTTCTATCTCATTTTAACATCTTACATTATTGGAATAAATATTTCATACCATCAACTGATATTTAAGATTCATTTCGCAATACCCAAGATCATAAATATTATGATAGGCTAATGACTAATAAATATTGTCTCAAAATAAAATAAAGAATTGTAGAATTGAAATATCAATCGCAAAAGGTCAAATATCCTGAACAATTTTAAAAATCATTTTATTGCAGCCGCAATATATAAAAAAAAAACTGTATCAGTATTAACTTTTGATATTCAAATAATACAAGAATATAACACCGTATCACCAACGTTGTCAACTGCAGGCGTCAAGTACCTGTAAAAAGAAAACATTCAACAAAAAGTTCAGCACTTACCTAGATCAGCTAAAAATAAACAGGATACAAGTAAAAGTGGAAAATTCACAGAAAACATAACTTAAATTTATAGTGTCCACAAGTTGTTGATGAATGTCGGAAGTTTCGGAAACTTTTCAAAGTCTTATGGTTTCTTGATGTACGATCTGGGAGATTTGGTGCGCGACTGGTCTGATCTCAACACGGTTACTGATAGGAATTATGATATTTCAAAATTAAAGTTCCGATATTATCGCATGTACTCACTCAATCCATCGGTCCACTTTATTCCTTAAACTAGAATTTATACGCAACCATAATGCAGAAAATAACCACGCACGATCTGTCAGGAATATGGACCAATGAAATTAGTCGTTACAAGATGTATTATATTAATGGAAGCTATTGGTTGAATCAATATTGTCAATAAGCTGTTGTCAATAAGTTTCAGAACTAATATAGAGTGGGGTGATTATTCCATGTATTGCCTTTACTTATCAATATTTTGAACCATGCGTCAGAACAGTAACCGTGTAGGCACACTAGACAACATTGTCGGCCATCTTTTAATTTGGGATAGTAGCATTGTGTCTGTAATTGTTAGTTATTCGTCCCGATTCAATATTTACATTTCTAATAAAATGAAGCTAAATATGGGAGTATTTGTGGATCTTGTCAAGCTGTTGACGTATGAGTACAAGTTTTAACAACATTACCTTTAGTCTAATCAAAGTTTTCCCTAAAGTTTTTAATTAACCGAGAATCAATATGACAGCTTAAATATCACACGAGAGTTTCCAAGTTTAATCTGTATAGACGTAATTTATAGTAAACATGTTTAACCAGCACCAGGTAGCACATGTATACCCCAAGGAGAATGCAAATAGCTAACATTGTTGTTTGCTACTTTTACTTGTAAAGAGTGCAGCCTCGCAATATCAATGAATTAACAAGTAAAAGACCACCACATATACATTTTATCTCCCCACTAAAGCTAAGATTCCATATACGCGTCATGCGTTAAAAATAGAAATGGTTGGTTTTTGACGCATGACGGAGACCTTTTGACGGGTACCACTACCGCATATATCCTGGGTTTTCAACTGGTTTTCTCAAGTGTCCCCGATTATGCACGAGGAAATGTCCCCTGAATTGTTAGCAAAAGTCCTCAAAAACATGCTATTCTGAAGCATGATAAAGTCACAGCATTTTACTTCTTAAAACGTTTCTGGCAGTGAACATTGCATGCATAACCACCTAGAAAATACACAATATTACAATTTTTTTAGACCTTTAGCTCAGTAAATATCCCCAGGAAAATGTCCAAATGTCACCAGTCTGGGACATGTCACCTAAGTTGAAAACCCAGGGCATATATTGAATCATACCCTCTAAAACCGATTTTTAACGCATGACGTATCCGCATATGGAATCTTAGCTTAACTCCTCGAAATCAGTGAGAAAGTCAATTCACTTCGAAGACCACCATTGTCATTTTTTCCACCAACAACACCATTACTCCCTACACGACTACTAAATGATTAATCCCACCAGCAAGACCCTCATGAAGCCCTTCCCACCAACAAGATCTCTACATAATTTAAAGAAGACCATTTTCACCACCAATGTAAGACCGCTCCACCAACAAGATCACTCAATAAAGAGGGCCATAGTCCACTTGTAAGACAACCAGGAAGACCAAATCCTCCAAGAAAAAAGACCGCCAACCAAAAAGATCGCTTTGCCATGGTACCCACCCCGAAGCCAACCCAAAAACAAAAAGATCGTAAATTTCAAATATGACAATCCACTTCAGAGGACTTCACGTGAAAAAGATGACTGAAATGATATGTTTCCTTCACGGGACCAAATCCAAAAACCTTTCAGATCATACTCTTCAAAATGAGTGAAACCAGCGCGGCTTATTCCAAAGTAAAATTATTTCTAAAAATACAGTGAAAACAATCCCCCCCACCCCCCAAAAAAAAACAACAAAAAAACACCAAAGTTAATGAAAGTATTATAATAATTTATTTTTCAAAAATGAAATGACCATTGCTAACAATCAAATGTGTAATGTTTACTGACTCGGCAGTGTTTTGGAATGCGAAATGATATATGGAGGCGGGAATACAAAAAAATACCACTTGACGCATTTTGAAAACAGCATAAAAATCAACTATGAAATAAGGCTATAAAACGCACAAGGGAAGAAGGCTAGATCATCTTAAACTTTATACGGTTAATTAACTAGAACATACTGTTATAAAGACAGAAGAGGTATGTCGTTTATTTGCGAAGATATTGTTTAATACATTATGGGGAAAGATGTAATTAATAGTAGAAGAAATTGTTATTAATTGTTTATTATAAAAATCGTACACGGTGTTTAATGATATTTTCACGTAGTCTATACTACCAGTTTAATCTCGGCTCATGCCATTAAAGACCTTTTCCTGTTTTATGTAGAAAAAATGAGGTTAGTTTGCAATATTTCTTCAATCATATTCTTGGTGGCTTATAACTGTTAAGTGATTGCGTCATAGGCAACACGGATGGGTCGAGTATCTATCAGTCTCGGCCGTATTGGGAGCAGTTTCAATAAACCATAATCTGCAGAGCACTGCATAGCACCAGCGTAACTTTCACGGAGTTTATTTCAGTAGTCGATGATATCTTTTATCCTGGATACACTTGTGGACAAAAAGTAGATTTTGGTTATGTTCGACGATATGTTTTTGGGGTTCATTTTTTTTTCATATGCACTACTCAAGTTTTGTGCGTGGTTTTCGATAGCAAAAGGAATACCATATTGCCTCCTCAACCTAAGCCGTTTTCTTTCCTGTTTAAGAGACTAATAAATAATTATAAACGTCGACGTAGGACTATAACAATGGCTCTATTAATGAGAACTGTATTGGTAGGCGTGGCTACTGATGGTTATGTATAATAATTGGACTTGGAGTAGGGTGTGATTATTTTATGTATAATAATATAGCTAGGGTTAACGGTAAACAATATATCTCAATTACAACTTGAGAAATACTCGAACATAAATAACACTAGTAATTTCATATTCTACCAGTAGCTTTTAAAAATAGTACACGATACTTGACCATCACGACACTGTCTTCACAGAACAGAACATGAAGTGTGGTCGTCAGTAGTACTAGCCAGAATTGATGAAGATTGGACATTATTTTTGTTTTTAAACCCTGATGAAACCACATATTAAAGTGGGCTTCTAGTACTACAATATGAGGTTTGTTTATGATTTATATCCATCTCATAACAAGCTTCGCCCACTTCAAATATCAGTTAAAGACCTAGAGAGTGCCAAATGAAATGAAATGTGGTTTACTAACAAATTTGGGAAACGAAAGTGCATGTTTCAAAGGCAATTGAGCTTAAACAGATTGCAAGATTGTCCAACCTTTGGGTTTTTGCAAGAATAGCGGTAAAAAAAAAACATTACAACGTTTACGTTCTACAGATATCATGGATTGGATTCCTTGCGTAACACAACGTTTTGTCTATCTTCACTAGCATGTAATACGCACTGAAGAACACAAGGCACAAGGGCGTTAAACTCAAATCAATATGGTTATGGTCATATTGCTATGTCATGAACTCCAGCACAGATTTTCAATGGCGGTTGAAGTAGAAAACGTGTGTCTGAATTTTAAATACCATCAAAGTTAATTTAAAGAACATCCCAAATAGAGTGGTGCATTTTGAACTCGACTACCACGAAGTGCTAAGGAGGAAATAATAGAATATGTAAATACATGGGAAATGTCAGATTTGCTCACTACTTCATGTATTGATTTGGGGGTTTTGCAATCCATTGTTTATCATTATTTATAATCCAGTTTAATTGTATACTATATTTTCAATTACAGACCACAAAAGATTATCCTATTTAAAAGTGGATAATCGAGAATACCAGAGAATTTTGACTTGATTGTCAAAATGGCATTTCTGTATTTTATTCTAATTAGTGTGTATTTGAATGCCAGCATTAGTCCTTTCATTTGAGAAAAATTCTGCGAACAAAATGTAACATCTCTGCAGGGAGGCTTAACTTCTAAGCTGTTTCATTAATAATGCCATCCATTGGGTTTATTCTTTTTTAAAAAAAACTCCTACGAATGTTCAAAACCTAGAATGTAATTTCCCTGCAATGCATTGTCCGGGTAAATTATAGCGAACATGCTGTTCTATTTTAAGGTAAAATATAAATCGAACATGTTCCGCAACATTTGTCTGCAGCACGAGATTAGCCATCCTATATACTCAATCCCATGATGGCGATGCAAACCGAATATTCGAACTAAAATTAAATAAAAGCCTTTATAAAATATACAAGATCTAGAGTACTATTGTGAAGTGCAACGAGTACGTGAAAATATGTCGTTACATGTTAGTGTGGTTGCAATGTGGAGGTAGATATGATTTTTTAAAGTATTGGAATATTGTGGCTAATATCCGTTTCAGCACTGAGTCAGTGAGCTAACAATCCTTTACTGATAAGAGCTATTCTGAGATTGGGTAGAAATCGTAGTTACATGATGCCTGTAATACATTATGTAATATACGAATACTTGCTTATCAATTTGAATAGCCACATGAGATTATTTTTTATTAGGTTAAGAGAATGTCTATCCTCGATGGTCAAATTCCAGATATATGTTTAGTTGAAAATGTCATAAGACGTATGCCAAGGGATATCTGACTGAAAATTGCATATTGCATTGTAATTATCATTAAATTATACCCGTGGTGGTTCATAATTCAATAAGAAATGTAACGGTTTGCATAGAATGTAAATTGAAGATTGAATTGTAATGTTAATTGGACAATAGAACCTTGCACTAAGAGCATCAATGGTTCATAACTCGATTAAATATGTAATTACGTAGTGAAGTTGTGCTGCTATATGAACATTTGACTGGAATGGGATCTAGCATCAGTCAACTGTACTAATCTTTTAATTTATGCTGTCAGCATGCCAGCTTCCGTCAATTCGAATAGGTACTGAAAAGTGAGACGTTAAAATCCATTTCATATCCATCATTCTCAAACGTTTTGAAGATTAAAGTCGGGGAAAAGACAGTGACCTTGGAAATACGAAAGGAAATAAAATTTAATCTTACATCATTCTGTTCAGTTCCTTATTAAACTAACGAGGAAGACACCACGACGTCTACAGTAGAGTCTACAGTGTCGAGATATACTTAAATCAATTACTCCAACCAACATCGAGTGGCATGGAACAACACTATGTCACAAAATAAACGTTTCAAAATATTATTAGAACTTTTTCTCTGTTGATCTACATAAAAAAATAGAATATTGAAGTCGGTTCCTGATGTATTTAAAATATTTTAATTCTCTATGAAATTAATGACATTTCAACCGTAATGTTACAAAAACAGCCAAAAGAAAGAATGCCTCTTGTGAGGAACATGTTAAAATCTAGTAGAAAGCTTGCTGTGGCGGAAACGAAGACTCTATAGGTGAGCCGCAGAAGAAACCAATTTATCACGAATTACTCAGTATTACTTCGCAAATGTGGCGTAGGAAATATTAGCGCTAATTCCTGCCTCCTCATTAAATCCTGCACTAGAACTCTTCTGATTCCATACTGCCTGATTAATTAGAGGAACGATAAATCGAAAGTAGAACTATTTCAATTGCTTATTATCTTTTTTTGTATTTCTTGTAGGCTTCATAGTGTTAAAAATCATATGTGTTTGTAGCCGTTAATAAAAAATATAATAATTTTTTTACAATTAAGCAACTTCCGGTTTCCGCATTGTTTGGATTTCTTCCTATTAAATGGCATTTTCTAAAATGGGTATTCAACTGGTTTTCTCAAGTGTCCCCGATTACGCATAAAGAAATTACCATAACCCCTGAACAGAAATTGTTTGCGGAAGTTATTGAAAACATGTTATTTCGAAGCATGATAAGGTCAAAGCATTGTGCTTTTTAATACGAGTTTCTTTTGAATCAATTTTGACATTTCTGTCTCAGTGGTTGACATACATACCCTGAAATCGTGTTCAAGAAGATTCCAGGCAGACTTATGTCCACAAAGTGAAAAATTTAGGACCTAGGTAAAGGCAGAAACTCATGCAATACTGATTTTGTTTATGAATAATCAATGCAGATAATTCAATTCAATTCAATCTTTATTTCAGTATAAAAGGCCCATAGTACATAATTTACAATTACAATAATTCATTATATAGTTATAAATAACATAACTTTCTACAGATGTATAGTGCAGATAAATTTGCTAATGAACACCTTTCGTTGTTTTGTCGACTTTCGCTTTGTCAAATTTCAATTTTCTATGACATGTATGACAAGTTATGAGTATGTTTGTCTGTCCTTTCTATCTGTATGTCTGTCCTATCTCTCTGTATGTCTGTCCTAATCTATCTGTATGTCTGTCCTATCTATCTGTATGTCTGTCCTATCTATTTGTATGTCTGTCATATCTATCTGTATGTCTGTCAATGTATGTATGTATGTCTGTCATATCTATCTGTATGTCTGTCAATGTATGTATGACTGTCCTATCTCTCCGTATGTTTGTCCTAATCTATCTGTATGTCTGTCCTATCTATCTGTATGTCTGTCCTATCTCTCTGTATGTCTGTCCTAATCTATCTGTATGTCTTTCAATGTATGTATGTCTGTCCTATCGATCTGTATGTCTGTCAATGTATGTATGTCTGTCCTATCTATCTGTATGTCTGTCCTATCTATCTGTATGTCTGTCCTATCTCTCTGTATGTCTTTCAATATGTATGTCTGTCCTATCTATTTGTATGTCTGTCCTAATCTATCTGTATGCCTGTCAATGTATGTATGTCTGTCCTATCTATCTGTATTTCTGTCCTATCTATCTGTATGTCTGTCAATATGTATCTGTATGTATGTCCTATCTATCTGTATGTCTGTATGCCTGTCCTATCTCTCTGTATGTCTGTCAATATGTATCTGTATGTATGTCCTATCTATCTGTATGTATGTCCTATCTATGTGTATGTCTGCCATATCTATCTGTATATCTGTCCTATCTCTCTGTATGTCTGTCAATATGTATCTGTATGTATGTCCTATCTATCTGTATGTATGTCCTATCTATCTGTATGTATGTATATACTATATATCACCATTCATTCATTCATTTCGATTACATCGCATTGGTACCAGGAACATATATTTTGTAGTCGAGCAATACGTCAGCTAAACTGAAATCATTCCTGCCACAGCTAAATTGGATTATCAAATTCAAAGCCGCGAGCCTTTTCGTCAGAAATAACACTGAAATAACTAGTCAGTTTCTTGTGTAAACATTTCAAATGCATCACAACATTTGACGACTTGTCAATCAATTATTCTCGATTAAAACGAGGCTCACATCCGGTGAAAACATGGCGCTCACTAGTTTTTAATGTCTTATTTCCGGTTACTGTCAGTTTACGTCTGGCTTTACGTCACGTGATACTCTAACGACAAACGTTAATAGGTAATATAATGGGAGTTTATAATGAATTCGTGATGGTTTTTTAATGATTTTTTTTTAATGTAGGTATGATTTTAAAATGTTATAATAAATAAGTTAGACACACGCCATTCATGTGTCTATAAATTCATATTCAAATTAAGATATGTGTTTGTTGTGTCAAAAAATAGATTTTCATGACTTCATGAAAAAATTTAATGCCACTAAAAAAACCATAATTTGTCTTTATAATGTAATCGTATATTCCTTATCTTGAAATAATCCAAAAATATATCATGAAAACCATTGTAAGACATATACAATATCAAAAAGAAAATTTTGATATTACAAGACAACGCAATTTTTTTTTTTCAATTTTGTTTTGTATAAATAGATATTTTATAGAGAAACAATCCAATGTATTTTGTATATTTCAAAGATGGTCCTCTGCCGATCTGTTGAGGGAAATCAAAGAGGAAGGGAAGAGGTGAGTCTACAAATGCATGGCCCGGCGGCGTCTATGAAGAACAAGGCTTATGTTTATTCGGTTTATGGCTGGTCTTTGATGGTTAAAAAAGAAAAACAACGGCTTATCTAATTTTACTGAGTGAACTACAGTGGAATTGATTACTGCGGAAAAGGGGTGGGGGTAATGTCTAGGGGTACACTCTCCTACAATCTTGTTTTGAATCATATGCTATCATACTGTCCATTATTCCCTATATGTAACTTAAGTTGAGGTGGAGTTACTTAATATTTCTTGAATATAAGGGAGATAACTTGTACAAGAATTTAAATTGATGTTTTAAAGCAGATCAAGCTGACTATGTTTATTTTAGTTGTAAGCGCAAGTCTGTAGAATTAATCATATTTGTCAATATGTCGTGATGTTGACCATGACCATACTTCTATAACTTCGGAAATAAAGCGATAACTATTAATATAAGCACCAGGAAGCGAGAGTCGTTATCAACTGTTTTTCTAAATGTATTTCCGTACACAATCATCACTACTGATCATTTACCCGGATTATATTTGTTCATCATTAAATCATCACGTCTAGAATAACCAAAGTCCTTACAGAATTATAAGGATAAAAGTAAAGTTAACTGTAACCAGCTAGAGACAAACTAAAAAATAAGTATCCCAGGTAAAATACCACACAAACAGTTAGTAGAGGCTCGAAGATTTTAGTGAGGGGTTGGGGCATCCTTAGTGATGGTTAAATACTGAACACGAAACGGGCTGTTCAACACTGACTAAACAGATTATGCCATGAAAAAGATCATAAAAATTGATGTTCTGTGGCCTTTTTACACGTCGGAATACTTTACTAGGGGGGGTGTATTCAATCGTTCATTACTATAATATACGATTCACAGCAAGTAAATTTTTAGTAAGTAAAATGGTTTTCGGGAACTAGTGAATAAATTAATTCCAGAAAAATAATAAATATTCTTAGTGATATATTTGTATCTAATCCGGCATTGATAATCACATGCACGACAATCCATTTACAATTGAGGCTATAATCGACCGGGGAAATGAAATTGAATGGTGTTTAACGTCCCACTTTTCTGCACCTAATGCGCTAACGAGGAGGGGATACAATATGGTGGCAAGAAGAAAGTGCAAGTATTTCAATTTTTTCCCTTCCTGCATCTTCTTGGGCGTTGTAACTGAACACTCTTGAAGACTCTTCTTCAGTTGTCAATAACGTAGTTGCGAATTCGACTGTAATAACATATAATTCATTCAGCGTTCTAGGTCGAGAGCACCTGACTTCAGATTTATTATTTTCTAAGAAGAATATATTTCTGACACCACTGAGAGGGGATATAAACTAAGAGTTAAATATTTATATAATTATGCAATAGTTATTGTTTTAAGATAATGATATGATTACCTCATTATAACAATATCATTCTTAAATTACTAACAGATCATTTACAATATTTACTTTACCGTAATCCATATAGTTACATTCTAAACTTTCTTCTTATGTTGACAGAAAATGTTTCTACATAACAGTACAATATGTAAGTTTCTCAGCAGTCTTGCAGTGCCAGCTAGGATTTGTTCTCAACCATAAAGTTACATTTTAAACTTTCTTGTTACGTTAACAGAAATTGTTTCTAAATAACGCTACATCATGCATGTTTCTCAACAGTCTTGCAGTCCCAACAAGAATTGTTTCTTGATTATAATGCGTTTGAAATGTTCCTGTAATGATTTTGTTTACAATAAATTTGTCACGTAAATAGAAAAAATTGTGTAACGCAACAGAAATGTTATTATAACGCAACAAAAAAATTATATCTTTAATGCAATAAAAATGTTCTAGCAACGTTACAGAAAATACACTTCTAGCACTGTAACGTTACAGAAAATGCCGATGTAATGCTACCGAAACAATCTTGTAAGGCAAAAGAAATAATGCTCTTGTAACGATACAGAAAAACTATGCAAGACAACAGAAATACTCTTGTAACGCCACAGAAATTCTCTTGAAATGCCTACAAAATATTTCATGTTAAAAAGATATTTTTCTCACCCCGTGTTTGTTTTCTATTTTACCGACAGAAATATTTGTCTACAAGACTTCGTTTTCATGGTTTTAGAATTGCAAAGTAACAATTAAACTATAATACCAACACAATGCCAACCCCACTGTCATATATGTTAATTGTTATCAATCATCGAATTTCAAAAATTTAATATAATTTGATTTTTTAATTTTAAATAACACTCCTTTGATTACATGAATGACATTATTCGATTACGAAATGAAGATTAAAGTTAAGATCGATTTATGGGTGTTCTGTCTTTCCCTACATTGTATTATATGATAAATAGTCCATTATTTAAGCAAATAAATTATTGACATGGACCTAAGTATGTATTGTGTGACATATAGCTATGGATATTTAAGATGGTGTATGTGGTTTTTATCAATCAGAATATTAATACACCTCCAGATTGATTCTGACAGTTCAACTTGATTTATATAATCATTAACTCCACAATGGTCGAACTTTATTGATAGCGACAACGTGCACAAGAAATAATTACAAGTGCAGATCTAATAGGTTGGACAGGTTATCATTTACTATAAACTTTTTATTGCAAATAAACAACACACAATTGGTAAACAATAAAAATGAGAAAAGAACGTAAACATAAAACAATTATGTTTGTGAGAGTCGCAAAAAGGCAGCGTAAGCAGTGGCGGTGGCAAGGGAGCTAACAGGTGGTGGGGCATGTGCCTCGCTAGTAATATAACTTGTAACCCCATTTTCACTTTATTTATAAAATATTTAAAAATATAATTTGTATACCTTTCGTCCTCAAATATGTCTTAGAAACCATCAAATCAATTCAATTTTTTTTCCTGACAGTTGTCCTACATTTATATTAAAATTAAATATATGTTTTTTCAAGGGCATATAAACTAAAAAAGAGAGTGTATACAAAATTTTCAATTTTTTTTTTAATTTTGGCAGCCAGCCAGATTGTCCCCGTACAGGGACACTGGGACTTCGTCACATGAATTTGACAAAAACAAGTCTTTTCCTTTTTTTAAATTCTTGTGCTTATTTTGTATTTGTACACTTAGCTGTGCATGAAAACCTAGAAAAAATATCTTGACTTGACCCCCAACACAGTTTTCACTGGTACAAAACAATAGAAATACTTAAAACATAAAAGTATGTGGACATCGACTTTAATGTACAGTTTTCTAGTAGCCATGTCCTGTGTCCCTGTACGGGGACAAATATTTTGAATGATCACATGACTAAGTATCACGTGACAATTTAACAAAAATCATTGAAGTTGGAAAGCAGATTAGTTAAGTCATTCGAATATTTGTTTAGAAATATACATTTTTATTTTTTTCATTTTGCTATTTTATTTTTAAAAATGTGCCCATACAGGGACACGGGACTCAAGAGGATATGCCCCTTGTTTGTACCCCCAGTCCCAGAAGGTTGGAGCCGCCACTGAACGTTAATCGAGAGATATCAGGCTGTATGCAGATAAATCAAGACCAAATATGTCACCTTGACCGAGGTAATCGTCAGTAAATTTGAAAAAGCATATTTCTTCTGGCGAAAAATGTGTGTATCCTTAGTGTTACAAAAATAACTTTACTTTGGTTATCAGCTCATTGAGAAGCAAGTGTCATTAGCCTAAGACTGGCCCGAATGACTTAAAAGGGGCCTTGGTGGTTCAATGAGTTTTATGCTTGTAGGATAACATGGAGATTGTTTGACATTATTACGGATGTTTGAGGTCAATAATATTGTGTAATTTTAATTCCCTTGTAGTAATATATTCATGTTTTCAAGATATTTTTAAGTACGCAATTAATGATGGTGAAACCAATAGCACTTGTGGGGCATTTTAACCTACAAAACTCGATTCACAATTATCAAATGACAATTGGTAAATGACCCATATAAAATGTTGAAATATAACTACTTCATAGCAGATTCAAATCTTATTTCCGCTTCCGGTAGATATTCATTTAAAAGAAAAGGGTCATTTTCGATGTCCATATATAGAAATAGAATGAATATATGATATCAGTGGCCTAAACCACTTAATTCATATCATGTAAACTTATTAACCTTCACTTCCGGTTCAATTTAACGACTTTATCCACCTCATAGAGAGAAGAGTCTGGCCGGAAGTCAAATCATATGGACATGAATAAAACCATTAACAAGGCGGTATCATTAGATCTCAGATTGTAATCCTTAACTCGAGAGAGTAATTGTAGCCATTTTAGAACAAAACTACAATACGACTGTCACGCATGATCCGGCATAATTTCACAGTAAGAAATGTATTCTAAACAAATTTTTAAAATTTGAATCCACCGTTCAGCAGACATAATATGCAATCGTTCAACAGACACATTTGCGATGACTTCGTCTGTGAACCTACCTGGTGCCACAACAGAATCTTAAAATTTAAGTTGAGATATATCAATGTCGCTTCATGACATCGTTGATTGATTTTAACCTATTAGTTTAAAAAGTGGAATAATTTTAACCGTGACCTTACATAGTTTTGTATACATTTTGCATCTTCTTGTTTTAAAGTTTATTACCGAGACACTTTTTCGTCCAAGTAGCATTTCATTAATGATTTTGTGTCTGATTTACATGTATGCTTATTTAACCAATGACCACTATTGTAACCGTAGGACGAGTTTATTCTAAGAGGTATTATTCCTTTAATGTCATCGACCTAAATAATTTAATGTCAGTGATAATCTTATTTATGGTATAAAAAGGTCATTGGTATTCTAAGGAAGATAATATATAATATCAAGAAATTGTGTTACTAATCGTTTGCTTTGCAGTGAGCGACTCACTGGCGACCTGCTAACGACCACTGAACAGTTCCCTGGCGCACACGCCAGTAAAGCGCTATTCTGTCGTTATTAAACGTTAGTCACACGCTCAACACGCTCGCCTAACGTTGACAAATCGTTCGTCACATGCCAGTTGGTCGCTATTATACGCTTCTCATGCGTTAGACTCACGTTAATCACACGCCAGTTGTGTCATCGAACGCCCTAGAACGCTCACAATTTGAACGATTGAAACGTTCAGAGAACGTTGACTAGAACGTCATGGTGCGACGGGCCTATAATCTGTTAAGATGTTGGTTTGAAATCATGATGACCTCAACTTCTGGATGATGGTTGGCTGCAACCTTGAGTCCCGATATGCGACTTAGCTATTTGTTATATTTATGTTTCATTATTGACTTCAGCTAGATTGAGCACCTTATAACGTCGATGAAGACAACTTGACCCCAATGATGAGGGAGGTAAATAAATATTCATACTTGATATAAATATTCTGTTTCTGAACCTGATTCTGATGTATAGAGTCCGGCAAATCTTGCACAATCATTTTCTTCGGTCTGCAAATCTGTCCATACCATTTCTACAGACGTGATATGCCGATATTATATATATCTAGTTCCCCAGACCTTATATACATAATATCTTCTCAGATATAGATGTGGTATGTACCCAGTTTCTCAGATGTGATGGACGGATGTGATATTGATATCACATAATGTATACATAATGTATATCACTCACGTCACATCCGTATATCAAATCTGAGACTAGACTTTTGGGGCTATAAGTAAATGTAATATTATTCCATTTCGACATACGCAATAGTCGTAATATACGGCATGGTTTAGGTACACATTATTTTGTCATTAACCATTATTCAGTCAATGTTAATAAACGTTCTAACAGCACACAGAAAACAATTTGCCAGTCTTGACGCTAACCCTTTCAACCACTTGACGGGGCTTCGCCATAAATCAGAAATTCAAATAGAGAAATTGAGCGATATTTATTGGAATAAATCAAATCTAGTCGGGTTTTTTCTGTCGGTCGATTTGTAACATGAGATAGTAAGGATTTGTTAACTACTAAAATGAGATAAAACTGTTATAAATTGTTAAAACTTGATCCGTCTGGTCGTTGTCATGTGAATCTCGTTATTGCTTGGAAAACATCACTCCAGGCAGTCGAATCCTTAGTTTCCTTCACTTTATACTCGTTTTACAGATGGAAATGAAAGAAAAACACCAATATTCATGGTTTTCTGATTTCTGATCTACCAAAGCCTTAAAACGGACAATGAAACTTTGGCAAATGTTTTATCATACATCATTGTACGGTATATTCATTTTATAATTGATATAACGGGGCATGAAAACTTCTATAGCGGCTAGTAGTCGGAAGCATCTCAACTTGATATAATGGTAAAAATAAGAAAATTGAATAAGATTTCCTCGCAGTCAACTTATCATGCTTCAGATAATACTTAATTACTAAATCTTCATAAGTTGAAAACCACATTTTATTTCTATATGTGACTTTGCCCCAGTCAAGTACGCGTCGCAATTGTAACCTCTGATGTTAAGGTTTACGTTCTGACATTGAGCTCTAAATACTACTATTGCTGATAACACTATTACTGAAAAACTTAAAAAGTTCTGAGACTAAGACATGACTAAGATCTAACTAAAACATAGCGAACGTACCCCTTTAAAAACGATTCGATAGGCAATCGCTGACAAGTCCCCCCAGACCTAGAAATATCAGATTCTTATGTGTCATAAGTAAAAAAGGTATCAGAAAAGATTGAACATGATGTTAAGCTCGAACAATGTTATGCAACGGAACAATTTTCGGGATATCTAACAAATTAAATCGAAAATCATTAAATTACCATAGTCAGACCAGTGTCAAAGTTCATTGGTTTAAGATTCGGTTATTCAATCAATACGACATTACAAACTAGGTTTTAGATTAACCAAGGTTACCTCTGTATTTTCATTTAATTAATTCGGATATTTGTCAATCTGTTTGGCGGCCAAGATCAACAAGTTAGCTGTAATACGCGTGGGTGATGAAAATTGCTACTAGTAGAAACGTTGAAGAAGAAATATGAATGGATGAGAACAACTATTGATCTTTGAACCCGAAAATCAATAAATAATCAAATCAACTATCAAAATACAAACATTGGAAATATAAACAGTAACCAGAGGTTTCAATCTCTGATGTAATTCTCTAGTGGTCGCCGAATGTTATTTTAAAGCATAAACTAGTCCTTGTTAATGCAAAACTGTCAAATCAAATTGGAACATAATTTGCACCACAAAATCACGAACAAACAGTCGAGTGTCGTCTAAAATCTGATCAAATTCAAGCACCACTTGCGCCTAATAGGAATGCAAGAAATCATCCAAAAATAGTTACATGTACTTCCTTGGCCATGTTAAATAATCCTTTCTTAATTTAAGTCCGCATTGTTTTAAAAAGATGATATATGTGTGTGGTGTGTGAGACAATAGGAGTGGGGGTGGGGGGGTGGGGGGGGGGGGGTGCTACGATTCGCCAGACCTGACAAAAGCCAATATACATATCGAGCACTGCTTTTGAATCGTAACTTTGATAGGCAAACAGTTAGATCTGATCTAATATTTGCGAATGGACAATTTGCGTTTTTATCAATACATGTAGTGTCAATTCCAGCAAATTTATACCTGCAATTTAAGACTCGTTTATTCAGGGTATAATTAGTGTTTAGACCCGTTCAACGATCTTTTTTTTTTACTTAGCACAATGTCCAATAAGAAAATACATTTACATTTTGACACATCTAATTCTTTGTCCGGCAAGTGTCAGTTATCTATTTCTCCTCTATACACTGTAAAAACTGGGTGTAATTATGCACCCAAAACCGTGTAGAGTTAACACATTTATTAGTGTATTCTCATTTTTACACCTTTTAAAGTGTAATTGAGTGGTTTTAAAATACACCTAAGCGGTGTTAGTCGAAAACACCCCAAAAACGCTTTATTTGGTGTAGGAATACGCTATTTCTTGAGTTTACACCTCATTCGCACTCCTATTAGTGTAATCTTTTGGTTACACCTGTAATACTTATGACATATTCTTCAAAACACTAGATGTTGTGTTAAGTTATGCTTAATAGGTGTAAATATAGTTTTATGTGTTAACATACACCTTTAGTAGTTAATGTTTACACGGATTCTTGTGTAACATTACTCATCTTGAACCATTCAAGTGCGCATTTACACCAGAAATAGTGTTATCAAAAGTTGTGCCCCTTTGACCACGCACTGTAACATTGATTACATATTTGCATCTAAAAAAAAGTGTGTTCCGACATCCAAAGAAATGTTGTTCATATTTTAATCCCATCTACAAATTCGATTTCCTTTTTCAAATACATATTCTATCCAGACCAGAACTGCAATAAATAATCTGGTGCAATGCAATTAGTTTGATGCAAGTTCAATTACATCACGTGATGTCAGAAGCCGTGACTTTATCAATCAAGTGCTTTCTGGAAAAAATGGCGGAAGATAGATTTACAGTTCGAACTCTTGTGAGTTAAGACGAAAAGTAAGTAATGTGCATTTATGATTTTGTTTATTCTTTAGATCCACAATTAGTGGGACCATCTAATTTCATTTTAGCAGTCAATAAAGTAACCTTTGTCAATTCGATAAGAAGCAAAAGAAATTTTGTGCAAATTCGAAAGCGGGAACTACTGAATTGAATTTTTTCTCTCATGGACTCATGTCACAGATATTCAAAATATGATTATCAATATTGCATGCCATGTGTCTTAGAATGCCTTTGGGTCCATAGAAATTTTCAAGATGAAATAAATACACTTTCCTCCTAGAAATTTCACGTGAAAATGACCTACATGAAATTTCCCCTCTGAAAAATCATGTTTCCACATAAATATTTTTTTAACAGTTGTCATTTTCATCAACCCAAAGACAATCTAAGACTCTCAGAAATAGTTTTGGGTTAATATTTTAATTCATTAAAAAATAATGGGCAAAACGCGATTCTGAGCTCATTATTGCCAGAGAGTACACAAGGAAGGTGTCTTTATTTCATACATGATTACCTTTATCTTGCTAAATAGAAAACAATGCAATGACTTGCTTCTCAGTATATATTTGGCAATTTCAATTATTATTGTAGGTTTACCGTTCATAGAAAATTGCTTAGTTTTATGGATTTATTGGAATAAACAGAGAATGAAGGGTTTTGTTGATTTGTTATTTCATCAGGTAAGCCCACAGATGAATATATATATATACTCTTATTGGCCTAGCTTGGTAATCTCAATTTTATGTCCATAAATGGTGTAATGCATATTCTTTGAAAAACAGATATTTTGAACTGTGTACAATAGGTTGCTTTCTGTAACCATAAAGCATGCCTATAAAAATTGGTAAATTGTAATGCATATCAGCTGGTGATCTACCCATCTGTACAATATTGTTTATAAAGTTCAATTCTGGACATGGTTACAGTCATTTTTTCTTTTTTTGAGTTGATTACTTTGATATTCTTGCTGACTATTTATGTATCAAAATGGATAAAAATGACCCAAAAAGCCAGTTGTTTTCAAAGGCCCTATTTAATTCAAATATTACTGTAAAAAAAGTTTGGTATTTTAAAAATTACATGTTGCTAATACTGTATACTCTAAAATCTCATCATTTGAAGACAATCATGTCCTAAAAATTAAAAGTTAAAATTACTATTTGACAATTTACATCATAAGTCACTTTCTTTATTTCAGGAACCTACTTCATGAGAGAAATATATCAGATAGACCAGCATCACCATCTCCTTACATTAGATATTCATATAGATTTTGATAGACCTCAGTAAAACTTTATTGATAAAACATTATATAATTATCGTTTAACTTTTGAAGATATTCTGGTGTTTTGTTTTGAAAGAATACAACATGAATACAAACTTGTACAAAATATGTTCTTTTATTTAGGTATATAGGTATCTCGACTAAGGATTGAATTTACTTAACACTAAAAGGGTGTGTAGTTACACCTGTTTGGGGGGCAACTAAGTTTCCACTCAAAAAGGTGTAATCAGCGTTTACACCTCTAGGTGTTACTGCGTGACACACCTATATCGGTGTAAAGACACACAGGGCAAAGTGTATTCTATATCGGTGTAAAGACACACAGGGCAAAGTGTATTCATGCACCAATTGTGGTGTAACAAATTTACACTAAAAAGGTGTAATCAGCGTTTACACCTTCGAGTGTAAACTTTGCCTACTCTTTTATTTGTGTAAACTTACACCACAGACGGTAATCCAATTACACTATAGCGGTGTCGAAATACAACTCGGAATTTGGTGTAATGTTACACTGATATCGGTGGCAGCTGAGGCGCCACTCAAATGAGTGTAAACTGAGCCATTATTATTTACAGTGTATCACTTCAAATTTATTTTTAACATGGTTCCGGATTTCCATATTACGTGTATAGACTCGATCTCGCTTGTATTCTAGAGTGTGAAGATCAACATTGATTATGTAAAGGGAGATCAATCCTGTAAATTTCCATCACTAAATCTCTATAGTTACAGACAACAGTACACGTATTTCTTATAATTATAAATAAACTTACCTTGTTTAACTGTATCTAATAAATAAATATAATCATCGCTATGACAGCTTATTTTGGATACAAAATTAGGGAGCTGACTTGAAAAAGAAAGAAAACGGAGATCCCTTATGCTAGAGGCTATTTTGAAGATATGAAATGATCTGGAACACCACAAGGGGTACCTGATAAGCCTGTTAGACAATTGTAATAAGAAGTGCTATGTATAAGTTATATACATTGTTTTCGAGGTGTATGGGATAATGTACCTCCTCTTTTTCGAGAACGGTTTTACTTATACCCCATACTTTATCGAGAACTAAATATTTTGGTCTGGATAAAGATTAATTAAGTAAATCAATTGCAAAGATATCACGAACTAATCGTTGTTAATATATTTAACCTTTATAGGGCCTCATAACTTGATAATAAACAAAGGTGAACTATATTAAACAGAATTCATGTGCATTTTACTCAATCCGATCTGATGGTTCATTGGATTTTTAAACAGCCATTCGGAACATTTGGTGGTAAAAGGTGATTGATATCTAGTTTACATTTTGGATATTTCACTATATTTGGCTGAACTTTCGTTTGTATTTGTTGTGTATAAAGATAATGAATTATATTACGGACGTAATTTTCCAAGTGATCTTTATAGGAGTCGCACACGTATCCGTTTATTAGCAACGTATCTGGTCATCTGTTGGCCCGGAGTGTCGCGGACGCTTCTGTTTGTTGAAAACATATGTATAGTTCTCCCGTTTGTTGCCCGTCTTTGGCCAGGAAGTCACCCGGAATAGAAATGACTCGCCGCGCCGAAACCGGCCTTTTATATGCCCGGAGCTCGTTGGACGCTCTCCCGCTCAGCTGTTTCCGTGACACATCCGGGTGACTTCATGGCCACGTCAGGGCGAGGTTCGCGCGAGATCGCCCGGTTTCTTATAAACGGGCGAGATCCGAGCGAGATCCGAGCAAAGACCGGAAGACATCCGGGGCGGTCCAAGGTCCGCGTGACGTCAGGACCGGATTTGAAGCGGACTTGGCGCCACGCTCATGGGGACCTCTCGCGGAGACTTCGACCGCCCCAGTTTTTTTAACATGTTCAAAACTGGCGCGGAAATGAAAATTAGGCTAATGACCGCTTGTGGACCTCTTGAGGATCTCCAGCGGACCCCTCACGGACCCCCCAAAAATGACCGGGCGAGCTTTTTTGGGCAGAAACGGATACGTGTGCGACTCCTATAATGACTAATGGGACTTTGTCACAGGCACCGGATTCTGGTTAAAGAAATCGTATAATATTAAGTATTATAAGAGTTTCAAGGTATGTAAGCCACCATGTCGTTAGAAGAAGTATCCGAAACGGAAGTCAAAAAAGTTACGTCATTCTATTTATAACTCTATCCTGGAACCAATGACGTGCCTGGAACGCGATAAATTCTCCATACAATATATTATGACCAATCAAAAAAATGTAATTGTCAACATCCGTTTTAGATACTTTTTATTAAGCTAGACTTAACATATTTAGATAAAATACGACGTATTATACTTGTGTTAATCTGTAAAAGTGATGATTTTTGTTTAAGAAATACTTCACAATACTGTTTGAATGTCTTAGATGCAAGCAAATCAATTTTAATTTTCAAAATGTACTTTGGATATAGGCTCTGACAACGAGAATGCTGTACAAAAAGGTTTTAGATAGGAAAATTACCCTAATTTTCAAAATTTGCATGAGGTATATTTCCCCCAAAACGTCGTCAAGAGGTGAGCTCTGCCAACGAAAATATTAGAAAATGCCGCAGATACTAAGAATTCAGTTCGTAAATTTTGGGGGTACAATGTCTCCAAAACCCACTTAAAGAGGCGAGAGTCAACGCGAAATATGTTTCAGAAGGGCCTCAGATGCATGGATATTTATCTTAATATTTAATATTTAATCCAAGTTTTTCAAAGTGTTTCGACAGTTTTATGAACTCTTTGGAAATAATTTACTTTTAATCTTATAATTTTCGTAGACGACCAGTCAGGAGTAAAGAAAAAGTATCAAGTAAATAAGATGAAGATCCAGACACAATTAAGGCGTCAAAACTTGCGCAACGGAAATTAAAGTGTAAATGATAGTGTTTTCGATCTGAAACCCAAACTGCAATCATTGGTATAAAATCGTTAGAGTCTGGTATGCCACAGTATATTATTTTGATTCATTACCACTTCAGTCTTTTCTTCTTTGAGTTTATATTAAATTTCAACCAACAGGAAGTTTTAATTGTTGGAAAATATACATATGTATTATTATTAAAAAAAAACAGTCCCAAGCACGAACGTACAGTCGTAATAGTGGCTAGGAATGGATTAAATATGAAACTACATCAGTCAACAAATATCCTTTGACTTTCATGTTGGCTCTTAATGTTATTTAGGGTCGGCTATAAGGAGTATCAGGAGATTGCGCAAACAAAATAAGGGTACGACCAGTCCAAAAGGTTGAGGACCAGGGCATAAGAAGAAGTATATCAATAAATGAGTAATTCAAAATGAAAAGTGATATCAGGTGTCTAGAAGAGTAAACATACCATGCATGGAACCACACCCATCACTGCTGCTCAATGATATTACGTCAAAAGGTTAATAAATTTATAGTTATAAAGATAGCTTGCCAGACAAGGTAAAATAGGCTGTTGGCAGCTTTCTTTAAATTATAATTTTTGGCAGAATGGCAATTGTTACCAGTATGAATTATTCAACCTTTAGCCATTTCTTTCAGAACTTGTTTGGATCTAGCTATCAGCTTTGAAAGAACAAGCTCTAGCGTATCGAACCAGTTGAGATACATGATACAACCCCATATGCCGGCGAATGTGGAATGTTGATGCACAATAGAAATTGACAATTGAGAAATCAAAATCATCACATTCATCAGTTTGGATTGTTCCCATCAAAATTATAATATCGAGTTGGATAATTTGACGACGAGTGATATGGAAATAAAAGTATATGTATACGAAGACTCCAAAATCTTGAACAGTTATGAACAGTTACCCTTGTCCATAATATAAAAAACTTTTCTTGAGGACTTTCTCCTTCTTTTTTCAAGCTAAATAATTTGATGACGGATGATTTGTAAAGATATGTTGATGTGTATAGGCCTTCCACTTTAGATCTATATTGCAATTATATACACCACGTCACGTAAATACGTCATCGAATATCAAAAGGTAAAACAATTTTAATATTTCGAAATATTCAATGATAATTTTTATGAACTAAAAATACTTTATCTTTAGCAACTTAATACGCAAAAAGAATAACAAGTGTGATGCCTGGAGGTATATAATGTTTGTCTGGTGAGTACGAGTTTGACGGCGGTAAGATGAAAGAATAATTACCAGGTAAATTACTCTGGAAGGGAAGTATATCATGTTGTCGAAGACATAATTATACCTTATTTTAGCAAGGATAGGACGTTGATATAAAGATATGGTTGATATCTGATGTAAAATAGCATGATTGTTTACTATGATATGAGGTAGTCTTAACTTGTGGTTAATATATACATCATCAACCCATCAGTCAGCCACAGATCAGAGAGTTAAATTGCTGTCTGGTGACCTTATTTGACATGCATACGTTTAGGATTGGTGGTCACGACATGATGCCTATGAGTGCAATCCCCCATTATGTGGTTTAGGTGTGGTCAGAATATCATAGATACAAAAAATATAATGAATCTAATGTATAATTTCTTGTAATTAAGCTGCCCAAAGGTAAAATAGTCAGGAATTCTCTTTGTCCACATCCAGCAGAATTCTTGTATACTGCTGTGAAATACTTTGAAATATTATAGTTTCTTTGCCGCCATGAAAAAGACTGTTACAGTCTCTTCTATGGAAGAGTTTACAAAATGTGTTTACCATGTCTAAAAACAACCTTTAAGGTGTTTTGTGTTTGTTTGGGTACATCTGTGCTCGACAGGTCTAACTCCGTTAATAATACTTTCCTTGCAATATTACTATGACATCTAGAGTAAGATCTGCAAAGGGGACCTGAAAACTAGTCTCTCCAAGAGCATACTTTGAAGTGCTTTAAAACGAACCAGTCGGCACAAAAATGGGGCTCTACTAAAAACTGGTTTTTTTTTATAACGGTTAAGAGGTTTTCTAAAGAACAATAAGTGTTTCGGGACTCTAAAAGAATCAAGTTGCAGAATCTCAATATTCGATCAGACGTGTTTGGTTCCTGCAACTCCACTTATACCTTTTCGATGCTGATTTTTGACAGAGCTATTGTAGAACACAATTGCGCAGTGAACAGTGAAGCACTGCGTGCCAAAACAGTTCTGATGGAGATAAACAGAGAAGAAGGTGACTGTTCTCAAAAGGAATACAGTACAGTTTGAAACATTAAAAAACCCAATAAATAATAGAAAATTGTTTATTTTTAAGTTGTTATTCATACATTTACTAACATTCTATATTGATGGATTTAATTTGAAGAAGAAAGCCTAAAACATTGCTGGATCCCAAGCATACTAATACATCTCAGTAAAGCACGACCGATTCACCTTTTACATCATCCTTACAAGCCCCAGAACATAAACCCTTCAGAACCTTATATCTTATACTAATTTCGGTCGATGAAGATTTAACCATTTCTTGTCCATTGTAATTATCATTCCCTTTGACATCCTATTTTGAGATCTTAAATAAAATTCTTTCAATCAATATGGATTTCTGAAACTATTTTGAGAAGTAAATCGACAGTAATATACAATATTTTATTATCGTTATTCGTTTAGTGTGGATTGCGGCCAATTCTGGGAGCTGGGACGGCACGTTCTTTACTCTCATCCTTTTGTTTGAGTTCCTTTTCAATTAAACGTCCAAATCTAGGTAACGCCACAGCACGCTCTTCCGATCGTACATCCGGGTAATATCGGAAGCGACTTGCAGATCGCTTGAATCGTCCTCCACGTGGTGCTGGTCTCATATGTGGGTAACCATCGATTGCTTCAGAAAGAAAGGGATCAGTTAAAGGAAGCATGGATTCTCTCTTTTCCTCGTCCATTTCAGTGTTTCCAAGCATGTGCCTTTCTAAGAAATTCTGCCAATCCAAATCTTTTCCGTATCTTGGGAGTGGAACTTGACGTTCGTGTAAATCTCGATCGAGGTAGACGTCAAGTCCTGTGGGATGCGTTCGTTTACCTAATCTGAGCATCTGAAGACCACGCCCTAATCTTAACATGCTCCATCCTCCCCTTCGTACTCTGGATAACGAGTCTTCTGCAGGGGCGCCATTACAAAGTAAACATGTCAGACCTGAAAAGATAAAAAGAACTGAATAAATGTCAAGGATAAAATTGCATGTAAACCAATGTCATGGTCGATATTTTCGTTGTAAACAATATTTACACGAAAATTATGATCCAATATAATTCAAAAACCTTTTTTTGATGGTACATGAAAACAACTTCAGAAGATGACGCTCTAGCAGGCCTGTTTTCAAAGAATACCAATACGGTGTTGTATTATTATATTGCATTATTATGCTTATTTTCTTCCCGTTCTAACTTAGAAAAAAATTAAAAACCACAATGTTCCAACAGCGGAACTTTAAATTTTAAAATAACAACAACAGTGCGTGGTTGTATCCATCTATTTCTTAAAAAAATACTTTAAAGTAATTTTCTGAATTAAAATTGTTTGAAGTTATTATATTATTTTTATAGAGTGTTTAAAGGCACTCAATTATTTTCATTGTATAAAATTGTTGTATAATTTTAGCTTTAAGGTATCTTTTATGATATATATATAGCATAATTTCTTACAGGTTTTGAATTTCAGTTTTGTTCACTAAAGCACCCAGTACTCGGTTAACGGATTTAATAACATTCTTAGAAATTGGCAATAATTTGATATTTTATTCTCCTACAAAAATTTCTTTTATTCCCGGATAATTAAATAAAATTGAGGTAAACGTTACTAAACCCACATTTTGTCCTTCAAATGACTGTTATATCAAAATTAAGGTTAATTAAACTAGGCACTTCAATTAGTTTTTCTAAATTCTTTTCACAACGCGTTTGAAATTTCGCAGTAAACAAATTTACTGTAATCTATGAAATCTATTTTAAAAAATTATTTAATGCACTTTTACAATTTTTTATTTATGTTTTTCGTTTGTCGCATAAACTTTATGCTGTTTTTTGATTATTTTTTATTACAATGAACGACGAAACACACAATCATGTAAATCATAACTATAGTTAAAAACAATGCTGTTGACTGAAGATTTAAAGTTAGACTTTTCTTTGATTTTAATCCAATGTAAAAATATATTTTCACCCAACAAAAGAAAATAAATAAGAAAGGGTTCGCATGGTTTACGAAAATGATCTGCAAAATTTTATAGGGAAATTTCAAACGCGGACGTCAAAGTAAGCAATGACGTGCAAGATACCAACGCTATTTTAAAAAACGATTTTCCGAAGCTGCAATAGCATATCCGTCTACATATACCGTCCTATAAAAGCATTTGAAATTATTTCGATATTTCTCAACGCGGACGTCAGAGAGAGACGTTTCTTTTGAAATATGTTATAGAGCCTGGGTTTTCAACTTGGGGGACATGTCCCAGACTGGGGACATTTGGACATTCTCCAGGGGACACAAACTGATCTATAGGTCTGAAAAAATATGTATATCTTGTATTATCTTGCAACACCAGTGTCCACTTCCTGCAATGTCCACAATTTAAGTTTTATTGAAACAAAAAATTCTCTGACTATATCATGCTTTGAAATTGCATGTTTTCTATGACTTCTGCGGACAATTCAGGGGACTCGATCATTTCCATACGCATTTTTGGGGACATTTGAGAAAACCAGTTGAAAACCTAGGTTATAGAGTGATGTATTGTTGTTTTAAAACTGATATAATGGTGGCTAGAACTTTATTACAACAGAAAAAACTGCCAACTGCCCCCTCTACGACATAAAACTTCTACGGATTTAGCCATAACAGGTAATATAAATAAATATACGATTTTATGGCACGCTAAACATAGATTTTATGGAACATAGCTCTTGACTTTTGTAGCTCTATCAACAATTTCCGGTAAAGGTCAGCCACAACTGTAACCCTCCTACTCTCTGAGTAATATTATTAGTCGAGTATAATAATCAAACAATAATATGAGTAATTATTAATCAATTATATCAATATATTAACTATAATTTATAACTATCATATCGTGTTAATTAGATTACTATAATATTTGTCTTTCTCTTGTTATTTGTCAGTCTTCTCGTTGATAACAGCTGAAAATAAAATATGGGTTCAATGAAATGAAATGGAGTTTTACGTCCTACTTGTCTGCACCTGATTGGACTATAATCAAGACGTGCAAAGACTTGCACTTTGCAATGAGGGGTATTTTTTGCAATGACAAATACATTAGTCTTTTCAACCATCAATGTAACAATAAAAAATACGTACAAGCAAAACAATTCCGTTATTTTAAAATCTCGTCCAGAGCTTGACAAAGTCGAGCGCAACAATTGTATAGTAATGCACGGCCTGTTGTACACGAGGTGATGGCTTAAGTGGACGAAGTTTTTTGCCATACCACTCCTTCATGCCTACATGGCTGTTAGGGGAAAAAAAATATGAGTGAATGACATCACTATTTGTATCAGAGGTTTTCAAGTTCACGAATGTGCACTTTGTAGGTGCTATTTGCATCATTCCAACTTCCTGTCCGATGGATTTATTTCATAATTACAGAAAATTGTCATTTTGACGTCAATAACGCATTTACTACTTCACTTGACCGCATTTTTTTAATTACAGGAACTCTCCTTAACCAGTGACCACCACCTTTTTAATAGTTATAACAATATCAACAGTCCACTATCTACAGTAACTGTAAAGTGGTAATAAAGTATGACGTCCTATATTGACCTAATATGATTAATTACTTCTTAATCGATATCTTCATTGATAATATTTCTCCTTTTGTTAAACTAACACAAACTGTGTCGTTGTCAATTGTTCTCATATGATTCGACACCTGCTTACAATGGAATATACTTAAGTCGAAATTAAAGGGCGAATATCGAAAACTGCGGGAAGGTGGTGGTCAAATTTTCACAGGCTTCTTAGCTAAGTTGGGTACTCTAGTGAATATGATCATTCAGATAACATTCGTTTTAAACGATTTGTAGCATCCACCTTCCTGAGAATTCTTAATTGAAGACTTAGGATAAAATGTTATTTATTGATGTAATAGAAAAATTCAGGCAAAAAAGTAAAGAAGAGCATGTGATTAATTTGTTGAAATTTCTTATAATTATTCTACAAATATTCTATCTATTGGAATGAAGGGTCTGATAAACCTACACAATACTTTGAAAGACTAGTTTTTATTTGATTTGTATCAACAAACAGTGTACGTCCAAGAACAAGATCTAACTAATAATTACTCTTGTGATAAAGTTATATAACAATTGCCCAATACATTAATGGTCATTTATTTAATTACCTCCCTTGCCAATTCAAAATGTCGTCTTATTGATACCTAATCTATCATAATATACCAATTTCTGCAACAGAAATATTGTGTGATATAACAGTTCGTTAAGAGAAATACACGCCATAATTCATACAACTAAAAATTGTGTAATAGTGCCAATGACATTATTTGAAATAAGTGCCAAGAAAAAAAAAATAATTGCGCAATCAATCAAGATTCGATATTCGATTGCTGCTAAATATAGATTGCTTTTTAGACCTTAACGTGTTCCTTGTTAGTAACTTATGGATCGCGATTATAACATTGCAATACTTAAAATTTCAGGATTAATTTTGCATTTTTCTTGAATTGTCAAGAGAAACATTGAGTTTTTGAGGTTTCTCTTTGAATCGCAAATCACTTAAAATATAACAGAACTTTCCTTTTTTAAAGAAATCAATCTTTCTAAATACTTCCTTGTAAAATTAAAATTCTATTTTTAATTGACCCAAATTAATACAAGCAGTAAATTGACCTAAAACAAGACAATTATTGAATTTACGTAAGGATATTTAATGAAATTAAATAAATACTCTTAAAGGTATACATTCTTATAAATTAATCAGTATGACAAAAGAATTTTCTTAGTGAAATCATTTAAAAAAAAAATAACGTCGAATTGTCGTGTGCTCGTTCTGCTTAATTCTTGTCTGAGCAGGTTATTAAGGGTTTAGACCATTTTAAAGAATCAAGAAGAACTATTCTCTAGTGTGCTTGATTGCATTCATGATCATGAGATACGAACAGGAAAATGTTCATGATACATGTATTATAATATCAGTGGTGTCTCTTAATGTTACGTAGGGTGGACGAAGGGGTAACAGGAGATTGCGTATAAAATAGGGGTACGATCAGTCCAAATGGTTGGGAACCGAGGGTTAGCAGGCTGAGAACAATGTCACGCTAAGCAGCTTGGTTAATTATTTGCCCAAAAGAGGAAATCCAGATTGATTTCAGATACCGGATGGTGAAGTTGCATAATAACTGAACCAAGCAACAAAACCAGAAAAATAGCGTAAATCATACTTAGTCATTGGGATGAAGCATAAACGGACATTTCGAAAGCGCACAATACCAACGTCAATATCTGAATATATCAAAGACAAAATTACGCCTGTTAGTTATGCCAGAACCATGTTATTACACGGGTAATTACATTTCAACACAAATCTGTCAACACTTTGAAATTTAATTATAACTGAAGCTTGACGTAACTTTTGGCCATGTAGATCGTGTTGTAGGAGTAAGCAACAATCGAATTCCAATATCTATTGGTAGGAATCAATCCGATTGATTTTTTTTAAGGGATTGTTAAAAATAACTTTGTTCTGAATCATGTTTAATAGAATTCAACATGTTTGTCAGTATATCAAAGGATAGAAAAATAAATGATTTTTGTGTTTCGTGATGCATAGTGTTTTCAAGTAAAAAATTCCGATCGTGAACTCAACGGCTTGGACAAAAAATCTCATACTTCCGTCGATCAAACATATTGAGGTGAGTGAACGAGAAAAATGTCCCGACCTAAACTATTCCTTTCTTCAGATCCTGTTTAAAACGGTTTACTAGACAAAAGATAGTTAATATTGCTTAGTTGGAACTTGTGTTAGTAAACCAAAGCCTGTTGTTATATTCCAAGTAATATAAGTGCTTTCTTACTATAAGAGGGAACCATGGCCAAAAAGCACGAATTAAGAAATAAGGTTACAGCTATTGCAAAGCATTCCAAGTTTGTTTCATAAACTTGTGTTTGACATTTGGCACGGTTTTGGCTTAGGTGCAGAAATTTATTACTTGTTTGTTTCGATATTTTCAGTTTTCAAGACGAAATATGAAACAAAGAAACAAGAACGAGCTTTTACAAAATATGTTGTGGCATTCTTAGTTATATGAGTGCGTTTTGGCATGATCCATGGCCCAAAAAGGTGCGGAGATCTGAATATTTTTGATGAATCAAGACGAAATAATACAAAGACATTTTGAATCGGACTTAAAATGCAATGATCATAAAAACTGCCAGAAGATCCGCTATCATTAACAATTATACTGATATAGAATGACTATTTTTAAAATCAGATTATTTTCTTACGGCTATTAATAAACGTAATCAGACAAGAGCTCGTGTATTTTAAGTATTAAACAGCTTAAACGGTAAAAATAGCGCCTTTTATTTCATATAATTATATCATGCACTTAAAGGTATTTACAGAAGTTTTCTAAACTTTTTATGTGAATCAAGGACACTTAAATAGTTCGCTCCGTAGGCAAATAGATTCTGATTTCAGCAGTCTGGATGAGAATATTATATTATAAACAACGGCACTGTTTTCTAATTTCTAGTTTATGAATTACCACTGCCAAAAACTGTTTATTGCAAGAGGTATTCCAATATGCTTTCAACTAAACTGTAAACAAATGTGACTTTGAACAGTGCACATAACCATATATTACATGTTTAATATGATATCATTCTTTGATAACATAAGGCTTCTAATTCTGTACCTTAACTAAATATGGCCGTGATCTTTTATTTACTAAATAGGCCTTTTTTAGCTTATAAATTATTGTCATAATGTAAAAACTAGTTCATTTTTAGTGTAGTGCATAAGTACGTTCACTTTGAGATTTCTCCAAATTTACATTTTTCAAACTTTATGAGATAATCTCTACAAGAAGTATTATAATTGGCTGTACGTGATGCTGACATGTTAAGAAATAATTTAGAATTCTTTGATAAAAACAACTAACTTCCGTTTTAATTTTTAGATAGTGAACCGAGTCAAAATACTCAACTTCTGTGTGTGGATGGTTAGGCAAGAAATCTGTTTTAAATTCATAACGTTCAGTTTGCTTCAATGGTGTGTCTTTTTTTATTGTCATACACAAGTACCAAATTGAAAATGTCTTACTACATGTGGCTAAAATAGCCTACACAGTTTTATAATCGATGTCAAGGGCAATAACTTTGTTTTAAATTTCAAAATTAACGCAAAACGCCAGCATCCACACCTGGTCTTCATTTCTTCTTTCTTAGTTTCATCAAAATAAGTTTTAATCTGTAGGTTCTGGAGTATTTACGATGTAGTGTTCGAAGACTTGGAGACCGACTATATACGTCCACGTAGAGAAATGTGAGCAGATAAACCGAATATCTAAGTAAATGGTTGACTTATAAAATAAGAGGAATATTTGTCTGGCAGGTGGCTTACGTTGATCTGTCCTTAGGTTTTGTGGCCAGTTAGTGTGTTATTAATCTTTTTAATTGCTCCCGCCGTCTCTTTATAAACTCTGATGCCGTCTAACATTTACCAGAGTTAATAAAATCTTAGCTTTATACCTTGTAATTTGCCGACATGGACTGACATGGGTAATAATTGAACTCAAGCAAAATGTTCAGGGTAGACATAATATGTTTATAAATGACTGCTCAGAGACAATCTGAACTTTAATGAACATTTAAGAAAATAAACAATGGGACAATAGTTTCAAGGTTACATCACGAGAATATATGACATTACTGGGTATAGAAAGATTCGTCTAAACATGTAGGCCAATCTAAACGAAATCTTCTGGAATGAGCTCTAGCTCCAAAAGTTACAATTGAAGGTTAATCGTGGCACGTTCGTGGTCAAAATGGATATCTACATCAGTTGATTAAGAAGCGTCTATGAAAATTGTCTGTAACTAAGAAGGTCTTCGATTCTTTGGTTCGAGATGTGGTTGCACAGTACATTATACAGTAGAGCTTAGTTTAAAATACTGAGACTTAATTTTTTATCAAAGGGCTACATCGACCATAATATTGCAACATTAACAAAATGAAGGGATTTTGTTAATAACCAGTGCCTGTTTTAGGACTGAAGCTGATGATAAACTTTATGTTGTATTAACATGTTGTATCTCAAAGAACTTCGTTCTCTACATGGTATAATAGCGATATCTCAAAAACATTTCTACTACTGTACTTTTATAGAAGTCACAACCATTGCAACGTCGTGGTACCTTACGTTTTTGTGTGCGCTATAATAACTAACCACCTGCCTTTGACAAACGCCTCTTACATGACTTTTACCTTCCCCGTAAAGTTCTTTGGTGTCTTGAGTAGGTAGCCTACAGGTCTAACATGAAATTTTACTTACCTAAATTTAAAAGGAAAACTGGGATAATGTGCGACAACCCATTCATAATTCCAACGTTTAACGGTACTGTACAAATTTATATTACAATTCAAATACGTTGTGTCCACCAAGCACTATTGTCAATTTTATGGCAAGAATAGTTTCTTTTCGGAATATATAAACGATTTCACAGTTTAGATCACCCACTGACAATCAATTTCATCAAAGACAATTTTCATCGCCACGGCCATAACTTTAAGCTCGCACTTATTTCCGGTAGTGAGTGATAGTTCTCTTTGATTGGGTAGCAACCCACGCGGAGTGATATTAAATAACGTGAAATATCGGAAACGAGGCTAGTGTCTATTGGCCATAAAATACAGATTGGTTATAGAAATTGATTTGAACGGTCCAGAGGTGACTTTGAAACAGACATACAGACTGATAATTACTTAATTGGGTATTTTAGACAGAAAAACAATCTAATTTGTAATAATTCAATTAATGTAAGCCTTATGACATTTGTAAAGTTTTTGCAGACAAGTTTGTTTTTATATGAAGCAATATTAAGCATGTTATTTGTGAAATGTTGAGAAGCCATAAACTTGAATAAATCAGAATTTCATAATTTGGCGATTATTTCACAAAATTTGTTTAAAAAAGAAGACGCGCACTACATCAATAATTTCGAAATAATTCTTTCTACCATAGGTCGCAAATCTGAAGGTCTTATTTTTAACATTGCGACATTATTTCAGTCTTTCAAAAATACCACACCATACTTCTTTTCCCAATTAGGATGCTTTCGTTTTCTTGAGATACAATGTCAAACACGTCATAAATATCGCGTGGTTTCTGAGAAATCTTTACTTTAAAAGCCATTTACACCTGCTTGAGAAATAACTAATTAGCCGAAAGTGAAACATCCGGTTCTAAATATTTATAGACGTCTGACGTCACATGTAGAAGACTACGCCAAGGACGTCTATATTGTAGGTAAGAATGCCATTTTCCTATTGAAAATTGACTCTCAATTAGCCATTAATTTTTTACACTGTTGCACGAGGAAAAACGGATTGAAGAATTTAACTTAATCAGTAGGCTACAGTAAAAACCCGCGTTTAAGAACACCTATTTTGGCGGTTCAGGATAATTTGTTTCTTAATTCATTTGTTCTTATACGCGGATTTGTTACTGTATTATTTGTAATGAATTAGAACCCGATTAGGACCGAAAGCGATGTTGATCTTACCGTAATCTTACGGGATGATGGGCATACTTAGAAATTCAATTTATTTTTTCACCAAAAACGTTTTTCTTAGCAGAAACGTGTCGAAAATACAAAAGTCTGGGAATATGATATACATGTATACTGGAAACATAATCTGACCTGCAAATTCTACGTTACATAATAAACAAACAAAAATATCAAAAAATGTGCCAATTTAGCAACGATCAGATACAATTCATTTCCAACTGAAGCTAAATTCTGGTCACCATGTTACCATGTTAATTATTAATTTAAGACTTCAATATTCTAAACTGATTGCCCTATTTTGTTTTTTTTTTATTTATTTGATTTTCATGTAATATTATCTTCATATGGTCTGCCGCGGCGGATGCTGGGGATGACTGGGATGTGTTGGGGTGGGATCGGGATTGGAGTTTGTTTCTTTGTTTCTTTATTTCTTTATTTCTATTTACTTAATTACTTACTTAATTATTTTCCAGTTAAATATGTTCATAGTTATTTTACTTTTAGAAAATATGCTTTCCATCTTCAGGGAAATAGATTTAAATAAGCTATGCTTGTTTCTAAATCCCGTATTGTGTTTTGTAACCTTTATTTATTCATGTAAATAAATATTGATTTAAAAAAAAAAAAATTCTGGTCACATATTAAGAGTTCAAACAGAAACCGTTTCTCATGGAAAAAAAACACTATTTCTTGTAATATTATTAAAATTATGGTTAAATTTGCGGATTTTTTTAGTATTTTTCGTGATTTGTCATACAGATTGCATGACTTAGTATCGAAAGTATAAGGTAGCGATATGATATTGGATAATTTGGGTTTCTCTTTCGCCAAATTATTTTGAAGTTGAATTTTAGATACGCAATATTAATACTGGAAAACAAAACCTTGATATAAATTTCATTAGATCATGATGAAAAACGAAAAATATCCGAATAAAAAAGAAATTGTAAAAATGAGTATTAATTAATCATTAAATTAAGTCCGAACTTAACAACCAGTAATTATCAGTGCAAGTGTTTCTTCCGTAAATTAGAAATCATTCCACAATAAAAATGATTAACTCATCGTATCCGTTCAGTCCGCGTGTGTCATTTTCCAGGAGTAATTAATACTAGGGTCACGACAACTTCCGGAATGATTTCGACATTTCCGGCAGAATGCAGCGTCCGGATATTACCTTCCAATGTTAATATCAAAAACCCACATCATGCATAGCTTTAAAGGAGAATGTTCTCTTCCCACAACACTTCAGGTTTTTCTTTCGGGCTTCTGCACCGTCCACCATTGCAATAAAACTTGAAATCCTGTTTATTTTGGCCTTCATAACATATCATGATTTATCCTCATCAAATCATATAATTCCAAGGATTTAGTTCTAGAACTTAGTGACCCTTGCAATTATTCGGATGCATGCAATATTTGAGGGTATCGTAAACAATCTAAAATCAAAAACTTCTGATTTTTCTTGCATTGTTTAATTTTGAAGTCAGGTCGCAGAAAAATATTCTTCGCATACATGTTGGATTTTTGGGGTATATCTACTTTTCTGGTTAGAGTTCAATTTGCTTATCTGGTGTGGTTTGACCGAAACCATTTTGGATCCAGTTCCATGCACGTCATTCCACTGGAAGTGAACGTTTTCAGTCATATGCAAATACATAATTACATTTAAAAAATATGCATTGGACGAATATTGTGTGATATTAAAAAAAACACAAAATTAGTGTCATTTTGGACCGCTCAAGTTAATGGTGTTTCACAATCTGACAGACAGTTGAACAGGAAAACTGGTAATACAACGGTCAAGCATTTTAATTCTAACATAATATTTGCTGTGCATTGACAGAAAAACTGGTAACATACATGGTCAAACTGTTACACGAACATAATGCTAATCTTTACTGCGCATTTAACAGAAGTGGAACAGAGTTTTTCATATAGAATTTTACACGTGGTTTATAACGTCAACCGGAAATAAGATTAACCACGAGGGTCTGACTGATGCATTCTGGTATTTTTTAATATGCGCCATTTAAATAAAATGACATTCTAAGATAACTAACATGCTATTGAGAAGTATATCGAACTTGATAACTTGTTAAGATAATATCCATTATAGTATATTACCTTTACGTCTTTCTGATGTCTACAAAATTCCCAATCATACTAATTATACCTAACATGCAATCGGTTGATCTTGTGTTTCCGATATATAGGTCATGCTCTGTTAGCTTGCTATCGAGAAATCAGAAAGTCTTGTAATGTTAAAGGTATAATTGATAGTTAAACAATAGAGGCGGTAAGATCAAACAGTTTTATGGGGAAGATAAAAGAAATAGTTACTAATCTTAATGAATGATAATCAAGCTTTATTTAGGTTATTTTATTAGTTTAGAGTAACAATTGCTTTCGATAACAGATCTATTTTTGGAAGTTGTTTCCCTTTCTAAAATTAGTATATCAATATTATATTGCGTCAAATAGTGGATTAACATTCCATTCGAATCAAAGATGACGTAATCCAGTGACGTAGGTATACCGAAAGGTAAAAGAAATGTCTTTAACTGTTGCTAGAAGCGAACGTTAACTTGTCATCTACCAACCAAGAAATGTCTTTTCTGAAAATACGGATATTCATTGGCAGTTATATGTTCTGTTGTCAATGACTTAACGTTCTGCTGCTTCCTTTTGTTGCCATTATGTCAATCAACACTGACTTTTATCCCATACCGTAACTTACATTTTTAAACATTTGAAACTATGTATATCCAGTAATACACGTGCCGTTTCTTTTGCCTTTTAGCATGTCATATTATATCAAATATAATCGACATAGATGACATAACCCAGTGACGTAGCAAGTGAATTTAAAAAATATAATTGACTATGGCTAGAAATAGACTAAGATGACGTTACCCAGTGACGTTGCAAGTGGATATAAAAAATATAACTGACTATGGCTAGAACTTGACTAAGATGACGTCACTAAGATGACGTTACCCAGTGACGTTGCAAGTGGATTTAAAAAATATAATTGACTACATGGCTAGAAATTGACAAAGATCATGTAATCCAATGACGTAACAAGCGGATATAAAAAATATAATTAAGTATGGTCAGAAATAGCAGAATACGTCATTGGAATTGAAATGAAATATACGTCAAACTTTCCTCTTTTTAGTTTGACTTACAGAGACAAAAAAAGTCTGTGAAGCGTTTCTGTTCTGAACGTGAGGTTTTTTCAACATTATCTCACCCTACCGCCATCAGAATATGAATTCAATTACGATCTTTCCCGGACAGAGGTGCTTTCCCGGACAGAGGTGCATATGTGTTGATAGCATAGGTTAATTCAGAAATTTCGCGCCCAAATTAATCGATCCCATTCTGCTCAACGCCACCGCTTTGGGGTAAATACTTAAAATCAAATCACCAATGAAAGACAAGAATTGACAATTTCCGATAGAATCGACTTTTAATTATTCTTCTATTTACCGCTACGTAGGAGATGAAAACATTTAGAAATCTTGGCGCGTTTGTGGGATTGTTTGCAGCAGCCAACTTCCGGTTGAAATCGGACGCCATGTTGGTATTGTAATCTCCAGTCCGAATTAATTTTGATATATCTCCATAACTTAGTATTTGTTTATTCCAATCGGAACTTTGGTTGCCAGTAAGGAAATTACAATTAGGATAATGTTTATTGGATCCGAACTATCACCGTTTTCACCATGAACGTTAATCACTATTTTGAACAATAAATTTGTCGAAGTCATTATAAAAACTTATATCAAAATAACATTCTTGCTGAGCAATTATATTGTTTTTACCAAACTTGTTGTTTTTTTTGGTAGATCCTGTAATTATCAATATCTCTTTTAAGAGAAAATCCTCAAGGAAAAAGGGATTGTAAAGAGGTTTTCTAAAAATTTGTATGTGTATCGAGGACACTAATAGCATCAATTTGCGCCATTCCAATTTCCATTCCGTCATCTGTGGTTCTAGCAATTCCACTAAAACTAACTCGTTTTATGACGTCACTAATAATGGTTAACCGGAAGCTACTATTAATAACTATGTAGATCACTATTAGTGACGTCATAAAACGCGTTAGTTTTAGTGGAATTGCAAGAACCACAGACGTCGGAATGGAAATTGGAATGGCGCAAATTGATGCTATTAGTGTCCCCGATACACATACAAATTTTAGAAAACCTCTTTACAATCCCTTTAAGAGAAAATCCTCAGGGTTAACTGAAAGAAGGATAGTTTGGAAAAGCTCCTACGATAAAAAATTGTACCATAAGAAATACAACACTGTTAAAATATCAATTTAATTATTTTTTGGAAATTAAATTAAATGTTGGTAAATATGTGAAATTGTATTTTTTTCATCACTAAAAGGACGCACACTTTTGTGTGTTTTTTTGTTGTTTTTTTTTTTTGTGTAGGAAATTTTAAGACAAATATGTTATCATGTGATATTTGTCACACAAGCAATGAGTTCCGAGTTCATAAAGTGAGTTTCGAAAGACGATATGACAAATTACCACTGGTTAACTTAGTTAGGATAAGTAAAACAAAGTCAATTGAGTTGGTGTCACTGTTGAAATTTACAGTAAAGGATAGGCAAGCGGGGTTTAAAATTCGAGTTGTATTTTTCAAACAATGATAAACACTAGTGAACACTATACTGATTAGCTAAGCTAAAAAAAATGCCGTTTCTTCGGGTATGATTAGTGAAATAAAATGTAATAATTTAGAAAGAAACACATGATTGGAAAGAAATGCAAAGATATGACTAAATTTGAAATCGTTATTGATTTACGTATGCTTTTTGTTTGAATTACATGTAAATATTCTCGTCAAATTTGAGATGAGTTTTTTTATGTGTCCAGAATCTCAATGGTAAAGAATTGATCGACTATCACGGCATATTGGGTGTTAATATTATATTTGCAGACTGTAGCCCAGGTTATTTCCCTTTCGTCTTTTTATTCCACCATAGAAATCCAATAGGACTTCTTTCTATTATGAAATTCGGATCGTCCGGATTCTCAATTTCTATTTTATTATCCATCACGTGACTGTTTTAGGAGAGTTTGGAGATGACGACATTGACGTCACAAAATGGCTGCTTTATTACCGTGGCAGTCGGTTCGGTTACCGCTCGGCTACTTCCGTAAAAATTTCCGTTACTCCAGTTTAGTTAAAATAAATAAAATACGATCACGGTGGACCGTGTGTTGCCGTAGTAAGAAGTTTTTTTCCGGATTGTTGGTACAATGCATAATAGATTGGGTCAATGACGTAATTGGATTCGACTCATGAAAAGCAGACCCATATCGGCCAGCTTGATTCTCCATTTGTGATATATTTACGTTTTCATCCGGATTATTGGGAGAGAAAATCCGGACGATCCAGATTTCATAATAGTATCGGCCCCTTGCAGAAACCGGAAGTTAAGTGAGTTCCCAAAATTCAACGCATGCGTGCCAAGCAAAAATTTTTGTGTTATTATTCCCTACCTTACCGTTGTATAATTCCACCGAAGAATGATTTTTTGCGATAGTTTTTGATACAAAAGACCTCTCTAATTTCCTGTGAAATTTTAAACCATAAATTATGGTGGTACTGGATCACAATACATGTGGTATATATTATATCCTCTACTGTCAAGTATGATACCGGACATATCTATATCGTGTTCAACACATTTACTCTTAGCTATGTGAAATTTTTTCATAGCTCTAAAAAGTTCACTTTGTGAAATTTATTTGGTGATAATTTTCGATATCTGCTGTCTTTTTTTAAATGCATTGAAGTATCGACTTGATATAAGTAGACACTAATCTACACCAACTTATACTTGACAAAGAAATGTCTTAATCGAAACTGAGCTTTAGTTGTTGGTAGGGGCGGGGCGAACCAGTGTTGCTCTGTTCACGCAATAATATGATCGATGAAAATATATACGACCGATAAAATTTGCTTCGTGTGTCCATAAGAAACGATGTTTGTGTAAGAGGAGATGATTTGCTAAAGGAACGAATGAGTTTTCTTGTTATTTGGCCATACATTGTTTGAATATTGCGAACAATTTTGGGACCAAACTTGACCATTTGTTTGGGGTGTGGGGGTGGACACAGAGTATCATGCCACTCCCCCCCCCCCCCCCCCGGTTTTCTGACGTGATCTGCGCCCATGGATGTTGGGCAAGTTCAAGCTCATTTTTCAACGATATTCTTTTAAATATATTTTTTTTACGGATTAGATTAGGTGTGATAAGAAAATAGTCTTTTCTTAGTCAATAATTTATTATCAATTACAAGAGATGGGTATCGGCAAAACAATATAAGCAGACCGAATGAACTGAAGGGCAGATGTTTACAGTGACATTTGAACCTTGACCTTTGACCTGACGCTCCTCGAGTTGTATTTACTGATAAATTTTAAATATTTTTTTATCTTGCTGAGACATGATGGTTTAAGAATTTGCTTTGACTGCATTTTTGGATAAGGTTCCGGGTTTTCAGAAATTTCGACCGCCTATTTGTAACGGTGACCGTTTGATTTGTACCGTGGGCTATTGCTATATCCAATGAAAAGCTTACAACTTGGCAACATACTCCCATAATATAGTGCAGAGACGAATAAACAATAGTAAAATTTGAATAGTGTGGTAATTCAAGTCAAAACATGAAAAAGATGAAAAGCGGAATATTATTAACATTATAATAAAGGTAATCCTTCAATAACTATTGTGTCGATATATTAATTCAGTAACAATTCGATTTTTAATATTTCAAGTATAGCATTTTTCTTTATTATGAAATTATATTTTTCCATTTTGTGATTTATTTATTAATTCAAATGCATTGTAAAACTGAAGAAATTAAAGTCAGATTATAGGCTCTTCCTTCAGAATAAGTTGATTATAATAAAACGGCGAAACGATTCACAGGCCTATTTTTTGTTATCTGTGAATGCAAAATGGTGGTCGAACAGTTCATTTTGATGCAATTTAAAATTAATTTTAAGTTTTAAGAATACTTGCAATTTTAGACGAGAATTTGATGCGTATTTTAACATTATCCCGAGAACATGTGAATGCAAGTGTAGACCTATAGTCTACTTGCTTTTATTTGATAGATGAAATGAAATAATGCAGATTCGAGGGGAATTTAGAATGGGGAAATTCCCCTTTTGAGAGCTATAACGATATATCCTATATATATATAGTGTACATACATTTTATTATTAGAATTTTAAACTTTTTTTGTGTAGCAGCACAAAGAGCTAGGGTGGTTGCGATCGAACATATTTTAAATTTTGTTTGTAATTGATTAGGTTATTGTAAAGCGTATAATAGCAACTTACCACAATACTATTTATTACGATGTAGTCCGGATATCTGTCTTTATGTCCCGGAATTTTCGATTTGTATTGATATTGAAGTCCATAACCTGGTGTCCGAATTGACCAACTTTTTCACGTGTAAAATCAGTTTGAACGGGGGAAGTAATTTTTGTTCCTGTATTGCAAGTTGTTCATCGTTCAAGTTCCAAAAGTGGATTCTGCATCATAGAATCAAATTAACGTAAACAAATGAAACTTGTCGAATTCATACTTGAAACTATCGGGAACATAAAGGTTTCAAAAAATATTATTTAAGAAGTCGTCCTGCTAATTGTCAAATGTAAAACATTTAATTGTTTCATTTTGTGACAAAGAAGCTTGTGATAACGCTCAATAATAACTTTATTCTTTTGTCTTTATTGTTTCGTCATCTTTTGTACATTTGCAACTCCTGTTTTTTTTTCTTAATATTCGGGTATTTTTTTTTTATATCAAAGAATCGAAAGTTATTTACTTTCACTTTCATTACAGAACATTGGTGCTGTGGAACTGGTGGTGGACAATGGACTTCTCAAGAGAGGTGGTGCGGTTACAAACATTTATAAACTGGCGAGGAAAAACAAACGCAAGACATTTAGCGCATGCCGGATTTCGTTATCTTGGATATGGTGATTCAGTGGAATGTTTTGCATGTGGTACTGTACTAAAGGACTGGGAATGGAGTGACGATCCATGGTACGAACATGCCCGCTTTTACCCTCACTGTGCCTATATTAAGCTGTGTATGGGTACTGAACGAGTAGAGGAGATCTATCGAACACATAACAGATATCGTGGTATTGATGTTGTAGACGCACGCAGTCATTTAGTTTGATCACCAATTTGATGTGTACCAAAAATTTTAAAATTCCAGACAATAAAAATTGTCTGTTTGTGTGAAAATTTAATTTTTTTTGATTGTGGTAAAATTCAGATTGTTGCAAGTGGCACAGCATCATTTGTTGTTAAAAACCAAACCTTTGTAGGCATATTGCTCCGTTAAATTGTTCTACTTCTTGCACTGGTTTAATCAAAGTGTCTAAACCGAGAAGTGTCTATTTGCCACGTCTGGAAAAAAAAAAGACCACAAAAAATTAATGCTTTCGAAATTTATTGACGTGTATTTTGATCATTTTCTAACCATAAATTACGTATTTTAGTTAAAGTGGAATTCCAGGAACCACATATATATCTGATTGATATCAGAAGGGTGAAAATATAACCTAGTGTAGGTTCAAAGTATACTTATTGTTTTATCATGCAGTATATTCAATTTATCAATAAAAGAAAACATGCTATAGGGACATGATATGATCTTAATGTTAGGTTTATCAGTTGGTATTCATAAACTTAGTACCTTTTCAAAAATACCCTTTTCAAAATGAAGAAAACGGTTCTTAGAGACCAATATTGATAGTGTCTATGAGCTATGAATAACCGCAACTCCCCCAATTCTAACATAACATACGTAGTTATCAGTTGAAAAATATAATTGAATTACAATGGTATACAGGAATGATTACGATAGTAGACGATCATAGTCGAAAATTTTAATTGTGTTTCACAATGCCCAAATTATATTGGCTTATTTTACTTGTGTCCACTTCTTTACATTAGGTCAATTCCAGGGAAAATATAGGCCTATTATTCATCTAAAGTCTTACACTTATCTAGTGACAGAATCCCCCCGTATAGGCATAATCTAGAAGCCCAAATAATTCATAAATCTAATTTTGTTCTCATAAAACTGCAATTAGTATTTAATGAAAAGCATTTTTCAATAATTTAGTTAAATGGGAATATCGGATTACAGGGATTTGGGTCTATAGTAAATGACACGACGATACCAAGTAAATGTACTGATGGAGACGTTAAATTGTATATTTATTAATAAAACCCAAACACGAACGATCCTATCAGTATAACGAATCTCGAAATCTATATAAACATATTAGCAATACATTGGTATCAGCTAATGAACTTTTTTTTATGGGGAAGTATAATAATATCGGTAAATATTTTATAAAAACTCAGTTTCAATTGTCTAGAAAAGTGAGCATATCCTGCTTGGCGCCACAACTGTTGCTCAATGATATTACTTCAATAGATTTATAATATAATAAATCAATTTTTTCAACTTTTAAGGGAGGTAACTTTATTATTATAGAAATCATCATGGGAGAAACTCAAAATTTGGCAAACGTAAAATATAAGGCCCTATTTCTGAATTTTGCAATACGGTAGCAGCAAATAAAAACACATAATATGTATAAGAAAGTATATCAGTTATAAATGAGGAAGTATTTCATCATGAAGCGGCATCAGGAACAAACAGAACAGTAAAGAAAATTACATTTTCGAGGATCGACTTGGGCCTTGAATATATGTAGGCCTATAGGCTGATTAAATAGCCTCCAGAAGTACCAAAACTGCTCAAAAATCAAAACACTCACTTCAATTATACACCTACCTTAACAGTTATTTTTCATTTTCTGTATATTATATGTTTTATAGATATAAAGTATAATATCAATGAAATACGAGTCGTATTTTTGCCTTTCAAAATTCAAACGCTGATAAGTATGGATTCACGGACATTTAAAGGCTTAAATTTCGAGGGAGAGCAGTGAACATTATTACGGATTAGATTAGCATAAAAAAATCCAGGTTCAGAGAAATTTCATTGGTCGAATGGTGTGGGTGGTGAACATGTTCCTTTAAGGGTTTTTTAAGTTATTGTTCAAACGGTTTTCTGTCGCTCAACGACGACGGGTTATCATACTAGAATATTATGTCATTTGTTTCGGACTATACACAGAGCAAACAGATAACAAAACTTGGCCTAAGGGAAATTACTCTGGTTAATTTAGAACAGTTATCTTCCCTTGAAATGTTTTCTGCTGCGCAGGAGGCAGCACTGGACACCGGTATGGCGACGCCTTTTCATTGACAGTCACGCTAGATTAGCTTTACATATTAATTACTGGCCCTACACGATTTATTTGATTGACCATTACGATTTAACTGGTAAGTAAGTCATATCTGATTTAGAATTATGGATTTAACATTAATGCTTATTGTTATGTACAATAAAGGACAGAACGCAAGTTACAGGTGCTGTCAAAAAAAGAGCGGTTTTGAAATCCGTATGTAAACAAATATTGAAATAAACATGTGTGATCGTATGATAGACCTCCTTATAGAATAAGCTATAGCCTACTACGACAAGGCCAATCTTGTATTGTAATAAATTTATATTTCAATATCTTTGTAGGTAGGTAGTCTACTACGTATACGGTCATCGGTTTACCTTGACCGTATACTTCGTCTTCTATGCAAACGCTGTCGGTACTCTGTCTACACCATAGACATACTATTAATAACTAGACTGAACATCGGCTTATGACGTTGAAGCCAAATGACGCCATCTTGAGTTGCCCTTGATCTAGCGTGACGTAATACTCTCACTAGTAAAAACATGATAAATTCCTCCTCGGTTGACAATAATTCTTGGCGAGAAAGTCACATTCCTCAACGAATAAAGTAATTAAAACGCTTTTGAAACTATAGAGAGGTTGTTTCTTTTTAATTTGGTGGAGGGGAGGGGAAGTGAAAGCTCAGAAGAGGCTGGTTGATAATTCTGTCTGCTGAGTTTGTTGCAATGATTGGAAATAACTGTGATGGCATTTGGATGTTATTTAAATTAAACTTACAAAAGTGAAAGCCTTTAATTCCAATTTACATAAAATAATACTTTAATTTCCAGGAATATTCGTAAACAATAAAAGTTGTAATAATAGGCCATTGACTGTAGCAAAACGAAACTCGAACTCCAAAAGACATTTTGACGAAACATAGGTAACAGCTTATGAACTTTTCACATGAGGAATTATATCAATCATACATGAGTAAGTACGGTATATCAAATTGAAAATGGTATCAGGTGTCTAGAAGGAAGAGTAAGCATACCCTGCCCAATATTTTATCTTTTAAATTGGTATATTTTCTATACATATCTCCGGCCATGTGAGCGTATAAAAGTGCATTTATCGAGAGGATTAAAATATCTGTAAGATTTCCATTCTTTGATATGGGAATGAGTAACAATTAATAATTCAATAATTCTTTTCAATACCATGTGATTGCAAAACTATTTTAATACATCAAATACTTATATACATCAATACTCTTCTTCAGAGGCACTCATTTAAAATGTTTCTTTTCAATTGAGTAATGCACACAAATCAGTGCATAAAACGTCATATCAAGCAGTTTTCTTTACAATATTGATAATGGTATGGATGATACAGCAGGATCCATTTAATCCATACAATGGATAAATCATTATGAGGTGTTAAGCATCACTGTGTTTTTGTCCACAACACCTGAAGATGACAGCCTTGAACAACGCATTTTGGGGGATGGTATTAAATTTCATTCCAACGATTTTCACTGCTTTGATGATAAATGAAATTTTATCTAAGGCTACCTTTGGCTTGTCTTTATCAGCTCTTGAAAGAAAATGTACTGAAATAAAGAAAAATAGAGTAAGACATATTTGTTTGTCAGTTTGGAGGAAATGTTTAAAACCTCACCTCCATCACAGTGGTAACCAAAAGGTGTTTATTTTCTTAGATATTTTATGGGATTTCAGGGCAAATCCACAGCTGATAAGCAACAGGCGACGAGACGAAGAAACTTTTCAGCAGCCTACATGCGTAATAATTGTAAAGCCACCGATCTTACAGACAGGAACATAATATATTTTCATGCATCCAATTAAAAGAATATGCCTACCTATATTTTGAAATATTTTATTCTTCTAAATTCTTAACTATGTGTACAGTTGAGTTACCTGAAAAAATAATGATAAAGTGTAAGATTTTTTTTATCTTCAAATGTCTTGTTTACATTCAGTCATTGTGAAGAGCCCCTCTTAAAAGAACTATTCTTAAAAGAATAATAGGCCCTATCTCATTTGATAGCCTTATCAACCTGACATTCATACATTCACTCATGCATTTGCCTCAAAAAAAGAGACAGCGACTTTTCTACTCTTTGCCTACACCTATTTTGATCCCCATCTTCAAATAATAAACTAAAACTGTAAAAGTTAAAAGTTACCAAACTCTACACCCAGTGTAATATTTACGTATTTTTATTCATACAGTCTGTTTACTCATATAAAGTTCATAATTTCATTAGCTACTAACAACACTGTTTTGAAAATAGGCCTATTTTGACATGAAAAGATGAATTTACATTTCACTACGAGTCGAGTAGTAAGTAGTACGAGCTAGCCTAGCCTAGGCCTAACTAACTACGCTTCGGTCTTAGTAAATGGTTTATTCTCCTTTATATGATCGAATTTTGCCATGACAGAAATCTAAGCTAAGCCTATTCGTGTCAGTCTAAAGGCTTTATTTAAAAAATCCAGTAAGCCACCTACAAAAGTAAAACTAGGCCTACCGTAACCCATGTTCCTTCAGCAACGTTAGACATTTGCATTATCTACCGTTGCTGGATTGACGGGGTTTTCTCGTCATTATCAACTAATAACCTCGTTTAAAAAACACTATACGTCACATTCAATTTATGACCGTTGAGACTCGAATATCACAAGGTAAATTTGCTACAAGAAATTTGACGTCTGATCATTCGAAAGTTTTCCCGCAATAATTTGTTACAAGGAATATAACTGGTCGACCATAATCGTTCGACCAATCAAAGTTAATGACGAGAAAAGCTTATCATGATAGCAACGGATTAATGTAATGAAATGAAATGATAGCCGTTGCTAAAGGAACATGACCGTAACCTAGTTCTACTGCAGTCCACTGACCACTCTCCGGTCCACTGTCAACAATAATGGACAAAAATAAGAAATACAATCTATTCTTATACCTTATTCTCCACATTTTTAATTCAATATAAACTTACTTATGAAACGACCACGACTCATTCCTCTTGTCATGTGTTGTTACTGGCTTGAAACTAAATTTGATTGCAGCACAGCACGGCATCTTGCTTTCCCGCTATGGCGTCAGCGTCAAGCGAAGGGCAACTCAAAATGGCGGACAAGGCCTCCACGCGTGCGTCAAGTCTTCCCATGCTTCTGATTGGCCGATGTTCAGTCTAGTTATTAATAGTATGTCTATGGTCTACACTCCTACGACAAGGTTTATGGTCAAATTGTGAACAAACTATAAGTTGAAATCGGCATATTTTGCACTTTTTGAATAGACCAGCATATCCACACTAAAGTCCATTAAAGTCAGCACCTAGTTCTGTTTATTAATTACAAATTTTAGATAGATCGGCAGTTGGGGTCGATTTCTCATTTTTTCTTCAGTAGCGCAATAATGGAGTCGTGAAATTTGATTGGCTGCTATTTATAATGTGTGCTGTGATTGGTTGACTTGGACTGTTCCAGCTATTTGACTTCTAGCACAAGTCAAGCTGGACTCTGTATACGTAGTAATCAGAGTCCAGGGCTGGACTATGTAGGTAGGGTACATGAGTGTATTATGCTTAGCAACTAAACAACTACTATTATAAATTCATTGCTTTTCTTATTTTGTTACTCAATGACTTATATTAATAGATTCTAATCTTTAGGCCCATTATTATTATGCTATCTATATTTTTAATAATATTTAGACCTACTTTTCTTTTATTGGTTGTTGTTTATAATATATGCTTTTGTTGATTATTATGAATTCAAATTACAACCAATGCCAAGACTGAAGTTTGGATAACATTTCATACCGTACCGGGTATGTAAAAAGTTGTTTCAAATTTGATTTTTGATACTGATGGGCTAGGTCCAAAGTCATTTTCAGAAGCAATCCGTGAAAGGAAATGTGTTTTGTACCGTTTATTTTTTATAGACTACGATATTTGAAGATATTGTCCCTTTTATCTTACTCATTATTTCATTCAAATGGGGTCCAAGAACTAGAGAAAAGAATTGTCAAGAACCTTTTATGTTCCTGTAAAAGTTATGTGATTCTGTCTTTTACAATTAATGACAAGAAATCTTAGATAATAACACACAGACAAATATCTGAAAAGATTCTATATTCTTCTAGCTCGAATCAATAACTAAGCATTGAATCTAATAACTCACTCTTCCAGCCAATATATAGTCCAAGTTTTGTTCTCGATAACTTTAAGCAGCCTGGTCAATTGGTGAGAATTAGTACCAAGGCTATTGGTTTGTCAAGGTGGGGGACAGGGTTTGGTTCTGGTATTTCCTGATAACATTTTAAAATCTGGGGTCCAGATGATAAATTTAAACATTGATTCTAGAAGTTTAATTGGCTTTAAACTTTTCTTTTACACTTTTCACTTACTGGGGCCTTATTGCCACATGCCTACCCATGCCACCCTATCCATGGAGCTGCTCTTACTCAAAATATGTTTGTATATATTTAAAGGCATGTGGGGCTGGATTTTCACACAGAGATAAATGTTAGGGTTAGCTATATTGTATCTGAGGCAAAGTCCAGTATCTGTAGAGTACCTTAGTAAATAAAGTTGCGACAACTCATTTACAGGTACCATTTTGACCCTTTAGCACCCTGACAAATTATAGCATAAACTTCAGTGTTAATGATGATTTGAAACACAAGTCATTGATAGTCATTAGACCAATAAGGTGTAGAAAAATAGGATGTAAATCTTGATATGATGTTGCTGTCTTGGCAAAATTTTACTCATTGTACACTGCATAGTGATCACCTATCCCAATTTATTGCAGAAAACTGTATTTTGAAAGTAATTTTCAGTATTCCAAAAATGTTTGTTTTTATCTGCCATGGAAAAGTTTAAATATTAGTCTTTAATCAAGTTATCTAGGGTTTGATTATCAATTATTATCTGAACGCGTAACACGGTTATCTCTAATGTAGTTATCATGATTTAACAGAGGCTATCACTCATCCCTTTACACAAGGTCAATGTGTCACTGATTGGTAAACACTGTTAAGGAGAATGGTAAAGCCTCTACAGGTAAGCTCCTGATTTTCACAGTAGAAGAATAAAGCTTAGAATTTGAGAAATAGAAGTCAATTTAATGATTTATATAGGAATGACTTTCCTCATTGGGCATATTATGGTTTATTAAATGAATTGTCTATGAACAAAATTTTCCATAGATTCACTCATGAATATGCCCTTATTGGTTTGAGAATTAAGATTTTATGTTAATTCTAAGAGATAGTATGCAGCGCCCAAATTGCAGTATGAAAAATGAAATAAGATAGGATGTTGCATCATGCTATTCCTAAATCAAAGTACGGTACTGCAGAATCAAAACTTAGAACTTTGATTGTCTTTAATCGCCTGATCATAACAGTAGTCCATGTCCAAAAATGTATCTATATAAATTTGTATCTGTTGCCCATGTAAAGAGTTCCCTCTGCCTTTATTTTATTGTCTATGCTCTGCGAATACTGGGTGTGCTCAAATTGAGGTAATTTTAAACCATGTCACTCATGAATGGGAATTCCGAATTTAGATTTTATATTCATTAAGGGAGCCATGGCAAAATCTGTTAGTGTACAAAATTTAAGATTTACAATCTCTATGTAGATATTATATTAATGTAGATATGTGATGATATACAATAATGAATAAAGTCACTCCAGGATATTGATTTAAATGGGGAAGTTGTATGAATATTAATTACTAAATCAATATAGAGTTATAATATAACAAGTCAGGTTATTGAAGTTTATATTAGCCTAAATATTAAAGTCACTTATATATACTAAATATTAATATTCATAATATACAAATGTTATAATAATTCCAATAAATTGAATAGAATTGCATTTGTGTTGTTTGTATTGTGGAGTGATTTCACTCGTGTTGTTCAATGTTGGAAGAATAGTAGTCTGAAAGGTTTATTCATTTTTTAACAGTTTCAATTGAGTTAAGCTTGCACAATATTGTCCTACATAAATAGTTTTTGGTTCAAATCCAAAGTTGTTTTCAAAACAAGGAAAGAGGCATTTTGAACGTATTGATTGTTGTTAATTTAAGCCAACTAGATTGATAAGCTTATACTTTAGATTACTTTGGCTAAAGAACAAATTAACTTGGAGCTTTTGTGTAAAAATGATATGCTAAGATTTTCCACATAGTGTCAGATTTTACTGTTTGCGGACATTGAATAATATGTTTAAATTTATAATTTCAGATTGAATGAAAGAAAGCAGAAACAGTGAAACTAACTTAAAGATGTCTGGAACTACGCCCACCATACCAGAATTCTACGCAGGCCAAACTCTGCTTATTACAGGATGTACAGGGTTTATGGGTAAAGTTTTATTAGAGAAGTTATTACGCTCGTGTCCAGATATTGAGCGTATTTATGTTTTGATTCGACCAAAACGAGGCCAGGCAGTGTCAGAACGTTTAGAAACATTACTAAAATCAAAGGTACGTAGGAAATGATTTTTTGATTTGTTTTTATAGGCGCTCATCTCTCTATGAGGATGTATATTGTTGGCTCCCCGGTCCGTCCGTCGGTCCATCCGTCAACATTTACTCGTAAACGCTCTAAAAATTTGAATTTTTGATGGAATCAAATGAAATTTGGTATATACTTATTCATAAGATGAAGATCAAGTTTGAATTTGAGTTATTTTCGATCATTAGAAGCAGAGTTATTGCCCTGGCCCCAAAGTCTTGAATATGCTATAACTATCATTCAACCAATTTTGATGAAACTTAAAATGGATGTTATCGGACCTAAATCGAAAGCTTTGAGAAAGTTTAGTTTACTCCTGATTAAATTTAAGGCTTTTTCGTTGGGCGTATATGGCTGTGGTCCACTATCTTTAAAATTGTCTAACAGTCTTCTCAGGTACCCCTTGTGGTGTTCTCTGGTACCCTTGAGACTCGAGGTGTACTAGTATCCCTGGTTGGGAAGCTTCAGGTTGTTCTTGGGGCAACTTAGGTTTGCAAGGATCCTTTTCTACCAGCTGGTCCTTGGCCAAACACATGGCATTGATCCTTACTAAAAAGTCAATATCCATTTACAGCTGAGTGGACTGAAATTGTAAAAGAAGATGACTTATTCAAGGTTGTTAGACATTCACACTACAACAAATATTAGAACTGACAACTACCATTTGTTTATTGTAACCAAGCTAATGATCTCAAATGGCGTAATGAACTAATGCTCAAAACTGACTGCTACAGAACATCACAAATTTGACAGATCTTGTTCTATGCTGTAGCTAGTATGATCTCAATTGGTCAGGTATTTAGATCTTTATCTACATCTATTTTCAGTTATTTGATAAACTACGTAATGACAATGTGGATGTAAACTCTAAAGTGATACCAATTATTGGTGATATTGTAGAGAAGAAATTGGGATTATCAGATGAGGATATCACAACTTTATCACAATCTGTTTCTGTTGTCTTTCATTCTGCTGCTACTGTTAAATTTGATGAAGAACTCAGGTAACTTTCAATGACTTTTCTCAATTTAAAAATCAATCAATTTTAGCCGGATTTTCTCAACTTGAACTGGCTTTTCTCAATTTGATTGACTTTTCTCACTTTGAAATGACTTATTCTCAATCAATTTATACTGGCTTTTAGAAATTTGAAACATGGCTTTTTTCAATTTTAACTGTCTGTTTCTCAATTTGAAATGACTTTTCTAAGCTTGAAATATTTTCTCAATTTGAACTGGCTTACTTAACTTGAACTTGCTTTTCTGAAGTGCAAGGGATTGACATGAAAAAAGTGTCTTATCTTTTGGACAGGACATAAACAAAGACCTGTGTGCTAAAAACAAAATTTCCCTCATTACACAATGTCTGACATTTCATTAGCTCAAACAGGTGCAGATAAGCAGAACATAAAACTCCATTTAATTTTCAATTTAATAAAGTTTGTCTGTAATGGTTTTTTAAGTGTACTCTAATGATAATAATGTATTGATTTGAAGTTTATTGTCCATGTACCAGTATTAAATGTCAGATGATATATTATAATTGTCTCATATTTGATACATTAAAAGTTATAAAATCTCATCATTTAAGGGATTGCAAAGCTGTTTTCTAATCTTTGTATGTGTATCGGGTACACTGATAGCATCAATTTGCACCATTCCAATTTCCATTCCGACTTCTGTGGTCCTTGCACCAGCTTTACAATCCCTTTAAGTCGGCATTACTTTTCTTTTAATTTTTTTGGTTTATAATGTTCAACCTAGTTCCAAATCTCTTTTAATGATATGTATTTTAAAGTGGGTAGGACTTTTTTAATTAACTTTTTTAGCTGAAAACAGACTTTGAATGACAGCTTGATAACGCCCTATGAAAGAATGAGAATGATTAGATGAAAATATCACTTCTAAGGAATCAATCCTACCTTAGAATGATCATAAAATCAAAATTCTATAACTTCCTCAATAAAAGTATACGGTATATTCATCAATTTACTTACTGTTTTTTGACCTTCTAACTTTATCCCTTTAACAGTTAAATTCCATTGTTGAAGTAGCAGATGTTAGTAAATAATTAGATGTGTATTGAAGTATCAAGTAATAATTTCATTCTCTATTGTTAGAAATTTGAATTAATGGAATTTAATTTATATCTAATAATACAAAATTAAATATTATTGTGACATACATATTCTGTAACAGTGCTGTTAAATTGTCTATATGCTGGACATGATGACCAGTTCTTTGTCCATATTGACTGATTTCAAATAGCCTTATAGATTCTATAAGCTCATTGGACCTGTATGGGTAGTCAGAGCGTTATTTTTAACATATAGACATGCTTCATCTATAACCCTTGATCCTTAATCTGTCTAGACCAGGAAATGATAAATTGTTTACACTACTAAGTTTTGTATCCGTTCCATTCTCTGAATTGTTCACAGAACAGATATATTTTGTAATGTAAACAGTGCTTATGGCTTATGTCTTTAATGTGAAGTACCAATCAAAACAACTTTTTCATTTGAGATTTGTGGTCCCTGATGGAATAACATCTTATAAATATTTATCAACTTTTCCTTGGGAGACAAGGTAGCTCACTGAGTTAGACATTAGCAAAGAAACCTAATAAGTGTTCAGTCCCAACATGAGATACCACCTATCAAAGATTCCCCCTGTAGTAAGAGATGCAAGCCATAGGATCTAGCATGGGAAAGAATCAAGTTGTTCAATAGGACAAAAACCGAAGCTCAGACTGCAGGTTAAAGATCCCTCGGCAGTTAGAAGTCAAAAATAAATGTAGACTCATGCTGCTATCCTTTCAAAATTTTCCAATGTTGAATGTAAGCTTTATGATGTAAAAGTGGTGTGAGAAACCACTGGTCAAAGAGTAGAAGCTATACTCAGGAGTCGAAGGTCATGTGTGCTCTAATAGTTATGATAACCTAATCAGTTGACCAGGTTATCGTGATCAATGACATGACTTTGACATTTGTGTGTGACCCGGTCCTCATTAATTAGCCGAAAGATACACTGGGATTTCAATTCATTAATGGAATAAAGATTGTCCATTTATTTTGATATTCTAAGTCTTTTATCTTCTAATCAGACATAAGGCTTTTGTTTCTAAGTGTGTTAAAAGCTTGCTGACTAACCTGAAGGTACAGGGTTCAATCCTGGAATGGGCAAGATGAAACCAGGTCACTGTCAGTGATGTAGTTGGAACGAGCTGAGGTTTAAATTTGAAATTAAATCTGTGTGCTACAGACTGTGCCTATTAAAGTTCCCTTGACAGTTAGACATTAAAAATAAGAGTGGGCCGCTGTTGTGGCAACATTTACCCCATTGCACACTGAAAGGGGCTTGTCAAATCTCATTAGTATATTTAATCAGACATGACTGTCAAAAATATGGTTAAACATCATTCAATATATGCCAGAATGTCTTAAAAAACTAAAACTATTATTGAATTGTCTTTGTCTTCTATCCTGAATTTGTTTAACATGAATACATACCAAAACCTCTAATTTGATGCTATAATTTGTTTTCAGGCTTTCCCTCCAAATGAATGTTATAGGTGTTAAAAGTTTAATAGAATTATGTCATAAGTTTACCAAATTAAAAGTAAGTAGCTTTCTTCATTACACAATTAAAAATTGTAACTGTCTGATGTCATAACATTGTAATTGGAGGTTCAAATTTTAGTGGATTTACAAGATCTACAGACATCTGACTGAAAATTGGAATGGTATCAGTCTATGATACACATAACAAATTTAGTTCAATACCTCTTGACAAGCTCTTTAAGTTTCACCTATATGCCAATCGGTTTGCTTACAAAATTTGCATTATTCTAGAATAAAAGCAATACTTTTTTATAATGTCTAATTTTTTTAATTTTTCAGGCTTTAATCCATGTATCTACAGCCTATGCTAACTGTGATAAGAAATTTATAGAAGAACGTGTTTATGATCCACCATTGAATCCTAATAGATTAATAGATGCTGCTGAGTAAGTCACATTATTTTTAACATAAACCAATTTCAAATACATTTATTTATGTTATTTATGTTTTCAACTTTTAACTCAACTTCAGGAATGACCTTTCATGCCTTTTGGATACCATAGACCACTCTGTGACAGAGATTGCCATCCCCTGTTTCTCCTTTGTAGAGTAAACAGACAGCGTTGTCCTTCAAAACCTTTCTGTGTAGCAAAAGGTAACACTCAAAATTTTCATAATCAATTTGAGAAGGCATAAGAAAAACAAATTATTACTGTTTGAAAACCAAAAGAATAGCTTCTAGTTGCTATCAAGGCAAATTTTGACTCATTGTAAACTGCAGCCTGGCATTTTCTTCAAAAGCTAAAAGGTAGACATAATATTATATATATCTTTCCTTGTATTATAGATGGATGGATAATGAAGCTATGAATTCTCTGACTGGTAAATTATTAGGTGACAGACCTAATACCTACACTTATACCAAAGCTATGGCAGAATATTTATTATCACAGGAAGCCAAGGACTTACCAGTAGCCATTGTTAGACCTTCTATTGTCGGTTCATCATGGAAAGAACCCTTTCCTGTAAGTTTATAATTGAATTTCATGAATGGCATGCTCACCATCAGAAATAAGATTTTTTTTTAGCTAAGTTAAAAAATGAAAGTGTTCACTGCTAAATATATGATATCTATTTTAAATAATAATACTTGTGAAGATCATTTACACATATTTAAGACCGAATTCATCCCCCTAAATGCGGCTAATTCCCATTCATAATTTATGATAAATGATATTTGATATATATATATGTTGCTTATTCATGTAAATAGTTTGAATGCCTTTTTGTGCATGACAATGTATAAGATAAGCACCAAATTAATGAGACCTTTTCATGCAAAACTAAAATCAGCATTATTTTATTATGATAATTTGTTGTTGGTCTGCATTGTAAAAAATGATTTCTATTGTTATATTTTAGGGTTGGGTAGATAATTATAATGGTCCTACAGGATTACTTGTTGCAGTAAGTACTTTATAGATTGAATGTATCACGAAGTTGTATATCAGTTCCCTCCTCCTCCTGCTGTACTAAGAATGTGGGTGGTACTAAACCTTGCCCCCTATTCTCGAAACAGTCGATCTAAAACTCGAACTGAAGAACTTACGACAGGTTTTACGACATCCCGAATTTAAGATAGTTCCTATTCTCAAAATGGTCCTACAGTTTCCTTCTGCTGTACTAAGAATGTGGGTGGTACAAAACCTTGTTTTTTTCCTGTCTCTAATTCGGCAAATTTGGCTGTTGTTCAGTGAGTTGGACATTAGCTTGCTTACCTTAAAGTCCATGGTTTAAATCCTAGTATATGCCAAGTTAATTGAGAAATCCTATTTCACACCAAATGGCATTGTCCATCTTTGTTAGCCATAACAGGAGGACTAGGAGGTTAAACTCTTGTCACTTTAGGCTAAGTTGGATAATGTTAATGGACAAATCCTAACTACAACATTATAATTAATCCAAGGAGTTAAATGAATTTTCAACACTCAAAAATTGAGGCTAAAGAAAAGTGTGTGTATTTAGATTATTATTGTAGATTGGTAAAGGATGTTTTATGATTATTATTGTAGATTGGTAAAGGATGTTTTATGATTATTATTGTAGATTGGTAAAGGATGTTTTATGATTATTATTGTAGATTGGTAAAGGATGTTTTATGATTATTATTGTAGATTGGTAAAGGATGTTTTATGATTATTATTGTAGATTGGTAAAGGATGTTTTATGATTATTATTGTAGATTGGTAAAGGATGTTTTATGATTATTATTGTAGATTGGTAAAGGATGTTTTATGATTATTATTGTAGATTGGTAAAGGATGTTTTATGATTATTATTGTAGATTGGTAAAGGATGTTTTATGATTATTATTGTAGATTGGTAAAGGATGTTTTATGATTATTATTGTAGATTGGTAAAGGATGTTTTATGATTATTATTGTAGATTGGTAAAGGATGTTTTATGATTATTATTGTAGATTGGTAAAGGAGTATTAAGAATGATGATAGGTGATTTTCATGGAACAGCTGATATTTTACCTGTAGATATAGCTACTAATTTAATGATTACAGTTGGTTGGCATACAGCAGTTAACAAGTAAGATGATGTGGTTGTTTGATAATTTCCTTACAAACTAATATTTGATTACTGTCTTTAAAGTGATTGTAAAGATGTTTTCTAAACTTTGTATGTGTATCGGGGACACTGATAGCATCAATTTGCACCATACCGATTTCCATTCCGACGTCTGTGGTTCTTGCAATTCCACTAAAACTTACGCGTTTTATGACGTCACTAATAGTGATCTACCGGAAGCTACTTTTGATATCTATGCAGATCACTATTAGTGACGTCATAAAACGCGTTAGTTTTAGTGGAATTGCAAGAACCACAGACGTCGGAATGGAAATTGGAATGGCGTAAATTGATGCTATCAGTGTCCCCGATACACATACAAATTTAGAAAACCTCCTTACAATCCCTTTAAATTGCATTCAATGAGGTACAATATATAGACAGAGCTTTATGGAGCAACAATCACAAGTTAATATGCTTAAGACCGACAGGGGTATACGCATTGAAACGTGCATTACTGTTACCAATCCAGTGCCCCCAAGTAATAATTAAAAATACTCATGTATTTATGTATAATTCTCCTAGTTATAATATTTGTTCTTTATTCCAGGCCTGATAAAATATTAGTATTTAATAATACTACAGGACAAATTAACCAGTTAAAATGGGGACAAGTTGGTAAGTTATATACATTGATTATAGTGTTACATTTCTAGTTTGAAAATATATGCACAGTTTATTCTATCTCTGAATCTAAGTTCAGAGGCATATCAGAATCTCTTTACCATTATTAGCTATACCCATTTATGAACCTGGAAAATCTTCTTGAATCTCTTAATAATAATGGATTTATTTTATTTTTTTGATGTTTAGAACGCTGGTCATATGAATATTTGATGAAGAATCCTATGGAAATTGCAAGAGTACCTAATCCTAGGTTTACAAAATATTCGTAAGTTTGATAGTTAATATTCAGTATACTTAACTTTATGATCTAATCAACTAGTGGTTTAGGTTCTATAATCTGTGCTAGAAATAAATAAGTGAGCCACTTTACAGAAGATTTAGACAATGCTATTGGATGAAACCTAGGGCTGGGCGATATACCGGTATCACGATAAATACCGGTATGGGAATTCATACCGTTAGTAATACCGTCGGATGAAAAAATATCGAAATATCGTTCATACCGTTATATACCGGTTTCATTAAATTATCGCGATATACCGGTAACAGATGGCCATTGTTAATAACATAAAAATTCACGAAGAATAATCCGAGGGCGAGAGATCTGTTGTTACTAAAAATAGACCGATGTCCCAATTTCAATCATTTCCCGACCCTCTTGAATGAAATGTCGTCGCAATCCGTTTAGGCCGTACTTTCACTTTTTAAATAGAATTTCAAGTTCTACAAGATGTTAAAATATTTACAGAAAACAGATCACTCTGTTCAGTTTAACAACAGGGAGCAAAATAAGCGGTATCTCATCGCAGTTTGCAATACCATTTTCGGCAAAATGCGATGTAATTTCCGTTAGTAGAGCAGTTTTATTGCGATACATAACATTTTCTAATAATTATTAAAAATTCAACTTCTAATTTGATCGGGAAAACATTGAGAATCCGTTAATTTGTCACACCTTTTATTAAAATAACCCAAAGCCGAGATTTGGCTCAGAAACAATGGAGGCATGATTGTTACTATAAATAGTATTATAGTCACAGATTGTGCCGAGTAAGGAATATACTGAAGATGACCTTTCGGGAGAGGCGCATCATTGATATGGCCTACATGGTTGATATATAAAGGCAAAAACTCAAGCGTCAACTTTTATCGAAAGAAATACAACACTTGTTCATATCAAAATATTAACAACTTATAAATATTTTATCCATTTCCGTAGATTTAAATATCATCGGATTCGGTTGTTTTTTTTCCCCTGTACGTAGGCTCTATCATCCAGTCCCTGTTAATAGCTTTGTCGTAGAAAGGTGTAGTCTGGGCATCAGAGACTAACCCGTACGACCTTGAAATTTAGACTCAATGTCACGGGAATAAAATGACAAATGCGAGTATGTTCACTTTCAAATATAACTTAGAAGATATGAGGAGTATAAAAAAGCCATTTGTGAAGAAATATGATTATGAATGTGTAGGCCTGGGTGAAGTAGAAACATTGTTGTTGGAAATGCAATATTATCGCTCAATAATATGGTGTCTTCGTTTTGCCAACTTGTTGATAATTTTGTTTGGAAGGGTACACTTTATTTACGGTGACTGTTTTACAAAGGTTTTCTCCAGGGTTGAAAGGAAGGTGAAATAAATGCTGCTTCCTTGCTATTCATATTTAGTACTGGTATTTAAATAGGCCTACAATTCTTGAATTAAGGTTATTTAATGATAATATTCATCTCTTTTATTAATCATACATAGCTCCTATATAGTAAGAGTTTTAAAGTCAAAATAAATTAGATCTATTTAAAAACAAAACAAAATCTGTTTGTTATTTCCGTACCCTTGTTACTAGGGTAAATACAAAAACATGGCGGCGTTGGTAGAAAATCTCGATGCTGGAGCGTTGGTACCAAAAAAGAATAGAAACTTTCTCACATCAAGTGTTTAAAACAAGTTGTAAAATCCAGATCCGGTTGTAGAATGATCAAATTCATAGAAACCAAATATCGCGATATATACCCATATCGCGATATAATCAGCCCTAATATCGCGATATTACTTTTGACCAATATCGCCCAGTCCTAATGAAACCTAATCACTATGGTTATATTTCAGGTTATGGAAAGATATAAATGTTATATTTGATCATTTGTTACCAGCTTATGTTATGGATTTCTATTTATGGGTTGTCGGGCGAAAACCTGTGTAAGTTTCTTTGTCATAAATCTTGAATTATATAAAATCTAAATTCACAAACTTAGTCAATTAGAGTAGGCTATACATTCATCAGTGAACTTACCTAGTTACATTACTTTGCAACAGATTACTTGTTTAAGCCGATAAATTAAGGAATACTATCGTACGTGCTTGGGTTTTATTATTTTTACCACTGAGTGAGTGACTCTGCTGGTGGACTAAAGTCACCGAGGTTACATTCAGCTCAGTAGCTTTAAGTTCATTCGTTTTATTATGTAATATGTTATAATAATTATTTAAAATAGTTAAATGATTTGTTTATGTTTTTCAAGAATTGCTTGTTTTGTCAGCTGATAGTGCTCAATTTCAGCAATATGGGACATATTTTAAATAAAAACTTTAAGGCTTCACATAACACTATTTAAGTGTTGCTATATTTTACCTTGTTTGTATTTTAGATTTGTTAAGATTCAAGATAGAATATGGAAATCTGTAAAAAGTTTAGAGTTTTTTACCAGTAATGAGTGGAAGTTTTCTAATGAAAATATCTTTATGTTGGAAGATAAAATGTGTCCACAAGATAAAGAGGTAATACATTTATTTGAATTAATGACTAGATAGTGAGTAAAGGCTGTATTAGTGAGTAAAGGCTGTATCAGTGAGTAAAGGCTGTATCAGTGAGTTAAGGCTGGAATTGCAAGTAATAACTAGATCTGTCAGTTAAGGCTGGATCAGTGAGTAAAGGCTGATCAGATAGTAAAGGCTGGAATTTCAAGTAATAACTAGATCAGTGAATTATACCTGATCAGTCATTAAAGGATAGAGCAATGAGTAAAGGCTAAAATTGCAAGTAATACCAGGATCAGTGAGTGAGGCTGGATCATTGAGTAAAGACTAGATCAGTCATTAAAGGATAGAGCAATGAGTAAAGGCTAGAATTGCAAGTAATAACAGGATCAGTGAGTTTAGACTTGATCAGTGAGTAAAGTCTCCATCAGTGAGTAAAGGCCTGATCATTAGTAAAGGCTCCATCAGTGAGTAAAGGCTGGATCAGTGAGTAAAGACTAGATCAGTTAGTTTAGGCCTTGTCATTAGTAAAGGCTCCATCAGTGTGTAAAGGCCTGATCATTAGTAAAGGCTGGATCAGTGAGTAAAGGCTGGATCAGTGAGTTAAGGCATGATCATTAGTAAAGGCTGGATCAGTGAGTGAGGCTGGATCAGTGAGTAAAGGCTGGATCAGTGAGTAAAGGCTGGATCAGTGAGTAAAGGCTGGATCAGTGAGTAAAGGCTGGATCAGTGAGTAAAGACTAGATCAGTTAGTTAAGGCCCGATCATAAGTAAAGTCTATATCTTGTGAGTGAAGGCTGATCAGCAGGTAAAGGCTGAAACAATAAGTAATGCTGGAACAATGAGTGGAGTTTCATTTCTAGGTGTTTCATGATCACTTATGCCAAATATATTTTTTTATGTATTATTTATTATTTTTGTAGACATTTGATTTTGATGTAAAGAAAGTAGTATGGAGTAAATATTTGGAGAACTATTGTCTGGGTGCTAAAATGTTTGTGTTAAAAGAAGATCCTGAACATTTACCTAAAGCTAGACGAGCTTTACAGAAGTAAGTTTTGTTAATATATTATCATTATTGTCAAATTCACTGATTTGTATTATGTCAGTTGAAATGTCAACGTCAAAATAGTACTGATAGCCAAATTGCCTTAACTCTCCATAATGCAATAATTACAGTTGTCATTCTATGAGTAGTCAATCTACAAAAATGAAATGTCTGTATGTGGTGGGGTGGGGTAAAAACTGCTGTCCCCGGGGTGAATGTATTTTTTCTTAAATGTCCCTTCTGAAGATGAGGGATAACTATCAGGAAAGCATCATAAATTAAAGCTTGTACATGACATTCTGGTGACAAAATAATTATTCCCTGTCTACAAGGATTAATGGGGTATAATTGTTATTTGTATTATTGATTATAATGAAAGAATTATCATTTGTCTATGAGAAATATAAGAGTCTAAATTAAATGTATTGGATTGTAGGTTACAGAGATTGCAGTTTTTGATGAACGCTGTAGTATTCATGGTTATATGGAGATTAATAATCAATCGAGTCCCTATAGCTAAATCATTGTGGAATTTATTACTAGGCTGGGCTACATTTATATTTACTAAATTACCAAAGTTAGCTCGATCTACATAATAACATATTATAGTTATGTGAGCAAACATAATCAAATTAATAATGCTGATGACTATATCTTAAAGGGGAATGTTCACTATCAGTTCGACTAATATACCTCGGTCGCAGAATCAGGAATTTATTTTTAGCGAAGCTTATCAGTAATAGTGTTCACAGTTTAAATTTAAGCTTTTAAATTCCTGTGGAGCCATAATTATTAGTGTATCAAAAATACAAGTCAGATTTTAGTGAGACTGTGCCTTATTATATAGAAAACACTTATGAATCACTGAAGTTCTAGTACTCTAGTATATTCAAGATCCAAATCGACCCTTAAAAATACTGGATGTTCCCCTTTAAGTATGATTATATATAAGTTATTTTGTTGTATTCCTTGCCTCTAGTTTGTACTAGATTTCAAGTTTGAATTATTTAACTCTTCACATACTAAATATGAATAAAATGTAGAGTCTCAAGATCTGCTCGATTACAACTAATCTGAAACTGGATTCCGAATCCGTGTCACTTGTTTACAACGGTTTGTCTGAATCCGGATACCGAATCCGTGAATCTGCCTCATATCACGGATTCGTCGGATTCAATATGGCACGTCATTCAACAAAAATTTGTAAGTTTAAAAATATCTATGGGCGCAGCCATCTTGGATTCCGAATCTGTGCCACTTGTTTACAAAACTAACCTAGCATACTAAACCGGTTTCGGATTTCTTGTAAATTGTACTTGTTTACAAAGCGAATCTGATGTACCAAACCAGTTTCAGATTTTTTGTAATCGAGCAGGGCCTTATACACTGAAATCCAAGTACATGTATTAGTATTAAAGACGTTAACATTGTGTGACATCATTTGGTAGCGACTACCTCACTAGTCGCTAGGGTTAATTGAAGTATTAATCTGGGTTTGATTAGGGGCCTACCAAGTAAAACATACATTGTAAATATCTCACCCTTTCAAACAACCAAAATAGATCGAACGATTATAGTGAAATAAGCATAACTCCCTCATGTTTGTATTTGTTTTGGAAATGTTATTTTTGTTGATAATTGAAGTTGCTGGCTGTGTTATATCATAGCTAGTAAACCTGCTTATAGTCAAACACAGATATATGTTTGAAAGCATAAATTTACATGAGATATCTGTTTTAAATTTTGAAACATATCTTGTCTTGATTATACACAATTATTAATATCAAACTCTATCTTCATTTAAAGACTTGTATTTCTCATTTCTTGCGTGACACAATTTTGACTAAAATGCTTGTTGCCATATTCCCAGATTTAAATAATTTTGTGTGTGTGAAAATCATTGCGTGTTTAATTGATAGTTTTGTGTTTTATTGATAATTTAGTGTTTAATTGTGTTATAATTGATAATTGACAATTTAGTGTTTAATTGATAATTTAGTATTGTAATTGATAATTTAATGTTAAATTGATAATTTAATTGATAATTTAGTATAATAGTATAATAATTGATAATTTAGTGTTATAATTGATAATTTTGTATTGAGCTTTTGCAAGTTTTTGTTATTTTTTTATCTACTTTTGTTCAGAGTGAAATATGCTGCTTTGTATTATTTTGATTATAAGCAGGGTGTGCTTACTCTTCTAGACACTTGAAAAAAAATCTGACTGAAAGAAATGGAAATATGATATGAATTTTTTATTTCAAAATAAACCCACCAGAAATTAATATAACTTTATGTGTGTATGGGTTGGTTTCTATGAAAAAAATGGTTGTGAAAAATAGCAAGAAATTTTGTACAATGTTAATGCTTGTAAATTTGCTTTAATTAATTTTTAATTCTAAGTCATAGTCTGATCACCTTAAAAAATAAATTTTTTTTTCCCCATTAATTTTTATGGGAATTTAAATATCAGCCTTCAAAAAATACTATAAGTCATAGAAAATCTTTGCATTGATAAAGGTATAAAAATAGCAACTATTTTGTCTTCGAAATTTGATTTACAGCCAGAATATTTTTTCAAGGTAATCTTCAAAATATTAAAATTTATATCAATGCAAAGACATTCTACAACTAACAATCCTATTTTGAAGCTGATATTCTAATTCTCATTAAAAAAAAATTAGAAATTTTACTTTGTTAAGTTAAGATTAGTCAATTTATTTTTAAGTGATAAATGTGATATACTTATTTTAATTATTTTCATTATTCATATCATAGTCATTTTATTTAAACTTTTGCCTGTCTGACCGAATATTCATTTCATTATTAAGTATCCATATTGAATATAATACACATTTAGTGTTTTTGATGCCTTAATAACTTTAATAAACAAAAAGAGTTTACTTTATTTTAAAGTAGAAAATATACAGTGGAGCAATAGTATTTATGAAAATCCAGCTCTTATTTAAAACAGCTCTTATTTAAAACAAACAGTTCAAAAAGACATAAAAACTGTGTTATTCACTATTTAAATTCATCATCAAATCATTTGATATTTTAATTACTGCGAGGACTTACTGTATAATCAATCATTTAATGTTTATTATTATTCATCAAGTTATTGTATTATTGTTGTTATGATTTTTATTTCTGATTTAAAACAGATTTTAATTAATACAGAAAAATATTGATTTTATTTTCGTATTTTTTATGTGAAATCATGGGGTTTCCAATCTAAGCCTATGTCTATTGTTTAAGTGTGGGTACAGTACGTTGGTAGTGAATAGGAATTGTGATGAGTGTATCATTTTCCATGATCCATTTAAGGCAATAGCCTTTTTTTAACGAAAATAGTTGACAATTACATGTACATGAATTCAGATCAATTATCTTTTCTATTTATAATTGATGTCAGATTATCATTAACACGAGAGATTATCTTGGCGCATTACACAAATTTTTTTGCCTGTCCGGACCAATTGTTAGTGTGGTAATTTTGAATACACAGATTGGCGGAGTACTAAGAGTTTTATAAACTGACATAAGAAGGAATTAAATCGGGACCAGAAATAGATGTCGGATTACGCAGAGTACACTGTATGATGATTATATCATACTGCGAAAAATCTTGAAAAAATACACCCGATACATTATCTTCCGGGTACCGTTACGCTCTCTGCTTAAAGCAAGATAATCCAGGATGATTAGGTAAGAGATAATTTATTAGTGTACGAATCTCCATGTCTTTAAGACTTTGATTATGATATTCACGACACATCCACTGAAAAAAAAAATCGCCACAGAATATTATTCATTATTTTGCATCAAATAAATTAATGCTCAAAAGAAAGTACCCACCTATATATTTTGCATTAAAATCAACAAAAGTAAAAATTAAGTGATAAAACCACTGTGATGCATCGCACACACGGTCAACACAATACTTTATGTGAAAAAATTATGAAAAAAGTGAACGCATCAAGCCAACGGCGCAAAAAATAAAAAGCGACAAATTCTGATGTTGCACGAAATACACATGAATGATGGCGGTATAAACCAGCTTACTGGACACGTAAGCATGCCACGTTTGAGCCAGATTGAAACAGAGAGAGCTGCGGAGATGGTGCAACAAGGAGCAAACAGCCCCTTGATTGCAAGAATCTTCGGCTGCAACATCAAAACAGCAACAAGACTGATGCGGCGTTTGAGGCACACAGGCAATACATCAGACTAGCCTAGGAGTGACCGATTACGTGTCACAAAACCAGTTGAGGACTGCAACATCAGGAACAGTCATCCGTGGAATCATTTTGTTCCTGCAACGTCGATGGCACCAGCGACATTGGGGCACCATATCAGCTGACACTCAGTGTCTTGGCGCCTAAATAGGCATTTTTACGCACTTAAATCTGATTCGATTACCTTAATCAATGTGACGTCACAAAACAAATCAGAATTTGTCGACAGGATAAATGTAAATTGAATATTTTCCAAGATGGCGGCTTACTAGCTGCCCCACCCCACCCCAAACAGAAATAATAAATATTAATATTTTATGCCCCTATTGACAGACTATTGCCTTTTTTGGACATACATCTCGACTGAAATGTATCGTAATGACATTCTGTCATTTTGTGTATAGATGACACGTCAAAATAATACAATATAAGGGTGTTAAACCATTTATTCCTATCTTAGAAACATAGTAAACATTTTAGACGCCATTACTAAAGCGGAAGTTAAAAAAGTAATTATGCTCCAAAGTTGATTTACTTGATTAAGGTATATCGATTCGATTAGCTGCTACAATAAATGCTCTGATTACCATAATCAAATTTGATTTGATGCAGGATAAATGGTTTTTAGACCAAATCGAATCAGATTAACCCAGGATAAATTCAGCTCATGGACCCAACTGCAGAGCGCATTCGACACCGAGTCAACGATTGACATTGGCCTGGAGAACTTGGCAATGCCAGATACGTGATTAGCAACGCCCTAAGTGCGATTCCATCACTTATTGTACTGTTCTTCACATAAAGTTATGTGTTGACCGTTTTCAGATGCATCAAAGTGGTTTTAACTCTTTATAATTAGCTTTTGAAAATTAAACTGTAATATGAAAAAATGGGTACTTTCTTTTGAGCATTAGTTTATGTCAAATCTTATATTGTTATTCTCTTCAGCGTACATCATACCGACTTAAGCAATATTGGTACAAAAAATAATATAAATGAAATATCCCAACCCATCTACAGTGCCGATGAAGTATGCGACATTCTTAGTACCCTTGATTCCTCGAAAGCATGTGGCCCTGACGATATCAGCTCCAGAGTCCTTAAAGAGTGTAGGGGTCCTCTTTCGTACCCGCTCAGTACTTTATTTAACCTTTGCCAAACACACTCGATCTTTCCACATGAATGGAAAATTGCCAAAATAATTCCTCTCCACAAATCAGGTGATAAACAAGAATGTAAAAACTACAGACCCATCTCTCTCCTCTCTCTACTCGGTAAAGTTTTTGAAAAATGCATTTATAAACATATAAACAACTTCTTTATTGAAAACAAAATCATTTGTGACAAACAATCTGGATTCAGACATGGAGATTCTGCAGTTTACCAACTCACATACTTTTATGATTATATTTGTAAGTCTCTAGATAAGGGGAAAGAAATTAAGTCTGTCTTTTGTGACATAAGTAAAGATTTGATAGGGTCTGGCATGAGAGTCTTATCTACAAACTACACCAAACTGGAATCCGAGGGAATCTATTAAATCTTATTCGAGATTACTTATCTAACAGATTTCAATATGTAAAACTACAAAACTCGTCTTCAACACCCTTACCAGTTTCATCTGGTGTTCCACAGCGGTCGGTTATTGGACCCTTACTATTTCTGGTATATATAAATGATATAGATACCAATATTCAATTGTTTGCAGACGACACTTCACTGTACCTTATTATTGAAAATCCTGTGACATGTCAAAATATTATGGAAAATGACTTAAAATCTATTAACCAATGGGCCTTAGACTGGAATGTATCGTTCAATGCCTCAAAAACAAATTCTCTTACTTTCAGCAAGAAAAAACATCCGTCTTCTTTTACCCTACAATTTCAAAATTCAACTTTGTCCGATGTTAATTCTCATAAGCATCTTGGTCTTACATTTGATTCCACTGGTCATTGGTCTACACATATAAAATCCCTGGCAAGCAAAATCCGGAATCAAGTTGACTTCTTTAAATCTTTGAAATATAGACTATCTCGTTCCTCACTAGAAACAATTTATAACTCATTTATTATACCAAACTTCGACTATGCTGATGTAGTGTGGGACAACTGTTCGGAAGAAAACTCCAATCTTATGGAAAATCTTCATCTGGACGCACGAAGGACAATTACAGGATTAGTTCGCGGAACATCTCATGAATTAGTGTACAAGGAATCAGGATTTTCCTCCCTCAAAGTAAGGCGAACAAGGCACCGTCTATGTTTTTTTCTTCAAAATGATCAACAATATGGTACCATCATCGTATCTGTATTCTCTGCTTCCACCTAAAATAAGTGACATCACAACTCACAAATAGAAATAATTATCGTCCTATCAAATGCAATACCAACCAATATAAAAACTCTTTCCTTCCATCAACCATCATCGAATGGAATTCAATACCTGAAAACTATAAAATACCTATGCCCATTTGTTCTTTCAAACGTCTGTTGAAAAGAAACGATCCTAAAATCCCGTATTATTTTTTCTGTGGTACCAGACCTTTACAGATCTTTCTCGCTCGTCTTCGAAATTTAAAGAGTGAACTAAATTACCATAAATTTATGATGCATATTTCAGAAGATCCTAAGTGCTCCTGTGGTAACCTCATAGAAGATTCTTACCATTATTTCATGGCCTGCCCCAAGTATAGAAAAGAACGGCAAGAAACCATAAATACACTTCTTAAAATTGATATCAGAATTCTGTTGTATGGCGGCCGGACTTAGACAATAATGCTAATGATAAAATTTTTAACAAAGTAGAAAAATTTATTATCCTATCAAAGCGATTTAAAATGTAAATCTCAACTAATGTTCTACAAATAAAACTGACCCTGTTCTGCCATATTTCTGAAAACTTACCCACTATATTTCCTTTCATCACGAACTGGTCTGCCGCGGCGGATGCTGGGGATGACTGGGATGTGTTGGGGTGGGATCGGGATTGGAGTTTGTTTCTTTATTTCTATTTACTTACTTACTTACTTAATTATTTTCCAGTTAAAATATGTTCGTAGTTATTTTACTTTTAGAAAATATGCTTTCCATCTTCAGGGAAATAGATTTAAATAAGCTATGCTTGTTTCTAAATCCCTTATTGTGTTTTGTAACCTTTAATTATTTCTGTAAATAAATATTGATTTAAAAAAAAATGACCTTACATGAACATAATTATATCGGGTGTCCCCAAGTTTGACGCTAAGTATCTCAGCTGTTGATGAACTGATCTCTTTCAAATTTCTCACAGATTACATGTCCTTGTCAGACCCTGAAAATATGAAAGTCATCGAACAAAAATTGTACATGTACTGCCTCGACCAAATTAACATGTCAAAAAATTCAATATCAGAGCAAACTACACATTTCAACCTGTGTCTATTGTTCCTTCATCACATTGACCACCAATATCATTCATTTTCCATCCTGAAATGCTATCACCTATCTTAAGATATTTTCTCCCGAAAAGCAACCTTCCTGCCTTTCATTTCCTGTCCATCCAGCTTGTTCCACTGGTGCCGGTAATGACTCCGGGCAGTATTGGATTCCCTAAAGAAACAGTTGTACTGCACGTTGGTTAGAGGGACACACTGATTAAACAAGAACTGAAATGCAGGATGATCATAAATGATTTTGATTTAATTCCGAGAAAAGTATGTCGAAATTAAATGAATCAATTAATTTCGAGAAAAGTGTCAAAATTGAATAAGCAATCGGTTTAATTTCGACATAGTATGTTAAAATTAATGATACTACAGTATAATTATTTTCTTCTTCTGTTAATATGGCCCCAGAACGCTTCCGTACATAAATGCTATTACATCAAAAGAATAAAAGTCAATAGTAATAACTTGAAATAACGTTCCTATAAATTAATAAAAAATAAATGTGATGTTTTACTACATTGAGCGTAAATAAGAAACATGGTGTGAATATGTTTAATAGATTTTATCCTGGTTTATTTCCTGACAGCTGGCGTTAACGGGTGTTTTCACGTCACAATGTTCTTCCATTTTGATCATCATTTCCTTAAAGGGTCAATTTCATTACAGGTCTAGAAAGAATGGGCACTGCATGGTATTGATGAAAACTATAAAATGATAACAGTTTTAAAAAAATCAAAAGTTTATTTCATGTGACCATGATCTTCAATGACCTTTCAATGTAGAGTGTCCGTGACCTCAGCTATATATATGTTTTGGTTACAGAAAGTTTATTTTATCATATTATCAATATCCTTTTGATTCTCTTTTAAACGATATAGGCCTATGAGATTTGAACGACATATAGAAGCGAGGAGCACATATAACAAAACACAAGACAATATTATGGAATATAACACACTTCTTTAATACAGTTAGGCACATAACGTTTCAACACAGATGATGATGACGACACGTGTATCTGTGTTGAAACGTTATGTGCCTAACTGTATAAAAGACGTGTGTTATATTCCATAATATTGTCTTGTGTTTTGTTATAGGCCTATGATAATAATTCATACTCATATTTTAAAAAAACAACAACATTGGAGTTTTTTTTGGACTAACTTACCGACATCGGTATGGGTTTCATAATCGCAATGTTATCTTTTATCTCTTTCAACAAAATTTGTTAAATTTGATCAAATGAAAAGAAAAATCTATTATTTCTAACATAGGGAAAATTAGGGGATGGAATCATTGATAAGTGTTAAGTCGATTTTCTTTCTGCCTTAAGGCTTTGAATATCTGAAACTTTTACTAAATAGATAATCCAGCCGTTTATTTTTAAACGCTAATTTTTTTCAAACATTACGTAAGGTTTTAAGTTCCTTATGCTTTTTGGACGCTGTTAGAAAAACTACTGTAAGCCCTACAGATTTGAGTAAAATAAACTCAAATTGAAGAGAAATACCTCTCCAATGTATTTATAAATGTTTCAAATTGAAAACTAGGTGAAACTGCTTTATTAACGATTACATATTGTATTATTCTCCGTTTTTAATAAACAAATTCAGTTTGATCAAGAAGATACATAGATACAATACATTCAATTTAACAAAAATAAGACAATTTTGATAATGTTATTATTTTCTAAAAAGCGGAATAACGGAAAACGAGGTATAAACATCGAAAATGTTAGGTTAGTTATGGGTGTTATCATAAAATGATAATACATGTAATGTTTTATCATCTACATAGCTCTTAAGAATATGGATGACAAACTGCTTCTTTTGAAACGAAACTCACATGTACTACGTTAATCACATCTTATCGTTTGGCTATTTGCCACGCGTGGTAAATATCCCCTGCTCAATAAATTAAGTTTGTAATAATAAAGAATTGTGATCACCAGATTGCGACTTTTATTGACTGTTGATACACTGCAGTATCAGTTCATTGCATTGTCTTTCAATACAACCTGCAGGCAAGACTGTTGGAAAGTGATTATGAAATTGGATCGTCGGAGTATTACATTCAGACATTTGAAACTGGTTATAGGCCCACTTTTAGTGTTCATATTCATATATAATGTGTTATGCTTACATTTTTTCAGTTTCAACAAAAGTCGTTCGAGTGTCTTAAATTCCAAAGATGTGGGAGTAAATGATCACTATAAAATGGTTCTTTTGGAAATCCGAACACAAATTAAAAATCAAAAAATATTAGACAAGAGTGAAACGTACAATGTAATTCCTAATTTACTGATGGCAAAATCAGGATCGCACAGAAACGGCAAAAATCTAACAATTGGAACTCAGTGTTCTTCAAATCGTCTGCATTATCTAGTTGAGTTGACAGAGAGGTGGGAGGGGCCTGTGTCTGTCGCGGTTTTTACGTATGATACAGATTTTGAGTTTACGACAAAAATTCTGGCCTATTACCATGTGTGTAACAAGCGTATTCGTAGATTTGTTACATTTCACGTAGTATTTCCAATAAAAAGAGCACCTATGGTAGATGACCAGCAGATTATTGGATCTTTCAATTGCGGTTCTCCACCAGTAAGACTGTCGAATGATAAGAATTATGAAATTCAAGGTTTGGAATACCCAAATAATTTATTACGAAATCAAGCAATAACCAATTCGAGAACGACCCACTTGTTATCACTGGATGTAGATATAATGCCATCAAAAAATATCGGCAATGTTTTTGGACAGATCCAACAAAAAGACACTATCTTGGGAAATTCTAAAGTTGCGTACGTTATTCCTGTTTTTGAATTAAAAGATGGACATAAAACACCTTCCGATAAACAAGAATTATTAAAAATGTGGGACAACAATCTAGTCAGACCTTTCCACATGGAAACATGTGTCAGATGTCACAACTCTACTGATTTTAAGAGATGGCGCCAATCGGCCCCTGGAGAAAGTTATAATGTGCAAATACGTGCTCCTTATGAACCATATTTTATTGTGGCCAAATCTGTTCCATTATTTGACGAGAGATTAAAACAGTATTTCTTTAATAGATTTAGTCAGGTAAAGTACAGATTTCTATTTTTTATATTCACGTTTGTTTTCTTCTTTCATGTACTCAATATTAGAATAAGCACTTTTCAAAAGTAAACTGTAATTTTATGGAAAATACTTGTGGTTTATTTGATTCTGTAGACAACTTTGATGAATATATACTGTATACTGCCAAGTTTGAGAACTTTTTTTTCATTTAAGACCTTGGTTCCCATCTTATTGAACTCTTCGTACCCCAATTTTTTTTTTGACGCAATCCCATGGTACCAGTTCGGCCACCGTAATAAAAATAAGAGCCAATATGAAAGTCATATATAGGATATTTGCAGACACTATTACAGTTGTTATTGATTGATGTATGTATTTATTGTTAAAGGAATACTAGGCCTAACTAGAATGATCAGAAAAAAATTTAACTTGGTGAATAATAGTTTATATTTAATAACTTGGTGTCATTTCTATAGCTACTGTATAATCTCAAATCCAGAAAACTACCATATATATTATATATAATGTTCAGCATTTCCGAGGGTTGATTTGTCTCTTGAATATAGGTATATACCAACCTGTCAACAAGTTAGGATCATCAGAATCTGACAAGAAATTATTCAATTTTCCATCCGTTATTTTTAATCTTATATTCTTCTGCACATCTCTGGAACTCCCTTCGACAACTCAATCGGGGCATTAAAACTATTGGTTTTTTAAAAAACCAAATCAAATTCCACATCTTATAAAAACGCTTTCCACTGTTGAAAAATTTGACCAGCACATTTAAAACATTAATTAGTGATTAGTATTAGTTATTATTAATTAGTATTATTATTAATTATTATTAATTAATTATTATAATTATATTTCAGATTTGTGAAATGCATGTCGCTGGGTATCAATTCACTGTTCTTTCAGACGTCTTTTTAATGCATAAAGGATTTAAACGACCGGGATATCATCACAAAACTCAAGGCCAGGAATTCTCCAGAAATTCATTGATATTCCGTAAATTTCAGGAAGAATTGAAAACCAAATATGTGGATTCTACTAGACGATGTTAATTTTGGTAAATATTTGGAATTGATTGAAATAAATTTGGGAAATTTTGTATTCTTCCAGTTGGGATATCCAATGGTGAAAGCTTTTCACATACTGGGATTTTTTGTCTGTTGAAAATAAAATAAATTTTAACAAGAGCCGATTACGTCACTGTGCGTGGCACCGATAATGCCTTGGCTTCTGTCTTTTTGAGACTTTTAGCTTTTCAAAATTCCCACCTTCCCCTTACATTCGAACTGAGTAAACGTCAATACTTTTTTCTAACGCTGAGTTGATTGACGCAATCGGTAGACAGGCGAGTTGATGTCTTTTACGCAATTAGGTGCCGATGGTAAGAATTCCCCACAAAGTAAGAAAATATTTGACAGTTTGGTGTTGGCTTCCACCCCCTAACACATCACTTAAAACCAGTCTAATTAAAATCAGACCCTAATTTCGTTCGTTCGTTTTTTTTTAAATCCGGTTTTTTAACCACTACATTAGGGTCTGAGAACGTTCACGTTAACTTTGACCTAACCTTGATAAAAATGACTCAATTAACTAGTCTCTTCTAGGAATCCTAGAATGTACCTATTGTTCGAGAACAAAATCCCAGCGCAGGAGAGGGCAAAGATCTGATTGGTTAAAACAAAGGTCATTAAGGATTTAAAAAAAACGAACGAACGAAATTAGGGTCTGATTTTAATTAGACTGCACTTAAAACCAAAACTATTTTAAAGGTCACAGATAGATATCTTAATGGTACAGAAAAAAATCAAACAAGTTAATGTATCAAAAATGCTCTGCTCTAAACGAGTGTATGTTAAACTATTGTAAGTGAAAATTTTGCAAAAAAAAAAAAAAAAAAATAGTTATTTTTATACGCTCACATGAAATGTGGAGCATATATTGTCGTCACCCATGTCCGTCGGTCCGTCCGTCCGTCGGTCCGTTCGTCCACAATTGCTCTAATAGGCACAATTCTTAATGGATTTTGAGGAAACGTTAAATATTGTTCAGTATTATTCCAAAAAGAGGTGTATGGCTGAAGGTTGTAACTGTCAAGTATTTTTGTTTAAAATCAAAGCTGTCAGTGGGTGTATATTACTTTGAAGGCGTATAAAAATTGCCGAGAAGCTAAAATTAGAAAAATTTCAGCTGTTAGTCGCCTGGAATCGTTAATGCACAGAGGGCGTACCCGGAAGATAAACTTGGATGCGGTTTCGGTGGCGAGGTTATGGCCATTTAGTTTTGGGGTGGCCTAGTTCACGTTTTTGAAGCACAGGTAAGGTAAAAGCAAAAACTTTGACAGCCTGTATCTCGGAAACTATCAGAGATAGGAGGTTCCAATTTGCAATGAGTGTGCACATTGATATGAAGTTATTTTGTGTCAAATTTCAAGTTCCCATCGTCATCGGTCTGGGTGCTAGAGCATTTTTAGTGTCGGCATTTTCCTGCAAACGCCTTTTGAGCTCTCCAAAACCGGGATAAACTTTAAACTCGATTTTCTCGAAAGTTTGATAAAATCGACTTTTTCTGTTTTCGCCTGATATAGACGCAGGGAATGTTAAATTTGTATTCTGCACAAAAATTATACCTCTAGGGTCAAAATTGGCGAAGTTATGGCCATTTTAGTTTTGGGGTGGCCTAGTTCACGTTTTGAAGCACAGGTAAGGTAAAAGAAAAAACTTTGACAGCCTGTATCTCGGAAACTATCAGTGATAGGAGGTTCCAATTTGCACTGCGTGTGAACATTGATATGAAGTTATTTTGTGTCAAATTCCAAGTTCCCATCGTCATCGGTCTGGGTGCTAGAGCATTTTTAGTGTCGGCATTTTCCTGCAAACGTCTTTTGAGCTCTTCAAAACCGGGATAAACTTTAAACTCGATTTTCTCGAAAGTTTGATAAAAGCGACTTTTTCTGTTTTCGCCTGATATAGACGCAGGGAATGTTAAATTTGTATTCTGCACAAAAATTATACCTCTAGGGTCAAAATTGGCGAGGTTATGGCCATTTTAGTTTTGGGGTGGCCTAGTTCACGTTTTGAAGCACAGGTAAGGTAAAAGCAAAAACTTTGACAGCCTGTATCTCGGAAACTATCAGTGATAGGAGGTTCCAATTTGCACTGCGTGTGCACATTGATATGAAGTTATTTTGTGCCAAATTTCAAGTACCCATCGTCAACGGTCTGGTTGCTAGACAACTTTTAGTGTCGGCAATTTCCTGCAAACGCCATTTGAGTGAAGATTTGCTGTTCAAATCCGGGATAAACTTTAAACTCGATTTTCTCGAAAGTTTGATAAAAGCGACTTTTTCTGTTTTCGCATGAAATAGACGCAGGGAATGTTACATTTGTATTCTGCACAACAATTATACCTCTAGGGTCAAAATTGGCGAGGTTATGGCCATTTTAGTTTTGGGGTGGCCTAGTTCACGTTTTGAAGCACAGGTAAGGTAAAAGCAAAAATTTGACAGCCTGTATCTCGGAAACTATAAGTGATAGGAGGTTCCAATTTGCACTGCGTGTGCACATTGATATGAAGTTATTTTGTGCCAAATTTCAAGTTCCCATCGTCAACGGTCTGGGTGCTAGACAACTTTTGGTGTCGGCAATTTCCTGCAAACGCCATTTGAGTGAAGATTTGCTGTTCAAATCCGGGATAAACTTTAAACTCGATTTTCTCGAAAGTTTGATAAAAGCGACTTTTTCTGTTTTCGCCTGATATAGACGCAGGGAATGTTAAATTTGTATTCTGCACAAAAATTATACCTCTAGGGTCAAAATTGGCGAGGTTATGGCCATTTTAGTTTTGGGTGGCCTAGTTCACGTTTTGAAGCACAGGTAAGGTAAAAGCAAAAACTTTGACAGCCTGTATCTCGGAAACTATCAGTGATAGGAGGTTCCAATTTGCACTGCGTGTGCACATTGATATGAAGTTATTTGGTGCCAAATTTCAAGTACCCATCGTCAACGGTCTGGTTGCTAGACAACTTTTAGTGTCGGCAATTTCCTGCAAACGCCATTTGAGTGAAGATTTGCTGTTCAAATCCGGGATAAACTTTAAACTCGATTTTCTCGAAAGTTTGATAAAAGCGACTTTTTCTGTTTTCGCATGAAATAGACGCAGGGAATGTTACATTTGTATTCTGCACAAAAATTATACCTCTAGGGTCAAAATTGGCGAGGTTATGGCCATTTTAGTTTTGGGGTGGCCTAGTTCACGTTTTGAAGCACAGGTAAGGTAAAAGCAAAAACTTTGACAGCCTGTATCTCGGAAACTATAAGTGATAGGAGGTTCCAATTTGCACTGCGTGTGCACATTGATATGAAGTTATTTTGTGCCAAATTTCAAGTTCCCATCGTCAACGGTCTGGGTGCTAGACAACTTTTGGTGTCGGCAATTTCCTGCAAACGCCATTTGAGTGAAGATTTGCTGTTCAAATCCGGGATAAACTTTAAACTCGATTTTCTCGAAAGTTTGATAAAAGCGACTTTTTCTGTTTTCGCCTGATATAGACGCAGGGAATGTTACATTTGTATTCTGCACAAAAATTATACCTCTAGGGTCAAAATTGGCGAGGTTATGGCCATTTTAGTTTTGGGGTGGCCTAGTTCACGTTTTGAAGCACAGGTAAGGTAAAAGCAAAAACTTTGACAGCCTGTATCTCGGAAACTATCAGAGATAGGAGGCTCCAATTTGCACTACGTGTGCACATTGATATGAAGTTATTTAGTGCCAAATATCAAGTTCCCATCGTTTATGGTCTGGGTGCTAGAGCATTTTTAGTGTCGGCAATTTCCTGCAAACGCCATTTGAGTGAAGTTTTGCTCTTAAAAACCGGGATAAACTTTAAACTCGATTTTCTCGAAAGTTTGATAAAAGCGACTTTTTCTGTTTACGCCTGAAATAGACGCATGGAATGTTAAATTTGTATTTTGAACAAATATTATACCTCTAGGGTCAAAATTGGCGAGGTTATGGCCATTTTAGTTTTGGGGTGGCCTAGTTCACGTTTTGAAGCACAGGTAAGGTAAAAGCAAAAACTTTGACTGCCTGTATCTCGGAAACTATCAGAGATAGGAGGTTCCAATTTGCACTGCGTGTGAACATTGATATGAAGTTATTTTGTGCCAAATTTCAAGTTCCCATCGTCAACGGTCTGGGTGCTAGAGCATTTTTAGTGTCAGCAACTTCTTGCAAACGCCATTTGAGTGAAGTTTTGCTCTTCAAAACTGGGATAAAGTATAAACTCGATTTTCTCGAATGTTTGATAAAAGCGACTTTTTCTGTTTTCGCCTGAAATAGACGCAGGGAATGTTAAATTTGTATTCTGCACAAAAATTATACCTCTAGGGTCAAAATTGGCCAGATTATGGTCATTTTAGTTTTGGGGTGGCCTAGTTCACGTTTTGAAGCACAGGTAAGGTAAAAGAAAAAACTTTGACAGCCTGTATCTCGAAAACTATCAGAGATAGGAGGTTCCAATTTGCACTGCGTGTGCACATTGATATGAAGTTATTTTGTGCCAAATTTCAAGTTCCCATCGTCAACGGTCTGGGTGCTAGAGCATTTTTAGGGTCAGCAACTTCTTGCAAACGCCATTTGAGTGAAGTTTTGCTCTTCAAAACCGGGATAAACTTTAAACTCGATTTTCTCGAATGTTTGATAAAAGCGACTTTTTCAGTTTTCGCCTGAAATAGACTCAGGGAATGTTAAATTATACCTCTAGGGTCAAAATTGGCCAGGTTATGGCCATTTTAGTTTTGGGGTGGCTTAGTTCACGTTTTGAAGCACAGGTAAGGTAAAAGCAAAAACTTTGACAGCCTGTATCTCGGAAACTATCAGAGATAGGAGGTTCCAATTTGCACTGCGTGTGCACATTGATATGAAGTTATTTTGTGCCGAATTTCAAGTTCCCATCGTCAACGGTCTCGGTGCTAGAGCATTTTTAGTGTCCGCAGTTTCCTGCAAACGCCTTTTAAGCTCTTCAAAACCGGGATAAACTTTAAACTCGATTTTCTCGAAAGTTTGATAAAATCGACTTTTTCTGTTTTCGTCTGAAATAGACTCAGGGAATGTTAAATTTGTATTCTGCACAAAAATTATACCTCTAGGGTCAAAATTGGCCAGGTCATGGTCATTTTAGTTTTGGGGTGGCCTAGTTCACGTTTTGAAGCACAGGTAAGGTAAAAGCAAAAACTTTGACAGCCTGTATCCCGGAAACTATCAGAGATAGGAGGTTCCAATTTGCACTGCGTGTGCACATTGATATGAAGTTATTTTGTGCCAAATTTCAAGTTCCCATCGTCAACGGTCTCGGTGCTAGAGTATTTTTAGTGTCAGCAACTTCTTGCAAACGCCATTTGAGTGAAGTTTTGCTCTTCAAAACTGGGATAAAGTATAAACTCGATTTTCTCGAAAATTTGATGAAAGCGACTTTTTCTGTTTTCGCCTGAAATAGACGCAGGGAATGTTAAATTTGTATTCCGCACAAACATTATACCTCTAGGGTCAAAATTGGCGAGGTTATGGCCATTTTAGTTTTGGGGTGGCCTAGTTCACGTTTTGAAGCACAGGTAAGGTAAAAGCAAAAACTTTGACAGCCTGTATCCCGGAAACTATCAGAGATAGGAGGTTCCTATTTGCACTGCGTGTGCACATTGATATGAAGTTATTTTGTGCCAAATTTCAAGTTCCCATCGTCAACGGTCTCGGTGCTAGAGTATTTTTAGTGTCAGCAACTTCTTGCAAACGCCATTTGAGTGAAGTTTTGCTCTTCAAAACTGGGATAAAGTTTAAACTCGATTTTCTCGAAAGTTTGATGAAAGCGACTTTTTCTGTTTTCGGCTGAAATATACGCAAGGAGTGTTAAATTTGTATTCTGCACAAACATTATACCTCTATGGTCAAAATTGGCGAGGTTATGGCCATTTTAGTTTTGGGGTGGCCTAGTTCACGTTTTGAAGCACAGGTAAGGTAAAAGCAAAAACTTTGACAGCCTGTATCTCGGAAACTATCAAAGATAGGAGGTTCCAATTTGCAATGAGTGTGCACATTGATATGAAGTTATTTTGTGCCAAATTTCAAGTTCCCATCGTCAACGGTCTGGGTGCTAGAGCATTTTTAGGGTCAGCAACTTCTTGCAAACGCCATTTGAGTGAAGTTTTGCTCTTCAAAACCGGGATAAACTTTAAACTCGATTTTCTCGAATGTTTGATAAAAGCGACTTTTTCAGTTTTCGCCTGAAATAGACTCAGGGAATGTTAAATTATACCTCTAGGGTCAAAATTGGCCAGGTTATGGCCATTTTAGTTTTGGGGTGGCTTAGTTCACGTTTTGAAGCACAGGTAAGGTAAAAGCAAAAACTTTGACAGCCTGTATCTCGGAAACTATCAGAGATAGGAGGTTCCAATTTGCACTGCGTGTGCACATTGATATGAAGTTATTTTGTGCCGAATTTCAAGTTCCCATCGTCAACGGTCTGGGTGCTAGAGCATTTTTAGTGTCCGCAGTTTCCTGCAAACGCCTTGTAAGCTCTTCAAAACCGGGATAAACTTTAAACTCGATTTTCTCGAAAGTTTGATAAAATCGACTTTTTCTGTTTTCGTCTGAAATAGACTCAGGGAATGTTAAATTTGTATTCTGCACAAAAATTATACCTCTAGGGTCAAAATTGGCGAGGTTATGGCCATTTTAGTTTTGGGGTGGCCCTTTCACTTTTTGAAGCACAGGTAAGGTAAAAGAAAAAACTTTGACAGCCTGTATCTCGGAAACTATTAGAGATAGGAGGTTCCAATTTGCACTGCGTGTGCACATTGATATGACGTTATTTAGTGCCAAATTTCAAGTTCCCATCGTCAACAGTCTGGGTGCTAGAGCATTTTTAGTGTCGGCATTTTCCTGCAAACGCCTTTTGAGCTCTTCTAAACCGGGATAAACTTTAAACTCGATTTTCTCGAAAGTTTGATAAAAGCGACTTTTTCTATTTTCGCCTGAAATAGACGCAGGGAATGTTAAATTTGTATTCCAATTTCAAGTTCCCATCGTCAACGGTCTGGATGCTAGAGCATTTTTAGTGTCGGCAACTTCCTGCTCTTCAAAACTGGGATAAACTTTAAACTCGATTTTCTCGAAAGTTTGATAAAAGCGACTTTTTCTATTTTCGCCTGAAATAGACGCAGGGAATGTTAAATTTGTATTCCAATTTCAAGTTCCCATAGTCAACGGTCTGGATGCTAGAGCATTTTTAGTGTCGGCAACTTCCTGCTCTTCAAAACTGGGATAAACTTTAAACTCGATTTTCTCGAAAGTTTGATAAAAGCGACTTTTTCTGTTTTCGCCTGAAATAGACGCACGGAATGTTAAATTTGTATTCTGCACAAAAATTATACCTCTAGGGTCAAAATTGGCGAGGTTATGGCCATTTTAGTTTTGGGGTGGCCTAGTTCGCGTTTTGAAGCACAGGTAAGGTAAAAGCAAAAACTTTGACAGCCTGTATCTCGGAAACTATCAGAGATAGGAGGTTCCAATTTGCACTGCGTGTGCACATTGATATGAAGTTATTTTGTGCCAAATTTCAAGTTCCCATCGTCAACGGTCTGGGTGCTAGGGCAATTTTAGTCTCGGCAATTTCCTTCAAACGCCTTTTAAGCTCTTCAAAACCGGGATAAACTTTAAACTCGATTTTCTCGAAAGTTTGATAAAAGCGACTTTTTCTATTTTCGCCTGAAATAGACGCAGGGAATGTTAAATTTGTATTCCAATTTCAAGTTCCCATCGTCAACGGTCTGGATGCTAGAGCATTTTTAGTGTCGGCAACTTCCTGCTCTTCAAAACCGGGATAAACTTTAAACTCGATTTTCTCGAAAGTTTGATAAAAGCGACTTTTTCTGTTTTCGCCTGAAATAGACGCAGGGAATGTTAAATTTGTATTCTGCACAAAAATTATACCTCTAGGGTCAAAATTGGCGAGGTTATGGTCATTTTAGTTTTGGGGTTGCCTAGTTCGTTTTGAAGCACAGGTAAGGTAAAAGAAAAAAATTTTGACAGCCTGTATCTCGGAAACTATCAGAGATAGGAGGTTCCAATTTGCACTGCGTGTGCACATTGATATGAAGTTATTTTGTGCCAAATTTCAAGTTCCCATCGTCAACAGTCTGGGTGCTAGAGCATTTTTAGTGTCGGCATTTTCCTGCAAACGCCTTTTGAGCTCTTCTAAACCGGGATAAACTTTGAACTCGATTTTCTCGAAAGTTTGATAAAAGCGACTTTTTCTGTTTTCGCCTGAAATAGACTCAGGGAATGTTAAATTTGTATTCTGCACAAAAATTATACCTCTAGGGTCAAAATTGGCGAGGTTAAGGCCATTTTAGTTTTGGGGTGGCTTAGTTCACGTTTTGAAGCACAGGTAAGGTAAAAGCAAAAACTTTGACAGCCTGTATCTCGGAAACTATCAGAGATAGGAGGTTCCAATTTACACTGCGAGTGCACATTGATATGAAGTTATTTTGTGCCAAAAATTTCAAGTTCCCATCGTCAACGGTCAGGGTGCTAGAGCATTTTTACCGGGATAAAATTTAATACGATCTCTTTTTTGCTCTCAACAAGTCAAGTAAAATAATGATTGTTCAACGTCAATGGTAATTAGTATACAGCATGTTTTAAAAGTTAATTTTATGCATAGCTCTACCAAAAAAAAAGCAACTCAAGCATGTTTTTTCAACATTCCGCTGCACTATTAAGTCCTTTCAGATGAAATGCCACTAATTAAAGAGAGGTAACGCAATTATAATAATTGATTATTTCTTTCCACTGGTTTAGAGTTAATGATGTTTTGCAAAATTTGGCAACACACCATTCAGTAATTTTGGCAGTTTATTCAAAATCACATCCAAATGGCAAATAGCAAAATTGAGAGTAATAGTTTCATAGTAATGGACATTTCGGACTATCTCAGAAAATGTCACGTGGCGTATCACATGATCAGACCGGTCGGACCATTACTGTGTCGGACCATTACTGGTTCGGACCTAAAAAAAAATTTTATAACCAACTCGGACCAATGATATTTTTCTCACTACCGACTCGGCCCAAGGTTTTTTTCTCACTACCGACTCGGCCCACTAGACTTGGACAATACCTTAATGAACTGAAGTAATTTCAAAATGTCAAGGTCATGCGAGTAAAAAAATATATGGTATCAAATCGGCAAAATTTGATGTGGTCTTATTTTCGCCAGAAAAGCCGTTTTTTGGTTGTTTTTTTTTTTTTATTAAGAAATGAAACTAAATCAATTAATGATTAAGAGGTTGTGTGAATGTAAACAATGAGAGAACGTTAATTTGTCACACCTTAGATTAACTTCCTCAGGAGGGCTTGGATTCAATATAGAAACGAAGGCGGCAATCAAGGTTGATTGTTACTATAAATAGAATCAAAGTGCTGACATAGAATATTAGCAGAGAAGCAGACGACATAATAAAGATTTAATATCTGAATTCATAATGCAATGAGCTTCAAATAGATCTATTTTGATTGCGGACAATATCTCTGCTTTTGAAAAACTCAAAGTTTATCGGTCCATTAAATTCATCGACTAGATTTGCCTTTTTTCAGATTTTTCAAGATTCATACGCGTGCGACCTTGAGTCAAGGTCATCACGGGAAGATAAAATACAAATAACATCCATATAAAAAAATTAAATTTTACTAATTTATAAAGACAATATAGGATTCTCAATAACATTTTGAGGATAATATTACAATTCATTCAAATAAAATGGGCAAAATGTGATTCAGCAAACGATATCTTGACAACGCTTTGATGTCATCCATGATGTGTCGTTTGGTATCCATTGATATTTTACCGACAATTCAATTACGAAACCTCATGTTGTGTAATAATTGGTTGAGTATTGTTAATTAAGACTTGGTCCGATTAAAATTAAAAAGTGGGCCGAGTCGGTAGTGAGAAAAAAATCATTGGGCCGAGTCGGTAGTGAGAAAAAATCATTGGGCCGAGTTTGTAATGGTCCGACACAGTAATGGTCCGACCGGTCCTGATTCCGATCATAATATGGCGACCGAAGTAAACAAGAAATATTTGAACCAGAACCGGACAGTTATATAATAAATTTAGGAGGTTATATAAGTACAATTGCACAAATAAAGTTGGTCTGAACCAGTTTAGTTCACATTTTCATTTTTGACTTTGTTGAGATAATGGCTTCTCAATCGGGAGTAAGCAAAACGATTTTAACAGGCGGTTTAGAGATATGTCGCATCTTAAATGGAATGTGGCAGGTGTCTGGTGCACATGGAAACATTGATGTCGATAAGGCAGGTGAGCATTGAGTTATTCTGTGAAAGTTTTGCCCCAGTGGAAGGACCATGGCATTGAATAACCATATAGCAGTTTTTTATTTGGATGGTACGAAAAACAGACGGTGCATGCGTGTTACAGTGACAGATCCCATGAATTTGAAAGTTGGAAATCAAAAACAAGTAGTCTAAATAAAACCCCTGTTATTGCACTGCTGCACAATTGCTGTCTTCATTAATCCAAAGGTTAAGAAAAATAGAAAATATAAAACATGGATATGCCATATCGGATGCTAGAATCACCAAGAGAAAAACCTGTTAAATTAGGTTCCTTCAAAGATTTCTAGGATTTTTTTTTTAAAGTTTTGATGAAAAAAAATAGGTCCAGCTAATAAATATGATATATTACTTTGGTAATTCTCTTGTAGTAAATGAAATGGTAGACTATTATGATGCTGGTTTAACAACATTTGATATGGCAGATATATATGGACCAGCTGAAGTTATATATGGTCGTTTTCTGGCAAAGGTATGAATTGGATACTGGTTATAAAAACTGAAGGCTTTAAATTACATGTTAGTTATGACGGTAATTGCTGTACCCATATTAGCATCCTGAAGTTAGCTGGGCCAAATAATAATGAAGGAAATGATGTAACATTATGTTACTTGAGAGCCAGCGTGCTGCCAACAACTTTGAAGGTTTGATCATAACTGTAGTCCACTTTCATTCATGAAATGATATAACCCCTACGAAAATTCTAGAGAGCTATATTTCCCATGCTCCCCTCTGCAAATAAAGAGGGTGCCAAAGTCCTGAAACTACTGGCAATTCCATTTTTTTAGGAATATATTGGGTGTATCAAAAAAAGGCAAAAATTGTTGAAAAAGTTTGTTTCTCCATCGATTTTATGGATTATTGATTTTGTAGCTGAAGAAAGACAGAGGAGAGAATGCAGTGAAAAAAGTTCAAGGTTTAACTAAGTTTGTACCAAGACCAGGCCCTATGACACGGCAGGTAATTTAATAGAAATTATTAATAGTAACTATTTAGCTACAATGTACCTAAATTAAACTTATGTGTATATATATATATTTTTTTTTTTACAATAAATTGAAATTTAGAAATCAGATAATTTTGATTTTTTTTACACAATTTACCTAAATTTAAGTGTAAAAAATTTATACTATGTCGTATCAAAATTAAAATTCAGAAATCAGATAATTTTGAAATTTTTTTACTCAATTTACCTAAATTAAAGTGCAAAATTTATACAAAGTCATACCAAAATTAAACTTAAAAGTATTGAAATTAAATATGAACAAATCAGATAAAATCAGCAAGTATATTACTATAAACTGAGAATATATTTGACATGTTTTAGGTTGTAGAAAAAGCTATTAAAAGTTCTATGAAGAAAATGAATGTATCTAGATTAGACTGTATTCAGTTTCACTGGTGGGACTATAGTGATGAAAGATATCTGGAAGCTATGAAACATTTACAAGATTTAAAGACTGAAGGGCTAATAGGTAAAGTATCACAATATTGTTTTTTCTAGCAAATCAAACTTTACAAATAACTTTAAAGTAATGTAAATATCAATTACTTTTCATTAATGAAAAGAGAAATAATTTTCAACCTCAGTTTGTATGTGCCACTACAGTAGGGTCTAACCACTACCTTCTTCCCTTTCTGTCAAGTTAAAGGGACAGTCTGAATTTTTTTTTTAGGTCAAAAATTTTTTTGGCTCAAATTTGTGAAAACTTTACACCAAAATCTGTAACTATGTGCCCTTTAATGTATCTGAAAGTTTTAACTTAAAAAATCCAGACGTTAATTTTTAAACGCTAAAAACATGCTATAATTTTTAAAAACCTTACGTAAGGTTTTTAAGTGTGTTATGTTTTTTGGACGCTGATAGGAAACTACTGAATGGATTTGAGTAAAATAAACGCCTAATTGTAGAGAAATGTCCCTCTTGTATATTATAAAGGTTTCAGCTAGATATATTGAGTCATTTAAAGGGCAAACACCAAAACTAGGTCAAATTCCTTAATTAACAATAAGTACTCCCTGTTTGTAATTAACCATTTAAAACCAAATTCAGTTTGATCAAGAAGATATAGAGATACAATAAGCATACTTTAAAAATACTCTCAGGTAGCATTTGTAATTTTTTTTTATAATGGAAACTTTTTTCAAAAATGCAGAATGGCCCTTTAACCTTTACACTGTTAGGGGCCTTATTCTCAAAAACTTAACTTACAATGATTTTAGTGTTCCAGTCATCTGATTTTTGATTTTATATAGAGTTTATTATCCAGTCAGATAGCTGTATTTCTTATATTCTGGAATTTTTCCAGAAAAAAAGCCTGGGTCAATTAGCAGTTGCCCATAGGCCACTTTCAAACAGAATTCCTGTTTATAAATTGCAGGTGAGGTATCCTTGACTAATTTTGATACAGCCAGAATGATGAGAATGAAAGAAGAAGGAATAAAACTGTCAAGTAATCAAGTTCAATATTCTCTAGTAGATATGAGACCCAGTGTCAAGATGGCAGATTTCTGTGTGAAAAATAACATCCAACTTTTAACATACGGAACATTATGTAAGAAGCTTTATATTTACGTCTACATCTATTTGCTGTATTCCCTGGTTTCACCATTATTATTTTTTTAAACTTATTTGTCCTTTCAGTTACAAATGATAATTTAAAAATAAATTGGGCAATCCATTATTTTTGTAGGGACATTTTTTCCCTTGTCGCTGTATGTTGGGGCCTGATAGTGAAATCTTAAATATCAATTTCTTGGGTATCCTATGTTGTTCGTCAAAATTACAAATTACTTAATCATGTTTCATTAAATCGCTTCCATTCAAAAAATGAGTTGTTTTTTTGTAGGTGGTGGACTACTGAGTGAAAAGTACCTGAATAAACCTGAACCATCCCGATCAGAGTTGAATACCGCATCTTTAAGTAAATATAAGAGAATGATAGGTAAGATCAAAAGCTTCTGCATGCATCTTGGCACAAGCCATTTGATTGTTCTGGATTCTGCAAGGGGCTTTTCTTTCTAGTTTTGTTTCGTCCTCATTGGCCCAATAGGTGCAGAAAAGTTGGTAAAAGTCCATTTCCAGTTTTGTTCTAGCAAGAAAAATCTATTATGTTCCAGTTTAAAAAATTGATTAAATTTACTTAAGTTACTTTAAAACGGTTTATCCCAAAATATATAAGATCAGGTTTTTTTTTTTTTCAGATACATGGGGTGGATGGTCATTATTTCAAGAATTACTACAAACATTAGATAGCATAGCTAAACAACATAACGTCAAGATATCCAACATAGCTACTAGATTCATACTAGATCAACCAGGTGTAGGAGGTGTTATTATTGGGTGCAGATTAGGTGTTCCAGGTGCTCAACATATTGATAATAACATTCAAACTTTTAATCTAAAGTTAACGCAAGACAATCGAAATAAAATTGAGTCTGTGATTAAGAAGGGTCAGAATCTCATGACCTTGATTGGGGACTGTGGTGACGAATATAGATAGTGATCTGGTTATCAGTATATACATTTTTAGAGTTACTGCCCTTGTTGGTAAAAAGACATCTTGAAAAAGACTCATCAGCATGATAAAGTTCACATTTCTCGAATTTGTGCGAGCCTTTGGTTTGTGAGTTGTAAACAGAGCACCATTAACGTCATTAACTTTTTTTTTTAACCAATCGGCATCTCAAACATGCACAGTATTGTATTCAGTTTTAATAAATGTGTCAAGTCATGACCTTGAACATTCTTCCTGAATCATTCAACTCTCTATGGTGCTACTTTAGTCTCACACTCAGAACCATAATTTTCATGTTATTATTTTTTGGGGGCAGAATTGTAAAGAGGCCTTTGGCCTAATTTTCACCCATTTCATTAAAGATTTTTATTATTACCATAAAAGTTATTATTACAAACAATATTTTTTCATGTTTTATTGCTTGACAAAACAATGCGATTTCCAGACAAAATAAATAGTCTTCTATAAAACATTTAGAGAAGAAATCAATTCGTTATTAATGATTGACAGCAAAAAGCTTTAAGAGACTAGAGAATTGTCTCATGCAAGCAGCAATTATACAGTATGAATTAGATTTGTAATAGGTGTATATAATCGGCAGCAATTTGGATCACTGAGCTATAAATAGTAACAAATGTGGCATGTTAAAAAATCATTAACTTTGACTACTCCGACACTCTGCATAATCTGACATACTTATATGATCCCAATGCATGTCGGAGTACACTGTATATACATTGTGAATGTTGTGGTGCAAGTCAGGATCTGTAGGATGGTATTCAGCATTATGTTAAAAATATTGTAAATTTGATGCATGTCACATATAATCTTCATTTTACCACAATCACACTAGCAGTCATAATTAATTCATTAACATCTAAACACGTAAAATCTCAAAGGCAGTTGTATGTTGACATCTGGAGTAGACAAGATATTGAATCAAAACACAGGTTCTACAACAACATGACATTTTATTATCACACATATTTTTTTGTAAAACCAGCTATGTCAAAATGGATCATTTTGAAAAATAATGTCAATGATGCTGTAAGAACTTATTTTGATTGTTTTGCGCTAAAATAAACAAGCAAAATCATAAACTCTTATGTTACTGGATAAACATAGCAAATTTGATGAACCAATTTCCAGTGCTATTTTAGATTTTGTGCATATATTTTGCAATTCCAATTCTTTTTCAATTCAGAGACATAAAATTCTACCAACTAGATAACTGTATCCCTATAAATTCCTCAAATTTTTATAAACAAACTATCATACCCAAACAGAGTTGTTAACTTCGTGCAATAAATACTAGCTTCACCACCACCCATTGCCCAACACCAACACAGCATCTCTAGAAATGGGGGTGCCTTGGATGTTACAATTCCTGTTAACTTTACAAATGATACCAACCAAGAAGCTAAAAATAATTTCCACAATAAAGAAAGATGATACTTACAAAAAGGTACATGGTGTAACTAAACTTGATCCTATTAAATTAAAGAGAAGTTTTTGGTTGATGTAGAGAAGCATGAGCAATCTTTCAAATCCTTATTAAATGCTTCCAAAAATTGGATCAGTGTAAGCTGTTAACCCCTAGAGATATCCCCATTGAATCCTGCATGGCTTATAGGATATAATTATTTCCAGAAAACCACAACAACAAAATAAGAAGAAACTTCTATGCAACATGAGACTTTGTATATTTTGTACATATTTACAACAATAAAATAATATTTACATATGACATTATGATAAAATTTACATGATATATAGTGATATAACACTTTCATACAAACATCAGGGACTGAATAATGAATTCACATAAAATTTTCAAGATAACATTAAATCCCAGTCTGGGTGAAGTTTTGGCAAGGCTTTAAATGATGAAAACCCTTTAATAAGTTACAATGTAATAAAGATGCTTCTTTGACCCTTTCAAAGGGAAGGATATTTTTTGCTTTAGACCTTTCTAGGGAATATCAACTTAGACATTCTACTCAATCAAATGTTAACCTGACATGCGTTCATAATGGACTAGTATACATATAATGTTCACATTAAAATATAGAAATATTGTTCACACTCATTAATTACAGGCAGTAAACAAAAGAATAATAGCGTTGCATTCATTCAATTTCTCAACAGACAATAATGGACATTCAAATTATTGTCTCTGAGTAAATAAGTTTTCTTTGACAATAACAATCAAAATCTGTCAAAATTTTTTCTATAGTTTTCCTTTACCTGATTTCCAAATACATATGTATAAGGTTGACATCAGATTTATATTTGAACAGTGTTTTAGACAACAACCAAGCCAACTGACTTATAGAGGACATTCAAATTATAGGACATCTTGTATAAGATTTCTTTGAAAATAACTAAGAAGTAGCTCAGTCTAATTAAAATCAAACCCTAATTTCGTTCGTTCGTTTTTTTTTTAAATCCGGTTTTTTAACCACTACATTAGGGTCTGAGAACCAGGCGCGGCAACAGCCGTTCACGTTAACTTTGACCGTACCTTGATAAACATGACCTGATAAACTAGTCTACAGCACTTAGGAATCCTAGAATGCACCTATTGTTTGTGAACAAAATCCCAGTGCGGGAGAGGGCAACGATCTGATTGGTTTAAACAAAGGTCATTAAGGTTAGGTCAAAGTTAACGTGAACGGCTGTTGCCGCGCCTGGTTCTCAGACCCTAATGTAGTGGTTAAAAAACCGGATTTAAACAAAAACGAACGAACGAAATTAGGGTTTGATTTTAATTAGACTGGAAGTAGCTATTATAAAGTTTTCTATAATCGTCATTTACCATATTTCTAAATACAATACATATGAGGTTGATATCAGATTTATATTTGAACAGTGTTTTAGACAACAACCAAGCCAACTGTCTTACGGTGCATTGATACACTCAACCAGACATGACTGTGAGTTAGTATTCTTGACTTATCATCAGTAGTAATTGAAGTTATCAAATATATTTAATTACAGATTAAGTGAATGGAAGAAATTTGGTTTTTACAATTTTTAAATTAAATATCAGATTCCAATGTAAGGCAACAAGTGAATAATAATTGCCATATAAAGAATAATAATTTAAGATGAAGATACTAAAAGTTACGTTATACCATTGAATTCGATTCACCAAGTCGATCTGCCAACTGAAATAAATAGAAAAGATTAAAAATTAATTAATGAAATAACATGCCTAAAGACCTAGACTAATATTTAATATCAAATACATAGGTCAGAACTTCTGACTCAAGAGACGAGCTCAATAAGAAATTTCCCAAATATATGACTGCGATGTATGAAGAAAAAAATCAAGTCATTTCTTCAAAGTTTCTCCATGAAATTAAAAAAAAAAACTGCAGGAATAAAAAAAATCAGATTTTTACATTTTGATGTACAAATTTTCTACCAATAGCTTCAAATTGCAGGTATATCAAGTTTTATTCAGATGAGATTAAGAGTGCAAATAAAATACTCACCGATCTAATGCCAGGTAAATACAATATGGTACCTATTATTGGAACTCTCCGTAAAAAATTTATTGCTACTGGGAAAAAACCACTGAAAGTAGAAATAATATAATAATAATCACTCTTTCAAAACAAAGAGTCTTTCCACCATTTTTCTAATATTCTATTGGGTAGTTTATGGACCCAGGTTTTAAATATTGAATCCTGTATTTGAAAGTAATATAAAAGTAAGCTATTGCCACTATCCTGATAAAACCTTTTAGCATACTGTATTTGATATCCCAATCACATGCAAGAGGAACAAAATTCATATGGAACAAATAATTGCAGACAAATCAAGTATCATTATCTTCTCAATAAAAGTCAACTAATGTTCAATGTAGATGAATCAGAAAAAATATTAAAATTTCTTGCATGTATACGAATATTGAGTTTATGACTTACCTAAAGAGTAAAAAGAAACCATATACTTCTAAACACATGCCAACAACTGGCCAACCTATTAAAACTATCAGTATACCACCAAAGAAAAACCCTGTTGCTTTTAATTTATGTCTTTGAAAGAAAAATCTGAAAGTTCTTTCTAAGCCTATCACAAATGCCAAACCAGATATAAACAAAATCTGAAATAAATGAACAAAATTACCCAACATTTTCAATTAAAATCATTCATTTAGTATTTAAAGCCTGAATTTTTAAAGATATCCGGTAACAGATCTGTAAATCTTTATTATGCGGGTCATAAAGGTTACGCTTTTGAAAGTGCTTAGGAATTATAACCAACGGTTAGTTAATGTGAAGAGAACAAACATTAGTCTAAAATTTGTACAAAAAGTATGTGCACAAAGTTATTTCTTGCTCATAAAGAGAAAAGAAAATCACAGATTATCAAAAGATTAACAAAAGGTGAACCTACATTTCCTATAGCTAAAAGTCCTTTATCAAACAGAAACACAACTCCTAGAAACAAAAATGCCACACCAAATCCTGCAAGACCAACACCAATTTCTGAAATGAAAGAAAAGTCAAGTTTCAGACTAGTAATTAAGTTTTTAGATAATTTTTCAAATGGCAGAGAATTGAATGAAGAATAAATTTCAATTTGAAGAAGTAAAAAAAAACATCCTTCCAATCGTCCATTGTAATACAAGAGGCGTTTTTGTGGGTTGATTATATTTGGTTCATTAGCCCTTCTATTCTGTGCATCTTAGTACAGGCACGACCAATCAACAAATTGCCAAATTTGTGAGAAAGTTTACAAGAAACTTATTAGACTTATCATTCAAATGTTCCAAAAGGTGGTTAGGCGATTACCGGTATAATTAAATTCTTTTAATTCTTAAAAGTGGAATCATGTGGAAGCTTGTAAAGTAATCAAATTAGCAGTCTATAACCTGTTCCTTGTTGTCATTGGAGGAATATGGGGAATTGAATGATTTGAATGATTTGAAAGTGTAGAGCACTGCTAACCTACACCAAATTGCATTAAACCATATTATACTGATGAAACCAAATCAAATCGGATCGTATAGAAAAATGCCTAAATCTGGTATCAATTTTGGCTTTGCTACAGAATAAAGTCAAAGGTGGGAGAGGTTCTGCACCACCTTCCCAAAGTGTGTTCCTCTCTTCTGTCAACTATCCAAACTTAAACAATATAGCAGGCCTTTACGTAGCAAGCTACTGATATTAAATATCTTTGAGATATAGGCCTACCGGTGACAATTAGAAGAAATGGAGGCTTTTCCATGGGGGTATTGTGGATTTCTGAAAATCCACCACCAGCATCAACAACAAACAAGCTTGCAACATGTATGTTCATGTTCCAGGGAGGGGACATAGTGAATAGTGTTGTTTCAACATTTTTTGCAGGACTGTAAGATATTGAAATCACTCACTCTGAAAATCGGTTACATTCATCATTTTGATGGAGTTTGTTTACTGAAATATTGAGCTTGTTATGAAAATTAATATCTGTCACGTTGGCTTTTCCACGAAACGGAAATACATAACTTTCTTAACTCCTCTTGTAGAAGAGTGGCTGAACAAGGGACATAACTCTAATATTATAAGACGACAAATGAAATATGTACAGCAGTTAACTAAGCAGTTTTTTAAGTCTCCCATCAGATATGGCCAAATCAAATGGTATGAAGTACAATCGAGCCTACATCAGACTGTAGAGCCAGAATGGACAGCAGTAGCTTTATTTACCCAGGCCTATAGGAATAGGTTGTATGACATGACAACTGACGTTAGGAAATATGGACCAATACTGAATGTTCAGTATTTCCGATGATCGATTTAGGACTTGAATATACATAAATAGCCTCCAGAAGTACTAGAAATGCACGAAAATCATATAATTCCTTCAATTTTATCCCTACCTTAACATTTATAATTATCCTTCATTTTCTGTATTATTTGTTTCAATAACGCACAGTGTTACTAAACGTATTTTTGACTTTCAAAGTTATGATAATTATGGGTACACATGTGTTTGAAGGCTTAAATTTTGTAAAAGAGTTGTGAATAATATGATGGATTAGATTAGCCAAAAAAATTCAGATTCAGATCGAACAGTTAGTGAACATATCCCTTTCAGAAATCAGATGTTATGTCAACACGTGTCCTCAAACCCAAAATCAGCACCTACGTAGGCGTAACGTACGGCTCAGTGAGCGATTTGCTTTTGCGGATAAGGAATGCTGAGAAGTTGCAGATCTTTGGAGAACAAAACTCTCTATAATAATAATAATAATTTTATTCAGTGATATTAGGTCATGTACTACAATGCATTAATTAGTACAATATATACATATCATAGGTACATGTATATAACTAGTGTAGAAAAAATATATTGATAAATAAAAACAAAGATGAGGGAAGGGGGCGAACAAACAACGATAATTAGCTCTTATCAAGAGCTTCTTAACAGCAAAACTACCTCTATTTATATAGCAACTGACACTAATAACGCCTTTTTTTTTAGGTGCATATAGCTGATAGAAGGTTCGTGTCTTAAATTACATAAAAGTTCTTATAACATCATTAATGTTGAGATTCTCGACGTGTTTGATTTCAGCCCATATATCAAGTGGATTTATTTTTTTGCAGGTTCTGCATTCGAACAAATGGAAGTACATTTTGAATTTAAGTTGTGCTTTCGGTAGGCATTTAGGAAAAGGAACACTTTCACTATTGTCTCGACTACTGGATCTTGGTCTAAGAAACGATCATATTTTAGTTATGTTAATCATATTATATAGGGCATTGGGTCAAACATGCATCCTTCAAATGCATAATTATGTATCAATAATAATTCTCATTTGAAAGTTACAAATACGACACGTATTTTAGTTAGACTAAATATAGAATATATTTATATAAAAAAACATATAATATAAGATATAGAGAAATATAATATACATACAGAGAAATATAATATACAATTTGAGGTATATTTGAAGGGATCATGCCATTTTCGTACACTTCTAACACTTCTGAAATGATAGTTAGAATGCCCTCAATTGAGTTTTAAAGAAATCCGAAAAAACGGATGTACCTCGATCAGATTTAAAATTGTGTTTTTTTGGATTTTCCTGTGTTGTACAACTGATGCAGTTGACACTTTTAGGCATATCTTTAATCTCTATAAAACAAATATTTTTTTCGGGCGTATTTTGCTTTTTACATACTTGTTTTCACCCTTATCGAAGTTGTTTATTCTGTTCAAGTTCGGTTTACTCTTTTTAAGGTAGTCTGCATCCACTACTTTTGTGTACTTTGTATACGCAGTCATCTTACAAGCACTTGGAGGCTGTAGTCGTCTGTTTGGTGTGTCACTTTCTCGACTGAAATCGTGGCATGGACAGACTGCAATCACGTTGTCTCCCCTTATGGCTCTGTTGGTGTAAATTTTGTTGATTGGGGTAGGTACTAGCGCGGGAGGTTTTCGTTCCGGGGGAGCAGGAGCAGGTGCTACTGTACTACTTTCGTAATGCACTGGATGTAGATAGTTAGGCATCCAGACATAACGTACGTCTAGATTTTGCTTGGAACCATTCGCTCCGCCATGTGTATGAATCTTGTCGACTGTATAGTTAGTACTAGGTGTTCGCAAAACAGTGGGATGATCTCGATGTACTGGACCAACTTCGTCATAAGGATGCTCTGGTCTGAATGTTCTGGGAGTGGTCTGATAGATAGTCTTTGCCTCGGTGTGATCTGTAGGTCTATCAGCTGTATTAGAGATACCATTACCTTGACTGAAGCTGTTCAAATCATTTGCTCTATCTGGGAAACGGTTGGCCAAAGGTTGTGACGGAATGGAGGATACGTGAGATTGGGTACTATTATAGACCGTGTCGTCGGTAGTATTTGTCACTGAATGTCGTTTTCTTAACGAACTGCTATCTTTCTCCAGCATTTCTATTTCTTTTATATCTTTCGCATCACAGTACCAATTGTTGACCACTTTCTGAAAATAGCGAAAACGGAGCTAATAAAACATTTGCTACAGAAGAGCGAACATCACCGAAGCCTCTCTGTAGATCTCTTTTAATGGTTATAAAACGTAAACCTTTCGATATCATTCGAATCTTTGTTTGTTAAAGAGGATTATTCAGCATTTTCGAGTGTCGATTTGGGCCTTGGATACATGTAAATAGCCAATCTCTTACACAGAGTTGTCTTCCCTAGCTTTGGCAGTCCAGATTCAATCTCTGGACCGAAGGGGAAACAACTCTGTATGAGAGATTGGTAAATAGCCTCAAGACGTACTAGAAATGCACAAAATCTCACAATTCCTTCCATTTAACTCGTACCTAAACATTTATCTTTCATTTTCTTTACATGTCTTTTCTATATAATGCATAGTCACTCTAAAGTACGAGTCGTATTTACGCTGATAATTATGGATACGCACGGATAAGCAGTATGAAGATTTGAAATTGAGAGTTGTGAACATCATTATGGATAAGATTAGCTAAAAAAATTCCAGGTTCTGAGACTAAATTTTCTAGGTCGAAAAGTTAGTGAACACATCCCTTTAAGGTAGTATATGATGACATCGTATAACAATATGGCATCACTATATTAGGCTGAATGGTGAAAGAAAATTCCATTTTTCGCCCTCGGGTTATCAATTGTGTCCCTTTGAAAGTCTTGGGTATATGTAAAGTGGAAAAACCACCACTATCCATTTCATTTTACTTCCGCTTTAGCGGTTGACATTTCATCAACCTCCTTAAAAGACAATCTGAACTCAAGAACTATCTGAAGTTATTATTTCAAATCACACACAAAAAGAAAAAAAAAACAATACGCCAAAAAAGAATTTAATTGTATTAAACACAATTTGATGTATGGCCTTTAAATGAAAAATCAATTGCCACAAGAATTTCAATAATTTTGAACATTTCTACACCCTGTCGCTCATTTTACGTTAGTTTACATAATATAAAATATACCATACTTTAATATGTCACCCCAGTCGTTAAAACAATCAAATTAATTCTATTATACTTACACAATTTGAAAAATGATAATTGTTAATAGTTGAAGCCATGTTACACACTATACGTTCAATTTTGTTTGTATTTTTTGGGGGGGGATTCCCCTTAAAATTTATCGTAATGCATGATTACAGGTATTTTTACTGTATATTTATAGACTACCATATACAAAACCTTTACAGGGTTTACTATTGTTGCAGATACATTCAAGCGATAAAAAAACCATGAAACTATGTAAATTTCCATATAATAACAGGTTATGATCGATAAAAGCCTTGAATTGATGATATGAACTCCTGTTGACCAAATTTGAAAATTTAGATTTTTTTTATTCTATGAGGTTGTATTCCTTTAAGCCCTGGGTTTTCAAATTGGGGGAAAACGAAAAATGCTGTGACTATATCATATCACTCGTTGATAAGGTTTGCCTCTGTAGTAGGTTTTATTGGGGGATTGTAGCCTAAGAAAAATTTCGTTACATCCCAGACCTTGCGGTTTGGAGAGTTGGCACCCTATAATAAGAAAACTTTTAAAATTAAAGTTAATTTCCTTTCATGCGACGCTCGGCTGACGGTCCTATTAGGCTATCTTTTGAAGAGTTTAGGAAGACATCGAAGAAAATATTCAAAAAATGGGTGAGTGTTCTAAACTAGAATTCTGTTCGGAAACCCCCTAAACGCAAGGAAATCAATCCTGACTTTCAAAATTTAGGTTTTTGCCGCTTTCCCCCGCCATATAAACCGACATTAAAATAATACATAAATCGAATATCAGAAAGACTACACAAATTTAAACCTTCACAAGAGCGTGTCCATATAGTACGCTGTACGTAGTCCACATCGGCCCTTTTACAATAATGATCAAATGAATTTTGGCATTAATTGAAAAGTTGATTTTTCTCAAAACGATGTTTGTAGATAAGATAATGTCACCCCCTAGAGAAAAAATGGAATATGGTGCCAATTTCGTGCAGTCTGACAGTAATTTCCGGGTTTTGAGTTGATAGGGACTTCCTGCTATGATTTTCATGTGATCGATTTTGATTCTTCAAAAAATCTATTTTACTATTTAAATTATGGGGGGGGGGGGGGGGGGGGGGGGTTGAACCAAGACCCTTTCGCCCCCCAAATTTTGAGTTCAAGTTTTATTTTTTGTTTATGTATTAGGGCCTATATTGTACAGTGTACTTGAACATTATAATAATTTTTACAATAAGCACAGATCGGACACGGTAACAGAAAATGCATTCGAGTGTAAACTTTTTTCACCAAAAACGTAGACAGAATGTGACAGCAAGCATTCGCACAGTGGGTGCTCTTGGTGAAGTAACATTTGGAACATATTATTAATTTAATTTTGTTTATCTTCTGGGGATGGGCCTGCGGTGGGGGATCACTGACATAGTTACAGCTCGTTAAGTTGTTGGATCATTTGCATTAAATATAAGTATATTTAAATTAGAAAAACTTAATATGTTTGCCAAAAAAAAAACGACACTCATTGGCCTCGCCGTCCTCGAGCAAAAAATACCACTGTACTCCGCCACGCCATTATATGACTCTTTGTGAAATACAAACAAAACGAAATTGATCATTTCAATATGCATTTATTTTGGTTAATTTTCATTTTCTTTTATTATTTTTTGAACGATGTAAAAGAATCAATTACAGTCGGGCAAGTTATACAGATGGTCACATTCTTGAAGAGTTTCATTAAAACCAGTACCATCAGCACAAGGTCTTGACATGTAGTTACCATGTACACATTGTTGGTATCGTTTACAATCGTCAGGATCTGTGACAAGGTCAGTTCCAGTACAAGCTGCTGAAATAAAGAAAAAGAATTTAAATATTTAAAGTAAAGGAAGTGAGAGTCGATGACATTATTAAGGCACTGGGTTGTTGAGAGAGACTAAAAATAAAGGGATTGTGTAAAAGTTTTCTATTATGTGCAGTCTAATTAAAATCAGACCCTAATTTCGTTTCGATCAGACCCTAATTTCGTAACGTTCGGTTATTTAAATCCGGTTTTGTAAACACTACATTAAGTAATGTTTAAAAAGCAGGATTTAAAAAACCGAAAGAAACGAAATTAGGGTCTGATCGAACCGAAATTAGCAGAGGCGAATACAGGATTTGACGTTAGGGTGGGCGCAGACTAAAATATTGTCGAGCGGAGCGAGAAAAAAATTATTTTAGGTTCAAATAAACAACAAAGTTATTGAAATATTCTTCTAGAGTGGGTAGTGGTAGATAGATATCTTGCCAAGCGAAGTGTGGCGAGAAACATTTGTGGTAAAATGGTGCGGACAACCCATGCTTTGCAAATTTTAGGGGGGGGGGGGGGGAGGCGCACGCCCGCCACGCCATCCCCTAAATCCGCCCCTGTTTAGGGTCTGATTTTAATTAGACTTCTATTATGTGTATCAAGGACACCGTTTGCATAAATTCCCATCATGTTAATGTTCCATATTTTCAAATAGTTCTAGCAATTCCACTTTAATAATTTGTTTGAAAGATTTTAGAATTTTAAAAAATGCTTATTCGTCATTGTGTAGTGAACATACATAATTGTAGTGATAGTGTTTGCTGACTTCACAAATCGGAAATAAAAGGTCTTCTGATAAAAGCTACAAGCACAAATCGCAGTTTGAGACGTTTTCAAACATTAAAGTGGAATTGCTGCAGGAACCTCAGAAGCTGGTTTAAAATCGGTTGACCTTGCGACTTGCAGAATTGGAAAGCAAACCCATGACTAAAGTATTGCAATTTCTCACGTTTTATTTTTGAAAATAAAATGAAAAGCTGAGCTGTCAGTAACTGTAGATCGTTTTTTTTTTTTTTTAGAAATTTTAGTCATGCTGACTACTATGGAGGTATAACGTTGCCAATATTGTCGATTATGTCGCTGCAAAGTACAATTGTCGATGTGTAAAAATGCAAAATGTATAAATATTCTCAACAATCCAATGAAATGCAGCTAACAATTTACTCTTTGCATTATGCATTTTGCATTAGGCACTTTTACATTATACATTCTGCATTAGTCACTTTGCATTACGCACTTTGTATTATCAAACCTTGCAGAATAGACTTTTACACAATAGAACATATACCTTATATGGAATGATGACGTATATTCATTTGCATACGTAAAAACGGCGGAAATGTACGGTAATTAATTAATATGCATGCGCATTGAAACATGTCCTTGTTGACACTTAAAGACGAGTTCTCCCTTAAAGATAAATATCTCCGTATTATTTAAAATTTGGAGTCTTGGGAATTATTTCAAATTGATAGTTAATAATGTGTAATATTATGTTAAATATAGAAATCTAGGCCCAAGTTCTTCTAAAAAATGAAGGAGGGGGGGGGGGGGTGCAAACTTTGTGAATTTTTAAGTTTTGCAGTGGTTAAACTCTATTTAGTTATTGCTACCTGTATTGCTTCAAGGGTGGAGTCTTGGAACCCCCTCTAGAATATTTAAAAAGAAACTCCCTGAAACGTTTTTTCCTGACCAATTTAAGGTTTATTTGTATAGGGGATCACAAGAAGAAATTGTTAGGAATAGGAATAAGACACCTGGAAATGCAAATTTCTGAAATATCTGAGAGATAGATTTAGACAATTTTGAGAACTAGACGCGATCGAACGCAATTTACGGACATTTTTTGACGAATTTAAGTTTTATTTGTATAGGGACAGCAATGTCACCAGAAGAAAAATTTATAATTTGACGCATGGAAACGCTAAATTCTGACATTTTCCACCGAATTTAAGAATCAAAATTATTGGTATAGGGTCTGAGGAATTTAGCCTTGAAAATGTTGAGAAATAGACCCCACAAAATATGAAATTTCCTGACAAACTTGTGGGTTGTGGGATCACCGGAAGAAAATTTTGAGAATACGGCGCCTGGATACTCAAATTATTGACATCTCCCACCGAATTTAAGATTCAGAATTATTTGCATATAGGGGCTCAGGTATGTCGCTTAAAAAATTGAGAATAAGATGCCCATAAACATTTCCTGACATTTCCCGATGAATTTAAGTATCAGAATGTGGATGGGAGAAAATGCGCTTACAGGCGTCCAGTACTCAAAATTGTCAAGGTTAGGTCCCTCAGAAATTTCAGAATTGTGTTTCCAGGCGTCTAATTCCTGACATTTTCTTCTTGTAGTCCTGCAATTTCAGTCCCTTTAAAAATAAACCTTAAATTCGTTACAAATAAATAACGTTTCATTTGTTTTAATTTTCTAGAGGGGCTCCCTAGAAACCAGACTACCAATGAGCACCCTTGAACCAATACAGGTAGCAATAACTCAATTTGAAATAATACAGAGATATTTATCTTTAAAGGAGAACCCATCTTTAAATGTCAATAAGAACTTGTATTAATGCGCATGCATATTAATTAATGTCCGTACATTTCCGCCGCTTTTTACGTATGCAAATGAATATAAGTCATCATTCCATATAAGGTATATGTTATATTGTGTAGAAGTCTATTCTACATGGTTTGATAATGCAGAGTGCGTAATGCAAAGTGACTAATGCAGAATGTATAATGCAAAAGTACCTAATTCAAAGTGCATAATGCAAAGAGTAAATTGTTAGCTGCATTCGTGTGACATTTCATTGTATTGTTGAGTATACTTATACATTTTGCATTTTTACACATCGACAATTGTACTTTGCAGCATTGACAAATGCATTTTGTAATAACGACATTGGTATTTTACGTTCTAACACAATCGACAATATTGGCAACGTTATACCTCCATAGACTGCTACCGATTCGGTGAGTTGTTTTACATTGGACGTGGACGCGGCATTGGTAAATGTGAAAGCAAGTATATACACTAGGCATATACACTAGGCTAATAAAAATCAACTTTTTTAAAACACGGGTTTTACGAAAAAAAAAAACGACCGTGAAAGTTGCTAGTGTAGACGTAGTAGAGTCATATTAAAAACAAAACATACCTTTTGTCAAGACCAATAAGTTAGCAAACACAACAAAGACAAGCAACATCTTGTACATTCTAATTTCCATCATATTGTCGTGAAAGTTTTCAACTAAAGCCACAACTACGTAACTGCAACGAAATGTCAATCTATTATACAATTATTATAAAGAAAACATGTCCTTAAAGCTACCGTGTCTGTGGTCTATGTATTTACAGCTCCAGTAGCCATATTGAAATCGATTGGTGAAATATTTCTTAAACAAGTATGGCGACCACTGCAGTGTTCATATGACCAAACTAGTGTCAAACGTTTCTTTTAAATGATACAATTTGTCGTAATCAGAGAATGATAGCTTTAATATTCAGTAAAATTGCTAATTAGCACTTTCAATACTTTACTTTCGTTTTGCTCAAAAACACTATTCATCGAAATGGTAATACATGTAACAGATGTGGTTAATTATATAACTAATTAGACAAAAAATAAAATTTTATAATAATATTCGATTCAGTCAGCATGTTCTTGCAAATGTCACATATCATTGACATAAACCTCGTATATTATTGTCATAACCAAATATTATGTAGATTAGAGTCATTGCGTAAGCATCGTAAATGAGAGAGTTCCGAGTGTATAAGAGAGAATGATGGGATAGCCCGTGAGATAGAGAGGAGAGTCTGGAGTGTGCTTTGGACATGGACTGATATTTAATATGAATAAAGGATCTTAAATCTCTACACTGATTGTTATAACCTATGGTCACGACAATTATGATACCCTTTACATACTTTTGACCTCTTGACTTTTTTGCTAGGTTTATGAGGTGGTGTCACTTTAACACTTATATTATGCACTAAATATGGACTAATGTCCATGTGCAACCTTCTTAAAGCGATACTACGTCTTAAAATAAACAAAAAAAAATGTTTAAACTTGGTCAATATAATCTGATAAATCCAGAACACTATGTTTAAATGCAATAATTGATAAATGTCTTAATCCAATTTAAGACATTTATCAATAATAATCTGTAATTGTATGGACAATTACATAGTTTTATGGGTTCATTTGATTCTGTTTGTATACTGTTGATGAATATTTATTGACCAAGTTTGAGAACTTTTTTGTTCATTCTAAGACGTAGTATCGCTCTAATATACCAAAGGCACTCATATTTCGATATATAGGCAAATGGATAGTCTTAACATGATTTAAACTCTTTCAATCGGAATATCTCTTGAGATGCGAAATTTAACATCATAAAAACCATCTACCGTGTTTTGTCTTATACTTAAAGGGGAATGTTCAGCATATTTAAGGTAGCAATAAGTAATACCCCTGACTCACTTCCCATAGCAGTAGAGCAACGAAACTTGACACAGTTATTAGTCTTTTTCTGCAGCCACCCAGAGTTGCACATTTCTCCCATCGTTTGATGCAGCTCTGCATGATTCAGCATGCAGCATAATTCAACAAATCAATCATTCAGCTTAAATTAAATCAAATGGAGCACAGAGGAAAGGGAGTTGAATTTGTTAATTTCTCTATTTGTACCTCTTTTTTCACCCCACTTTATTTATATGATTTTTTGCCCCTATCGTGTATCAGAATCCACCAAATCAATCTTTTTTTTTTAACAAATTCTCTAGGTGAAGAAACCAACTGTTACAGGTCATCTACGTTAAAGTTGTCCCGATATTATTCATTCAATTTGCACCTCACGTGTGATTACATGTGATGTACACCTAATATGTAATACGTCAATACAATGACAAAATCCTTAATATCCGGGTCCATTAGGAAAACCCAATAACAGAATTTCTGTGCTGTTAGATATTGCACATTATAGACAAAGATGGCTGATAATAGGCATACCTACAATATTACAACTAGCGTGAGTAAATTCGTAGTCTTTTGAATAATTTGATTGTTTTGGTGTTTTTGGGTTATTGGCGCTTCTGAAGCTTGGTTAAAGTGAATGAGGAACTTCTTTTGTCAAAGTATTGTATCATTTGAGAGCTGTATTGCACAACACTTCTATTAAGCTTAGAATCAAGAACTTAACAAGGCATATGGCATAATTCAGGAATGTATTAGTTCGTGAAAAGATCTCTTATGAGATATAATAAAAGATGGCGCACCCAGTGAAGTAGTGACGGCAGCAAACCTTGAGGGTTATTTTGTTGAATTTCGGCTAGATTATCCCTGTCTCTACAATATTCAATCACCCGAATTCAAGCGTAATAGATCTACATTAAAAAATACGTCACCTAAACTGATTCTGACCTCTGACCGGACCTCTGACATGACTTGACCTGAGCAAAAGACGCATCGTGTACGGGAAGGCAGCGTCTATTTACCACTGCGTAGTAAATAGCCAAAGGTGGCCTTACAGCTATTTACCACGGCGTGGTAAATAACATTAATCATATTCTGATATATTTTAAAGAAAATCTGATTTGAAAAACCAAGATAGCGCGCACCATTGGCGCGTACAAAATTCTCTTCGTGTGTGGAGGTTTTTAAAAACCCCAATATGTCAATTTTTATGAAATACATGTATAAAACAACCTAACACCTAAGAATTGAAATCCCGTTCATTTTAACAGTTATTTTCATCAACCTAAAGATTATGGCGGGGAATGTGTGTCAATGTGAAATGCTATGTAGATAATGCTAATACTTTGTAGCTAATGCATATTGCAAGTTTAATGTTACAAATGTAAAAAGCTATTGCAAAATTGGAAAATTAGAACATAGGGTCGTGTGCACTAATTTATGTATAACCAAAATTTCATTTTCTGTTTGGAATATTGAAATACAGAAAGGATATAAAATATACATTGTATTACTAACTTGGTTTCGATATTTCAATTCATATAAAAGCAAAATAAGAAAAATTTGGTAGTGTTTGGACAGTAGATTTTAATGATAATAGCATACCTGCTATTCAAGTATGCCTATTATGCTACGAACACTTTCAATGCAGGGCGTCGTGTATTATCAATGATAGATTATCATGTTCACGATATAACTTGTTGAATAACTTGGCATGTCAAAGAGATTAGTAGTCTTTTTCCTTTAGCACCTTCACAATCACAACCCGTTCGACCATTCGTACCCTAAATCTCAAAGAGATGTTTGTAGTCTTAAAATCTATGTGTATCAACAAATTACGTTTGAAAGTTAAAATAACGACGTGAATTTTAGTGATTTTATTATATAAAACACGTAGAGAAAAGGATATAAATATCTAGTTTCAGGTATATTTTAAGGGATTATTTCATGCTACACGGGTACTTCTGAAGACTATTTAAATATATTCAAGAACCAAATCAAATCAACTCCCGAAAATGCCGAGTATTCCCCTATAAGAATTAAACGAGGCATTAATTAACGGCTTTCGTATAACGAATAACGGTAATGATAATATACATGTATTTTGTTTAAAAATTAATAATAAAATTTTGAACACTTGTTTATTTTCAACTTGATCCTTTTCAATGGTATGTCTTACTTTTTTTTATAGTCGCTCAAATTAATCAAGTGCTTCCCTATAACATTATGTAAGAGGCTTGATTTCAAATATTTTGTGAAAGTTTATTTTTATTACACAACTTGTCTGGTGCCATAACCATACAACAGATTGCCTGTATGATCTCATAAATCTAGAAAAGTACCTTATTATAATTACTACAAGATATACAAATTATTAAGCGTTTTATTAAGCGTTTTCCAATCATAACCTGTAATTTTATGGACTGTTGGCATTACAGAATGATATGGTCAGAACCTCGCTTAAGTTTGAGATTACGAGATTACTGTTGTCGACATACTGTATAATATTTGTTAGTATGTAATATTTGTTTTCTTTTTCCTATTTTCAGACAGTGGTCATTAACAATGGATCCGGTGATGAGAAAGACAGACAAATAGAACAACTGAAAGAAGAAGTAAAAAGGCTGAAAACTGGATGGATATCTAGTTATGTTTTAGATTCAAGATCAAATAACACTATAGAATCAGATGACAACAATGTCTGCAGTGTTCCGTCACAACCTTATGCTAACCGTTTCTCAGATCACAGAAATAACTTGAGCCAAGATGATGATTGTCCATATATGATTTCTGATAAGGATGAAACAGAGTCAAAGCATACCATCAATACCACACAAAGTTCAGCCATTCGAGAGACGCTTTATGAAATTGATCCAGAAGATATAGATTGCACCACTCCTGGCAAATACAAGAATGTCTCATCAATGCATACAAAGAATCCTAGAACCGCCAAAGTCGATACCAGAAACAAGAGACATCTACACGACAGAGCGAATGGTTCCAAGACAGATGAAGATGTACATAACGGTAGGATGAACAATGGTTTACGTCCTTTTCCTATCCAGATCCAGCGTAAATCAGTAGGCCTACGTCCTCCTCTCCCAGAACGAAATCCAACCGCTCGCATACCAACAGCAACCAACAAAAGTACCACCAACGGAACCAACTCCGAAGCATCAACGACCAATAATGACCGCAGCAGTGATGACGATACATTACTAAATGAGACAAGACCACAGAAACGTGATGATCGTAATGTGCCTCCGTATTCAAAATTAGTGGACACTAGTTACCTTGAGACGAGTAACATAAAAAACGATTTAGAACATAACATCGAAAAAGATGAAAACAGGCACGGAAGAAGCAAAATATACACGACAAAAATATATAATGTGTAGAGGTCAAATATATTCCAAAAGAGAGAAATACACAATATTTGTTTGATCATAAGATTTAGTAACTCAACTTTCTTGAGTTGGTAGTGTGATTGTTTGATATATATATAGTGGAACGACCTTTTTCCGTTGCGATCATTTTTTTTGCGATAAATATACGATCTCGCCTTGTGCTGGATTCTTTTTGAACACTGGTCTTCCTATGAAGCATTGGTTTTGGAAGATAGATTCTATTTGAAATAATATATTTTGGGTTCAAGTTCATATGGCGACATTATATGAAAATCCAATTTGATATGGAACTTCACATCGATATCTTTTGTTATTACTATGTCCTATATTTCGGCAACGGTTGTTAGTTTGAGTAGATTTTATACGTTGAAATTCCGGGAAAAGCATGTATACCCGAGATACCTGGGACTGCTGTAATCCCGACCCCGTACCAACAACAACTGGGAAGGATTTCATAGCCAACCGTTGAATATTTGGATTCAGTAGGACATTTGCTAAAGCTCAGTTAAAGTCAGTGATTATTTCAACGGAATTTGCCTAGCCACCTTTGTTTTAATGTTTTTAAAGGCTTTGATATTAGTGATTTTGTTAGATAAGTATAGGATAAAGTATACACTAAAATTGGTCCTGTAATGGACGTTTACTTCATTGTGTACTTCACCTATTCCTCTAAAAATGTGTAGCTCGCGCCGTTGAATTTGAAGCATTTTATATTTCAGAGCCCCCCTTCTCTAAATCCTGGATCCGCCACTGTGTCCCTGAAATTTAAGATTTGTATCTACACCCTGTACTTCAGAATAATGAACCTCTCACATGTTTAGAGGTTATGACGGGATTTGAAGAAACCTGAAAGACCAAAGAAATATACTGCTAGGTTTATATTGCGGACTAGAAGCCAGTGTTTTAAGTGCTTTGGATATTTAACTTGTAATTATTCCCCAGAATATATCTCTAATAGTTTTTGTGTCTTTAAAGTGCTTAATTATTGATGATTTTGTTAAAGGGATATGTTCACTAACTATTCGACCAACAAAATTTGTGTCTCAGAACCTGGAATGTTTTAGCTTTTCTAATCCATAATAATGTTCACAACTCTCCCTGGAAATGTAAGCCTTCAAATCCATGTGTAGCCATAATAATGAGCGTTTGAAAGTCAAAATTAGACTATGCCTTATATAGAAAACACATATACAGAAAATGAAAGATAAATGTAGAGATACAATTGAAGGAAATATGCGATTTTTGTGCAGTTCTAGTACTTATGGAGGCTATAGGCTACTGTACCTATTATATTCAAGGCTCAAATCGATCCTCGAAAATGCTAACATTTCCCTTTAAATGATGTTATTGTAGTATCATAATCTGTATAATTTTCTTGATCCAATGTATATGAGGGTATAGCTATGGATTAAAGATGCTCTGAACCAGTTGTCGAGTCCACAAAAAGAGGTACCAGAGGCCATGTCTATTTGATATATCGACCTCTGCCTACCGGGACCGTGTGGTCAAGGAGGTCGCTTTTTTAATTCAAAATAGAGTTTAATAATTATAATCCACTTTTTTAATTAAAAATAAAAAAAATATTAAATGAAAATTAACTTTTTAAATTAAATATTATTAAATTAAGAATATTAAGTTCAAAATTAAGTTTGATGATAATATTCCACTTTTATAATTCAAAATTAAAAGAAATAAACGTATACGGACCACCATACAGGGAGTTGAAATCATTCTTTTTTACAAATTCTCTGGGGAAGAAACCATCAGACCATTTACGTTAAAGGAATATTATCTCTTAGAAGAAAAAATCTAAATTTTCAAACTTTTAAGCGTTTTTCAATCATAACCTGTAATTGTATGGCAATTTGCATAGTTTTATGGGTTTATTGGATTCTGATTATATACCTTGGACGCCGTTAATGAATATATACTCTTATTAACCAATTTCGAGAGCTTTATTTTTTTGCTCATTCTAAGAGGTGTAGGTATCACTTTAAACTTGTGCTATTCCATATTGGAATCTGAAATTCGTTAGTTGTTCCGATATGAATCAATGAATTTGCACCTCACGTGTGATTACATGTGATATACAGATAGATATACAAGGCCCCTAATATGTATAATGAATATACAGTGATAAAACCCTTAATATTCTTCCCGGTTACATTCTTGGGAAAACCCAATAATAGAAGTCATTTGCTGTTACGTTACATTGTTACATTTATCTATTACACGGGACGGTGGAAAAGATGGCTGATAATAAGCATTCCTACACTATTGATTTCGTTTCTAAGTAACATATATATTGTAATATACATAAAAAAAAAATCAATCATTATATAAATAATTTTAGACCGAAACATCTGTCATCCTATGCCCGTCGAGTGGAAAGTACGGAGCCAATTAGGCGGAATTTCCAACACTTTTTATCATTATTTCGTTTAAACGAAAAAATATCATATATTTCGTTAAACAAATTAAAAGTGGAAAGTACGGAGCCAATTAGGCGGAATTTCCAACACTTCAAGGGGAGCAGTTTAGGTATCCACCCAAAGACAACCCCACCACCTTTTATGGAAAACTTTGTGTTATTGCAATGCAATGTTACACCATTACAGTGTCCTCTGTAGAGTTATTTCCACATTTATTGGTGCAATCGAAAGACTGGAAGTGACACTTTCTGAAGTTTGGGGACCTCTAGAAAAGTTAAACGCGATCTAACATTTCCTGAAAAGTCCTGATATTTTCCAGCGAAATTTTTGAAGGCTTATATCTCGTAACCTTGACCTTTAATGGCCTTGACCATAAATAGGTCAAAGGTCATCGACCTTGGCTAACAGATGATACTTTAATGTTTGACCTCCAATATCAAATTCCGGTTCGAAAACAGCAAAATTGACAACTTTGGACTGCTCTAGCACGTGACCTAATTCCCTTAGAGAGTTATTTTTTCAGCTTCTGAATGTACTTTACGGGCTCTTTCAAACGATATATCACAATGGATTGTAATGCAAAATAATAATTTTTCATATTTTTCAATTTAGGAAACCCGATTTTTTGAATTTTTTGACATTGATGTATGTATATCTCGTGATCTATTAAATGTAGAAGATTTAAAATAGGAACATGATTGAACATACCCCATATAAATGTATCCATCAAAAAATATTGACGTGGGCGTGACACATCCGGGTTAAATTTTCATTAGAATGCATTTTGGGGGGAAAATGCTTCTGCACACACTTACCCCATTACTTTAGCTCAATTATATGAAAAGCTCAGAGGTTCCGGCTGTATAGTTCAAAAAAGGAAACAAGTTTTAAGAGTTCATATGGTTTCAGATAATAGATTTTGAACTTTTTTGACATTTATGATGGTATATCTCGTTAACCAATAGATGTAAAGGCTTGAAAACTTGAGTCATATTTAGATATTATTAACATAAATAAAGTCACATCAAAAAATCTAACTTGAGCTTGTAACATCCGGGTACAATTTTGTAAAAAAAGGGTAAAATTAATTTTTTTTTCTTCAAAAAATGACCTCATTTGATTTTGACTTTGTAGTTCAAAAAAGGAACAAGGTTAAACAATTATTTTTTTCTGTTTTTGACGTTGACCTTTCTAGGATCAGAGGTCATTGACTTTGGCTGTTTATATATACTTTCATATTTGATGTTTACCGTCAATTCCAATTTGACCTAAAGCGACCTTGACCTTGAGTAGTTAGAATGTCATTGACATAGGGTTGGGTTGGTACGTTCAGGTCTGGTGTTTACTCCCGGTTTCACAACCATCCAAAAAACACAAATTTTCAAAGTTGTCGCCTTCCTTTGATTTTCTTTTGGGCTCGAGTTTTTTGGGTTTTGTTTAAATTCCCTTAACAAATTTGCACATTTGCAAAGTCCCACTCTGTGCTATGTGTGGCTCTAGTTATATATTTTATATAGCTTTTTGAATTTATGCGATTTAACATGTAATCTGTTGTTGATTTTGTGATCATTCTAAGACCTGGGTTCCCAACCAGGGATACTAGTACTCCTTTGGGTACAACCTAACACCATAGGGGTACCCGAGAAGCCTCTTGGTCAATATTAATAAGTAGTGTTATAGGCCTATAATATTAATCAATTTACCATATTTTAGTTTATTTCACCTTATAATTGACATAATAATAACATCTTATATTTAACAATAAATACATACGTCAATCACCAACAACTGTTATAGTGGCTACACATATCCTATGACTTTCATGTTGGCTCTTATTGTTACTTACTGTGGACAAAAGGGGGTACCGGGAGATTGCGTTAAAAAACAGGGGTACGAAGGGTTCAAAAGGTTGCAAACCAAGGTTTTAATGCATAGATATTTAAATAGAATGGATATCAAATCATTTATAATTAGTCAAAGAATTTAATTACCCATTTTTTTATAAGATTTGGTCATTTTGGATTGTACAAATGCAAATTAGTGTGGATTCATGTGAACTCTATAATAATATAGGCCTAAGTAAGCCAGTTATGTATATTTTGTAAAATAAAATTTCAATATTGATAAATATCATTCACACATAGTTACTAATAAATCTCTGTCTAGTGAATCGCTTATCATTTGGTCACGTATGTTTTTGAATCACATATTTGAAACCTTTTAATTATTAATGTTCAGATATTTCTCAACTTAAAGGGAATGTTTGACTTCTTTGAGGTTAGAAAACTTCTGTCTTAAAATATTGAAAGTTGTTGACAAAAATCTAATAAAATGTATACATTATTTGTGAGTTGCCACTGATTTTTGAACGCCTAAAAAGATTTATGTAAACGTATTATAGAATTTATAGACTTTTATATTTGATGTACGAATTAAAGCTAAATAAACCACAAAATGTCTCTTGTTATACTTATTCTGGTTTTTAATATTTATCAATAAGCACACTCGGTTTGGTACTGAACCTAGAACAATCAAGTTGATCAGGTAGAGGCTACATAGATGAATTTCAGATTTATTTTTTATTCGTGAAAGTAGTCAGATAGTCCCTTTAAGAAACATTAAGACCTTGATTTCAATTTTGCTGCAAATCGTGATAGTGAAAATCTATCCAATGTATCCAATTTGCGATTGGCAACCTCATTTAAATCTTAGTCTGGTGATCCTATCTGATCTTATGGCATCGTGAGATCAGTCGTGTTAATAGTAGAAACGTTTTAAACCGTTCAACAAGATTCATTATTGTTAATTGCGATCATCGTATCATCTTATCATACATTATCAAAGCGCTACGGATCGCATCTTATCGTGCTTTCAGTCGTGGTCATTGGAGTCAATCTGGACCCATTGTTGCGCGGACGTCCAGATTGGACATTTGAAGCTGATTTCGAGCTTTGACCTAGACCCCTCTCCCTAAAAAAATGTTCATTTTACTGGGGATCTTTGCTATTAGAAAAATAACCCCGAGGCTTAAAGTCATAAAGGAATGTCAGGAATTTGCGTTTCATATATATATCGGGTGGGCCTAAAGTAATGTCCCAACTTTTGGCCTTCACTATTTTCCAAAGCATTTACTCAAATGGACTGAAATTTTACATATGATTAGTTTACATGTATTATATTATCTACCTCTGGTGCAAGTTTGAATGATATAGCATCATTAACCTTTAAATGGCATACAAAACTAAATCAGAGGTCGAAAAAAACAATGCCGGACAGAGTCTTCTGAAATCATCCCTACATGTGCATGGTGCCATGGTGTCAGCTGTTAATCAAGTGTCATATGGGATGTTCGTGGGTTTGAGGTGCCAAATTGTCTACACAGAGGGCCTAGATGATGTTAAAACATAAACTTCCCAGCTAGATTTTATACCCCTAGCTAACAACATGGTTTACAGTAGTGCTGATCGGGATTTTATTAAAACATGTTTTGTTGAGAAAGGATGGAGAGGAAGAGGTATAGTAAGAAAATTTCCTGGAAAACACTAGTGTTATCGTTCATTCTTTGCCGCCTCAAACCCACGAACATCCCATATGACGCTTGATTGACAGGTGATACCATGGCACCATGTACATGAGGATGACTTCAGAAGACTCTGTCCGGCATTGTTTTTTTCGACCTCTGACAGATATTGTTTTGTATGCCATTTAAAGGTTAATGATGCTATATCACTCAAACTTGCACCAGAGGTAGATAATATAATCAACTAATCATATGCAAAATTTCAGTCCATTTGAGTAAATGCTGTGGAAAATAGTGAAGGTCAAAAGTTGGGACATTACTTTAGGCCCACCCGATATATATATAAAAATTTCTTGTGTTATAGTCCCACAGTCCATATACAAATAACCCTTAAAGGGACAGTCTGAAATTTTTTTTAGGTCAATTTCTTTTTTGCTCAAGTTTGTGAAAACTATCCACCAAAAACTTTGACTTTGTGTCCTTTATTGTATCTGAAAGTTTTAACTTCAGTCGTTAATTTTTAAACGCTTAAAACATGCTAAAATTTTTAAAAACCGTGTGTTATGTTTTTTAGACACTGATAGAAAACTACTAAACGGATTTGAGTAAAATAAACGCCTAATTGTAGATAAATGTCTTGACTATATATTGTAGAAGTTTCAGTTAGAAATATCAAGCCATTATTAAGCAAAACACAAAAACTAGGTCAAACTGCTTAATAAATACCCCCTGTTTGTAATTAACCCTTTAAAAACAAATCTAGTTTGATCAAGAAGATGCATAGGTATAATGAGCATACTTTAGAAATACTTTGCGCTGTTTTTGATAATGGAAACTTTGAAAGATAGCTTGCCAGGCAAGGTAAAATACGCCCAATGGCAGCTTTGTTTGAAAAAAAACCATTTGGCAGAAAACAGCAACCATCAAATATTCAACCTGTAGTCATAGGCCTACATTTTGTTCAGAGATTAAATTAAGTGTTGTCCAAATACATTTTTTCTCTCGATTTAATCAAGGGCTCAGCATTCATCAATTTAATCGAAATCCTTCTTCCTTGTAGAGTGTTTATGAGCTAAAAACTAAAACGTATTTCAAAGAAGAAAGGCAATAGGGTTTATCGTGTGATACTAAACTAATTCAATAGGTTTCATTAAAATCTATCAAGAATTGTGCCTTTTAGAGTATTTACAACCTAATAATCAACGCGTTTTGAAGAACAAGGGCAATAATTCATATTAAATATTTTTTGATTCTTTTGATTTTCAACAGGGTGATAATAAACAATTTCAGTAAGTTTCGTCAAAATCCGTAAGGAATTGTGACTTGTAGAGTGTTAACGAGATAAAAATCAAACAGGTTTTAAAGAACAAGGGCAATAATTCATATTAAATATATTTCGATTATTTTGATTTTCAATAGGGTTCATCCTTGGGTGATACTAAACAATTTCAGTAAGTTTCATCAAAATCCGTAAAGATTTGTGACGTAGAGTGTTAATGAGCTCAAAATCAAACGATTAAATATTTTTCGATTATTTTGATTTTCAATAGGGTTCATCCAAGTTTCTTCAAAATCCGTAAAAAATTGTGACTTGCAGAGTGTTAACGAGCTCAAAATCAACGCGTTTTAAAGAACAAGGGCAATAATTCATATAATATCTCGGGGAATAAAACTTTGATGGATTCGCATACATGGCCTGTATGATGTAGGGGGATAATGATGATATGATTGAACTACAAAATCATCCATCTTTCCAAATATATCGAAGTTTTGTGGATTCGATTTGAATAAATACGTTTAAAAACACCCCACCCGCGGAGGTGCGGAAAAATGCAAGTGTGGACGTATAAAAATGAGGTCGTCTGTTTGCTTCATGGTTCCTATGGCCCTGCGGTCTTATTCCATTGCTGAAGGAATATGCTTTAGCAGAGGCTAGAAAAGGGAATTGACCAATTTCGACTTTGAAAAGATAAGAAACACTATATTTTATATATTTATATCATATTTTACACTTTAATTCATTTTACATCAGTCTAGCACTTGAAATACCAGGGGAGGTCAAACAGATACGTTATCATAATTGAAAGTCTATGATATTGAATCTTTCTTAATGTACATCAATGATATGAAACAAAACAGACAATCTATAATATTTTACTATAACAACTTAGTTCCTTTAGGGGATCTTTTGGCCAAATCAAGTATTGGTAATAAAAATCTGTACAAGCAAAACAATTCCATTAATCAAAAATCTGATCGCAATTATGGTATAGTAGTGGATTTACGGGAAGTACCACCAGGTGTTTTGAAAAGAGTAAGCATGACATGCTTTGCACGCGACTCATCCTGGATAATCCGTACCCATTTACAGAGTTGATTGAAATTATGAGTGAAGATGACTTATTCAATGGCATCGGATTTTCATATCTTGATGGTGATAAAACCTCATCAGTATGTCAGTTAAACATTGTTGCGTTGTATTCAATACCTTGCTTCCAAAAGATTGTCAAATTGATCCCTATGCAGTTTATAGAAAACAGAATTAATCTGATGCACCATGAGATAAAACCGTCAAATGTTTTTCAAGTTCAAAGTAATTCAGGTCTTTATGTTTGCATTAAATGCATGATCCAACTCAGATTGAATGATGTTACTATAACATGTGTAAAAATATAGACTAAACTTGATATTACTATTAAACTAATTAATATCCTTGCTACAACTTGTATTAACACTTACATGATTGTTTTAAGTACACCCATAGTACCAATAACATACAAAAAGAAGGCTGCAAAAAATAAAACTTGTGCCTTGTTTTTAAAATGTTAAAGGGAATGTAAAACTTTGTATGTGTATCGATTCTGACGTCTGTGGTTCTTGCAAAACTAAAACTGACGAGAGAAACGTGATCTGCATACATATCAATAAAACGCGTTAGTTTTAGTGAAATTTCAAGAACCAGAGACGACAGAATGGAAATTTGAATGGCGCAAAAATGATGCTATGAGAGTTCCCGATACACATACAAGGTTTAGAAAATCGCTTAACAATCCCATTAAATCTACTTTTGTTTATCTGCTGGGTCATTAATTTAACTAAACAATTAAAAATTTAATTTACTGTATTTTATCTAAAATTATGAAATAATAACTATTATAAAGAGGTAAATATTGCTTGACTTTTCTTAATAATGCCCTGTCTAAATTCTGTCTGAATATTGCAAGGCTTAAAATATATCTACAGGTTGAGCTTGTTTCTGTTCGAGAAAATACACTAACAATTACTAAAGACCTCTTGTCTTATCCTCTAACATGTTCCTATCAATGGTCATTGATCTTACCATTGCTCCCACAACACTATACTCTCGTCATTAGACTTTTCATTGGTCAGCAGTTTACTTCTCGACCAATCAAATTCCTTCAAACATACCATTTTGAGAAAATAACATGCTTCCTTGGCACCATCAGGAAAAAAATTCTAAGTGGATATCATGGACACATATTATCATCTTTTTGTTCAATTCGAAAGCTCAATGTGAAGAGGTTTACTAAATTAATGATGAGAATATTGTGTTGTGAAAGCAATAGTAAGATCATTAAAAGTGTATACCATTGTGAAACTAACATTATATATTATACGTATAGACAAAACAAATATTGCATTGACTAACTTAAATTGGATACATTTCTTAATCATATTGTGCCAGCACTTATTGTTTTTTTTAAAATAAAACTTTGACCACCCCTGTAACTATGAAACATCAATGACAATTCTTTTTAAAGGCAACAGTTAGCACAATTATAGGTTTATATAGCTGGTGTTTGTTTCTAGCTTTGAAAACAAATAAATTTTGGCCCCATTCCTTTTTATGTATATAAGTCTCTGTTCTGTTCAAATTTTCAGTAAGAAATCGGTGACGCTTGAAACTCTCATCAAACTGAATGTAATATGATTTTATGATTTGAAAGCTTTAAATAAAATCTAAAAACCTTTGTGAAAGCAAAGTCATAAATGCTAAGTTTTAGAGAAATTTTATTACCACAGACACCTTACTAAAAATTTGAATGATATCAATAGAAGTTTTGAAAACTTCTTAACAATCCCTTTTAAAATGTTTACATTAATCATTTTAAACCGAAACTTGAAAAAACCACCATGCTATTCAAATTACAATTAGGCTAACTATTCCCTTTTACATATTCTATAATTAAAAATAATATATTATTATGATACAAATATAGGCTTATAAATAAACAAAAACAACAGTATGATTTATACAAAATGTATGATAAGTTGAAGGAAATGAAAAATTAAAGTCTCCAAATTTACAAAAGAGTGAAAAAAAAATCAGTTGACAGCAGTTGATATAATAATATTGTGCTTGGTCTAGTACTTATTGTAATGTTGAAGATTTTACTATTTGCCTTGAATGATATGCCTGGCTTTTCAACGAATTTTCAAATAATCATATCATAAATATGCTTAACTTACATAATCATAACTATGCTTATCTTACATACGGTAATCATAACTATGCTTAACTTACATAATCATAACTATGCTTATCTTACATACGGTAATCATAACTATGCTTAACTTACATAATTATAACTATGCTTAACCAACATAATTATAACTATGCTTAACTTACATAATCATAACTATGCTTAACTTACATAATCATAACTATGCTTAATTTTGGTTGAACAATCAAAACTTTAGTCTAATCTAAGTTAAACAATCATAACAATGCTAAACACTTAAGTTAAATAAGATCAGGACCAAGTTAAATAACTATGCTTAACCTAAGTTAAATAATCATTACTATGCCTGATTTAAGTATAAAATAATCATAACATGCTTAATTTCAATTGAATAATTCTCTACTAATACTACCAGTATAGCAATTGGTCCTTATTTGTCACTCTTAGCATTTACATTTGGGCATAACTTCTAGTAAACTTTGACTTTAATTGAAGGGATAAGGTGTCTAATAGATAAGATAATTGTAGAATTTGTCAGTATCAAAATCTGAAAACCATTCTTCTGGTCTTTATTGTAAAGGTATCACAGAAGTTGTAACGCTTGCCACTTCTTGGTTGTTATAAACATTCCTACGTAGAGCTGTGACTATCAACAGCATATCATATTGTATTTCAATGAGAAAATGTTGACATGGACCTTATTCTCGAAAACATAAATTACTATGATTTTTGTGTTCCAGTAATCTGATTGGTCAATTACTAGAATCGATTTGAAATATAGCTTTATTATCCAATCAAATTACTATATTTCTTAAAATCTTGATTTTATCTTAGTTAAGTTTTCGAGAATAAGGCCCCAGTTTAAAAAGAGTCAAGTTGATATTTCCAACACTAAATATATATATCCAAATCTTCAAATATGTGATCTGTTATTTTTTAAAATTTGGGGTTTAAGCTTTGAAATTAATTTGTATACCCGACCATCTATAATAATGTTAAAAAAATGGTTTAGCCCTGCAGTGTCCACATATTACCAAAACCACTGTATATATTAATCACTGAAAGCCCCTCACACTCTTATTACAAGCTAATTATAGACAGACCTTTGGATTATGATCATGATCAGATGAAAGACTAATTTCAAACAAAATATCTCAGTCTCTCCTTAATTTATTACATTAGATTTTAAAAATTCAGGCTCTAATACCGGTTTTCAAACCTCTTATGTCATTAATTCCAAACTCTTTTAAACATGCCTTCATTTTTAAATGTTGCACGACTACTCTGAATTTTACATATTTGCTGCATCAATTAGCAAGTGACTGAGCAAGGAAACGCCGTTTTTTGAAAGCAGGAAACCTGTCATTAATCTCCTTTAATTTAATATTAATTAATTTACCCAACTTTGAGAACCTAGTTTCTTATATCTTAAACAAATTGGATTTCTGAATTTTCTAATCACTGGAACCACAGACATCAGATTAAAAGCAGATGGTTGCTATGGAAGCTATAAGAGTTATGGTAAACATACAAAGACTAGAGAAACCATTTTCCAATTCCTTTAATGACACTTACTACATGGCAATGACGTTATAATTGACCAAAATCGTTTTCTATCCGAGCATGTTTAGGACATAAGGTTGGTGTCAGGAATCTTCAGACAGCTTAAAGGCATGATCTATAATATTGTTGACCTCTTATATAATGAATAAACAATTTAATATCAGTATCTAAGAGTTAATGAATTAAGAATAAGACTGAGATATTTCCAGCTGTAAAACTCTAACAAAATCAGAATGTCATAAAATTAGAAGAAACAAAGAGCTAATTTGTTAAATCTCTAAAACATCATTAAATACTATGATAGTGTATATTTTAACAACATTTTTTCTTACTGCTATTTTTCCGACTGCCATCTAATTTAATTGTTTGAGGTTGGTCCGCTGCTTTCTTTTGTTGTTCCTTTTTCGATTGTAAAACCAATTTTGTTATTGCTAAAAACATCTAAAAAAGACAATAGTGATGTATTAGAATTTCCTTGTCCTTGTTTTAAATAGACTGGTTTAGCACAATGGTAAACAACCCATTTCATAAAGACAAAAATATCCCATTGAGTAAAGAAACACAGATAAGCAGTTCCCACAGAAGACTGGGATATGGCATTGAATATCATTTGAATTTTGGTTCCTTTAAACTGTTAACATTGAGTAATTTCAAGTCTATAAGTCCAAAGGAATCAACCAATATTATCTTCAATGTAAGGTTTTTTACAATATCAATTATCTCCCTTGAAAATTAAACTTTAAAATTTACTTGGAGACATATCATTAACCTATTGATGTAATATCAGTGAGCAGCAGAGCAGTGGTGGATGTGGCACCAGATAGGGTATGCTTACTCTTCTAGACACTGGATAAGACTTTTCATTACAAAATATTTACTTATTTATTGATATACTTCCTCAAATGAGAAACAGCTACCAATGGATTTCGAGATTCGTTTCACAGTTTGAATCATTCTTGCTTAGGATTTATTATTAATTATGGTCTAACTTACTTCTTCTACATTTTTATTATCTTTGGCACTGGTTTCAAATAATTGTATTGACATTTGATCAGCAAATCTTTGAGCATCTGTTGATACAACAACTTTCCTATCTGGATCATCATCTTTATTACCAACTAGAAAATAAAAATAGCGATGCCCCATCGTAATACGCCCACTTTTGTAATGGCAGCCAAGTCGTCCGGGAGGTCGACAAGAACTATCAGTAAATGAAACATATGTCGAAAACCGTGCAATCAAGAATGTTTACAAAATTGAACGATTGAAATATTTTTCAATTCTTCTGATTTTCAATAGGGTTAATTCCAAGGTCATGACAAACACTCACACCAAGTTTCATCAAAATCCATCAAGAAACCAGCTCTCTATCGTGTTCACAAAGTATTTTCAAAAACAAGGGCAATAACCCATTAAATATTTTTCGATTTGTCTGACTTTCAATAGGCTTCTTCCTTGGATGATTATAAACACTCACAATAATTTTTATCAAATTCCATTGAGAAACCAGCTCTCTATTGTGTTCACAACTTTGAGAGTGTTATGGGCTATTAAACTAACACGTTTTAAGGAACAAGGGCAATAACTCATAAAATATTTATCGATGTTTCTGATTTTCAATAGGGTTAATCCCAAGATCATGACAAACACTCACACCAAGTTTCATCAAAATCCATCGAGAAACACGCTCTCTATCGTGTTCACAAAGTATTTTCAAAAACAAGGGCAATAACCCATCAAATATTTTTCGATTCTTCTGATTTTCAATAGGCTTCTTCCTTGGATGATTATAAACACTCACAGCAAGTTTTATCAAAATCCATCAAGAAACCAGCTCTCTATCGTGTTCACAACAATTGTGGACAGACAGACAGGGGCGACTACAATATACGCCCACATTTATGTGTGGGCGTATAAAAAGGGAAACAATAAAATTTTGAATGCTAGTGCACAGATTGGTTGAATTAGACAAGCAACATCATACAATATGCAAGGCAATGAGGAAGATTTTTCTGGGATAAGGGCTCAAATCTTCTCCTCTTTTATTTCAATTGCCCTACCCTTTCTTTGTGCAATCAAAAAAAGCGTCTGGAAAACAAAATACTGTGCTCTGATAGAACACACTGTTTCTTAAAACAGAAGTTCACCATTCATGCCTTATATGTTTGTATAGTAAGATGTATATCTGAAGGGATTTGCATTTCTAGTGCTTCTGAAAGCTATTTACATATATTCCAGACCCAAATAGACCCTCAACCATACCAAATGTTCCCTTTTAATAACAAGAGATCACATCAAGGGTTTTGTGGTTCTTGCGATGTGTACATTTTGTTACAATAATGAGATAATAATCATACCTAATATTCTATTAACCACATCACAGTTTTGATCTATTTCATGTAACCATCTTTTAACATTAGCAAATGATTCACCACTAGATACATCATACACCACTATCACACCATGTGTACCTCGATAATACCTATAACATAATAGAAACATTAGATTATACAAAATATCATAATGAGAAGACACTCAGGAATAGTTTATCAGTTTTAATGTTGACATGAGCATTGTGTACTTGTAATGGGCAAACTTATAATGTAGCACTATTCACCACCAATCTTCTTCTGAAGATTTTTGAGAATGCAAAAACTCCATTGAACTCTCAAAATCTAAAAATATTGCCGCAAGTTTAACTTACGTTGATGTAATAGTTCGGAATCTTTCTTGGCCTGCAGTATCCCAAATCTGTAACTTGACCTTTTCACCCCCAACATCAACAGTTCGAATTTTAAAATCTACTCCAATTGTAGTAATATAAGTACCTGTCAAAAATTGTATGATTATAAAAAGTATTACAATATCAATAGGGTAAGAACAGTTTTTTTTGATAAGAACACTTCATTCACTTTAACTTATGAAATGACTTCAACTTATGAAATGACTTTAACTTATGAAATGATCAACAGCAACTTGCTGATAACATTGTTCAGTGCATGTTCAGTTAAAACCATAACAAAAGTGTTATGAAATGTCTCCAAAGTGTTTTGCTAACAAAATGCAGGACTGATCTTCAACAAGCACTGAACTCATTCAGCCATCTTAGACTGCTACAATAAAACTTATCCTTCTGAAAAAATATCCTACTAGTACTAATCATAAACATGTGAAATAAATATACCTGAGAATGTGTTGTCTGCAAACCTTAACAATAAACTGGACTTTCCCACACCTGAAATACATTTATATATCAGATATCAGAGCAGTGAACCTGGAGATTTCAGTTATACACAAAAGTACAGGGCTCTTATTCTCAAATGTTGTAAAGGGGAATGCATTTTTTAGGATCTATTTGAGCCTTGAATATAAGTAAATAGCCTTCTTTTAGTACAGATTACAGCTTCAGGATGTAGAATCTGGATTTTTAACCATTCAAGCTAGATATAACCTATTGAAAATTTACATATATAACTTCCTAAAGTGACTCATTATAATCACATTATTTAAGCAATCTTCTAGGTCTAAATGTCAATTACTCCTATCCTATGTAGGCCCAGAGATACAATCTTTTTTCATGTTCATATAACCTAGTGAGATATGACTATGAGCCACTATTATTGATACTAATAAAGATTATGCCATGGTCTTGTGTTTGGCCTAATTCAATTCATAGCAACAACAAAACCCCCAAAAACTGTCAAATAGATCTGATTGAAGATGGAACTAACTCCAGTAAACTAACTAAAGTCTAATTAATTAAACTGAGCGAGGCCACAGAACATACTTATTTAACATAAACATGTTGTAACTATCAACACAAAGTTAATTTAATGTTGATAGTTCAATAGAGGCAACACTAGACTGTCATGATTAACCACTTAATGATTCAGAATGAAATGACAATAATTTATAATGATTGACATAATGACAGTGCCAGTGTCAATCAATGAGTGTCACTAGAACATTTTGTCCATTGATTGGGTTTGCATAGCAGACTGTCATTTTCAGTCGAAGTACAGTAGGTCAGTAAAGTCAAAACTACATACCACTGTCGCCTATGATTAGCAATTTGAATAAATGGTCGTATTCTCTTGCCATTTTCAATATTTTTGTCTAGGAAGTCGATTTTTCATGGGAGGATGTACCGGAAGTGATAAAAGTAGTCACTGAGCATGCTCAAAGTCCAATGCACATGCGTAATTATTAATTGTAAACTTCCGGTTTAAGAAAATGTGCAAAAATGTGAAATAATTCGTCTGCTCAAATTGTTACTTTGTTTTCGTTTGTTTTATTTTTTGTAATCAAATATGAGACCAATTATATTTTTACGCCCTCAGAAATTGTTGTCACGTTGTTTTAGTCGGTATTTATCTTCGGTTTCATCTCAGTAAGTTTTAACTTTTTAAGTTAAATTTAACCTTCACCAAACAGGAAACTCGACTGTTCAAGATAACATAATTATAGTCCGAAATACTGTGTTAAAATGTGTCCGATCTATGTATGGAGGCAAAGATAAGATTTTGTCATACCAAAATGCAATTGATCAGTGTATGATATGTTTTATTTTACAGAAATAATGCCAATGGTACTGTGCAGCTGTCATATAATGAATTTGGACGAGGATCAGAAAGTAAGGGTCCACTGGTGATGGTTCATGGGTTATTTGGAAATAAACAAAATTTAACGTCACTTGCCAAGCGGTTGAGTAGTGATGGCAGAAAGGTAACCTTTTAAATACATTCTTCTGGCTCTGGTTCATAGTTTTTCTAAAAAACCTTCTTTCAAACATATTAAAAATGTCACAAACCTTTCTGAAGTGTTTTTTTTTCTCTTTCTATGTGCATATATGCATTGGTCCAAAATCTCTGTATTTTATACTGTTCTTATGAAAATTGCATACCAATTTAGACTGTACGGCAATAATTCCAATAATTCTAATGCAGAAAAAAAAAGAGAAAAGATCTTAGTTTTAAAACCATGTTGCTTCTTTCTTTCTTTTTAACAATTGTAATCTTCAAAATTGGGCAATGTCATAACTATTTTTATGTTTGTAGGTGATCACAGTGTGCTGTAGAAATCATGGTGAAAGTGGTCAGAGCTCAAATATGGATTATCATTTAATGGCTAAAGATTTAGAAAATTTGTTAGATGATTTGAAGTTAAAGGATGTTATATTATTAGGTCACAGTATGGGAGGTAAACTAGTCATGACCTCAGCTCTAACACATGTTAGTAATTATAGTACACATATATTTATTATTAATCTTTAGGTGTCTGATCTACAGTAATAACAATCTGTACAAACTGGATGATTATTTTAATCAAAAAATAAAACACATCTAAAGAATGGCAATATCAAGAGCAAAAGTTGTATAGAAAAGTTGGCTTCTCCAAACTCCATAGAGAATCTAAGTCGGATTCATAGAACTACCATACTTGGCTTGTCCTGCAAATAGAGCTGAATCAATATTCCTGATTAAAAATGAGCAAAAAAAAGCTTGCTTTGTAACCAATTAACCATGAATGTGATTGGATACTGATGAAACATATTGGCTAACTTATATGACCTAAATATAGTTAAATTTCACATAGATAATCTTATTGTATAAGCTAAAGGAAGTTTCAAAATCGAACCTGAACTAAAGCTTTTAGATTCTGAACTTTTTGTACTGTTTCACTCTATCTTAAATTATTAATGGGTTTCCCCAAATATCTTATAGTACTTTATTTGTAGCCTATAATGAAAACTTGTAATTTTTTAGCCTGACAGATTAAAAGGTTTGGTAGTAGTAGATGTTACACCAACAACCAGTCCCAGTGGTCATTTAGAATCCTATGCTAGAAAGATGAGAGAAATACCTTTAAGAAAGAATTTATCTTTATCTCGAGCCAGATTAGAAGTTGATAGTCAATTACAGTCTACAGTACCGGTAAGGGTTATAGATGCATAGGCTAGGCATTAGACATTAGGAAAAACTTTCCATAACTTCTTAAACATGGGTTTCCTTTTTTGAAAATGAAAATGCTAATACCTTTATAAATAGAAATTACTTAGCTTAACTTGACACTAAAAAACTAAAATCTTTAAAAAGCTAAATTCACAATTCTCAAATGCAATAATGTGCTCTGCATCTTTTTTTCACTCTGTTTTAATAAGATGTACTTAACTTTCTATGACATCTGTTTATGTCTAATTTTCTCAATTGCATAGGCAATAATAGTACATGTACAAGACTTTAAGCTTTACATTCATTTTCTTCCTTTTTTCTTCTTTTCTAGGATAAAATAGTTCGAGAGTTTCTCTTGACCAATTTGATAGAAAATAGTAATGGTGATGCTGAATGGAGAGTTAACCTAGATGCTATTATTGATAATTTTAACACTATATTAGGCTTTCCTACTGATTTACATGACGTTACATTTAATAAACCAACTTTATTTATTGGTGGCACTAGATCACCTCAAATTTCGTAAGTAAGACATTATTCTAATGTGAAAAGCTTCTTGGTGATAGAATCGGATCCAAAACTCCTTAAATTGGATTTGATGATTCAAATCACTGAGCAGGTATATTCATTGCCACAAATCACCTACCTTTTAAGTTATGTTCAAACTGTGTGTTGATTGATAGGGCCTTATAATTTAGGGCTTAAAACTGTGTATTTAAAAAGGCCTACTGGTCTGAATTCTGTCCATGATCATTCTTAAATCTTGAGGCTTCAAGCCCTTGAGAAGTAGAATTTTCTATTTAATTTCTTTAAATTATACATATGTTATGTTTGTTTTAGAGGGCTAAATTGTAAAAAGGCCAGGCCTAATTTTAACCCTAATAAAGATATTGTTATTATTATATTATTGTGAATGTTTTCCAATGAAAAGTGTTTTGCTCCCCGAAAACAAAATGTCATTCTGAAACTCAGTTTGTCAACGTGGCATCCATCCATTTTTGTTTATATTTCACATAGAAATTAAATTGAATATTGGTGTGTTCATTGACAAGAAATGTTTTTGTTTAACATAAATATTTTCTTCAAATGATGTAACATAATTGTTGTTTCTGTTTATTTGCAGAGGAAACACTATTCCAAAGATAAAACAATATTTTCCAACCAGTGAAATAGAGTTGATTGAGGGTGCTGGACACTGGGTACATTCTGAGAAATCCAACCAATTTTTACAACTGCTAAAACAATTTCTAGAGCAGAAAGAACTGTGATTCAGTATTTCAATATTTAAAAAAAAAAATCTGATTCGCCTGAACATATCACAAAATAAATCATAAGATTTAAAAAAAAAATTATTGGTGAAAGTATGCTTTTATATATTATGCATTTTAAGACTTTTTCAAATGATTATGCATGTACCAAATTATTCTTAAATTAAGATATTTGAAATGAATTACTTTTTTTTAATCAAACATATTTTGCCCATCAATACAACACCTTTCGTTTTTTATTTGTATATGCTTAATGGATAAAATTTATTTGTCATTTGAGTTTTTCTAAACAAAATTATGTATATGGAGAGAGTATCAGTCGTATCAGTTTGCACTTCCCACTTATTTCCAAAGACTTCAGATCGATAGGAATGATGCGAATTGATACTATAAGTGGCCCTACTACACATACACTATTTAGTTACGGTCTTTACAATCCCTTTAAAAGGGGAACGTTGTCTTGGACAATCTACCCAAGTCTCAGAAATTGGAATGGTTACCTAGGCTTATCAGTTATTATATTGCTCACAGCTCTCCCTTAACATCCACGTGTATCCATATGTATCAGCGTCTGAAGACAAATGTTTAGTTGGGGTATATTTGCGGTTGAAAAACCATTTTTATGCAGTTCTAGAACTTGTTAATGCTATATAACATATATATTCAATATCCATATCGATAATACCGATTAGGAATTTGTTTAATGGTATGGAATAATCTGAAAGGTTTATGGCAGAATGCGCAGAATCCATTTTGTTTGTGGCGCTTTGCGACTCGGCAAACCATTCACACAAACCCTTGACACCCTTGACTGGATAATATTGAAATAAAATTGACATATAAAAAAGAAATAATGATAGTTTTGAATTCTACTGCTTTTCAAGACCGAAGACATCATTAAAATGAATCCCCTGAGGCAGTGGCGTGGTGGCCGGGGGGGCCTGGGGGGCACGTGCCCAACCAGCGAATGGAAACCAGGGGGCGCCGACGTTGCAAGGGGGCGTCAAAGGCCCTTCGAAAAAAAGTCGGTCGTTAAGAAACAATAATTATTTTAGTCCCACTACAACTCGGGCCCTCCCCCTTATTTTTGACCGAATAATGTCAGAACACTCTATAAAATTGCCGCTCGCGCCTTTGGCGCTCGCAGTGCCGTTCCATTTGAAGCATGTTATATTTCAGAGTCACCCCCTCTCCCCCCCCCCCCACATTTCTATAAATCCTGGATCCGCCCCCGTTATTGATATCCGTCGGTAAAGTTGAGCCGACCTACCGCAGACATAAACATACAAAAAAATACAAAAATATAGCGTCAAATAGCCTTCCTGCATTGTTTGAAATAGCTAAAGCCTTGAAGTTTCCGAGTGTCTTGGTGTAAGTGTTTGTAATCACCCAAGGATTAAGCCTTTTGAAAATAAGAGCAATTGAACAATATTTACTATGAATTATTGCCCTCGTTCTTGAATTGTTTGTGGACCCGATAGAGAGCTGATTTCTTGATGGATTTTGATGAAACTTGGTGTGAGTGTTTGTAATCACCCAAGGATAAAGCCTATTAAGTTGTGATAAATGAAGGGAGTGAGCCGAAATGTTACATTTCACTGCTTACAGTTATTCAAGGGAGACAACTATGAGGGTCTCTCATAGGTCCGCGCTCGCTACAAGCGTTCACTATGACAAATGGTAAAATTGCTTTTGTACTTCAAAATTAGGTCTTTCCGGTCTTCCTACGGACTGAATTAAAAAAAAACAATTATTGGTGAAAGTAAGCTTTTATAAATTATGCATTTTAAGACATTTTTTTTTTCAAATAATTATGCATGTACCAAATTATTCTTAAATTAAGATATTTGAAATGAATTACTTTTTATAATACATGTATAACATATTTTACCCATCAATACAACAGCTTTCGTTTTTTATTTGTATATGCTTAATGGATAAAATTTATTTGTCATTTGAGTTTTTCTAATTTTTTATGTCAATGTAGACACTTAAGGTATCAGTCTATCAGTTTGCACTTATCCACTCATTTCCAAAGACTTCAGATTGATAGAAATGATGCGAATTGATACTATAAGTGGCCCCTTTAAAAGGGGAACGTTGTCTTGGACAATCTACCCAAGTCTTAGAAATTGGAATGGTTACCTATGCTAATCAGTTATATATTGCTCACAGCTCTCCCTTAAAATCCACGTGTATCCATATGTATCAGCGTCTGAAGACAAATATTTAGTTAGGGGTATATTTGGAGTGAAAAACCATTTATTTGCAGTTCTAGAACTTGTGAATGCTATTAACATATATATTCAATATCCATATCGATAATACCGGTAAAGAATTTGTGTAATGGTATGGAATAATCTGAAAGACTTATGGTTCAGAATGCACAGAATCCTTTTTTTTTTTGTGGCGCTTTGCGACTCTGCAAACCATTCACACAATTTTGGACAATCTCTTGACACCCTTGACTGGATAATATTGAAATAAAATTGACGTATAAAAAAGAAATAATGATAGTTTTGAATCTACTGCTTTTCAAGACGGAAGACACACCCCTCACTGAAGTTCAAAAAGCTTGAATCGCTCACGACGGTGTTAAGTCCACGCCTCAGATCAGCCAGATGGAAATCCTGACCATTTGGTATTGTAATGTTTCCTCTATGATTTCATGTAGATCAGTGGTTCCCAACCTTTTTCAAGCTGTGGCCCAAATTCACGAAGCTCCCAGCGCGCCATGGCCCCCTGTTCTATTACAAACTAGGGCAAAATAAAGAATTCAGTGAAAGGGTTGTTGTATACATTCTCATGCGCCATGGTTCCATGACTAACATCCATTGGCCCCAAGATTGGGAACCACTGATGTAGATCAATTACAGTTAAGTTACAAACGGACCAAAGGCAAACTGCTACATTGAACTCGTATAAAGGGACAAGCATGTCGTACAATCGAATAGCGACATAACTAACTTGGGAGGAACATTTTGGGAATGTACTACTTTAAAGAACGTTCTTTCAAGATAAAATAACACTTACAGGTCAAATCTCTTATCACTTAATATAAAATCTTCAGATTGATAGATAACGGTCGCATTGTCCAGTACAGCAATATGAGAACTGTTCTGTGGAATATTGCGCTAGTTCTCCTGATAGCTGGTGCTGATTGTGCACAAGTGCATATTTATGTCAGCCCAAGTGGATCGGACTCCAATTCAGGGTAAATTATATTAGCTACTCTTTCCGGAACACCTTACATTATTTCTCTGGAGTCCATTGCTGTGTAATTATTGCTCTAAACTTTCCTTTGAAGAGGATTTTGTTTAATAATATCGAAATTCTCTTAAGCCTCTACATATCTTGCACACTGATACGGGATACAACAGACGTCATATACTACCTAGTTGAATTTCGAGACATATTAAGAATGCGATAAAATTGAGTTAAAAAAAATGCATTACAGCATTTATGTGTGAAGCCTTTCGGCTTGTAGCCGGCAATGATATATTATCTGCTCCAAGAGTTTTTCACGTCTGTTAACCCAAGCCTGCCTTGGTCGCCCACCCCTTCATTGTTAGCATGTCGTTCTTATACATGTACTATCTCAGATCATTCTGGCTTTAGCGTTTCTCTTAACCATCTTTTATTTGTTACAATTTGTAACTTCCAGGTTAACTGTCTCTCAGCCACTAAAAACTATACAAAAGGCAGTTAACAAACTTGATGAAAGTGGCGTGAAAGGCAATGGTGAGTCGACTTATTGCTTTTAATAAAATTACCAAAAGGTCTCACAAGAACAAATATTAGTCTTGATAGTGCCTAATAGTTTTATTAAGATACTTTTCAGTGACTATGTAATTATAAAAATCCGTAGAAGCAAAACAATTCCGTTAATCAAAAATCTAGTCCAGAGCATGACAAAATCGGATACTGTATACTGATTTGAATTTATTCATTTCAAGTCAAATCTGTATCAAATTGTTTCGAAGGCTTTTGGATCCAAGATAATTTTACCCTTTGGTTGACCATTCCACCAGTAATTTATTATCCGTGTTTGAATATCTGCTTGTTACTTTTTATTACAGAAGTGTTTATAGAATTAATGCAAGGTTACCATGATTTATCATCTAGTGTTATATTCCCACATGGTTACTCAGCACCGGTTACTCTTCGTTCTTACAATCATCAAGAAGTCCATGTTGTATGTTTATTTACATTAGTTTCCAAAAGCTAGAAATCGAACGAATCCTACGTAGTAATGTTAAGACTTTTATTTTAAGCAAATACATTGATAAGACATAAATTATTGGCTTTGCTGCACTGAAGTACGTTTCTGGGAACAATACGAAGGACTTTTCTTAACAAAATTCTGATCAGTCATTGATGGCACGAGGATAAGAAGTCGATCATTAATTTACTATAGGTATTTAATTTCTGATTTCAAGATCATACATAGTTGCACTTTTATTTTCCTGATAGGTCAAATGGAATGTTTTTTATATATCACGTTGAACTATCTTATCTATAAAATCTGCCGATAAGCAATGGCGCTAAGATCTTATCGTTAGTACAGAACTAGATTATGTGTTGCCGTTCTATTTTCAGACCGGAGGTAGACGTATCCATTCATCAAGCTTCAAACATGTTACAGATTCCAACATATTGAATATTATACCTCAAGTTGCCCATTCGAAGGTAATTGTCTGGACACATTGCTAGTAGCTACACTTTTGAAGAATACAATACTCGTTGAATGTCCATTTAGACTACCAGGATCTGGAGAGAGAACCACTTTCAGGTCTCATATTGAATTAGGTTGCGCCTAATAATTAGTTGTTCAGTGCCTATTCTTGAAAACGTTGTTCTGTACCACTCTTAAAGATATCCCTATAGCCCAGGTACCGTGTGTGTTAAAGATAGATGGAAACAAGAAAAAGACTGTGATTATGCCGCTGTTTTGACACAATATGTCAGGACCTTTCCACGTGAAGAATCAATGGCCATAGCCAAGACATGAATCTCATCTTAAAAAATAGAAGAACCAAATTGCTGATATTGAAATCTTCCACAACATTTGCATCAGAATTACCACGTAGGTCTTGACCTTTGTCTTCTGTAGGTTTTACAAATTCATCTTTCGGATGTTGGTATCACTAATTATGGTACGTTGTCTAACTATGGTTTTTATAGAGAAAGAGTTGCACCTTTAGAGATCTTTGTTAATGGTAATCCTTTACGACTCGCTGAATGGCCTAATAATGTAAGTGATCGAAATTTAACGAGAAGGAGAACACCAATGTAGTAAGCTTTGGAGAAGAATGACACAACATGTAGCGTATTAAAGGCGATAAATGATATAGCATCAGTAAATTCCTAGTCAGGATTTCCCAGGCAAATGAATATATTTAGTTGCCTTCTTCTTCTCATTAGATGTCAACGTGGACTGAAGTCAGCCATAAAACCGAAATTCTGCTCTAAGAACAGATCTACCCAATGCATTTCATCACATGTTGACAATATATACGATCAAGTATTAATATATCCGATGGTCTCTGATTTTTGTTTAGAAATACATCAATATCAAACAAGTATTAGATGGTAAATTTGGAAAGAGATTTACCCACGAATCAACACGAGATACCAAATGGAAGCAAGAGAAAGAACCATGGGTATTTGGGTTTTGGTGAGCATTAAATATTTCTTCCCAACAGCCACTTCATCCAAGAATCAGATCCTTGTTTCACAATATAGTTTTACTGACCAATTTGCATCACTTGTAGTTGTATCAACGTTCAAGATGCTCCATAATGTTCACCACATAGTTTTTTTTCTGTGTAATATGGAATGAGCTTTGCCTTGTGAGCAATGACTGTAAGCACTATGAGCATTCGTGAAACATCCTCCGTGAAAACTGTTAGTATCACTAACGCATACACCATTAGCATGTGATGCTATAACTTTGTAAAGTCCTTATTCGTTCTTTATCCTGTTTAAGGTATTGGGGTTGGGCTGATATGTCTATCAAAGTAAATTCAATAGATACCAGCACGCATACCATTACTCTGGCAGAGAAGGCCAAGTTTGGATTAAGAACAGGTATGGACATTTTTGTGAACTCTGATTGTAGCGACCCCAATTTCACTTTTTTCCTTATAATTATTCAATCATAAACAAAAATTCAAAATACATGTACTCTAAAATATTAATTGATCCTTATGATTGTAGACTTGTGGCAAACTGAATCAAATGAATCTTTAGACCCTGTCAGATGATCATTATCCCATAAACTTAGGAATGATGTTTCATGAACTACACGCAACCATTTACAGCTTAGCTGAATGGAATAATCCAGATCACCGACAAGGTTATTATCATGAATGCAGGACTGAAATGGATGTCAATGTATTTACCTTATTTCAGGAAGTTTGCTTGATGGTAATAAATTAAATGGATATGATACACAAGGAGGATATTTCAGAGTCATCAATATGCTGTCAGAGTTAGATCAACCGGTAAACATATTTTCCGGTTTTCCCTATATGGAAAAAAAACACAAAACGTAATTTTAGGACAACAAATAACAAAAAGTCCATGATATTTATCTTGTCGCTATCATGAACAAATCCTTTAAAATCTGTATTAGCACCTAAAGTACTGTACTGGCAACATTGTCGACAACATATCAGCCAACATGTTGCCGAAATGCCATGTTGTCGAAAATGTTGCTAGTGTATACAGGTTCGGAAACATTCAGCAACAAGTGGCATAACATGTCGAACTGTTGTCCTGTGTGTACAAGATCAAATTTGTGTTGCCCAGGTGTTTCGACGATATGTTACAGTAAGGTAGTCACTTGTATCTTTAGCTGCGTAGCTCTTTCAGATAACTCAAATGAAGATGGGTATTTGATAAGTTGAAATTGACGGTTGATGGTTTCCAGATGTATTCGAGAACGCAACATTATAGGAAACTTTTTCGCAACTGGAAATTCTCTCTTATGATGCTGTATATTTATATGATATTTATACTATATAATATGACTATTCTAGGGTGAATATTACTTGGACAGATCAACTGGTATCTTGTACCTCTGGCCTAATACACCATCTGGTAAATTGTCATCAACAGATATAGTTTATGTTTCTCTTATTGATGACTGTATCAAGTAAGATTTGTTTAAATATTGATCAAAGATGAACACAACCTTAAACTGAATATAGCTTATCGGGAGAGTACAATGATATATATCTCCATAATCTGGGAAGAAAATAACATTGATCATTCAATGATAGCAAATTAGACTATTATCATCTTGTCGGTATAGCATGCAGAATAGGGTTGCTCTTTTCAAGTAGGGATTGGTGCTCATATTTTTAAAGATCTCCGCTCTTTGATTTGCCTGGAACTATTCCAGATTACCACAAGGCAAGACGAACCTCAATCTCCAGGACTTCACATTAGAGGCATGTCGACATTATGGTATATGGGGATCACATCTAAGTCATCTGAAACTTTCTAACCTTGAAATCAAGAATATGGGTAAATATTATATTACATACTGTTGCAGTCTTATTTCATAAATCTTTCTATATTTGACTATATTTGAGCATACTCCATCATTTGTGAGTAACATCTTAGTTATATACGTCATATATATCTACATTAGACCAAACAAGTGCAGAAAAGTAGGACGTAAAACTCCAGTTCATCGCATTTCAGCAGTTTCTTTTTAATTACATTTCCGTGTGAATGTCAGTGCTGTGAAGCATTTCTAGGCAAGCTGGCGAGGCCATGGAATTGCCACAATCTATCCATTTTCTTTTGTCCGAAACATACAATACTGATACAATTGCTGAATTAGGATACAGAAAGATTAACTAGAATAATATATATTTCAGGATCATATGGTTTTAGATGTACCGACCAATGTAATTCTGTGAGTGTATCAAGATGTGATATACATCATAATGATGGTGGTGTCTTCTTGAAAGGTAACTGTTATCTTCTGATATCTGTTATTGCTACAATACAAACCTCTGGCGAGATAGTTGCAGAAATCGTATGCACTGATGGCTCATGGCTTTATCCTAATGCAATTATGAAACAATAAGGATTGGAAACGATGTAAATCTTGGTGAGCAATCTATACATACACAAAAACTCCGATTTGCGGGGGAAAGCGGCAAAAACCTAATGCTATGTAGAAATGTCTAATTCAAAACGCAAATGTAACATAATGCAATACCCAATACCTAGAACGTCTAATGCAAAAGACAAAATACAAGAAACCTCTAATACATAATACCTCATACGTCTAATTCAAAAGACAAAGTACAACAAACCTCTAATACACAATACATTTAACTTCTTATGCATTATTGATTTTACAGTGTGAAACACCGTTAGCATTAGACGACATATCTCGATAAACTTACTTACATTTCTACATTGCAATATCTTTATTTGGGTCAAAGTCAAGGCCAAAGTATTTGGCTGTGTTTGTTTACTTTCTTCCCGTTGAGCTACCGTTATCAAAGTTGGCAAATAATATATGTTCTATTATGTATCCTGAATAATTATTGAAAATTTCAGATGATGCTGAAGCTTTTTTCCCTCTATCTTCAGGGCCGTAGGAAGCAAATGAAAACTTTGTGGCTGATTTTTTTTTCCTTCCACAGACATCTAACCCTTTAAAGCATACGGCATCGAACTTCAAAACGCTTGGCACTGAAGGAACATTTAAGGGATTCTCCCATTCTGAAAATGTTGAAAGTCTTTCCTTGCATTTAGGGGTCTTCCGTTTAGAACACCCACCTACTTTTTGAATCTGTTCTTCGATGTCTTCCAAAACTCGTCAAAAGATAATAGGACGTCCGCGGAGCGTCGCATGAAAGGAAATTAACTTTAATTTTCAAAGTTTCCTTATAGGGGGCCAACTCTCCAAACCGCATGCAGTTTTAAAGGTGTGGGATGTAAGGAAATTGTTCTTGGGCTACAATCCCCCAATAAAACCTACAACCTTACAGATGCAAGGAATCAAATTATATTTTTTTTGATATTCTGAGGTTGCAATACTGTCAAAATCGCCTGCTATTCGGAAAGGCCTAATATGCAAGGAAATAGAATGTTATTTTCAAAATTTTCTTGCTGTATAGTCTATATGCCCAAAGTCTTATTCAAGAGGTAGGTATTCTTTTAACGACAATTCTGTTCGGAAATGTATCATAACAAATGTCCTTCTTCAAAGGGGCAGAGCGGGTTGGCTCTTACAGGAATTTTGTTCGGAAAGGCATCGGATGCAAGGCACCGAGCCTAAAATTTTTAAAATTTCTTTGGGTAAAGTAAACCTTCTTCAATGTGGTCGTTTTCAAAGAAAAAAAATCCTGAGACGCGAGGAAATCAACAACTTTCAAAATTTTCAGAATCCCTTAAAGCATAGCCGTAGGAGACCGCGACCCCCCCCCCCCCCACCCCCTGCCCCCCTGTCTCCTACGGCTATGCCTTAAAGGTTCCTTCAGCGTCAAGCGTTTTGATGTTCAATGCCGTATCCTTTATAGGATTGGTTGGCTGTAAAAAAAAATCAGCCCTAGTTTTCATTTGCTTCCTACGGCCCTTAAGAAGAAGGAATAAAGCTTCAGAATTGTCAATGAATATTCAGGATGCATAATAGGACATATCTGCCAACTTTGATAACGGTAGCTCAACGGGAAGACAGTAACCAAACACAGCCAAATACTACGGCCTTGACATTGACCCAATGACCCAAATAAAGTTATTGCAATGTAGAAATGTAAGTAAGTTTATCGAGATATGTCGTCTAATGCTAACGGTGTTTCACACTGTAAAATCAATAATGCATAAGAAGTTAAATGTATTGTGTATTAGAGGTTTGTTGTACTTTGTCTTTTGAATTAGACGTATGAGGTATTATGTATCAGAGGTTTCTTGTATTTTGTCTTTTGCATTAGACGTTTTAGGTATTTGGTATTGCATTATGTTACATTTGCGTTTTGAATTAGACATTTCTACATAGCATTAGGTTTTTGCCGCTTTCCCCCGCCATACATCTGTACACATTCGACTTCTTACCAAAAATAAAATGAGTGACCAAAATTTCCATTTCTTTATTTTGTCTAATCTCTAAGGTGGTGATAGGAACAAGCTGATCTCATCTGGAAGTATAATTGAAGACAATCACTTGTGGAAAATTGGTCGAGCTACATTAGTCGGTGCTAATTTCATTACTCCAGAAGGTGTCAATGTAATCGTGAGGAATAACTACCTACATGATGGTTCATACTCCTGTATCAGATGGGCTGTAGGTTTATTTCATGTAATTTCAAGAGAATGCGTTCATAAGTGCAGCAGTCTAGGGTCATTTGGGAGTTGGGAGATAAATGAATAATCATTTCAAACCAATTCACTATCCAGAGCATTTCTTACCAGTAGCACCCGATTTTGTCATGCTCTGGACGAGATTTTTGATTAACGGAATTGTTTGCTTGTACAAAATGCAAATATTAGAGCTATCAGCATCAGATCAATAACAAGTTCTCTATTCTTCCTCGATCAACGCCCAGTTAACTTGAATACAGAATACTTATTGTGTATAATGAGATTTGATTTGACTTGTTAATGACTGCATTTTTCTTTATCATATCATTTTTCGCTTGTATCTTACACTTTATACTCAGGGCATATTTAACAGTTTGAGTAGCGCCATTGTGAGAGATCTTAACCAAACTTTTAATTTCAGGGAAATGATCATATCATGGAGTACAACTATTTTAATAAGTGTTGTTTTAATTCAAGTGATTGTGGAGCTATTCATGCTGGTAGAGACTGGACCATGGTAGGTTTTAGATTTTTCTGTACCGTTATTCGGGTCCAGCGAGCACTAACATAGTCTCTTTGTCGTATTCCCTGATTTTGTCAACATTGAACTCATTGCCTCGTTTCAATAACCTTTCATTCGTGTCTTCTCTCGTGCCCGTCCTCAATTATCCCATATACGTGCAGAAAAGTAGGACGTAAAACTCCATTCATTTCATTTCATTTGTTTAAGCAATGTAGCCTACGTATTTATTTCAGAGAGGAAATGCTATAAGATATAATTATATAGAGAAATCATTAAGATTGTGGCCTGGTGCTGATGTACGTGGTATTATGTTAGATGACCAGTATTCTAGTGTGAATATTGAACATAATGTCTTTATTGATGTAAGTATATACCACGCAGAGACGTGATATTCTCGTTTAAATTATCTACTGATAGAGCTAAATATACCAGTGCCAGTTATCACTACTTTATCGCAATGTAATTTACATTCTATTTATCACCAACGAACTGTGATGGCATAATGGAAACGCCTGAAAATTAATATTGTAAGTATTTTTATTATCAGTTATTTCCCTTGAAATAATAACTGATTTATATGACTTGCATTTTGTCCAAAACTATTTTACTACCAGTTACTTCCCTTGAACTTGTAACAATACTTTTAACTGTTTTCATAATGACCTACATTTTGTTGAACACTATTATACTACGAGTAATTTCCCTTGAACTAGTGTGTTAGCGTTTTGCTGATTTCATACCAATATGTTATCAAAAATATGCAAACATTGAACTTGCGTTTGTACGTGGGTTTAATTATATTTCCCAGAGGACACGTTACTACCCGAGTATGTATATAAGTATTCGTAAAAGACATATATAGGCCTATGCTGTAATAGTTCAGTTGCTTCACAAAGCAACATGCTAGCATTTCATATTTTATTCCTTAATATATCTGGCCTTAATCAATACATTGAACACTATTTTATGAAAGCAATTTTTGGGTCACCAATGTAACTGAGTGATATGTTTTTCAGAATGAAATCCATGCTAATATTGGAGGTGGTCGAGATAATATAATCAGATACAACGTACTGTATAATGCTACAAAAGCATCAATACAAGTCGATGGTAGAGGGACAACTAAACGATTTAACACTGAACTACAGAAACATCTAAAGGTACTAAACGTAATTACTGTTTCCCCTTGGCCTTATATCCAACCGGCATGACCCGTAGTCACAAAATGACACATTAACCAAACCGCGAAATTTACTCGTACATATAATAAGTATATTACTGCAAACAGTACTGTTTCGGCCTTCTGGGCCTCATCAGTGCAGTGCTGATACTGGAGTTGAGGTTTGGCTAGAAAGCCACCTCAGATGATCCCACATTATGTGATACCATCGTAATAAGTATACATGTATTATGTAAATAACAATAGACCATACTTTCCGAAACATCTGATGGTACTACACTTTGTCAGAATCTACAACTATTACTGCAATTTTACTTTCAAATTCTTTAAACAGGACTTTCGATGAAAAAATTTGAATTTTGCCATTTTGCCATGATTGAAGAGCAAATTCAGTCAACATTAAGATTCAAATATTTGTGCTACTAATAGATATATTTATAACATTTTCATTTAGGCAGTGCCCTATACTAGTTCTGTTTGGACAGCTAAATATCCAAAATTGGCAGCAACGAAAGATACCTGGAATTTACCAGAAGGTAGTTATCTTAGATCGCAATTATTTGATTATAAAACCCTGCAGTGAAAAACCCAAGAAATCAGAACCAGTTAACCAACGAATGTCGAATGGTACGATGGACAAAGACTAACTGTTCTACGAAGAATTACAAGAATTGATTGAACCTTAACTTTGGAAGGGATCCACAAGCCTCTTTCTATGATCAGCGCTATGTTTATATTTTTTAAGTATTCATGTATAATATTCTGTTTTATTACATACATGTAATCACGCACACTCGTGGTGTCTCTGCGCCAAGCTCCCCATGCAATATCTAAAGCCTATAGACACACATGTGCAGTTCTACTATTTTATTTCATATGTTAATGTACAATATATAAATAGGTAATGAAATATATGGTAATATATATTATAACAAACATGGTGTACCGTGGTCACTTGCTTATAATGATATAAATAAAGATAAATACTTTTTAAGGCATGATAATAAACACGTGAGTACCTTTCTTATAGATGTGTTTACAGATCATTCATAAAAACTGTATTACGACAGAGAGGCCAAGTCCACTGCAACCATTGCTATTGAACTTCCTTTACCGTCAGTAAAAATGACATGATTGTTAATGTGAACGATGCAATGAAATAATGTTGCAGCTGATAACCAGGAATTCTAATCCATTCCATTTACCTTCCAGACGTATACCAGTACTGATTTCCTCGCACCAGAATATAAGAATTTCCATTTGGAATGTACTGGACAGGAGTGGGCTAATGGAATCAATTTTGAACAACCTATTGCATTTAGTAAAGTTGGTCCCAGACATCCTTATGGTCCTCAGTATCTTAATAAAGGTATAGAAATAATACTTTGTAATATGGTTTATGTCTCCTTTGAGTCTAAGAAAAGTGCAAAATAAGCGATCTTTATGTATACAACCATTCGCAGTATTCCTTGAATCACCAGCTGTCCCAGATGTAAAAATTCAATCAATCGAAAAACACAACCAGCTATTGACAGATTTTTAATTTTTTTTAGGCAAGTTACCACCAAAGACACAAATACCAACTGGTTTCAGCAAACATCCTTGTAGTGGTACAGCGAAACCAGCCACTGTCATTCCCCGGGTCGCTTATTTACCTGATGGTTCAGCTCCTAATAATCTTATCCATAATATAACAAATGAAGGTAGATATCTCCTGATCAAAAATGCAGTTCTTGATTAATCTTTCACCACTTTTGAAATATAGTTTGGTACCGCCATTCAGAATGATTGATGTTCTTGAATGATTCGCTATTATGATAGTATAGCGTACTGAACACGCTCTCATACCATATGGTTTCCTACACCCGACAAAGACCCAATGGTCAGAACCCCCAGTCTGCTCCTGTGCTAACCACTTCAATTGTTTGCACTACAAATAGTCACCTGGTTATATGGTAGAACATTATACATAGCCAATACCGTTGTTCTTATACTATTATTAAAAATGATTTTACAGGATGCTGGTTATTAGTCAATGACTGTCCAGCTCATCCTAACAATGTTAAAGGAACTTTTAGAGATACATATGGGGAACAACATGAACAAGCTGGGACTAGTGAAGCACACTGTTTAGCCAGAGCTGCCAAAGAATGGAGATATTGTGGATCTGCAAAAAATAAACCTATTACAGCTGTATATGGTCCTACAGGTAATGCAATTGGAGATAATATAATGAAAATGTATACGATGATATCTCAGAATGTCACATGTTCAAATAAAAATCCGTATACAAGCAAGATTAAACAAAAATTACGTCCAAATGATGGCAGCATCGAGATCAACAGTCGTATACTAGTGGACTTTCCTCCAAAGTGAAGTACCATCAGGTGTTTTGATAGGAGTGAGCTGGAAACATTAAGCACTAGAGTCAGATTTGCAACCATCTTTGTATGGTGTACACCGTTTTATTCTTTTGTAGGAGCAATGACAATAGGTGGAGATGGCTGTTTTTTCGCAGCTTATGGTTGTCCAAAACATAATGATAACCGTGTAGGCTTCATGAGAGATTCATACGCTGAACAACATGATGGTGGAGACACTAATGAAGAAGCTTGTTTAAGACGAGCAGCTGGTCAGTGGGCCTGGTGTGGTAAAGAGAGAGATATGCCCTATACGAGTATTTTCAGACCAACAGGTACGTTTAAGTTGGATTCGTTCTGTGAATTTAGTCTTGTCAGATATTGAATGTTTTCTCCAAAAAGTAGGATAGTACCATAGACAATGAATTTAAGTTTGTCTAAATATTAAGTATTGTCAATATTAAATTAGTTTTATATTCTACATATTATGTCTAAGCTACAGAATAGTAAAAATCCGTACAAGCAAAACAATTCCGTTAATCAAAATCGCACCCAAAAATCTGGCAAAATCGAGAGTACTGGTATTAAAAATTTTATTGCATCATTGCATTCTAGATTGTTTATGACAATACAGAATCAGAATACAGAATATAGAATGACTTACTCGTCGATGAGTTTAACAAGTGACTTGATCTTGCTTTCACAGGAGCTGTACGAACTGGTGGTGCTGGTTGTTGGATAAAAGTAACTAAATGTCCTGCTGACTCTACAGTTAAATATTATTTTTATGATGCTTGGGGTGCAACTAATTTAGGATCAGGTAAAATAATTTGCACATTTCAACTAAGTTCAATAAAGAAACTTTATTTTTTTAACTAATGGTTAAAGCCAAGAATAGACGATGTACAGCTTTCTGGAAATAAAAGAGAATCGTGTCTGCATTATGTCCGGACCGTTATCTGCGTATTCTTTTCTTCTATTCTCTAGTGTGTCGAAAATCTCACATCATATCATACTGGGAAACGTATCTCGTATACGTAGACATTCCAGATGGTTATTTAGAAAAAAATGTATAGTTAAATGTTGGCGCAGAAGAATGCTTAAACCTTAAATTTATTTTTACACAGATGATGATGCTAATGAATGTTTCTCAAGAGCAGGTTTCTACTGGAGAAAATGTGGATCTCACAACAATTATCCTGTTACTGCTTATTATAGACCTACTGGTTCACAGAAAACTGTACCATAATATTTTTAGTGGGAATAAAATTTGATTAAACAATATACAAATAAGATTTTTATTTCACTGCGAAAATACGTGTAAGCACTTAAAGTGATTTTCATTATTACGGTTACTGGAACACAAATAGTTTACTGACAAACTAAACAAAATTTGGTGATTAAAAAGCGTGAGGCCAGGCCAAAGGAAGCGAAGCAACTAACCCAACTTTTTAATGCTTAAAATTTAAATGATCTTACTGAAATGGGTGGTCGGGAATCAGGTTGATAAACCACACATCCAAATAATTTGATAAAACTTTATTATACAATATATACAAAAACCCTGAAATATTCAAAAGGAGAGTATTACTACAAAATATACATAACGAAATATAAACTATTAAACCGAAACTATTTGACTTGAAAAGGTTATTAAAGTAATAACTATACAACTTATGCAAAAAGCTCCAAAACTAGAATATAATACAATTATATACAGGCTAACTAAATTAAGCAAAACTTACCCTAAGCAAAAAGGGGTTTTAAATTACCATATCAAGCTAAAGGCTTGAAAGAACTGAATAGTAAAACTAGCCTACAAAGGAATAAAACTGATGTAATGTAAGTGAATTGCTGTAATGAAAACTTTGTTAAAAATGTAATGACTTGCAGAAGAGAAACCAACATTTTCCAAAATAGGAAAATGGCTGCCATATACCAATGAAACTGACCAATATAATTATTTACAGAATAAAACCAAGAAGAGAAATACAATACAAGATTAACTTACCAAATATACTAAGAAATTCCTATTCACAAAACTATCCAAACAACAATATCCAAATTGGTAGAAGAAAACAATTTATGTTGAAACAATCAAATAATCAAAATAGAGATTTCAAACATGGACTTGAAAGTCTTTCCACTTTGAAATACAATAAACTAATGACAGTAAAACTATTGAAAATAGTTACAAAACCAGAGGTTACCAAAATACACAAACTGGAAACTAAGGACAAACCAATGGATAGAGAGAAAGAAAAGATGAGAAGAAATAAGAATGAGTGAGTGAAGAAAGGAAAAGTTCACTCAGTTAAGTTAAGTTAAAGATCTGAAATTGAAGTGTGATTAGAGTGTTAGTAAAACATAATCAGTGTCTGGCTAAAATAAATAATATTTACAATTTAAAATATTGACTCTATTACATTACTAACTTAGGATCCAATACTAGCTGTCAGTCTAATGCCAGATGATTGAGAAACTCTGAAAGTTAGCTACAATAGATAGACAAACAATTCATTCACTGCTGAATGAGTGAAAATTTAGGTGCTAAATAACAGCGCAGAGAATCGCTTTCTTTTCAAGTTTATCATGACAAAATCTATGTTTATGTTCAGGTATCAAATTTGTTGGATTTATATGCCAAACACAGTGGGAATCATTAAATTCGTTCAGCCTGTCCTTAAGATCTATAACCGTGTTCACAGTATAAATTGTTAAAAATGGTATGTCTATATTAGAAAGTATATGATTCTCTTACAACATACCACATTGAACAAATATTGAACGGTATATAAAACAAACATACATTATATTACACCTATATCACGATATAAACATATAAAACTGATTGCAAGGATCAATTTCCTTCTGATATTGAAATAATCTTTTCCAACAACACTCATTATGGTTATCAAAATGAACCTTTTTTTAATTCTACATTCTACGTTAGAGCAAATGAAAAAATACTGCTACTCAAGTATAAACTGATGAACAATTTCGTTATGACAGTTTTCAGTTCTTGAAATGAAATTGCGTTCTACATCTAGCTTTTCCTTTCTTAAGCTCAGAGACAATGCCATGCCAATACCAATATGTCCAGGGCAGGCGAAAGTCAAGAATAAGGGGTTTGAGAGCCAGGAGAATACATGAAAATAATATGTCAATTGCGTCTTGAGTTGTGGTCTTGCAAGGTTGTAGGGTGCATGCGTTTTGTAGGATACATCTAAAGGAGTATGTTCTCAGTTTAAAGAAAGCGTCGTCATAATGTAAGTTGAATTGGTTGAACAGCTGTTATTTGCTACTGTGGTGCCAGTCGGTGCTGTATCAGCAAATTGTAACATTACCACAGCATACGTTATTAAAGTTCCAAATATCTGAAATATATTTATGTAATGAAAAAATTGAGTTATGTGTAACATTTATTCTTTTTTACTAGATTAACGAGAAAGTCGGTATGTAGTATGTGGACAACCTTATCATCAACTTACTGTCATTAACCCTTTTTTCTGAATTGTATTACCGAAAGGGGTACAACCAAGCAGCCGAACCAAGCAGAAGCAGTTTCTTCTCAAATGCTCCTTCGTTCATATGAGGATATGTTAACAAACGTATGAATTGCACTAAACGTGTTTCCTCCCTCATATTTTGAATCCTCATGACCTCATTTTGATATTCTCCTATCATGACTTAGTTTTTTATTTCCAACAATTGACAACTGTCGATAGTTTCCGTAAAGAACGCAGGTTGTACAGCTTGACTTACTTGCTCCGTGTTCGTGATCTCACACAGAGATCATTCACAATGGAAGATTACTTTAAGGAAAAAATACTTACACATAATATAGCAGGAGGGTCTAAAGTGAAAAGACCATAATTAGTGAAACCAATTGGAGGTCCTAGTAGTCTAGCTAAAAACATTGACACCTAAAATGAACATTAACAAGAAACCTCTTATTACAATAAATTAGTTTATGAATTGAAGTCATACAGGGGTCGCGGAGCTATATATATCTGAAAGCAATATGAAATCAATATAACATTTTGTATATAATCCGTTACTCGTCACAGAAAAATAAATTTAAATTCTTAGCCTAGTCTGATAAGGATATACAATATTCGTCATGGGACTTAGTGTGGTAACAGAATCCCTTTATAATTCACAAAGTTACTAAAATTGAATAATAGTGATTGCAAATGGATTCTGTTGAATAGTAGTTATGTCATATAAGTTTGAGAATATATTTCATAGTGCAATCATTAAAACAATTACTCACTGAACGTGACGTTTTTTCATCAATATGTAATACATCCACTTTATTGAGAATTGCTATTGGTTGATGAGCCTGTAAGTATAAACAATGGATATAGAGAATAAAATACTTGATATATTAGCAACTCCTCAGATTCTAAATGTAAACCCGCATCTCTAACGTAACAATGCATGCTATCTTCCTGAAATTCTCTCATTAAGATTTTTTTAACTCAAAACACTTCATGTGTTCGGTAACGGATTAGTATAAGCTTGCATGAAACCTCGCTTTAATATTTGTATATCAAATTAGCTGCAATTTAGAATTTTCAATCACAGAATATTTTCACTGTTGGAATAGTACAATTGTAGAGAATTATAGAAATTGTAAAATGGAATCTAAAACATGCTGTTACTAGGAGTTTCACGCTGTGCCATCTTCAGATAACCGAAGTTGTCTGAAGATCACACAGCTTGGCTGTCTGCAATTCTATTCCAGTATTTGTTTTATTTTTTCTTTAAGAATATGTCATATTTTTTTTACCAGATTTATATCCTACTAGCTTAAAATATAAAATTATGTACACACCTTCAAATTCAAAGCAGCCCCGAGGACAAGAATTATAAAAACTCCGATGAAGTTAAAAAGCATGAAAATTGTCAATACTGCAAACTCTTCTGTTGTTTGTTCAGTGCGGATAACACCATACAACCAAAAACAAACACATGGTAATAACACAGAAAGTGTTGCAGCTATACAGTGTTTAAACAGAGAGTTGTAGAAGCTAAAACACTCTACTAGACTGATAAATTGTTGTCGTAGCTTCTCAATCTGGTTCTCATTATGTAATAATTTTCTTTCAATCAAAACATCTTTCAGTTGATGATTGATATGATCAAATTCGTTAGCAAACAGAAACCATATCACCATAAACAATACGTAAATAATAGCCGAATGGCTAATGTGGAAAATGACATATACAATCAAAAGTGTCATGGCAATTGCATCCTGCCACGGTATGTCAGTATCAAAGGGCAGATGATACAACTTAAAAGAATCTCTATAAAGGTAACTTATAGAATAGAACGTCACACATACTGAAATAACAATTGGTATTCCAAGAGGTCCAACATACTTATTAAATTTATGGATAAAGTCTTCCTTTTGAAAATTTCCATATTTTTCTATATGTTTATCCATCAGCTTGCAAAACCCTGCGTAGCTTGTAGTCAGAGAGTAACTTGTCAACAATGACACATAACTAAAACTAAAAAAAAATGCTTGAGCAGATAAAATAGCCAAAAAGCGTCCTTTGTGCGAACTGAGCACGAAGAGCACAAAACAGTACCGGAATACAGTAAACCATATTAAGAGCTGTATACCAATCATGTATATCCAATGCAATACTTTAACTACAGTATGGTGTGATTTCAAATCGACTTTTAAACCAATAAATCCACACCAAATACCCAATTTTATCAGCGGTCGAAACAAAGAAGTCGTAGCCGATTCTTCATCCTTGAACACTTGAACTTTGGTAAACGTTTTCATCGTAAACACAGAATCTGAATCCTCGTAAATGTGTCTAGCTGAAAATCACAAATGTTGCACTTAGTAGTTCTAACAAAACGATTGATGTAAGGAATAGTAATTCCATGATGTAAGGGTTAGTTGTTGTTAATCGTTCAAAACACAATAAGAAAGTATGTATTTCAAATAAATTGATTGGTTTATCACGACATTATCATCAGGTAATTCGTCAAATGTAATTAATATTTATTAGATCTTTATATTTCTTGTTTTACTATTTACTAAATAAATGGAATTCATTGAAAGATAAATATTGCTCCATTATGCACTAATGGACCCTTAGAAAATCAACTTTATAATTACCATGATGATTCGTCATAGACTATTTCTAGATTTTGTAAAGGTTTAAGTACAGTTTGATAACATGTGACATAAGTTTCATATAAACAATCCTCATAAATTACCAAGGGTTTGGATCTAAGGGAGAGGGGAGAGAGGGGACGTGGGTGCCAATAAGTTTCTAATTTCTAATTTCGAAATGTGGGTCAAAATGCATAATTTTGTTCCTCCCAGATGCACGCATCTGCATCTGCGGCGTTTCGCGACGTACTTGGAATAAACAAATCATATTTACACGCCATCCATTATTTTTGACAAAACCACACCCTAGATAATTAGTTGTGTTGGTTAACGTTTGGTGTATCAGTGAAGTAAGGTATGATGCGGAAAAAATGCGATAAAAGAGGCCTGTCTCATTGAAAGTAGCGATGTGAATTTTACACTAAATTTACACTTGCAATAACGTTCTTATTGGAATTGTCATTTACCACGAGTGCAAAGAATCAATTGATCTGTTACATAACGATTGTGTCTACTGTATCTGAATAATTGAGGGATGTGCATTATATCTTACTTTTACTATCTGTCTGCTCTAGGTTAAATGCGGATATATTGGGATTATAATATGGTCGATATGTTTATCTGTACACGAGTATTGCACATCAGATCATGTATAGATAAACAACACATAACTTTTACATCAGCATTTCAACTACTGTGGCCACAACCCATCATAGGATTGAGGTAGAAAAAATGACATTGAAAAATACCAGTTTGATTAACCTACATTGATAATAATTAGAAACACAAATTACTTAGCTTAATTTGACATTAAAATATAAGGAAACCCATCTTTAAAAAGCTTAATATACTTTTCTCAAGTATCTTTATGCATTCTGTTTCTGACATAATGTTTATTATGACTTATTTGTTCAATTGAATAGAAAGTGATAGCACGGTACCTTTTTTTTAGTGTTCAAGTACCAAGGTTCTACAGTCATTTTTTACCTTTCATCTTTCTTTCTAGGATAAAATTGTACGAGAGTTTCTCTTGACCAATTTAATAGAAAATAGTAACGGTGATGCTGAATGGAGAGTTAACCTAGATGCTATTATTGATAATTTTAACACTATATTAGGCTTTCCTACTGATTTACATGACGTTACATTTAATAAACCAACTTTATTTATTGGTGGCACTAGATCACCTCAAATTTCGTAAGTAAGCCATTATTATTATGTAAAAAGCTTTTGGTGATAAAATTGTAGCTCAAATTACCTAAATTGGATTTGATGATTCAAATCACTGAGCAGCTACAGTACCGTGCAATAAATATTCATACAAAATGGCGGTATGGTTACATTCGCTCTACGACCTTACATACTTGCACATTGCTTGGAAATTATTACAAAGGGGGAAAACCATCACCTATGTATCAGAAACGTTGGACTTGTCCAGGAGTAAAATACATACAGATTCCGTTTTTTATTTGTATATGCTTAATGGATTAAATTTATTTGTCATTTGAGTTTTTCTAAATTTTTTATGTCTATGGAGACACTTAAGATATCAGTCGTATATGTTTGCACTTTTCCACTCATTTCCAAAGACTTCAGATGGATAGGAATAATGCGAATTGATACTATAAGTAAGTGGCCCTACTACACATACACTATTTTTTTCTTGGACAATCTACCCAAGTCTCAGAAATTGGAATGGTTACCTAGGCTTATCAGTTATATATTGCTCATAGCTCTCCCTTAAAATGATGCGAATTGATACTATAAGTAAGTGGCCCTACTACACATACACTATTTAGTTAAGGTCCTTACAATCCCTTTAAAAGGGGAACGTTGTCTTGGACAATCTACTCAAGTCTCAGAAATTGGAATGGTTACCTAGGCTTATCAGTTATATATTGCTCATAGCTCTCCCTTAAAATGATGCGAATTGATACTATAAGTAAGTGGCCCTACTACACATACACTATTTAGTTACGGTCTTTACAATCCCTTTAAAAGGGGAACGTTGTCTTGGACAATCTACGCACGTATCAGAAATTGGAATGGTTACCTAGGCTTATCAGTTATTATATTTCTCACAGCTATCCCTTAAAATCCACGTGTATCCATATGTATCAGCGTCTGAAGACAAATGTTTAGTTAGGGGTACATTTGAGGGTGAAAAACCATTTTTTTGCAGTTCTAGAACTTGTGAATGCTATTAACATATATATCCATATATCCACCGGTAAGGAATTTGTGTAATGGTATGGAATAATCTGAAAGGCTTATGGTTCAGAATGCACAGAATCCTTTTTTTTTTGTGGCGCTTTGCGACTCTGCAAACCATCCACACAATTTTGGACAAACTCTTGACACCCTTGACTGGATACTATTGAAATAAAATTGACATAGAAAGAATGATAGTTTTGAATTCTACTACTTTTCAAGACCGAAGACATCATTAAAATGAACCCCCTGAAGTTCAAAAAGCTTGAATCGCCAAGCCAGATAGAAATTCTGACCATTTGATATCCATATAGATCAGTGGTTCCCAACCTAGGGGGCCATGACCATTGGATGTTTGTCAGGAGGTCATTGAGCATGATGAAGTATATCATTTTTTCTCTAGCCCCACTTTTATTAAATTATATTTTGCTGTATAAGTTCTGTAATTGCTTGTGGTCAAATGCATCCAACCTCCTGATGATGAGGAGGCACAAGACAACAACCCTTGCGCCATATTCCCTATTTTGCCGTAGTTTGGAATAGAACAGTCAGTGAGCCATAGATCTGAGAGCTTCGTGAATTTGGGCCACAGCTTGGAAAGGTTGGGAACAACTGATTTAGATCAACTGCAGTTAAGTTTAAAACAGACCAAAGGCAAACTGCTACGTTGAACTCGTACAATGAAGTGGCAAAATAACTAACTTGGGAGGAACATTTTGGGAATGTACTTCTTTGTACAAATATCGGGTGGGCCAAAAGTAATGTCCCAACTTTTGACCTTCACTATTATCCAAAGTATTTACTCAAATAAACTGAAATTTTGCATATGATTAGTTTATGATATTATCTACCTTTGGTACAAGTTTGAGTGATATCGCATCATTAACCTTTAAATGGCATACTAAACTACATCAGAGGTCGAAAAATTTAATGCCGGAATGTTGTCATACCCTTTGTTTCTTTTACGAGGTGATCATTATGACCTCCATCTTCATTCTGTACAGCTCTCAGTCGCTGTTCCACGAGCCAATTCATTTTCTGACTTCAGCAGTTGAAATGTGGTCCCAGCATGTTCGAATTTTTACCTTGATTCTGTCTATGTGAATAAAGTGCGAACTTAATAGACCTTTTCCAAGAGTGAGTCCTAGATGTTGTTAGTTAGGGGTATTAAATCTAACTGGGCAGTTTATGTTTTAACATCATCTAGGCCCTCTGTTGAGACATTTTGGCACCTCAAACCCAGGATCATCCCATATGACCCTTGATTGACAGGTGACATCATGGCACCATGCACATGGAGGGATAATTTCAGAAGACTCCGGCATTAAATTTTTCGACCTCTGATGTAGTTTTGTATGCCATTTAAAGGTTAATGATGCGATATTACTCAAACTCGAACCAAAGGTAGATAATATCATAATCTAATCACATGCAAAATTTCAGTCCATTTGAGTAAATGCTTTGGATAATAGTGAAGGTCAAAAGTTGGGACATTACTTTTGGCCCACCCGATATAATCTCCGATCAAGATAAAGTAACACTATCGGGTCAAATCTCTTATCACTTAATATAAAATCTTCAGATTGATAGATAACGGTCGCATTATCCAGTACAGCAATATGAGAACTGTTCTGTGGAATATTGCGCTCGTTCTCCTGATAGCAGGTGCTGATTGTGCACAAGTGCATATATATGTCAGCCCAAGTGGATCGGACTCCAATTCAGGGTAAATCATATTAGCTACTCTTTCCGGAACACCTTACATTATTTCTCCGGAGTCCATTGCTGTGCAATTATTGCTCTAAACCAGGCCTTCTCAATAAATTTTTGTTAAGGGCCAAATGCTTTTATATAAAAAACATAAGGGCCAAATAGAGCTTAACTAGTATCGCGATTTAGCGGAAGAGGTCACTGTTAAGGGCGTCGCCGAAATAATATATAGACATTGCGAGCGGAGAAAATAACGGGTTGTGTCTAGGGACCTTGTGGGGGTCACGGGGGCGAAGCCCATGTAAGCTCTGGGTTTTTAGCTATTTGATACACTGCTGGAGGGTTAATTGAAGCTATATTTTTGGATTTTTTATGTTTATGCATGTGGCCGACGGATAAAAATACCCATGCCACTGGCATTTCTATGTGAATCCTTGTAGCCGGCAACGATGTATTATCTGCTCCAAGAGTATGTTTTCCACGTCTGTTCATCAAGGCTTGCCTTGGTATTCCATCCCTGCCCTGTTAGCAAGTCCTCATACTATCCCAGATCATTCTGTTACAATTTCTAACTTATATATAGGTTAACCGACTCCCAGCCCCTAAAAACTATACAAAAGGCAGTCAACAAGCTTGATGAGAGTGGCGTGCAAGGCAATGGTAAGTCGACCTTTAAATGCTCCTGATTAAATCACCAGATCATCAGATCTACAAGAACAAAATAAATATTAGTCTTGATAGAGCCTAATAGTTTTATTAAATCTTTCAAAACAATTCCATTAATCAAAAATCTAGTCCAGAGCATAACAAAATCGGATATACTGATTTGAATTTATTCATTTCCAGTCCAATCTGTATCAAGTTGTTTCGAAGGCTTTTGGATCCATACATACCACAGTAATATATTATCCATAATATTTGAATATCTGTTTTTACTTTTATTACAGATGTGTTTATAGAGTTAATGCAAGGTTACCATGATTTATCATCCAGTGTTATATTCCCACATGGTTACTCAGCACCGGTTACTCTTCGTTCTTACAATCATCAAGAAGTCCATGTTGTATGTTCATTTACATTAATTTCCAAAAGATAGAAGTCGAACGAATCCTACGTAGTACTGTTAAGACTTTTATTTTAAGGAAATACATTGATAAGACATAAATTATTGGCTTTGCTGCACTGAAGTAGGCTACGTTGCTGGGAACAATACGAAGGACTTTTCTTAACAAAATTCTGACCGGTCATTGATGGCACCAGGATAAGAAGTCGATCATTTCTGATCTCAAGACAATTAAAAATCATACATAGTTGCACTTTTATTTCTCTGCTAGGTCAATAAATAGAATGTTTTCTATGTATCACGTTGATCTATCTTATCTACAAAATTTGCCGATAAGCAATAGCGTTAAGATCTTATCGTTAGTACAGAACTAGATTATGTGTTGCCGTTCTATTTTCAGACCGGAGGTAGACGTATCCAATCATCAAACTTCAAACATGTTACAGATTCCAACATATTGAATATTATACCTCAAGTTGCCCATTCGAAGGTAATAGTCTGGACGCATTGTTGGAAGCAGTGCCTCGACTAACACTGTGACTACGCGGCAGCGCTGCCGCCCAGTGGCAGTATTCTGCCGCCCATTGAACACAAAAGTCAGTCCCGGTCGGCAGTCCTATATTGTTAAAATATCGCTAGCAATCGAAATTCTAAATATAACTAACATAACATAACAGAAATAAGGATAACATGTTGTTTCGGAATAATTCTTCTGTGTTTTTTTTTTTCGCTGTGTGTAGTTTCGAATATATATCAAATATCGCCGCATTTCATATAGACTATTTGATGTCTGTTTCACTGATTTGCGATCTAGTTTACAACTTCGCCTGTTCAATTAACTGCCGCCCAGTAACAATTCCTTACACGAGGCACTGGTTGGAAGCTACACCTTTGGAGAATGCATACACTCGTTAAACGTCCATTTAGACTATGGAGAGAGAACGACTGTCAGGTCTCATATTGAATTAGGTTGCACAAGTTGTCCAGTGCCTGTTCTTGAAAGCGTTGTTCTGTACCACTCTTAAAGATATCCCTATAGCCCAGGTACCGTGTAAGTTAAAGATAGATGGAAACAAGAAAAAGTGTATGATTATGCCGCTGTTTTGCCACAACATGTCAGGACCTTTCCACGTGAAGAATCAATGGCCATAGCCAAGACATGAATCTCATCTTAAAAAATAGAAGAACCAAATTGATGATATTGAAATCTTCCACAACATTTGCATCAGAATTACCACATAGGTCTTGACCTTTGTCTTCTGTAGGTTTTACAAATTCATCTTCCGGACGTTGGTATCACTAATTATGGTACCTTGTCTAAATATGGATTTTATAGAGAACGAGTTGCACCGTTAGAGATTTTTGTAAATGGTAATCCTTTACGACTCGCTGAATGGCCTAATAATGTAAGTGATCGAAATTTAACGAGAAGGAGAACACCAATGTAGTAAGCTTTGGAGAAGATTGACACAGCATAGCGTATTAAAAGGTGATAAATGATATAGCATCAGTAAATTCCGAGTCAGGATTCCCCAGGCAAATGAATATATTTAGTTGCCTTCTTCTTCTCATTAGATGTCAACGTGGACTGAAGTCAGCCATAAAACCGAAATTCTGCTCTAAGAACAGATCTACCCAATGCATTTCATCACATGTTGACAATATATGCGATCAAGTATTAATATATCCGATGGTCTCCGATTTTTGTTTAGAAATACATCAATATTAAACAAGTTTTAGATGGTATATTTGGAAAGAGATTTACCCACGAATCAACACGAGATGCCAAATGGAAGCTAGAGAAAGAACCATGGGTATTTGGGTTTTGGTAAGCATTAAATGTTTCTTCCCAACAGCCACTTCATCCAAGAATCAGATCTCCGTTTCACAAAATAGTTTTATTGAACAATTTTACTTTTACTTACAAGTTTACTTCTTTTCACTCACTTGTAATAGTATCAACGTTCAAGATTCTCCATAATGTTCACCACATAGTTTTTTTTCTGTGTTTTTGCTATTTGCAATGACTGTAAGCATCATGATCATTCGTGAAAAATCGTCCGTAAAAACCGTTAGTATCGCTAACACATACACTAAAAACTATGATGTGCTTAACCTAATAATGAACCAGTGTGATGCTATAACCTCGTAATTTCGTAAAGTCCCTATTCGTTCTTTATCCTGTTTAAGGTATTGGGGTTGGTCTGATATGTCTATCAAAGTAAGCTCAATAGATTCTAGCACGCACACCATTACTCTGGCAGAGAAGGCCGGGTCTGGATTGAGAACAGGTATGGACATTTTTGTTTACTCCTTATAATTATTCAATCATAAACAAATATTCAAAATACTCTTAAATAGGAATTGATCATAATGATTGTAGACTTGTTGCAAACTGAATCAAACGAATCTTTAGACCCTGTCAGATGATCAATATCCCATAAATTTAGGAATGATGTTTCCTGAACTACACGTAACCATTTACCGCTTAGCTGAATGGAATAGTCCAGATTATCAACAAGGTTATTTTCATGAATGGAGTTCTGAAATGAATGTCAGTGTATTTACTAGTACCTTATTCCAGGAAGTTTGCTTGATGGTAATAAATTAAATGAAAATGGTAAACAAGGAGGATATTTTAGAGTCATCAATATGCTGTCAGAGTTAGATCAACCGGTAAATATAATATTCCGGTTTGTAGAGTAGGCCCTGTAAGGAAAACACAACAAAAAATGAATTTAGGATACGAAAAATACCTAAAATGACAACAAATAACAAAAAGTCCATGATATTTTTCCTGTCGCTATCATGAACAAATCCTTTAAAATCTGTATTAGCACCTTAAGTACTGTGTACACTGATAAAATTTTCGACAAAATGTTGACCAACATGTTGCCGAAATGACATGTTGTCGAAAATGTTGCTAGTGTATTCAGGTTCGGAAACATTCAGCAACAAGTGGCATAACATGTCGAACTGTTGTCCTGTGTGTACAAGATCAAATTTGTGTTGCCCAGGTGTTTCGACAATATGTTACAGTACGTAGTATCTTTAGCTGCGTAGCTCTTTAAGATAACTCAAATGAAGATGGTTATTTGATAAGTTCATATTGACGGTTGATGGTTTCTAGATATATTCGAGAACGCAACATCAGAGGACACCCTTTTGCAACTGGAAAAGTCTCTCCAAGTTATGATGCTGTATCAACAATATGACATTTATACTGTATAATTATTATGGCTATTCTAGGGTGAATATTACTTGGACAGATCAACTGGTATCTTGTACCTCTGGCCTAATACACCATCTGGTAAATTGTCATCAACAGATATAGTTTATGTTTCTCTAATTGAAACCTGTATCAAGTAAGATTTGTTTAAATATCGGAGAGATCAACACCATCTTTAACTGAATGTGACATTTTCTGGTTAAAAAAACGTTGAAACACATGTAGAACACAATTGCAAATGTTTATTCGAAGCCCATAATCTGGGAAACAAATAACATTAATCATTCAATGATAGCACACAAGACTATAGTCAACTCGTAGGAAAAAAGGTATAAAATACTGAATAGGGATGCCGTTTTTAGGTAAAATTGATGCTGAGAATTGTAAAGATCTCCTCTCTTTGGTCAGATCGCTACTCTTTCAGATTACCAAAAGGCAAGACCAACCTCAATCTCCAGGACTTCACATTAGAGGCATGTCGACATTATGGTATATGGGGATCACATCTAAGTCATCTGAAACTTTCTAACCTTGAAATCAAGAATATGGGTAAATATTATATTACATGCTGTTGCTGGTGTGCAGTCTTATTTCATAAATCTGGAACATTTTTTATATTTGACTATATTCGAGCATACTCAGGGGCGGATCCAGGTTTTTGGGCAGGGGCGGGGGGGCATTGATGTTAACTTTATCCGAGCGGAGCGAGGTGAAAATTTTTTTGACCTTTTTTTGGCTTAAAAACTTAGAATAAGTATAAATTGTACTAATTTAACGGTTTCTGACGTGGACCATGTATGTTTAATAGTAAACTTTAATGGATTAGACATTTTTGATGTCGTATTCTCCCAATTCTTAAAAAAAAAAGCTGAGTAAAGAGGGGGGTGTACGCCCTCTACCCCCCCTCTGGATCCGCCACTGATACCCCATAATTTGTGATTAACATCTTAGTTGTATACGTCATATATATCTACATTAGACCAAACAAGTGCAGAAAAGTAGGACGTAAAACTCCAGTTCATTGCATTTCAGCTGTATATTTATAATTACATTTCCGTTTGAATATCAGTGATGTGAAGCATTTCTAGGCAAGCTGGCGAGGCCATGGTATTGCCACAATCTATCCATTTTCTTTTGTTCGAAACAAACAATACTGATACAATTGCTGAATTGGGATGCAGAAAGGAAAATATATATTTCAGGATCATATGGTTTTAGATGTACTGACCAATGTAATTCTGTGAGTGTATCGAGATGTGATATACATCATAATGATGGTGGTGTCTTCTTGAAAGGTAACTCTTATCTTCTGATATCTGTTATTGCTACAAACCTCCGGCGAGATAGTTGCAGAAATCGTATGCACTGATGGCTCATGCATGGCTTTATCCTAATGCAATTATGAAACAATAAGGATCGGAAACGATGAAAATCTTGGTGAGCAATCTATACATACACAAAAACTCCGATTTGCAGCACTCGGTTTATCAGTAGCAGTATCTGAACACATTCGACTTGACCAAAATTTCCATTTCTTTATTTTGTCTAATCTCTAAGGTGGCGATCGGAAAAAGCTGATCTCATCTGGAAGTATAATTGAAGACAATCACTTGTGGAAAATTGGTCGAGCTACATTAGTCGGTGCTAATTTCATTACTCCAGAAGGTGTCAATGTAATCGTGAGGAATAACTACTTACACGACGGTTCCTATTCCTGCATCAGATGGGCTGTAGGTTTATTTCATGTCATTTCAAAAGAACGCTTCCATTAGTTCAGTTGTCAAGGGTTCTTTTGTAGAATATTTTACTCCAATACGTAGTTAATCTATTTCAAGAATAAATTACCAGTAGGCCCAACATTGCTCAGAGCATTTCTTACCTGTACATTGTACAGAGTTACCAGTGAAATAAATGCCAAATATTACATCTGCCAGCCTCAGATCAATGACAAGTTCCTTATTCTACCTCACTCACATCAACAATGGTCAACGATCAGTTAACTTACATACATCATACTGATTGTATATAATGAGATTTGAAATCTGAGTTGATTTGTTAATGACTGCATGGGGATTTTTCTTTATAATTCAATTTTTCGCTGGTATCTATCCCTCATGGAATATTTTGCAGTTAGCGACGTTGTAAGAAATCATTAAGAACCTAACTTTTAATTTCAGGGAAATGATCATATCATGGAGTACAACTATTTTAATAAGTGCTGTTTTAATTCAAGTGATTGTGGAGCTATTCATGCTACTAAAGACTGGACCATGGTAGGTTTTAGATTTTTCTGTACCGTTATTCGGGTCCAGCGAGCACAAACATAGTCTCTTTGTCGTATTCCGTGATTTTGTCAACATTGAATTTAAATGAATGACTCATTGAGAATTTACTCGTTTTAATCGCCTTTTTATTCTTGTATAATATCCCTAAGCTATGTTCGTATCTTTTTCAGAGAGGAAATGCTATAAGATATAATTATATAGAGAAATCATTAAGATTGTGGCCTGGTGCTGATGTACGTGGTATTATGTTAGATGACCAGTATTCTAGTGTGAATATTGAACATAATGTCTTTATTGATGTAAGTATATACCACCCATAGACGTGATATTCTCGTTTAAATTATCTACTGATAGAGCTCAATATCAGCTATTCAGCAGATTTCGGACTCTTATAGATATCCAATTCACCTGCACGTACCACAGAAGACTGTCAGGTCATCACTACCTTATCACAATGTAATTTACATTCTATTTATCACCAACGAACTGTGATGGCGTAATGGTAACGCCCGAAAATTAATATTGAAACAATTTTTATTATCAGTTATTTCCCTTGAACTAATAACTCATTTAAATGACCTGCAATTTGTTAAAATTATTTTACTACCAGTTTCTTCCCTTGAACTTGTAATTAACTATACTAGCTATTTACCGTTTTCAGAACGACCTATTTCAGTTCAAAACTATTTTAATACCAGTTAGTTCCCTTGAACTAGTATGTTAACGTTTTTCTGATTTCATACAATTTTACATCTGAGTCTAATAATGTACAACATGACGCACGTGGCACTATTTAGGCTATGCTCAGGGGCGGATCTAGGATTTTGGAAAGGGTGGGCGTATATCCCAATTTGAGCCGAGCGAAGCGAGGCGAAAATTTTTTTGACCTTTTTTTGGCTTAAAAACATAGAATAAGTATAAATTGTACTAATTTAACGGTTTCTGACGTGGACTATGTATGTTTTATAGTAAACGTTAATGGGTTAGACATTTTTAATGTCGTAATACAGTCTAACTTAAAAAAAAAAAAAAAGACCAAGTAAAGGGGGGGCGTACGCCCTCTACGCCCCCCCCCCCTGGATCCGCCACTGATGCTTTCTCTTCACGACACCTGATACCATATTAAGAAATATTTAATCATTTATTGATAGTTCATTAGCTGCTACCTGTGTATTGCCAATATGTATACATACAAACATTACACTTACGTTTGTACGTGGGTTTTATTTTTTGTCCCAGAGGAGACGTTACTACCCGAGTATGTCTATAAAAATTCGTAAAAGACATATATTTTTAAAGACTTATTGCTGTAATAGTTCAGTTGCTTCACAAAGCAACATGCTAGCATTTCATATTTCATTCCTTAATATATCTGGCTTTAATCAATACATTGCACACTATTTTATGAAATCATTTTTTTGGTCAACAATGTAACTGAGTGATATATATTTCAGAATGAAATCCATGCTAATATTGGAGGAGGTCGAGATAATATAATCAGATACAACGTACTGTATAATGCTACAAAAGCATCAATACAAGTCGATGGTAGAGGGACAACTAAACGATTTAACACTGAACTACAGAAATATCTGAAGGTACTAAACTTAATTACTGTTGGCTTTGGCCTTATATCCAGTCGGCATGAATCGTAGTCGTCAGTCAATAAATGACCCATCAACCAAACCGCAAAATTTACTTGTACGTCATATTATACTATGAAAATAACAAAAGACCATACTTTTCAAAACACCTGATGGTACTTCACTTTGTCAGAATCCACTACTATTACTGCCATTTTTATACGCCCACATTGAAATGTGGTCGTATATTGCCGTCGCCCTGTCCGTCCGTCCGTACGTCGGTCCGTCTGTCCACAATTGGCTTGTGAACGCGATAGAGACCACAGTTTTGGTTGGATTTGAATAAAATTTTGTATGTTGGATTATATTCATAAGATCTCGGACAAGTTCGAATTTGGGTTTGATTCGACAAAAATTCACAAAGTTTTACACCCAAAATATGTTAAAAATGGCTTGTGAACGCGATAGAGACCACAGTTTTGGTTGGATTTGAATAAAATTTTGTATGTAGGATTATACTCATAAGATCTCGGACAAGTTTGAATTTGGGTTCGATTCGACAAAAATTTACGGAGTTTTACACCCAAAATGTATTAAAAATGGCTTGTGAACGCGATAGAGACCACAGTTTTGGTTGGATTTGAATAAAATTTTGTATGTAATATGATATCCAAAAGATCTCGGACAAGTTCGAATTTGGGTTCGATTCGACAAAAATTAACGGAGTTTTACACCCAAAATACGTTAAAAATGGCTTGTGAACGCGATAGAGACCACAGTTTTGGTTGGATTTGAATAAAATTTTGTATGTAGGATTACATTCATAAGATCTCGGACAAGTTCGAGTTTGGGTTCGATTTGACAAAAATTTAACGAGTTTTACACCCAAAATGTGTTAAAAATGGCTTGTGAACGCAATAGAGACCACAGTTTTGGTTTGATTTGAATAAAATTTTGTGTGTAGGATTATATCCATAAGATCTAGGACACGTTCGATTCCGGATCGATTCAACAAATATTTACGGAGTTTTACACCTAAAATATGTTAAAAATGACTTGTGAACGTGATAGAGACCACAGTTGTGGTAGGAATTTAATAAACTTTTGTGTGTAAATATCTGAACACCATCCAACAAAGATTAAGATAGTAACATTCCTTGATATATTGACAATTTATGGTAGTAAGTGGGCGTATATTGCTAGGCAACCACTTGTACTTTCAAATTCTTTGAACAGGATTTTCGATCAAGGGAAATGTCTCACTTGCACAGATTTCTATGAAAATTTGAATTTTGCCATTTTGCCATGATTGAAGGCAAATTCAGTCAACATTAAGATTAAAATATTTTTGCTACTTGTAAGATATATTAACAACATTTTCATTCAGGCAGTGCCCTATAATAGTTCTGTTTGGACAGCTAAATATCCAAAATTGGCAGCAACGAAAGATACCTGGAATTTACCAGAAGGTAGTTATCTTAGATCGCAATTATTTGGTTATAAAACCCTGCAGTGAAAAACCCAATAAATCAGAACCAGTTAACCAACGAATGGTATGATGGACAAAGACTAACTGTTCTACGAATTACAAGAATTGATTGAACCTTAATTTTGGAAGGGACCCACAAGTCTCTATCTATGATCAGCGCTATGTTTATATTTTTAAAGTATTCATGTATAATATTCTGTTTTATTACATACATGTAATCACGCATACTCGTGGTGTCCCTGCGCCAAGCTCCCCGTGCAATATTTTAAGCCTATAGACACATATGTGCAGTTCTACTATTTCATTTCATATGTTAATGTATACAATATACCAATAGGTAATGAAATATATGGTAATATATATTATAATAAACATGGTGTACCATGGTCACTTGCTTATAATGATATAAATAACGATAAATACTTTTTAAGGCATGATAATAAACACGTGAGTACCTTTCTTATAGATGTGTTTACAGATCATTCATAAAAACTGTATTACGACAACAAAGAGGCCAAGTCCACTGCAACCATAAACCGCTATTAAACTTCCTTTCCGGTCAGTAAAAATGGCATGATGCAATGAAATAATGTTGCAGATGATTACCAGCCTTTTGGATGGTTGTATTCACAAATTTTAGTCCTGAAATTCTAATCCATTCCATTTACCTTCCAGACTTATACCAGTACCGACTTCCTCGCACCAGAATATAAGAATTTCCATTTGGAATGCACTGGGCAGGAGTGGGCTAATGGAATCAATTTTGAACAACCGATTGCTTTTAGTAAAGTTGGTCCCAGACATCCTTACGGTCCTCAGTATCTAAATAAAGGTATAGAACAATTTAATTGGGTTTAGTACTCAGATAAGATTTGAACGACATTTAGAAGCAGAGAGCAGATATAACCATTTCATTTCATCTGATGACAACACGTGTAATTTGTGTTGAAACGTTATGTGCTTTATTTCTAAAGAAGTGAGTCTTACATTATTCCCTATGTGTTTTTGTATTTGGTTTATGTCTCCTTTGAGTCTAAGTAAAGTGCAAAATAAACGATCTTTATCTATACAACCGTTCGCGATGTTCCCTAATTTATCAGTCGTCCCAAATACAACACAGAAATCAGCTATTGACAGAATTTATTTACTTGCAGGAAAGTTACCACCAAAGACACAAATGCCAACTGGTTTCAGCAAACATCCATGTAGTGGTACAGCAAAACCAGTCACTGTCATTCCCCGGGTCGCTTATTTACCTGATGGTTCAGCTCCTAATAATCTCATCCATAATATAACAAATGAAGGTAGATATCTCCTGATCAAAGATGCAGCTCTTGATTAATTTTTCACCACTTTTGAAATATAGTTTGGTACCACTATTTAGAATAGTCGGTGTTCCTGAATGATTCGCTATTATGATAGTATCTCGTACTCCAAACGCCCTCATACCATATGGTTTCCTACACCCGACAAAGACCCAATGGTCAGAACCCCCAGTCTGCTCCTGTGCTAACCACTTCAATTGTTTGCACTGCAATTTGTCACCTGGTTATATGGTAGAACATCATACATTTTTAACGAGTATACATAGCCAATACCGTTGTTCTGATACTATTATTGAAAATGATTTTACAGGATGTTGGTTATTGGTCAATGACTGTCCAGCTCATCCTAACAATGTTAAAGGAACTTTTAGAGATACGTATGGAGAACAACATGAACAAGCTGGGACTAGTGAAGCACATTGTTTAGCCAGAGCTGCTAAAGAATGGATATATTGTGGATCAGCAAAAAATAAACCTATTACAGCTGTGTATGGTCCTACAGGTAATACACTTAGAGATATTATAATGAAAATGTATACGATGATATCTCAGAATGTCACATGTTAAAATAAAAATCTGTACAAGCAAGAGACTTCAGTTAAACAAAAAACGTCCAAATGATGGCAGCTTCGAGAGGTACAGTCGTATAGTAGTGGACTTTCCTCCAAAGTGAAATATTATTGATAGGTATTTTGATAGGAGTGAGTTGAAACATTAAGCACTAGAGTCCGATATGTATAGCATAATGCAAAGAGGAACTATATACACAAACTCTGGGGTACTCTGAACAGTGTTTATTACAAAATGTCTTTGAGACAAAGCAAAAAACATTCACTGGTATTACACCGTTTTACTTTTTTGTAGGAGCAATGACAATTGGTGGAGATGGCTGTTTCTTCGCAGCTTATGGTTGTCCAAAACATAATGATAACCGTGTAGGCTTCATGAGAGATTCATACGCTGAACAACATGATGGTGGAGACACTAATGAAGAAGCTTGTTTAAGACGAGCAGCTGGTCAATGGGCTTGGTGTGGTAAAGAGAGAGATATGCCTTTAACGAGTATTTTCAGACCAACGGGTACGTATATGGCGTAAATTCAATTGACAACCTTCCGGGTTTTGAAAGCTTTCAACATAATTGGAAAACTAGAGCTGTGAACAGCACTGAGCGTGGCCCGTGATACTTTGCCTGATAGCTGTAAGACTTTTTGAACTTCAAACCCCTAAAGTCTGGTATCCAAAATGGTCCCTGATAAATAGTCAAAATGGTCCTCAAAAAGGTCAAAATGGTCCTTCCAAAAAGTCAAAATGGTCTGAAAATAATATTTTTATTTATGATGTTACAAATTAACAAAACATAAAGCGCTACATAATATATTTTTTGTGTAATCTTTTTGAGAACTGGAACTTCAAATTATATTGTAAGTCTTAGAATGTCTTTGACTTTTATTTTTTTAGCCATTTTAACCAATGAATTGGTTGAAATCAAAGAGGAAATTCAGGGGCCATTTTGACCAAAATAGGGTCCATGGTGACTGGCCATTTTGACCAAATTTAACTTTTATGGCCATTTTGACTTTGGCAAGATTAAACATTTACTTTTTATTGCAACGGATTAGCGCAGACGCTAATGGCCCCTCGTTTGGTCAAAATGGTCCCTGATAAATGGTCAAAATGGTCATCAAAAAAAGGTTAAAATGGTCTTTCCAAAAAGACAAATGGTCTCAAAATAATACTTATATTACATAATACACAATACATTTTTTGTATAATCTTTTTGAGAACTGGAACTGGAACTTCAAATTAATATTGTAAGTCTTAGAATGTCTTTGCTTTGATGAAAATATAAATAGGAACACAATACAGAGTACAAGTGACCTCTTTTAGGGTTAAAATAGCTTCCAATTATTCCTTTGATTATCATCATATAAGCTACAATTTATCAAAAAATCAGGGACCATTTTGACTTTTACTTTTTTGGCCATTTTGTTCTCAAAAAATGTCATTTTGACCAAAGAATTGGTTGAAATCAAAGCATAAATACAGAGTCCATTTTGACCAAAATAGGGGCCATGGTGACCGGTCCATTTTGACCAAAATAGGGGCCATAGTGAATGGCCATTTTGACCAAATTTAACTGTTATGGCCATTTTGACTAGGGGCCATTTTGTATAGGGGATATACCCCCTTCCCCAACATTCGAACTGTGTAAACGTCAATATTTTCCTTTAATGCTGAGTTGAAATACTGTCTTTTGTTTCAATGGATTGGAGCAGTCAGTAGCCAATGAATTGATGTATGTTAGTCAATTAAGTGCCGTGGGTAAGAATCACCCTCAAAATAAGAACAAATCTGATATTATATCAAATATAGCAAACACTCGAAAAAACATGTTAATTTTTATAAAGTTAAAACAATGTGTAATTAGATTAATTTATTTTTGACCTATAATAATCTTAGCAGATGATAAAAAACAATTTGAACACTTACTTTTTATTGCAACGGATTAGCGCAGACGCGTAAACAGTTTTAATTGCTGTCTGCTAGAGTCCAGCCCTAGAGTTAAAAGATTATGTAGTCTGACTAATTTGTTTATGACCTTTAATAACCTTAGCAGACGACAAAAAGAAAATTGGTGTGTATCCTGTAGAAAGAGTTCTGTCAATGGTAGAGAAAAAATTCGAACAGGTTAATGTATCAAAAATTCACTGCTCTAAATGATTGTATGTAAAATTGATATAAGTGAAAATTTTGCAAAAAAATGAATAAATTTTTTATACTTTTTAGAGTGTTAAAAGATTACATAATCAGATTAATCTGTTTATGACCTAAAATACTTCACACCTCCATGTGAAAAGTTCATGCCGATAGTTTAATTACTATATTATATAACCTGCTATAACCCTGTAAATCATTTTAATCCTCTCTACTAGGGCCTACTTTATTCTCAGAAAAGGGGTATCCTATGCCTATTTTCACTTTAATGGATTTTGTACTAAACTGCTCATGTCATATATCGTTGAAAAGAGAAAATTTAGTACATACTGACTATACACACCATATTGATATGAGATAATTGCTTTGTAAGTTTGAACCCTCAGTCGAAAAAAAACGCAATATTTTGAAAAAATATTTTAATGGGTTATTGTCATATATCGTTTAAAAGATAATCAAATCGGCATTACAAAATTGAAAAATTTAATTCTCTGCGTTGATTAGACAATGCAATATAGATGTCCAAAGTTGACAAAAATGTCAATTTTCAAATGTCCATAAAACCAGAAGTTAATATTTTTCAATTAATATCAGCATACCTATGGATATCTGAGGTCAAGGACATCCTTCATTGGAATTTTCAAGGTCATCAAAGGTCAAGGTCACATAATATGGCCTTTTGAATTTTCCAAAAATTAAAACGAACATAAAAAAATTTCAAATTCGAAATTCAAAATTCTGTTCCAACAAACTGTAGACAAGGTTACAAGGTTTTGATAGACACCAAAATCATAAAAATCGGATAACAAATAGAGGACTTATTGATTTTTTGCTGAAATGTGTCAGTCTGTGACGGCAGCTTATGCAACACTTCCGGTTTGGATTTTTTATGCTAAGTGCATTCTAATTATGACTGACAGACAATATATGTAGTTTTTGTCAATATCTGAAATTTATACCGGAAGTGAGGCTGCTAGGCGATATTTTGAAAAACCGGAAGTTCTTACGTCAAAACCGGAAGTGATGAAAAAATTTTGATTGAGTAGTTTTATTTCTATGGACATTCTGTATACGTCCTGTAAATTTCCGGTCGATCGGATAATTAGCGGCTGAGTTAGAAATTTTGAGCGTTTTTGAAAATTTTGGTTTCAAATTTTTTGGACAAAAATATTTAAAAATTGAAATTTGTGTAGTCCCATCTGATACTTCTTTTTACAATGAAGATATTAAAGAAAATTTCAGCCAAATCGGTCCATAAATAAACCCTACAGACTAAGTGCAAAATAATTGCATATTATGCAATAGCCCACTCCTGATTCAGCAAAAATTGAGTTTCAGATATTCATTTTTGATTCCAGGTCATTATATAACATAACGAAAACAAAGCGTGACAAATCGATAGATTTGCCACGCAATAAATGGAGAAACATGTGCAACTCTTCTCTCTTTGTTAGTCTCAATTTACATACACTCTACTGACAAAGATAATTGACAGAATTTACGTTGACTTTTTACTCGTCGATGAGTTTAACAAGTGACTTGATCTTGCTTTCACAGGAGCTGTACGAACTGGTGGTGCTGGTTGTTGGATAAAAGTAACTAAATGTCCTGCTGATTCTACAGTTAAATATTATTTTTATGATGCTTGGGGTGCAACTAATTTAGGATCAGGTAAAATAATTTGCACATTTCAACTAAGTTTAATAAAGAAACTTTTTGATTTTAGATAAGAACACAGGAGTAAGAAAAGTGGTTATGCTATGATTTTTTTCACAAATGGTTAAAGCCAAGAATAAACGCGGTCACGATATTTCTATACACTGGAAATCGAAGAGAATCTTGTCTATTAAGTCCGGACCGTTATCCGCGTATTCTTTTCTTCTATTCTCTACTGTGTCGAAAATCTCACATCATATCGGACTGCATGATTGGACTGGGAAACGTATCTCGTATACGTAGACATTCCAGATAGTTATTTAGAGAAAATGTATAGGTGAATGTTGGCGCAGAAGAATGCTTAAATCTTAAATTTATTTTTACACAGATGATGATGCCAATGAATGTTTCTCAAGAGCAGGTTTCTACTGGAGAAAATGTGGATCTCACAACGATTATCCTGTTACTGCTTATTATAGACCCCATGGTTCACAGAAAACTGTACCGTAATATTCTTAGTGGGAATAAAATTTGATTAAACAAATAAGATTTTTATTTCACTGCGAAAATACGTGTAATCTTTCATTATTAATGTGACTGGTACACAAATAGTTTACTGACAAACTAAACAAAATTTGGTGATTAAAAAGCGTGAGGCCAGGCCACAGGAAGCGAAGCAACTAACCCAACTTTTTAATGCTTAAAATTTAAATGATCTAATTAACTTAGAATCCAATACTAGCTGTCTGTCTAATGCCACATGATTGAGAAATTCTGAAAGTTAGCTACAATGGACAGACAATTCATCCACTGCTAAGTAAGAATTTTCACAGCGCAGAGAATCGTTTTCTTTTCAAGTTTATCATGAAAAATCTATGTTTATGTTCAGGTATCAAATTTGTTGGATTTATATGCCAAACACAGTCCTTAAGATCTATAACCGTGTTCACAGTATAGATTGTTAAAAATGGCCTTTCTATATTAGAAAGTATATGATTATCTTACAACATACCACATTGAACAAATATTGAACGGTATATAAAACAAACATACATTATATTATACCTATATCACCTTATAAACATAATTATAAAACTGATTGCAAGGATCAATTTCCTTCTGATATTGAAATAATCTTTTCAAACAACACTCATTGTGGTTATCAAAATGAACCTTTTTTGAATTCTACATTCTACGTTAGAGCAAATGAAAAAATACTGCTACTCAAGTATAAACTTGTGAACAATTTCGTTTTGACAGTTTTCAGTTCTTGAAGAGCTCAGAGACAATGCCATGCCAATACCAATATGTCCAGGGCAGGCGAAAGTCAAGATTAAGAGGTTTGAGAGCCAGGAGAATACTTGAAAATATGTCAATTGCGTCTTGAGTTGTGGCCTTGCAAGGTTGTAGGGTGCATGCGTCTTGTAGGATACTTCTAAAGGAGTATGTTCTCAGTTTACAGAAAGCGTCGTCATAATGTAAGTTGAATTGGTTGAACAGCTGTTATTTGCTACTGTGGTGCCAGTCGGTGCTGTATCAGCAAATTGTAATATTACCACAGCATACGTTATTAAAGTTCCAAATATCTGAAATATAATTATGTAATGAAATTGAGCTATGTGTAACATTTATGCTTTTTGTTGGATTAACGAGAAAGTCGGTATGTAGTATGTGGACAACCTTATCATCAACTTACTGTCATTAACCCTTTTTTTTCTGAATTGTATTACCGAAAGGGGTACAACCAAGCAGCCGAACAAAGCACTTTCTTCTCAAATGCTCCTTCGTTCATATGAGGATATGTTAACAAACGTATGAATTGCACTAAACGTGTTTCCTCCCTCATATTTTGAATCCTCATGACCTCCTTTTGATATTCTCCTATCATGACTTAGTTTTTTATTTCCAACAATTGACAACTGTCGATAGTTTCCGTAAAGAACGCAGGTTGTACAGTTTGACTTACTTGCTCCGTGTTCGTGATCTCACACAGAGATCATTCACAATGGAAGATTACTTTAAGGAAAAACTACTTACACTTAATATAGCAGGAGGGTCTAAAGTGAAAAGACCATAATTAGTGAAACCAATTGGAGGTCCTAGTAATCTAGCTAAAAACATTGACACCTAAAATGAACATTATGAAGAAACGTCTTATTACAATAAAATAGGTTATGAACTAAATTCATATATCTGAAAGCAGTATGACATTTGTATATTGTCCGTTACTCTTCACAGAAAAATAAATTTAAATTCTTAGCCTAGTCTGATAAGGGTAAACTTTATTCGTCATGGGACTTGATGTGATAACTACATGTACATGCCTACAAAAGAATCCCTTTATAACCCATAAAGCAACTATTTTTTTTGCGAAATGCTTAAAAACAAATAAGTTATAACAAATGGATTCTGTTGAATAGTAGTTATGCCATATAAATTTGAGAATAGGCCTATACTTCATAGTGCAATCATTAAAACAATTACTCACTGAACGTGACGTTTTTTCATCAATATGTAATACATCCACTTCATTGAGAATTGCTATTGGTTGATGAGCCTGTAAGTATAAACAATGGATATAGAGAACAAAATACTTGATATATTGGCAACTCCTCAGATTCTAAATGTAAACCCGCATCTCTAACGTAACAATACATGCTATCTTCCTGAAATTCTCTCATTAAGGTTTTTTTTAACTCAAAAGACTTCGTGTGTTCGGTAACGGATTAGTATAAGCTTGCATGAAACCTCACATTAATATTTGTATATCAAAAAGCTGCAATTTAGAATTTTCAATCACAGAATATTTTCACTGTTGGAATAGTACAATTGTAGAGAATTATAGAAATTGTAAAATGGAATCTAAAACATGCTGTTACTAAGAGTTTCACGCTGTGCGTTCCATCTTCAGATAACCGAAGTTGTCTGAAGATCACACAGATTGGCTGTCTGCAATTCTATTCCAGTATTTGTTTTATCTTTTCTTTAAGAATATGTCATATTTTTTTTACCAGATTTATATCATACTAGCTTAAATTATAAAATTATTTACACACCTTTGAATTCAAAGCAGCCCCGAGGACAAGAATTATAAAAACTCCGATGAAGTTAAGAAGCATGAAAATTGTCAATACTACAAACTCTTCTCTTGTTTGTTCAGTGCGGATAACACCATACAACCAAAAACAAACACATGGTAAAAACACAGAAAGTGTTGCAGCTATACAGTGTTTAAACAGAGAGTTGTAGAAGCTAAAACACTCTAATAGACTGATAAATTGTTGTCGTAGCTTCTCAATCTGGTTCTCATTATGTACTAATTTTCTTTCAATCAAAACATCTTTCAGTTGATGATCGATATGATCAAATTCGTTAGCAAACAGAAACCACATCACCATAAACAATACGTAAATAATTGCCGAATGGCTAATGTGGAGAATAACATAGAGAATCAAAAGAGTCATGGCAACTGCATCCTGCCATGGTATGTCAGTATCCAAGGGCAGATGATACAACTTAAAAGAATCTCTATAAAGGAAACTTATAGAATAGAACGTCACACATAATGAAACAACAATTGGTATCCCAAGAGGTCCAACATACTTATTAAATTTATGGTTAAAGTCTTCCTTTTGAAAATTTCCATATTTTTCTTTATGTGTATCCATCAGCTTGCAAAACCCTGCGTAGCTTGTAGTCAGAGAGTAACTTGTCAACAATGACATGTAACCAAAACTCAAAAATAGTGCTTGAGCAGATAAAACAGCCAAAAAGCGTCCATTGTGCGAACTGAACGCGAAGAGCACAAAACAGTACCGGAATACAGTAAACAATATTAAGAGCTGTATACCAATCATGTATATCCAATGCAATACTTTAACTACGGTATGGTGTGATTTCAAATCGACTTTTAAACCAATAAATCCACACCAAATACCCAATTTAATCAGCGGTCGAAACAAAGACGCTGTAGGCGATTCTTCATCCTTGAACACCTGAACTTTGGTAAACGTTTTCATCGTAAACACAGAATATGAATCCTCGTAAATGTGTCTAGCTGAAAATCACAAATGTTGCACTTAGTAGTTCTAACAAAACGATTGATGTAAGAAATAATAATTCCATGATGTAAGGGTTAGTTGTTGTTAATCGTTCAAAACACAATAAGAAAGTATGTATTTCAAATAAATTGATTGGTTTATCACGACATTAACGTCCGTTATTCGTCAAATGTATTTAATATTTATTAGATCTTTATACTTATTGTTTTACCATTTACTAAATAAATGGAATTCATTGAAAGATAAATATTGCTCCATTATGCACTAATGGACCCTTAGATAATAAACGTTATTGATACCATGATGATTCGTCATAGACTATTTCTAGATTTTGTAAAGGTTTAAGTACAGTTTGATAACATGTGACATGAGTTTCATATAAACAATCCTCATAAATTGCCAAGGGTGTGGATTTAAGGGAGAGGGGACGTGGGTGCCAATAAGTTGATTGGTAAGAAATATTTATGAAGAATAAGATGGATCAGATAATTATCAGAGTCAGCAGACTCAACTACAACCTCCAATTTCGAAATGTGGGTCAAAATGCACTAAAACGTTGCCCTCTCTTTCTAATGGTGTTCCTCCCAGAGGCACGCATCTGCATCTGCGGCGTTTCGCGACGTACTTGGAATAAACAAATCATATGTGCACGCCATCCATTTTTTTTGACAAAACCACACCCTAGATAATTAGTTGTGTTGGTTAACTTTTGGTGTATCGGTGAAGTAAGGTATGATGCGGAAAAAATGCGAGAAAAGAGGCCTGTCTCATTGAAAGTAGCGATGTGAATTTTACACTAAATTTACACTTGCAATCACATTCTTATTGGAATTGTCATTTACCACGAGTGCAAAGAATCAATTGATCTGTTACACAACGATTGTGTCTACTGTATCTGAATAATTGAGGAATGTGCATTATATCTTACTTTTACTATCTGCTCTAGGTTAAATACGGCTATATTGGGATTATATAGGGTCAATATGTTTATCTGTACACGATTATTATGACATCAGATCATGTACAGATAAACAACACATAACTTTTACATCAGCATTTCAACTACTGTGGCTACAACCCATCATAGGATAGAAAAAATCGATAAACTCTTAATAGATCGCAAGATTACGCATGTAGATAAACGTGAAAACACACATCGCAGGACAATCCAACACCCTCTGAAAAAAGCCAGAATATCGTATATCAAAAACGACCTTGATGATTTATATAAGTACTTGAAATAGATTCCAGATATACAAACATTGCTATTCTTTACATACGTCGTTCAAACATCTACATTTACTTATAGTTTATCAGTCTTCAAGGTCGTGGCTCAAGTTCCGTCAAACATTCACAGTTCGTGGTGTCAATTTGTGGGAACGAACATTATTTTCTTGCTAGATTGGTCCTGATTTATATCAAATACGATTCAGTTTGACTCAGTATTAGTGTGTATACTCTTCTTTATAAAATTATATTAAAGTACCACTAGGCCCGTAGCTACGGGGGCAAGGGCATGCCCCTAAAAAAGGATTTCCCTAAAAAAACGAATTGCCAAAAGAATGTCCTACCCAATACTCATATCATCACTGGACACTCAGACCCTAAACATATAATCTTGAACCTTAAATTGGCTGGGAAATATCAGAAAATCACGTTTCTGTGCGTCTTAATTTTCCGCATTTTCTAAGCAAGATCCCTCAGACTCTAAATAAATAACCTGAACCTGAAATTGGCTGGGAAATGTCAGGAAATCGTGTTTCTGGGTATCATAATTATCCAAATTCGCTCAGACCCTAAACAAATAATTTGTAACCTTAGATTCACATGGATATGTCAAGAAATTGCGTTTCGAGGCGACTAATTCTTGGTAACCCTGAATCGGCCAGTTTCAGGCGTTGATGGTAACAAATGTCATGTGATACTGATTGAAAGTCTCCCCGGTATCAAATCTGACATCAATTCCTTTATTTCAGCAATCGGTAAGGCTTCCATAAAAATACAGATTTTAAACCCTGAGATCGTAAATAAAACACTTTGATGTTTTGTAAAACACAAAGAGATCCACTGTTGAATGCACACAACAATTTTTTGCTATGTCAATGTATGAAAATATCATTTTTCGTTGCATAACAACACAATGTAGTTACTTAACCCATTTCTTTCCTTTTTTCTCTCTTTCTGTTCGTTGAATGTGAAACGCTTGCATAGTTTCATGTTAAAATGATATTATGATATAGGCTAATATTGTACATCAAGCCAATTGGATATATGAATTCCAGTTCGCATTTAAAATAATTCAATTTATAGTTGAATGTTTAATGTACAAGTGCTGCCCAGAAAAAATTAGCATGCCACAAAATTCAATATCAGAGTAAATTACATATTTCAACTTGTGTTCGTTGTGCCCTCCGCCATTTCGACCAACCGATATGTTCATAGAAAGATGACACAGTCATCAGTCATCCTTCCAAATTCAATAAATTTGGTTCAATAATCGTACTTTATTATTCATATTAGCAATACATCAGAATGTGTATCCGTTGTTGGGTCATAAGAGTGACATGCATTGAATGAAACAGACGAATGCTCACGTCATGCAGACGCAACTAATTATAGCACAGAATAGAGTTTTTTGTAACATGAAATACTGAATTGTACACACGAAAGTGGGATATTATACAGTTTTCTACTTAAATTCTAGTTAAGGAGTGAATCATCAAATTTCTGCCCGTTAAACAGAAAACAAAACTTAGTCTAAACTCAAACAAGATAAGGCTTTCTATACATATTAAATACACAAACAGATTCGTTTCGTAGACCTAGTGTAAAGTATTGGTTTACATTATACAACTATCATAAATAGTACAATGACATATTCACATACAAAAGGATAGCATTTGCCATTGAGTCAAGACACACATTTTAAATCATATGCAGCATAGACCTTCGAGTGATGAACACCAAACAACATGTGGATTAAATACATACTTTTATTGAGTTTTCTGAAATTGAGTGCTTGTAAAGACCACAATGATTTTTTATTTGATAAATTTCCTCCAGGATTTAAATGGGGTGTTGGATCGTCGGCTTATAAAATAGAAGGCGGTGTTGTTGACGAAGGTTCGGTTTTTATTTTTTTTAAATTCTTGTGGTTTTTTTAAATATCGATTTGTGAAAAAAATATATATATTTTTTGGGGACGATAGATTCCCATATTTCATATTTTGAAAATGCATTGTTATCCGTTGAAAAATCAAATTTATTTAATATTTTATTTATTTATTTGCGGTTATTTATTTAGAATAGGATGCTTTCAAATACTTTGGATTTAAAAAATGAATGAGATTTCTCTAATTTTCTGGTGAATAAAAATTTACAACAGGTGAAAGAATCGCTTAGATGAATATTGAGGAAATTTTAAAAAATACATCGATGCTTATTGCCTATTTCAGCAACCTCTTTAGATTTTTTGCCAATTTTAATTATATTTTTGCTGAAAAACTTGCTCCGATGGACTTTTGACTGTCGTACATGATCGTGATACAGCATTAAAACTTTTAAAACATTGCCCTTTAACATACGATTATTTTGTGTGAACCTATTTACTCAAGTGTGTTATGAACATATATTCAACTTATCATTTTACATATTCCCTACTCTCTCATTAATCTTAAAGGGCCACGAGAAAGACGTTCCCCGCGTTAAATTAAACATAATGTTTTCAGTAGTGTTATCAAAGTAACTAACGGGGAACATTTGATAAAAAAAACTGACTGACTGACTGTGGCGCAGAATTCAAAAAATGTGTTTTTCCACATATTTTCTCTTTACTAAACTTACTGACAATAGGCCCTACATGTGTTGGAAAGATGCTGCTTAAACAAGCAAAATGAATAACCAGTTAAATTTTGATTCACTCAAATAAGGGTTCAAAGTACAGATTGCAATACTGTTTCGCTCAATAGAACACAATGAAGATGTTTTGTTTTTTTCAGGTAAAGGCCGAAGTATTTGGAATGTGTACGCTCAAAAACCTGGCAATATATACATGGGTCACACACCTGATGTAGCCGCTGATAGTTATAACAAATACGAAGAAGATGTAGAGCTCATAAAAAATTTGGGGGTAATTTTTAACGTTATAGCATTATTAATATTCGCTATGTAAATCCTCAAAACAGATGCCTATTGAACATAAATGTCCATGACGTAAAGCAGTATTGGTCAGTAGGTCAGCTTTGGATTCAATCGAGTCGTCAAGAAAAAAAGAAATGATAGGAAACGCGCACAGTGATGATTTTGATGACCATTTATTTTTTACATCATGATTGGTCACGCTCAAGACAATAAATAAATTCTTATTTGGTCGGAGGAATTCTTTGACTTCCAAAACCAAAACCAGTGTTTGTGGCATGAATTTTAATACAGGCTAATCTTGTCGACCATAGAACCGGAACAACCATATTGCATGCATTTCTGTTACAGGTCAGCGTCTACAAGTTTTCCATATCCTGGTCGAGAGTACTTCCTACTGGAACGGGCAATGTCAATCAGAAAGGTTTAGATTATTATATAAATTTAATACGGGAATTAAAATTAAACAACATCGAACCAATGGTAGTTTTATATGATAACGATTTACCTTTAGAATTAGAGAAACTTGGAGGATGGCTGAATTCACAAACTATCAATGCATTTCTTACTTATGCACAGATCTGTTTTTCAAACTTTGGGAACGATGTAAGTATTAAAAATTATAGATGTTATACAAATGGTTTTAAGTTATATATTTCTTGGTTGATGTTGCAGTAACTTCAGTGACATTCTGGCACTGAATCCTCATTTGTTTATACTGAAAAAAATGAAAATATTTTAGGTAAAAAGATGGATTACCATCAATGAGCCGATGCAAACAGCAATATCTGGTTATGGATATGGTACTTCAGCACCCGGTGTTTATGGTCCAGAATCAAATCCATACATTGTAGCTCATACCATGATAAAAGCACATGCTCAAGTATATGACTTATATAAGCGACAATATCCAAACCAAGGAGGTAAGGTATCTCTTACTTCAATCAATATTTAAGCTAAACCAGGCCTTCTCAATTACATTTTTTAAAGGGTTCAAATGCGTTTTATGAAAAAATATATTGGCCAAATAGAGAGCTTAGCTAACATAGAGAGTAGAGCGTTTTATTGGAGGGGCCACTTAAGGGATCATTTTTGAGGGTTTCGCAGGCTGCCAATTGCGAATGCCTGTCATAGACTTTCTCTGCTCGATGTATTCTATACTCACACGAAAATGTAACCACTTAAACTGAATATTCTTGTTAGGGTTGTGTATCCGAAACGGTGACAGCATCATGATATGGCAATCTAAAAAAAAAAAAGCCTGTATCATACTTGATTGTTCGAGCAGAGAGGATATATAGTTGTCATTTTTTTTTCTTGAGACAGGACAATCTAGTTTTTCAGGACGAAGGATAGGAAGGTATTATTGCTGTGGTAGCCTTATACCTCTGTGTAGCTTCGGGCCTGTAGCCAAATAAAAAATTGAAAATGTCACTTACAACTGAAGTGAAAATTAAAGAAAAATGTTGCAGCAGCAACATGTCTAATGTAATTGTCGACATGACTTTGAGTACTAGTATATCATTTGCTTACAGGTGAAATTGGTATTTCTATTACTGGTCGGTGGTTTCAACCCAAATATCCAGAACTTGAACTGGATCAAATCAATCATAAACGTTCACTTCAATTCATGATCGGTGCAATCCTTGATCCATTAAGTGGATCTGGTGACTACCCAGATGTAATGAAACAAATGATTGGTGCGAAGTCAACTGGTACCTCCAGACTTCCGGTTTTCTCGGGTTCTGAAGTAACTCTCAATCAAGGTAGAGTAATTTTCTTCAAACTCCCAATTATTACCAAACCTATTATAAGTTATGCTGTTATTGAACATCATTGTCACTGGTAATCGGCATTAAATGTTTAAATTCGCCATTGTAAACCGGAAGGTGTAATGGAAGGGATATTGTAACTGTGCTGGCACACCATTTACAATAAAAATCCGTACGGCCAAGACAGATCCGTTTATCAAAAATATCTTTCAAAAAAATGGTAATAGAAGTGGACTCCTCCAAAGAGAAGCACCATCGGGTGACCCGTATAGTCAGGCATTAGAGTATCATAATTGAGGCCTTGATATATTGTTTTATAGGAAGCCTGGATTTTATTGGTGTAAATTTTTACCCTACTCTAATCGAAACACATAAGACTTTGTACTGCAATCCTCCTCGAATGGACTGTGATAGTAATAGTGTTTGGACCGGGGAATCATCTCTTGAAGGGTAAATATTCCATTACTAAAGTATACCTTTATATTCCGATCTTATCCTTTAATAATTTTCTTATAAACCTGAAAAGATGAGCACTAAGATGTTGGCCAAGGATCATCTAAGCAGAATCTTACTGAACTAAGTTGTTGCCCTTGTAAAAAAAGTTATTTTTACCTTTGGTGTATGCTACATTAGTCACTATGTTTGGAGAACTACATGTAGAAGTGTACATTGAAGATTTGAACGAACATTTAGCTCTAAATTAATGGAACATCAATATTGCTTCAGAGCTGATGTGTTATATTTCTGAGTAATACCTGATACCACTTTTCATTACGATATACTTACTCATGTATGATTGATATAATTCCTCATTTGAAAAGTTCATAAGCTGTTACCTATGTTTCGTCAAAATATCCTTTTGGATTTCGAGTTTCGTTTTGCGGTTCGGATCGTTAGTACTTGGTAAGTTGAATGAAGTTCCACTTTTCTTTTTGTATATTAGATCGGGTTTACGAAATTTATTAAATTGGATTAAAGAAAGCTACAACAATACAAAGGTGTTTATAACAGAAGATGGGTACAGTGATAAAAATACAACATTTGATGATAAAAATAGACGAGAATATATCAAAGACCATCTTAATTCTGTATTAAAAGGTAAACTGCTTAAAGGGGACCAGTTTTATTTGTTGATTTGGGTCTTGAATATATTTAAGTATCCTTCAGAAGCACTAGAAATGCACGAAAATTGCGTATTTCCTTCAATTATACCTTAAATTAGACATTTCTCCTTCTATTTCTATAGATAACTTATCTATATATTGCATAGTCGCTAATGTGTAGTAGGGCATTATAACTTTCAAATGCTAATAATTATGGATACACATGGATTTGAAGGCTCAAATTTCAATGGTGAGTTGTGATAACCAGAACTAAAGAGCTAAAAAATCCCCGTTTCTGAGACTTATCCAAATCGACCCGCGAAAATGACAACTGTGCCCCTTTAATGATTAGCTTCAAAACTTATCCACACAAACTGAAAGTAAACAATTGAAAGAAATTATACTATTTCTATCAGTGCAGCTAACGCCATCTTACACCATATAAACGGAGATTTATAGATTCAATAATGTCGATTTCTGTTATTATTGCGTAAAATTCTACATTTTGCGGTCCACAGATTCGCTTCAAACTAACAAGAATTGTGTTTTAATTCGTCCACATTTTGTATAAAGGTTTATAAATTTGTTTAATACTGTGTGTGGCTTCTCACTCAAATGACCCCGAAAACAAAACACTTGGATAGTTCAATGGTTTTATAGTTATCAGAATCAATATTGAATGGTTTTCTGAAAGTACAAATAAGTAAAATATGTCAAAGTCTGATGTGAGTAGGCCTATACGAATACTGCAAATAATGGCGAAACCGAGCACGTGGACCGATTTATTACAATTTTGATAGAAAAGTCACGAATCATGACGTGGCAACACATGCAAATTATAGATAATACTGTATTTACTTACGGACAGTTATTTCCCTATGTCTTTAGTTAATTTTGAAGCCTTTAAAGTCGTATTTTTGTCATCCTTTTCCCCCCGCTGAAGTTGTCCGGGAAAATTTTTCTAAACAAGTCACGTGATCGATATAGTCCCGTTTGTCACAATAGAAATTAGTAGTCGCGATTATCAAAACTTCAAATGAATTAAGTGACGTGTTGGAATCTTTATACCGACACCCACATGGCTCCTCAAAAAATCAGACTATGATTTTTTTTTTAAACAATAAAATAAAAATTATAAAAGTGTCTCTTAAGATTTTTTAAAGTGTCTTTTAAAAGATTTGTAAGGCTCCCTCGGTGGGGATAACACCCTGGCCTGACATCACATCACATATTATTTATCTTCGTTATCGTTTGGCACCAGTAAGATTAACTTGTGAACAGCTCTAGTGTAAGTACATCGTTGTAGTTTCTTCGTAATCTTATCAATTTTGGTTGTGGCAATATCAACTTTTCTAATAAGTCCATCGTCTCCATAATATACTTTGTCAACTCTCATCATTTGCCAGTTGTTTCGTTGGTCGTTGTCATCTACTAACAAGACGATGTCTCCTATCTTGAAGTTACGTGAAGGCCTATGCCATTTCTGTCGCTCTTGATATCTCTGAAGAACCTCTTTTCGCCATCTGGACCAAAATTCATTAGCTAAGAATTGTGCCTTTCTCCATTGTTTATGTAAATAGAGGTCTTCTTTAACAAAGTTTCCAGGTGGAGGTAAAACGATACCACTCTTTAAAGTCAAAATGTTAGATGGAGATAGTGGTTTAAGTTCTGGATCTGCTATTGATTCAACAGTTAAGGGTCTTGAATTAACGATTGCTTCGGCTTCTACAAGGAAAGTCTGTAATGATTCGTCGGTTAGATGTGCTTTATTTTGCAAAAGTAAGGATTCCAATATTCTTCGAATACTTCCTATCTGTCTCTCCCATGATCCATGGAAATGTGGTGCGTATGGTGTGCTTGGTTCAAAAACAATGTCGCAGTCAAATTGTTTCAGGATATCATTCTTGATTTTCTGTTTATTCAAGTCTTGCTTCAACTTTTCAAGTTCATTCGATGCACCAATTATCTGTGATCCTCGATCTGATCTGATATATTGAACAGTTCCACGTCTGCAAATGAATCTTCTTAATCCACACAGGAACGAGTCTGTGGTCATGGAATGTAAAACTTCTAAATGAACAGCTCTTGAGGTTTGACAAGAAAATAGGAGTCCATATCTCTTCACCTCAGATCTTCTTACTTTAATCAGGAATGGTCCAAATATATCACAAGCCGAATGTGTAAATGGTGCTGCTTCATTAACTCTGTCAGGTGGTAAGTTGCTCATACGTTGAGTCTGAGGCTTTCCTCTCAACTTGGTGCAAATAACACAGCCGGAAATGAAATGCTGTACTACTGAGGGTCCGTTGATGAGCCAATATTTATTTCTAACTTGATTCAGTGTAATATTTCTTCCACTATGATGACACTTTTCGTGACAGTGTAGAATTAAAAGTTTAGTCAAGTGTCCAGTCTTTGGTATGATTATGAGATGCTTCTCATTATAGTTCAATGATGAATGTTTAATCCTGCCACCAACTCGAATGATACCATATTCATCAAGGAAAGGATTGAGTTTAATGATGGAGGAAGACTTCTTCAGTTGGTTACCAGTAGTCTTTAATACAGACACTTCTTCAGGGAAATGTTCCTTCTGTATCAGTTTAATTATTTCTGTTTCAGCTAATTCTTCTCTGCTGTCTTTCTAAATACAGGATCTATCTGTACTCCTAGTTTTCTGGATTTATAAATCTGTATCAAATGTTTCCAAATAGCAACTGTAGTCTTTACTTTCTGCCAAGAGCCTATTTTCTCTAATCCAGTTAAAATATTAACAGGAACTTGTTTGGTTGACGTGTTCAACACCTTTAGGTTTGTCTTCAGTTCTGTATCTTTAACATCAATTTCAAATGACGAAGTTTCAGGTTCTAACCAAAATTCATCCGTGTCGTGTAAGTATTTTGGCCCTTTAAACCATAAAGATGTTTTAAGTAATGATGGCGAGTTTACACCTCTGCTAGCTAAGTCTGCAGGATTCAGAGTTCCTGGTGTATGATGCCATTGGTCTAATTCGCTGTAATTCAATATACGTTGAATTCTATTGGATACAAAAGTTTTAAATCGTCTGGTTTCATTTCTTAGATAACCCAGAACGCAGGTGCTGTCTGTCCAGAAGTATATCTGAAGGTTTGGTATCCGTAGTTCTTTCTGTAACTGCATGGCTATGTTGGTAGACGTTACGGCTCCGGTCAGTTCTAGTCTAGGTATGGTGATTTGTTTCAAAGGAATGACTCGACTCTTTCCCATCACCAAGCTAACTTCGATATCATTATTGTCGTTTCTTAGTCTTAGGTAAGCACAACATCCATAACCATATGTACTGGCGTCACTAAAGCAATGAAGTTGGTAATCCACTGCTGTACCAAATTCTGGAGATTTATGACATCTGTTAATATAAAGATCCTCTAAGTCGTTAAGATTACTTTTCCATTGTAACCAGTCGTCTTGTAGTTGAGTAGGTAGTGTTTCATCCCATGGTAGTTTAAGTCTGCAGGCTTCCTGTAGAATTCTCTTGCCTGAAAGCATCAGTGGCGATATTAGTCCCATAGGATCGAATACTGTACTAAGGCTTGATAGACATCCTCGTCTGGTCAGTGCAGAGTTAGGCATGTCAGCTCTGTATTTCAAAATGTCATTGTCAGTATCCCAGATCATTCCAAGCGTTCTTTGCTGAGGTAAATGATCTTGTTCAAAGTCAAAGTCGTCTGTCAAGTCAGGAGATCGTTTGTCAACTGGAAGTCTTTGCATAAACTGTTTCGAGTTTGATGCAAATTTACATAGGTTAAATCCACCTCTGGAACATAAGTCAATTGCACCTTCTGCAATGTCAATAGCTTGTCCAACATCATCAGCTGATGTGCAACCGTCGTCCATGTAAAAGTCGTGGAGTACAAAATTGGATACATCATCGGAATAGTCATCTTTGTTATCATAAACGGTCTGGTGGAGTGCAAATATGCAGCATGCCGGACTAGATACTGCTCCGAACAGGTGATAGCATATATGATAGTCAGTCGGTGGTAGTGAGTAGTTACCATTCTCCCACCATAGTATTCTAAGTAAGTCTCTCTGGTATTCAGGAACTGTCACCATCATGAACATAGCGGCAATGTCGCAGGTGAAGGCAACGAGATTCTTTCTCATTCGGCATAAAGCGCCTGTTAAGTTTGTCAAATAGTCTGGTCCCTTTAGTAATTCATCGTTGAGTGACCTTCCATCTCCTCTTAAGCTAGCGTTGAAAACTACCCGTATTTTCTTCTTCCTTTTATGGAATACTCCATGGTGTGTCAAATAGTGTGTAGTAGTTGTCTGCGAGTGATTGTCTGGTACTTTCTGTATGTATCCATTTCTAATTGCGTCTTCCATAAAATTTGAATACTCTTTGGCATAGTTTTCATCTTTGGAAAATCGTTTCTTTAGTCTGTCTAGAGAAGATTGGGCAATGTGTAGGTTGTTACCAAGATTAGGTGTAGTTCGTCTAAAGGGTAAGTCAATGGTGTATTTCTTGTCAGAAAGTCTAATACTTTTATTAGCTTGGTCAATAAATTGTTGGTCTTCTTTTGAAATACCCAAGTCGTCTTGAGTGTCTTCTGTAAATTCTCGATCAAACATACGTAGAATTTCTTGGGTCGTGACATCCTTTGCAGATTCGTGTTCTGTTATGAGAAGTCTTGAGTCTTCTTCTCCGGTACTAGGGTTTCTTATGTTTACGTAGTTACAAGTTAAGTGTGTTGGTTTTCTTGCATGTAGAATAGACCAGCCAAGTCCGTTTCTCTCAGCCCATGGTGATGTAGAAGATACTGGAGGTATTACTTCTCTAGGTGATGTCGCTAATGGTACGTTTCTACCAATCATCAAGACTATGTTAGCGTTGGAATGTTCTGGTATCTCTTGAGATATATGTTTCAGATGATCAAATGATTCTGCTGCTCTTCTGGTTGGTATCTGTCGTCGAGAAATTGGTAATTCTTCTCTAGTATAACATGAAGGTAATTGGAAAACTTCAGAGGTGTCAAAATTCAAAATCTCCAGGTTCTCTAAACGTCGACAGTTTACAGTCTGAGTTCCATGCATAGTCGTAAGTTCAACCAATATGTCTTCGCCTGTCCATCCTTTATCTGTAGCAAATTCGGTTTCAATAAAACAAGAGTCAGCTTCTGCGTCAGTATATATATAAATCGGAGTCAAATCAGAAGGGTGGTCTCTGTGCCTAATATAGCCTAAGGTTATATGAGCAAGGTCGTCAAATTCGTCAGTGTCATTCTCTGTTTGGTTTGTTGTACTGTTAGATGAAACGTTTACGTGGTTGGAATAAAATTTGGGAGCTGTCGGATCTAATTTGTGTTGGAAGTCTGTATGGAATAGAGAAATGTGTCCTTTCTGGTTACATACTTGACACGTTTTCCAATCGTTTGGGCAGTCTTTGTAGTTATGACCTTTGTAGGTGCACTTATAGCACATATTCTTTGTCTTTAAGAAGTCTCGTCTTTCTTGAATTGGTTTCTTCCGTAAATCTGGGCAATGTTCTAACCAGTGTTCATTCTTGCAATAGAGGCAATAAGGTGTCGGTTTGGGCTTTGTGTAACCATCTCTGTGTACTGTTTTAACATCATTGGTTGTAGCTCCAGTAGAATTGTTTGAGGCTTTGTAGCGATATCTTTTGTTGTCTGTAGTCTTTAACATAGTATCAGGTTTTTCAGGTTCACCATATACAGGATCCCCCAGTGCTTTGGCTCGTTTTCTGACAAAGTCTACTAGAAAGTCGAAAGTTGGTTCAGTTCCCTTCTCTCTGTGTTTGCGTACTTCTTCTCGAAATGATGTCTTGAGATTCCCAGGAAGTAGTTCCATGGCTCGTCTTATTACTGATGCATCATTCAGTTTTGAAGCTCGTCCAAATCCAGATAGTGATTCAAAACAGCTGTCTAAAAAGTTGGCGAATTCCTTTAAGGGTTTTGCTTGGTAAGGCTTAATTTTGTCCCAGGTTTCTAGTTTGTGTATGTATTCTTCGCAAATTGCAACAGGATTTCCATATTCAGCTTCTAGCTTGTCCATGGCTTTGTCGAAGTTCGCCTTTGATGGTACGTGCAGATTGCTTTCAATAAGTCTGTAGGCCTCACCAGATGTATAGTCTGCAAGATAACTAGCTAATTCATCAGGGTCTTCAGTTCGCTTTTCGAAGCAAACTCTAAAAGAATTTCTCCATTTTTGGTATACCAGTCTGTCGCCTTTGAAGATGATGGGTTTTAAAGGAGGTAAGGTTGCCCTTCCCATGAGTATTCCTAGTTTTTCTACGTCAGTTGTGGCTGATGGTGTTGAAGAATTAATAAAAGAATTATCTGGTCCTTTCTGAGAAGTGGAAGCTTGAAGTGTAGGTGTGACAGGTGTAAATTTGGTAGTGGCCTTAACAGAAGGGGTTGACTGTTGTTGAGAAGTTTTGTTCCTAGATGATTCTGCATGTATAGATCTTATCAGAGTATGGCGTTCTTCTTCAAAATCACCCAGTTTGTCGTCATCAGTAGATTCTAGCTTTTCTTTCATCTTTGAAGTAAAAAGGTCAATTTGTAGTTCAAGATTTCTAATTTTTTGTGTATGTTGCAGTTCTGTTTGTCTAAATTGTTCTTGTTGTTGAAGTAACATTTTATCAGCCTCTTGCTTTACCCGCTCTGTAGCCATTTTCATCTCTGCAAGTGAAGATTCTAATATGGCAGCTCGTCTTCTGTCAGAATTGTGGGAACTTCCTGATGTTCTTGATTTTCTTGATTCTAGTTCAGAGGATTGTGCAGCAAGTGTTTCTTTTCGAATTTGAATTTTTCGTTGAAGTTCTAAAATATTTTCTGCAGTCTTGTCATAAAGTTTTTGATCAGCTATAGGTATAATTTCTCCCTCAAAAGTCAAATATTCTATTCGATTGTAGCTGTCTGTAAATTCTCTTCCATAAACATTCAGTGTGATAACTGTATTGTCGATGTCTGCTTTACTGAAGGTCTCTAGTTTGTCTTCTGTCTCATTACAAAATTTGGTTATGTTCTGTACTGCCGAGGAAAAGGCTACTCTGGCTTTGCCTATTTGTGAATTTCTGCCTCTTTCTGACATTTGTGAAGGAGATAATCTTCCAGAAGATCTGGGTTCTATGGTACTTGTGTCGTCGTCGTCGTCTTTAGAAGACATTGTAAATTTACAAATTTGTCGCCGTGGTAAATAGCCTCAGCCGGAATTCTGTGTCGGTGTCTCTTTGATGTCAGGGATTGTCCAAAACTGTGGCTTCTCACTCAAATGACCCCGAAAACAAAACACTTGGATAGTTCAATGGTTTTATAGTTATCAGAATCAATATTGAATGGTTTTCTGAAAGTACAAATAAGTAAAATATGTCAAAGTCTGATGTGAGTAGGCCTATACGAATACTGCAAATAATGGCGAAACCGAGCACGTGGACCGATTTATTACAATTTTGATAGAAAAGTCACGAATCATGACGTGGCAACACATGCAAATTATAGATAATACTGTATTTACTTACGGACAGTTATTTCCCTATGTCTTTAGTTAATTTTGAAGCCTTTAAAGTCGTATTTTTGTCATCCTTTTCCCCCCGCTGAAGTTGTCCGGGAAAATTTTTCTAAACAAGTCACGTGATCGATATAGTCCCGTTTGTCACAATAGAAATTAGTAGTCGCGATTATCAAAACTTCAAATGAATTAAGTGACGTGTTGGAATCTTTATACCGACACCCACACTGTGCTATGAATATAGTATGTTGCGTAATCTTTATCGTTTTAACTTCATATGTTTGTATTGTATTTTTTTTAAATGTCGAATTTGAGCTATGCAAATAGACGTAAGAACATTGTAAATGTCCTATGATATTTCTTAATATTCGAATATTCAATTTTTTCTTTATATTCTTTGTGTTACAGCCGTTAAAGAAGATGGTTGCAATGTACACGGGTTTGTATATAAGGCTTTAATAGATGGTTTTGAAGGTAAAGCTGGATACAGCAAAAAAACTGGTCTCTATCAAGTTGATTTCCGAGATCCGGGCAAACAACGCTCTCCAAGATCCTCCGCTAGGTTATTTAAACAGATAGTCGAAGATAATGGATTTGAAATGGGGTATCCAGGGAAAGCTGGATTATCTACTGGAACAATTTCCTATGAAGATCCATTGGATATTTACTTCGATAAATTTCCTGAAGATTTTAATTGGGGAGTTGGAACTGCTGCTTATAATGTGGAAGGGGCCTGGAATATAGACGGTAAGCTTTTTAATACTTTCTACGATACTTTTTTTTAGCCTGTGAGACCTATGTTATTTGTCATAAAAAAAACAAAAAAAACATAGGCCCTACAGCTTTTTTCAGACATTCCGATCTTACGTTTCGTTATGTAACTTTCCATTTTCCAATTCGAACATCTGTTTTGATGATATAGTTTATGATATGCGGTAACTTGTCTCAGATTAAAGGCATAGTAACAATACTTTCAATTTGATTTGGAATGCTTGATAATAAGATAAAAATCACAGTGCTCCTTAGGTATAATTATGATAATATGCATTGAATTACAAGACGTATACCACAAAGCTACTCGAGAGTATATATAATTGAATTATTTCATAAGTAGTATAGTATGTTGAACATTCGGCAATTATCGGCTGTTTTCGTAAGGTTTAATTAACCTCCGATGTGAAAGGAAGATTTCGTTATGTATTCTTGGGGGACACGTTTTATTTTGATGTTTTACTACTGGTTTGTTTAGAGCAAGTTTTTTTCGGCCGACAAAGATTTTTTAATTGGCTTTGTTTACGACTAATTGGAGTTCGGATTAACGCGCAGATTTCACAATCTGTCAAAGTTCCGACGATCAATAGCTGCCTTTTAAACCGTGATGTGTTGAGAGCTTTCGCGAAACATCCGCGGTAAAACGTTTGTATTTTGGATACTAAGTTCTAGATATTTACTGGCACTTTTTGAAAATGTATTTCTCTCATAGAAGTATTATAAACAAAAATGAATTTGTAACTTAAATCACCGTAGGTAAAGGACCGAGTATATGGGATACATCAACACACGCACCTGATTCCACTGAGAATGGTGATGTCAGTGCTGATCAGTATCATCATTATAAAGAGGATGTTCAACTCATCAAGAAACTTGGTGTATGTATATTTTCATATTAATGGCATTAATGTCAAGTAGACCTTAGGTGAGCGGAGCGTTTTAGCTGATGCGTTCTAACAGGTTTTACTGCTTTGTCACTAACTTGGCATCAAAAAGCATTGCATTATGATTTTTGTTTTTTTATAATTTGTCTTTTGTAGTAATGTCTTTGTGGTACTCTTGTGTACTATTGATTGTGCACGTTAAAGTATGCAATACACATCATCAATGGCATGGGCTTGGGCTTTAAAAACAAAATTCCACATTCGTTTGGAAATCATTATATCTCTTTTTTAAATATACAGGAGTTTATCGAGTTGTTGCCTGACTGACCTGCTCTGTAGCAAAAAGGTCACCCAGATTTCCACATCCTCCATAGCTGCTCCGCGCCGCCATGCTCTGTCTGTGGTGTGATCAAACCCTTAGAGTTCATTCATGCAATAGTGACTAGTTTTTGTATGTGTTCTATTAGCAACGTTCAAACTTTTCGAAAGATGAAGTAAAAAAAGTAAAATTGTAAATATGAAGTTAAAAAACAATCTGCTAAATGCAATTTAAAGTCTCACAGAGATATGACTGGAACTTGAAGGTGCGTTTAATATCCCCGATACCTATGAAAGATTAAGAAAAACACCTTAACAATGCATTTAAGATTGTGCTTGTTAATATGTCAAGTTCTAAGTTTAAGTCAGTGGTGTTCTGTGGCCCCGATCAAAATGTGATTTGCGACTGCAAATATATTTTGATTTTTATCTTAAAAAAAGTCTCTTCACTTCGATTGTGGAATCTAACACCATTGATGATTGTTGTAATGTTTTCTATTTGATATATTTCAGGTCAGCACGTACAGTTTTTCAATATCTTGGAGTCGAATATTTCCCGACGGGGTGTCATATAATGACAAAGGTATGGCATATTACAAGAATTTGGTGGATGAATTAAAGAAGAACAGTATAGAACCAATGGTGACGTTATATTATAGAGATATGCCACAAGCGTTGGAAGATCAAGGTGGATGGATGAATGCCTCTATAATTGAATATTTTAAGATATATGCAGATAAATGTTTTGAGGAGTTGGGAAGTGAGGTACTTTATTTTTAAATTAATTAAAAGCTACGTTGGGTCATGAAGATTTATGTTTTTGTGCTCTCTGAAGTGCTTCAGTAGTCGCTTCAGACAATATACGCCCAAATTGATTACAAAGATACGTCTTTGAGAAACTTTACTTTATTCAAATTTTGCTCGAAAACATATTATCATGACTTACATTTTTAGTAACTTCACCTTTTCGGTTCTCATTTGTTTCTTTTAGATGTCACAAAATGCCATGCCGTTCGCTGATGGCAGTCATCGAACATTCAGTTACACAATTTGAGGACCTTTGAAGCTTACATACAAGAATCCAATACTCAAATCATGACATTTTGGCTTTTTAAAATTTGTTATGGAAATTTGTATCAGTTAAAGTTCTTTGGACTAATAAACATGTTGAATTATTTGACACTGTTTGCAGGTTAAAATGTGGTTGACATTCAATAGTCCTCAGGCTTTTATATATCACGGATATGGTGATGGTGTGCAAGCTCCACACAAGAAGGACGTGGGTAGCTCAGTGTACATTGTTGCTAAAAATGTTCTCCTGGCTCATGCCCACGTATACAAACTGTATCATGATGACTACAAATCGCAACAAAATGGTAAGATAACTATTTTAAAGAGATAGAGATATGACATCAAGAATCGTGTCGAAAATCTTTTTCCAGTATTTGAAAAATTCATGTTTTCTGGACTTCATTTGGTTAACAAAATCATATGATATAACCTCAAATATATTTAAATTTTATGGTATACCATATATTTTATAAAAAAAAAAACTTATAACATATGGTGATTTTAAAATCATATTATCTTCATTTCGTTGATGGATATTATCATTTCCAGGTATGGTTGGTATTGCACCCCACTTTCACTGGATTGAACCAAAAACAAAGAGCCAAGAAGATGTTGATGCAGCTGAGAGGTGGATGCACAGTTTCATCGGGATGTTTTTAGAACCTATATATGGCTCGGGGAACTATCCAGAGGTTCTGATAAGTCAAGTGGATACTAAAAGTCGACACCAAGGACTAACAGAGAGTCGCTTGATACCACTGACACAAGCTGAGCAGACGCTTATCAAAGGTTGTTCAAACTTATAATTTTTGGAAACACTCTTTCCACCATATAACTCATTATATATGAACGTTTCCTTTTCCAAATAATTCCGAATAATTGTACTTATGTATATATTGTAGGTAGTTCCGACTTCCTGGGAATGAGTTTTTACTCTACAATGTATGGTAGCCATCATCAATTCGACAACACTCTACCACCCAATTTTCGTCAAGATTTTGATGTAGAGCTGTCAATTGACCCGTCTTGGCTTGGGTATGACTTGTTTACATAATAATTTTGCAATTATTTCAGTACTCGAATGGTTACTGGGTGTGACAAAGTGTATGAGAATTGACAAAAAAGACATTTCCTTTGCAGTTATCAAGTGGGACTTGAAACAGAAGCAAGCTGCTTTTACTATTTTGATCAAAGTTCATCGTGAATATCCATATAGCATTTGGCCCAAGACTTTATAAAACGACAAAATTATGCAGACTTTTAAAATTCCATTACAACCACACAATCGACTAACCCTGACAAACAAGCCCTAGCAGGTACTCCGGAAAGTTTCGCCCGGATCATCAAATTTCTCACTCCGAACAAAATAATCAACCTAGCGTCCCTATATCTCATGTACAGTGTACTCTGTAATTTCCGATATCTGAGTACTATGACATTCTGCGTAATCCGACATCTATGTCTGGTCCCGATTGAATTCCTTCTTATGTCAGTTTAAAAACCTCTTAGTATTCCGTATTTGAAGACAATGACTTTTCTTATAAATCCAAACAGGTACATAAAGGCGTAAAACTCCATTTCTTTCCATTTTTCAATATTTTAGGGCAAGCAATGCAAGTGAGGGAAACATGGTATACAGAACAACACCTCTAGGTCTGAGAAAGATGTTAAATTGGGTGAAATATAATTATAACAATACACCTGTGTATATCACAGAAAGTGGTTATTATGATACTAATGGTAGTCTTGTTGATGAACATAGGATACATTATCACAGATTGTATACCAATAATGTTCTTAAAGGTAATGGTCGAACTCAGTTTATCCGTACTATTAATAGATTATTCTTTGTAAATAATCAGAAAATAGAAAATGTGTTTGTATGAATAGCTTTGTTATAAAAAGAAAATTGTCTAATTAGAGCATATGAAATGTATGAAATGAATTGACGAATTTTTCATTGGTCTTGGCGATATATTAAATCGGTTTACTGAACTCTATTTCTTTATGGCTTCATGTGCTTTTTCATCGTATCTTGTGACTGATATTGCAATATACATGAGAATATTTACAAAGGCTATCACTGAAGGTGCATTTTCACTATCTACGTTGCCTTAAATATTTGTACAACTTTTTACCAAATTTTGTCCAACTTGGAGAATAATTATACCGTTAGACTTTAGACTTGTTACATTTAAATCATTTGTTTTACAGCAATAAAGTTAGATGGATGTGATGTAAAAGGATACGTTATAAAATCTTTGTTAGATGGGTTTGAATGGGAATATGGATACAGTCTTAAATATGGTTTATATAGTGTCAACTTTAACTATCCGAACAGAACTCGTACTGCTAGAGCATCGGCACATTGGTACTCCATCTTGACAAAAGAAAATGCATTCAACAAAGGTTTTACGCAGAAAGGTGGTTGGGGAGTCGCTCCTCAATATACTGATCAGTTTTATTATGATAAATTTCCCGACGATTTTGTGTTCAGTAGTGCAACATCCTCTGCTCAGATAGAGGGGGCGTGGAATGTAGATGGTATGTATTTACCAATTTAGTGAGGGGGACCATACGTTCTTCTGCAAAATGCACATTAAAAGGCGATGGATGAAGAACGCTCAAACAGTGTTTCTGCTACCATACGCAATATAATTACATGTATATTTCATAGTTGTGCATACAAAAGAAGAAACTGAATAGACAACCCAACGCAAGTACTAGTATGCATAAGAAACGGAGTTTTGAACATATAGTGATATTTTTATCGTTTTATATTGTGTAAGTGCACAAGGATTGCTAAAACAGAATAGGATGGTCCGATAACGGTTGACATGCAGTTCTGTGGACCTCTCACGAGAGCAGAGTTACGTGCAGGCTATATGCTTGAACGTTCTGATGCTTAAGCTCGATTTCGCTCATTATGGAAAATTGTCATCAATTAATGTGAGGTAGTCTGCAATTCTGGCTTCTACTGGAAGAGAACGTTCACATTTACCAACCAATGTAACTACAGGACCAAAACTCACTTTGGTATATGTAATTTATAGGTAAAGGAGTTGGTATTTGGGATGTCTTTTCACAAGCTGGTCATTGTAAAGAAAATGCTACAGCTAATGTTGCTTGTGATAGTTATCACAAATATAAAGAAGATGTCCAAATGCTGAAAAATCTTGGGGTAATTAACTTTATTATTAGATTTCTTTTTGGAAAAAAAGGTTGGAACGCTGGAGGACAATTCTAAAAGCAGTTTAAACATGTACTTCAGAACAATCCATTCTCAATAGTGTTCAATACGTTCAATCTTTTGTCAGTCTTGATCTCATAGAACTACCATCATTGCCCCAATGCACATGAGTAACCAGACAAAAATCTGTATCTAATTATCTGGTCATTACCAGCTTATTGAGAACCTACTGTGTTGTTTCTTCAGATTTTTATCGTATAATATAAGAAAAAGGGCACACTGTGCTGCTTATTGAGTTAAATTTGAAAAATGTAAATGAAAATGAAAATTTTGATGCCTTTATTATTTATGACCAATTAGCCTTTTTAACATTTCGATCTGTTAATATCTTTACAGGTAAAATCCTACAGATTTTCTATCTCATGGCCACGTATAATGGCTGATGGCACGATGGCTACCAAGAATCAGAAAGGAATAGATTATTATAATAATGTCATCAACGAGTTGTTAGAGAACGGTATCAATCCAGTAGTTACCATTTATCATTGGGCAAGTGTCCTTTTCGAAGAGTTTGGTGATCGGGTAGGTAGGCTAGATTGGGCGCACCGAGTTGAACCATTTTTTGACAAGCAAGCAACGATACGTAAACGAAACTCCTTAAAAATTTCAACAACGTAATATTGGGATAAATAAATTTCAAGAAAAATGTTTTAATGACCAATCCAAATTTGAGATATGTTTAAAAATTCTTAACGAAAATAACCATATAGACAAAATCAAATGCTAAGATTTTTGTCAAATAATGATGTGCCTTGGGTTTTTTTTTTATTTTACTAGGTTGACATGTGGATAACACTCAATGAACCCTGGGTGTTTACAGTAATTGGTTATGGTACAGGAGATCATGCACCCGGTTATAAAGAGCTCGGGGAAAATCCCTATAAAACAGCTCATAATGCTATACGAGCACATGCTGAAGCTTACCATCAATATCACGATGTATATAAAGGCAAAGGTAAGATTGCAATAATAGAATAACAGTGTTTTATTCGGAAGAAGTGCCGGGTTGGCAATTGTAAAATAGCGTCCGATCCTCCAAAAAGATGACTGATGCTTGAATCTAAACTTTCATAAATGATTATTATCAAAATGTATGTAGTTAATCATTAATCCACCAGAAATGAAATGGCGATTTCGTTAAAACTTCGAAACGGGTATATTGTATGATGTTGTCTATGATCTTAATTATTACCTTCTTCCTCGTGAATTTCTATTATGCCATTATTACACCAAGAACGACAAGGTGCGTTATAAAGCATTTCTATCAAATATTTGCAGGGCGAATCGGCATTACTCTGAATATTGATTGGACAGAGCCTGTAGATAGATACAACCTGGATGATATCGAGGCTGCTGACAACAGTGTTCAGACATTCTTAGGATGGTTTGCTCACCCAATATATGTCAATGGTGACTATCCACAAGTAATGAAAGATATCGTTAGTAGAAATAGCAGAGGACAGAATTTAACCAAATCTCGTCTCCCAGAGTTCACATCCGAAGAGAAGAGCAGAATCAATGGTATTTTAAAATAAAGTATATTTACATTAACCCTTAGAACTAGACATCAAATTATCGGCCAAAGATCGTAATTTTCAAGAGCATTTAAAGCATCTCTAGACAAAGTGGATACCATTTCATTCGACTGAATCCCTAGTATTAGATGTGTATATAGTACTAACAGTTAATCTTTTAAAGGGGTATTACTGTATATCTCAGACTATATTTTAAAATATTACAGCACGTCGAGTATCTCTTATAAATAAATATTGTTATTCAAACACAACTGCATGTAAACATGAAATGTTCAATTTCAGGTACATCTGATTTCTTTGGAATGAATTCATATACATCTGGCATTGCACGAGCTGAAAATCCGATTGAAGCGGCAAAACAAAGTCCAAATTATTTTGGCGACAGAGGTGCAATAATCTATGCAGATCCAAACTGGAAACCGTAAGTCCATAATATTTAATTGCATTGATGTAAATGTCGTCCATAGCAGTATGCAACTTTATATTATCTTGCCTACTAATGAGTACCAATATTCTGATGACGAGAATTTACCCTGTGCTATGATACAAATTTTCGTAAAGACAACTATCTTGCTACATAGAGGTATGGTCCATGTCTTAGACGTTTGAATATTACAGATACCAGAAACTCAAGATAATTGATTACATACTCACAATGCTTTATGGAGATTCTGATTATCAAAACATGTTATATTGTAATCTCTTTTATCATGTATTTTAACTTCAAACAGATCTGGGTCCACTTGGTTACATGTGGTACCATGGGGTATAAGAAGAATATTGAATTGGGTGAGGAATAATTATGGTATCAGAGATATATTGATTACTGAAAATGGTGTCTCTGACAACAACTCAACTCTAGATGATTTTTCAAGAGTTTATTTCTTCACTAATTACATAAATGAAGTTCTAAAAGGTATTGTTTATTCCTTTCCATTAGTTCATTTTCTGAGAAATGAAATGAAATGAAATGTATTAAGGAGCACCAGCACCTAATGGGCTATATAGCTCCAGAACACGATAAAAAATAAACATGTCAAAATGAAACCAAAACAATAAAACAAACATAAAATAGATAAACAAAAAACAATATCACAGAACGAACAAAATTAAAACCATATCACAGACCAACACCACAAAGTGGTATTAAAACCAAAAAATATTTATTAAAACAAAACAATGACTATGAAATTAAAATTTAAAATAGAGGTTTGCAGTTTTTAGAAATGCAACAACCTTCTCATACAGAGAAGGTTGCGCAAACAAATGATGGAGCGATACAGCACGATAGTGCTGTGATCGCAAAGGTTTGAGATGCCTGCACTCAATCAGAATGTGCTTCACTGTCAGGCGGACCTGGCAGTGTTCACAGACTGGTTGAGGCTCTCGCTTGAGCAAATAACAGTTAGTGAGGTGAGTATGACCATCATTTTCTGAGAGCCACACCATCCTGCATAGTTAATTTCTTTTGACGAACAGACTGTCATACGGCAGCCACATTCAAAGGCAGTCATAATGTCCAAAATTATGTTCATTTACAAAGGCAAACATACTGTCCCCAAGGTCCTCAATCTCCAACATATTGTTTTATGTGGTTAATGAATCTACTTTTCAGCTGTAAAACTCGACGGCGTTCAAGTTATCGGATACACTGCCTGGTCACTTATGGATAATTTTGAATGGGCTGAAGGCTATACAGAATATTTCGGATTATACTCGGTGAACTTCAGTGACCCAAACAGACCAAGGACTCCCAAGAGATCAGCTCAGTTAATTCATGAGATTATTCAGGATAATGGATTTATAAAAGGATCTAAAACAGATCCAGAAAGACCAGATGACATACCTTTAGAGAACGAATTTTATGCGGGTGACTTTCCGTCGATGTTTTCATGGGGTGCTGGTACACTTGCCTACAATGTAGAAGGTGGTTGGGAAGCTGATGGTAAGGTTCTTATCTATTTATAGAAGGTGCTTTTTCACTATTACCGGCATTTTTGACCAGGTCATATGCGTAGTCAGTAGCGTAGCGAAAATTTGTTTCAGATGAGGTGAGAGTTGGAGGAATCTTTGGGATTAATGTTGATCAAAAACAGTTTCAAATCTTACTGGATCCCCTCTATTCCTGCCCTTTAGTATAACTATGTGTGCTATCCCTAGATTATCTAAATGAAACGTGTATTTTCCTAGGAAAAGGAGCGAGTGCACTTGATACGCTTTACCACAAAACACCGACAGAAGCTAATGGTGATGTAGCCGCTAATAGTTATGTTAATTATATGGATGATATCATGGCATTGAAAGAAATTGGTGTAAGTCATATTAAAATGGGATTTTGCTCGAACCATTTGATCTAATAATGCATTTCATAAAACCATAATTACAGGTTTGAAATCTTCATAAGATTAAGAATACGTGTGTAAATACGAGCATAATATGACTTACATGCACAGTCACGGGCTTTAAATCTTTTTCAGCAGCTGTTAGAATTTTTAATTACGCCAAACACACGTCATCCCCAAACCAAAATGTATCTTACGAAGCTTCCCAATATCTTATTCTTCATCTTAAACTGCGTTTTGTTTGGTATTTTGTTCTCTATTAAGTTGAAAGTTCCATTATGATATCAGTTTTTTTGTTTCATGCAAACATATTGTGACTTAATTTTTTTATGATTATGGTTATTATATTATACAGGCATCTCATTACTTCCTCTCTATATCCTGGGCACGTATTTTGCCAATGGGAACAAAGGACAACATGAATCAAGACGGAATAGATTATTACAATAAAGTATTTGAGTTATTACATGAACATAACATCATACCGATGGTAACACTATTTGCTTGGGATCTACCCGATGTCATTGAAACACAGTATGGTGGCTGGTTGAATGCTTCAACCATAGACTTATTTGAAGAGTATGCGAGAGTCTGCTTCAAAATGTTTGGCCACCAGGTACGTTTTTAGAATAATTGGCCATAGAGTATGTTAATTGCTTTTAGAATGTTGGGTCATCAGGCGTGTTGCTTTTTAATGTGTTGAATTTGATAGCTTGATTGCTCGTAGCTGGTGGTTTCTTGAAGAATAAGATCAATGTCGGATCAAATTGAACGATCGTCATTCTGGATCGAAACGGTCGAAATATTCAACCACGGTGACAGCTTTTGCCAGTAGTCGGTCAAAGCTATTTGGTGGCACTTAAATGTGATACAATGCAGGCTCGAAGGAATAGAGGGAACAGGGGGAGCATCCGCCCCCAATAATTTTGGCATTAATGACCGACATTAACATTTTTATTTTTTTTAAGATATAATTACTGGTATGTTGTTAGGCCAGTAAAATTAAAATTGCTTTATATAGGCAGGAGCAGCCTTGAATTCTGCACCACCATCCTTGAGAATGAGTTTTTGAAACAATTTGGCCCTCCCCCCAATATGAAATTGCTTCCTACGGGCCTGCAATGTATACAATGTATTTCACAGAAGTTATATTTAAATAGGTCAAGCATTGGATGACTTTCAACGAACCAGAAAGATCAGCATACTTCGCCTATGGATTTGGTAAATTACCACCAGGTAAAATTGATCATACTGTGGAAATGTATACAGCTGTACACAATATAATTAAAGCACATGCTCGAGTTTATCATATGTATCATAAGGAATTCAAGCGGCTCCAACAGGGTAAGATGTCATTATATCATTTAATATTGATCTATATACACATGTATCTACATCATGAGATCACCAGATCAGTTTTAGAACTAAAAACATCTATGTAAAGCACTGGCCAAGGTCACAAATACAGAGATAGATAGAAAATCGCATGGAGTTAGTATAGTTAGTATTGAGTTTTAAACAAAAAACCGAGTATAGGTCGGTGTTCAAAGCAAATTTAACATACTATTTTAAGCAAAGGCGTGGATTTATCAAAAATATTTGGTGGGAGGGGGACAAACCAGGATGGTTTGTAGAGTCCATGTACGTCGCGAAGCTCCGCAACCCCAAGCTCAAACAAAAGGCCCTCGCCTTAGAAAAAAAAATGGAAAATGGCATCAATTTGGTGCATTCTGAAAGATATTTCGGGATTTGAGTCTAATGAGATTTTCATTTCATAGATTTTGATTCTTCAAAAAATCTTTCTCACTGCCTTCCCACATATGATGTTTTTGATAATCTGGCAAAATATTTTTTAAAATTAGGGCAATAAGTCGGTCTGCAAACTCTTACACGAAAATGTTCTGTGTAAATGTATATGTTTAGTATTTAGTTTCTGATATTCAAATTATATTGACCAAGTCTTGAATTTGACCTGGGTTGACCTTTATATGAGAGTTCATTGATCCAGGGGATACTTTTACCAGTTTGACATAGTTTACTATATACCAATAGATCGTATTATATTTGGTCTGTAAATGTTAAATTATCTTTAAGCAAACCCAGATTAACTAATGTTTATTCATTAAACATATATTGTTCATAATTAGCATAAATTATGTTGATCCCTTCCGTGATATTTACCAGATATTTTCGTCTTATCATTTGCTTTATCAATCAATAAACCTTTGTTTAACCTTTTTTCTGTATTATGAAGAAAAGGAAAGCTATAGTTTAATCTGATAGACATAATCTTTGGACTATTTTCTTACCATCGATCTAGCTACCTTAAAGCTCTTTCTATCCAACCCATTGTGTCGATAAATTCACCAAGTTCCAAAGATTAGGTATGACCTTATATTGGCATTGATGTTGCCGAACCATTTATGACAAAAACTAGCTTCAACTAAACCTTCCCTGATTTAACCCAAATATTCCAAACAGACCATTTCACCCAATGTACACAACTTTAGCGAACAAGCTGAAATGATTTTTGGCCGACTGATGTCAGAACACTCTAAAAATTTGCCGCGAATGCCGTATTTAAAGCATGTTATATTCCAGAGCCCCCGCTTTCTCTAAATCCTGGATCCGCCCCTGTACTACTTCTCTTCTATAAATCAACATGGTCATGTAACAAAACGAACTACTGGTTTTGAATGTTGGAAGAATCAAATTCAATTTATCTTTTACGGATGGACCAGGTTCGATCGCCCTTGATGGCTGTAATTGATTTCTTTCGACGAGCTGCTTTTTAAATTTTACATTACATAATATTTTACTTTTAAAAGGTCAAGTTGGAATACAGCTAAGAAGGGAATGGTTTTTACCTCAAGATTTTAGAAATCCTGCTGATAATGACGCTCTCTGGAGAGTATTTGAGTTTGAGTATGGGTGGGTTGGTGACCCTATCATTAAAACAGGAGATTATCCTGAAGAGATGAAGAATCGTACGACTGAGTCCAGGCTACCAGCTTTTACAGATGATGAGAAGGCAATAAACAAAGGTAGGTTTCTGTTCACTTTTGTCAGTGTCAGTCTGATTGAAAGGTAGGCAATTGTCGGATTTAGATTCCCAAATAAGACAGAGCAAATGGCACAAGCCCCGCGGAAGATCGCGGAGGATCGTGGAAGAGTTGTCTCCACCAAGATGATTTTAAATCGCTTCAGAAGTATTTATATGTCTTGATAAGGATTCCACCTCACCAGGTCACCAGGAATAGACATCCCAACTATTCCACTACCAGTCATTGCAATGATTGAAGAACGATGAATACGGGTCTTAAGAAAATAGGTATTTAAACAGAAACACACGTTGTATACTTTTAGGTTCCCTGGACTTCCTTGCTGTAAATCATTATAAAGCCTTGTATGTGGCTGATAAAAAGACCCGATCTACCACACGAACGTTTTCTGATGATGCCGATGCTCTGATATCCAGGTAGGTCTATTTGTGACATTTCCATTCACTTGGCTGGCAGTAAGTAGCTTTGATAGAGGGCATGATATCGCTATTTGGTGAATAAAATAATAATATTTGATAGTTAATAATTTTTCTTAAGAATAGTTAGTCATTATCCAACAAATATTACAAACAAAAGTTATCTTATTCATCTAGAATATAATGTATGAATTTTTCAAATCTGGAAGTAATATAATATTAAAAAGCCATACAAACAAGCAAAACAATTCCGTTAATGAAAAATCTCGTCCAGAGCATGACAAAGTCGGTGCAATAATTATATAGTAGTGGACTTTCCATACGAGAAGTACCATCATGTTTTTCGAAAAGAGTAAAAAAAGGTGTATATTATTAAGTTCCTTCCTTATTATTCATCATTCACAAATTATTTTGTTAAGATAACTGCCGGACATTCCAATATGTCATGCCATATAAAATTAGAGGGTGTTTATCAATGTGTTTTTTCTTCTCAGCCATGACAGTTTAATGGTATATCCTAAAGGTATACGAATGATGTTGTGGAAGTTAAAGATGAGATATGGTAACAAGATCCCTATCTATATATCTGGTAATAGTGTCTCTGATAAATCCCTTCAATACCATAAAATCACAAGATCTGAGTATATCAAGCAGTACGCCAACGAAGTATTAAAAGGTTTGTATTGATCAGCTTTGCCTACTATAAACCGACGGTTGCTAAATTGAATAGTGTTCATAGATAGTGTACTTGATACAAGAGGCACTGAGTTTTCAGTTCACAAATTGGTGCAAATTGAAACAATAGAACCTATTGGCTTAATATATTGTTTGTGTCACATCCAAGGTATATATCGGTTGACCCATAAAAAAGTTCCCAAGTTTGACACAAGGATCTGATTAACCGATCTCTTTCAAAATGCTCACAGATTTACCTCAACATGTGCTTGTTATCCCCTGAAAATATGAGAGTCATCGAAATAAATTTGTACAAGAACTGCCTTAAAAAAAAAATAGCATGTCAAAAAATTCAATATCGGAGCAAATTACATATTACAACCTGTGTTCATTGTGCCTTCACCACATCAATCACCAATATCAACCATTTTCCATCCTGAGATTCTCTCATGGATCTCATCTAAAGGTATTTTCTACTTTTCTACTCTACAGTATTGAGCAACCATTAATTTCGCTTACAGACTTTTGAGATTTGACAATAACGTTTTCAATGTTTGATATATTGTAACAATGTTTTCACAGATACATATCTACAATATAATTTATGACATTTTGGTATTTAATTTCAGCCATCAAAGTTGACGGATGTGACGTCAAAGGGTACACATACTATCCACTGATAGATAGTTTTGATGTCATGACAGGCTATTCGGATCCTAGTGGACTTTTTTCTGTGAATTATGACAATAATGATAGAGCCAGAAGTAGTACCAATGCTTCCATGTTCCTTGGTTTATTAAATGCTGAGAATGGCTTCGAACCAGAACCAATAACAACTGTAGCTCCGACTACAACGACTACTACAACGAAGAAACCAAATGTTTATGTCATACCCACAAGCTCTGGTGTAACATGCCAACTTTCCACAGTATTTTTCATGATTATAATATTTGTGATTGCTTTATAATCAATTGTAATATACATGTATAGATAATTGTGCAAGATTAGAAGCATAAAGACATCATGATAATCAACGGTGTACAAGTATACAAACAGCATCCAATAAACCAAAAAGTATTTATCCATAAAATTACAGGCTTATATTGAAAAACGCTTAAAATATTTTGTAAGCGTTTTTCAATTGTTATATATACGGAAGTTTTCTGAATTTATCAGATTATACAGTTTATCTGTTGTATAGTTATGCCACCAGTTAAGTTGCCTTATGAATAACAAAAAACTCTTATTGGCCAAGTTTGATCATTTTAATTTTTGGATCATCTAAGAGGTGGTATCACTTTAAAGTATGTGACATGTGTCAGTAATGAAATTACAGTCTTGACAAAAGCTCCATAAGAAAATAATTCCTTTCAATTTCAAATGCTATGTCAAACCTAGCCCTACAAATATGGCCCTATCCAAGTTCTTCGGCTTGATTATTAAACAAGAGTAATTCCTTGGACTCATTAGTGATTCAGCTTCGAAAAGAAACCAACAGTTGTCAGATTCGTTGTGGTGTAAATTCTCAAAAACTTGCGATGTATGGATCGATCGGAAAAATTCCCATAAAAATAAACATTATGTCTAGACCTGGACAGTTACGACATTTTATCTGTATCGATATATCTAGGTCCTGTTTGTCAAAAAATCTTACTATAAATTGTGTCGTAAGTTCGGCATTTTACAATGAATAATTGCACACTTTACGGCAATTTTTAATCGCAAGACATTTTGAGAATCAGACCCCAAGCCAGAGAAACTGGATAGGACAATATTTGTCGGATATGTTAAACCTTTATTATGCCATTATGAGTTCAGAAGATAATTTAGGATTTAACTTAAAGGATTTATGTAATTTCGTCTCATGATATATAACCTTCGCATATATTCTAATATTTCAATGTAAATCCAATTATTACCCATGAAACTTTTTTTTAAATGTGTGTAATTACTATGTATTTTATTAGTTGTTAAAAATATTTTCAGCTCGTGATTATTGTTTGTTGACAAATGTTACAATATTACCTCCACTTTATTTCAAAAATGTTTCTTTAAAGGATTGAATTTCGGGACAGTTAGAACGAAACCCATCACCTACCCCCATCCCCACCCACTTCTTGAGCCACTGCTTGCGTAAGGGTTTTTTCAGAACTGTCCAAGATCACAGTTTCACAATTGCGTCGTCACTGTGCCTTCACAGATAAGAACCATATTCTCGTTGACATGCCAGCTGCTCCGACCGGCATCACTGATAAGCTGTGTGGAAAAAAAAAACGAGTACTTATATGGTGGCATTGGTAGGCAGTTCCCTTCAGCCCATCAGAAAATTATGTCCATCGGAAATTGGACTCTTGGAAATTTTTGTTTCAGTGAAAATATCTTGCATATTAACTGAAAATTGTAAAATTACGAGACAAAACTAAGTTATTGATTAGCCCTTCCAGATGCTCCTCAGTTTACATATACTATTATGTACCTGGGTCTCAAAGGCAAGCATACAGTCCCTTGAATTTGCAAATGTGCTGTTCATCAGAAAGCTACAATCTCGTTGTCGTATTTCAAACTCCTATAACCATATTTTTATGAAGTAAAAACATGTTTGTGGTCTGTGTAAAGAGAGTTAGTTTGACAACACAACCCTTGGTACCCTTATCTGAGCGAGTGGTAACACGAGAAGCGATGTTGCTAAGTTTTATGGCAGAAAAATCCCTTCCATTCACCATGGCCTCCGATCTAATTGACTTTGCTAAAGCCAATATTGCACACGCTTTCAAAATTATTCCTATTCATCCCAAATTTCAGAAATTAATGTTTAGGCTTTAAATTCGAAAACTCTGTTTATTTTGACGGGACTTTACCTTTTGGGCTAAGCTACTCTTGTAAAATTTTTGAAATTTTCAGCACATCGCTGCATTGGATAATGATCAAGAAATTTAAACCTTCTTTTTGTGTCCACATTATTGATGATTTCCTATTTAAGGGCCCTCCGGATTCCAATATTTGCGCCAAGACCCTTGATAATTTTTTTAAATTTATGCATGGATTTAGGAGTTCCCATCAACGCTGAAAAAACGGTTAACCCAACAACATGTATCACGTTTTTGGGTTTAGAATTAGATACGTTAGCTATGGAAGTTCGACTTCCCATTGACAAATTAACCAAAGCAAGAGAAAGTATTAATAGTATGGCTTCTAAGCGAAAAGTCACTTTAAAAGAACTTCAATCTTTAATTGGATTTCTCAATTTTGCTTGCAGCGTCGTAGTACCAGGTCGAACCTTCCTTCGCAGGTTAATTGACTTAACAATGGGTTTGCAAAAATCCCATCACCACACACGGTTAAATAATGAAGCAGGCATACCAATCTTTTTTGCAGCGCAATCAATTGGCATCTACAGTCATATTTCCACTTTATATTGAAAATGTCCTACTGTTTTTAACTGCATGCTACCTCAAGCAGCTGGCAGCCTCTACTATAAATTTGTATTTGTCTGCTTTAAACTACTATCAAAAATCATTAGGCCATCCTGACATAAGTGCTAATTTCTTAATTCAAAGATTTAAAATGGGTTATTTAAAACTTAGGAAGACAGTAGATAAGCGTTTACCAATTACACCTGTCATTCTAAAGCAACTTATTACCATCTTGCATAATCTCAACTTATCCCATTACCAGGTTATTATGTTTAAAGCTATGTACCTTTTGGCCTTTCATGCTTTTCTTAGAATTGGCGAAATAACCAAAACAAACAATGCAAATATGGACCATTTTTTACATTTTGAAAATTTAACTATGCACTGTCAATGTAAACCTATGACGCCTAATTGTAGTTGTCTTGCGTCAAGGCCACCTAAACAAATACTTATATCCATTGACCATTTTAAAGGGGACCAGTCTTCATTTTTATTGGTTGATATGGGCCTTTGTTATATGTAAATAGTCTTCAGAAGTACTCAAGCTATAAGAAAATCGCAAAATACCTTCAAATATATCTCAAACTAAAAAATTCACGTTTATTTATTTTTTTTCATTGCTGTACGCGGCTGGTCTCCAGCCTGTGTGAAAATTGTGTGTCTTGTTGACCAAGTCTACAATTCAAAATACGGTATGCTTGTGTGGGCCTGTGCTGTAGTCTGGATGACCTGACCCGCGCTGTTGCACCACGGGAATAACTTATTTGTTATCAAGATGGCGGGACGCTCAATGTGTAGTAGGGCATTGGGACTTTCAAACACGGATAATTAAGGATACACATGGATTTGAAGGCTCAAATTTCAACGGTAAGCTCTGTAGACTATTTCTAATTAGCTAAGCTAAAGATTTCACATCTTTGCGACCGTCGGATGATTGTCCGAAACAAATGCCGAACGTAGCTCTTTAAGCATGGCGCTGGTCAGCGTAGTCCACAACTATTGATTGCACTTAATACAGATAGTAGCAATCTTTGCTCCGTCACTGCATTATGGAGTTACATTAAGGTGCGAGGTAATTTTGTAGGACCCTTATTTTGTCATGCCGATGCTTCGCCTATTACAAGAAATGAATTCATCACCAATTTCAATTTATGCCTGTCAAGCATTGGCTTGAGTAAATCCACATATAAAACGCACAGTTTCCGAATAGGCGCAGCCACAACTGCAGCATCTTTAGGTTAATTTGACTCGCATATACATATATATGATGGACTCATGTAATGTGATGAGGGGTATTAAAAGTGGTGTGGAAACAAGGGACCAGTTAGCAAATCATTTACTTGATGTAAATGGTGATACATGCCACCGTGCCCACAACGCAGCCAAAGCATTCACTAAACCATTCACTATAACATGCGAGAAATTGATTACAGATGTATTTAATGATGTGAAGTGGTCCCCAGATATTGGAGAAATGATGGGAGAGGTGTGTTTGGTTTTGAGAATGTCTTTCACAAAGCCCCCACAATATGTACCGGCACGCTGGCTGTCTGTGTATAAGGCAACATTGTGACTTGTGGATGTATATACAATTGTTTACCATGCTGTATTGTCACTTAGCGATAGAACACATTATCTATCAACAATCTATGAAATTTACAAGCGACGTGGGGTGAGCCAAGAAGCTAAAGATCTGTGCAGAGAAGTTCAATCTGTAATGCGACAGAAATATTCTGCAAGCACACCTGCAGGCAAAGATAGGAAGGACAGGATTGTGGAGACCTTCTTTATCCATAGACGCAAGTTAAAGTTGGAACTGCACTTCTTTGAAAGCGTTTTGCCTCTATTGCAACAAAATGTGAAATTCTGTTACATTTGTTAAATGATAAGCAATGTGATCTCCTGAAGGATTTTATGGCCTGTTTTAAAAAGCCTGAAAAGTTAACAAGTACATCAGAGGAACGTACTTTCCGAGAATGAGGTAGATGGTTATGACAGAGAGGTTCGTAAGTTCCATCTGGATTCAACCTTATTCCATGGTCCTCGTGTGGAGTCATCTTTCTTTAGGTTTTCATCACCTAAAAAATGTCCAAAATTATAAAAGAGTGTCAGTACACATCCAGCAAGCAGTCAGAGAGGGCAATTAAAGAATGGAACCACCTACCAGCAGAAGTTGAAACCCTAGCGACTTTTAAATCACGACTTAATAATCTAATGGAGCATATCTATAAAAACTAAGAAACTAAGAAATACGTACTTTTTTTTTCTTTTAGAACGGCAAGCTAAGTTTTGGACTGAGGCAGAGTCTGCTTTATTGGTAAATATTCGAATTGAAAATAATGAACTCTTCAAATCTCCAAAGTCTCATAAAAAATTATGGGATGATATAGCAAAAGAAATGAAGGCAAAAACTGAACTTAACTACACTGGTGAACAAGGTTCTAACAAATGGAAAGCACTTAAAAGAAGCTATATGGAAACAATCGACCACAACAACAGGGAATAACCCAAAAGAGTGTAAATTTTACAATGAATTCAATATGCTGTTTGGAAATAAAGACTGTACGAAACCGGCATTTATAATCGACTCTAGTGAATTACAGCCATCAGATGATTCAGGAGAACCAATTTATAGCTCCACCCTCGCTTAACGCCAATGTTATCTCTGGAACATTTGTATCGAAATACATGTAAAACTCTCCCGATATAATGCTATATTCTTTATACCGCCAAAATTGGAAAATCCCAATGTTAGCGTTAAACCGAGGGTTCACTGTATATTCTCATATCTTCAAGAAGATGTTTTGAACTTATATTGCGATACGTGCATTTCGTTGACAATACAAAAATTTCTGATGATGATAAGAAGAAATGAAATGAAATGTATTAAGGAGCATCAGCACCAAATGGGCTATATAGCTCCAGAACACGATAAAAATAAACATGTCAAAACAAAACTAAAATGAAATGAAATGAAACGTATTAAGGAGCATCAGCACCAAATGGGCTATATAGCTCCAGAACACGATAAAAATAAACATGTCAAAACAAAACTAAAAGAAACATGAAATAGATAAACAAACAAAAATTATCACAGAACGAATAGAATTAAAAACAATATCACAGTATGACACCACAGAGTGGTATTAAAACCAAAAAAAAAAATCAATTAAAACAAAAAAGATGATGAAGGCATTTAAAACTTAAAATACAAATTAGCTGCTTTTAAAAAAGCGACAACCTTCTCATACAGAGAAGGTTGCGCAAACAAATGAAACAGAGATCCAGCACGGTAGTGCTGGGATCTCAAAGGTTTGAGATGCCTGCACTCAATCAGAATGTGCTTCACTGTCAAGCGGACCTGGCAGTGTTCACAGACTGGTTGAGGCTCTCGCTTGAGAAGGTAACATTTAGTGAGGTGAGTATGACCAAGTCGAGAGCGACACAAAACAACTTCATTTCTCCTATTAGCACAATAGGAGTTGGGCCAATCTCCTAAGAGAGGCTTGATGGCATGAAGTTTATTTGTGTCTGCAGCATCCCATCATTGTTGCCAACGTTGAAGTATAAATGCCCTTATCACCGACTTAAAGTCGGTGTAAGGTAAGGAAAAGGGGGAGACAGGCATTGACAAAGCAACCTTAGCCGCCGCATCTGCCCCCGTATATCCATGTGACTGGGGAGCCAACAAAGGACAATGTCCTTTTTAGGCCCAGAGAGCTTATAAATGTCTCCGATTATTGGGTGCACAAGCTGGATGTTATGAATAGCTTGTAATGCGGACAAAAAATCAGAAAATATTATACATTTTTTTAAAGATGATGAGGATTGAAAGAACTCGAGTGCCTGTAATATGGCAATGAGTTCTGCTGTAAAGATAGATGCTGCTGGAGGTAAAGCTACAGATAGAACTTCGATAGAACTAGATATGATCGATTGTTTCGATGCAAGTTTCGTCTCCGTACAAAACGGTGGTACACAATCTTGTTTTGGCATTTCATAAGTGTTGCCCTCATCAATGCATGGAACTTGTATAGGCGAGACTGTGAGCTTCTAGGCTATCCTGAAAAATCAGTCCTGAAGATGCGGGATTTCCAAGGCATGGTGGCTGATGGCCAAATCGCAAAAAAACTTGCATTTTTGTTTTATTTGTACCCTAAGTCATTGTTATCGAAGGTTTGAAAATTTTCATGCAATTTAAAGTCACATTGGGCATCCCAGGGTTAAAAATGACGGTAAATCGGCCACTCCTGAAAACCGGCCAAATGAACTGGTCCCGTACATGGCCGATTTTCAGGAGTTTCACTGTAACTGACAATAATAAACGGACATAATCAAAGTTTAATTTTTAAGATAACCGGAAACGTTGAATCCCAGAACCACTCTCAGTTGCCTTATTAATGATAGAAGTGAAGACTTTTTTTTAAATTATCATTTGCCTGACATATTGGTGAAAGTGAACAATTCCAGAGTCGTTAATCTGAATAATGTTGTGCATTCATCTCTATTGAAGAGTGAGATACCTCAGTCTGATAGTCACAGATGCGGCGGCTAATGCTGCTTTGTCACTGCCTGTCTCCCCCTTTTCCTTACCTTACACCGACTTTAAGTATAATATTTTTCTGCTGAAGTTCCTCGGACCAGTGTGTTATTCTGAGATTTAAGGTAACTTTATTTATTAAGGGTGTTAATTGGGCTATTTCACGTTATGAAAAAAATGGGATAAGTATATGAAATAATGATTTCTTGAGACTTGTTGTGCATTTTTTGATGATTTGGGGTCCTTCTCGATAGTTTAAGGTTGATTTCATGTCAATCAGATTTTTTTTAATGAGTTGACAGCCCTTTCAAACATGTCATAAAAATTGGACATTTCAAACCTTTGATACAAGTTTAAAAAAATGTGAATGGATCAATCTACATCAAACTTGGCATAAATGTAGACAATTACATTGCCAAGAAACGTACAGAGCGATTTTTCAAAAAAAAATATTATTTTCGTGGTTACCATGGAAATACGAAAATTTACGAAAATTTATTTGTAGGTATGGCAAACATTTTCCAGGGGCCACACTAATTCGAATTTTCGAAAAAACTCTCTGTACGTTTCTTTCTTACTGAATAAGCTTTCAATCAAGACCAAGATCATAATTTTCCAATAAAAAATGGCCGAGAAATCTTGTATCAACCGGGACACATTTTGCTACTTTTTCCTAATTTTTTAGCAAAAACTAACAAAATACCTAATTTCTTGTCGGTTTTTTTCATTCTATATAGTTTACAAATAAAGTAATAATAATTATCTACAATCTGAGCCCAAAAATAATAAGTAATTCGCAAAACTTCCATCTCGTGGTTTTTTTCTCGAACGCTAGCCCAATCAATACCCTTAAGTGTTATTTATTGTGATATTTTCATAAAAAAACACTTTTCTTCGGCAATAAAGGGCACTATAAGACTATGGCTTCTAACAGTGTGGCTATAAATAGTATCAGTGCCAGTGACCATAGCATAGACTCTACACTAGCTAATTTTAATAGGAGGAAACCAACCAGTAATAGTACCCCACTTTCCAGGATTATATCGAACTATTCACTAAATAAAAACAAATCTGTGAAAAAACTTATTGATGCCTCTTTTAGAGATAAGCTCTCGATAGATCAAACTGGCGGCGGAATTGTTATTACATGGAATGCAGGGTACTATGCAGAATTCAGAAGATGATTCAGGAGAACCAATTCCCAAAAGACGAAATTTACATCATAGTTCAATTAATTCTGTCGAATCAGGTCAGGGAGATGAAGATAGTGACAACGGTGATAATAATGAAAATGTTACTTCAGTGCCACAAGGCAGGAGGCTTCGTAAGGCAGGCAAAAGTGGCACTATTAAGTGGCTCGAAAAATACACTGAAAAGCAGGAGCAGCTGCAGAATGAAAAGCGTGCTGATTCACAAAGGAGGCATGAAGAAAAGATGCAGAAGAAAAGATGCAGAGGTCCGATAGGCTTCTGGACATTCTAGACAAATAGATAAAATATGTGAGAAATAAGCCTCATCCATGGGGCTTCAAACTTTGGGCTCGTTGTGACCCATCAGGATTAATGCATGATTTTGAGGTCTACCAGGGAAAAAGTAGTGAGACCAACAAGAAGAATAAAGATAAGCTTGGATTAGGAACTTCCGTTGTTTATAATCTTTGTGAAACTTTGCCTGAAAATAGTGGCTACCAAATTTATGCTGATAATTTGTTCACTTCCATTGAATTGATTATAAAACTTTTGAAACCTGGCCTCTATTTCATTGGAACTGTCCACTCCAATCGTGTTGCTAAGTGGCCACCCCTTAATGAAAAAGACATGGTAAAGGAAGGTCGCGTATCTTAGTTGAAAAAAAAAATGAAAAAGTGGTATGCCTTCGCTGGCTTGACACAAAAGCGGTGACCATCATGTCCAGTTTTGCTGTACCGGAACCAACTGATAATGCAAGAAGATGGGACAAGTCAACTAAAGGATATCAGGATATTACGAGACTTTTTTGCATAAAGGAGTACAACGCAAACATGGGGGGAGTAGATATGATCGATTGTTTACTCTCCCGATGCAAGTTTCGTCTCCGTACTAAACGGTGGTACACAATCTTGTTTTGGCATTTCATAAGTGTTGCCGTCATTAATGAATGGAACTTGTATAGTTCTAGGCTATCCTGAAAAATCAGTCCTGAAGATGCGGGATTTCCAAGGCATGGTAGCTGATGGCCAAATCGCAAAAAAAACTTGCATTTTTGTTTTATTTGTACCCTAAGTCATTGTTATCCAAGGTTTTAGAATTTTCATGCAACTTAAAGTCACATTGGGCATCCCAGGGTTAAAAATGACGGTAAATCGGCCACTCCTGAAAACCGGCCAAATGAATTGGTCCCGTACATGGCCGATTTTCAAGAGTTTCACTGTAACTGACAATAACGGACATAATCAAAGTTTTTAAGATAACCGGAAACGTTGAATCCCAGAACCATTACCAGTGTACTTTGAATCTGTATCACATCACTCTCAGTTTCCTTTTTAATGGTAGAAGTGAAGACTTTTTTGTCATTTGCCTGACATATTGGAGAAAATGAACAATTCCCAAGCCGTTAATCTGAATAATGTAGTGCAGTCATCTCTACTGAAGAGTGAGATACCTCAGTCTGATAGTCTGTCAAAAGATGAACACGTTTCTACCCCACCTACAGTAACCCCCAAACGTTTGCCACCTTTAACTTTGACTAGAAAACATTTAACTTTCCCTAAATACCCCTTATCTCCAGCCTCGGGACCCTATACAGCTCGAAGGACCAACAGATACAACTCTTGACAGAAAGACTACAGGAGATGGAATCCAAAACCAGAGAAGAAAAGATTGATTTTGATACTTATTGTACTTAAAAATGCTAATCATGAATTGTGTCGCGAAAACAAGTCGCTGCTTCTTGAACTTAGACTATTGAAACAGAAAAAATATTCGTTCCCCCCATGTTAAACCTTGCCAGATGTCATCAGTACCATCATCATCATGCATAACTTCAATTTCAGACTCCTCAGCCAGGCTAAAATTCAAACTGTAGTCTCTATGGGAATTAGATTTGAAGATTTTTTTTTGTGTGTGACAGACTCTGCAGCATATTGTAAGAAAGCTTACAGAGATGTATTCAGTTTTGCCAGAATCTATACATGTTTTATGTTTGGCTCACATCATAAATCTAGCTGGAGAAACTGGACTGATTTTTGCCATGACTCAACACCTGTATCATCCATATCATCAGCATTCAACGAAAAACCTGCTGGTAAACTACGTATTTTGGCATTTTTAGCAGAGTATTTTCCGAAGAATCAGTGAGTGCAGCACCAGTCCCATGCCAGACTCGTTTTAATTCCTGGTTTTAAGCTGTTGTTTACCACTCAACACATTTTCAACCGAATGATGTTTTTTTTTTTCAAGGCTGAAAAGGGACAAAATCAAACCTTTGATAGGATAATTGAATTATGCAGCAACAAAACTCTATTTGCTCAAATTAAACTTGTCCTTATGTTTTCCCCTCATGACAACACTGATTAGTTTGGGGCCCACAAAGGATCCTCTGGCAGTTGGAGTTAACAATAAATCGGAAATGAAATGTAAATTTTTTGGTTTCTGGCAAAAAAAACAAAAAACCTTTTGGTATTGAGACTGATTGAGAAAGCATGAACCAGCTGCTCGTATGTAATATCGTATTCAAATGAAAAAAGACTTTTTGATGGTTAAAGGTACATACTGTGGGTTGTTTGTGTTCCCTGATTGGCCATTTCTTGGAGCCAGTCCAGATGGCGTTGTCTCTTACTATGAAGAAGGACAGCAAATGTAAGACTTAATCAGACACATGATGAAAGATGAAAGTTGTCACTGATGATTTAAGTATTTCACATTCTCTAGCTAAAAATCCTAGACAGCTTGTATATGTGTTAAAACCTAGTTCATCTTTGTTTCAATCAACTAATAAGAAACTAAGAGCTAATTGGTGTGGTCCACTATGTATTCACCAAATACTAGATTATTACCTGATATATATAGAGTTAAAATGCAATTGGTAAAATAGGTAATATTAATATATTGAAATCATACCTAGAATCTCATGATAAAGATAACTTAAAGGATAAAGAGAAATTGTTAGTATATACTGATGATAATGATATGATATTACCAGATTATGACAATTCTAGTTTATGTTATACTTATACTCAAAATGTAGATGTATCCAAGTTTTACGATAATGTAGATAATAATCATTATATTATTTTAATCAGTCATCGTTTTCTTTTATTTAGTCTTTGCTTTTAAAACCACTTTGTGGTGAATACTGCGATACTGTTTTTAAAGGTGTTTTTTTTTAGTCATTAAATGACTTTCTGTAATATTGTTTTTAACTTTTTGACTTCATGATCTATGGTATTCTGGAGCTAAATAACCCGTTTGGTGCGGATACTCCTTAGTGCATTTTATTTCATTTTTATAAGAACTAATGTACTTCTTTGTTTGTGAAGTTTTATTCAGCTAGTCTCAATATCTTTTGAGCAATATCATGATTAAAGTTTAAATTTATCATCTTCTAGTCTTTAGTCTTTCAACTTGGTCAGAAGACTTGGATAAGGAGTCAGAACCCCAACTAAGAAAAAAAATGATTAATATGCAGGAAGAATTTATGAAAACGGATACATGTCACACTGTAATAGAAGAGTACATGATAGAAACATATTCCTTACAAAGAGATATTATAAATAACTCTTCATCTGAAGAAGTCAGCAATAGCTTTTATTGCCCCTATCATGATGAGCTTGTTTTAGATGTTGATAAATAACTCAATCATTTCTTGAATTGAATGTCATTTATTAATCATTGTAAAATGACGATACAACAAATTACTACAAATAGTATTGACTAGAAGTACTAAATCAAAATAAAATATCAACAACAAAATATGGGGTTACATTTCGCCACAGTATTGTCTGACAAAACTCCCCCATGTCCATATATATTTTTTTCTTTTTTTTTTTTTTTTTGCTTGATAAAGGGATTAGTCCCGAAACGTAGCTACATTTACTCTCATTATATCGACTTTTTACCTGCTATTTGCACGTTTTCGTGTATATATTTTTTCCTATATTACAAGTCGATTCGTCGTTTTATTTTTTATATAAGTTTTATATAGCCAATCTTAGGATTTAAGCCTTGATTGCAACAATAATGTCACTTGAAATTTAAGTTCAGTGGACATTAAAGCTTAAAACCCAGGTAAGCCACGCCCTTCGTCCAGTTGATATGCGAACTTCAAACTATCAACATCGATGAACGACACTCACAGTGAAACCAACTTAGTTTGAAACTAGTCAACCTCGCCTTTCAAAACAATAAAAATGGAGACTCAGGTAAGAAAATACAAAACACGTTTCTCAATTTGCATAATACTTACTAATGTATCATATTTTATGCACAATGCAGCTGCAGACGTGTACTTCTGATAAGAAAACAGACTTACCTGTGTTTTGTACCACGATTATTTCTTTATGTATATACAAATGATAATCGTTGAGGCTTATGAAAAGAGTCATTTCAATGTTTTCATTTGTCATATGTAGTACAGATTCTGATTGATATTGATGCATAGGATAAATATTTCCAATATTTTATAATTATGATAATAGCATGCAATTATAATGTAAACTAGTTAGTTGCATTGATATATCTCTGTTTAGTCTGCTTGGTGAATAAGGGAAGTAACTCTTATTTGTCACAAAGTTACAAACTTACTCTCTAAACGTTTGTGATATAAATTGTAACTAAATTTTTCGTTTTTTTTTTATAGGAACAAGAAGTAGATAAGCTTATGGACAGTATTTTTTCCGAGCAATACGATGTCAAATCTATACACCCATACGATCGACCAGAACATTCAGAAAATATTGATGATGTTCTGTGTGATGACAATGATTACTCTAGTGTTATAATGATGAAGAAGAGATAGAAAACCAGAATTTCTTTCAAAATTTGTAAGAAAAGATTGTTTTATTCTGCACAGTTATTGTTATTATTATAAACAAACTATGACATAAAATATAGTCGATTCGTCGTTTTATTTTTTACATAAAATATAATACATTTATCATATTTTGTTTGCATTTGTACAATTTTTTTATTCTGTTATACCAAAAGATTATTTCAAAAATTTCAGAGATCAAGACAAATTTCACCAAGAGAGAGATATACTAAAACAGAGACGGTTTATAGTATCGGAGGGAAAACTTTACGACCTAATAAAGAACTCATTTTGTAAAGAATGTGGAGTAAAAGTTGATTCAAATACACATTCCTTTGTTTACACATGGGCAACATTTTATCTGCAACAATGAAATAATCTGTAAGAAAAGTTTGATCTGAAAAATCTGAATGTTACTCAATAGAATAATTATTTATTTATCATTTTCCAAATAAACACGAGTACATAATGTGTGATTATATATTTTGTTTTGTAAATAAAAATCTAGTATAGTCACAATTTGTTATGAACAGCAATAGACAATATTTCACGAGCACGGATATGGTTTATAAATATACATGCATGATCATGTATAATAATGTATTTGAAAATAATCCCGATTTCATTACGATCGCGAAATTTGATCTAACCTCAATATCCATTATTGTTTGTTTACATCAAAGTCAAGGTTGGTTGGTTTCACTGTGAGATTTGATCTTGACCTGCCGAGATCTGACAACCAACTGATTGATGGGCGTGTCTTACCTGGGTTTTATACTGGGTGGTGGCGGCCATATTTCTTTAACAAATATGGCGACTGATTATAGTAAATATGGCGGACGGACAGTCTTAATTATTTTTTTTAGATAATTATTTTTAGCTAAGTTAGAGCATGATAGCTTTAAGTATGTTTATGACAAGCCAACCGAGGAAGTTAAGCCTAGGTGGCAAGTAATGATAATGCATCTCACAAAATTTAGGTTATAAGGTCATTATGTTGTTATGCCAATTTTAAAGTTAAGAAATACTGGCATTTTCACTCAGAAATTTAGGTCTAGATTGTCATTATTTTGTTCAGACTGTCTGAATTGGGACATTAAGCCCTTGCTCGGACTGAAGGTTGCCAATACGTGGAAATTTAAGTCACGAATATGGTATTATATTTTTCTATGTTTCTGTCGATATGAATTTACGCATATCATGTACAGACTCATTAACAAAAGGAATGTTTGGGTTTTCTCGTTTCAGAAGTACGATTTAGCAGGATTATCAGAATGTCAAACTTTAAAGGAAAGAGGAAGATAAGTGATGCTTCGCCAATCATAGGCAAACGATCAAAATCCAAAAGCTCGACTGCCAGACTACCTACTCGGACACTGGACCATTTAATTAACACAGCTAGCACTAGTCAGGAAACAGGTGATAGAGCCAAGTTCAGCCAACACAGCTAGCATGAGTCAGGAAAATTGTGATAGAGACAACACAGCAAGCATTTTACAACCTTCAGATGCAGCAGCTATTCAAAACATGATAGTGGAGGCTGTAAGTACAGCAGTTTCGATAGCAATACCTCGAATTGCGGAACAAGTCAAGAACTCTTCATCTGAAGAAGTCAGCAATATCTTTCCTTTTTTGTATAAATTAAAGTATCTTGAGAATCATTTTAAACAGGCTTTGATCTTAAGAACTTTGTCAAAGAAATTGTCAGTGATACACACAAATATTGTATGATGATTTCGACAATAAGTATTTACAGTGAGGAAGAAAGCATGAACCAGTTACTCGTATGAAATATCATATTCAAATGAGAAAAGACTTTTCGATGGTTATGTTACATAATGTGGGTTGTTGTGTTCCCTGATTGGCCATTTATTGGAGCCAGTCCAAATGGCGTCTCTTGAAGAAGGACAGCAAATGCAAGGCTTAATCACACAGGATTTTTTTCGGGTTTTCCAAAAACTTCACATCCATTGACTTTGTAGAAAGAATTTTTTTTTATCAAAGCACTAAAACTATGTTGGGGTTGGTGAATATGCCCCAAGAAGCTTTTAACATATATATTTTCAGTAAACCCGTTATGTCAAAAGATGTATCCATAGTAGTTCTGTTTTGTTTTTGGACATTGCTTTCATACATTAAACCTAAAATAATAACTCTTGTTTAATATATTTATAGGTCTAATCAGAAGCTCCTGGCTTTCCCATAATAATTAACTATTGTTCCTCTCATCATCCCATAGATTGCAGGCTGAACTTACAAATATAAAGGCACAGGGTTACACGGGGGCTTGTCCGGGAAGCCAACACCAGAATAAGATAGTTTACAAGATGGCTTCTACAAGTGAAACTCTCATCTAAAAAATGAAATAAAATGAAATGTATTAAGGAGCACCAACACCTAATGGGCTATATAGCTCCAGAATATCATCTCAAAGCATCAGCGGAGACATAGATGAACAACAAAACAGAACGCCTCAAGAAGATCATGGTGGTGAGAATAATCCAATTGAGACCGAACAAAATAATAGTGAGAATATGGTTCCTGAACCAGATTCAAATTCATCAAATACCTCAATGGTGAGTGATCCAATGAAAATTCAATTGGAACACTTAAGCGGTGTTTATACGTAAAGATTTGTCCTTCAGGATTTATCCTTTGGTTAAGATTGGCATTGACATTACGTTTTTTAGCTAGAGGTAAGTTCATCTGAGAGTTGATGTAACTCATTGAAATATAACAAGGTATCTGTCAGTGGCAGTATTGGCATATATGTGTACATGTGTTTGTTTCTGGTGTATTGTACATGTTTAATCGTGAAACTGAATTGGTGAATTTTTTCTTGGTAGGTGACAGTTACCAATCCTTAGAATATCTCCAGAGTTTCCAAGAGCACCATCAGCAAAATTGTTCCAGAGACGTGTACGGCCATATATGACGTTCTTCAAACACAGTCTGGTAAGATAAATCAGAGAATAACAGAGAGACTTCTTCAAGGTGTGGACGATAGACCATTGAAAGGTGTCGTAATTAGAACTATCCAGAAATCCAGAAATGAAAAGACGCATTGGCTAAATTCATTGATGCGGTTGCGATACAATTTAGCACTAAATTAGTGATCTAAATTGAAGTAATTGATGAAAATTTTGATTCAATAATCCCTATAAAGAAGATGGATTCCCATTCATCATCAAGGACAGTCGGTACCTTAAAGACTTGATGAAAACTCGTAAAGCACTAGTAATAAAAGGAAATGATAACAGGGTAACTGTAAAATGCAGAAAACCCATTAGTACTAAATACTTGAATAAACGTGTAAACTCCCATGGGCCTCAGTAGAGGAACATACTGGGACCAAATCACCAATAACAAGTTAGCATGATAATGGATGTTTTAATAAGGGTAAACATGTTGATGGGACACAAGATTGTCAAGTAACATGGTTGCTATAACAGCGCGCGAGTTGACGGACGTCAAGGTAACGTCACATCAGATGGACAAAGTTACCAACTTTAAATTGAATGAGAGTGAGGCTAAAAAGGTGGTTTATGGTAATTAAGAAGAATTAACTCCAGAGGAAACGTGCAATTACTGCAAAAAAAAGTTGTCAACGCATTAAGCTTAATAGCACGACAGTGAAGACAGTTGAGGGGGAGGGTGGCATAGTGATGCCAGAGGCGTACGAGGCCCCTCCCCTCGGACCGAAAATTTTACTCTATTTTCCCTTGAAAATTTCAAAATTTTCAGGTCATGTAAAATAAAATATATTTGTTTAATGTAAAGTATTTTTTCTTTTAATGATTAGGCGGATACTATTGTACTATACCCTTAGTAGAAACCCATTAGTACTAAATACTTGAATAAACGTGTAAACTACCATGGGCCTCAGTAGAGGAACATACTGGGACCAAATCACCATTAGCAGACAGACAAATGTTAATGGGACAGAAAATTGTCAAGTAACATGGCTGCTATAACAGCGCGCGAGGAGACGGAAGTCAGGGTGACGTCACATCAGATGGACACAGTTACCGACATTAAATTGAATGAGAGTGAGGCTAAAAATCACCATTAACAAGTTAGCATGATAATGGACGTTTTAATAAGGGTAAACATGTTGATGGGACACAAGATTGTCAAGTAACATGGTTGCTATAACAGCGCGCGAGGAGACAGACGTCAGGGTGACGTCACACCAGACAGACAAATGTTAATGGGACAGAAGATTGTCAAGTAACATGGCTGCTATAACAGCGCGCGAGGAGACAGACGTCAGGGTAACGTCACATCAGATGGACAAAGTTACCAACATTAAATTGAATGAGAGTGAGGCTAAAAATCACTATTAACAAGTTAGCATGATAATGGACGTTTTAATAAGGGTAAAAATATTAATGGGACAGAAGATTGTTAAGTAAAATGGCTGCTATAACAGCGCGCGAGGAGACGGAAGTCAGGGTGACGTCACATCAGATGGACAAAGTTACCAACTTTAAATTGAATGAGAGTGAGGCTAAAAAGGTGGTTTATGGTAATTAAGAAGAATTAACTCCAGAGGAAACGTGCAATTAATACCCAAAAAAATCAATTTGTCAACGCATTAAGCTTAATAGCACGACAGTGAAGACAGTAGAGAGGGGGAGGAGGGTATCGAGACATAGCCCCTCTCCTCGGACTGAAAATTTTACTCTATTTTCCCTGTAAAATATATTTATTTAATGTAAAGTATTTTTTCTTTCAATGATTAGGCGGATACTATTATATTAAACCCTAGAAAGCCATGGAGTTTTTTTTAAGGATAAGCATGTTCACAGTGTACCACGAACAATGTTCACAAGTTGTTCCATCCTTATCTACTGGTAAAGAGAAGCAGAAGCCAGATTATGTTGCTGGCTGCACGTTCTCGAATCTCAACAATCATGTAGTGTGTTGGGAAGACTCGGGGAGGAGCCCCCGCTCGCAACCCACTAAGTTTGACCTGATAGATTGAAATCTTGGTTTAAGGATTGAATGCAGATTTTTTTGCGTTCATTGGGTGATGAACGCAGAATTTTCACGTGTTAAATCGAATGAATGGCGAAGCCATTCATGTCAGGTTTAACACGTGAAAATTCGGCGTTCATCACCCAATGAACGCAAAAAAATCTGCATTCAATCCTTATATTTACATTCGGTAGAGTTCATTTATCTTTTACCATATTTTAGTGGTAAAAATATAGCTTTAATGGCTACAATGTAGTTAAAATTGTAAGAAAATTGGGAACGAAATCGGCAACAAAATTCCTGTCAATTAACATGACGTCAAAACTTGGATGACGTCAAAAAGGGAGATCGTCAAGGCAGATCACTCAAATAGTCGACGTTTACGATTTTTATATTCATTGTTTGTCCAAAAAGAGACTTTATTTCATATCAAATAAGTTCAAAATATCTTATTTTTCGATTTCTTAGAGTACCCAGGCCGATTTTTGATCCATCATTTGTCTATTCTTAAATAATGATGGTGTGTATTCATACGCCGCAATCTACGTTGTCAGGGAAGATTTTGTTTAGCGACGTCACGGGAGATCACTCTAGAATTTTGCGTTCATCGGTAAATGAATGCAAAATTTTCACAAGGGTTCACTGTAGCGCGTGACTATAAAATGTAAATATTTGAAGATAAATGAATCGTTTGATATAACTTATAGGCCTATTTTTTTCATGAATGCCAAAATAATCTCAGAATAATACATGCGCCTTGTAGCAGGATTTTCATCTGGTCTATTATATGAATGTTCAGAAATTATGCATACAGGCTATTAGTGAGGTGGTGCTTGGGAGATGTTGAATGCCAAAATCGGATACCTCTACCATCTTATTGTGTGACAAAAATCAGAAAAAAACATTTCCCAATAACGAAGACCCGTTTGTAGTAGCTTTAAAGTCCAGGAAGCATTTATCTGAAGACCTCCGTATGAAAAATGAACTTCTAATATGCAAATGAAAGACAGTGGTCCATTACTTTTTTGCAAGATGTTTGTAAACATGTTTTAGAACAGTTGAAACACCTGTCAAAGTTTCATTTCTTTAATTGTGCAAGTTGTATAATTTTCTGCTGAAGTTTAGAGTGACCTTGACATTGGAGAAAAAACACTCATTCTAAGAGGTAGAATTCATTTTAAATCAGTTCACCATAAGACAATTGGCAAAACATTAATTTTAAAAATACAAAAATTATAGCTTTAATAAATCTGACTTTGATTTTAATTGTGTAAGTTATAAGAAAATTTTCTGCTGAAGTCTTGTGTGACCTTGACATTCGAGTGATTATCTTTCATTTGTTGCAGTAATGTCTGTTGTTTAGCAGACACAAATGAAGGATGCCAAGTCTGTAACAATTGTCTATTTGGTTTAACAGTATTTAATTGTTTCTTTCTATAATATTTTCTCCAAGCTAACTGGATATGTAAGGCTGCCATTTGCTCTTGTAAATCATACACTTGGCAACTATTAATTGAATTAACACATTTTCTCGATCTGTACCTTTGCCAAGCTCTCTGAATTACAACAGCGGCATGATTTCTATCTACACTGCTTATAGATTGTAATTCGGATGTTGCAAACTTCTTCGATATCACAGCGCTTCTAGGAAGAGTATCGCCTGGACTAGAATATACACTGACAGTACTGCTTTCGGCATCAAGTGTTTTGCTAATTTGCACCTTGCGAATATCATCAACTATAAAAGTGTGTGTCACTAACGGTATATTTATTGCACGTTTATCACAGGGTGTTTGAAGATTGTAATCTGAATGTCTATCATCGACAGTACAAGCACGCTTCCTGGCAGCCTCTTTCTTTAACTTTTCGTGTTTCATCAGTAGGATTTTCCTTTCAGTGAAAGTCTTACGCACGCGATATCCACGGAAAGCGGACTGAATTTTTTGAGCGGCAATATCTTGTATGCCTGTAATCGAGAGTGCACCCTGTTCGATCATATATTGAGCTACATCATGATTCTCACCCATTAAAGCATAGTCTAAAGGAGTATACCGGTCTTCAGTATATTCCATTTGATTGGGATAGGCATTGTTCTCTAATAATAGTTTAACAGCATCTAAATCGCCCTTACTACAGGCCCAGTGTAACGGTGTCATTCCCTCATTGTCCTGAGCGTTCGAATCGGCATTAAACTCGATCAGAACAGACATACAGTTCACATAACCTCCATATGCGGCACAATGCAATGGCGTCCGACCAGAAAAATCTCTAACGTTAGGATCTACTTCATGGTTAATCAGTATTTGACAAATATTAGCATGACCTCCTAAAGCTGCCCAATGCAAAGTTGATCTCCCCTCTTGATCTACTGTATCAACCTTTGAGCACATATCTAATAAACAGCAGACCACATCTGTATGTCCCATCTCACAGGCCCGGAACAATGGAGTGTGATGGACATGATCTTCAATATCGATATGAGCACCAAGGACTAACAATAACTTCACCGTCGACTCATGCCCCGATAAAGCAGCGGCGTGTAAAGCAGTAGCTCCGTTTTTATCCACCTGATGGAGATCTATACCATGTTTAAAGAATACATTGATCACATCATCGGCACCTTTTCCTGCCGCCCACATGAAAGCAGATCGTCTTTCGTTATCGTGCATGTCTTCAGTAAGATTAATGGACGATAAAAATATTTCTACGGTTTCATTAAAATTGTTCTGAGCTGCATAATGAAGTGGGGTAGCACCATTAAAGTCAGAATTCGTGTAGTCTGCTCCTTTTTCTAATAATATACGCACAATTTTAGAGTGGCCCAAGACTGCTGCCCAATGTAGAGGAGTTCTGAACATATTGTCTAGGGCTGAAACATCACATTTCGGGACGGAAGTCAAAATGTTAACGATACTTTCATTGCCATCAGCTACCGCTAAATGAAGTGCGGTGCGCCCCTCAAAATCTTGCCAGTTTATAACACTTGGGGTAGTTTCTAATATCAACTTCACACAATTCACAGCTAACCTATCGTGACTACTTGCTGCCCAATGTAGTGGAGTTTTACCCTCTATATCCGGGATACCAATATTAGAATCTTGTCTCAACAACATCTTAACATGCTCAAAGTTCCCATAAGATGCCGCCCAATGTAAAGCAGTTCTTTTGTTGTTGTCTTGTACATCAATTTCGGCCGGTGAAAGATGGCGTAGTAATAAAGATAAACATTTAGGCTGCTTGTGTCTTGTGCTAAGATGTAGCGCTGTTTGACTCTCATTGTCTTTCTCGTACCAACTTGCTCCTTTCGACAGGAGCAGTTTCAACAGCTTGTAATTCCCCTTGTGAGCTGACCAATGGAGCGGGGTACGGCCACCCTTATCCCTATGGTTGATATTGCAGCCATTCTTCAATAACAACTCGGCACAATCATACCGGTCAGCCAGTATACAGAATATCAATGCATTACGACCGAATTCGTCACCATAATCAATATAATGATGATAAGCCGTCAATAATCTGGCTAGGTAATGTTTATCACCATTAACAGCGGCGGCATGTAATTGTCTGACACTTTCATGATCACAGTCTTTGTCTTCTTCTTCCGTTTGAAAATTCACCAGAAGGTTATTGTCTTGAGTAGAGTTCACTATGGAGCTAGTTAACATTATAATAAGACTATGGCATCACGAGAATCGTAGTTTATATATAGAACACTTGGCATCTACCATCAAAAACTATATATGTATGTTACTATTAGTGTACTCGGTGCGATGCAAGCAGAGAATATGTTCATTATCAATTTTAGATATCTTCCGCTTCAAGATTATTCCATATACTGATATTTGAACAATGGAATTGTACTCCAATTCAATGGAATTCCAAGTTTGCCTTTGTCCTAATTCACTTTGATCATTCGAGGTCTAAGGGAGATAACTGGTAGTAATATTTATAAATTCGGAATTAACTCTATGATGAGTGTTAATTTTGAAATATTCCGTTATGTTATGAGGAAATATATTAATGTTATAAATTTTCAAACCCGTATATTATTTGTTTTAGACTTAAACTTTAATCAAATTCGGAAGATTGCGTTTGACCTAAATTCATACTACGAGTATACTTACGGGAGATAACTCTTCAATCTTAAATATAATTCAGCCCACAATAAATGTATACACATTCATTACATGTATCTATGCTTATAGAACCTATGTATCACATTTAAGATGTATGAATTTGGATACATGAATAAGCGAGCCCAACAATTCATTCACATTTATTACATCTTTCTATGGTTTTAGTAGCCTACCCAATGTAATAGATTTAAAGTAATGTTGAATGGAATTAGGTATGGGTTGAGGTGTAGTGGCGGAGGAAAGCAGGAGATAGATGCATTGTAGACCAAACAAGCCCTGTAAGACTTTACCAACGCCGGCCAATCTCGTTTACTTAGTTAAGGAAGTTATAACAATGTCAGATGTAATGCCTGCTCCAACCGATGTCATCATAGATGAGGAAGCTACAACATCAAATGCAACTTTCGGTACTATTACCTCATTGCCATCTCAACCTAAAAGAAGAAAATTGAGTACACTATTAAAAGAGAAAGAAAGTTGTAAATCAGACACTGTAATACTTTCTTTCCAACAACTGATTGAAACAGAAATGAACAATTATATTGTAACCCCAAAACTAGATTTGGAAGCAGATCCTTGCTCTGGTGGAAAGCTAATTACATAGACTCAAATCGACAAACTAGACTCACTGACACACAAATATTTGTGTAATCCAGCAACAAGCTCGTCATCTGAGAGAATTTTTAGCATCAGTGGTAACATCTAAAGTAAATCCTAGAATTGGATGACTTTTAAGTCAGAATAATCCTTCCTCCTCAAGGCCTTACACATTTCCTTTATCTACAACTATACACCAATCTTCGGGTTCAAGGTCAACGATCAAATGTTCAGAGGAGAAATAATAATTCGAGTGATGTTCAAGAGAAGAGAAGCAATAGAAATGAAATTATTAGGAGCATCAGCACCAAACGGCTATATTGCTCCAGAATACGATAGGATCATGAAGTAAAAAAAATACAAAACATGTATCGCAGAAAAAAAAAAAAATCAAGACGATAAAAACAAAACAAGAAATGAATGATATACATGTATTTAAAATTTGCGTCTTTTAAAAAAGCGACAACCTTCTCATAAAGGAGTAGAGATAATATTGTTAAGACAACAACAGTTTGTGAAAATATCTTCTCGCCTTACTAATCGCCTGATGATGTTGAGCATTATAATTACATGGTTGAGTATTGTAACGAATTAATTAAAGCTAAAATACTTGCTAGTCTGTCAATGTACTTTTGTAAATTGCATGCTGTTAAGTGCTTAAAACAAGCACAGCACATGTTGCGTGATGGCGTTCACTCTAGTGCTATTGGCAATAAGTTGTATTATAGAAGTCTCCGTGGAGTCATCCTTAAAATGTTGAGAGGTTATTATTATACGCACGTGTTAGCGTTGGGGGGGGGGGGCTGATTCAGCATGTTATACCAAGTTCTCCATATTACTTCTTTGGGTAGGAAGCTTAGAGTTTCAGAGGAGAGATACTAATTCAGGTGATGTTCAAGAGCATATAAATAAAAGAGACACTTATTCAAGTGACGAACCTTAGAGAACAATTTGCTCCGCAGGACTATTTGAAGGAGTTAGTTACCAACAGTGTTCAAGTATCACTAAACTGTATCATTCCAACAATTTCGGAACAAGTGACTGAGGAAGTCCGAATCAGAATGCCGCAGCAGTTGTCTAGTTAATATGAGGTTTCAGTCCCACAGTGGTTTCTAGACAAAATCCACTTTTCAAGCAACAGCCAGCCTTTCAAGGTAATAATTATGCAATGAATATTGTTAAACCATTGGAAATAGGAATATACCCGAAAGTGAAAGGTCAAATATGGGCTAATGAATTTTTTTTATTTTAATTTCATTGTGGGAAAAAGAGCCCCACAAAAATTTGTAATGAAACAGAAAGGCAATGAGATTGATTTTCAAAGGGATATCAGTTGTGGGTATTGTAGATAATCTGAATCATTGAATAAAGGCTTTTTTCGTATTTGTAAGTATTTTTATTGTATATTTTTTATATACCGAAAGGCATCATTATGGATGCGGACATTTGGTGAAATACTTCACAAGTAATGGATGTGTCAAAGACTAAAATGCAGTGTTCCTGAATACCCTATTGGAGAAAAAAGATTCAATATACAGTCAACCAAATGCCAAGCACAGATCAGTCGGTTGATGTATATCAACGTTCTGCAATGCAAAGTTTAAAATAAGATTTAAAGGACAGGTGCAAATCATTTATCACAAAGAATAAGGAGTATTTTAGTAGAGACATACGTGCTTTTTAGGATTTTTTTTTTAATTTAATAGGGTGGTCTATAACAAAGCGTATCAAAACTCGAGGACTGAAGAAGAACGCAGAAATAAGAACCTTGAGAGGATCAAATCTCCCGAAAATACGGTTTCATCACATATATGATGATATAAAGCGTATCTGTGCAGATTTTAAAACCAGAGCTCCAAACACAATGCTGAAGTGACTTCACGCAATGGATTGCATGCGGACATTATTAAACATGACAACAGTTTAAAAGAAATTTGTAATGACAGTAATGTTAAATTTATTCAAACATTTGATATTCTAGTGAAGAGGGGTGGAAATATGTGGCGAGATGGTATTCACCTTTCACACAAGGGTACAAGTCCGCTGGTCAAACTGTACAATAAACATGTGATCATCATAAACCACGTACACCTTGATGCCTGCTTTAAATGTGGTATCTCAGGACATAATATTGTCAACATGTAAAATGGAGGGTCTGTTACAGTTGGAGTCAGGCAGGACATAAATCTTCATACTGCAAATACCATTAAAGAAATTTATACAGACCATATCATAGTAATAATGATATATAGAAAGTTTTAAGAAAGGACTGGAAAAGGAGTAACAATTATAATTTTTTTTTTTTCAATGATATTGTATGTTTTCAATTTAATAAACTTATGTATATATAACTCATTATTCATTGCGAACGCACTGCTTTGTTTTCATAATGTCACGTTTTTTTTATCAGATGATTTCCTTCGATGCCCAAAAGTTGCGTGAATGGCAGGGCTCAACATTAACTTTTGCAAGGCCAGGTTTATCAGAAACACCAATAGAAGCTGTGATGTCCTCCGGTACTTAAAACCCGAATTTGATAACATCAACAACTTATTATGGACCAACCTAAGCATGTTACTATGGACCATTCTTAACAATTTACAGAGTACACCAGTCGCAGTAGTAAAGTGGTCAATGCCAGAAACACTATATCACAGATGTGTAATAAAACTAGATAAAGACCAGGGCCTCATCTTTCAGAATTATTGGAAATTAGGGGACCGACAACGTCAGCGAGATTATATTGCCAGTTATGTTAGGTTGAAATAAATACAATCAAACCCTGACAGCAAACGTACCGTGCACTACTACTTCACAGTTTCAAAAAAAACCTCTACATTATAAAAATATTCCGTTCCGACGGTTGAATTCTGTGTAATGTAAACGGTCGAGCGTTCTCAGAACGGATTACTGCCCATGCGTTAAAAGCGACCTTGACCTTTTCCCGCGGAATTCCGTCATCATTACTTACATTCTAAAATGGCTGTTCGAGGCACCGTTTGAACTTACAAAGAAACAAGCTATTTGATATAGTGATGAAAAAATAGCGATGCCCCATCGTAATACGCCCACTTTTGTAATGGCAGCCAAGTCATCCGGGAGGTCGACAAGAACTATCAGTAAATGAAACATCTGTCGAAAACCGTGCCATCAAGAATGTTTACAAAATTGAACGATTTTTGAGTGTTTACAACTACAAGTTAACAAGGGCAATAACCCATGAAATATTTTTGAATTCTTCTAATTTTCAATAGGGTTCATCCTTGGGTGATTATGAACAATCATACCAAGTTTCGTCAAAATCCATCAAGAAACAAGCTCTCTATCGTGTCCACAAAATAATCTAAAAAATAGCGATGCCCCATCGTAATACGCCCACTTTTGTAATGGCAGCCAAGTCGTCCGGGAGGTCGACAAGAACTATCAGTAAATGAAACATCTGTCGAAAACCGTGCCATCAAGAATGTTTACAAAGTTGAACGATTTTTGAGTGTTTACAACTACAAGTTAACAAGGGCAATAACCCATGAAATAGTTTTAAATTCGTCTGATTTTCAATAGGGTTCATCCTTGGGTGATTACAAACACTCACAGCAAGTTTCATACAAATCCACCAAGAAACCAGCTCTCTATCGTGTCCACAACTTTGAGAGAGTAACGGACTGAAAAATTAACGTGTTTTAAAGAACAAGGGCAATAACTCATAAATATTTTTTCGAGGTTTCTGATATTCAATAGGGTTTATCCTAATGTCAATACAAACACTCATACCAAGTTTCATCAAAATCCATCAAGACACCAGCTCTCTATGGTGTCCACAACATATTTTCAAAAACAAGGGCAATAACCCATGAAATATTTTTCGATTCGTCTGATTTTCAATAGGGTTCATCCTTGGGTGATAACAAACACTCACAGCAAGTTTCATAAAAATCCACCAAGTAACCAGCTCTCTAACGGGTCCACAACTTTGTTAAAGGCTGAAAAATTAACGCGTTTTAAAGAACAAGGGCAATAACTCATCAAATATTTTTACGATGTTTCTGATTTTCAATAGGGTTTATCCTAAGGTCAATACAAACACTCATACCAAGTTTCATCAAAATCCATCAAGAAACGAGCTCTCTATGGTGTCCACAAGATATTTTAAAAAGCAAGGGCAATAACCCATGAAATATTTTTCGATTCGTCTGATTTTCAATAGGGTTCATCCTTGGGTGATAACAAACACTCACAGCAAGTTTCATAAAAATCCACCAAGTAACCAGCTCTCTAACGGGTCCACAACTTTGTTAAAGGCTGAAAAATTAACGCGTTTTAAAGAACAAGGGCAATAACTCATCAAATATTTTTTCGATGTTTCTGATTTTCAATAGGGTTTATCCTAAGGTCAATACAAACACTCATACCAAGTTTCATCAAAATCCATCAAGAAACGAGCTCTCTATGGTGTCCACAAGATATTTTAAAAAGCAAGGGCAATAACCCATGAAATATTTTTCGATTCGTCTGATTTTCAATAGGGTTCATCCTTGGGTGATAACAAACACTCACAGCAAGTTTCATCAAAATCCATCAAGAAACCAGACAGACGGACAGACAGACGGACAGACAGACAGACAGACAGACAGACAGACAGACAGACAGACAGACAGACAGACAGACAGACAGACAGACAGACAGACAGACAGACAGACAGACAGACAGACAGACAGACAGACAGACAGACAGACAGACAGACAGACAGACAGACAGACAGACAGACAGACAGACAGACAGACAGACGGACAGACAGACAGACAGGGGCGACTACAATATACGCCCACATTAATGTGTGGGCGTATAAAAAAGCATATTTTTTGCTTCGTCAGATTTTTAATAGGCTTAATCCTTGGGTGATTATTAAAACTCACAGCAAGTTTCATCAAAATACACCAAGAAACCAGCTGTCTATCGTGTCCACAACTTTGAGAGTGTAACGGGCTGAAAAATTAATGTGTTTTATAAGTCAAGGGCAATAACTCATAAAATATTTTGTCGTCGTTTCTGATTTTCAATAGGGTTTATCCCAAGGTTAATACAAACAATCATATCAAGTTTCATCAAAATCCACCAAGAAACCAGCTCTCTTTCGTGTCCACAACATATTTTCAAAAGCAAGGGCAATAACCCATGAAATATTTTTCGATTGGTCTGATTTTCAATAGGGTTCATACTTGGGTGTTTATGAACACTCACTGCAAATTTCATCAAAAGCCATCAAGAAACCAGCTCCCTATCGTGTCCACAACTTTGTTAACAGCTGAAAAATAAACGCGTTTTAAAGAACAAGGGCAATAACTCATCAAATATTTTTCGATATTTCTGATTTTCAATAGAGTTTATCCTAATGTCAATACAAACACTCATACCAAGTTTCATCAAAATCCATCAAGAAACCAGCTCTCTATGGTGTCCACAACATATTTTCAAAAGCAAGGGCAATAACCCATGAAATATTTTTCGATTGGTCTGATTTTCAATAGGGTTCATACTTGGGTGTTTATGAACACTCACTGCAAATTTCATCAAAAGCCATCAAGAAACCAGCTCCCTATCGTGTCCACAACTTTGTTAACAGCTGAAAAATAAACGCGTTTTAAAGAACAAGGGCAATAACTCATCAAATATTTTTCGATGTTTCTGATTTTCAATAGGGTTTATCCTAATGTCAATACAAACACTCATACCAAGTTTCATCAAAATCCATCAAGAAACCAGCTCTCTATGGTGTCCACAACATATTTTCAAAAGCAAGAGCAATAACCCATGAAATATTTTTCGATTGGTCTGATTTTCAATAGGGTTCATACTTGGGTGTTTATGAACACTCACAGCAAGTTTCATCTAACTCCATCAAGAAACCAGCTCTCTATTGTGTCCACAACTTTGTTAACGGCTGAAAAATTAACGCGTTTTAAAGAACAAGGGCAATAACTCATCAAATATTTTTCGATGTTTCTGATTTTCAATAGGGTTTATCCTAATGTCAATACAAACACTCCAAGTTACCAAGTTTCATCAAAATCCATCAAGAAACCAGCTCTCTATGGTGTCCACAACATATTTTCAAAAGCAAGGGCAATAAACAATGAAATATTTTCCGATTCGTCTGATTTTCAATAGGGTTCATCCTTGGGTGATAACAAACACTCACAGCAAGTTTCATCAAAATCCATCAAAAAACCAGCTCTCTATCGTGTCCACAACAATTGTGGACAAACAGACAGACGGACAGACAGACAGACAGGGGCGACTACAATATACGCCCACATTAATGTGTGGGCGTATAAAAACATAAGCTTTACTAGAGTCTGTGAGATACAGACAAGAGTTTTGAACTGGGAGGAGGAAAGTAATGCTAAGACAAAATTAAAAAAATGGAGATGAAATATCGAGAAATTCTCGATCACAACAACAGATCTGGAAAAGGAAGGAAAAATTGGGAATATTTGGAGAAGATGGATGAAATTTTGGGCACCAAACCAAACTCCGGAGCCATAAACAGTGTCGGGGCAAAGTGAAAAAACTTAGAATGAAATATCGTGAAATATTAGATGTCTTAGTTAAGCATGATGTTCTGGTAAACATCGTCGTATATCATTAGTTTCACATTGTTCTGAAAGGAAGTGAATGCTGAAATGAATGTTGAGTTTTAGCATTCAAGGGATCACTAACAAATTCCACATTTATTTCTCTTGCATGGCGTGGTAATTACTAAATGATAATTTTATTCCAACTTTATTCCAGTGACTGTTTTCCTTGTGGTACCCAAGTTTTAGTTAATCATGGTACTTAAACTATCCCTGTTGTTCATTTATGAATTTAATAAGCTTACTTGCGGATGTTTTTCTATTTTCAGATTACTTCGGACAACCCACTTGGCTGTTCTTATTATAAATTATCAAATTTATTATATGTGGTGGATGAGGCCGAATATAACCTGTTACCAGCCGATATTATCAGAATTATCCCTAATACTATTCTGACAGTACAGGGAACAAGGATTTATTACAAATTTGAATTACAATAATTTGATTGTATGTGTATCAATATCATTATGAAGATGTGGGCTAAAGACTGTTTTGCTTCAAATGTAGTGCTCTCTATGAATAAACTACGGTACAAAAACGGTAAAGGTGATCCGATGGGGTTTAAGACTTTCCTCTTGGAACATAATCTTGGTAAAGGATTCATCCCAAGATATAGGGGCAATAGGCTTCACATCATTTTCCATATTTGTGGCAAGTACTTTGCTCATCATGGTGCCTTCAAGACCTTACTGAGTTCAGGACAAGCACTCGGTGGATTACGGGCTTCATTACTCGCAGATTTTGGAAATCCGATTACAGTCGTCGAGCTACAAGTTTTAGGACTCTTAGGAAAACTGCTAACAGGACCTCGGACTATACCTCAGCCTTAACGGAAGTTGACCACATCTAAGGGATTGAAATGGTAAGAAATGTTGTAGAAGTACTGAAGAAACGTCTCCTTTGGAAATGCTTACATGAAACCATGATTTCTTTGGAAATTCTCTATCAGAATCGGATGCTATTTTACAGAAGCTGCGACAAAAGCCATGTGATCCTATCATGTTCAAGGAAATGATGTCCTCGTGTTTACTAACTGTAGTCAAAGTGCTTGAACGTCAATACGAACGGTATTTTGGCATGAACATTACCGAAAAACTTAAGAAAAAAAAAACAAACAGAATCTGCCAGGTCCCACAATTCGCTCACAAAAGAATGCAGTAATTGAGTACCTCAACAACCTTGACGAAGGAAAAAGTCATCAAATTCGTCATATCGTTTGCAAGAAAACTGAGGGTTAGGAAAAGAAAGCAACAGGGAGACATTTTGGCTGAACTCATAAAGAGAGCTGCTCAGAAGAATCAAAAGAAAAGCATGACTGAACTGAATAGAATAGTGTGGCAACTTAAAGGGATTGTAAAGTGGTTTTCTAATTTGTGTATGTATATCGGGGACACTGATAGCATCAATTTGCGCCATTACAATTTCCATTTCGACGTCTGTGGTTCTTGCAATTCCACTAATACTAACGCGTTTTATGACGTCACTAATAACATTATAATAAGCATACCATAATTATCGCGATTTTTCGATATTCAAATTCTCATAACTTTTTGAGCTACAGTGATAACCCAGGTAACATTGCAAACCATATTTAAAGCTCTTTCTAGCTGTATATCTGTTGTATACTAGTTTTGTTTTGTGACTAGTTTGAAAACATACATACATGGTCTGTAGGGGGATAATGATGGTATGATTGAACTATAAAATCGTCCATTTTTCCAAATATATCGAAGTTTTGTGGATTCGAGGTAAATAAATACGTTTAAACCCCCCGCACCCGCGGAAGTGCGGAAAATCGCAAGTTTTTGGGGTTTAGTTTTTCTGACCCTCTCTCGGACTTATCTGTCCAAATATCTATCAAAGGCTGGGGATAGAGGCAGCAAGTTTCGGACTATATCCACCCCCTTATAATGAAATTGCTAAATCCGCCACTGCCCTTTCTCTCGGACAACTAATTCACACCCTTTAATCCCTGCACAACGCAGCATTTAACCATTATCGTGGCATGCACTCATTAGAACAGATTAGAGTTAAGGGAGGTAACTCGACTAAATTTTTTTCATTCTGTTGTTACTAATGATTATATAATTTATTATTTGCATTAATTTAACACAATGCACAAATATAAAAATTTTGAACAAGGAGGTAATATTAATAGCCGATAACATGTGTGTTTCAATAAGATAATACAAAAATACCCCTATGACCTAGATAATTTACGTAGTATAGTTAAGGGCGATAACTCATCTACAATTTTATAATTTTAATTTATGCGTTCTCGCTTAGGGGAAGTAACACCGTTATTATCTTACATACATCCGTAATAATCAAAATATAAGCATTAAAAGCTGGTGATTTTGCTTAAAAACGTTCAATGCATTGGTAAACTTCAGGAAACAAAACCATTTACGACCGTTAAATCCCAGTAGTTTGAATTGCTTCAGAGTTTTCATTATTGACCTACTTTTTATCGATCGCGTCCTTCTTCCGGTGAGGATATCCGAATACCGAACAATACTATATTATACGTTGTCATACGAAGTATACTGTGAAATAATTACACTATAATACTAGTCATGTCGTCTAAGAAGCAAAGCATAGTGTGGCAATATTTCGTTGCTATTCCTGATGCTGAAAAGGCGAAATGTAATCTCTGTGGGAATTTGTTAGCATATAAAAATTCTACATCAAGTTTACGAAATCATCTTTCATTTAAACACCCTGCGATAAATCTACACAAAGCCACGTGTCAACCAACATATCCTAGTTTAGCCAAATTCAATGCTCCCGTAACAACAAGTTCTTCGCCAGGTACCCCAACTACAGAGTCAGTGATTTCGAGTGACCTCTATGTTGAATCGTTTGAATGGGATTCATTGACCAATTCTCTTGTTGAGTTGTGTACAACCGATCTCCTGCCCCTTAATATAACTCAAGGCTCTGGGTTTCAGACTTTTTGTCTAAAATTGGACCCCAATTGTATTATTCCAAGCAACTCCACTATTCATAACCAGCTATTATCGTACTACGCTACAGTTAAAGACTCTCTTGTACTTTCCTTGAAAGGGCACAGCAAGTTATCATTTTCCTTGGAAAATTGGGTACATTTTTCCGGCGAGTCTTATTCGACCGTCAGAGTTCATTTTATTGACCCTGACTGGGCACAGAAGAGTCGTGTTTTATCCACTTATTCTATGGCCAATATTATTGATTGCCCTGTCAGGTTTAAATTTCTGTCAGCAATGGATGATTTTGATATTTCCAGCAATTCCATTCTCGTTGTTACGTCCTCATGTTCTGATGATGTTGGATTTCCCATCGTACATTGCTTGGGCAGTGCTTTGGAACAAGGTATTCATAAAGGACTAGATTTGCCTTTCATGACTAAGATCTTACAAGCAGCCACTAAACTCACTTCACATATCCGCACTAATTCACATGCTTATGATGCATTTACCAACAAGCAACGTCAGTTGAAACTTCCTGAAAACGAATTGCTAAAACTTGCTGCCAACTGCTGGCTTTCGTCATTTACAATGCTTCAAAGGATGCTAGAGCAGCGGTTGGCTGTAATGAGCTTCATTAACGACCGTAGCATTGTCGGTATCCGCGATGCTAGACAGTATGAAATATCAGAAGATGATTGGTCCGCAGTAGAGGATGTTGTTCGTGTTCTAGAGCCTTTCAATGCAGCAATATCAGTTCTTAAAGCTGACACGTTCCCAACAGCTGGTACAATTTATCCTATCGTTACAGGCTTACTACAAATACACTTGAAAGCTAAGGCAACAGATTCATTATCAACAACAAGTTTTAAAGCCATCATATCCAATACTTTGAAAGAAGTCTTCTTCTCATGTGCTGATGAGGACTTGGTCGCTTTACCTGCAATTGTTTCTAGTGCTGTAGACCCAAGATTCAAGCAGTTGAGGTTCCTAAACGAAACAAAACGATGTCAAGCCTGGGATCACATCTTGCGCCTTTTGGTGGGACTAAAGCGCTCTGACCTTCGCGATAGACAACGCCAATTCATCAAGAGAGATGAAACCGAGGAACCACAATCCAAACGGGCTCGAACCATGGAATTCTTGCTCGGTGACTTCTCGGATTTTTCAGATGTCAACAATGAAGTTTTCAGTATCAAAGACCCGGTTGAATTATCCTTGCCATCGGCATCTGAAGTTCGAGAAGATGCCATTGAGGAGCTTGAAAGATACAAATGTGAGGTGGTTAATCGAGATTTGACAAATCCTTTTGAATGGTGGAAGTCACACCATCGCCAATATCCATTGTTATGTCGATTAGCCTTGCAGTATTTATGTATACCAGCAACATCAAGACCCACGGATCAAATGTATTCTGATATTGACGATCATTTAAATGTTCGTCGTAGTACTCTGGATCCAGATACATTGAACCAAATCCTCTTTATTCGAGACATAATGTAGAATTAGTGTAATCCATGTCTATAATCCTGACTTCGACTATGGTGAAATAACATACAAAAATTATTTTATTTTACATAACTTTATACTCGAGGTAAAACTCAAGTTTTCCTTCTGACAGTTCTTTTTGACATATCAATATACTTACCACAAGGGGAACTATATACAAATTTCCTGCTGACTATACTTACCATATATATATATATAATCATATACAAATTTCCTGCTGACTATATTTACCACATATATAACCAAATACACATTTCCTGCTGACTATACTTACCACATATATAACCAAATACACATTTCCTCTGACTATACTTACCACATACCCATTATAAATTTCCTGCTGACTATACTTGCCATATATAAAACCATATACAGATTTCCCGCTGACTATACTTACCACATATATAACCAAATACAAATTTCCTGCTGACTATACTTGCCATATATATAACCATATACAAATTTCCTGCTGACTATATTTACCACATATATAGCCAAATACACATTTCCTGATGACTGTACTTGCCACATATATATACAAATACAATTTTCTGCTGACTATACTTACCACATATATAACCAATACAAATTTCCTGCTGACTATACATACCACATGTATAACCAATACAAATTTCCTGCTGTCTATACTTACCATCAGCTCCACAGCTTCTTCTTTGCGTCATTGGAATCCATTCTGCTTAAATGTAGTGGTGGTTGATAATGCTCAGCACCTGTTCTATGAAAATGAATTTCTGATCCATCTGCGATAGCTTACATCTTTTCTCCCTAATTCATTGCAATCTCTTTATTGTTGATTTCTTTAAATTTGGTCTGAAGTACTAAGAAACAGGTTCTAAGTACATTGAATTTTCTTGATATCTCCCACAACAGCAACCTGCTCCTCTCTCCATCTTAGTAGTAATCCGACCAAGTTGTTGAGGTATGCATCTGGACCTTTGGCTAAACAGCTATTCAATTATAATCTTTTGTAGACCTGACTTGAGTTGAAGGCAATTCGAACAGGTGTAGACATGGACTTCGGATTCACGACTGCTAAATGACTGATATAAAACAGTGGACCCTTACATGACTCGACCTCTTGGACTGATAATCTTCTGGCCACCTGACGATCTGTAGCTTATACGTAGCGGTCCATTGTGGGTTCAGTATTCCTAACTGTGCTGAATGCTGCTGCGTAGTTGTTTCGTTAATTCTTGGGATCAACCTTCCACAACACCCTTTCTGTCAAAGTAAGAAAGTTTGTTTTACGTTTTTTAATAAGGACATCTGGCGATGTTGGTTTTCTTCTTGAGTTTTTCAGTTAATTAATAATTCGTTGTCTTAACGAATTAAAACCACTACCTATTTCCTCTTTAAGAGATGGAAATTGAACAATCAAATTTCTAACAATTCTTTGGATCAACCTTCCATGGATAACTGGTAATCCAACATTTCATTCTTTGTCAAAACAAAGATTATCTCGAATCATCCCCAGTTCCTGTTCTTCTTTGAAGGAGTATGTGTTCCAACATTTTCCACAACGGCATGCACCACAACGTAGAGTTGTACCAGTGCACAGTTCTTCGCCCAGAATAAATGTGTGGATATCCTTGTCACCTCTCTTGTTATAAAAGGTACTGACAGCATTCACTGAACCATTGTTGTAAGGCAGCTCATAAAATACATGTACATCAGAAGGTTGAATATATATAGGTGAAATGTTGAATGGTTTGACTCTGTGAGGATTTGACTGGCATGGACTAGCATGGGTAAGTTTAAGTCTAATCTGGTATCTTCTTTTAGCCTTTAATGGGTTCCTCTAAACAAACACCAAATTCTCCAAACATGATACGGAGGTGTTCTCAAACTTTAGCCACCTCTGTCTTTGGGTGTAGTCCAAAATAGTCACAGCCCAGTAGAATATTCACTGTGTTATACCGTCGTTGAAGACGATTGGCATCATAATCTGGGAACAATTCGCTCAAAACACGAGTGTCAAGCTTACTGACAGTGTCGGTTATGTTCTCCATACCAAAGGCAACTACTTATACTTGTTTACCATTCTGTGTCTGGCTGATCTCATACTGCCGTGTGTTATATGTCTTCTGTATGTTTCCCATTGTAGTAACATCTAACATAAATGGGTTTAATCTGTGAGCTTTTATTCGATCAGCAGTTCTGTGTGTGATGTACGTAGTGTTGGATCCTCCATCAGAGAAGATAGTGACATCCTTTCCTGTCCCTGTAATTGGAACTTGCTGTATTAAGCAATAAGTGCTAAACTTGAAGTGTCCGTAGCCTTCGTATCTTTGAGGATGTTGACATGGTAAGTTTCTCTCTGTTCGGTTTTCTGCAAATCGATGAATGATGATTTGCTTCATCACAATCTCAACAGGGTTTCCGATCAGGACATTTTGCTCTAGGATGGTCTCCAAAGCAAATGAAACATGCATTGGTTTGCATCAACTTTTCCACTCTTGCTGGCTGTCCAAGTTTTTTAATTCTATGCAATTGGTTGTTACGTGTACAATATCACTTCTTTGATGAACTGCACAGGGATAGACATTCTTCAGAGATTTCATTTATATTTTCAGAGCTTTTACTATAACATTGGTGTATGTGGTTCTTGTGGGTTCCCTGTTTAAATGAGATTGATCTCTACTGTGGTCTCTTCTAGCTTTGTTTTGGGTTTCAGCTAGTCTGGATATAACTTCCCTCTCACATTCGAAAACTTCATAAATGGCACAAATGGTTTAACTTTGTCCAATGAACTTAGATCATGACATCTTCTAATCCATTCAAACTTGAGATGAGTCGATAGTAAAGCTGCAGCTTGATAAACATTATAGTTAGAGTTGCAAGTTGTCCTAATTCAAGTGGACTGTACATCAAGTTTCATCAGGCCATAAAGTCATCCTTTTTTACAAGCTTTAACTTTTGTAGACTCTCAAGAGAAGCTTGTACTGGTGTCATCACTTCTTATTTATGCCACATGGTCCGCCTGACAGTGAAGCACATTCTGATTGAGTGCAGGCATCTCAAACCTTTGAGATCCCAGCACTACCGTGCTGGATCTTTGTTTCATTTGTTTGCGCAACCTTCTCTTTATGAGAAGGTTGTTGCATTTTTAAAAGCTGCAAATATGTATTTTAAATTTTAATTTCATAGTCATTGTTTTATGATCTATTTTTTGGTTTTAATACCATTTTTTGGTTTTAAAACCACCTTTTGGTGTTATCCTGTGATATGGTTTTTAATTTTGTTCTTTCTGTGATATTGTTTTAGTTTTATCTTTTTTGTGTTTGTTTTATTGTTTTAGTTTCATTTTGACATGTTTATTTTTTATCGTGTTCTGGAGCTATATAGCCCATTAGGTGCTGGTGCTCCTTAATACATTTCATTTCATTTTTATTTATGCCACATGATGTCATAAGCCTCTGGTTTGGTAGCAAAAACTGAAGAAGAGCTTGAGTTCGTGAGCTAGAGTAGTTCTGTTGTAGTAAGCTCCCTCTGCCAACCCTCGCCACAATCTTTTCTCTTTCAAGAAAGAAGTTCAAGGATGAGATACCGAGATGGATGCATTCCTTAATTTTAAGGGTAGCTCCAACACAAGTTCTTAATTTCAATTCTTTATTAAAAATCTTTAACTGTTATCAAAAACTTGTGTTGGAACTACCCTTAAAATTCAGGAATACATCGGTCTCGGGATCTCATCCAAATACAGATCACCTTTACCTTGTGAATATAGTCTTACTATTACAATAGGCCGTGATTCACGGTCGATTATCGTTCCTTTTCTATCCAGGATTTTCCCCAAGAGAAATTTTTGTCCCAAACACGCAGTGTATGTGATGATGAACCCTTACACAGATTTTCTAAAAAAAATAATTTTGTCAAATTAAAATCAATTCGATAATTAGAAAGCACTATTTCGGCAAGAGCGCAATGATATTTAAACAATTCAGCCAATCAAAAGGCCGCATATTGACCTACGACACGAGTTCACGGGTCAATTTCTAAAAATAGGTCACAGACCTAAATCAATACCAGTTTGTTTACAAAATAAACGCTTCTGTTAGTTGAATATTAACAACAAAGGGATGCGAATTTTTGGACAGGAATACACTGTCATATTGCGAGAGCTATTCTACGATATCTCAATTCATAGAATACCGCTTGATCTTGTAGTTTTTATCGGGTACAAGGGTGTAAAGCTGGAGATACAATTACAGACGAACCTGTCAAAATATTCAACATAATATTTATAGGCCTAATGCTGGTTTGCAAATATATTGATTTGGTTGTAACGACCCTCAAGAAAGGAAATAATAAAATCGAGTGCAGTTAAAAAAAAATTCTTTATATACATTCATATTGAATCGAACAAATTAACAAATATAATCATATCTGGAGAAAATTACAGGGCATACATAGACTTGACTTCGATTGATATATAAAATGTAAAAACAAAGCATGCATAATATAAAAAAAAAACATATTTGGCTCATGAAAGTATATCAATATATCCTAAAGAAAACAGAAGCATATAGTTACAAAGGAATAGAGAAAAATGAAATTAACAGATGGAAACATAAATATAATACATACATGCATAATATAAAAAAAACCTGCAAACATATTTGGCACATAATAAAATATTAATATAAACAAAACAAATAGAAGAGAAAATTAAAATGAAAATATTAACACAATTAAACATCATTATAAACACCTACTATAACATAAGATATAATACAATATATTCATGAAACATCCTCATCATCACTGTCAATGAATTTCAATAACAATTTCTGTAAATTGATTGTTCACACAATTTTGACATCCGCATAAGTCAGTGCATGACAGCTTAGATTTGAAACAGGAGCATCTATCTGTGCTGCATCCTGACTTACACCCACAATTAAGTACATCTAGTACATCCTTAGGAGTCTTTTGCCATCCACTTTATATCCAAATGATCATTATTAATAATATATCCATGAGTATTGGGAGAGGGGGCGACAATCCATTGCTTTAAAGCAGACGGATAGTTCGATCTCCTGATATGTTGAGTTAAGGCATCCCTGGTTGGAGGCATACTTTTTTCGTCGGATGATTTTGAACAAAATAGCCTATACCTAGCCTCATTCACCGAGTTACAATTTTGAACATTGTAAATGTCGCAAACAAATTTTTCTGTCTTTGTGACAAAATTGTCAAAGTCAGGTATTTGAAAGTCACCACCCAAAACACAAATCAACTGGATATACTCATTGTTCTTTCTAACCAATTCAAATATCTTCTTTTTGCCTTTACTGTAAAAGGAACTGGTGGAATCACAACCAGAAAAGCAATGAAGGCCAATCAAGGCCTGGTTAAATGGAGTCCCTAAAGTAGAACAAATCAATGATATGTCAATCAATCTGTTTTTCTCTCCAACTCCAGTTAAGAAATATAACTTGGCTTCTATTGTTGCTTGCAAATTGATACATAAAACAGCTACATCTGTGTCTGGGCTTCTTATCACAACAGTTGAAAATGTTTCTGAAGCATGATTAGCATGAAGAAGAAGTCTTGTATCTGCCTCCTTATGGTCACACTCTAAGGACTTCACAGGTGTGATTGTAAGGGTTTTATCATTTATACAGAATAAATGACATTCAGCACCATGTCCAAAAACTATATCCAAATTGTCTGTAAAACTGGAAACATCCATGTCACGAAATGAACAAAATAAAAATTCAATCAATCATTCTTTGTTAGTTCTATTTGACAGAAAATTTTTCCACTGTTTTGGTGTTCGTTGGTCTTTGCCATAAATTTTTATTTTCTCCGTACCACTCTGGGATCTTCTTTTAGCCTTTAATGGGTTCCTATAAACAAACACCAAATTCTCCAAACATGATACGGAGGTGTTCTCAAGCTTTATCCACTTCTGTCTTTGGGTGTAAAATAGTCACAGCCCAGTAGAATATTCACTGTGTTATACCGTCGTTGAAGACGATTGGCATCATAATCTGGGAACATGTTCTCCATACCATACATACTGCCGTGTGTTATATGTCTTCTGTACGTTTTGTAGTAACATCTAACGTAAATTGTAGGCTTTTATTCGATTAGCAGTTCTGTGTGTGATGTACGTAGTGTTGGATCCTCCATCAGAGAAGATAGTGACATCCTTTCCTGTCCCTGTAATTGGAACTTGCTGTATTAAGCAATAAGTGCTAAACTTGAAATGTCCGTAGCCTTCGTATCTTTGAGGATGTTGACATGGTAAGTTTCTCTCTGTTCAGTTTTCTGCAAATCGATGAATGATGATTTGCTTCATCACAATCTCAACAGGGTTTCCGATCAGGACATTTTGCTCTAGGATGGTCTCCAAATCAAATGAAACATGCATTGGTTTGCATCAACTTCTCCACTCTTGCTGGTTGTCCATATTTTTTAATTCCATGCAATTGTTACGTGTACAATATCACTTCTTTGATGAACTGCACAGGGATAGAAATTCTTCTGAGATTTCTTTATATTTTCAGAGCTTTTACTATAACATTGGTGTATGTGGTTCTTGTGGGTTCCCTGTTTAAATGAGATTGATCTCTACTGTGGTCTCTTCTAGCTTTGCTTTGGGTTTCAGCTAGTCTGGATATGACTTCCCTCTCACATTCGAAAACTTCATAAATGGCACAAATGGTTTAACTTTGTCCAACGAACTTAGATCTTGACATCTTCTAATCCATTCAAACGTGAGATGAGTCGATAGTAAAGCTGCAGCTTGATAAACATTATAGTTAGAGTTGCAAGTTGTCCTAATTCAAGTGGACTTTACATCAAGTTTCATCAGGCCTTAAAAGTCGTCCTTTTTTACTAGCTTTAACTTTTGTAGACTGTCAAGAGCAGCTTGTACACTTGTACTGGTGTCATCTCTGCTATGTATTCCACATAATGTCATAAGCCTCTGGTTTGGTAGCAAAAGCTAGAGTAGTTCTGTTGTAGTAAGCTTCCTTTGCCAACTCTCGCCACAATCTTATCTCTTTCCAGAAAAAGTTGGTAGAGATAGAAGTTCAAGGATGAGATACCATTTTTATAAACAAAATCCTTTACTCCAATTCAGCCTTTACCTTCTGAAAGAAATTAACAACTTTTGATGATATTCTCCCTTCTGATTTAATTTCCAACACTGCGATTTGCAAATACTGAAGATATTATAATTAATGAACATATAATAAACAGCCTCTATTAAATCTTGTGTTTGAGTAATGATATTTTTCTCCACAATAACATAAAAATTGCTTGATGTGTGACATCCACCAATGGAGGCAACATAAGTCGCTGGTGATGGCGGGTCTTTTAATATGTCCTGTTGTGTTGATGTTTTCTGAAATTACAAGAACAATATTTAAGAAAAACAAATGTTACACTGAATAATTTAATATAATGGGAGTTAAATGGTCTAAATGCAAGGGCTGATTGAAGAGAGGCAATGTCAAGCAAGGTGCAAAGAAGGAAATATGTCAAAAATCACAGAGCCACTCAAGATTTTCCTTCACTGAAAGAAATTTGTGACCAATGCGATATTGCACTCAAAGCACAAAGAAATTGCTACCTGATTGACAGGTATTCTATCAAAGTTTCTTGGCCGGATTATAGCAGTTATTGGTGGGAACAAATTTCATGCATATAATATGTATCTAAAATAAACTTACTGGATAGGAGATGATGATGAATTCCTTTTTACATCCCAGAAGCTCTGGCAATAAACATAATGCAGAAATGCAATGATGCATATCTTGAATTTCTTTTGTTTTTTCTTTATATTCATTTAATTGCTTTAGTTCTTCTCTCATGTTCACTTACTTTAGTTTTTGAAGACGCATAGTTAACAATCGGTAGGGCATACTTTTTAATATTCTTCGTGAGAGTTGTGTAAAATCCTTCAGAAGACATTAGTCTATTAAATTCAGATGACTGGTGTTCAGGCAATCTCAATGAAGGGTATTTATCCAGAATAATAGAAACAGATTCACCACCATTAACTAGTTTACGACGTTCTGAAAAACTGTTCCTTGTCAATTCTATAATTTTACTTTTGTCCCTGCCATAAGGTTTTTCAAACTCTTTCCTTAAAAGTTCACCACTGTCTGTGTCAACTGATGTAGAGGGCACATTTTCTGGAAACCAATTGACAACACCCTTTCTGTCAAAGTAAGAAAGTTTTTTTTTTATCAAAGTCAGATTTTGTTTTACGTTTTTTAATAAGGACATCTGGCGATGTTAGTTTTCATTTCATTTCATTTCTTGAGTTTTTCAGTTTATTAATAATTCGTTGTCTTAACGAATCAAATTCACTACCTATTTCCTCTTTAAGAGATGGAAATTGAACAATCAAATTTCTACACAATTCTGTTATTTCCCCTGATCTTGGCACTATCGTGCTGGATCGCTCCATCATTTATTTGCGCAACCTTCTCTGTATGAGAAGGTTGTTGCTTTTTTAAAGCAGGCAAATCTCTATTTTAAATTTTAATTTCATAGTCATTGTTTTATGATCTATTTTTTGGTTTTAATACCATTTTTTGGTGTTATCCTGTGATATGGTTTTTAATTTTGTTCTTTCTGTGATATTGTTTTAGTTTTATCTGTTTTGTGTTTGTTTTACTGTTTTAGGTTTGTTTTGACATGTTTACTTTTATCGTATTCTGGAGCTATATAGCCCATTAGGTGCTGGTGCTCCTTAATACATTTCATTTCATTTTTTCCCCTGATCTTGGGTATCGGGTATATTTGGTAAGCTGATAGGTTCAAGTTTTAATTTGAATGATCTTTAATTAAGGAATAATTTTCAACATCTACATATGTTTCCCATTGATGATCATAAACTTGAACTTAAGGTATCTTAAATAACTGCACCAAAATGGAGTCTAGGTCTTTTAGTGACGATTTCTTCAATTGCAGACTTTTTGTGGATTAACCATAATGCACCAACAGGTTAACAAATCATCTACAAAAAAAAAACCAGACTTGATATCAAGCATTATTAGGCTCAAACTAAATGCAATTAATACACAATTACACTCAAATATATGTTAAGAGGTTATATATGTTATATAATATGTAAATATATGTTATCTGTGACACCTGTTGGTGTAAGAAATCAGTTACACATTTACTTGTGTTACTTGTCTGGTTACTTTTATATCGGTGTAAAGTTTACACTTAGAGAAGAGCAATGTGTTGACAGTTTCGGTTACACGGTACTAGTGTAACTTATGTTCTTAATTAACACAAAATTTCGTGTTACCAACAGAAAACACCCCAAAAGGATAAACCTTTACACGGGGATTTGAGTAAGTTTACACCCGGTTTTAACAGTGTATTTTTCAGACTAAATTTTTGCTTTATTTTTAATATCTACTCCTAAATCTAACGGTTTAGACAAGCCAACATGAGTGCTGTAACTCACCAGTGATATTGTTAGACAGAGAATTTACTGTCTCTTCATTTCCTGACAGCAAATTCACTGCTGCTGCAGATATATTTTCTAGTGTATTGTGTATTATCTTCGGCCACTTCTAGATTATTATCCATTTCACTATCAGAGTGAGGTTGTTGCGATTCTTTTCCAGTTTGCAGAGATTTTTTAACTTGCTCTGCAATGTGGGCTTTAGCTGTAGAGACGGCAGTTGATACAGCTTCAACTATCATGGTCTAAATATAAGCTGGATCTTGACTGTCGGCGTCGGTAGAGGCTGGATGTTGAATATTAGCAGGATCAATACTTGTGGTCGCAACATTCTCTTTTGTAGAACGTCTCCTTTTTTATGTATCCACCAGTAGGGTCACTAATTTTTATACGCCCACATGAAAATGTGGACGTATATTGCCGTCACCCCTGTCCGTCCGTCCGTCCGTCGGTCCGTCCGTCCGTCAACAATTACTTGTGTACGCGATAGAAACAAGAGATTTCATCCGATTCGAATGAAACTTGGTACGTGTATTCATCTTGATAATATCTCGGATGAGTTCGAAAATGGCACAATTCCTATCGTCGGTTTATGAGTTATTGCCCTTGACTTAGTGAAAAACGTTAAAATTAACTTGCGTACGCGATAGAAGTTAGAGATTTTATCCGATTTGAATGAAACTTGGTATGTGTACTCATCTTGATAATATCTCGGATGAGTTCGAAAATGGTGCGATTCCAGTCATCGGTTTATGAGTTATTGCCCTTGACTTAGTGAAAAAACGTTAAAATTAACTTGTGTACGCGATAGAAGCTAGAGTTTTTATCAGATTTAAATGAAACTTGGTATGTGCATTCATCTGAATAATATCTCGGATGAGTTCGAAAATGGCGCAATTCCAGTCGTCAGTTTATGAGTTATTGCCCTTGACTTAGTGAAAAAACGTTGAAATTAGCTTCTGCACACGATAGAAGCTCGAGTTTTTATCCGATTGGAATAAAACTTGGTATGTGTATTCATCTTGATAATATCTTGGATGAGTTCGAAAATGGTGCAGTTCCAGTTGTCGGTTTATGAGTTATTGCCCTTGACTAAGTGTAAAAACGTTAAAATTAAATTGTGTATAAGATAGAAGCTAGAGTTTTTATCCGATTTGAATGAAACTTGGTATGTGTATTCATATCGATAATATCTCGGATGAGTTTGAAAATGGCGCAATTCCAGTTGATGGTTTATGAGTTATTGCCCTTGACTTAGTGAAAAAACGTTGAAATTAACTTGGCATGTGTATTTATCTTGATAATAACTCAGTTAAATTCGAGAAACGTGCGTTTCTAGTCGTCGGTTTATGAGCTATCGCCTTTGACTTAGTGAAAAAACATTAAAATTAATTTGTGTACACAATAGAGGCTAGAGTTTTCATTCGAATTGATCCATCTAAATATCAGCTCTAATAAGTGCGATGGTGCAATCAACTTTTTTAAATATTCAAATTTGCTAAAGTGGGCGTATTTTACCTTGCCTGGCAAGCTATCTTTCTTTTACATTTCCTTTTGTAACTATTGTATTGGACATTTTGAGTGTACCTTAATTATCTACGTGTATACCACTGAAAAGAGAAACCACAACATCCCATTTGTTCAACAATTCTGTACATGATAAGCGTAACATCATATCAACAGGACTACCATATTTTTTACTTAAATTTCAAATTGTAAGTACAATTCAAAGGCTTAAATTCCCGAATCAGACTGACTGAATAAAGTAATGATTTAGACTTAAATTTCTGAGTGAACATAAATATAACCCGCACCCCAAGGTTAATCCTAACTTAGGGTTGGGGTTAACCCTAAGTCTCGGTAGCCGAGTGGTCTCCGTAGCTTTTTGCCAACTTTGAGGTCCCAGGTTCGATTCCCACTTGCAGTATAGGGATTTTTTTTAATTGTTTCAAGTCAAACACTGTCTGCTCTATCAATTTGAGACAAAACAATAATTTTATCATAATTGGACAAGGCTGTGCATAGCTAACCCTAATTTACTTTCAACCGATTTAAACGCTCTTTGTGCCATTTGCAGGTAAGGTGAAACTTCAAACTGGCATATTAAGCCACCCTAAGACCATTTTTGCGGTACCAAATTTCGTAGAGTGTATGCGCTACGACGTACTCTTTCATTTGGTATGCGGAAGTCCTATATGGGAGCAAGCTTTCACCCTTTCCTGAGCTAACCCTAGTTGATAATTTAAAATCAAGAGTTACTCATAGGGTTAACCCTAGCTAACCCTAGGGTTAGGGTTGGGGTTAACCCTAAGTCTCGGTAGCCGTGTGGTCTCCGTAGCTTTTTGCCAACTTTGAGGTCCCAGGTTCGATTCCCACTTGCAGAATAGGGATTTTTTTTTAATTTTTTCAAGTCAAACACTGTCTGCTCTATCAATTTGAGACAAAACAATAATTTTATCATAATTGGACAAGGCTGTGCATAGCTAACCCTAATTTACTTTCAACCGATTTAAACGCTTTTTGCGCCATTTGCAGGTAAGGTGAAACTTCAAACTGGCATATTAAGCCACCCTAAGATCATTTTTTCGGTACCAAATTTCGTTGAGTGTATGCGCTACGACGTACTCTTTCATTTGGTATGCGGAAGTCCTATATGGGAGCAAGCTTTCACCCTTTCCTGAGCTAACCCTAGTTGATAATTTAAAATCAAGAGTTACTCATAGGGTTAACCCTAGCTAACCCTAGGGTTAGGGTTGGGGTTAACCCTAAGTCTCGGTAGCCGTGTGGTCTCCGTAGCTTTTTGCCAACTTTGAGGTCCCAGGTTCGATTCCCACTTGCAGAATAGGGATTTTTTTTTAATTTTTTCAAGTCAAACACTGTCTGCTCTATCAATTTGAGACAAAACAATAATTTTATCATAATTGGACAAGGCTGTGCATAGCTAACCCTAATTTACTTTCAACCGATTTAAACGCTTTTTGCGCCATTTGCAGGTAAGGTGAAACTTCAAACTGGCATATTAAGCCACCCTAAGATCATTTTTTCGGTACCAAATTTCGTTGAGTGCATGCGCTACGACGTACTCTTTCATTTGGTATGCGGAAGTCCTATATTGGAGCAAGCTTTCACCCTTTCCTGAGCTAACCCTAGTTGATATTTTAAAATCAAGAGTTACTCTTAGGGTTAACCCTAGCTAACCCTAGGGTTAGGGTTGGACTAACCCTAGGGTTAGGGTTTGGCTAACCCTTAATCTCGGTAGCCGAGTTGTCTCCGTAGCTTTTGGCCAACTTAGAGGTCCCAGGTTCGATTCCCACTTGCAGTATAGGGATTTTTTTTTAATTGTTTCAAGTCAAACACTGTCTGCTCTATCAATTTGAGACAAAACAATAATTTTATCATAATTGGACAAGGCTGTGCATAGCTAACCCTAATTTACTTTCAACCGATTTAAACGCTCTTTGCGCCATTTGCAGGTACGGTGAAACTTCAAACTGGCATATTAAGCCACCCTAAGACCATTTTTTCGGTACCAAATTTCGTTGAGTGTATGCGCTACGACGTACTCTTTCATTTGGTATGCGGAAGTCCTGCAAGCTTTCACCCTTTCTTGAGCTAACCCTAGTTGATAATTTAAAATCAAGAGTTACTCTTAGGGTTAACCCTAGCTAACCCTAGGGTTAGGGTTGGCGTTAACCCTAAGTCTCGGTAGCCGAGTGGTCTCCGTAGCTTTTTGCCAAGTTTGAGGTCCCAGGTTCGATTCCCACTTGTAGTATTGGGATTTTTTTTAATTGTTTCAAGTCAAACACTGTCTGCGCTATCAATTTGAGACAAAACAATAATTTTATCATAATTGGACAAGGCTGTGCATGGCTAACCTAATTTACTTTCAACCGATTTAAACGCTCTTTGCGCCATTTGCAGGTACGGTGAAACTTCAAACTGGCATATTAAACCACCCTAAGATCATTTTTTCGGTACCAAATTTCGTCGAATGTATGCGCTACGACGTACTCTTTCATTTGGTATGCGGAAGTCCTATATTGGAGCAAACTTTCACCCTTTCCTGAGCTAACCCTAGTTGATAATTTAAAATCAAGAGTTACTCTTAGGTGAGAGTGGTTGTAACAACAATATATAATTGGAATTACGAAAGCACAGGCCGAGGTGAAAATTCAGCTCAATCCACAAAAAAAAATGAATAATTACAATGATCATTATAAATCTTAGAATATCAGATAAAATCAAAAGGTATGGGATCGTAGTTTTTTATTTCAGTAACCAACATCCTGCAAAACTAAATAAATATAGAATGATTAAATGAGAAGGAGCATCAGCTGTAAAAGGAAAACTAAAATAATAATAAAATAAACTTTACGTTGTTATGGCTTTTAATCTTCCGTGAACTAAAATGTCATTCAAATTCTTATTACGTTTAAATGCAATAACTAATTGTTTTTGAAATATATCAGGGAAAAGACGTTGGAGTTCCTTATACAGTTCTTTGACAATTGGTATGGCTAGGCAAGCTGTGCTACTGAAAAGTATAACAAAAGGAATTATTTGATAATCTACCTGGACGTTAAGACCATTAGGCCGCATTGTATTTAAAGTATTTATCCAGAAATTTTCTCGAAGAAGTCTGTAAGTTCTTGATGGGATATCGTCTTGTTCCTGTATTTTTTCAATAGGGGTAATTCGGACATTATTTATACTGTGATCTGACTGGTTAAAATGTTTAGCCACCGATTTGTCGAGGTTGTGATTAATATCGAATCTATGGCCATTGAATCGTGTTTCCCCAATGTATTGTTTTTGACAGATTGTGCACGAAATAAGGTAGATGATGTTGCTGCTGTTGCATGAAAGGTTTTCTGTTATTGGAAATTTGGCATTATTTAAGGTGTTGATAAAGAAACGAGTTGAGTTAAAGAATGGACAGGTCAAACAAGATGTTTTGGAACAGGGTTCAGAGGTTAACCCTAGCTAAGGTTAGGGTTGGGCTAACCCTTAGTCTCGGTAGCCGAGTGGTCTCCGTAGCTTTTTGCCAACTTTGAGGTCCCAGGTTCGATTCCCACTTGCAGTAAAGGGATTTTTTTTAATTGTTTCAAGTCAAACACTGTCTGCTCTATCAATTTGAGACAAAACAATAATTTTATCATAATTGGACAAGGCTGTGCATAGCTAACCCTAATTTACTTTCAACCGATTTAAACGCTCTTTGCGCCATTTGCAGGTAAGGTGAAACTTCAAACTGGCATATTAAGCCATCCTAAGACCATTTTTTCGGTACCAAATTTCGTAGAGTGTATGCGCTACGACGTACTCTTTCATTTGGTATGCGGAAGTCCTATATGGGAGCAAGCTTTCACCCTTTCCTGAGCTAACCCTAGTTGATAATTTAAAATCAAGAGTTACTCATAGGGTTAACCCTAGCTAACCCTAGGGTTAGGGTTGGTGTTAACCCTAAGTCTCGGTAGCCGTGTGGTCTCTGTAGCTTTTTGCCAACTTTGAGGTCCCAGGTTCGATTCCCACTTGTAGTATAGGGATTTTTTTTTAATTTTTTCAAGTCAAACACTGTCTGCTCTATCAATTTGAGACAAAACAATAATTTTATCATAATTGGACAAGGCTGTGCATAGCTAACCCTAATTTACTTTCAACCGATTTAAACGCTCTTTGCGCCGCTCGCAGGTAAGGTGAAACTTCAAACTGGCATATTAAGCCACCCTAAGATCATTTTTTCGGTGCCAAATTTCGTTGAGTGTTTGCGCTACGACGTACTCTTTCATTTGGTATGCGGAAGTCCTATATGTGAGCAAGCTTTCACCCTTTCTTGAGCTAACCCTAGTTGATAATTTAAAATCAAGAGTTACTCTTAGGGTTAACCCTAGCTTTGGGGTTAACCCTTAGTCTCGGTAGACGAGTGGTCTCCGTAGCTTTTTTCCAACTTAGAGGTCCCAGGTTCGATTCCCACTTGTAGTATTGGGATTTTTGCAGTGCGTTCTAGCGAACGCACTGCTTTGTTTTGCAAATGACTTTTTTTTTTTTTTTTTTTTTTTTTTTTTTTCACTTTCTGGTCAGAGCGCCCAGCCAAAACTACACATGCCACATATAATCTCTCAAGATTTCCCACGATAATCTACTGCTCGGTATTGTTTAAATGTAAAATGACGCATGCCCTACCAACCGGAAATGAGGTATGAGAACATATGGGTTTTGATGTTTTGGTCATTATCTCCTTTATTTTTCAACCGATTTTGATCGGACTGACTTTGCATATTTCTCTAATCGATTGTCCACGAGATTAAAGTTTAACAATATCATTTTGAGAAAAATCTTGCTGACTTTTGGAGCACTTTTTCTTGACCACTTTTTCAACTTTTGCAATTTTATATTGATCAACCTGAAAACTTACATGTTTATAGACATTTTGATTGCGAGCAATTAGCAATTTTCAAAATTTCGATATCACTTCCGGTTTTGACGTCATTCGCTCTCAAAGTTGAAATTTCAACTTCCGGAATTTTGAAGATATTCGAAAAATTCTTTTTGCAATATGTTTGTTATGTAGACTCAAAATTATACAAATCATAAAATTTGACCCGGATGTAACAGATCAGGCGCCATCTTGAAATGGTATATTTTCATAAAACGCAAAATGGGGCCTCAGGGTGTTATGGAATTTGCATAATTTTTATGTCTATGTAATCAACAGTCGACTGCGACCAAAACATGGGAAGCCGATTTTTGAATTTCAATTCTGAATTTTTCTGATTTCCGGAAAAAATAAGTCAGTAATTGTCAAAACTTTCAAGGCCCATATTTTGTGACCTTGACCTTTTGTGACTTTGTGACCTGTACTAAAGTTATTGCCCTTGATTAGATGTATCCAATGACATATTTTTTTCAGATGCCCAATGGTTACTTCCGGTTTTATAGCCGTTTGAAAATTGTAATTTTTAACTTTAAACAGCCCTACCACGTGACCTAATTTACATATGTCTTATTTTCTTTCACCGTCGTACTATGCTATGTCTGCTCTTTCCAATGATATACAACACAATATATTTTAATCAAAATTCCGCCTTTTAAAGTTTGAAAAATTTGTGTCAATTTCCATTGAAACTGTGCGTGTTTTTTTTCAATTTTTATTTCGATCGTTCTGAAAACTTACAAGTAGATAGACATTTTGATGGCGAACAAAAATATGTTTTCAAAATTTTTGTATCACTTCCGGTTTTGAAGTTATTGGCTCTCAAAGTCGAAATCTCAACTTCCGGAATTTTGAAGATATTTGAAAAATTCTTTTTGCAGTATGTATGTAATATAGATACAAAAGTATACAAATAATAAAATTTGACCCAGATGTAACAGATCAGTCGCCATCTTGAAATGGTATATTTTCATAAAACGCAAAATGGGGCCTCAGGGTGTAATGAAATTTGCATAATTCTGATGTTTTTGGAATATACAGTCGATTGCTACCATAACATGAGACGCCGATTTTTGAATTTCAAGTCTGATTTATTTTAATTTCCGGTTAAGATAAATCAGTAATTGTCAAAACTTTAAAGGCTCATATCCTGTGACCTTGACCTCTGGTGACCAAGTGACCTGAAACAAATTCATTGCCATTGACGATACCTATGCACAGATACTTTCATTTAGGTTTTCCGATGTTTACTTCCGGTCTTATATCCATGTGAAAATTGCAGTTTTTAGCTTTAAAGAGCTCTGACACGTGACCTAATTCATGTACGTCACAAATTCTTTCACAATCTAATTATGCTAAATCTACTTTTTCAATTATATACAACACAATATTTTAAAATCAAAATAGCGCCTTTTGAATTTTGAAAATTAGTTATTCCATCTGCTTGTAAAATATTGAATTCAAATTTCAGTTGAAGGGAGAGAACTACATTTTGACATAAAGCTGCGTTTGGGCGATCGTCCTCTCCCATTAACTTGCGTTTGGGCGATACGTTATCATTAATGTCCTTTTTTTTACATTGTAACTGTTTAAAAGAAACATTTAGATATATTTTCTTTGAATGAAATATGTATTGATAAAATTCGATCTGTATTTCAAACTAGGAAGTATGAATACTGTGCAGTCCGTTTCTAAATTGAGTTTTGTGATATGCGTTTTCCACTGATGTATATCAAACAGTGATTACGCCTTTTTTTAATCAGATTACTTTTCACTACCGAACATGAAATGTTTATTTCACTGTTGACTACCGTGTGTGAACTGGTTAATCAACTTTTCACTACCGAATTCACAATTATGCGTTTTAAAATTTTGTAACATCTGCATTTCAATGTAACAAGCTTTCTTCTGTAAACCTGACAAGATGGATTGAAAGATGTCACTTTTCACCAATGGACGAAACCGGATGCGCACTGCATGGTACCATTCATGGTTCTAGTTTTTAATTGTTTTTAGTCAAACACTGTCTGCTCTATCAATTTGAGACAAAACAATAATTTTATCATAATTGGACAAGGCTGTGCATGGCTAACCCTAATTTACTTTCAACCGATTTAAACGCTCTTTGCGCCATTTGCAGGTACGGTGAAACTTCAAACTGGCATATTAAACCACCCTAAGATCATTTTTTCGGTACCAAATTTCGTAGAATGTATGCGCTACGACGTACTCTTTCATTTGGTATGCGGAAGTCCTATATGGGAGCAAGCTTTCACCCTTTCCTGAGCTAACCCTAGTTGATATTTTAAAATCAAGAGTTACTCTTAGGGTTAACCCTAGCTTTTTGCCAACTTAAGAGGTCCCAGGTTCGATTCCCACTTGTAGTATTGGGATTTTTTTTAATTGTTTCAAGTCAAACACTGTCTGCTCTATCAATTTGAGACAAAACAATAATTTTATCATAATTGGACAAGGCTGTGCATAGCTATTCCTAATTTACTTTCAACCGATTTAAACGCTCTTTGCGCCATTTGCAGGTAAGGTGAAACTTCAAACTGGCATATTAAGCCACCCTAAGACCATTTTTTCGGTGCCAAATTTCTTTGAGTGTTTGCGCTACGACGTACTCTTTCATTTGGTATGCGGAAGTCCTATATGGGAGCAAGCTTTCACCCTTTCTTGAGCTAACCCTAGTTGATAATTTAAAATCAAGAGTCACTCTTAGGGTTAACCCTAGCTAACCCTAGGGTTAGGGTTGGGCTAACCCTTAGTCTCGGTAGACGAGTGGTCTCCGTAGCTTTTTGCCAACTTAGAGGTCCCAGGTTCGATTCCCACTTGTAGTATTGGGATTTTTTTTAATTGTTTCAAGTCAAACACTGTCTGCTCTATCATTTTGAGACAAAACAATAATTTTATCATAATTGGACAAGGCTGTGCATAGCTAACCCTAATTTACTTTCAACCGATTTAAACGCTATTTGCGCCGCTCGCAGGTAAGGTGAAACTTCAAACTGGCATATTAAGCCACCCTAAGATCATTTTTTCGGTACCAAATTTCGTTGAGTGTATGCGCTACGACATACTCTTTCATTTGGTATGCGGAATCCTATATGGGAGCAAGCTTTCACCCTTTCCTGAGCTAACCCTAGTTGATAATTTAAAATCAAGAGTTACTCTTAGGGTTAACCCTAGCTAACCCTAGGGTTAGGGTTGGGGTTAACCCTAAGTCTTGGTAGCCGTGTGGTCTCCGTAGCTTTTTGCCAACTTTGAGGTCCCAGGTTCGATTCCCACTTGTAGTATAGGGATTTTTTTTAATTTTTTCGAGTCTAACACTGTCTGCTCTATCAATTTGAGACAAACCAATAATTTTATCATAATTGGACAAGGCTGTGCATGGCTAACCCTAATTTACTTTCAACCGATTTAAACGCTCTTTGCGCCATTTGCAGGTACGGTGAAACTTCAAACTGGAATATTAAACCACCCTAAGATAATTTTTTCGGTACCAAATTTCGTCGAGTGTATGCGCTACGACGTACTCTTTCATTTGGTATGCGGAAGTCCTATATGGGAGCAAGGTTTCACCCTTTCCTGAGCTAACCCTAGTTGATAATTTAAAATCAAGAGTTACTCTTAGGGTTAACCCTAGTGGTTTATCCCTAATAAAATCCCAAAAGGCCGCCCGATTATATCAGACTGTGGTAGTGAGTCGTATGCAGTGTCAGAATACATTGATCATTTCTTACTACCTCTAGCTTGTCAACATAAAGCCTGCCTTAAAGATACAAATGATTTTGTCAACCAAATCAAAAATCTTCGAGTTCCTTCAAATGCTATTCTGATTTCTATAGACGTGTCATCTATGTATACTAATATCGATAACACTACTGGTTTAATGGCAGTTCGTAAAGCTTTCAATAGAAACCCAGATCCAAATAGGCCCGACGAGGCAATTCTACAACTGTTAGAGATTTGTCTCAGCCGCAACGACTTCACATTTAATAATAAAACGTATCTACAAACTTCAGGGACAGCTATGGGCAAACGATTCGCCCCTTCGTACGCAAACCTTTTTATGGCAGAGTGGGAACGAGAGGTATTACCCCTTTGTCCATTTGACCCACTTTTTTATAAACGATTTTTGGACGATATTTTCATTGTTTGGACTCATTCTATAGAACAGTTTTGGGAATTCTTTGGAATCCTCAACAGCCACCATCCGTCCATCAAACTAACCGCCAACGTCAGTCACAAAAGCATAGATTTCCTCGCTACCACTGTCTTCAAAGGAGATACCATAGAAGAAACGAATAAACTAGATATTAAGGTGTGTTTTAAAGAAACCGATACTCATCAACTCCTGCACAAGATCTCATTTCATCCAAAACATACCTTCTCTGGTATAATTAAGTCACAAGTTCTACGATTCCATCGAATTTGCACAAGACCTTCAGATTTCAACCAAGCCTGTACGATTATCTTCTCAAAATTGAAAGAGCGTGGATACTCTAAACGATTTTTACGAAACATAAAAAGTACCACTCTAGCTCAGATAGAAGCTAAAAATAGACTTTATGACGAAGCGCCAGCAGGCTTAAGGAGTGCCCCATGTTTGTCAAGTAGATGTAAAACATGTCCCTTTATATCAGAAACTCACTATTTTTTAAGTAACTTTACGAATAAAAGGTACCCGATCCAGGAGCATCTAACATGTCAAAACTCGAATGTAGTATATTTAATCTCTTGTAAGAAATGCCCCAAACAATATGTAGGAGAAACTAAGAATAATTTACGCACTCGTTTTAATGGCCACAGATCAGATATCAAATTAAAGAAAGACAAGCCTGTATCTAATCATTTTAATCTTGACGACCATTCAATAGACAATCTCACCTTAACCCCAATTGAGCGCATAGAAATTGACTTGCCAGAAGATGAAACTACGAAATTCCGTCAATCTAGGGAAGCCCATTGGATTGAGACATTGAATACAGCAAGACCTATAGGACTAAATATTCACCATACTGCAGGCATAGCCTCCTTTGTTGTCCCGTTCAATACAACCAGCAATCGAGTAAGCAAGATAGTTCATGCCCACTACAAGAGTCTTCAAGAGAAATTCCCTCATGTCTATAAGCAGAAAATGATAGTTGCGTATTCTAAAAATAAGAACTTTAATGACAATCTTGTTCATAGCAAACTAAAAACCATCGATACATAACAGGTACTATACTCCTCGCCCTTTGGGCGAGCTATATTTTTCTAATTTCAGATCATAACAGAAAAGAAAATACTCCAGAAGATCCAGACCATTTACTCCAATCTCTCAATAAAGTATTTGTTCCACCCTAGGCCTGTACATTTGGGAGAATCAATCCCTCCCTTCCCCGAACCCTAGGGTTAGGGTTTGGCTAACACTTGGTCTCGGTAGCCGAGTGGTCTCCGTAGCTTTTTGCCAACTTAGAGGTCCCAGGTTCGATTCCCACTTGTAGTATTGGGATTTTTTTTAATTGTTTCAAGTCAAACACTGTCTGCTCTATCTTTTTGAGACAAATCAATAATTTTATCATAATTGGACAAGGCTGTGCATAGCTAACCCTAATTTACTTTTCAACCGATTTAAACGCTCTTTGCGCCATTTGCAGGTACGGTGAAACTTCAAACTGGCATATTAAGCCATCCTAAGATCATTTTTTCGGTACCAAATTTCGTCGAGTTTATGCGCTACGACGTACTCTTTCATTTGGTATACGGAAGTCCTATATGGGAGCAAGCTTTCACCCTTTCCTGAGCTAACCCTAGTTGATAATTTAAAATCAAAAGTTACTCATAGGGTTAACCCTAGCTAACCCTAGGGTTAGGGTTGGGGTTAACCCTAAGTCTCGGTAGCCGTGTGGTCTCCGTAGCTTTTTGCCAACTTTGAGGTCCCAGGTTCGATTCCCACTTGCAGTATAGGGATTTTTTTTAATTGTTTCAAGTCAAACACTGTCTGCTCTATCAATTTGAGACAAAACAATAATTTTATCATAATTGGACAAGGCTGTGCATGGCTAACCCTAATTTACTTTCAACCGATTTAAACGCTCTTTGTGCCATTTGCAGGTAAGGTGAAACTTCAAACTGGCATATTAAGCCACCCTAAGATCATTGTTTCGGTACCAAATTTCGTTGAGTGTATGCGCTACGACATACTCTTTCATTTGGTATGCGGAAGTCCTATATGGGAGCAAGCTTTCACCCTTTCCTGAGCTAACCCTAGTTGATAATTTAAAATCAAGAGTTACTCTTAGCGTTAACCCTAGCTAACCCTAGGGTTAGGGTTGGGCTAACCCTTAGTCTCGGTAGCTGAGTGGTCTCCGTAGCTTTTTGCCAACTTAGAGGTCCCAGGTTCGATTCCCACTTGCAGTATTGGGATTTTTTTTAATTGTTTCAAGTCAAACACTGTCTGCACTATCATTTTGAGACAAAACAATAATTTTATCATAATTGGACAAGGCTGTGCATAGCTAACCCTAATTTACTTTCAATAAATTTAAACGCTCTTTGCGCCATTTGCAGGTACGGTGAAACTTCAAACTGGCATATTAAACCACCCTAAGATCATTTTTTCGGTACCAAATTTCGTCGAGTGTATGCGCTACGACGTACTCTTTCATTTGGTATGCGGAAGTCCTATATAGGAGCAAGCTTTCACCCTTTCCTGCGCTAACCCTAGTTGATAATTTAAAATCAATAGTTACTCTTAGGGTTAACCCTAGCTAACCCTAGGGTTAGGGTTGGGCTAACCCTTAGTCTCGGTAGCCGTGTGGTCTCCGTAGCTTTTTGCCAACTTTGAGGTCCCAGGTTCGATTCCCACTTGCAGTATAGGGATTTTTTTAATTGTTTCAAGTCAAACACTGTCTGCTCTATCAATTTGAGACAAAACAATAATTTTATCATAATTGGACAAGGCTGTGCATAGCTAACCCTAATTTACTTTCAACCGATTTAAACGCTCTTTGCGCCATTTGCAGGTACGGTGAAACTTCAAACTGGCATATTAAGCCACCCTAAGACCATTGTTTCGGTACCAAATTTCGTTGAGTGTATGCGCTACGACGTACTCTTTCAATTGGTATGCGGAAGTCCTATATGGGAGCAAGCTTTCACCCTTTCCTGAGCTAACCCTAGTTGATATTTTAAAATCAAGAGTTACTCTTAGGGTTAACCCTAGCTAACCCTAGGGTTAGGGTTGGGCTAACCCTTAGTCTCGGTAGCCGAGTGGTCTCCGTAGCTTTTTGCCAACTTTGAGGTCCCAGGTTCGATTCCCACTTGTAATATATTGGGATTTTTTTTAATTGTTTCAAGTCAAACACTGTCTGCTCTATCATTTTGAGACAAAACAATAATTTTATCATAATTGGACAAGGCTGTGCATGGCTAACCCTAATTTACTTTCAACCGATTTAAACGCTCTTTGCGCCATTTGCAGGTACGGTGAAACTTCAAACTGGCATATTAAACCACCCTAAGATCATTTTTTCGGTACCAAATTTCGTCGAGTGTATGCGCTACGACGTACTCTTTCATTTGGTATGCGGAAGTCCTATATGGGAGCAAGCTTTCACCCTTTCCTGAGCTAACCCTAGTTGATAATTTAAAATCAAGTGTCACTCTTAGGGTTAACCCTAGCTAACCCTAGGGTTAGGGTTGGGGTTAACCCTAAGTGTCGGTAGCCGAGTGGTCTCTATAGCTTTTTGCCAACTTTGAGGTCCCAGGTTCGATTCCCACTTGCAGTATAGGGATTTTTTTTAATTTTTTCAAGTCAAACACTGTCTGCTCTATCATTTTGAGACAAAACAATAATTTTATCATAACTGGACAAGGCTGTGCATAGCTAACCCTAATTTACTTTCAACCGATTTAAACGCTCTTTGCGCCATTTGCAGGTACGGTGAAACTTCAAACTGGCATATTAAACCACCCTAAGATCATTTTTTCGGTACCAAATTTCGTCGAGTGTATGCGCTACGACGTACTCTTTCATTTGGTATGCGGAAGTCCTATATTGGAGCAAGCTTTTACCCTTTCCTTAGTGAACCCTAGTTGATATTTTAAAATCAAGAGTTACTCTTAGGGTTAACCCTATCTAACCCTAGGGTTAGGGTTCTCTTTATGAAAAGGTTGTTGAATTTTTAAAGATGCAAATCTTTATTTTAAATTTTAAATGTTTTTGTTGTAATACATATTCTTTTGTTTTAATACCACTTTGTGGTGTTGTTCTGTGATATGGTTTTTAATTTTGTTCGTTCTGTGATATTATTTTTATTTATCTATTTTATGTTTGTTTTACAGTTTTAGTTTTGTTTTCTTGATATGTTTATTTTTATCGTGTTCTGGGGCTATATAGCCCATTAGGTACTGGTGCTCCTTAATACATTTCATTTTATATAGTTTTACACTGCAGCATAGGAATAGCTGACAGTACAACCGGTAAGTGTTTTTGCACAACTGATTATATTCACGTTTCCTTTAACTTGCTGACGTTCGTCAAGTGATCATCGAGATAGATTGTAATTTGTTATTTATTAGCCTGAAGCTATCATTAGCTATAGTAACAATCTGTGTAGTAGAATAATGGTTTACATCTGATTGTTTTTACCATGCAATCACGTCTAAATAATATCCTAATGAATTCTTATCAAACTGATTAATATAATTGATTCAAGCATGGCTTACGTATCACAGGTACATCTAGCTAGGCCGTGTGGTTACGTCAAGTTGCCTTTCAGAAGGCATTTCAAATTCAATTCAGTGCATTAAGGTTAATTTTAATATGATAAAAAAAAATTCCATAACTCTTACCCGGACGTCGTATACACCCAGCCGAAAAGTGGCATCAAGTGCTCAGGAAGTGTGAATACAACGATAATAATTTGAGCTCTGTTTACAAAGAAAAACTTTACTGGAAACGGGCAGTGCCATGCAGTGTGCAATAAGGGGACTGTTGTTAGGACAGTATGTTCTTTTAACAACTGTATATATATATATACGATCTTACCGATCAAATCGTTGCTTGCAAGAGACACTTTTCTGTCAAGAAAAAAAAATCGGGGAATATTTAAAGTGCATAGTCTGAAGCACACGAGGCCTCTGTTAATTGTACATTCTCAACGACAAGGCCTCTGTTTCCATGTCTGACTTCTGATCTGCTGCAACGGGAAATTCGGGTTAAAAAATAATCAGGAAAGCAGAAAATCCTATAATCCGGGAGTAACACCACTGGCGTTAAAGGGTTAAATATCTCTTTCAGCTTGCTAGACAGAACTAACACCATCCCTACGACTGTGGTGTGAAAATGACAAGGAGAAGATTGTGTTGAAGCAAATTAAATTATGAGCCAATCCTCGAGGACGTATTTTAGGGTATGAGGTGAGAACAAGGCCTGTAAGATTTGACAAACAGACGACATTTTGTCAATTTTAATAAAAGAGAAAAGAGGAATCCCTGCTGACCAAAACAGTCTAACTCAAATATTTTTTATTTCCCGTCGGATTTAGAACGTCTCGATACTTTTTTGTTTTTTTAAACTTTAAAGAAATCAAGGCTCTAATAAAGAAATAAATACCATTTTGTTTTATGATGTCCAAGCTTGAACAATATTGATCTCAATTGGAAAATCTATTCACAAAAAGGGAAGATTGGAAACTTCTCGCTTTTTTCGCATCATTCGGTTTCGTCTTCAGAAATTCCAGAAAAAAAAAGAAGTCTTATTCATATAAAGGGTTTTTGTCGTCAAAATGGAATGGACATAACATAATATCTGAAATTAATTTTTGGAAGAATGTCGTGAAAAAGGGAAGACGAATTTAATGTCAAAAACTCAAAAGGCCACATAAAATTATGTATATGAATTGATTATGTTCAGAGATACATTCGGATTAGTACAATATATGTTATACCTTGCTTAGAATAATGATTTAATAATGATTTTGATTATTACGAGAATAGCAGCACTACAGGAGGTTATTTACTCCCAGTGAAGGCCTTTTAGTGTCAGTCGAAATTACAGCTTACGGGTAAAAATAGTCGTAAAATAGTTAAGTACCAATATTCCCGTAATTTTTATTACTGCATCAAAACTACGACGAGCTCGGGTTAGCGTATAATTAATTTCAGTAAGAGTAGATTAAAAGATTGCGAACGTCAAATATAATAAAAATCACACTCAGAATCACAAGACGACACATTGGATTGGATAACGTCACGCTTATTGTGACAAACCGACACGTGGACATTACCGTGTCACAAACATTAAAATCTGATATAAAATTTGTAAAAATCAGATAAGGATCCTAAACATATGTTGATCTCTTCTTAGTACAATATCATTTCATTTTCAAATTAAAAATCAAGGATATTTTTGGATATTGGTTGTCTCTCTACTTTTTTTCTTATGAAAGTACATTACTGGGTTTATGATGGTATAAAGGTAACAATTTGTTATTCAACGGAAGGATCTGGTACTGAGTTAAAGCAGTGTTCATTTCTGTCAAAGGGATTGTAAGGTTTTCCATATTGTAAATATATCTGGGACACTTATATCACCAATTTTCACCTTTCTAATTTTTCAATCAGACGTCTGCATTTTCGGCAATTAAACTTAAACTTCTTGACAATTCCTTTAAGGTAGATATTTTTAAAATGGATATCCGAGTCAGGAGGTCAAACTGGTTCTAAAATAGATTGAATCAAAATTTGAAAAAAAATCAGTGACTTCTTTAACAATAAATATGTATTTTATAAATTGAGACTGATTGAGGAGAGCGAAAACTTAAAGCTGGTATCCATTGTGTTTGAACAATAGCAACCAACAATTCTGACAACCTTTGTCAAGTCAAGCATATACCACAAGGGGAGTTAACTCCACTTATAAACATCTTGAGTTGATAAGTTTGTCATATTGAAGTTGCAATACGATACACGTGTTTAGTCAAATTGGTGAAAGTTTCTATTATTGTCAAATTATGATATAAATTTTGATTTTGTTCTTTATTTAAATCTCCTTGACTTTAAATAGCATTATATAGACAGATGCTATTCTAAATGGTTTTTTATTTTAAGGTTGAAAAAATGATGAGGGATTATGAGTCGAGATGAAGAATAGCCAAGTCTAAAGATTTTTTTAAATTTTTCAAAGATCCCCTTCCGTGAGATTTGTGACGTCTCTAATACAGAATATTATTTTAGATTATCATTTCGAAAGGTAATGTTATTGGTCTTATCATAGAAGTATTGTCTTATAAAATCCTATTCGGGCAACAACGGTCTTCTGTTTTCTGACGAGCAAAACGAGAGATGGGTAAGAATTTTGTATAAAATTCTCAAATTAAGAACCTTCCAATAAACATGGTTCCATAAACGATTGGGTTTTGTAAAAATGAACACACGCTGGAAATATGAATAAGGGCAACCCCTTATGTATGAAAATGACATACTAATTAGGTAAATTTCATTGCTATATCTTAAGCGTGTTTTTTTTTTAATGTAGATGGTGGACTCTGACCATTTTTCGTTTAGAAAACTTAAATTTTACCGGGACTAACAAATTTTTAGCTGAGTCATTTAATTTTTAATTGCTTAAGATATCATAATCCGGAGCTATAATAGTTCGTTTGATACTGATGCTCCTTAATTCATTTCATTTCATTCTAACGTGGACGGTATGACAAAAAATATTGAAATTGAAGAATGATTCAATTAAATTGATGAGGAATGTGATTAATGAAGAAGAGACAAGGAGTTGATAGTAAGGATGGTTTACAAGGATAGAGAAATTAGGTGTATGAGACCCAATCACGACATCAATAGATTAACATTTTCTACTTGATTTTAGTGTACAGATAGTAGAAATCTGTTATACACGCTATCTGTATATTGTTTTATTTTAATTAACTCAATGATGTCCTGAGTAGAGATACTTGTCGTTGAGATTTAATTTTTCTACCAGTCAGTGATGCATGTGGGTGGAAAGAGCAAGGCAAAATGTAATAACAGACAATGCACAAAGCCTGTATTTCTTACAAACCGGAGAATTTTTGTCCGACAAGAAAGCACCTGTCCTTTATGATATAGATCATGAAACTGTTCTGCCCCACCCGTTGTTTTCATGAGCCCGACAGTAAAAAACCCAGCATCGCATCTTTCCGTTTACGACTTACGTAAACGATTTCGTTTATTTAATTTTACAAATTTAGAGTGTAATACAAATTTTAGGGGGTAATTGGTATTTCAATTTTTGTGATCAAGATATCAGACGCACTTAAGAAAAGCACTGACATACCCATGAACTATTGGTATTCGGCGAAAAAACTTTTTTTTCTAAAGCACAGAAAAAATGCCATCAAAACGTGTTTTAAGGGTTTCGTTTCACCTAGATGCCGGTCTTGTTTCAGAAACCTTTCTTGTGAGTTATTTTCCGTTTGACCGTTAAATTTATTAAGTGGATAACGAATTACAAACAGTGATAATCATTTAATTAATTATTCATGAATAACACGCGACTAAAGGATGTATTAGGTATCGATTGGTTAGGATTTATGCATGGGCGGGGTTTGAATTGTGATTGACGTGTCATCTTCTTGGAATATTTGATAATGGTAGAAACGGTAATGGAATATAGTAACATTTTATCAAAAATATCGGATTTTTATTCATCGTCACTATCCACCCTTCTCTAGCAGACTACGCATGCGTGAGACAAATTCCTCCCTATAAACTTCATTTTCCCGCGTCTAATTTCTTCGGATCTAATATTTTCCGTGAAATTCGGTTCTGGAATTTTTTTGATAAACTAATTTTGGCAATTATGGATGTTTGGAGAAAAAATTGTTATCCGAATCCTGAACCAGTTTTTCAATTTCCAGGGTGAGTTATAGTTATGATATGACACATTTTTATATGATATTTTAGATAGAAATATTAAAAATATTAAAATAGAACCTGAAACATGTTGTTCTGAGTAACAACATGTTTCAGGTTCTATTTTAATATTTTTAATATTTCTTTATCGCTCTACATTTAATGTATTGAGCACTATTTTAACAGTAAAAATATTTTGTTATTATTGTATATGATATTTTAGATATATAGACCTATAAAAGACATTGAAAACAGAAAATATAAATTTCATGTTAAATGTTATTATGCAACAGATATTAAACGAAATATAGCAAATAAGCTACTTGGATTTATTTTTTGTATATTCACATTCTATCATTTAATGTAATGATATGCAAATCCAGCTTTAAATCAAGTAACATACAGAAAGTGCTAGTAAACATTTTAACACTTTAAGTTTGATCCAGATTCAATTTGAGAAATAATTCTTTGTCCTTTTCCTTACTTACTGAAACATTAAAAAAAAATCAAAGTAACAAAGAATATTCTTCAAATTTAATTTTTTACTTTTCGTTGAAATTTTCAACTTTCATCAGCGTATCCCAATTATTTAGTCAATGTATCTTCGCTGCTTTGCCAAAGTAACCTATCCCCATTTTTCTGTCACGTATCCCCATATTTTATCAACATATCCCCATTATTTTTTGCCAACGTATTCAACATTATTTGGTCAGGGTATGCTCATTATTTCATAAACGTGTGTCCCAATTTTGTCAATTGTTTCCTGTTAAAAAATCCACAGATAAATTTATGCAAAATTAACAATTTTTAAAGGCACAATATAGTGGGGAAAATATTGACTAATAACACAAACTGATATCAAAATGTAACAATATTTCAAGTTATGAATATCCAAATGTCTAGAATTTATATACATCAAATGAAAATATAACCCATATGATAGCATTTGAAGCCGGTCACAAGACCACATCAACCTTATGAACCGACCCAACTAAATTTTATACTGAAAAACAAAATAAGCGAAACTATTGAGTACAAAAGATATCGGAACGAATAAATATATTTTTTTCTATCTACTTTTTTTTCTATATAGGGTACCTTTGAGAAATCATAGAGACTATTTTCTTGAAATTCTTCCCGCGATATTTAAGAAGTAAAACTCCATCTGAATTAATTCATGTATGAGTTATAATTAATTTCAAATAAAGTTGATCAAAATGAAAATTATTGTTTCTTTCGCGGTATTCTGAAATTTACGTGCTCTCAATATGTCTTTAAACAAAAAAATGATACTTAAAGAAAACTGGATGAAATATGTTAACGGTAAAATATAGCGGGAAAATTGGCGTTAAACGAGGGTAATTTAAAGAGGTTATTGTCTCAATATAGGACCTCACTAATTGTTGATTATAACACTAAGGGAATTATTCATGATAACGTTCAAAAGGGACGAAAAGGATGTGTGTTTTAGGAAGAATGAAGACTCTTAAAGGATAAAATAGTTAGATATATTAATATTTGATAACATATCGTTTTGAACATAGCGTTGTCTTTTACTTGTAGCCGCTTTTATACTCACCTGTTGCGAATTAACAAAACTTTCAATTTTCACATCACGCCTCATTCTATATTCCTTTATTAACTGATTGAACAAATAAATTCATAGGTTATGTAAAATTGAAATATTATGTAAATGTACAATTTAGAAACATTTTTTATCAACGTCAGTCATGAAATTCTGTTTTGGAAACTTTCATTCCATAAGGATTTCAAGAATTTTGAGATTTAACTTTGATGTTCAGCAATGTTTGTTTGTGGATATCCCCTTTGAAATCTAATAAATATCGTTAAACATGATTGTGAAATTCACAAAATGTGTGGCAATTAGCTATCATCTCAAATGGAGTTTTACGTCCCATTTTTCTTCAAGCATTGGGGCTACCGAGGACGGGCATAAGTTTACAATGGAGGAAATTTTGACGGGACAGCAGCATTAGCCTACCCTTATTTTCGATTTCCAACTGTCGAGAGATCTTTATCGTGCACAGCCAATAGCACACATGGCCTCGGTTTATTGTCCCATTCGAACGACCAACCGCTTTCTTCATGTCAACCTCTCCGACGAAGGTATCATCTCTACCAATGATCTCACATAGTCCAGATGTAAGACATAATTTTTCAAATTGGGGAGGAATTGAGTTTATTCCATTGCTATCATTAATTTTTCATTTAACATTATTCGATATTGAATAAGTTCATTTCGAATAACATATTGGCGCTTGTAATTCATTTCATTTGGAACAATTCATTTTGGAAATAATTTCATTTGAGTCTGATTAAAGTGCAGCTTATAAAAAAAAATCGTTTGAAATCATTCACAGTTTCTGCATTAAAAATTCTTCAGAACTTACACTGAAATTTGATACGAGCTTTTCTGAAATGAAATTTTAAATGGCGTCTTTATTTTAAAGACTTTATACCTAATAATTTATTGATATCAGGTTTTTACTTTCAACTTCTGGCTGGTTGATAAAGAGAATATCAAATAAGATAGAATTAAATGACATTATTTGCAAAGTATCGGGTTTGTATTAACTTTACTTCCAAGAATATATTTCGTAAAATATAGAATAAACCGCTACAACTACAAATACTCATATTCAAATTTCAGGTAAATGGCTTAAATTGAAGGATTATGTCGAAATTCAATGTCAATGTGCATTGAGTATGCGTCAGAATAAAATAACAAATAGTTGGGCATTTTAAATCTTGTCCATTAATAAAGGTATACAGGCCCGTAGCCAGGAATTTCAAAGGGGGGGTATACTGCCACTTAAAATGATCAAAAGATCTAAAATCTCAAAATTGGTCAAAAAAAGTATATTTATATTCATCAGTTGACTTACCTGGTGTCATAAACATACAACAGATTACCTGTATAATCTAATTAATCCAAAAACTACCTAAAACGCATACAAAATATTATGATATTCAAAATATAAGCGTTTTTAATAATAACCTGTATAGGCCCTAATTTTACGGAAAATAACTTTATGTATTATGGGTTTGTTGGATTTTGTTTGTATATTTTTTATATTGTTGATGAATATAAATACACTTAATGTCCAAGATTGAGAACTTAAATTTTTTGTTCATTTTAAAAGGCGGTATCGCTTTAACAGAGGAAATGCTATTGTTTTATGGACTAAATTTGCTTATAACTTAAAGAAAAAATAGTTCACCACAAGTCTTTCTTTCGACTATTATATAGATAATGTATTTCAAAATATGTACGGGAAATCTGCTCGTACTAAATATTGCAAGTTATATTTCTTTATCAACTTATGATAACTTTTTGGTCTGAAAAGAATTTGCCTTATTAAATCAAAAGTGAAAGCAACAGGGAAATTTGGACTATTTATCAGATGCTATGTCATAACTAAAAAGATCTCTCTTGCTGATTGTAGTTGAATTTCATTTCAAGTTATGGAAAAGTATTAAATATCAACAGGACAATAATTGTTGGAATAAAACGTCCATGTCTATAACTGTAAATTTAAGAGCTGGGTAATAGCTGAGAGGCAATTTGCTCCTGTAGAGATTTCGCCACGCGTATTTATACTTTAATAGACATAATAATGAATAGCGGGTAACGGATAATAAATTATTCATTATTATTATTGAAAATTGTTGTAGGCTATACAACCTCATACTAACATTATTTCCCTCTACCGGCTTTTACCTTGAAGAAACATAAAAATAAAAGATTTTATTGTTCATTTGCTGTTAAGTGGTATTTAATAATTTACATAGCATTATCAAATATGGCGCGCTCGTAAAGTAGTGCTTGTAAAACGATCTGTACGTTACCGGTAGTTTGAATAATTAATTGAATGAAGAGTCAACCTTTGATCATTTGTCACCGCGAGCGACTAACTAGCTGAGTTGTGTACTCTTTTATAGCGTATTAATACATTGAAAGAATACTGGGCTATTTACGCATCATTTCATCCTCGGAAGGAAATTGTTACGCCTGTCTAAACAAATGCCTAGTGATGAATGATTGTAATAATGTTACATAGCTACTAATTGATATTAATTGAATTATATATATAACGTACATGTACTTTGCGGTATAGTCATATGATATCTACTTTATATTATTTTCATTGAGTAATTTAATGCAATTCCTGCATTTTTTTTAACATAATTTATTAACATTTTGAGAAAGAGTACATTAAAAAAATTTCATGGAATACACAATGCTCTTTTTCTTAAGATAAACATAGAAACAACGAAACCTTTTCTATGCAAATTCCATCTTATCGTATTTTTAAAGTACATTCAAACGCTCGCATTAAATGCACAAAAAATACGTTGTCTAATTTCAGTTGGTTGAAGTGATTCTCAAACGTTTCCCTTTCGCTGACTGAGGTTGATCCGTCGAGATGTTTGTAATGAATAATGTTCAAGACCTTAAAGTAATTAATTTGTTCAAAACGAGTCTTCTTCCAACACCTACACCAATTCGTAACGCATTTTATTTTTCTATAGGATAACTTACGTCAACTTTTAATGTATTTCAGATTTTTACCGCCAAGACATGAAGTCGCACCAGAAATATTCCCCTGTTTACCAAATATACGACCGCCATCATTGGCACCACGTTTCATACCGGAAATAGCAAATCGTCTGCTGTTTTGTCCCCCTGCTCCCTTACAGCATGTTTTCTGTTTCTCTCAACAAGACCTCGACTTCGTTCTCTATGGTAAATCATCGGGCAATGTTAAGACACAGTCAACTACACAATCCATTCATGCTTTAACTGGACTGAAAATTACAGATATCGGTCATGGTAAGCATGATCTTTATAATATTGCTTCTAATAGGTTTCGGAAGTTGGCCAAGTGATGTAACCGCTTGTTCGCTTATCTAGGGTTCGATCCTGACATGGGTCGGATTTTTTTTTCTCTGTCGGTGATGCAGATCGAAGGTTCGTTCGGTTTGGACAAGGAAACAATGCTACTGTCTTGGCAAAATGTACTTCATTAGCTGCATAAGCCCATACAGGTGCCGAAATGTTGGACTTGAAACTCCTATTGTTTCGAATTGGTTGTCCATCGAATAGCAATGATGCAAATGATTATCAGTGGACGTTAATAGAATACGAACGTCCATTTCTTGTGTGAAAAGTACACAAGCTGTTACCTATGTGTCGTCGAAATATCTTTTTGGATTTCGGGTTTCGTTTCGCGGTTCGGATCGTTAGTACTTGGTTTCTTTAGTTTTCTGCTATTATTAGTGCCTCAGTTTGGCTCCTTCGACACTCGCTAATATAAAGAACAGTATAGTGTAGTGTATCCATCACGCTCATATTTCTTCCACCCTTTCAGGAATAGATAAGATGCTCACACCATCATTAGATACTGGTATCAACTTTACTAATTGGAGAAACTGTCGCACATCTAATCCTCCATTACATGATCTTCCATCAGGTAGGTTAGAAGATCTTCTGGATTGACATTGCTGGTATCAACTATGTAATGATGGTAAATCTCAATGATTTGCGATGAACGATATGAACGCGATGAACGATAAATCAAACCACCCAAGGATTAGGGACAGGTGCAGGTCGATGGTGACAATATTAAATACTTTTGTATTAGCTTAAGGTACGGAGCTTATTTCGAGACACACTGGATATCAGTAAAAATCAAGAAAAGATCCATTCCAATAAGACGCAGAACAACCAAACATTTAATCTCATTTTGTAGAATCTTTCACATAACCCTTAACAATTTTCTATAATTTGACTCCTGTGTAGGGGTTTGGCAATTTAAAATTGTACCTCGTGCGTTTTAAATGTTCTTTCAATATTTCTTATGCCAATATCTCGATGTATTTTTAGGTCTGAACATCATACAAACCAACCTTGGTGGAATTTTACATTTTGGTGTGTTTGCCAAGAAATCTGTGATTACTAAAGGAACAAGATTTGGTCCATTTAAAGGAAAAGTCGTCAACACCAGTGAAATTAAAACCTTCGATGACAATACTCATATGTGGGAGGTGAGTCCATTTTGTGTACGTCACCAGTGTCGAGTTAAATCTCGAATTCGTATCAAGGGCGTGGATTTAGGGGGACGGGGTGAGCGTGTCCCCCCTGAGAATTCAGAAGGGGATCACGTGAAAATCATAGTAGAAAGTCCATGCTTCGCGATGTACTTGGGCTCTACAACCCATGCTGGTTAATACTCCACAAAATTTTTCACAAATCCACGCCCTTGATTCGTATCATTGGTAACACAAACCTTTTTTTATTCGAACGCGATCCTTTTAAAGGCAGCTAATAAGAGTTTTCCCATCAAATTTCCAACCCCTTTAACGTCAGACAGCGTTTTATAATTTAAATGGCATTGAAGACAGACTTAGAAGTTGCTGTATGAATTGCAAGTAGCCTATGATGAGATGTCAGAAGATACCATTTTTAAACTGCAGTCTACTGAAATATGTTCTTCGTCGTCAGCTTATATCGAATTTGATGATTTAACAAATTCTGAATTTCAGATTTTTAAAGAAGGTAAATTAAGCCATTTTATTGACGGACGAGGTACAAACGGAAGTTGGATGACGTATTTAAACTGTGCTCGCCATATTGCTGAACAGAACATGGTCGTTTTACAAGAAGGTGATGAAGTGTATTACTACGCCACACGTGATATCAACCCAGGAACCGAACTACTTGTATGGTATGGACAGGACTATATGCATTTTATGGGCATTCCTTTAACATTACCTAATAAAGATTCCGTTGAAAAAGCAGCCACACCAGCAGACAGTAAGTAGTGTTCACTTCCGGAAAATCGGGAAAAATTTATATTGCGACATTCTCATTATTAGCAAACATTTCATACCTATTTAAACTTGAAGTTGAGCCCTAGAATTCAAATGTAGGCTATTTATGGTAGCAAAAGACATCTGGTATACCTTTATTGCCAAACTTTTATTTTTCATCGAATGGGCCAAGATGAAAACTCCCCCAAGTGATCTATCGAAATTGGCTTAAAAATGGGCTTTAGCTTGATGAGAAAGCTCGTATGTGTTGTCTACCATAAAACTTACTAATAAAACTTTACGTTAATTTTAATCCGTTATTGGAGCTGATCTAGAAATCTGTGCGATAAAACAGACTCAAACAAATCCCTTCATTTCTTTCTAACGTTCACAGTACAATACGGTTCTATCCAATCAGGTCCGCCGAGACTCGTAATGATGGCGGGCCTATCAAGAGACCCAATTAAAATCCTTCTATCTTATTACAGTCGAATCAGTAATAGTTTATCGCCTGTTTCTGTCTTCATCTATTTCATTTTATCGGTTTGTTATGACTTTTTGTGACCTGTTAAACTAAACCGTTATGCACGTCACGATTCGACGTCAGTTTATGCTGATCTTGTTTCTGTGCTATTATCATTTAGTGTTAATCCTACACGAGTCGGACTGATTGCTCTAGAGAGGTTGAAAGGTAGAGAATCACACGATTTGATATGATTGCTCGTCCCCTAGAGTGATATCATGAGATTTAAGATTCTATAGGACGGTTGGTTTAGGTAATAAAATACAAGTAAACACTGAATCTGTCTTCAATTCGATTCTCATTTCTATTTAACGGCCATTATCGCTTTTTATTCTCAAATTTAAACACTTGATTATTGATCAAAACATGGCTCAGCATCATTGAAGAATTTTTGTTTGGGATATAGTGGTTTAGATAATGCCTGACACCTACACTTTGATTCAGTTTTATTTCAGCCATTCGTGGATTTATTTCGATTAAATGTACGGGGCACAATAATTTAGCTACGATTTCATATAACCTATTGACAGAAGTACATCTCTTAAATACATAATTATTCCTGAACTTTCTTGGACAACCCAAATTACTTTGTACTAATTAAGTATTTCCAATTACTTATATTCAGCTCCGTAGTTAGGACCCCATCCGTGGAGCTAGCTCGTAGAAATCACAAAAGGTGAACTTCTTTGGCACCTCAAAATTGTAAGTGTTCCTTCGACACGAAACCGGAACTTCTGCACCTTTTCGCTCCTGACGATGTGGCTGATATAGTAGATCATTAGGACGTAAAACTCCATTTCTTATATTACAGGTAGTGAAGGATATCAATGTGAAAGATGTGGTAAAGTATTTGCCTATCAATATTATAGAGACAAACATCTTAAATATACCAAATGTGTAGACCAAGGCGATAGAAAGTTCCCATGTCATCTATGTTCAAGGTAATACATATTTTACCAATAACCTCGGATAATGTGGGCATGGGACTATTTAGTGATATACTATTGCAAAACCAGTGCGCTAACGTTAAGAATTGAAAATAGGGATATTTACATAGGGAATGGAAAAGTGCATATAGGAGATATTTAATATGTTACTGATACATATACCTATGGGTCAAAGTATTTCCCAGCTTACTGACCACCGCTATCAATCAGATCCTTCAAGCCAATGTTAAATTTTTATGGCACGTTTTGTGTCTTACATCCGTCACCGGGGGGAAATTCTTTCATGCATATTTATTTTCTTCAGATCGTTTGAGAAAAGAGATCGACTCCGAATCCATGTTTTACACGTTCACGAGCGACATCGACCACATAAATGTGCTGTTTGTGCTAAAAGTTTCAGTCAGTCATCAAGTCTTAATAAACATATGAGAGTAAGTATACCTATTAGCGTTGGTCGAGATTTTTTTTTTAATGCATCATAATATATGCCATCGTGTCCAAACCACACTCCCATTAGTTATACTTCCTCGGGACCATGACAAAACCCGTATTCGTGATACAATGCATATATCCCCACATCAAGACAGGGAATAGATTGCTTATAATATCTCAAGAGACGCAATCATACTTTTAGCTGCTGTCGTGCAATGAAACATGCTTAAATTATTTTCAAAGATGTATGATCAATGACCCAAATTTTATTTTCCGACTTCAGTTACTTGGAAGAATTTGTTTTAAAATTTCTTACAAACTAATTTTCAGGTACACAGTGGTGAAAGACCTTATAAATGTGTTTATTGTAGTAAATCATTTACTGCCTCGAGTATATTAAGAACACATATCAGACAACATTCCGGTGAGAGGCCATTTAAAGTGAGTATATATAATGGTTACAAAATCTAAATTGCATAATCGTATCCTACATTCTTTATACTTTGGCTTTATCACTGCTGAGAAGTTGGAAGCTATAGCATGATTACTGTCTTCTTTGAATGAGAAAATTTGGTATTATTTTGAAGAAACAAAATGGCTCTGATGAGTCTCCAGAAATTGTAAAATAAAGTGCATTGACGATCATTACCGAAGTAACTACAGATATACGACACCATGATTGTAAAAACTGAATTATGATGCTGCTGACGAGCTTCTTTGCAGTTTACATCATTGAATGCCATCAGAAGTAAATTTAAAACGTATTTCTTCTCCTTTTTTCAGTGTAAATTTTGTGGTAAGGCGTTTGCTTCTCACGCAGCTCATGATAGTCATGTCCGGAGAACACATTCACGAGATAAGGGTCACATGTGTACATTGTGTAATCAAGAATTTGTAAGTCAGATAGACTTGAAACTTCACCAAAGAACGCACAACACTGGTAAGGTTTTCAACAATTAAAAGAGTTGTTATACAGTAAGGGGCATTTTTGCAATTCCAACTTTTAATGCATATTGGTATAATACATAACAATGCTTAAGTTATCGTCTCAACAACAATCTACTATTCCTAAAGAAATGTGTTTTTGTATACAGCGTTTTAAATGTTTTATTTTTATCTTTAGATCATTTTTATGCTCTATATTATTTGGAATCCATAATGAATATTCGAAAGTAGGCCTATTCAGATAATTGTAACCATTAAGTTTTACTCTTTTTTTTCCAGATCCGTCACCTGTATCACAATGGAGGGGGCTGAACATACAATCCAGTACCATATCACAAACGTAACGTGCAACATATTCCAGAAAATAAATAATCAAAGAGTTTAATATATGTTCGGTCAGAGCTTTCGGAGACAACAAAGAGCAATACAGCCGATTCTGACCACATAAAACCACCGATGTTGGGTTAGGACAATGCGCTAGTCGTAGTTGGACACTACCTTTACCGAACTTGTCCGTGCGGTTCTCACAAGTGTTTTTTTTCTGTTTATTTAAATATAATTGTTATGATGGTACTGTATTATAATTGTTATACATGTATATATTTATTACTTGTTAATGGATCCATTTCTAGATCACTGCATTTGTTAATGTTTAATATTTTGTGACTGTGTTAGATAAAGATAGTGGACCACGGCCATATACGCCTAACGAAAAAGTCGAAAAAGGAAAAAACTAAACTTTCTCAAACCTTTCGATTTAGGTCCAATAACATCCATTTTAAGTTTCGTCAAAATCGGTTGAAAACTAAGAGAGTAATAGCATATTTAAGATTTGGGGCAAGGGCAATAACTCTGCTTGTAACTATCGAAAATAGCTCAAATTCGAACTTGATCTTCGCTTTCTGATTATACATACACATATCAAATTTCATTTTATTCCGTCAAAAACTCTAGTTTTTAGAGCGTTTACAAGGAAATGTTGATGGACGGACCGACGGATTTGAGGCAAGGGCAATAACTTCTAACGATCGAAAATAGCTCAAATTCGAACTTGATCTTCGTTTTATGAATATGTATACACATATCAAATTTCATTTGATTCCGTCAAAAACTCCAGTTTTTAGAGCGTTTACAAGCAAATGTTGATGGTCGAACCGACGGATTTGGGGCAAGGGCAATAACTCTGCTTCTAACGATCGAAAATAGCTCAAATTCGAACTTGATCTTCGTTTTATGAATATGTATACACATATCAAATTTAATTTGATTCCGTCAAAAACTCTAGTTTTTAGAGCGTTTACGAGCAAATGTTGACGGACGGACGGACCGACGGACGGACAGACAGGGGTGACTACAATATACGTCCTCATAGAGAGATGAGGGCGTATAAAAATTACAAAATAAATCTGAAAAAAAAAATCAGAACTGGTCTGTGATTTCTCATAAAAACGGAAGAGTTGAATGTTATACATATTAATACATTCATTTATTAATTTATTTTTCTCATTCCTCTATTTATTTCTAATTTTTTCATTTATTTGTTTATGTATTTTTTATTGATTGCTTATTTGCTTCTGTATTTATTTATTTTCTTTCTTGGTGATATTTCCAGAATATTCATTTTAAAATTAGACTATTCCTTGATTGTTTGGGGTGTTCCCACTTTCCCGGCAGATTATCGGGATTAAATTTGTCTAATCCGGATTAGCTGGGTTATAGGGATTAATCGGATTAAAGCAGATAAAATTCTACTAATGAGCTGATATTTTTATTTTATTACATTACAAACCAACAAGATGTGAGACGGCATCTCCATACTCCATCATGGTCTTGCTATTGTTCTGTAGACAGACTTTCAGGCAATCAAGTTCATGTTCCAATTGGCGATACTGTTTCTTCTTGGGGCGTTTCTTACCACCAGACTGGAGTTGACTGATGGTAACCTCTGTCATTGCTTGCTCAGATTTTATCAGGGTGACGAATCTGAAGATGTTAGGATGGTTGGTGGTCATCTTGTTCATTCTTGCGTGCTACCCTTCAACATGATTCGTGGACCTGAAGTGTGTAAATGGTTCCACATAAGTATTTCTTCTCCCTCAACCCACTGCTCGGTTGCATAGTCAGCAAAGGTTCTCCAATGTTAACAGCTTCAAGGGCATTGAACCAGTAGTCTTCAATATGTTCAGGTCTAAGCAGAGGTAGTGCAGAAGCTCTTCTCACGAATAGGAATTGGTCTACAATCTGTTCTAGCCATGTCTTTTACTGAAGCAAGGAATTGGTCAACAACAATCTTCGAGTGCGAACCAAAATGATTGTGGATATCTCTGTAAGTTGTCATAATTCCTCTGGATGTGTTTATTAATGCAGGACAGGTAGACATGCAACATCTCCAGTGAACTTTCTCTCCTCGTCTACTTTTTATGCTGAATTTATGATCCTGGTAGCAGAGGTTCTGATCAACACGTCTATTAGAAACAAATCGCACGTTCACTTTTACATTAGCCATGATGCAAGACATGTGAACTAATATTCACTTTAAGTTAGGTGAACATAGTTTATATCAGCTCATTAATGGAATTTTATCTTCCTTAATCCGATTAATCCCTATAACCCAGTTAATCCGGATTAGACAAATTTAAATCCGATAATCTGCCGGGAAAGTGGGAACAAACCGATTGTTTATATATACACCTTTGTGGGGTTTTTTTATTTCGATCTCAATTTCAATTCTAGAGTCGACATTTTTCATGTGATTTAGTAAATAAAAATTGAATTGCAATAAAATGTGATCATCTATTAAATTAGAATAAATCTGATTATAATGCCTAATAAAAACTATAGAATAAAATCACAGTGAAAACTAATGATTAGATTTTAATAAAATAGAGTTATTAAATCACCTAGGGCGTTTAAATCAACAGATATTTCTCTAACAGTGTCCATATGGTCCACATAACGTCTTCCAATAATAATAGACCCTCGTCAGGCGAGTTGAGTTAATTATTGGAAATAAACTAGATACTCCCTCAGGGGTCGGGCTCAACTCTTCCATTCTTTACACTGCTCATTTAGATATGGTATTTTATTGCCGTGTCACAGCATAAATTATCAGATATCCTTATCAGAAATCCTTGTACATTTTTCATGATCAGTTGTTGTATTAGGGATCAAAATTCAGTCAATAAAGATATGACAAATTTAGAAATTTTGTCGAAATTGTAATAAACCATGCATAAAATATAAATTATTATTTTACAATATAATAATATTAGATAGACGTAAAAAATTATCAGATAAAATAGGTATTTGATTTAGATTATACAAGTAAAAATTATACCTGGAATTTGAAATTTTTGACAAACTTTTTTGGGATATCTCCGTTGAAGTGAAATGAAACGAACTCCACCTGATTGAGCATTTTGACATTTTAATGCATTTCATTGAAGGTCAAATATATCATTGAAATAAATGAGAAAGAATTGATGCAAAATGTTTGGTTCTTATTATTTAGGGAATTAAGACTGTCAGAATAATCATAGTTTTTTTTAAATTTTGAAACACTTCAAAACAATAAAATATTTTAGCATTTATTTTATAAAATAAGATATGATTTGATAATAAAATGAAAAATAATAAAATTTAAAGTACAAGGCAATACATTTTAGCTATTTCTCAAACAATTATTAAAGGGATATGTTCACTAACTGTTCGACCAATAATTTTTTGTCTCAGAACCCGGATTTTCTTTAAACTATTCTAATCCATAATAACGTTCACAAATCTCCCTCGAAATATAAGCCTTTAAATTCCTGTGTAGCCATAATTATGAACGTTTGAAAGTCAAAAATACGATTCATCGTTTAGAAAGACTAGGCCTTACATAGGAAACACAAATTCAGAAAATGAAAGATAAATGTTTAGGTAGAAATATAATTGAATGCGATTTTTGTGCAGTTCTAGTATACTTCTGAAGGCTATATACATATTTTCAAGGCTCAAATCGACACTCGAAAATGCTGAACATTCCCTTTTAATATGTATTATTTCAATAAAGAAAATTAATACATCATAATCGATCATAAATCGACATTAGTCTTCGTAGTTGTGGTTTTATTTAGGATATAACATTATTTGGTCGCATTCTCCGATATGTTCAGCATTCAAAAAATTTCTTGATCGATTTTATACAAGGTCACACATTAACTTAAACTACAGACGAAACTATAAATTGAAAATATGTTCGCATTAAAACGAAATGACAAAATGAAAGAGTGAAATAGGCTATTTATAAATATCGGGTAGTTATCTTGGACTTCTACCAGGTAGGCCAGGTTGTGGAGCAGTTGTGGTCTTAGATCGTGCCATATTTTCAAAATTTCTACCAAATATTTGTAATAAATAACTGTTCATGAACATGTCATCAGGATCGACGTCAGCCAGCGTCCTCATATCTGTAAAATGGTGGATGTTGTCGCCGTATATATTTTGTATTAGCGGTATAATGCCTGGTATGTTGTCATGACGTTTAGCCCAGTGTGGTCTGACACTGTCATTTCTAAATCTCTCAACAAACTGTAAAATAGATGAAATGAAATATAGTTCTACGTTCAACTTTTATGAGCTGAACCGAAAAGGGGGTTTTAAGTACATTGAAGGACACTTTTTTTTTTTACACGAATTCTCAAAATCGATCTGCGAGTGGTTTTTAACGGGCACAGATTGTACTATTGGCTGTCGTCTATTGGTCCATCTGAACTAATAGTTATTGATGTTCAAATATGAACAATAAATGAGGGACATAGCCTGACCGAGACATAGGTGTATCGCGAAACCCCCTTGAACTCTAAAACATTCCTCCACCTTCACCCACACCTCAGCCTCTTCCAGTTTGAATCCTAAAAGACTTCATTAGATTAAAACTTGGATAAAGTATACGATAAAGATGTACACCATCACATGATTAATAATAATAATAATAATAATAATAATTTTTTTATTTACAGTAAATAGGTCTATGACCCATAGTTACACAAATTTTTACAAATACATGTGTATAATAAACACAAATATTACAAAAATACACAATCATCAAACATAGATATAATATATTATTATATGCAATAATAATATGCTTTCACTGTTAAAATATATATTTATATATAAAAAGTATTAATTAATATAAAATATAATATGACACTAAATTAGGGTTTTTCTGTAATTCAATGAATGATATATATATTTTGAAATAGAAATTAAAAGTTGAATATTAGTTGATGTACATAGTTCGTAAAACTTATTTCTGTCATATCTCATTGAATTTATATATTTAAATTGAACATACTTAAATCTGAAATGAGATAATTTGTTACAAACACACATAAAATGAAACGTATCTTCTACTTGTATTTTACATAATGGGCATAGTGGACTGTCTATAATTTTTCTTTTGTATAAATTCAATGCTAGTGGTAAAAGATTCAGCCTAAGTTTTGTAATGTTACGTTTAAAATCAATATCAATATGCAGTGATAAATATTCTTCTTGACACAAATTAACCTTAAAACATTTATATTCAGATAAACTAGCACTTTCATTCAGTTTATTTGACCAGTCTTGAATATTGATATCCTTTAAACGTTGTTTTATTTGAGAAATGAAAATCTTGCTATTACCAATGTTCTGAACTGACCAAACATAACCAAATCCTAATGAAAACAATAATATTCTTACATTTGAACACCAGGTCTTTCTTTCTACACTATCTAAACGTTTAAGCATTATGTACACCTGTTTTGCATATCTCGAATTCGGCATAGAAATAAGTTTTACCCAATACTTAATACAATTTAATATATAATATACCGATAACTCATTTCGACCACATTCTCCTAAAACACCTACTGTTGTGCTACTTTTATGTACACCCAAAACAAATTTACAAAAGGCGATATGTACACGTTCTATATCCTTTCTAAATTCATACCCCCATATCTGTGAGCCATACAGCAGAACAGGTTTTATTATGGCATCAAAGATCTTGAAAGACTGAGTTATAGGAATTGTCCCTGATTTTCGTATCAAGCATTTAATCGGCACTAGCGCTTTCTCGGCCTTTACAGAAAGATTATACAAAGCTGTGCCCCAGCACAATCTGGATGAAAACATCAGCCCTAGATAGTTGTAATACGTAACACATTCTATTTTACAATTATTATAATAAAATATTTCATTTTTACGAATAACACCACCATTTCTGAAAATTACTACTTTAGTTTTTGATAAATTTACAGTTAAATCATAATTACGACAAAATTGTTGAAGAATGTTGATTTTCCGTTGTAAATCTCCAACCGAATCAGACAAAATACTTAAATCGTCAGCATATAATAGCATAAGGATATCTTGGGCTTCCTGGCTTGTAAATATGCCTCTAACATCACTAGATTCCATTATTCCAACTATTTGATTGACATAATAACAGAAAAGTAGTGGACTGATTATGCATCCTTGCCTCACCCCAGACATACAATCAAAAAAAGGTGTAATTTTGGATCCAACTTTGACACATGAACTTACATTAGCATACATACTTTTCAAAATCACAAGCATTCTCCCAGTAACCCCCTTTTGTAACATGAGGGATAGCAGTTTTGTTCTATTTACACTATCGAAAGCAGATGAAAAATCAACAAATAATGAATAGATTCTACCTTTAGGCTTGGACAAATATTTTTGAACTATACCTTGCAAGGTAAATATGTGGTCTACGGTTGAATAACCTTTTCTATACCCTGCCTGTGCTTCATGGTATAACCCATTTTCTTCTGACCAATTTTGTAACCTTTTATTTATTACAGCACAAAATATTTTACTCACACAATCTGTCAATGATATACCCCTATAATTAGTTGGGCTATGGATCGAAGCCTTCTTGTGTAATGGCGAAATTAATGCCTTAGACCAAGCTTCTGGAAATTTGCCTTGATTAAAGATATTATTGAACAAACTTGTTAGAAATGGACATAATAATTCTGAACATGATTTATACATATCTATTCCGATGCCATCTGGACCAGCAGCAGTGCCTGGTTTCATTTGCTTCAAACATTGTCTTACCTCGTTACATGTAATAGGTGTATTAAGTATACAGTCATCAGGAGAATCTGATGCATCATAATCATCAAAAGTAAGAATTCCTTCAGTAGTAGAAGGGTTTAACACCTTTTGAAAATGATTAAACCATTGTTCAGGACTAATATTGTCTGAAATGTTAGTCCTGGGTCGAAAACTTTTTACAGTTGCCCAAAACTGACTTGGTTTATCAAGATTTTCATTTAATCTAGTGAAGATAAATTGACTATATTCTTCTTTCTTAGTTTTACACAATTCTTTAAATTCATTTTTACTTTTATTGTAAGCAACCAGATTTGCCTTACAATCTGAAGATCTAAACTTATCTAAATAATAGAATTTTTCGTTCTTTTTAGTAAGACAAGCATTATCGAACCATGCTGGTTGTAATGCTCTAGAATTTGGTTTTGATTTTGGAACGTATATCATATGGACTGCACATGATTGTATAAACTGTGTAAAACATGATAGAGCAAGATCAGAAGAAATAATCAATAAATTACTAAATTTTACCTTAAAACTTTCAAAATTGTTTAATATTGATTGTTTGAATTGTTCTTCGTGTTCTTGTCGCCACAGATATTTGGTGTACACTGACGTCTCAAATTCGGATCTTGATTCTTCGTTCTTCATGTTACATCGAAGAGTAAACTGTAATGGTAAATGATCCGATTCCGTTCTAGACATTACTTCAAAATCAGATATCAATGTGAAAAGTCCAGAAGACATAATAACATAGTCAACAATACTGGCTCCATTGTATTTAATACATGTCATTTCACCGTTTTTATCTTCATCAAAACGCCCGTTTAGAATATGAACGTTAAATACAGAACACAGTCTTATCAACATCAAACCAAAATTGTTGACTTCGTTGTCTTTTGAATTTCTAGGTTGATCAAAATCGTCAGAGTCATAATCAGCTTCATCCAACCCTGGTAAAAACTTCGTTCTATCATCCAATAAGTAATCTTTTAAATTTCCGATTCGTGCATTAAAATCTCCGGCCAACACTAAATTTACGTCAGGAAATTCCAACAGTATGTCAACTATGTTGTCTTCTAAATGACCAAATCCACATCCATTTTCGTGAACTTTACTTCTTTCTGGTGCCATGTAAATTACACAAAACACAACATCATTTTGCCAGCTAAAGAATGAAGCATTGAATATTAAAAACAAAGATTCCTTGGACTTCTCCTTGATTCTAGATATACCTGGTGCCAAACATTGTTTATAAAACACAGCTATCCCACCCCTTTCTTTACCATTGCCACGAATACACAAATCATATTTATAGTCCGGGAAAATATCATCCAAGTTAACATCATTTCCACACCATATCTCAGTTAAACAAATAACATCAAAACTTTTCAAATATTGTATAAAGTCTGAGTCCTTTAATTTTGACTTTAGGCCATGCACATTCCAACTTACACATCTGATACGCTTACAATAGTCCTGCTTGTCAAATACTGAACAGCTTTCATTAGATGGTAGAGGGTCTGATTGCTATTTAACTCCCTTTATAGTGATTATCGATTCACTGGCCAAATCGTATGTGAAAATTTGATTACCAATAATCAGTTTGTCATGTCTCAAAAAAGCTTTCACATTTCCATTCCTTTCTTTAGCTTCAATCAGTTTCGGTATTAAGGCTTTACGAATTTTCCGAACTCGTTCACTAAAATCTTCAGAGATTCTGAGTTCAGTCACACCAGACTTCACCTGAGCTCTAGCACTTCTCAAAACGTTATCTCTATCTTTCAAACTGTTGAAAACGACTAACATAGGCCTTGGTTTATCTGGTTTGTTTTGTTTTCTACCAAGTCGATGAACTCGTTCAATACTCATCGTATGCTCACTTACATCACCCTCAACTTTAAATTCACCAACTAAAATTTCTCTTACCAATTTTTCACCATTCTCGTCCGTACACTCTTTTAAACCATGTATAATAACATTCTTTTCCTTCAGTTTATTGTCCAATGAATCAAATTTCAAATTCATAGCCATAGCTTCCTTCTGCATATCATTTACATCCGACTTAACTTTAAGAAGTTCTTCTTTAATGTTCATATCTTGGACCTCCTGTCTTAGATCTGCTATATCAGTTTTCAGTGATTGTAAAATAGCTAGTACATCCATGCTGCTGTCATGCGGGTAGACGATTTCACCTGTTTTCGACAATTGACTTTGTCTCGTGGAAGGACCAGGATTACTCTCGACATCACCAGATAGCATTAATAATAAGCTGCATATTATAAGAGATGAAATAATTCTGCTTGTATTCCGAAACATGCCACGTTGTGGTGATGATCGACGAATTCTGTGTCGAAAACAACTTATTTGTACTCTCCATATAGCGATTTCTGGTCCCATTTCAACAGGTAAACAAATTCACGGATGAGTGAATCCCGGAGCTCATAAAAAACCTGACCGTCCTCTACTAATTACTAATTCTCTCCATCACATGATTTAATTTTAGTGAGATTCGAGATTTTAAAATCATACCAATAATATTACTGACCTTTCTAGCAGTAGGATAGAAACCGTACTGAGCTGGTGGTGCCAAGAAATCTATAACCAATGTTCTACCAGAATCATCAGGCATCACTATCTCATGATTCCCTGGACACAGATCACATTCATAATTCTTAAAAACTCGAGGTAACAAGGCATTCAATGGAGTCGATCCGTTTCTTTTTATCTGATTCTCAGCTTCTTCTATTATGAACTGGAATAGAAATTCAAACATTACGGAGCTTCAGTACTTAAATGATTATTGGTAGCAAATTCATAATTCATTCCTAAGTAAAGATAAGACTAAATGACAAATTCATCGTATTCAGGCTGTTATAAAGAATCAAGATCAACATCTTCGTATTCTTAACCTTCAGAGACGTTCAAATTTTATTTGCAATGAGAACAATGATACATTGTGTCTTTGTTTTTCTGAAATATCAAACCGCGAAGGTTACAAATGACATTTAGGCGACAAGTTATTAACTTATATGCCTTTATGTGATATGATGGGTCATTTTTCAAACGAATATACTTTCAAGAAATATCTATCTTAAGAGGTCCGATAAACAAAACTGTTTGGGTGTAAGGATGAGTGAAATACATCAACAAACCTGTAAGCCTGCAGCTGGTCGTACAAACTGGTTATCGATGTTGAGCATAAAGGCAGCACTAGTTTCAGTACCAAATCTTGGTGGTAATATCACAGGAAAAGCATTTACTAAATAGTGATAACTCTCTCGGTCTAACTTCTTGGCTACGTCTAAAGCTGCCTACAGAAAACAAAATGGCGGTAATACTTCATCATTTGCTCATTTATAGTCATACCATGCGTTCTTCAAGCGCAAGTTCAAGATTACAAGACAGCTGACACCCACCCCAAGTATGTTTCTTTTTTCCAATAACTAGCCAAAACTCAAAGGTCACTTTTTTCTATGTCTAACCAGCCAGCTGTTTTAACACATTGACAGATTTCTGTAGCTGAGTGCTTAACTGAAAGCTATATTTCTGATAGTTGTGTTCCATTTTCAAAACATAATTTTCATGAAAGACCAAGAAATAATGCCGCATGTCAGTAAGAGAACAATGCCTAATACATGTGCAATGTATTTCAGAAAGTTATGTTCTGTATTCAGAACATTACCATCATATGAAACAGTAAGAAATTATGTCACATGCCAAGAAAATGCCTAATAAAATGTACCAATATGGTGTTATTTACCTTTCCTCGTAACAATCCCTCTACACTACCACCAGATAAAGAACCATTGGTAGGTATATATGTAGCAGGTCTGATTACATTGTTACCAACGTCTGTTTCATTAACAATATTAATCGTTCTGAAACAATACCACAAGAATAGATTACATGTAGTAGATTGCTTTATCTCATAACAATTCGCGAGACAAAATTTCGAAACAAATTACTGGAGGCACCATTCCATGGACATCCCCTTAAACTTTGGGTTTTCCTACGCACATGTTCATGACTTTACAAGGGTTTATCTCATCCAAATTTAAAAGTATCTGCAACAAATACACTGCGAGAGTTAATGTTCCAGGATCACCTTACATTATCGGGATTAACGATATAGAATTCCTTGCCATCTTGGGGGATTTTTGAATACATACCATTATTGGTATGTTGTGCACAAAACCAAAATGTTTAATCTTGCCTGAATTTGCATCACATGCATGAAATTTGTCCTTGACAAAGATTCAAATTTAAAGATGTTTTAAAACTGTGTTCTACCTGAGCCAAATTTGATCTCTCTTCGCTGTCCAGTCTGGTGATATAGCTCCAGTGGCTTGGTAGGCAGCAGCTTCTTCGGGTGTAACGGAATTAAAGGGGAACCATGAGATTTCCGTCAAGAAGTTTGAAGTCACTGTATCACGAAGTTTAATATTGTCATAAATCAGATCCCCTACTTTAACAAACTGGTTTGTTACTTTAGCTATTAAAACCGGATAAACCTATAATCAAATATTAAAAATATGTGATTTTTTTTTAATGCTATCTTCAAAAGGAAATTGTCTGGTTCACTCTCCAAAGACACAAAAACAAATGGAATTTTAAATCACCTAAAAAGGGAGAGCAGTGGTCAGGGGCGGATTCAGGATTTAGAAATATAACATGCTTTATTCAACGGTACACTCGCGAGTGGCAAATTTTTAGCTGGTTCTGACATCAGTCGGCCAAAAATATGGGGGGTTCGAGTCGATGGTGGTCACTATCCCCAAAACATTCAGTAAATCTCGGCAGTTTTCGTAAACAATGTTGCAGAGCATGGCATTCGCGGTGTGCGCTGATTTCAAGATGGAAGGAACAAGCACCTGATATACATGCATTCCACCAACTAGGCTTGGGGGATTTATCATTGTGTTTAAGGGATTTTTGCGACTTTAGTATTACCTCAATGGTGATATCATACATGATACCAAACATTCCTAAATTACAGATAGCAGCCTTCATGATATCAGGATGACTTTCATAGTTAAACCTCCGTAATCTACCATCCCCATCCATTAACCTTATCTCTCTAACTATACCACTGTATGTTGGTGCATCCCACGTAGAGCCCTGGAACAATAATCAGATATATTCAGATGCGGTGGAGAGTATACCAAGAAACCAGATCTTAAAAGCACAGAGATGATGAGGAAACAGTATGTACGGTAATGTCAAATATATTTGACAGTCAATCTATTACAAAATGTGAATATAGAGGACATTCATCCAAAGTAAGTCAATTAAATATCAACCTTGGAACCAATCGTATATACGTCGGCCATTTTCTATCAATAATATTGTCAGGCGTAGCGAGAATGGCCGACATATGTACGATTGCCTTGGAACATTTCTCACAAAGGGTAACTACGTTTTCTGTAGTATGTTCACCTTAAAGGGTCACACAAAATCTCACTCACCCTGTGCGTGTTGATAACCCTTCCAATTAAAGGGAGATAAACTCGTTTAGAAAAGTAATTATTGCACAGAAGAACTGGTAGACCGTATAGCGATGGTTCTACTTCCAAACTCAAATACAGACGAACACCATGTCAGATTTCAATCTTAAAATGCTTGGAATAACATAAAACTATAATTACTATAGTCAATATGATATTGATTCAGTTTTTATTGACATAATTTCAACTTACATGAGTTGAAGCAGCCACCATTCCACCTAGTGATTCTACATCATTCAATGGTTGAGCTAAGATAGTCACTTTATTATTAACCATGAATGTATTTAGCTCCTTCTCTATAACACCAGTTATTGCCGTTACCGTGGTATAATTTCTTATCTGGTTCTAAAAGAAGAGAGACAATCTTGTAATTTACAGCATTTAACATATTGGTGATCATCCATGAATCAATGTTAAGACCGGCAACTGTTTTATTCGAAACTTCTTTCAACACTCAACCTTAAGCAACCTTTTCAGAGAATTTCAACCTCTTGGAGAAGGTAGGAACGAATTGAAAGATATTGAGGTGGGAAATATAAAAATTTTGGAGGAAATCACAAAAACAAAAGGAAGAAACTGGATGTATAGCTGTATGTTACTGGATGAGTTTTATCATCACATTGACCTTTCTCACCAAATACGTCAGTTTCATGCTCAGTCTCTCGTCCCCATCAGCATTTTTGATCAAAAGAGAAGGAACCAAACAGTTCTAGTTTACCTTGGAATTTCATTAAAACACATCAGATTCGAAAAAGTGGAAAACGGAAAATGACTTACAGGTGGATTAAGCTGAAGTCTTGGTCCATCGTGTTTTTGCAAGTCTCGAACATCCATCATTATATTACCTTCATCAACATACAAAGGAGATCTAGAATGACCAACTCCGGTTGCCCGTACCCTCATTTTTAACTGTTTGGCTGCTTTTATAACCTTCCTAACCTAAATATGAAAAAAATATAATCCAATGTAACAGCAATGTAGACTCTTTAAGAGTCTTAAAGGGATATCGAGTTAAGAATCTCGATCTCAAAGTGATATCAGGTAGCCGATACGGCATAATCGGGTGCATCGATCACTTTGGCTTATTTGGGTTGATTACCAGATATATGCATTCATATGAACCCAGTCTGTTTGTTCTTTCAACCTTCGTGATTATTTGATTAGATTAAAAACTCCACAGAAAAAAAGATAGATTCCTTATGATATATAGATTCCTTCGCTAGATATTTTGAATAAATCTTTTAGAAAACTTTGATCTTTTTCTTACATGACTCGATAACCTTGAAAACAGATTTGCACTTTTTTCTGCCGTTACAATGCTGTAATTTAAAATCTACATGTATAATAATTGAAGATAACGTACCTGCCAGATATCAGTGGGCCTGGTATAAAATAGATTATCAATATTAATAGTTTTATCCCAGTTGACATACTGTATTATTTCAACACGAGGATACTTTCCGATATACATCCTTACTAACATTAATAACGATCTCATCCGACGATATACCTCTGAAGGAACAATAAAATGATTTAATTTTTGTAAGAAAACTGAATTCGAGTAGAGTTATGATGTCCTCATTTGGATGCACTTGTGCAAAACAATATTTGCTTTTGAGAATGGGCTGTAGCACAATCGATTAGAGTGTCTGAAGACTGTTAGTTGTGTGTTCTAATCTTGATCGACAAGAGATCAATGCTTAGTAGTTATCCTTGTAAAAACAGACCACAACTATTACACTACTAAAAGTAGCTATGAGAACTGTCCTATACTTACCATTGCTTCTCTGATGTTCGTCAGCATTACGAGCATGTCTTCTGTGTAGTGGTCCCATGATTTCACTAAGAGGGGTCGGTGCACGGAAAACATTCCTTTTGGCTATGAAAAACAAATACAGGTACAGTGAATTTCGTCTTCTCAGATATTGGGAGCTGTGGTGGCTCAGTGAGTTAGACGCTTGCTCGCTAACATGAAGGTCCAGGGTTCAATACCGACATGGGTCGAGATGATACCGGGTGTTTCAACCCGGTTTCCCCCTGTCAGTGAGGCAGGTCGGAGGAGCTGACATGGAAAAAGCTTCGGATGGGACAATAAACCGAGGTCCCGTGTGCTTTTGGCTGTGCACGTTAAAGATCCCTCGACAGTTGGAAATCTAAAATAAGAGCAGGCTAATGCCGCTGTCCTGGCAAAATTTCCCTCATTGTACACTGCATGGTGTTTGCCCGTCCTCAATTAGCCCATATAGGTGCAGACAAGTAAGAAGGTAAAACTCCATTCATTTCATTTATTTCTCAGATACTAATAGCATAGGTGGAGTGTAATTTAGGTTTTGATATATAAAGAATTTACAATTTGAATTCAATAGTCGGACATCTTGAAGCTCAGAGGATCAAGATGGAGTCTGGGGTGATTAACCAGATTCTTTTTTTACGCGTCTCCAGCATTTATTAGGTGTTCTTTTTTCCCTTTTTGCTATGCATCTCACCTCCACCCTTACCCCATACCAAAACTCCTCGGTTTTCAGCCACTCTATTCTTAGATTCAGGACATACCCTATGAAGATGAAACTAAAAAAAAACATTGGGCCAAAAAGTTGGGAGCGGCTCCTGGCATTAAACAATGAATACTGATACTAACCACGATAATTCTGGGCGGGTTCATCATCAAGCTGAACAAAACTATCTTCTAAATCTGAAATATGCATTTAATCGATTTCAGTTTATGACATGACGATTGTTCATAATAGGCTAGTTGAATTGCATAATATGCTTTTTGTACGTAAATCTACCTACAGCTGGTTTTACGATATTTCAGGAATATGTATTCAGTTTGCTTGAAACAATGTATCTCTCATTATACTCTATCCTATCATACCATACCATGCATACTGTTTTATTGGAGTAATGTGGTCGACATCGTGAGATTATTCATAAAATATAAATCTGCGTGTCGTTTTACATTTACTATCATATTCTTTAGTGCTCATGTAAATATACCCTTTCCCTGCCCTCTCACCCATCTGCTTAACGTTAAACTTAAACGTCCTGTGCCTGTGCTTTTGTAGCTTTGTCATTGTATAAAGTTACAAAGTTATAATCCCCCACTGCTATTAAGGATAGATAAGAGATGGTATTTCTTCATGTTCATTAAAATCTATACTGTATAGGTCAATGTGAACTTTCTTAATCTCCTGAACTAATTATTTGATATTTAAGGTTCAAAGTTCAAATTCCTCCATAGCTAGGCCTTAATGGGGATATATCATTTTGATGTCCAACTTAAATAATTATTTTTAAAAAAGAAGGAGACTGCAATGCTGGATGATCAACGTAGTCTATAGGCATATATCAATCCCGAAACCGATTCCACGATCAGTGCTTTTGAGGAGGGTAAGCTAAATCAGGGGCGGGGTTAGGGGGTGGCGTGGAGGGCTTGCGCCCCCCCCCCCTAAAATTTGCAAAGCATGGGTTGTCCGCACCATTTTACCACAAATGTTTCTCGCCACACTTTGCTTGGCAAGATATCTATCTACATTGCACCCACTCTAGAAGAATATTTCAATAACTCTGATTATTTTAACCTCAAATAATTTTTCGACTAGCTCCGCTCGCCGAAATTTTATTCTGCCCCCCCCCCCCCCCCCACCCCACTAACGTCAAATTCTGTATCCGCCCCTGCAAATGTTTTATTTCATCAAAATCATATAACTTCAACATATTACAAAGACAGTTAGAGTCACTGGCTTGTGAAAGTAATTGTGTCGCTCTGTGGTTATCTATCAGCTTTAGATTGTAATGACCTTGACCTTGATTAATATAAATATACAGGACATTGAGTACTTGTAAGTCGTCATTTTCACTTGTATAGCTGTATTCATCGGATATAAACTAGTATACTACTGACACATAAGACGTGGATTACTTAGATGTGAATATTGTTTAAATTTATCAGTGATTTGGGAGTATATTCGTCTAAAACCATACGACTATATACTGTAATACAGACCACAATTAATTTCTTCGGGGAATTCTATAAATAGCCACTATCTAATGCTGCACCTTTTATGATATTTACTCATATTTTGACCGGACATCAGTGAAATTTCGAAATATCGAGCGTTGTTTTGATTATTTGAATACACTATTTCACAGAAGAAGCGTCAACTAGCAAACTTATTGAACACAAAAGGTAAACACTGAAATTAATTTGTAACCTACTTTATATAAAAAATGTCTATACAGGCCTACTATGAGTATTTTTATAACAACTTCCTCTACTAAAATATTTCACTTAGTGTATATATTTGACCTTGACCAGTGCTTTTTAGTGAGCGCCATGTCCGAAAAATAAGAATAGTGTTCCTAGAAATAAAAATGAAATGAAATGAATGGAGTTTTACGTCCTACTTTTTGCACCTATATGGGCTAATTGAGGACGGGCAAACGCCATGCAGTGTGCAATGAGGGAAATTTTGCCAGGACAGCAGCATTAGCCTGCTCTTATTTTCGATTTCCAACTTTCGAGGGATCTTTAATTAACGTGCACAGCCAATAGCACACGGGGCCTCGGTTTATTGTCCCATTCGAACGACTAGACGCTTTTCCATGTCAGCCCTTTTGACCTGCATCACTGACAGGGGGAAACCGGGTTGAAAAATCCGAAGGTATTTCTAAAAATAGACTATCTATATTACAATTGTCTCCAATGATCTGGAAGATCTCAATAAAAATCCTGTTAACGTATTATGGGAAATGATATTTTAATTCAAATTCATAGGATTACGTTTAAGTATTCTGTATAGGATACAAAATATTAGCTAAATTCCCAAAATATAATATTCCATTAGAACTAAAGAATTATTAGGGTTTGAAATTTACATTTTAAAAAACTCATACTTCTTATAGAAATTGCCTGTGAAAATTAATGAACATTTTGGTAAAATTTGTCTTCAACCCACAGAAAATTTAAAATCCTCAGTAGTATTTTGAAGATAATATTTAATCATACATATATGTGACAAATTAAATGCCATTGGTCACATTTTCCTATAACATATTGCATTTAATCATAACATTACACAGAGACATGACTACAAATCCATTATGACATCAATCGATATCCACATTAAATATATTGATCTATTTTTAATCCATAGTTCCAAGCCCTACCAGATTAATATAATATATGGAAATGAATAATGATAATATCGAAGATGAACAGCCCACTCCAGAGAGCGTGTCAAGGTAATATTTTTATGATACATTTCATATTTTATCTCCTTAATTGTGCCTCGGGCAAGACTGTTTGGTAATCATATCCTTGACCTGTGAAACTACTGTACAGTATATTGGTTTATTCGTGGGTGTAATGATAGATATAGAACTTAAAAGGTAGGTCTATATATATTTTATGTCAGGGGCGGATACAGGATTTGACGGGGGCGCAGAATAAAATTTCGCCGAGCGGAACGAGTCGACAAATTATTTGGGACAACCCATGCTTTGCAAATTTTAGGGGGGGGGGGGGGGAGGGCGCTCGCCCGCCACGCCTAAATCCGCACCTGTATGTTTATCCATACCATCGACAGTTAATAATTGTTCGCAATCACACATTAAATGGATGCAATTTTTATAATGTTTCATTATAATAATGTAGGAATTGCAAATAAGTTTTCTTTTTTTATGTGTACCACCGGACGGTTATGATATGCATTGATAGATTTTAATTAATTTGCACCACTCTAGTCTGTGGTTCCAGCAACTTCTCATCAACTAAGTCTTTGATTACGTCACTAATCCAAAATGCATTTTGTGTTGTTGAAACATATTTTGCAATAAGTGACGTCATCAACACCCCACCGTACTCTCACCCACTACCCCATTTACCTCCTCGTCAGCTAGCTTCACTCCTATACTAAAATTCTTTTTAAAAACTCATGTCTTGCATAACTGACTGATTTGTAAATTTTCTGATTTTGAAAATTGAGCAGGTCCTTGAAGTTGCCACAATGTCATTTTGGATTTTGAATATAAGCTGCAGATGCATTCAAAAGGGGGTATATGTATATGAACACCAATTTACACCATATAATAAAATAACTAAACGAGTACTCACTGTTTCTGGTATTATCATCCCCGAGTCTAGTTGGTTTAGAGAAAACTGAGGTGAAAGTCAACACCAAAATTACACACGATAACATCATCCTTGCAGTTCCTTCATTGAAATATAATATATATACATTCAATTAAAAACATCATAAAATAAGGTGCCCGCTTAGAATCTTCGTCGGTCTGCCGTTTTGGAAATAAAATGGATGTGTAGACGGCCAGGTCAATTAGATAATATACATATTCATCCATTTAAATGTTTGCTCATATTGTGCTAAGTTTCAATTCGGGTATGCGCATACATCTTAGATCAAAACTTAATGAAAACGTTTGCAATCTGTCATTCTGCCGGTTTGGAAATAAAACAAACGACTTGCGGTTATGTCACTTTTACCTGTAGACAAAAAGTAAGAATATAAACATTACCTGTGAATCTTCTTTGTGAACTGCTGCCTTGACTGTCGAATGTAATATTATGGTAGCAGATATAAGATCCTGAATATTCGTCAAGGACCTTTAACCGGATCTTGATATTCACATTGCATTTTCGAAGAAAAAGTTTGTGTCTCGGAAACATAATACATGTACGCCATTTTTAAATTGAGTTGTTATCATTACCGGTCAAGATATTTTAAATGTATTGTACATTAAGTCTAATCAAATCGTTGTATAGTATACATGTTTCGTTAAATATGTGGCCAATTTTCATCGTTATAGTTTGAAATTGTATATTTTTCATCGTTAAGTAAAAACAAAATGGCTGTCGATTGTGACAGAGAGGTTTTCTACTACAGGATGGAAAGCGGATGTTGATAACAAATTCACGTGTTCAAGTGAACAACAGAAGGATGTACATGTAGACAAGAATTCCGGGTGCACACTATGACAATGTGTAACTTGGTTTATATTCACGTTGTAAATATAGGCTATCTGTTTTTGGTCTTTTAATAAGGCGACCCTTTTTATTCATTTAATTGGTTCAGAAAATTCCCTGTAATTTCTAATTTGCATCAAAAAGCATCTTCATCGGGATAGGAACAATCTAACATTAATGGCAGCATAATGTTCCTAATTTTAGTTCGCAGACCTATATGTGCTTCCAAATCCGCAATCGATGCCACCGTGTAAATGGCCTATTTTTAAATAAAGGAAGTTTTATACAATGAATTTGAAAAAAAAAAGAGATTATAGATACCCACGACTACAACTATGTTAATTTTGACTCAATGAAAATAAATCAATCAAGCATTTGAAAAGAATGAACATTCTTTAAACTTATTGGCCGGTTTGTTCCAATAGATAAAAAAAAGTGGACGATTTGGTCTATTACTGGACGATCTTGTCACTCCTGATATTTACAGTGCAGTTATCTCCCATCAGTTGTGTTTACCTTAGTTGCTAAAAATATGTTGCGAAATAAGAGACATAAAAATGTGATCTTTTGTGTCTAAAATAAATATCATGTGACAAAATTTTCCATTTGATTATTGGTAAATCGATTAATGGCTTCCAGTGTATATGACACTAAGTAAGGACTTTGGGGTAGGTAATTAAATAGAGCTGTTTAAAATTCTGTAATAGTTTTATAAATGCCAAAATGGGCATCAGCATCAGATCAACCAACCAACCTGTATCTACCAAGTCTGTTACTACCGGTACTTCTAGTTTTTAAGGTCTAAATCTGTATTTTGATAACCTACTTACAACTTCTAGTTTTATCAAAACTGTCATGTAACGTGTGTTGTACGGTAGGCCTATATATTATGTTTCAATCAATATCAATCATTCAATCCAATGTGCATTATATCTTATCTAAAATTGTACATAATGTTGTTCTTTATAAATGTCATTTTTTGATTACAGATTAGTACATCAGTTTGAAGATATGGGAAGTAGTCCCAGTACACCAAGGAATTCTTCTCCCTCCAAGGAAAGTGAGGATACAATGCAGTCTTCATCACAAACCACAACCTATTCTAAACCCTCACCTAACACACAGAATAGTCAGGGACCAAAAGATCTGATGATTAGCTACAGTCATGCTGACACAGAATTTATGAAAAAATTAAGAGGTTTGAGTTGTTTTTTTTTTCTTGTAAATAGTTTTACAGTTGTTAAGGGTGTTAATTGGGCTATTTCACGTTATGAAAAAATGGAATAAGTATATGAAATAATGATTTCTTGAGACTTGTTGTGTATTTGTTGATGATTTGGGGTCCTTCTCGATAGTTTAAGGTTGATTTCATGTCAATCAGATTTTTTTTAATGAGTTGACAGCCCTTTCAAACATCTCATAAAAATTGGACATTTCAAACCTTTGATACAAGTTTAAAAAAATGTGAATGGATCAATCTACATCAAACTTGGCATAAATGTAGACAATTACATTGCCGAGAAACGTACAGAGCGATTTTCCAAAAAAAAATATTATTTTGGTGGTTACCATGGAAATACAAAAATTTACGAAAATTTATTTGTAGGTAAGGCGAACATTTTCCAGGGGCCAAACTAATTCGAATTTTCGAAAAAACTCTCTGTACGTTTCTTCCTTACTGAATAAGCTTTCAATCAAGACCAAGATCATAATTTTCCAATAAAAAATGGCTGAGAAATCTTTTATCAACCGGGACACATTTTGCTACTTTTTCCTAATTTTTTAGCAAAAACTAACGAAATACCTAATTTCTTGTCGTTTTTTTTCATTCTATATAGTTTACAAATAAAGTAATAATAATTGTCTACAATCTGAGCCCAAAAATAATAAGTAATTCGCAAAACTTCCATCTAGTGTTTTTTTTCTCGAACGCTAGCCCAATCAATACCCTTAAAGGGATCGGAAATAAGTTCAGGAACAGTTAAAACATCATTGCATCATTCCAATTATTCTTCAGACTGCACTACATCGATGCTATCAATGCCCCCAAATACACATAGTTTAGAAACCCCTTTACTTTTTCTAGCACTATCTAGTCAATGGAGAAGAACTATTCTCCTTTAGTAGGCCTACCCTAAAAATTGACATCACTTTCTGAAAGGTGTTTTATTGAATTTATCTTGTTAGATTTTAATGATTAATTGAATGTTTTTATACGCCCACATGAAATGTGGAGCGTATATTGCCGTCACCCATGTCCGTCGGTCCGTCCGTCCGTCCGTCGGTCTGTCCGTCCGTCCGTCGGTCCGTCCACAATTGCTCGTTAACACTCTACAAGTCACAATTCTTTACAGATTTTGACGAAACTTGCTGAAGTTGTTTATTATCACCCAAGGATGAACCCTATTTAAAATCAAAAGAATCGGAAAATATTTAATATGAATTATTGCCCTTGTTCTTTAAAACGCGTTCGATTTTTAGCTCGTTAACACTCTACAAGTCACAATTCTTTACAGATTTTGACGAAACTTGCTGAAGTTGTTTATTATCACCCAAGGATGAACCCTATTTAAAATCAAAAGAATCGGAAAATATTTAATATGAATTATTGCCCTTGTTCTTTAAAACGCGTTCGATTTTTAGCTCGTTAACACTCTACAAGTCACAATTCTTTACGGATTTTGGCGAAACTTGCTTAAATTGTTTATTATGACCCAAGAATGAACCCTATTTAAAATCAAAAGAATCGAACAATATTTAATATGAATTATTGCCCTTGTTCTTTAAAACGCTTCGATTTTTAGCTCGTTAACACTCTACAAGTCACAATTCTTTATGGATTTTGATGAAACTTGCTGAAATTGTTTATTATCACCCAAGGATGAACCCTATTTAAAATCAAAAGAATCGGAAAATATTTGATATGAATTATTGCCCTTGTTCTTTGAAACGCGTTCGATTTTTAGCTCGTTAACACTCTACAAGTCACAATTCTTTACGGATTTTGATGAAACTTGCTGAAATTGTTTATTATGACCCAAGGATGAACCCTATTAAAAATCAAAATCATCGGAAAATATTTAATATGAATTATTGCCTTTGTTCTTTAAAACGCGTTCGATTTTTAGCTCGTTAACACTCTACAAGTCACAATTCTTAACGGATTTTGATGAAACTTGCTGAAATTGTTAACTATCACGCAAGGATGAACCCTATTGAAAATCATTAAAATCGGAAAATTTGAAATATGAGTTATTGCCCTTGTTCTTTAAAACGAGTTAAATTTTTAGCTTGTTAACACTCTACAAGTTCGATTTTTAGCTTGTTAACACTCTACAAGTCACAGTTCTTTATGGATTTTGATGAAACTTGCTGAAATTGTTTATTATCACCTAAGGATGAACCCTATTTAGAATCAAAAGAATCGAAAAATATTTAATATGAATTATTGCCCATGTTCTTAAAAACATTTTTGATTTTCAGCTCGTTAACACTCTACAAGTCAGAAGGATTTTGACAAAACTTGATGAATGCTGAACTCTTGATGAAATTGAGAAAAAAAAATATTTGGCCAACACTTAATTTAAGTTCTGAACAAAATATAGGCCATGACTACAGGTTGAATATTTCATGGTTGTGATGGTCGCTGTTTTCAGCCAAATGTTCTTTTCAAACAAAGCTGTCAGTGGGCGTATATTACCTTGCCTGGCAAGCTATCTTTAACTTGTAGAGAAATTAGAAGCTAGTGGTATATCAGTATGGGTAGATGTTTCTGGTCTACAAGCTGGAGTGGATTTTCTCAATAAAATAGGACAAGCTATTATTGATGCCAAAGTAAGTGAATCTTTGTCATAAACTAATATTGAATCAGAAAAAAAATGCTGTTTATTCAGCTGTTGTTTATCATAATACTTAAACCTATACCTTTAAATGTGCTTTCCATGTAATTCTGTTGGGTTAAAATATGATTTCCCAGTGTCAACCTGTGATTTTTGAATGAAAATTCTGAATTCACTCTACCAAAATATGATTAATTGTGATTTTACTGTATTTAGAATAATTTAGGCACTTAATGTGAGTAACCCTAGATGTATTTATTTTTTTTTCCAGTTATTTATATCCATATTAAGTTCATCATCTATTAACTCTAAATATTGTAAAGATGAACTAGCTCTAGCCTATATATCAAGTTCAGCTATATTTCCTATCACTCTAGAACCTAGAAAGAATTTCTACCATTTGATGGACACTGGCATGTAAGTTATATTTCTTATTAGTTCACTTTTAGTTAATTCCCTTGTTCTGACATAATCACTCACTGACTGGCAGACAATCTCATTCAGACATCTCCTGTCAGATATCCTAATCAATCTCAATCAGACTCGGTCAGACATCTCCTGTCAGATATCCCAATCAATCTCAGTCAGACATCTCATGTCAGATATCCCAATCAATCTCAGTCAGACATCTCATGTCAGATATCCCAATCAATCTCAGTCAGACATCTCATGTCAGATATCCCAATCAATCTCAGTCAGACATCTCATGTCAGATATCCCAATCAATCTCAGTCAGACATCTCCTGTCAGATATCCCAATCAATCTCAGTCAGACATCTATCAGATATCCCAATCAATCTCAGTCAGACATCTCCTGTCAGATATCCCAATCAATCTCAGTCAGTCATCTCCTGTCAGACATCTCAATCAATCTCAGTCAGACATCTCCTGTCAGATATCCCAATTAATCTCAGTCAGACTCAGTCAGACATCTCCTGTCAGACATCTATCAGATATCCCAATCAATCTCAGTCAGACATCTCCTGTCAGATATCCCAATCAATCTCAATCAGACATCTCCTGTCAGATATCCCAAACAATCTCAGTCAGACATCTCCTGTCAGATATATCAATCAATCTCAATCAGACATCTCCTGTCAGATATCCCAATCAATCTCAGTCCGACTCAGACATCTCCTGTCAGGTATTCCAATCAACCTCAGTCAGACATCTCTTGTCAGATATCACAAACAATCTCAGTCAGACATCTCCTGTCAGATAATTATCCCAGATAATCTCAGTCAGACATCTCCTGTCAGATATCCCAGATAATCTCAGTCAGTCAGACACCTTTATCTGACAATGTTTTTCTTTTCAACAATATTTTATTCACAATATTATGAAAAGGATTGGAGAACAGGCTTTTGCCTATATAACCCCTCTCCCATATCTGTCAGACATCCTCTGTCAAACATCCCAAAAATTGAAATGTTGTTGTTGGGCTGAGGAGGCTTTCAGATGGGTACTGTCAATAAAGGAGCACAGTGTAGTACTATGCTTTATCATGGTTATGGTAAAGTTGTTGAATTTGGTAGAGCTTTGGCAGTTGATGTCAAAATTATAACTTGATTTACTAGTTCCCTGACTGAATTTTCAAAATTTTGCTGTTGATAAATAATTTGAAATTGTGTTTTTTAAGGAAATTACAACTTGCTAGCTATAAATGGGTAGATTTTCATGAAGAAGATAAAATAGAAGAGAGTTTTAAAGAGCTAATTGACATGTTACAAACTGAATTACATCAGAGACAGGAGGAAGAAGAGAAGGAGAAGAACCAGAAAGAATGTGGTAAGCCACCATTGAAATTTTAGTTAGAAGTGGCTGATAATACAAACTTTTCATTATCCACGTATGTTTTTTTATACGCCCACATGAAATGTGGAGCGTATATTGTCGTCACCCATGTCCGTCGGTCCGTCCGTCCGTCCGTCCGTCGGTCCGTCCGTCCGTCCGTCCGTCCGTCCACAATTGCTTGTTAACACTCTACAGGTCACAATTCTTTACGGATTTTGATGAAACTTACTGAAATTGTTTATTATCACCCAAGGATGAACCCTATTGAAAATCAAAAGAATCGCAAAATATTTGATATGAATTATTGCCCTTGTTCTTTAAAACGCGTTCGATTTTGAGCTTGTTAACACTCTACAGGTCACAATTCTTTATGGATTTTGACGAAACTTGCAGAAATTGTTTAATATCACACAAGGATGAACCCTATTGAAAATCAAAAAGATCGAAAAATATTTAATATGAATTATTGCCCTTGTTCTTTGAAACGCGTTCGATTTTTAGCTTGTTAACACCCAAGGATGAACCCTATCGAAAATCAAAAGAATCAAAAAATATTTAACATGAATTATTGCCCTTGTTCTTCAAAACGCGTTTGATTTTAAGCTCGTTAACACTCTACAAGTCACAATTCTTTACTGATTTTGATTAAACTTGCTGAAATTCTTTATTATCACTCAAGGATGAACCCTATTCAAAATCAAAAGAATCGAAAAATATTTAACATGAATTATTGCCCTTGTTCTTTAAAACACGTTTGACTTTTAGCTTGTTAACACTCTACAAGTTACAATTCTTTATGGATTTTGATGAAACTTACTGAAATTGTTTATTATCACCCAAGGATGAACCCTATTGAAAATCAAAAGAATTGAAAAATATTTAATATGAATTATTGCCTTTGTTCTGTAAAACGCGTTCGATTTTTAGCTTGTTAACACTATGCAAGTCACAATTCTTTACAGAATTTGATGAAACTTACTGTAATTGTTTATTATCACCCAAGGATGAACCCTATTTAAAATCAAAAGAATCAAAAAATATTTAATATAAATTATTGCCCTTGTTCTTTAAAACGCGTTGATTTTTAATTTGTAAATACTCTAGAAGGCACAATTCTTTTTCTATTAGATTTTAATGAAACCTATTGAAATAGTTTATTATCACACAATAAACCCTATTGAAAATCAAAAAAATATTTGATATGACTTATTGGCCTTCTTGTTCAAAATAGGTTTTAGTTTTTAGCTCATAAACAGAGACGGATTTTGACTAAACTTGATGAATGCTTAACCCTTGATAAAATCTAGAAAAAAATGTTTGGACGACACTTAATTTAAATTCTGAATGAATTGTAGGCCTATGACTACAGGTTGAATATTTGATGGTTGCTATTTTCTGCCAAATTTTCAAACAAAGCTGCCAGTGGGCGTATATTACCTTGCCTGGCAAGCTATCTTTTAGATTAAGAGTACATGGATAATTCATAAATTTTCCTAACAATTTGCTTGAATAGACTCAATGCAAAAAAAAAGAACATCTTTAAAGGGGACCAGTCTTCATTTTTATTGGTTGATTTGGGTCTTGAATATTTTTAAGTATCCTTCAAATATATCTTAAATTAGACATTTCTCCTTCTATTTCTATAGATGACTTTTCTATATATTGCATAGTATCGCTAATGTGTAGTAGGGCATTATAACTTTCAAATGCTAATAATTATGGATTCACATGGATTTGAAGGCTCAAATTTCAATGGTGAGTTGTGATAACCAGTACTAAATTGCTGAGCTAAAAAAGTCCCCGTTTCTGAGACTTGGAAAAATCGACCCACGAAAATGAAGCCTGTGCCTCTTTAAGGCTTATCTGAGCCAAAACCTTTTTCACAATAATTGTTTAGGGATGCATTAGTCTTAATATCAAAGGAAAAGGGTGCTGTATATCCAATTTGTGTCCCCTCTGCTATGCAATATTTGTAGTATAAGAAATCACAGAAATTCTGTGTTAAAATTTAATCCTGATAAAAAATTTACCGGTATGAATAATTTCAGATGTGGATAAAAAGAGGAAAAGATTTCAGCGTGCAAACTCTAGAGCAAATATATATAGAAAATCTCGAAGTAATACAATCGAAGATGAGAAAGAAATTCTGCCATCTCAGTTTTGGCAAGACAGATTTACTGGAGAGAAAGTAGAATGGTCAAAGTAAGCTATCATAGTCCTTCATGAAATGCTTTTTATTTCTTTAAAAGACTGTGGCAATAATTCAAAATCTGGAGACTTTCAGAGTTTGTATGTGCTACGTTCTTGTTAACACAAGAATAGCTTTAATCAGTTACTCAGCTATGGGCATTCAAGAACAAAACAAAATGGCCATACTTTCACTTTCTTCTATTGTTAAATGAATATATACTTGTATATATACAAGTATATATTCATTTAACAATATTTTTTTTTTTTTGAAGAATGTAGTTGTGAATAATTCTATAGAGCTGATAATTTCATTTTGGTATTTTTTTTTCCTGAACAGATTTGAAGAAGCTATAGTGAAGGCCTTTAAGTCCAATATGGACTATGTGTTCTCTAGTAATGAAGATCAGAAATGGTTAATGAGTGTCTTACATCGTGAAATGGAGGTTGATTCCGATGACTTTTTACATTATGACAAATTTCAAGGTAAATGCTTTTGGAAATTCGCTAAGTTTTGCAAATAGTAATATTAAATTAATGCTTGTAGAAATTGAAGAACTCTGAAGCTTTGTTTTAGAAACTCACTTTGCTGACTTTGGTTGTGAGCCTTAGTTTGTTGATCATCATAGTACATGTGTCATATCCAACAACTTTCTTATTTTCTTGATTAAGATCATTTTTATACGCCCTCATGAATTTTTAGCTCATAAACACTCTAGAAGGTACAATTCTAGATGGATTTTTATGAAACTTTTTTTCAAACAAGGCTGCGTATATTACCTTGCCTGGCAAGATGTCTTTAAAGTTAGAAATGTTTTGTAGGATTTTGTACAGTTGATGATGAAATACAATCTGTATGGAAGAGAATTGAAGATCAAGCTAGAGAAAATTATGCCATGAAAGAAGTCTTTGATATGGACTCCTCTGTAAGAGTTGAAGCAATTGAGAATCTTGGTAGGTTTACCATTTAAAATACATATATTCTTTCCAAGTGTTTAGTCATTAACATGAAGATTGGGACTTTTGATTTCATCTGCATAAGATAATGTTGTGTTATGTATATGATTGTCTAGTATTCCCAATATTATAAAATATATAAAAACTACCATGTCATATGCTACTTGTCATAGCAAGATTAATCTTTAGTGGCATTAAAGGGATTGTAAAGTGATTTTCTAAACTTTGTATGTGTATCAGGGACACTGATAGCATCAATTTGCACTATTCCAATTTCCATTCTGACATCTGTGGTTCTTGCAATTCCACTAAAACTAACGTATTTTATGACGTCACTGATTGTGATCTGCATAGATATCAAGAGTAGATCGCTGTAGATCACTGTCAGTGAAATCACAAAACACGTTAGTTTTAGTGGAATTGAAAGAACCACAGACGTCGAAATGGAAATTTGAACAGCGCAAATTGATGCTATTAGTGTCCCCGATACACATACAAAGTTTAGAAAATCACTTTACAATCCTTTTAATATGTTTCTGTTTTGATTACCAAACACTGTAGATGTATCATATTGTATAAACCACTATCGGTCTTGGAACTTGAAGAACTTCCTAAACTTTATATTTTTCTATTCCAGCAAAATTCCGAAGTGCTGCTGTTATAGAAGCTTTACGTGATTTATTATCAGATACGGATGCTAATGTAAGGGCGGTAGCAGCTATATCACTGGCTAGAACAGAAGCTAATGATACACAAACTATTAATAGATTATTAAAAATATTAGGTGATAAAGATAGATTGGTTCGAGAAGCAGGTTGTTTAGCTCTAGGACATCTTCATTCAAAACAAGCTGTTTCTAAATTATTACATATGTGGTATGTATTATGATTTGTATGTAAAATGCTCTAGATTTTAATCAATCTGTGGTTTGGTCTGCAATTGGTGCCTCTGTCTAGGAATCCAAATATCTTGAAAAATAAACAATTCAGTTTCTCAGGTCTAGTTGTTCAGAGTGAACAATGAACTCAGCCCTGTGTGTTATAGGCGGTGCAATTTAAGGATTCCTCAATATAGTTGAAACAGAAAAAGAGCCCTGTCCTGCCAAATTCCCTCATTGCACACTACATGACCTGTCCTTATCAGCCAAAACAAATGTAGAACTTCTTTTCATTTCTATTGGAAGTGTTATTGAAGGAGAGCCCTTGACAATTTAACTAGAATCTTTAACTATTATATCTGTTTATTACAGGAGAAATGATGTTATATCTCATGTCCGAGAAGCAGCTGCTGTGGCCTTACAACAGATAGGTGGTACTGAAGCAGAACAAGCTATGCATGTGACCAAAGTATTAGCAGATGAAATCAGGCAGTTGACTGAAGATTCTTAAAATTGCCTCTATGCTGATCTGAATTGTGACAATAGTTTTTGTTTTTGGTAATTTGATTGACGTGTGATGCTTTGAACATCTTGGTTTTATGTTGCCTTATTGAAATAATTGCGCACAAGAAAATAAATTGTCTGCCAAGGAGTCATCAAAAATATGCATGATAAAGTCACTGCATTTTGCTTTTTTATACAAACTTAAATGGCCCAGATTAAATAGTCATTGCAGACTTTTTTCAGACCTATAACTCATATTGTGTCCCCTGAAAATGTCCCCTGAAAATGTCCCTAGTCTGGGACATGTCTCTTAAGTTGAAAACCCAGGGCTTAAGGAATGCTATTATTGCTATGTAATAAATTTGAATGTTTGAAAGTTCACGTGAAACTTTTTTTGCTATCAAATTTGCCAACTGTCAAAGATATGCCAAAAAATACTTAATATTCTTATTGAGATATTGATTTCCCATGACACTTTGTATATCATATATGGTAATATTTTTATTTTTTAGCACTGGTCATATATTATCCCTTTGTATTCATCCTAACTGTTATCAATAACTTTATCATTATTGAAGTTGCTCAAATCAGGGATTTACATGACTGTTTCTATTATTATTTTGATATGTGGTTTATTTACTAAATACTCTGAAGAAGCTGTTGAGCTGAAAGCATGCTAAGATAATCTATATAAATATGGATTAAATAACAACTTGTTCTCTCGAAAATGGATTAAATGTGTTTCATTTCACCAAAAATAGAAGACAACCCTGGTTTCTTATATATTTACAATGTATTTATATATACTATAGCTTATTTTATTTTATAGACTTGGTTGATGAATATTTGCCTTAGCATTTGTTAAAGGGGACCAGTCTTCATTTTTATTGGTTGATTTGGGTCTTGAATATACTTGAGTATCCTTCAGAAGCACTAGAAATGTACGAAAATTGCATATTTCCTTCAAATACACTGTATATCTTAAATTAGACATTTCTCCTTCTATTTCTATAGATGACTTTTCTATATATATTGCATAGTATCGATAATGTGTAGTAGGGCATTATAACTTTCAAATGCTAATAATTATGGATGCACATGGATTTGAAGACTCAAATTTAAATGGTGAGTTGTGATAAGCAGTACTAAATTGCTGAGCTAAAAAAGTCCCCGTTTCTGAGACTTGGAAAAATCGACCCACGAAAATGAAGCCTGTGCCTCTTTAAGGCTTAAGTTTAATTTACTAAAAAACAGACCATTTTCATGCTGATATTACCATAACCATTCGTTTGAATGATAAGCATGACAATATTGGCATGACTTTGAAGACTGGCTAAACCTTTTGAGATTTTATTGTTCATCAATAGCTGAATATTTCAAAGTCTAATATTATATTATATTCTCGAGTACTAAAAAAAACATAACAAAATGTGGCCTTTTCTTATAATTAAATCTTGCATGTAGTTGTAGTTTATAATATAAGATATTCCTAGATCTAATATTTCTATCTGTGATATCACTATTTTGAGGACTTTTGTTAAAACATTCAAAATCAATATCCCATTAGAATGTCCTAAAATTTTGTATACATGTACATTCATAATTTATACAAAATTTTCTTACTTGTACAGTTCTTGTATATTTTGTATTGATATATATAGTTATCTATACTGTTCTGTTAAATAAATAATCTGTATATTAAACTTTCTGTAGAAAATATGTGAATTTTCAAAAACCCTGTATTTTTAAAACCAAATTAATATCCCTACCATCATGGTTTTCATAAAACAATATCATTTATTTTGAATAATTCATATTTCCAAAAAGCACATAATTGTTTAATCTCAGTATTTTTGAGAAAAGGAAAGCCTGGGAATGTAACAAAGTATCTTTCTAAGTGATCAAATACCAGTTCTTTTCTCAGAATGGTTTGTTTAGGTGTTCTAGGCATAACCTTATATTTCACATTATAGCTTCTTATATTTCTCTTCAAATTCAGTCTCTTTTCACTTATCTTGGGTTCAAAAGTATTTGAATGATAGATAATTCATTGTCAGAACAAATCAGGTTAGACTACCCAACCTATTTTCACTTTCCAGACCACAGCAAGTTGATAATATCACTTCCTGTATCTCTTTCATTTCATCTGTAAAAAGATATTATATAGATTATAGCAGATGACATTTAAGTTCAAGTAACCAGAACATCCATTGAAATGTACATTTTTACATCCTATATTTTTCTTTAGAAATGCCATACAGTGTGCAATGAGGGACATTTAATTAAGAAAGCAGCCTACTCTTTTTCAATTTCTATTGCACACAGGCTTTTTTAATGTCAGACACTCAGACCTGCATTTCTGTCAGGGAGAAACTGAATTGAGACCTAAGTCTGAACATGCACGCATCTCGGACAGAGCAATGAATATAAATACATCATAATTAACAAAATGATAAAGCTTACCTAAATTAGAACATTTTAACATGAGAGCTGGTAGTTGTTTACGATAATACTGAAGTAGAAATTTCTGACAAGCTTTGATAGTTCCTGAAAATATGACAGAAAAACATAATTGGTCATTCACCATTGATATATAAAGCCAAAAGTTAATCCCATAATATGTGCTTATGAAATATACGTTATTTGGTTAATCAAGGTGGTTTATGTTTGTAGGATGTTTCTTGTTGAATGTTTTACATCCATGTCAGGTCTAAGACCAAGGTCCCTCAGCGTACAACCAAAAACAGCTCATTCAAACTCCCAGCAAGTATCTCAAAGTGATTTTACCTCCTATATGAAGAGTTCTACAAACAATATCAAATATTTTGATTTTCTTGAGGAACATTGTGACTGCTGTTTGTAGAAGTTTATGAGCACCTCTTCTAGCTTTAACTAATATAACATCTTGATGATTACTCATATACTTTACTACAATAAAAATTCAGATGAAGGGTACCGATATTCTTGAAATCTGCACAGTTTTTAGTTATGTCTCAATTGATCATATGATGCATTCTTGAACTATTCTAGGCGAAATGGCTACTTGACTCTGCTCTGAAAGGATCTTTTAATTTTCAAATTATGCTAGACAAGTCAATTAACAACCATTTTTAAAACAAGTATCACAAGATCCTTTTTACCAGCTTGTCTCTAACCAAAGCTCTTGGCATTGAAGCTGGCTTGACATGAAGAACCTACCATGCAAAGAGTTCTGTAATATTCCTAGACCAAAATCACCATGAGCTTGTAGAACTGCTGCCTTGATTGCTGTATTGACATCATTGTTATTTATGACATATTCTACAGGTTTCTTGTTGACATACACTATCTCAAATACAATATATCTATAAACAAACAATATAAAAAATAATCTTACTTTTTCATAAGAAATGTTCATGGCCATAAATAATAAATTTAATAAGAATTGGAACAGATGTTCACAGTGCTGAGTGACAGGGTAGCCTATAGGCCAACACCTAAAAATCTAACATGTCACAGCCTTTCCAAAGGTTGTTTAGACATTTTCTACAAGGCTTAATGGCTTCCAGATCACACAGGCACTTCATGATTCTGTTTATGGGTAGGGCAAAGGTAAATGATAAATTTATATTTTGTCATCTGTGAGATATCCAATGGTGACAAGATCAAGGTGTTTGACTGAAATCATATCTTTAACTATAAAATTAATCAATAGAGTAGAGTAGAGTTTGCAATGGGAGAAGACCTTAATTATCTGTAGTGTAAGGCCCGGAACTTGGAAGGGTCTTTTTGTTTTAGATGGATATATAGACTATGTCTATGGCGAGTCTCTCGGATTATATATAGCCATATTAATATTATGCATATTATGATTATTATACTTATAGGTATGCATTGATGAACCGAATCCATGTGTCCGTGGATCATCAGTTTTGTTTTCTCAAAGATAGCAGACATGCCCTTGGGATCCAAAAAATGAAAATGAATTGACCCACCTGTGCTTTATTCTAACCATTATTTTAAGTTTTCATCAAAATGTTATTCAAGCCGGCGTCATCCAACGTGTTGATGTTTACCTTTTTTTACCATAAGGCTGGATGAACATGACTATCTCGGTCAAATCGGACATAAATCTAATCGACCAAGACCATCATCATTGTTGCACAAACGGCCACTCGGTAGGATATTGTTCAGGTTTTCAGAGGAACATTTTACAGTACTTTTATGAGAGGACTTGATGGACCTTTATGTAATATTGGGATATATAATGTAAGGAGAATCGAATATAACTTTTTTAATTGTCAAAGTAGTTCAAATGTACAAATCCACCGTCCCGTGGAATTAGGGTTATAAGCCAATTAAGGGATGCCTTTGTTGACCGTGCATACTTCTACAAGTAAGAAATCAAAGAAAGTTTTTTATTTCAAATCTATTTATTGGTTGAGTTTCTAATAAATGGAATTATATGCCTTTTTTACCATTTTGTAATGTTGATAACCAGTTTTGAAGCCAAATACAGGTACCATTTAAAAGGTTTAATCTCTGCTTTATCTGGGAGAATTTCAAAGGGCATATAAGACCATTTGAAGAACAGAACATTGAACACAAATATAACAAAAAGCCGAAAGCCACGTAATAACAATTCTTTATCACAAATCATCACATCTCAAAAAACCATATTTTCAAAACTCAACATCTTCAATAGCAGGGATATGAAAAATCTTTTTCTCGATCGAGATACTGTAGTGTTGAATTTGAGAATAGTGCTTTTTGCCTAGAATAACAAGACTATACCTTTACATCTAATATTACATAACACAATTTAAATTCAACCCAGACTCCCTACAACGTCCCATTACACATTGCTATTTGACTTAACATGCATGGAGCATTAATTTGAAACCGACGGCGCTTTACAAAATGTATAACGTAGATTTAAAAGCGGTTAACAGAACAGAAACAAGCAAGCATCTACTAACGTATCTAAGCTAAAATGATGACCTAAATTTCAAAAGCACGTGTAAAATCAGTATGTTTGTTATGTAATAAGTTAAGATTAAAATAATGACGTATTTTAATATATTTGAGTTCGTTGATTCATAAACTGTAAGATAATCTCGGGTTTTTTACAGAACGCATATTTTTTTTACAGAAATATACAATGTTTCAAATATTCAGTAATATTTATTAATCTGAATTTAATTAAGGATTTTGAATAATTTGGACTAATTTTCTAATTTATTATGAATGAAATACCAATAGGAGCCTGTGGGCCTATATATCTCCGGTTTTCTTGCTAAGAATGGCTAGGCGATACTTATAACACAGTCGAAGTTTAGAAGCGATGTCAATATTATATAGCCTGGAACCTGATATAAAGATTCTTATTCTTTCTTTATTGCAACAAATATCAAAAACTGATAATAAATTTGAAATTTTAACACAATTTGTAGTAATTTTGTTCAGTATTGCGCCATATATTTTTTTCTATGCATGATTTATTTACATTTATTACATCACTAAGTATATCACATTATCACAATATTTATAGGTTGTATAATTTACATTTATAGCACATGTGATGCGTGATCATAATATTCTTATAACAAAATTTACAATTATACATTAACAATGGAATATACTATGGAATGAGGTTTCATGAGCATTTATATTCTTATGGACACGTCTCTGAAACAAAGTTCAGAATCTGATAAATATGCTCATGGAAATGTGGTTGCTTACAATCTAGTCAAAAACAGTTTTAATTGCAATTTTCTTTGGTAAATTTTAAATGAAATTGTCCGAATACTTGTTTAACGAATTTCCCGAATTGTAATCCATGTACAGCATTCTAAATGGATACAGCAAAGGTACATTATGTGGTCTTTCAAAGAGAAAAAAGCGAAGCAAGACAATTGACAATGTTACATCTAAGACAACAATCGATATGACTAGAAATATACTTAAAAAACAACTACAACATGATCATTGGATGTAAACCCTGATACAGGATGGATGGTATTGGATGGAATGATCTGAATTTTCAATATCTAAATTTTCAATATCTTAATTTCCATTATCTAAATTTCCATTATCTGAATTTCCAATATCTAAATTTTCATTATCTGAATTTTCCATTTCTAAATTTTCAATATCTTAATTTTCAATATCTAAATTTTCAATATATGAATTCTAAATATCTAAATTTTCAATATCTAAATTTTCAATATCTGACAATGGAATAACTGAAAATTCAATTTATCAGTATCAAATGATCTTGACAATGATCTGATATTAGACAAAACTTTCAATATCTGAAAATATTTATCTGAAATGATTTCTTAATATTTACGTTTTGAAGACTGACAAGACTGTTTTTAAAATGCTATAATATTGCAGATGACTATTACTGTAAAATTGAATGTATTCAAGTGACTAGAATCTAAGAGATAATTTAAAAACTAAAATCAACAAAAAATCAGAGATCTAAATATAAGATATTTCACTAAAGAGTTTCCTGGTAAACTGGTACCAATCTGAATGGACTACGGTGATTGAGTAGCTAAGCTATGACCGTTGACCAGATAGCACAAGTTGAGATTTCTTACATGAATAATGATGTTATTTTTACATTGCTCTTGATAATGATTTGAATACATAGGCTAAATATGCCGATATTATTCGGAATGATCATGATTTGAATTAAATTATTAAATTACAAAGGGATGCAGCCTTCAAATTATTCTCTTTGACTTTTAACTTTGTAGTAAAACCTATTTTAGGTCTTAGGATACAATGGTTCCAACACGGATTGTTATCACGAAGCAATTTTCATCATCTGAATTGAGTAATTGTCTGAATTGATCAAGGCTTTTATATCGCAAAATAAGATTTCCTTCTGAAAATTGTACTGAATAGTTAGCCTACAAGTGAGTTCAATCAACAGTATATGATTAAAAGTAAGAAAATAATTAAAAGCCTGCATCCCTTTAATGTGTTTATTAACATGGTTTCTGATGTGTACCCTATACTACGAATTACCCTGTTTTTTGATATTTCTAGTAAAGAAATTGCCAGGCGTTTTAGATTTCGACATTTGTTCTAATTTTACTTCAACTTCTTCCTTATCGGATTCTTCTTGGATTCTTTTATGAAGTTGGACATCCAATAATTCTTCCATATCAGCCTAAAATAAAAGGAATATTCAATTAATATTTGGTAAAATCCTTTATACGAAAAACAACAGCTATTCGGGCACAAGCTTGTTACAATCCAAATGATATTTTGGTCGTAAATTTGCTGGTCGAAAATCTGCACAAATAGAAAAAAAAATGGAATAGATTTTTGATTTTTTCAAGTAAGTTATATTCAACTCGAGTTCGCTTCGAGTCTATTGTATGTTTGACATTTAATGATGCATCTTATCTATGCATGCGTCTTTTCTTTGGAAATATACATTAAACACTGTGGATAAAGGATTGATATTGCAACCAAAAAACAAAACATTCGTAAGGTGAAGCAAACTAAAATTAACTAAAGAGAAATTAATCCATGATTCCATATATGACCTACAGGATGAGAGCCTCATGCAAACTTATGGACATTCTTTGGCGATTCTAAGTACCGTTTCAATTATAGAGTAGGCCTAATTCGAATAATTTGTCAGACGGTTTCCCAGAGGAATACAGATTACAGACAACAATTAAGAGGATTGATGACCATCGACTGGTACAAGGAAATATGCTGACGATCTGCAAGTGTGTTGAGCACCAAAGTTCTGAATAATGCCCTATATGATGTCAAGGTCATGCTAACGCGTGGCAGTGTGATATTTTTGACCAATACCTTCAATAAACCCAGATACACCACAGTTCCCAAATAAGAGGAAAGATCTCGGAGGATTCACAAAGCACACAATGAAAGAATGGTTCACCTTCGATCTGGAATCATGGATAAACGCTACCTATCCACCTAAAATCACCAAAATTACCATGGAATGAACCTATATTGTCTAAATACCCTAGCACAGGCCTTCTCAAATGGCGGCACGCGACGCCCTCGAGAGTGGCCTGCTAAAAGGCTCCACTCGCCTAGCTGTCTTTGTTACCTAAGCTCTATTTGGCTCTAAGACTCTTATATATCTTTCATAAAATACATTTGATCCTTTACAAAAATTAATTGAAAAGGCCTGCCCTAGCATCAAAAAGCGATATTCTAAACTTCCAAGGTATCTTTCTTAAGCTGCAAACAACCTGTAAACCTAATTTAACAAAAAGTGGAATTTTGCAAGAGAATGTATTAATACGTGATAATGCATAAAGTATCCGTCCCAGCCTACGTTCTAACCAAACGTTTCGAGGTTACACATTTTGCCACAAGCAAAATGACAAGCATGTAGGGACGTTAATTCAGGCTGTGATCCACTTACCTGCCATTGGTCGAGTTCTTGTGAAAGCAGGACTTTCTGTCTTATAGCTCCTAATAGTTGGTTATTTAAATTCATCATTTCTAATTTACATTGAGCTAATTCAGTTTCTAGTTCTATATTCCTGAAATTATAGATAATGGTTTTATTACCTTTTCTTGGAAAGAGCACTCAATGAACACTGCCAATAGAATCAACTTCAAATCGCATTAATCTGCCTACTTTCGGTAAGGTTGAAGGTTGAAATATTATGCAATCACATGTCCGTTCTTGCAAATTTGCAAAAGGTTTCTAAATCATATGCCATAAAATATGGAGGGGAATCACTGTCAAATTATTCACAAAGTCAAACGTGAAAACAAGGAGTCGGCTTTCAAAGTAACGAAGAGTAATGACAAGCATCAGAGAATTATACGAGAAATCGGTTGTGAAAGAAATTTACCTCTGAGAAGCTTCGTCTCTTTCTCGTCTGGTTTGTTGTACAACATCATCTGTTGTGAGGTTTTCTACGAGGTTATTCTGTAGTTTATCTCGTTCAGCTCGAATTAAAGAGAGCTGATTATGTTGAGCTTGTAACTAAAATTTCATGATGAATACATTTTAATTGCAATATTGATGAACATGTATTTTTATTTAGATATATTCAAAATTCAATCTATAAGGTTATGTTTAAAAAAATATACATAGTAAAAACTCTACGTAAAGTTTAAAGCATGCAAAATATATTTTTCTGTGCCATACGATTTATGATATACGTGTATATGGTTTTGAGATGAACAATCCAAATCAGTTACCAAACAGCATCGCGCATTACAATTTCTGAGAACAATATTGAGAGCAAATTTCTGTTTCAATGATGTTTATTTGTATAGAAAGACGCATCTCTACGGTGCTGTTTCTTAATGAACATCAGAAATCGTTTGGCAAAGCTAACTACATAAAATTTATAAATATACAGCTATCATTAAGTCCAGTCTAAAGAGGGGAAATTTTTCATAGAGTTTTTGAAATGGGTCTGAAGTATATTTACATGCAACTGAGTATTAAAAACTACAAATATAATCCGTGAATAAATTAATAATGTATAATATTATATATAACTAAAACCAAGTGATGGTACCAAATAATGAATATGATGTGCCTTCACTTTAATACAGTTGTTTGAAAGCGATAGACAAGCTGCAAGACTTCAAAAAGCAATTTATTATCAAACCAATTCTTAGCGTAAAACTCCATTTCATTTCTTACTGGTTATGTTTCTCTATCGTTTAACTTCATTTAATTAACTTTAATTTCAACTTGTCAGAATAAGTTTCGTCAACAAAGAAATCTGATTGGCTCAATCAAATATCTGAACAACCAATCAAGTCCTCTAATCAAGGCTTTAAAATTAAAGGCTAACGAAATATTTTCTGGGCTGTGCTTATTTCACTATGGAGATAGAAGCGTGGGCGAATTATCGAAAAAAGAATAAAAAATTATGGGAAAATAAATGATGAATTCTCTATTTTTGAAAAGGTTTCTGAGTTTTTGAGACATCTCACCTTATTAATTAAATACTGGCAAAAGCAGAAAAATACAAAACATCAATTTTGGCTTTCTAGATATTTTATGTCATGCGACATTTAACTACAGTTTACAAATCAACAATGGCATACGAATGACTCTATATCATTAACATTGCTATGATTAAACGTGAACCGGAAGTCTGTTGTTGCCACTATTGCTATGAGTAAGTATGAACCGGAAGTCGTTTACTGTTGCTATTGCCATAAGTAAGTGTTAACTGGGACTAGTTTTTTGTCGCTATTGCTATCAGATGGTGTGAACCGGAAGTCGTTTGGTGTTGCTTTTGCTGTATTGCTATGAGCAAATGTGAACCGGAAGTCGTTAATTTTCGCTATTGCAATGAATTAATGAGAACCGGAAGAAGCTTTAAGCTACCCATCCTCTCATTTGTTAGTAGGAACAATTTGTATTTTCATTGCATTGAGCAAGCTACTAAGGACAATATCAAACGGGATCTGTCCTGAAGAGATAAATCTTTTGTTTTTAAATATTTAATTGAACTGAAAGGTTTATACATACCTTATGCGCCATATTGGAGAACTCTCTGTTCTTCTGTTCAAGTTGTTCATCTCGTAATTGAAGGTCGAGTTGGTTTTGTTCCAGATGACGATGTGTCATATCTAGTTCCCGTTGTAGTTCACCAATATGTTCTTCCATACCAGCTACAGCTCTGGAATCAAGTCCCATCATATCACTCTGAAATATGAGGTCAAATTTAGAGAATCGGTAGTAATGTCAGACATTAGCAGTTTCAAATATGTCAATGTCAATATGTCTCTGACACCCAAGGTTTTGAATCTGCTGTTGCCATATATATATCTAGTCACTATGGGAAATTTTTGTTTGCATCCGAATACATCGACCAGGTCAGAATTTTGTTCCACTTGCTGAGAAAACCTCTCAGACGAGATTTCATGAAGTTCGGGTTAAGTTTAGAACTTGCTCAAGCCACCTGAACTTTTCGTTTTATAAGTAAAATATACTTGAGCCAGGTCCAGCAACTAGCTTCACTTTCTGCTTATTTTTCTGCGAAAAGTCTGTTGGCTCACTTGTTTACATACACTGTGACAATCTCAACATCTTGGTAAAAGATTTGAGACTTCTTATCCTTCCAAACTCTCTTTCTCGTGAGATGTCTTGAAAGTGCTTTTTGATTTGTATAGTTAAAATGGGTTTAACATGAATGAAGGACATGGCTTGGTTTTTTGAGACACAGGTATAGCTACATGGACTGAAATTCACGATGTAGAACAGCGAATATATATTCCGGAACTTGAATTCTTGAAGAACATCATATCAACAATACTTACTCTTCTATGAGGGAACATCTGCATATCTTCCATCAAGTCCCTCAACTCTCCCAATAAACCAACAAGTTGAGCAGCCTTATCTCCCCTTGATGAGCTCTCGTCATCTAAAGATAGTGTTAACGAGCTTGAAACGTCTTCTCCTCGAATTTCAGCAATCATTTTCCTCAACTGTCTATACACATCTATCACCACCTTTCTCATCTTAAAGAGAATACAAAAAAAATCTTAATGGCAGTAGAGCATTAACAACGTATTTGTTCCCATTACAAACCCTCTTGCATACTTGTAAAGCAGTTACAATACGTTTAACAATTATGAGAGCCCACAGAAAGAACCATATTAAACGTTTAGTGATTCACAAGTGACCAAGAGAATTAAGGTAATAAATCTATTTGAGAGAAAAACATCGTTGTCTGCACCAATGCTATGGATATGGAGCTTGTTCTTACATGGTTGATACTGAAAATAATTAAATTCTTACGATATCATCTTCCATATCAGGACCGGGGGCATTTGGACGGGGAAATTCAGGTAAGAAGTCAAGATCTGGTGACATGGTAGAATGAGCTAATAGACCTGGTAATTCTATATCATCATCACATTCAAAATCATCCATATCATCCAACATCTCGGCAGACATTGATCTATGCCAACTATCATTGAGAGATAACTGAAATACAAAAAGAGATATGTTCTTTGTTCATATGAAGTTCTTGCCAAGTTTGATTTAGACAAGGAATTATATGGAATGCCTTAATACAAGATATCCAGAGGAATTTTAGATAAACTTCAAGATTTACCTGATCTGAACCATTTGATGTGGACGGTGTTCGGACCTTTTCTCTACTAGATAACTGAGATAGTTCACTAAATAATGTCTGAGATGTATCACTTTTATTACTTTCATTAGCCTTGTCTCGAGTCACATGATCTATTGTGGCCTGTAAGTGGAGGTTGGTTTCTTGGAGTTCCGTTAACTCTCGAGTCTGTTTGTTAATCTGAAAAAATGACATTAAGACATTAATAAGTTAAAAAATTCTGGTGACCTTAAATAAGTCATCGTCGTCAATAATTCAAGTCCGGGAATGGTCAAAACCAAGCGGTTTGACAAAGGACCAGCTGATGGAAGAAGGAACAATCTGGGTGAAAAAGTTGAAATAGTTGTTTCTTTCCATGAACAATTAGCCTGTGTTGAGCAGGACATAAGAACGTTAGAAACATGAATACAAATATAATTTCAAACCACCCTTGCTTCATTCTCAACCATAGCTACTTGAACAACATATTGCATGTTCACTGTCCTGAAGTTCACTGTGCCATTCTATCACATATCTGGAACTCTATACCACAAATAGCGAAAACTGTCTTACCAAAACATCCTTTTCTATGGATTGTCTTTCTAACATTAAAATACGTTCTTGTGTTTCTTCTAAAGAACATGAATTAGAGAGTTTATCTTGAGTTAAACCGTGAACTCGTCTTTCTAGATCCTGTTTTCTATCGTTAAGAATGTCTATTTCTTGTCTCATCAGCTCGAGTTGACTGTTATGTTCTGAACTATTAGTATGTCGTATTGCTATTTTATCTTTTAATTTCTGGATTTCTTCCGACAGCTCTTCTTCTCTCATGTTACCCTGTAAATAAAATGGGGACGTTAGCAAGGATATATTTAGGAAATATGACTGTCCTACAGGCCTGCAGCTACATGGGACAATGCTGCAATGCACCTCCAAAATATTGGCTTGTTTTACATCCAAGTCGATAATGTCACATTACAAGCTGGTAAAAGTTGAGGTCAAGACCTTCATTTTAATTGGACATTAAGGCAATGCTTGATAACAAATTTACAACATAATTATGTTTGATGGGTTTTGTTTTTAAAACAAAAAATGTTTTGGTGGTAGTTCTAGTATATATGTAGATAAAGAAATAGAGACTAAAGAGTGTACAATACAGGAAACAAAAAGTTGCAAATAATGTAAGTAGGTATTGATAAAGGTTCCTGATATATATCAAATCAAAGGCTAGAAAAACTCTGAATCCCTTGGAGATATCATATAGATACTCTAGAAAATCAATGTCAGTGTATCGTATAGTATTTTATCTTTAATCAGGATATTAAAAGTTCTGTGGGAATATCAACTGGTCCAGTATAGAGAAAACTCCTTTGAATAGTGAATAGATAGAGAACAAAGTGTTTGTGAATGCTTTGATAGAAAGTAAAAACTGCTTTATGTATGGTTACATCAATATCGAACTCATTAGATGAGGCAGTCAACCGACTCTGATAAGCTCTTTTACTACTGTTTGAAGTTATACTAGTGTAAAATTAGACTTGTTCATTATTATACTGATAAAAGCATATCGTTATCTCATAGAATCCAAAATAATTAAAGGGACACTTCGCCATCCGTTCGACTAACCGTATCTTCTTCTCAGAAAAAGATTGTTTATTTAAGCTAATCAGTAATTGCGTTCAGGGCTCACCATAGAAATTAGAGTCTTCAAATCTACATGCATTTGTATCCATAATCATCTTCGTTTGCAAGTCGAAAATACAACTCATTTTTTTGTGAGACAATGCTATACATAGAAAAGTCATATAAAAAATAGAAAGTGAAATGTCTATTTTGAGGTATATCGTGCAGTTTTACTACTTCTTAAGACCAATAACATATATTCAAGACATTAATCAACCACTGAAAACATACTATAAATCAAAACTTCGACGCAAACGACGTATCTATCGGATAGAGCCAATAGGAAAGAGCGTGCGTCTATAAATTTTGGGTGCAGTTGAAAAAGACCCCCCCCCCCCCCTTTTCACCTTTACACACATAAACCATAAAGTTATACTTCTCAAAATGAAATTTGTAAAGACATTTTTGGAAATATTCCGTTATGCTATCAAAATATGAGCCCTTCAACTTCGGAAATAACTTCGAGCAAATTATTATATACATTGAATTGCGTCGTCATAGTGCTTCGAATTTTTCAGCAAAGAACAACCATGCCACGTACTATTATATTAACTCAGCAGATCTTAGACTATAATCCAATTAATATGAGTGTATGCAAGTGGTACATGTGTCAAGTCTTATAACTAGTGAATAATTAATAAGATATAGAAGATGAAAGAGGTGGTGGTTTAATGAAGTGAATGTAAAGATAGTTTTATTAGTTTAGTATATAATCAATATGTTCGTACTAGGTGACATGACAGTTCACATATCATTATCATACATTAACATCTGTCAGCGCTTAGGTATATATGTATTTCATTTTATGTCATGACATTACTTTATATTACTGTTAGGTACACATGTATTTCATTTCATATGTCATGACATTACATTTTATTACTGTTAGGTACACATGTATTTCATTTCATATGTCATGACATTACATTTTATTACTGTTAGGCACATATATATGTATTTCATTTTATGTCATGGCATTACTTTTTATTACTGTTAAATACTTGTAAATGAATACAACGTAACACAATTTTCACTGTGATGTGTTTTATGAACAATGACAAAATTAATTCTAAGATTTAAGGATGACAGAAGCGATTTTTATATTTCTTTTCTCTCATCTTTCAATTGTGCACAACTTCTGGTACCATCTGAAGCCATTCCCTTTTTTTACCGTTAGGCATATATAATTACATTTATAGTTTCATCACCACTCCCATTAGGACATTTTTGTAAAAATTGCATATTTATTGATGTATAGTTACAACCTTTCTTGTAATCTGAAACTATACTCTATTACCGTGTTGTTCAACGAGGCTTCGTTTCGAAGAGATGGTATCACTCACAATGTCCTTTTTGTATTTCATTAAATCATAAAATGTTTGTGTAAGTTCTTGTATGAAAAGGACCTAAGGACCTAACAGGAGTCAGAGACTTTTTGTACATATTTTAACTGTAAAAGATTAATTTTGGGAAAGCACGGAACGTACTTGATGAAAATATTTAAATCATCTCATTAAAACATCAATAAATATATGAATTTCATAGTCGATAGATCTAAGCAACTGATAATAATATAATATATGTAATTGAAAAGCATGGCACAATATTCAATTTAGTGTCATCAAGTACTAACTGAATATTATTACATGTATATGATATATTACAATATTTATCAACCTGTATCTCTGACATTATTATATAATAGCATGAAACTGTCTGAATTGACCAGAAGAAATATGGCATCTTTTATAGTGCAGGTTATACCGACATATAGTAGATCTTTGGACAATATAAATATGAACGAATAACGAGTGAAAGTTATACTCTTATCCATCTACAGTGTACGCAAAAATATTGATTGAAATATGCCTCAATATCACACACAAGCATGCAACTTGTTACATATGAAATATGCTATTTATTAGCATTTGGCGTAACCATACTAGTAACATAATGGAATAATGCAACGTTTATTCAAACTAATACGATTAGACTGAAATATTATTATGCTACAACAGCAAAAACATGCAACTTGCTACATATGAAATATGCTACATTAGCACTTGCATATGCCATACAAGTAAACATAAGAAATATGTCAGATTAGCGTATATTATATATTGTATGCTGATGTCAGTATAGTATTAGGTCAACCAGGTCTGTAAATATTGATACATTTTTAATTACTAATAAAAGGAGGTCAATTGATTTACGTGTTTTGTATTATTGTCCTTTTCTAAATAAAGAACTCATGTTATTGGTTTTTCGATCAATCAGCCGTCCTTTGTTTGAAACATTGGGTCCTTGATTAGTTCGTATTCATGATCACGGTCATATTTTGTAATGCTTTCAAACCAACATTCAAACATAATATTGCCTATGTTATCATACATGCAGCCAGGTAAAGTGACACACCCACTTTGTCCTATGATCTTACTTTGTGCGTCATTGTGCATACAAACTGTTGTAAAGTGGTAAAGTTATCACTGATCAAAAATACTGCTTTTTATGTCGTCTTGTCACCATGGTGAGAAGTTTCAAAGCAATATACAATTTTACAGGCTGAAAATAGTAACCCCCTTCTGACCTGAACATGTCACTAACAATATGTCGATATAGCACTATTTTTCATTATCAAATCAGTTATTTTGCAATTTGAAGTATCAGTCGCGAAATGTACAAAAAGAATATCCGTTCAAAAGAAACGTCAAAACGTTGAATTCAAAATTGAGAGTTTAAAGATAGCAAAAACCAATGTCCTGTCAGAAATTGTTTAGAATACTGTAAATTGTCGAAACGTTATAAATTATATTATATGAGTATTTACTGCGCAATAAAGATATTTCATTAATTGAACAATGCCTCTATTCAGCAATAATAATTAACAATATTGTTAGTGTTTTTCGTTCATGTATTTTATAGTAATGAAATATCGATTGTCGTGTAGTTGATTCCGGTCTCTGCTGATTTCATTTTTATCAACCGGAAATCAACATACTATCGATTTTACATCTAATCCAACTGCAATTATCTTGGGTCTCATTAATCGAGAATATGTACCTGGAGTCTCAACTGATCGAGGCTATGTACCGTTAGACTTATTCATCTAGTGTCGCCAGAGACTTTTTTTTAATAAAAAAAAAAGGCATCCAATTCCAATCTGTGACAATGCCTTCCAGTCCATTCAAAGAGTTTACATTAATTCTATTAATCTGTTATACAATGCCTCATTATTCGAGGCTATATCAATAGTCTTACTATTCGAGGCTATGTCTACTTGTGTACCTGAGCGGAATAAGGTAAAAATGATCGATAAGAACTGGTCATTTATTAGCTGTAGGATTTAAAATAGGTATACAGTCTAGATGAATATATTTAAATTGGCACGATTCCATAAATAATAAAATATTCTAGACATTGATAAATTAGTTCAGGGTTTTCTCATTTTATTTATACGTCTCTCCCAATTCGGGTAAATTTCCTCGAAACAAAATGTGTTGCTCTGAAATGTTATAATATTCTTCATTCTATCCAAATCTGACAACGTCGAGGCACTCAGTTGAGTAATGTCAGTCCGACTTTTTCGATTTGAACAGAAAAAATATCCAGGATGTGCAACTGAATTTGGAATATGGGACACCTGATGAAACAATATGACTCAATTATAGTGTCATTGGGCGTATTCCTCTAGCACTTTAGGCGTGAAATATGGCTGGCATCATCAGCTTGAATTAATCATTTTGTCATGTTTAAACAGTCCCGGATGCAATTGAACCCATTACTGTATCATCAGCCAACTATCATAGTCATTGATAAATGTATAATCTTAAAACGACGTGCGACACCTGATAGCAGTCTGCGATAGACATGTCTTTCAATTTCAGAGACTCATCAAAGCAGATTATGCTTATTTGAAATTTTCATTATTTAATAATCTGCTAACCTGAATCTCAACTTCAAAGTGTTTTCAAAATCAATCATGCTTATTTTATTTGAAATTTTTAGTTTTACATTGATCTGCAGTATTTTATCTAGCCAATTTCAGAATTTCAGCGGTCATTAAGCATTGACTGATTCCGTTCGTGTTGCAATTTAAACCCATTTAGCATACTTAGTTTATTGAGTTATTAAAGGTATTTCTATAGTGTTTAATTGAACATGATTTCCTATGAAGAATTGTTAATGAGAGATAAAGCTAATGGGGGCGATTATCTCCTCTTTAATTCCTTATTATTCAGAATATAATATTGATTTCTAGCACACTTGGTAAACTCATTGTCACAATTTCAAGACTAAACCGTGACATGGTAGTTGGTGTTAAATTTTGCTTGGCACTATGACAGTTTTCTGAGGTCACAATGACCTTTCAATGAGGTTTCTAAACCTTTCATGTGGATCATTCGCATGTTCTGCCGATGACAGAAAAGCTCCTGAGATCTTAGGTATTTTTCCACTGGATTTCTAAAGGTAAACTTCTTGAAACTGCTGATGATTGAAGAATGACTCTATTTAACATCGACAAAACAGAATCTGAAACGTTGTTACTCAGAGTTTCTGGCTTTGCGATCTTCATACAACCGATTTAATTTACCTGGTTTCCCTACAAAAGATTTTATGAATATTGTTCTTTGAGAAGAAGACTTACCTGTCTAATTTGTTCAGCAAGACGTTCATTCTGCTGTACCAGATCTCGGATGGTATGTGAACGTTCTTTATCACCTAACAATGAGTTATGTTGGTTATCTTCTAGTTGTTGATGAAGGTGGTTTATATCATACTGTAGTTCTTTCACTGTATTCTCATATTCCATCTCCATCTTCTCTAATCTCATGTGTAATCCATATTTCTCCTGTTCTAGATCCTGTAATGATAATCATACCATAAGCTAATTAAACGAAATTATAGATTAAGACACACATACAGTTCTCCGTGGTCAGAGTGTGCGTTAAATAAAACATTGAAATTATCGTGTTGATCACCGGGTTCTTGTAAATACTGCGGAGGCATCATCCTTTGGTTTCTTCTGATGCTGCTGATGTTATTGGTTGATGTTGATATTTGATAGGTGGTGTTAATAATAATACAACATGTTTTAAGCAAGCGCATCCAGCATTTTGTCAAGACAAAATAAGAGTTTTCTGTGTTAAGGTTATGGACCATGTAACTCAAGGAATGGTTGAGGAAATTGTAATCTTCTATAGTGTAGGTCAAGGAAACATTAAGGATAGAGAACATGTATTTATTCGAAACTTTTAAGAATTAGCGTAGTGATCACCCTCTGAATACTGTGGAGGATGACTACAATGTTGCTACTGAGTTCGATGCTGTAGGTGATACATTTATTTGATAATGATGATGCTGGTGATGTAAAGATGATTGTGATGCTCATACTGTTGTTGATCATGAAGACTGTTTGAGTGAATGAAATTGTGCAAATACATGTATAATTATGTATGATTTTAATTATTCTATTTTTCAAATCTGTTATTTCATATATACTTGTAATATTGTTGTTACTTTTGTGATGGAAATGTTATTGGACTAGTTGTTAACACATAGCTTTGTTTCTGAAATGTGGTTAGGCTTACTTTATAAATCTGTGAAAGGACTGTGCTGTATTTAAATAAATACACATGTTATTGGACAATGAGACACGTAGATATCTATTCATGTAAAGATCAAAGTTTTAATGAGATTTGACTATTGATGAATTATTTTAATTTGAGAATGACCCAGGTCAGACAATCTTTTAATTTTTTAGAATTGTAACAGCTGACACTCTAGTCTTTAGATAAACATTTAATATCTTATCATTATCTCAGAATTACTTGTTTTTGAACGGATAAGACTTTTATCCAAAGCAAACCACAAGCAGTCTTCCGACAAGACATACCGTTGATTCGTAAAAGCCCGAACTTATCTGTGAGGGCAGGAGCAAATGCCCTATTTATATTTACTTTTCTTCCAAAAAGTCATCTTGTTTTGAAATAAACAATTATTTTTTAAACTATGTCCTGTAAACGTATTGAAACTCCTACTTTTTTGTTAAAACGTGTTATATTTTTATTTCATATTCTATTCTGATGCAATCATGATAGATGATTATCGATCAATCTAAAACACGAAATACGCAATATGCTTCGTTACACAGGGGCGTTATTCGTGTACTTAACGTTCATTATCTTATAACATGAATCAACAAGGTGTTAATAGTTCTCCTTGTCGTAAGCCTATTCAATTACAAAATATGACGACTTATCGATATCTATAGCTTTATTATGCAAAGTATAAACGAAAGATGGGAATATTACTGATCAAAGACATGAATAAATAGTACATGTATATTATTAAACCCAGGTCATGGTTTGAGGCAATAATATTTACTCTCTGATTCAGATCTTAGTAACGTCTATAAATGGATCATAAGTTCATCTATTTGATCCGGTTACATTATCAGCAAAATCTGATACAGTTATTTTCAATCAGATTTGGAGTTGAATAAGCCGAAACATAACAATATTGAGATTGATTTGCCAATTACAACATTTCGCAAGATCGGTTAATAGCTTTCTTGCTATGGTATGATCAAGAGCCTATATGATCACGACGATATGGACTTTAATGAAGGAATCACAACGAATAAGTCACCGTATTTCGGGAGTCTTAAGGAAAATTTATATGTAATTCAATAGCTGACCACCCTCTAAAAATTATTTCAAAGTTATTTTACATTCCATTAGCATTAATAAATATGACATGTTTGGAACGTTATGACCTAAGAACAAAACACCCACAAGTAACGTCAATCAGTTATCATAAATCTTGAAGAATAAAACGTGACAAAACATAAGATCTTGTTTAAAACATAACATTTAACCTGATAAAAAGGGAAATCAGGATAAGCAGGTTAATTAGCTAGTAATTGACAGTGAAGGTGTGAAGAGGACAGAAAATAGCCTCAGGTAAAACATTTTAAAACGTGTATAGAATGACATACACTTATCTCATTGTCGAGATCAAATATCCTGTCTGACTGTAAACTATCTCCTAACTAGTCGAAGGTTATCAATTTGTAAACTGTAGAGACACGTCAAGATCTCATTATTCTGAGCTTAGATAGACACATTAAGCGATAACTACAATCTTGAGAGGCTCAACACATAACCTTTCATCCGTCACTTTTTAGTCATTGACTTTATTGAATTACTCAAATAAATCATTTAATAGAGTAATTGTATGACAATTTAAGAGAATTCGAGCAACTGTAGAAAGTCTGCGATGCTAGTTCTAATAAATGGACGGAAAACAACACGAATATGGATCTATGGGGATCTATCACTCAACATCCTTTGAAAAGGGTTTACCTATATTGTGGTATATCATTTTCATTTTATGGAATATCAGGGATTATAAATCAAAATATTCTCCAAAATTTGAAAATGGTGTAACTTCATTATATTTTTTTTCGAGAAACCTTACATTGTTACAAAAAAACAACTCAAAACACAGTTTTGACCCCATACCTCGAACTCCAACTGGTTTTAACACGTAGTTAATACTATTGAACTTCAGATTACTTAAAAACAATATGTTGACTTGATGTTAAATTTCTGATAGTGAGTGTACTTTAGATTTTTTATTTGATACAAAACGCAGATGTTTTATTTTTCAAATAAATTTTTTAAGTGAACTCAACTTTGGTTTGTAAAACATAATTTGGATGTCTTTAGAATTATGATTCTTAGGATGTGGGCCTGATTGTTTCAAACATCTTATACTATTTTGCTTTCAAGTTTTTAATATAATTTTTTGGACATTCATTCATTCATAATGCATAGCTTGAACACAATAGATGTACCGTACAATAATTCATAAAACAAGGAGTACGTGTTGTCATACAGGTATAACATTTGTACCTGTACAATTACTTCAATTCAGCAATCAATTCAAGTTTTGTGTTATGTAATGAATCGTTCAGATACTATTTATAGAGTGATGATGACCAAACTTATGATGCTAAGGATGATGATGTCAGACGATGATGATACTTTATGATAATGGTGATGTAGTCAGATAAAACCTGCCTTGAGCAGGTAGATGGTGGTGATGATGACGATGATGATGATGATGATGATGATGATGATATGACTGAATAGCTCCAATAATGTGAAATAACGATGATAATGATATAGAATGATGATAATGGTAATCATGGTGATGGAGAAAATTTTTATAAAAATCGATCCTTACCTCAAGTCTGTGAGAAAACTCATCAGCAGACTGTTCACATTTCTTTTCTAATTCTTGATTCTTCTCTAGCAGAGCTTTACCTAACTCTGCTGCTAGAAGTAGATCTCTGTCTTTCTGCTCTAATTGGGTATAGAGATCGGGTTCTTCCTGTTCCCCAGTGTACGCATCAGCATCTCCTCCTAATCCATCTTCGTCCTCGTCCATGTTATACATCTCCACTTGATGCTGGAGATGCTCGTCCATTAAAATACTCATTTTTATAATCCACAAATAGGGTATTTAACTTTTTAAACTATTTCTAAAATTTCACTAATTCTTCACTTTTTCGAATATAAGTTACACAAATATTTTAAAATTGATTTTTTCACATTTCACATAATTATCAATGTCACAATTTTCTTTCAAGGAACTAAAAACATATCACATTTTAGGTACACATTATATCCATGATATTTTCAGTATATCACATAAGGTATATTCCAGTGGAAGCAGTTGTTCACACAACTCCGGTATGCGAGAATAGTCCTATGTAGAATTAAGGACACCTTAACACGATTAAAGTCTAAAGTTTGGTTTTGGTGTTCCTAAGCAATAACAATCCAATTAGGAAATTTCATCAAGCGAAAACATATGGTTGATTTGATAATGGCCTTGGTAATATGCTAATGATTGTGTAGTTTTACGTCAGTGTGGCTAACCAACAGTCTTAATCCTGATAATCCGATATTATTTATATATCTATTACCATGACAACGTGTTACACATAAATCTCGCTTAATCTCATTAGACCACAGGACACTTCAAAGCTGACCAAATATCTATTTTTAGGTTTCCAGACTTTTGATCGATTTTTGTATGGTCCTGAACACGTGGAAAGAATGACTGAACTATTTTTTCTCACCTAATCATCAACGATACAGTGGGTTACATTCAATTTCTTTTAACTTTTAACAATATGTAGCTAATCTTGTTTTTTGTTGCCTAAACGTGTCAAAATATATGAAAAGTTAGTCGTAGTGAGAGAGATTTCCAGCTAAGACAAGAGTTAAAAATAAGTTGACATGTTAAAATAAGGGTAATATCTATGTTTTTACACTATGTACACTCAGGCTGTTTATATATAACTTTCTTCACATTATTTATATAACGGGTAGTTTATATTGAATTAATAATGTTTACTAAACGTCAAGTTGTAATTTTTACATTTTAACGTTATGATTCTCGTTGTCTTAACGTATTTAGTACAATTCCGAGTACAATCCGCATCAATTCAACGTACACAGTTTAAATAATTGATCAAGGTGAAACTGTACTTCTTTGATGTTTCTCTGAAATATAAAATAAATAAAAATCAATATATTCTATTTCTCAATGGGATATATTTTCTATAAATATTCGCCCTACCAGCTGATGCAATTTCAGCTGTCTGTATCATATTCATAACGAAATTCGTATCAGCATATCATTTAAACTTAAATAAAGCTGTAATGCTATAACCAACAGTAGAAGTTTCTGGAATTTACCCACATATTGAAATAAGTCTACATCTGTTGTGGTTGGCGTGGGTTTTATCAAATTGTACAAACCACAACTTGAATGTCGATTCTAGGGTGGGCTACGGGTACCAGGACATCAATTTCGACAATTTATAGGACGGTAAAGCCTGTATATTAATTAGATGAAAAAAACAGGCGTGTTTTTTTTTTTCTCTCTCTTACTTTTTAATAATTCAAGAATTCTGATAGATGAATTAATAAATTCTGGAAATCCATATCGGCTAAAATGGAAAGTTTGGTTTTTGTCGTGTTGTAAAGGCCATATTTTGAAATTCATTGATGAGGGGATACCAAAGAAAGGCCTTCAGCCATAAAATTCGGTATCCACCTATGTTGTAATATAATAATACACTATATAATTCAAAGATATCAGGAAATATTATTAATTATGATATAATATCATAAAGATATCATCAAATATTAATGCTAATAATGATATATGATGATTGTAATGTCATCAACTAGTGATATTATAACATTAGTTTACATAACATAATAATATTTATTTTAACAGGTCAATAATACAAAATAACACAGGGGTGATAAGTCTGACACTATTTCTTTTTTTTTTAATTAGTATATTTCCTGTTAATTTCGTCATTAGATAAATGTTACCATTCTCAGACATCGTTCAAGTCGCCGATTCATGCCACCATTTGATATGAAAAGTGAATGAAATAGCTTTTTACGTCTTAATTTTGGGGCAAACGTCATGCAGTGTGCAATGAGAGGAATTTTCAAAAACCGTGACAGTAGTCTACTCTTTGTCTATTCCATTCGACGTTTTCTTTAAATTTAATGCAGCCAACTTTATAAAACTACTGATTTTGAAGGGAACCTACACTTCAAAATACGAACTCAAGTAAGTTCGTTTTAACTATATAAATCTAAAATTTACGACTAAAAGTAAGTTCTGAATTTCTCCGTTGAAACTAACAATATATGTCTGAAACCTGTATTCAAAGAAATACATGTAAGTCTACTGTTGACTTTACACAACTGATTGTTAATCAATATAGAGATATGAATAACTCCCCACCACTCAACATAATATTATAATATTGTTATTTCACACCTAGGTGATGATGACATTTATATTGTACCTGTATATTACCTGTATGTTACCTGTTTATTACCTGTATGTTACCTGTATAAATGATGTAAGGTTTATTGTGAACATGAAAAATTTGACGAGGTGTTAAACGGGGGAACCTTAAGCTTTTTTCAAGGGTCGATTTGGGCCTAAAAATCCCACCACTCGACATAATATTATAATAGCGATGGTATTTACCTTGTACCTGTATATTACCTGTACATAATGATGTAAGATGTATTGTGAACATGAATTGTTCAGATAGTTCTTGATAAAGAATGATGATAAGCTGCAGCACCTTACATGGGTTGTAAAAAGGGGATTTGTATCATTCGAATTTGCAGACGTCTGTGTTTATTGCAATTCCACTCAAACGATCAATTGCTTAGCTAGCTATAGGCTATCAGAGCTTTATGCGACTGTGATGTCGTTATAAGTAGAGAGTAGACAAATGCCGTCGTCCTAGCAAAATGTCCCTCAGTGCACACTGCATGGCGTCGACCGTTTTCAATTAATAGTCCATGTCATGAGTAGTAGGACGTATACCGTCACTGTTCATTTTAAATGATACACTTATAAACTTTGTTTATTACAAAAGATGATTTATGTGTACATGTATTAAGAATTACTGATATTATATATAAAATACAGTAATATTATGGTATTATATTAAATATTTATATTAAAAATACAAGAATGATTTATGTGTCTATCAAATTAATGAAGTCTCTTTAGATTTATAACTTTATTTAATAAACTTATGGATTGTTGACGATCGTGTATCGATCTAAGGTTAGAAGAACCCGGAATCATTTATCTGATCTAGGATCAGCTTGATTTTATTTCCTGCATGTTGCTCAATATGACCATTGTGTCGCCCTAAGTTTAAAGGTTTTGGCATTTTTGTCAGTTGTATTAATCGATATCATCGACAATGGAAAGCGCTAATTTGGTTCCTTTCATATTTCATATACATATATTATATTTTACAATAAGCAATTATTACCTCTCAAAATGTAATTCATTCATACGATGTTGTCTTATGAATTTCATTAGTCTGACTAAAAGAACGAACCATTTAAGCTATTTTCTATAAAATATGGGTCTTATCCAAAATGAAATTGGTGCAAGAAGGTGAGAGCCGACACCTGGACGACTGTCGATAAGACGTTCGATATTTTTTATCTTTCGATTTTTTTTTTTATTACAAATAAAAAATTGAAGATTTTTTTAACATCTTCAAAACAGTTTTTCTTTTAATCATCTTTTTTTTCTTAGCCAAAAAAAAATCTCTCATAATTCTTTTATATAATTCTATTCTTCAAAAGACGACTCAAGACATTGTTGAAAAAAAAAATCATTGGTATGTTTAATTTTCATCCGTCAAATTCACAAAAACTGTCTTGTTCGACCCAAGAGTTTATACGATTCAAAACAAACCAGCCTCAAACAATAGAAAGATTAAAACGTAAAAACAAAGTGGGAAAAAATCGAAAGCGTTGAAAGGTAGAGGACGATCGATAATTTAACTAGGAATATGTCGGTTTATATTTAACGTTATTACAGTTTTTCATATACCGACAATTACCTGTATAAGGTACATATCTCTCATTAGGCTACCTTTCCAATATTCCTATTCGTACTCCCTGATATTTACTTACACTGCTACAAAGTGACAAAATTCAACAAAAAATTCCATTTAATTTCGTTAAATGTTAGATGATGTAAATTGTAACACGCTTACCTGTACTAGCCGCGTGCTCTCGTCTAACATTAATAAATAATATTTCTTTGATCTTACCGTCAATATTGTTGTCATGAATTAAATTCCCGATTTAATGCGAAATATATTCCATTCACAGATCAAACTATCCGACATATTTCAGCCAAGTTGTGATCCTGACAAGGATGATTGGCCTCGTCCGATGTTTACCTGAAGGCAATGTGACGTACGCATTGAACTGCGGTAGACTCTACTGACAAGTCATAATCACATAATTGCTACAGCACGCCACATAAGAACGTCGTGATGACAGCTTTTTTGTCTCGATTTACATGTCTCGTCATTCATTGGATGTTTGGCTGATGACTGGATAATCTTACACAGGTAACTGTTTATAATAGTCTCGACCTTCATGGCCCATTTCTTATAGGAGTAGTAAACACGGATGTCTTGATAATCAAGTACAGGTAAACAACTGTCGCGTTCTCTTTGATCTTCAAGGGGGGTAATCGAATAAATTGTCATTAGTAGAGCAGGTGGGAAAGAGACATTGATGTGCTGGTAATTAGTAGGAAAGATGCGGAAAGATAATCTGCTACCTGTAAATCATGTTGCATTTACACCTAGTTATAATACACATGCATTATACTTTTACCTGAAGGCGTAGAGTATATAATTTATTGTCTTACCACAATGTTTTCGACGTTGATTGGACAATTATAGCAGGAAGGCCTAGCCTGAAGGGTGCTAAAGGGCAAATGGGTTTTGAAAGAAATAAGCTTCTTTCTGATTTTAATGAAGAAATGAAAGCGGACGTCCCCATTTAATGTAGGCTATCCTTCGAGTTGAATTAAAACTTTTGATTCTTCTCTACCGCAACTCAACCCGGTTTCCCCCTGTCAGTGATGCAGGTCGGAGGGACTGACATGGAAAAGCGTCTAGTCGTTCGGATGGGACAATAAACCGAGGCCCCGTGTGCTATTGGCTGTGCACGTTAAAGATCCATCGACAGTTGGAAATCGAAAATAAGAGCAGGCTAATGCCGCTGTCCTGGCAAAATTTCCCTCATTGCACACTGCATGGCGTTTGCCCGTCCTCAATTAGCCCATATAGGTGCAGAAAAGTAGGACGTAAAACTCCATTCATTTCATTTCATTTTTTCTCTACCGCAACACTCTGGTAGAGTATGGAGACGGTAAAAATAAAATACATCTGAAATATAACATGATTCAAATTAAACGGTACCACTAGCAGATTTTACTCCAATATCAAACTTTTCTACAAACATATTTGTCTCACAATATACCTAAAAGTTTTACTGGAAAGTAAATGTTGAATATTAGAGCGCTGTTGCCATGTTTGCGCTCATCATCATTTTCAATTTGGTGCAATATTGTTAAATATATATTGTATATATATATATATATAAATATATAATCGTCTGACTATAAAGGCTACCCTTTCCTTCAGGGGGAGAATAGTCAAGGTTTCATGCCCTTTTCTTAGTGTAGGCCTACACGACAGATGGAAAGCTTTTCCCTCTTGTAGCCAACCTCGAACGTCGCTCAAAAACTGAACGTGACTTGGTGCAGATAACAAGAACTCTACTGGTCGTTAACCGAGTGAAATATTTAGCAACTCAGTTATAATTCTGTTCACGTGTTGTATGGTATTGTTAAAGATGAACAAGTCAAGAAAAAACCATGTCGTGGCTATCTAATAACAATATAAGGTTTATCAAGAAGGTGATGTGCTGGTGAACCAGAGAACAGCGACATTTAAATATGATCATTGAAGGTCTCTTGAAATGTCAGTTAACTAGTTTCACATGTAATGCTGGGGGTGCTGCTGATAGGTAGGACCAACGGACGTTGTCCAAGAAACAACCTAGGAGAGCTGAAAAGTTCACGATCAGTAAGATCGGTAGCTAATATGGCTTTTTTTTCAAATTTGCATTGTACATCTGTGAAACCAGAATTTTGTATTAACGGAATCAGAAAAGATGTTTAACAATATAGTTGTTAATAAAGCTCTGCTATCTGTATTTGATAAAGAATTATGGACAACTATGTATGCTGTGGAAATTACTAATCATCGCTTTTACCACATTAATCTAACAATCTTAAGTTTTACCAACACGTCAAAAGTCAAGAATGGCAATTCCAAGTTTTGCTGTCCCCAGCAGACCCAAATATTACTGCTTTTCAGACATTCTTTAAGGTGATATACAGATGTCAAAGATACATTGCGCATTCTAACTAGGGTTTGCAGCATTCCCGGATATCTCATTCCCGTGAACGGGAATGAAATTAATGCCATTCCCGGGAATCCCGGGAATCAATTTCAGCTCATAAGAGCTACTCAAACTAGCAACCGTTACCGAAATATAGGACATGATAACTAAAGATATCTAGGTAGTTTCAGATCAAATTTTATTTATTATTTTTATAATTCGCAATATTTCACAACAACTTTTCAACCAAAAATGTCTTTTTATAAATAGGTTCTAGTATTGATTAATGGCAGTAGAAGTGGATTTTGCTATCGACGAATCTTCAAGAAGATTAAGGCGCACAAAGATCTCGCCCTGGTGTGGAATCTGTGTGCGTCTTGGTCTTCCTGAAGATTCGTCGGTAGCAAAATTGCCTGCAACAGAAAAGCTCTTTCCGCTGCGACTGATGACCATTTGATTGACCTCAGAGCATTATATATGAATTCCAGATTCAGTGTCCTAGTCTTGGTTTGCTCGAATGACCTAAATTCCAAAATGAAAGTGGAAATATTTTCTTTCTAACATTGCTTCAGTTCCTCGATCATAGTTTTTTTAAGTTCTTATTTCAAAAAAATTCCAACAGATGTGTCGGGTATCACCACCATCACTGCCGTCAGGGGCGGATACTAACAGCAGATTTGGCACCATCTGTCTATTTTCTGTTCCCGAACATAAAAAAACACTTGGTTGGGAAGCGGTATTGGACTGATGATGAGGTCATATCTGCTGTTAAGGACTTTTTTGGTGATCAGGGTGAGGGCTTCTATACCACCGGGATCCAAGCACCCAAACACCGCAGGAAGAAGTGTGTGGAACGCAGGGGAGACAATGTTGAAAAATAAACCATGTCGTTAGTATCAGAAAAAGTTGCTTCTATCAGTAATGATTTCAAATGAACTCTTTGAAGTAAATAACCCCATGATTGCATGTTTTGTCACATTATATTTTGCACTATATATATTTCTTTTACATAAATAAATATAAATGATCAGATTTACATATTCATGGTGGATAATTTACATAATATTTATGTTTTTCATGCTAATTTATTCTGTACAATGTATACACACTCTATATATAAAGAATAAGATAATCAAAAATATACTTTTGCAATGATAATATATCAAAGAATTTGAAATGAAATTTACTAAAATAAAGATCAGCATATCTGTAACAAATGATATTAAAGAATATTTGGCGGAAATTATGTTAAACCCTGTTTCTCTCCATAATAAATGATTTATTAAAGCACTAAATCTATTTTAACTAAATGACAAATATGAGATATTATTTTATAAATGCATTAATGCATCTTTTGACATTAAGAACTGACACCCTGTGAGGCTATATGTTAAGGATGTGAATTTAAAGGAATAATATGAACATAAAATTTAAATTCTTAGACTTGGTCAATAAGGGAATACATACACTTCTCGCACAAGTTAAATGCAAATTTTATGTTCCTTCAAACAGATAGAATTCCTTAAAGTATATAATTTCAAAGATTTTGTATTTTGACAATGGAGAAATCAGATAATAATTTTCAAATGAAACTATCAAATAATCTACAAAAATCAATTACTAGCCATTTTGAGAAAAGATCGTAAATGAAAAAAGTCATATTTTTTTATCACTTCAGTCCACACAACAAAATTTATCCTAAAACCAAATCAATCAGACAAAACAGAGGTTTGCTATTTAAGTACCACACAACAAAATCAACTACTAGTAAATCATATTTTTATCTGTAATGTTTTCCCCAAGGACATTGCTGTCAACAATTCTCATATCAAATAAGTTTATATATAGCTTTATGGGTCGGTAAAAGTGATAAATTTAAAAACTGCAAAATGTATGTTGAAACAGAATGCGGGAAGAAAATTACACTTTAGAAAAGCAACTTTTGAAATTAACATTGAGATTCTAACTTTCATCTATTAATGCTTAGAAAATAACACATTGATAAAAAAAACAAAACATGGTAAATAACATTGTTTCTGACTAATATGACAAATTAAAGGGGTCCTATCACCTAAATATCTCAATAAATAGTTGATGAACTCAATTTCAGCAATACAGCTTATTTTCAGCATTAAAAATCTGACATGGACACATTTTTGTTTCTGTAAGAGAACAAGGCATCAGATTTTAAGATTGAAAAGCGCTATGCATATACCGAACAGATAAAGAAACATCGCATTATAAGATCTTTTAGGCAAAGTCATGCATGATCAATATTGTTATTTTTCTACATAAATATTATTTTTAGACTTTTGACGTCTAGTGTATGAAACTCAACTGACAATACCAGTTGCGTTTTTATAATTCTGTAGTTTTTTCACTATTTACTTTGTGACGTTTCTTTATCTGTTCAGTATAGCTGAAAGTAAGCTCCATCAGCTGATAAAACAAATATTTAGACCATGATCTCCCTTTAATTCAAGCTGTAATTAAATGATCTTATGCTATGATATACACCTGACATATTAAAGCAGCAGAGTTAGAAGGCGTAGTTCAGGTACAAAATATATTATGATCTGTAAATATAAAACATTTGCAATGTAGCTAAGTAAAATGAAATATATTAGGCAATGGCATCATTAGGTTCTTAAACTACGTATAACCAAAAAACTCTAATAAGTACTATTTCACTGCCTAAGAATTATTGGTAGGCCTTTTATCAATTTTCTTTAAAAAAAAGCAGATTCAAGATTCTGCTTTCACAAAATTCTATTCACCTGAAATATTGTGAAATTGGCGTCAGTTTGAAAAATTGACACCATCATCTCCTTACATTATGACCAATGTGGACCACAAAAATTTTAGCTAGGTTGAAAACAAGCTGTAATTCCTACAATAGTATTAACTAACTCCCTTTTTGAGCTTGATTTGTAAGCAACTGATTTTTTTCTTACAGATGGTCCTTTGATAAAAGTTACATACAGATGTCAGTTTACAATGAATAAAATAACTCACTACAATATAAAAGATATATACATTGAGCATTTATACCAGTTTTATAAACATTATATAGACAGAAAGGCTTCTAACTACAGTACCAGTATTCATACAATATATGGTCAGGAAGCCTATAGTTAGATAAGATAGGCTTCTATAGTTCCTTTATTTTAATATCTCTTTCCAAATAAGTTTAACTGTTTCCTATACAAATTCATGTACCTTTTCAGAAAATATCTTAATCATGCTTTTTATACCTATTTTTCCTTATACAAATTCTTGCACATTTCTGTGGATATTTTGAATCGTCTTGGGTAGTATTGACTTTTCAAAGCTTCTTAAGGTATTAAAAAATATTTTCAAACCACAAATTTAACAGTTTCCTATGCAAATTCATGAACCTCTCAGTATAAATGTATATACTATAAACTGCATGGATATTCTTTGAACTTATGCTCCAAAACACCTCTCTTAATCAGGATTACAACTCGACACTCACTATATTTTGGTCTGAGTTTTACAATATAACTATGATGAGATTACAAAAATGTTTACTGAATTCATAGAAACAGCTCTATTGTAATCAGAGCTAGTTTATTGATAAATAAGATAAATTGCCTATATAGCAGTTTAGTATATTTAATTAAAATTGCACCAAAAGGCCAGAAATTTCTAAACGTCTTAATGAATTATGGTGGAGAAAAATATGAATTTTATGAAAAAACTGTGACTATAACTTGACACAGCGTAAAAATTTCAAGTAATGAAGCGAAGGACAAAGTTAGAGCATAGATTGTTCGACTATCATAATCTTTCTATGTTCAGTAACGTTCTTATGCTCTCATTTGTTCACGTCTTGCTCCCGATTCACTGTTTGAGTATTGAAACCCTTCCTTTCACAACTCGGACAGTTCCTTTTAACTGTTTCTGGCAGTTTTCTAGTAGCATCAACTCCAACTGAAATCCAATCCAATATAAAAAGGTGCACTGTAATGAATTGTCTTCTCCTCATATCTGTCTTTACCCACTATAACTGGGTCAGGTACACATAACATTTAATTACGATTAAAATCAAATATTTATTTACACTGATATTTCATAACTCGTATCATATAAGCTGCGATTTTTTTCTTCTCTCTGCTGTTTTCTATCCATTGCTGATAATTGTCTATTTCTCTGGTCCACGGCTTCACTCACTTGTAGTGCACGGACAAATGATAACGGCCTACTTGCACCATCATCGTCACTATCTTGAGGTGGAATATAAGAGTTTGGCATTGCCCTGTTATAACCAGCTGAAACTGGTATATTTTGTCCGCCTGTTCGTGAATTATTATGAGATTGATTTGCCTGTGAATAGTTATTTCTGTAAGATGTATTGTTTGAATTATTTAACAGAGGTTGTGAACCTGATTTAGGAACATACGTGTTTCCTGTTGTGAATGGCTGACCACCGCCACGACCAGTATGTATGATAGGATGACCTCGGTCTGTGATTTGACTTCTGTCTGGTGTACGACCTCTACTGTGAGGAGGTCGGTGATGGCCGCGGTAGCCACCAGCGCTGTTAATACTGTCGGGGGAAGAAAGAGACGCTTGTTTAGGAAGTATTACGTCATCAAGTGTGGCAATCGGAGCGCGTCTGCTTCCATGACCACCATCTAAATGATCCTGTGATGATGGTCGTGAACGTTGAGGTGAACGTTCGTAATAGTTTTTCGGTCGATAGATTTTAGGCGAGGCACGACCGACCAGACTGCTATGAGATTGAGCAGCCTGTAATGACGCCCCTATTGATGTTGTTGGAGTGTTATTGAACAAGTTGGTATAAGAGCCATTCTTTCTTGCTGAAGGTGGTGATGGTTCACAGTCTAAAGATTGGCTGCCTTTATAATCGTCAACATCATCATGGTAGATAATTCTTCTCTATAATCAAATAAAATAGGCAATTAGTAATAATTATCAAAAATGTAACATTTTAATTATTGGCAGTCAAAATGGCGCAAATTGATGCTATCAGTTTCCCAATACACATACAAAGTTTAGAAATACGCTTTACAATCTCTTTAAAGTGGATTTATAATCTTTGTAGGAGTACTTGATACACTTATAGCTTCCACTCGCACAACTGAGATAATCCGTTTGATGACTATGGGCCTTGTAATTCCAGAAAAACTTGATTAAATAAGACTTAGGTTATGCTTAACCTTAATTGAAATTTGACTCCTAAAACTATGGCCTATAAATCTAAGAAGGGGTCTAATGCTCAGTTATTTCATTAAGACTTCATTCTCTAATATCATGAAGAATCTTAGTAATGCACTTCAAAAATTTCAATTAAGCTCTACAGCTAAAAGCCTTCAGAAAATATCTAACTTGTTAATAAGCCAAAATATCAAACAGATTCATTATAGGACGTCACACGTGTCCTTTTTATCAGAAGAACACCAAAATAGTTCATGGCATAGCACATCAAACAATAATCATGCATTATATAAGATAGCTTGCCAGGCAAGGTAATATACGCCCACTGGAAGCTTTGTTTGAAAAATAACATTTGGCAGAAAACAGCAACCATCAAATATTCAACATGTAGTCAGAGGCCTACATTTCGTTCAGAACTTAAATTAGGTATTGTCCAAACAATTTTTTTCACGATTTCATTAAGGGTTAAGCATTCATCAAGTTTAGTCAAAATCCTTCTCTGTTATGAGCTAAAAACTAAAACCTATTTTATACAAGAAGGGCAATAAGTCATATCAAAAAAATTTCAGTAGGTTTTGTCAAAATCCATAAAGAATTGTGACTTGTAGAGTTAACAAGCTAAAAATGGAATATAAAGAACAAGGGCAATAATTCATATTAAATATTTTACGATTCTTTTGATTTTGATTAGGGTTCATCCTTAAGTGATAATAAACAATTTCAGCAAGTTTCATCAAAATCTGTAAAGAATTGTGACTTGTAGAGTGTTAACAAGCTAAAAATCGAACGTGTTTTAAAGAACAAGGGCAATAATTCATATTAAATATTTTACGATTCTTTTGATTTTCAATAGGGTTCATCCTTGAGTGATAATAAACAATTTCAGCAAGTTTCATCAAAATCCGTAAAGAATTGTGACTTGTAGAGTGTTAACAAGCTAAAATTCGAACGTGTTTTAAAGAACAAGGGCAATAATTCATATTAAATATTTTTCGATTCTTTTTATTTTCAATAGGGTTCATCCTTGGGTTATAATAAACAATTTCAGCAAGTTTCATCAAAATCCGTAGAGAATTGTGACTTGTAGAGTGTTAACAAGCTAAAAATTGAACGTGTTTTAAAGAACAAGGGCAATAATTCAAGTTAAATATTTTACGATTCTTTTGCTTTTCAATAGGGTTCATCCTTGAGTGATAATAAACAATTTCAGCAAGTTTCATCAAAATCCGTAAAGAATTGTGACTTGTAGAGTGTTAACAAGCTAAAAATCAAACGCGTTTTAAAGAACAAGGGCAATAATTCAAGTTAAATATTTTACGATTCTTTTGATTTTCAATAGGGTTCATCCTAGAGTGATAATAAACAATTTCAGCAAGTTTCATCAAAATCCATAAAGAATTGTGGCCTGTAGAGTGTTAACAAGATAAAAACCGAACGCGTTTTAAAGAACAAGGGCAATAATTCATATCTAATATTTTTCGATTCTTTTGACTTTCAATAGGGTTCATCTTTGAGTGATAATAAACAATTTCAGTAAGTTTCATCAAAATCCATAAAGAATTGTAACTTGTAGAGTGTTAACAAGCTAAAAATCGAACGCGTTTTAAAGAACAAGGGCAAAAATTCATATTAAATATTTTTCGATTCTTTTTATTTTCAATAGGGTTCATCATTGAGTGACGATAAACAATTTCAGCAAGTTTAATCAAAATCCGTAAAGAATTGTGATTTGTAGAGTGTTAACAAGCTAAAAATCGAACGCGTTTCAAAGAACAAGGGCAATAATTCATATTAAATATTTTTCGATCTTTTCGATTTTCAATAGGGTTCATCCTTGTGTGATAATAAACAATTTCAGCAAGTTTCGTCAAAATCCATAAAGAATTGTGACCTGTAGAGTGTTAACAAGCTCAAAATCGAACGCGTTTTAAAGAACAAGGGCAATAATCAGGCCTAAAAATTCGTCCGAATCGGGGAGAATCCTGAAGGATTCTCGCAAAAGCAATCTGCGAGAGTCCTCCGAATACTGTAGGGTTTCTTTACATTTTTAAATGCAATGCCTTGTTCTGTTAGGCTAATTAATCACATAGAAATCCTCTTTATTCAATCTTCACCATTAGTAATGTCATAAGAAATTTCAAATTTATGGGAATTTGCCAACAGGATAAGTCTTATTTTATTATCTAATGCTGCATAATATATCTAAAATATTTCAATTCATCTACAAATGATGGGGGACATCAAATGGCACAGTTACGGCTACTGTGTAATTACGGTCAATTGCGTAAATTGAAAATATTTTCCACATCGTATCGGTACCGGTAATCTACTAAATTTTCACTAGGTCATTTTCTTGTATTCATAATGTCAGTTGTGTAGTTAACACCGCTGGTCCCGTATTCATTGTTATCTATTGTGATCTGTAAACTGAAAATGGTCGGGTGATCGGAATTGTCAGACATTTTTTTGTTTGTTTACAATTTTTTTTATTGGATGTAGTGTAAGCAGCGCGTTTCCGGGTTTGTTCGATTTTTTGTTCCATACACCTCTAATATGATTTCAATAATAGAGCACGACACGGGTGAGCTGAAAGCACCGTGAATCGAACATATCCCGCAATGATTTGCGACTTTCGAAAATGAAAGTTGAAATCATTTTGACAAGTCGGCAAAAAAAACCCCGCTTCTAATAGAAAATAAACAATGAACCGGTGGCTTAGTAGAAATTTTACTCGTATGGGATCCGACAAGCACCTTCCTAAACTAATGCCGCGGACTGTTAATTATTAATTATTTAGCGCGAATCCAAAAAGACTCGGGCAATCGATGTTTACGCGAGTCTTGGCGCGAATGATATTCGGAGACTCGCGTGAATTTTTAGGCCTGATAATTCATATCAAATATTTTGCGATTCTTTTGATTTTCAATAGGGTTCATCCTTGGGTGATAATAAACAATTTCAGCAAGTTTCGTTAAAATCCGTAAAGAATTGTGACCTGTAGAGTGTTAACAAGCAATTGTGGACGGACGGACCGACGGACCGACGGACATGGGTGACGGCAATATACGCTCCACATTTCATGTGGGCGTATAAAAATGTTCTATAATGGTATATTCCATATTTGAGAAGTTTAACTCTAGAAAGAGCAAAAATAGTCTATAATAAAAGAGTAGAGATGTAAACAGTTATATATCTTATGGTTATAATTATTAAAAGATAACATGTAACTATTCAACAAAAGGCACTGGGCCAGGGCTGTTGATTTAATTTTTTACCAAGCGGACATTTTTCAACGACATGTGAAATATCAATCTGACCACAGTTTCCAATAAATATTTTTCAAGGAGATTATCATTTGTATATTGACATAGGAGTTGACAATAGGCCAGATATATCCATTTTAAGTGCCAGTTTGCCACCATTTCGAATTATTCATAATATATTATCTAAAAACTATGCCTGTTGACATGATAGATAACCTCACAATATTTTCTGGACTAAAAATTAAAATGAAAAGACACTGTCTTGCTCAAAATGCTAATATTTGTACAACGAAAATGCTTAAATGAATCTTCATAAAAACCAGAATATTTTACTCCTTTACCCTTAAAAGAAAGCCCATATTCGTATTGACTGTCATTCCAATATTTGTCATTCCAAAAAAATGTTCCTACCTCAGTGTACCCATGTGTATCATGACTTATCTAAAGAATGCCAATTTCGTGTCCTAAATTCACCCTATTATACCTAATCTAAAGAATGCCAGTTTTGTTAAAAGAATTTGACTAGCCTAGAGTCCTACATCCACTCTACTACACCTAATCTAAAAAAATTACAGTTTTGGTTTTGAATTGACGAGGCTTAGAAGATCCACCTTTTTTTACATGAAATTTTGCCAAACAAGTGTGCTGAATACATCTCTATAGTTTACCTGTATTATACCATGCAATACTACACTGAGAACTGTACTATATTACTGACACGTCACATATTGCTAGGATGCCGAGATTGTGAAATATACAACCTTAGGATTTACTCACACTGTTGCTTGCTGAATTCTCATCTTTTTTGATACCATTCACGTTAGTCGAATCAGAGAATATCTTGAAATCTTTATCTGCTGCAACGTACGTTATCTTAGAAGAATGGACGTTTATTGTACGTGTTTTAGGAATGTAGGACATTAATCTGAAACAACAATGGAATTATGCTTAACTTTCAAAAAGACGATTTGATAAGCATTTAAAAAATCTTAGCTTTGGTGGATCAATTTCAATCCACACGGTGCACAAAAGAAACAAACACTCAAGGATACATAATGATAAATCTGACACAAAAAAAGCTGTGAGAATCAAAGGGAAGAAACTCTTCAAAAACTTAAATTTTGATTAAATTTATTTATCAAATATACACTTACTTTGGCCATTGTGGACCACTGAGTATGTAACAACAATTTTCATAACACCCTTTATCAAATGGATTGTGTCCACCTTTAAATTTACCGGTCATCTGAAAAACAATTTGAAATAAATATATAATCTGACCAATGTAAAGAAAGCAAGAGGCTAACCATGTTTACTAGTTCAAAACACCATACACCTTGCAATAATATATCAGACAATTCCTGATTGCAATTCAACATGGCAGTAGATGAGGACTAGACTTGTTAAAGTTCACATACAAATAAGTAATCTTTACCAACCTGTTCATTAGTAGTTCTACCTCGAGAAACCAGAACTATATGGAAACCAGTTAACCCTATTACTGGTACAAACAATAAACCTATTATACACATTAACACTATACTGAGAGAGAGTTAAGGAAATCATACCAAATATCACTTGACTAGTCTAAATCAATTGAATGGATAGCAAAGATGTTCTCTAATTTTTACATGTGTATCAGCTCAGTCTGGCTAAAAATGTAAAAGTAAAAATCAATGCTTTCAGAGTCACCAATGCCTCATTAGTTTCCTGTTTTGAACAACAAAAGCAGATATGACTCAGACTGGATTCTGTCAACCAAGCAAAGGGACATAACTATGTAATGGACTGCTACAAAATAGTGCATGGTCTAAAAGTTAATAAATAATTGTCATTCTGATAAATGGAAATAGAGAAGATAAAAGCAAATATAAGTCTAAGTGGGTCTTTTTTCAGCCAAATTCTGGTTCAAATCAAATCTATCAGTCTTGTAGAGGAATGACAACATATATCGGGTGGGTCTAAAGTAATGTCCCGACTTTTGACCTTCACTATTTTCCAAAGCATTTACTCAAATGGACTGAAATTTTGCATATGATTAGTTTATGATATTATCTACCTCTGGTACGAGTTTGAGTGATATAGCATCATTAACCTTTACATGGCATACAAAACAAAATCGGGGGCCGAAAAAATCAATGCCGGAGTCTTCTGAAATTTTCCTTGCATATGCATGGTGCCATGGTATCACCTGTCAATCAAGTTTCATATCGGATGTTCGTGGGTTTACAATACTTTAGGCCCACCCAATATATTGTATACATTATGAACTAGGTGGTTTATAAAAAGGATACGATACAATAGTACCAGCTTCATGTAAGCTATCTTGATGATCTAATATATACACTAAACATTGTGAAAACAAATTAAACATATGAAATGATAACGATGTTAAAAATAAAAAGAAATATCTATAATTTCTTCTTCCTATACAGTTATTTAACCACGGACAATGATGATCAAATGTCTGAAAAGACAAAAAGTGAAAAATTAAAAATCACAGGCCTGCTACCATAAAGAATATTTCAACAAATCATGAACTTTTAGATTTTGAAAAGCACTATACTATAGTTCCAGAAAAGGCTTTTCAATTCTTTGTCAGTGTTGAAAATGCCATCTTTTTTCATGATTTACAGTTTTTTTTTTATCTGCTGTAGAAATATTATAAAGAACAATCTTTATATACAAATGAGGATCTTAAAGGGATTGTAAACTGATTTTGTATGTGTATCATTGACTCTAGTAAGAACACTTTGTTAAGAGAAACAGATGCTTTTTTCGAACCTTTTAATCCTAATGGCAGATTTCATATCAGGACTGTTCATTCCAGAAGTTCCAAACATTTGAACACCTATTTTCAAATTTTTTACAAATTTTCATTATGAAATGGTGAAAAATCCATAAAAATGTGCATGGAAAATGCCCTGAATATGAAAATTACAGTCTGTCTCCTATCAAACATGACTGGCAAACAGAGATCAATCTCAATAGCACTGTTTTGAATGTTCAGAGCTCAAGATATAATCTAGCTTATTGTGAAAAAAGTCCTTCTTACTTCTATACAAGTGTTACACACACTACAATGTGAACATCTAGGAGGACGATAAAACTGACAAGTTGTACACCATTTCATCCGAACTGTTATTCCTTTTATTTCTACATTTTTATATAAAGGAGCTCTAAAATCATCATCTTTTGCTTCGTCTTCGTGTGCTGAAATTTATAGAAAAAATTACATAACACAGAAACACCCAAAAGAGAAAAATAGACATTAAGCAATAGTAAAACTTTTGATTGATTTATTAAGTCCTTGTTGTTATAAGCCTATTAATGATACCAGTAGTAGATTTATTACATCAGGTGATCAAAGACAATGGATGGAATATTTAGGACAGTAACATGATGATTGCCTTGTTTGACAAAAATAACAAATGTTCTTACGTTTAGGATAAATCCCTGGATCCATAAATGTTGCCATACATAAATTGGCCAACACAAATATTGTTATTATTCCTGAAAATATTGGAATTCCTATCGAATATTCGAACAGAAGATACCTGCATCTATAATATAAAGTTTAATCAGAATTATAACACACCTTGACAGCAGACACCTGACAACTTTATTCACATAATGGTACATACAATCAAAACTTATCTAGGTGCACACATACATGTTTCCAACTTTACTATTTAACGAATTATAAGTTTGTTAGCTTCTGAAAATTATGAATGAACTACGAAAACTGTGTTCCCCTTCTATTTTCTATTGAATCAATTGCATAATGCGTTGTTTAAAAAAATAATGACAACCACCAGCCAGCCAATGTCAGATCTTATTGCAACTTTAGTGATCAGAAATAAGAGGGCAATGTATGACGCTTGCTCTAGACAAAATGTCAAGAAACCAGTAATACCCATCAAGTTTGAGTACTCATAAGTAACTGAGTAAGCTTATAAGTTATACTTAAGATGAGAAATAAGGGGAGGGGGCACTTACACAAATGCAAAATACAGAGAAGTTGCACTTAAAAGCAACATCCAAGCACATGTTGCTGGTATTATCCTTGTAGAACACTCGCACTTCGACATTTTTACATGAAGAATAAAACCATCACAAAGATGTTTTCACAAAAAATATTATCTTTTTATGTCAAAAATGACATTATGTTGAAATCATTGTGGCCAAACAACAGCTTCTTGTCTTCAACAAATGCGCAAAAATAAATCACCCGTAACCTTTGACATAAAGCATTAATCACAATCCTAATCACTTAATCAAATCATCAGTTAATTAAACAGTTATCTGATCTTTAATCAGCAAAAAAGAATGTTATTTTAACCATCAATATGTAAAAATTACAGGTGTGGGCTGCCGACGCGAAATGATATGCAACCGGAAGAAATTATGCGCCATCTCTTGTTATAACGTAACCATGTGATTTCTATCTGGCCACTTTTTTTTATACTTAATTAGTTTTTTTCAAAAATGTATGGCAAAAAGATGATTTAGATATTTTTATGAAATGATTGATAAGCAGTATGTGACTCTTTTTCAACTGGTTTAAAATATTTGATCATATTTCATTTTATGTGTGAAAAGTGGGTACGAATTTGTAACTTTGATGCATCCTGGGACGATTTGATCGCTGGGATCAAGCTGGCGGACGTTTTCTGCTAGCCGACGATAACCTAGTTGTAGTCTCGAACAAGCCAAATATTGAAAATCAAGTAGGCGGACGTTACCCAGCAGACGATAAGAAATACCATCTTCATGACCCACCCTCGCAATTCAACCAATCAACGACGTCGAAACAAGGAAAATTGTGGGGATTCCCTCATGGGACATAACTCATGCTAAGAAAACACACGTTGTACACGAACGTAAATTTTAAGAAATAACAGGATTCATATGTTTTTGTGACCCCAGAACAAGAAATTAAACATGGAAACCGTTCATTATTCATTAGGCTATTAGCCATAAGGTAAGAAAATGAATCAGTCCCCAAATTAATTTGTTTTACGTCTAAGAACTAGAACAACAACATGCCTACAGACCAATTAAGATCACTCTATTCATAGATATGAGTCATTATGGCTCAAGTTAAAAAAGCTTCCAAATGAACTAATAACCAGGTTTTGCCACTTTTAGACTAGGATAGATATTAACATTTATAAACATTCATTAGAATCTACCAGGTGTCATATGTCGGAATTTCTGCTTTCACTTCGAAAATTACATGAGAAGCATGTAACCATAGACTATGTGAAGCACCCATACAAAGCCTACATGAACTAATAAGAAGCTACGTTTGTCGACATCACAGCCACCCTCAAACATGTTTTGCCACTTTTAAACATGGCTTAATATTAAGATATATAAATAATCTTTAAAATCTACTAGGTGTGATATGTCGGAATTTCTGTTTTTAATCCGAAAACTCCACTTGAAACACCCCACTTTAGCCCATATTAAAGAACTATAGACTACGTTTGTCGACATCACAGCCACCCTCAAACATGTTTTGCCACTTTTAAACATGGCTTAATATTAAGATATATAAATATTCTTTAGATTCTACTTGGTGTCATATGTCGGAATTTCTGCTTTTAATCCGAAAACTTCACCTGAAACACCCCACTATAGCCCATATTAAGTAACCATAGACTATTTTGTCGACATCACAGCCACCCTCAAACATGTTTTGCCACTTTTAAACATGGCTTAATATTAAGATATATAAATATTCTTTAGATTCTACTAGGTGTGATATGTCGGAATTTCTGCTTTTAATCCGAAAACTCCACCTGAAACACCCCACTATAGCCTATATTAAAGAACCATAGACTACGTTTGTCGACATCACAGCCACCCTGAAACATGTTTTGCCACTTTTAAACTAGGCTTAATATTAAGATATATAAATATTCTTTAGATTCTACTAGGTGTGATATGTCGGAATTTCTGCTTTTAATCCGAAAACTCCACCTGAAACACCCCACTATAGCCTATATTAAAGAACCATAGACTACGTTTGTCGACATCACAGCCACCCTGAAACATGTTTTGCCACTTTTAAACTAGGCTTAATATTAAGATATATAAATATTCTTTAGATTCTACTAGGTGTGATATGTCGGAATTTCTGCTTTTAATCCGAAAACTCCACCTGAAACACCCCACTATAGCCTATATTAAAGAACCATAGACTACGTTTGTCGACATCACAGCCACCCTCAAACATGTTTTGCCACTTTTAAACATGGCTTAATATTAAGATATATAAATAATCTTTAAATTCTACTAGGTGTGATATGTCAGAATTTCTGCTTTTAATCCAAAAACTTCACCTGAAACACCCCTCTATAGCCCATATTAAGTAACCATAAACTGTTTAGTCGACTTCACAGCCACCCTCAAACATGTTTTGCCACTTTTAAACTAGGCTTAATATTAAGATATATAAATATTTTTTAGATCCTACTAGGTGTGATATGTCGGAATTTCTGCTTTTAATCCGAAAACTCCACCTGAAACACCCCACTATAGCCTATATTAAAGAACCATAGACTACGTTTGCCGACATCACAGCCACCCTCAAACATGTTTTGCCACTTTTAAACATGGCTTAATATTAAGATATATAAATAATCTTTAAAATCTACTAGGTGTGATATGTCGGAATTTCTGTTTTTAATCCGAAAACTCCACTTGAAACACCCCACTTTAGCCCATATTAAAGAACTATAGACTACGTTTGTCGACATCACAGCCACCCTCAAACATGTTTTGCCACTTTTAAACTAGGCTTAATATTAAGATATATAAATAGTCTTTAGATTTTACTTGGTGTGATATGTCGGAATTTCTGCTTTTAATCCGAAAACTCCACCTGAAACACCCCACTATAGCCCATATTAAGTAACCATAGACTACGTTTGTCGACATCACAGCCACCCTCAAACATGTTTTGCCACTTTTAAACTATGCTTAATATTAAGATATATAAATAATCTTTAAATTCTACTAGGTGTGATATGTCAGAATTTCTGCTTTTAATCCGAAAACTTCACCTGAAACACCCCTCTATAGCCCATATTAAGTAACCATAAACTGTTTAGTCGACTTCACAGCCACCCTCAAACATGTTTTGCCACTTTTAAACTAGGCTTAATATTAAGATATATAAATATTTTTTAGATCCTACTAGGTGTGATATGTCGGAATTTCTGCTTTTAATCCGAAAACTCCATTTGAAACACCCCACTTTAACCCATATTAGAGAACCATAGACTACGTTTGTCGACATCACAGCCACCCTCAAACATGTTTTGCCACTTTTAAACATGGCTTAATATTAAGATATATAAATAATCTTTAAAATCTACTAGGTGTGATATGTCGGAATTTCTGTTTTTAATCCGAAAACTCCACTTGAAACACCCCACTTTAGCCCATATTAAAGAACTATAGACTACGTTTGTCGACATCACAGCCACCCTCAAACATGTTTTGCCACTTTTAAACTAGGCTTAATATTAAGATATATAAATAGTCTTTAGATTTTACTTGGTGTGATATGTCGGAATTTCTGCTTTTAATCCGAAAACTCCACCTGAAACACCCCACTATAGCCCATATTAAGTAACCATAGACTACGTTTGTCGACATCACAGCCACCCTCAAACATGTTTTGCCACTTTTAAACTATGCTTAATATTAAGATATATAAATAATCTTTAAATTCTACTAGGTGTGATATGTCAGAATTTCTGCTTTTAATCCGAAAACTTCACCTGAAACACCCCTCTATAGCCCATATTAAGTAACCATAAACTGTTTAGTCGACTTCACAGCCACCCTCAAACATGTTTTGCCACTTTTAAACATGGCTTGATATTAAGATATATAAATAGTCTTTAGATGCTACTAGATGTCATATGTCGGAATTTCTGCTTTTAATCCGAAAACTCCACCTGAAACACCCCACTATAGCCTATATTAAAGAACCATAGACTACGTTTGTCGACATCACAGCCACCCTCAAACATGTTTTGCCACTTTTAAACATGGCTTAATATTAAGATATATAAATAATCTTTAAATTCTACTATGTGTGATATGTCGGAATTTCTGCTTTTAATCCGAAAACTCCACTTGAAACACTCCACTATAGCCTATATTAAAAAACCATAGACTACGTTTGTCGACATCACAGCCATCCTCAAACATGTTTTGCCACTTTTAAACATGGCTTAATATTAAGATATATAAATAATCTTTAAATTCTACTAGGTGTGATATGTCGGAATTTCTGCTTTTAATCCGAAAACTCCACTTGAAACACCCCACTTTAGCCAATATTAGAGAACTATAGACTACGTTTGTCGACATCACAGCCACCCTCAAACATGTTTTGCCACTTTTAAACATTGCTTAATATTAAGATATATAAATATTCTTTAGATTCTACTAGGTGTGATATGTCGGAATTTCTGCTTTTAATCCGAAAACTCCACCTGAAACTGCCCACTATAGCCCATATTAAGTAACCATAGACTACGTTTGTCGACATCACAGCCACCCTCAAACATGTTTTGCCACTTTTAAACTAGGCTTAATATTCAGATGTATAAATATTCTTTAGATCCTGCTAGGTGTGATATGTCGGAATTTTTGCTTTTAATCCGAAAACTCCACCTGAAACACCCCACTATAGCCCATATAAAGTAACCATAGACTACGCTTGTCGACATCACAGCCACCCTCAAACATGTTTTGCCACTTTTAAACTAGGCTTAATATTAAGATATATAAATAGTCTTTAGATTCTTCTTGGTGTGATATGTCGGAATTTCTGCTTTTAATCCGAAAACTCCACCTGAAACACCCCACTATAGCCCATATTAAGTAACCATAGACTACGTTTGTCGACATCACAGCCACCCTCAAACATGTTTTGCCACTTTTAAACTATGCTTAATATTAAGATATATAAATATTCTTTAGATCCTACTAGGTGTGATATGTCGGAATTTCTGCTTTTAATCCGAAAACTCCACTTGAAACACTCCACTATAGCCTATATTAAAAAACCATAGACTACGTTTGTCGACATCACAGCCACCCTCAAACATGTTTTGCCACTTTTAAACATGGCTTAATATTAAGATATATAAATAATCTTTAAATTCTACTAGGTGTGATATGTCGGAATTTCTGCTTTTAAACCGAAAACTCCACTTGAAACACCCCACTTTAGCCCATATTAGAGAACTATAGACTACGTTTGTCGACATCACAGCCACCCTCAAACATGTTTTGCCACTTTTAAACATTGCTTAATATTAAGATATATAAATATTCTTTAGATACTACTAGGTGTGATATGTCGGAATTTCTGCTTTTAATCCGAAAACTCCACCTGAAACACCCCACTATAGCCTATATTAAAGAACCATAGACTACGTTTGTCGACATCACAGCCACCCTGAAACATGTTTTGCCACTTTTAAACTAGGCTTAATATTAAGATATATAAATATTCTTTAGATTCTACTAGGTGTGATATGTCGGAATTTCTGCTTTTAATCCGAAAACTCCACCTGAAACACCCCACTATAGCCTATATTAAAGAACCATAGACTACGTTTGTCGACATCACAGCCACCCTGAAACATGTTTTGCCACTTTTAAACTAGGCTTAATATTAAGATATATAAATATTCTTTAGATTCTACTAGGTGTGATATGTCGGAATTTCTGCTTTTAATCCGAAAACTCCACCTGAAACACCCCACTATAGCCTATATTAAAGAACCATAGACTACGTTTGTCGACATCACAGCCACCCTCAAACATGTTTTGCCACTTTTAAACATGGCTTAATATTAAGATATATAAATAATCTTTAAATTCTACTAGGTGTGATATGTCAGAATTTCTGCTTTTAATCCAAAAACTTCACCTGAAACACCCCTCTATAGCCCATATTAAGTAACCATAAACTGTTTAGTCGACTTCACAGCCACCCTCAAACATGTTTTGCCACTTTTAAACTAGGCTTAATATTAAGATATATAAATATTTTTTAGATCCTACTAGGTGTGATATGTCGGAATTTCTGCTTTTAATCCGAAAACTCCACCTGAAACACCCCACTATAGCCTATATTAAAGAACCATAGACTACGTTTGTCGACATCACAGCCACCCTCAAACATGTTTTGCCACTTTTAAACATGGCTTAATATTAAGATATATAAATAATCTTTAAAATCTACTAGGTGTGATATGTCGGAATTTCTGTTTTTAATCCGAAAACTCCACTTGAAACACCCCACTTTAGCCCATATTAAAGAACTATAGACTACGTTTGTCGACATCACAGCCACCCTCAAACATGTTTTGCCACTTTTAAACTAGGCTTAATATTAAGATATATAAATAGTCTTTAGATTTTACTTGGTGTGATATGTCGGAATTTCTGCTTTTAATCCGAAAACTCCACCTGAAACACCCCACTATAGCCCATATTAAGTAACCATAGACTACGTTTGTCGACATCACAGCCACCCTCAAACATGTTTTGCCACTTTTAAACTATGCTTAATATTAAGATATATAAATAATCTTTAAATTCTACTAGGTGTGATATGTCAGAATTTCTGCTTTTAATCCGAAAACTTCACCTGAAACACCCCTCTATAGCCCATATTAAGTAACCATAAACTGTTTAGTCGACTTCACAGCCACCCTCAAACATGTTTTGCCACTTTTAAACTAGGCTTAATATTAAGATATATAAATATTTTTTAGATCCTACTAGGTGTGATATGTCGGAATTTCTGCTTTTAATCCGAAAACTCCATTTGAAACACCCCACTTTAACCCATATTAGAGAACCATAGACTACGTTTGTCGACATCACAGCCACCCTCAAACATGTTTTGCCACTTTTAAACATGGCTTAATATTAAGATATATAAATAATCTTTAAAATCTACTAGGTGTGATATGTCGGAATTTCTGTTTTTAATCCGAAAACTCCACTTGAAACACCCCACTTTAGCCCATATTAAAGAACTATAGACTACGTTTGTCGACATCACAGCCACCCTCAAACATGTTTTGCCACTTTTAAACTAGGCTTAATATTAAGATATATAAATAGTCTTTAGATTTTACTTGGTGTGATATGTCGGAATTTCTGCTTTTAATCCGAAAACTCCACCTGAAACACCCCACTATAGCCCATATTAAGTAACCATAGACTACGTTTGTCGACATCACAGCCACCCTCAAACATGTTTTGCCACTTTTAAACTATGCTTAATATTAAGATATATAAATAATCTTTAAATTCTACTAGGTGTGATATGTCAGAATTTCTGCTTTTAATCCGAAAACTTCACCTGAAACACCCCTCTATAGCCCATATTAAGTAACCATAAACTGTTTAGTCGACTTCACAGCCACCCTCAAACATGTTTTGCCACTTTTAAACATGGCTTGATATTAAGATATATAAATAGTCTTTAGATGCTACTAGATGTCATATGTCGGAATTTCTGCTTTTAATCCGAAAACTCCACCTGAAACACCCCACTATAGCCTATATTAAAGAACCATAGACTACGTTTGTCGACATCACAGCCACCCTCAAACATGTTTTGCCACTTTTAAACATGGCTTAATATTAAGATATATAAATAATCTTTAAATTCTACTATGTGTGATATGTCGGAATTTCTGCTTTTAATCCGAAAACTCCACTTGAAACACTCCACTATAGCCTATATTAAAAAACCATAGACTACGTTTGTCGACATCACAGCCATCCTCAAACATGTTTTGCCACTTTTAAACATGGCTTAATATTAAGATATATAAATAATCTTTAAATTCTACTAGGTGTGATATGTCGGAATTTCTGCTTTTAATCCGAAAACTCCACTTGAAACACCCCACTTTAGCCAATATTAGAGAACTATAGACTACGTTTGTCGACATCACAGCCACCCTCAAACATGTTTTGCCACTTTTAAACATTGCTTAATATTAAGATATATAAATATTCTTTAGATTCTACTAGGTGTGATATGTCGGAATTTCTGCTTTTAATCCGAAAACTCCACCTGAAACTGCCCACTATAGCCCATATTAAGTAACCATAGACTACGTTTGTCGACATCACAGCCACCCTCAAACATGTTTTGCCACTTTTAAACTAGGCTTAATATTCAGATGTATAAATATTCTTTAGATCCTGCTAGGTGTGATATGTCGGAATTTTTGCTTTTAATCCGAAAACTCCACCTGAAACACCCCACTATAGCCCATATAAAGTAACCATAGACTACGCTTGTCGACATCACAGCCACCCTCAAACATGTTTTGCCACTTTTAAACTAGGCTTAATATTAAGATATATAAATAGTCTTTAGATTCTTCTTGGTGTGATATGTCGGAATTTCTGCTTTTAATCCGAAAACTCCACCTGAAACACCCCACTATAGCCCATATTAAGTAACCATAGACTACGTTTGTCGACATCACAGCCACCCTCAAACATGTTTTGCCACTTTTAAACTATGCTTAATATTAAGATATATAAATATTCTTTAGATCCTACTAGGTGTGATATGTCGGAATTTCTGCTTTTAATCCGAAAACTCCACTTGAAACACTCCACTATAGCCTATATTAAAAAACCATAGACTACGTTTGTCGACATCACAGCCACCCTCAAACATGTTTTGCCACTTTTAAACATGGCTTAATATTAAGATATATAAATAATCTTTAAATTCTACTAGGTGTGATATGTCGGAATTTCTGCTTTTAAACCGAAAACTCCACTTGAAACACCCCACTTTAGCCCATATTAGAGAACTATAGACTACGTTTGTCGACATCACAGCCACCCTCAAACATGTTTTGCCACTTTTAAACATTGCTTAATATTAAGATATATAAATATTCTTTAGATACTACTAGGTGTGATATGTCGGAATTTCTGCTTTTAATCCGAAAACTCCACCTGAAACACCCCACTATAGCCTATATTAAAGAACCATAGACTACGTTTGTCGACATCACAGCCACCCTGAAACATGTTTTGCCACTTTTAAACTAGGCTTAATATTAAGATATATAAATATTCTTTAGATTCTACTAGGTGTGATATGTCGGAATTTCTGCTTTTAATCCGAAAACTCCACCTGAAACACCCCACTATAGCCTATATTAAAGAACCATAGACTACGTTTGTCGACATCACAGCCACCCTGAAACATGTTTTGCCACTTTTAAACTAGGCTTAATATTAAGATATATAAATATTCTTTAGATTCTACTAGGTGTGATATGTCGGAATTTCTGCTTTTAATCCGAAAACTCCACCTGAAACACCCCACTATAGCCTATATTAAAGAACCATAGACTACGTTTGTCGACATCACAGCCACCCTCAAACATGTTTTGCCACTTTTAAACATGGCTTAATATTAAGATATATAAATAATCTTTAAATTCTACTAGGTGTGATATGTCAGAATTTCTGCTTTTAATCCAAAAACTTCACCTGAAACACCCCTCTATAGCCCATATTAAGTAACCATAAACTGTTTAGTCGACTTCACAGCCACCCTCAAACATGTTTTGCCACTTTTAAACTAGGCTTAATATTAAGATATATAAATATTTTTTAGATCCTACTAGGTGTGATATGTCGGAATTTCTGCTTTTAATCCGAAAACTCCACCTGAAACACCCCACTATAGCCTATATTAAAGAACCATAGACTACGTTTGTCGACATCACAGCCACCCTCAAACATGTTTTGCCACTTTTAAACATGGCTTAATATTAAGATATATAAATAATCTTTAAAATCTACTAGGTGTGATATGTCGGAATTTCTGTTTTTAATCCGAAAACTCCACTTGAAACACCCCACTTTAGCCCATATTAAAGAACTATAGACTACGTTTGTCGACATCACAGCCACCCTCAAACATGTTTTGCCACTTTTAAACTAGGCTTAATATTAAGATATATAAATAGTCTTTAGATTTTACTTGGTGTGATATGTCGGAATTTCTGCTTTTAATCCGAAAACTCCACCTGAAACACCCCACTATAGCCCATATTAAGTAACCATAGACTACGTTTGTCGACATCACAGCCACCCTCAAACATGTTTTGCCACTTTTAAACTATGCTTAATATTAAGATATATAAATAATCTTTAAATTCTACTAGGTGTGATATGTCAGAATTTCTGCTTTTAATCCGAAAACTTCACCTGAAACACCCCTCTATAGCCCATATTAAGTAACCATAAACTGTTTAGTCGACTTCACAGCCACCCTCAAACATGTTTTGCCACTTTTAAACTAGGCTTAATATTAAGATATATAAATATTTTTTAGATCCTACTAGGTGTGATATGTCGGAATTTCTGCTTTTAATCCGAAAACTCCATTTGAAACACCCCACTTTAACCCATATTAGAGAACCATAGACTACGTTTGTCGACATCACAGCCACCCTCAAACATGTTTTGCCACTTTTAAACATGGCTTAATATTAAGATATATAAATAATCTTTAAAATCTACTAGGTGTGATATGTCGGAATTTCTGTTTTTAATCCGAAAACTCCACTTGAAACACCCCACTTTAGCCCATATTAAAGAACTATAGACTACGTTTGTCGACATCACAGCCACCCTCAAACATGTTTTGCCACTTTTAAACTAGGCTTAATATTAAGATATATAAATAGTCTTTAGATTTTACTTGGTGTGATATGTCGGAATTTCTGCTTTTAATCCGAAAACTCCACCTGAAACACCCCACTATAGCCCATATTAAGTAACCATAGACTACGTTTGTCGACATCACAGCCACTCTCAAACATGTTTTGCCACTTTTAAACTATGCTTAATATTAAGATATATAAATAATCTTTAAATTCTACTAGGTGTGATATGTCAGAATTTCTGCTTTTAATCCGAAAACTTCACCTGAAACACCCCTCTATAGCCCATATTAAGTAACCATAAACTGTTTAGTCGACTTCACAGCCACCCTCAAACATGTTTTGCCACTTTTAAACATGGCTTGATATTAAGATATATAAATAGTCTTTAGATGCTACTAGATGTCATATGTCGGAATTTCTGCTTTTAATCCGAAAACTCCACCTGAAACACCCCACTATAGCCTATATTAAAGAACCATAGACTACGTTTGTCGACATCACAGCCACCCTCAAACATGTTTTGCCACTTTTAAACATGGCTTAATATTAAGATATATAAATAATCTTTAAATTCTACTATGTGTGATATGTCGGAATTTCTGCTTTTAATCCGAAAACTCCACTTGAAACACTCCACTATAGCCTATATTAAAAAACCATAGACTACGTTTGTCGACATCACAGCCATCCTCAAACATGTTTTGCCACTTTTAAACATGGCTTAATATTAAGATATATAAATAATCTTTAAATTCTACTAGGTGTGATATGTCGGAATTTTTGCTTTTAATCCGAAAACTCCACCTGAAACACCCCACTATAGCCCATATAAAGTAACCATAGACTACGCTTGTCGACATCACAGCCACCCTCAAACATGTTTTGCCACTTTTAAACTAGGCTTAATATTAAGATATATAAATAGTCTTTAGATTCTTCTTGGTGTGATATGTCGGAATTTCTGCTTTTAATCCGAAAACTCCACCTGAAACACCCCACTATAGCCCATATTAAGTAACCATAGACTACGTTTGTCGACATCACAGCCACCCTCAAACATGTTTTGCCACTTTTAAACTATGCTTAATATTAAGATATATAAATATTCTTTAGATCCTACTAGGTGTGATATGTCGGAATTTCTGCTTTTAATCCGAAAACTCCACTTGAAACACTCCACTATAGCCTATATTAAAAAACCATAGACTACGTTTGTCGACATCACAGCCACCCTCAAACATGTTTTGCCACTTTTAAACATGGCTTAATATTAAGATATATAAATAGTCTTTAGATGCTACTAGATGTCATATGTCGGAATTTCTGCTTTTAATCCGAAAACTCCACCTGAAACACCCCACTATAGCCTATATTAAAGAACCATAGACTACGTTTGTCGACATCACAGCCACCCTCAAACATGTTTTGCCACTTTTAAACATGGCTTAATATTAAGATATATAAATAATCTTTAAATTCTACTATGTGTGATATGTCGGAATTTCTGCTTTTAATCCGAAAACTCCACTTGAAACACTCCACTATAGCCTATATTAAAAAACCATAGACTACGTTTGTCGACATCACAGCCATCCTCAAACATGTTTTGCCACTTTTAAACATGGCTTAATATTAAGATATATAAATAATCTTTAAATTCTACTAGGTGTGATATGTCGGAATTTTTGCTTTTAATCCGAAAACTCCACCTGAAACACCCCACTATAGCCCATATAAAGTAACCATAGACTACGCTTGTCGACATCACAGCCACCCTCAAACATGTTTTGCCACTTTTAAACTAGGCTTAATATTAAGATATATAAATAGTCTTTAGATTCTTCTTGGTGTGATATGTCGGAATTTCTGCTTTTAATCCGAAAACTCCACCTGAAACACCCCACTATAGCCCATATTAAGTAACCATAGACTACGTTTGTCGACATCACAGCCACCCTCAAACATGTTTTGCCACTTTTAAACTATGCTTAATATTAAGATATATAAATATTCTTTAGATCCTACTAGGTGTGATATGTCGGAATTTCTGCTTTTAATCCGAAAACTCCACTTGAAACACTCCACTATAGCCTATATTAAAAAACCATAGACTACGTTTGTCGACATCACAGCCACCCTCAAACATGTTTTGCCACTTTTAAACATGGCTTAATATTAAGATATATAAATAATCTTTAAATTCTACTAGGTGTGATATGTCGGAATTTCTGCTTTTAAACCGAAAACTCCACTTGAAACACCCCACTTTAGCCCATATTAGAGAACTATAGACTACGTTTGTCGACATCACAGCCACCCTCAAACATGTTCTGCCACTTTTAAACATTGCTTAATATTAAGATATATAAATATTCTTTAGATACTACTAGGTGTGATATGTCGGAATTTCTGCTTTTAATCCGAAAACTCCACCTGAAACACCCCACTATAGCCTATATTAAAGAACCATAGACTACGTTTGTCGACATCACAGCCACCCTGAAACATGTTTTGCCACTTTTAAACTAGGCTTAATATTAAGATATATAAATATTCTTTAGATTCTACTAGGTGTGATATGTCGGAATTTCTGCTTTTAATCCGAAAACTCCACCTGAAACACCCCACTATAGCCTATATTAAAGAACCATAGACTACGTTTGTCGACATCACAGCCACCCTCAAACATGTTTTGCCACTTTTAAACATGGCTTAATATTAAGATATATAAATAATCTTTAAATTCTACTAGGTGTGATATGTCAGAATTTCTGCTTTTAATCCAAAAACTTCACCTGAAACACCCCTCTATAGCCCATATTAAGTAACCATAAACTGTTTAGTCGACTTCACAGCCACCCTCAAACATGTTTTGCCACTTTTAAACTAGGCTTAATATTAAGATATATAAATATTCTTTAGATCCTGCTAGGTGTGATATGTCGGAATTTTTGCTTTTAATCCGAAAACTCCACCTGAAACACCCCACTATAGCCCATATAAAGTAACCATAGACTACGCTTGTCGACATCACAGCCACCCTCAAACATGTTTTGCCACTTTTAAACTAGGCTTAATATTAAGATATATAAATAGTCTTTAGATTCTTCTTGGTGTGATATGTCGGAATTTCTGCTTTTAATCCGAAAACTCCACCTGAAACACCCCACTATAGCCCATATTAAGTAACCATAGACTACGTTTGTCGACATCACAGCCACCCTCAAACATGTTTTGCCACTTTTAAACTATGCTTAATATTAAGATATATAAATATTCTTTAGATCCTACTAGGTGTGATATGTCGGAATTTCTGCTTTTAATCCGAAAACTCCACTTGAAACACTCCACTATAGCCTATATTAAAAAACCATAGACTACGTTTGTCGACATCACAGCCACCCTCAAACATGTTTTGCCACTTTTAAACATGGCTTAATATTAAGATATATAAATAATCTTTAAATTCTACTAGGTGTGATATGTCGGAATTTCTGCTTTTAAACCGAAAACTCCACTTGAAACACCCCACTTTAGCCCATATTAGAGAACTATAGACTACGTTTGTCGACATCACAGCCACCCTCAAACATGTTTTGCCACTTTTAAACATTGCTTAATATTAAGATATATAAATAATCTTTAAATTCTACTAGGTGTGATATGTCGGAATTTCTGCTTTTAATCCGAAAACTCCACTTGAAACACTCCACTATAGCCTATATTAAAAAACCATAGACTACGTTTGTCGACATCACAGCAATCCTCAAACATGTTTTGCCACTTTTAAACATGGCTTAATATTAAGATATATAAATAATCTTTAAATTCTACTATGTGTGATATGTCGGAATTTCTGCTTTTAATCCGAAAACTTCACTTGAAACACCCCACTTTAGCCCATATTAGAGAACTATAGACTACGTTTGTCGACATCACAGCCACCCTCAAACATGTTTTGCCACTTTTAAACATTGCTTAATATTAAGATATATAAATATTCTTTAGATTCTACTAGGTGTGATATGTCGGAATTTCTGCTTTTAATCCGAAAACTCCACCTGAAACTGCCCACTATAGCCCATATTAAGTAACCATAGACTACGTTTGTCGACATCACAGCCACCCTCAAACATGTTTTGCCACTTTTAAACATTGCTTAATATTAAGATATATAAATATTCTTTAGATTCTACTAGGTGTGATATGTCGGAATTTCTGCTTTTAATCCGAAAACTCCACTTGAAACACTCCACTATAGCCTATATTAAAAAACCATAGACTACGTTTGTCGACATCACAGCAATCCTCAAACATGTTTTGCCACTTTTAAACATGGCTTAATATTAAGATATATAAATAATCTTTAAATTTTACTAGGTGTGATATGTCGGAATTTCTGCTTTTAATCCGAAAACTCCACTTGAAACACTCCACTATAGCCTATATTAAAAAACCATAGACTACGTTTGTCGACATCACAGCAATCCTCAAACATGTTTTGCCACTTTTAAACATGGCTTAATATTAAGATATATAAATAATCTTTAAATTCTACTAGGTGTGATATGTCGGAATTTCTGCTTTTAATCCGAAAACTCCACTTGAAACACTCCACTATAGCCTATATTAAAAAACCATAGACTACGTTTGTCGACATCACAGCAATCCTCAAACATGTTTTGCCACTTTTAAACATGGCTTAATATTAAGATATATAAATAATCTTTAAATTCTACTAGGTGTGATATGTCGGAATTTCTGCTTTTAATCCGAAAACTCCACTTGAAACACTCCACTATAGCCTATATTAAAAAACCATAGACTACGTTTGTCGACATCACAGCCACCCTCAAACATGTTTTGCCACTTTTAAACATGGCTTAATATTAAGATATATAAATAATCTTTAAATTCTACTAGGTGTGATATGTCGGAATTTCTGCTTTTAATCCGAAAACTCCACTTGAAACACCCCACTTTAGCCCATATTAGAGAACTATAGACTACGTTTGTCGACATCACAGCCACCCTCAAACATGTTTTGCCACTTTTAAACATTGCTTAATATTAAGATATATAAATATTCTATAGATTCTACTAGGTGTGATGTGTCGGAATTTCTGCTTTTAAAATTTCCCGCCAAGCATCGTTATGATGCTAATGTTAACTATGGAGGGCCATGTTTGTTGACATATAATTTATATGCATGTAGTTATTTTTTTTTAAATCTTTTTTATTTTTTAGGGCTGAATTAAACAGAGATGATGATTAGTGCTTGAATTTCGACATCAGATTATAAAAGTGTTAGTAATAGGACTGTGATTATGAAGCGTATTAGTTAAATACAAATAATAACAGGAACGTGTCAGATACATTTAACAAATGGTGGACATGAACGTTTTCTCTAGCTCTAATTTGTTATTGTAAATTATTCCAAGAATGTATTTTTTAATAAAGACCCTGGGGCCAAACGTTTTTGGTATGAGATGTTTTTTTTTTAATACACCAGAGAACTACATATTGTCCAGTCTAATTAAAATCAGACCCTAATTTCGTTCGTTCGTTTTTTTTTAAATCCGGTTTTTTAACCACTACATTTGGGTCTGAGAACGTCGCGCTTTGCCAGCCGTTCAGGTTAACTTTGACCTTACCTTGATAAACATGACCTGATAAACTAGTCTACAGCACTTAGGAATCCTAGAATGCACCTATTGTTCGCGAACAAAATCCCAGCGCGGGAGAGGGCAAAGATCTGATTGGTTAAAACAAAGGTCATTAAGGTTAGGTCAAAGTTAACCTGAACGGCTGGCAAAGCGCGACGTTCTCAGATCCAAATGTAGTGGTTAAAAAACCGGATTTAAAAAAAAACGAACGAACGAAATTAGGGTCTGATTTTAATTAGACTGACATATTGTTTAGTTTTAAATCAAACACGGATATGTAAAATATGCTTACCTGATTTCGAAAAAGTTTGAACCTGAGCAAGGACTAATGGATGAATGAACGTGATCTCCATATTAATCCCCAACCCTCCACGACCCTCATAGGACTGAACACGACACTCATATGACAATCATACGACTGCACACGACACTTATACGGCCGTCATAAGATGTGAATACGATACAACACGATTTAACACGACCAAATACAACACACGAATCAACACGACTGCTATGGCCATAGTACGGTTAAACACGAATCGTTAATACGACTACAAAAAAAAACACGAACTCCATACGACTGAGCAAGATCATACGACATATTTTTGCTTGTTCCTTGGTACCAGGTGGATGTTGATCTATGGTTGGTGGTGGAGGATGTTTGGAAAGTTTAGAAGAGCTTCCGTTTCGGCCCCCTGAGGTTCCGCATGGCTGTGTAATGAGCTTTCAGTTTCAGGGTTTTTCCAAGCCCCCTCTCAGGCATGTGATTGACTTTTTCGGTCGTAAGAAAAACGTATGGATTTCGTGTTCAGGCATATAGAAGTCGTATGAAAGGCGTATAAAAGTGGGTTGAATCGTGTTAAAACGTATGAAGGTCGTATATAAGTTTCTTTACACGCTCCCCAACACGACTGAAAGCTTCTGAACACGATCTTCATACGACTGAACACCATTTTCATACGATTTTCATACCATTAAACACGTTTTTCATACGACCTGCATACGATTATTGAGCGGTGGGTGTAAAATTCCGAATTCCCGAATTCTCCGAATTGGGTCAGAAAAGACTAAAAAATCGAAACTAGATTTGCGCCAAAGGTCGTGCACAAATTCAAGATTTAAACATTTTACATCAAAAAACGAATAATTTTAAAGAATATTTCTTAGGTCAAACCACATTTTTTAATTTTCGTCTACTTTAACTTTTGTGAGCTAATTCATAATATTACTGTCTTTTGATTATGATTTTATTTTTAATAAGTATACAATCGCTGTTAGTCAAACACTTTTTGTTGTCTCTGTAACCGAATGTGTCAATACAACTCGGACCAAAACAATCTCGGGCCACTGTTCATAACATTTCAACCACTTTTCATGATTAACTGGTTAATACATTATTTTTGTCGGCCCGTCCACAATTAGCTTGTGTAAATAGCTATCTGAGCAAGTTTCGGATTAGATAGAGGCCAAAGATTCTTTCTTATGTTAATGAAATTTAATGTGAAGTTTTATATTTTTTGACTAGTTAGAATTTGGTTTGATTCGACGAAAGATCACAAAGTTTTAACCCTTTATAAATAGGAATTTTAAATCAGACTTGTGAAACTCTTTTTCCAATCTTTTAAAACTTGGTGCGTAGGTTAATATCCATAAGAATTTATACAAGATATCGGACAAGCTCAAATTTGGGATTGATTCGACAAAGGATGACAGAGTTTTAAGCCTTGATTCACTGAAACTATGATAAATGTCAATGCGATAGAGGCTAAATTTCATATCCGATCTTAAAATACAGTTGTGACGTAATCTTTTGTTCTTCGAGTTCTAATATCCAACGTATTGGTACTGGCAAAGTGCCCAGAGTACCAATAAGTAATCCAAAATGGCGGAATTATTGGACTGTTTATTGAAGCGGGACAACAAAGAGATACCGGATTAACTACTCACTGAAGTGAACTTTATTAATTAACATGACACGATTTCAACAGGCAAGGATACAATTTGTACATAAATGCCTTATATGATTTTAAAGGGAGTATTGTTTATATTTTAGCACAGCTTATCAGTGCACAGCTCTTCCAATCTTTGTGCATAAATAATTTTCAGTTTTTTAAAAGGAAAAAATACGACTCGTATCATAGTAAGATTTAGCATTATATGGAAAGCACCTGAACAGAAATTGAATGACAAATATTTAGTTTCATGCATATTTGAAGCGATTTTGCGATTTCCATGGAGTTGTAGTGCTTTTGAATAGTTATTACATACATTCAACCATTGAAAATGCCGAACGTTACCCTTTAAAATTCAACTGTTTTCGTCACTTTGATAATATTGTCGTCTGTCCTGTTTGAACTGTGATTTTAATTCCAATGTCTATAGGTCCATTTAGTTCTCAAAACATCCATTATCACCCTTAGAATCATAATAATCCATACACACACGACACGACTCAGAAATTTTTGCTTACAATGGCTAAATCCTGTTGAAAATTAACATCCAAGATTATAGTTTCTTGTTTATCCCTTTTTTGACAGTCCATGATGGCATATTAGAATTAAGAAATATACACTATATCGACTTAAATCCATTAAGGTAAATCCATTCTAGATGATCCATTGCACCAATAACGTTCCCCCTAGCACGATAAAAATTCAAATGAAGCGCGTATAGAAGACGTCACGTGTTCAAAAGGTACAATTTCATTGGCTACTAAATATCTTGATCAATACTTCCGCATTACAATCCAGACTTATTAATCCGTGTAATTAGTTACGAAGAACACGTGACTGAATCTAATCAGTGCATGTGCTCGACTGTATTTTAAGTAGGTTAATTGCCTCGTGACGTACAATAACTTCACTCATGTCCTTCGCGACGGACCTTACGGTCCTAGCTACGGACATTCGTGAAGTTATTGTACGCCACTCGGCCATTAACCTATACTGAATGAAATTATATGTGAAGGTCTATATCCATACGATTTTAAACAAGTTCGACAAAGGATCACAGATGTGGCCTGTGAATACGAGCCATATTTTTTTCTGATTTTCTTTATATATATAAAAGAATCTGGGAATATTTCAATAAATGATTGCACAATTTCAATTCTTGATACGAATTTTGACGACAATATAAATACCGATAATAGATTGTTTTTTATAAACACGGAAAGAAAAGTGGTCTGAATTTGTGATCATCAAAGCCATTGATCAAAGTTTAAAATTTTAAGTTAAAACTTTGTCCGAGTTTTTTAAGTGATCGTGTGTGTTATGGTCCGAGTTGTATTCACACCCGGTCACAAATAACCAAAAGTGTTTATTGACTATTAGCGAATCATAGACGATAGACAGAATTATTATGAATTAAGCTATGAATTAATGTACACGAAAAAAAATTAGAAATTTTGATTTGACCAAATAAAGAGCTTTAAAATATTCGTTTTTTGATGTAAAATTGTTCTGATCCCAAATTTGTGCACGACTTTTTGCGCAAATTTAGTTTCGATTTTTTAGTCTTTTCTGACCCAATTCGGACAATTCGGAGAATTCGGGAATTCGGAATTTTACACCCACCGATTATTGAAATAGGCTTTATAAATCGTGTTCTAAAGTTTTGCATTGAAAACTTTAAATACGATTTAAGCTGAGCTTCGTCGTCCATCCATACGACCGTTCACAACCAACCAAGACTAAACACAAATGAGTGCGCCCTTCATACGTACTAACACGATTTAAAGAAAACGTGTTCATTCGTGAATATGAGATAGGGTCTTAACGGTACGACACGGCTACAACATGACGTTATCCGGCACCCGTTGCCAATTTTTTTCTGGTGTCGTTTCATTATGTATACGGGATTGTGTGATTTTTTGGTAGCTCTAGAAAATCTGATGGCTTGTTACATTAATTCAAAGACCAAATCGATCCTCGAATATGCTTTAATTTATGGATTGAGATTACGTTAGAAAATCTGGATTCATGCTGAGACCTTCCCGGACGTGATCGAGTTTCCTGAGAAACAAAATAGTGTAAGACTGCATAATTATGTTGATTGTGTCGATTGAGAAAGTTAACTGAGTGAATATACAAATTTCTCTCCGCAAATAAGAAATTTACATTTACTTGTTGAAACTTTTTATTATAGACTTTGAAAATATAAAATATCACATTTGATGATCAATAAAACAAACACGTAAAGAATAAACAAACATAATGCCTAAAATAACCTAAGAATGAGAATTTGAAAATGTAAATCATCCATTCTGACAACTTAAACTTGTAATTCTTCCGATTCTTCTCTCATCTTCTATACTCATGTTGACCAAATACACAACCTACAATTGAATAAACAAATACTATAAATACTATACATACTTTCACTTGACATAAATGGCAGCACTTGTTCAGAGAATACAATCTACAACTCTATGACTTAACTATAGGTGAATCTTAATATTCATCTTAGTCGAGTGTTTTTATGAGATTTTCGGACTACAACCAAGAACTAGTAAAATCAGAATAGTATTGATATAATAATATAAAGCCTAGTTTAAAAGTGGCAAAACATGTTTGAGGGTGGCTGTGATGTCGACAAACGTAGTCTATTGTTCTTTAATATGGGCTGCAGTGGGGTGTTTCGGGTGGAGTTTTCGGATTAAAAGCAGTAATTCTGACATATCACACCTAGTAGAATCTAAGGAATATTTATATATCTTAATATTAAGCCTTGTTTAAAAGTGGCAAAACATGTTTAAGGGTGGCTGTGATGTCGACAAAATAGTCTATGGTTACTTAATATGGGCTATACTGGGGTGTTCCAGGTGCAGTTTTCGGATTAAAAGCAGAAATTCCGACATATCACACCTAGTAGAATCTAAAGAATATTTACATATCTTAATATTAAGCCTAGTCTAAAAGTGGCAAAACATGTTTAAAGGTGGCTATGATGTCGTCAACGTGGTCTAAGGTTACTTTATATGGGCTATAGTGGGGTGTTTCAGATGGAGTTTTCGGATTAAAAGCAGAAATTCCGACACACCACACCTAGTAGAATCTAAAGAATATTTACGTATCTTAATATTAAGCCTAGTTTAAAAGAGGCAAAACATGTTTGAGGGTGGTTCTGATGTCGACTAACGTAGTCTATTGTTCTTCAATATAGGCTATAGTGGGGTGTTTCAGATGGAGTTTTCGGATTAAAAGCAGAAATTCCGACATATCACACCTAGTAGAATTTAAAGATTATTTATATATCTTAATATTAAGCCTAGTTTAAAAGTGGCAAAACATGTTTGAGGGTGGCTGTGATGTCGACAAACGTAATCTATGGATAATGAATATAAGCTATAATGTGGAGTTTTCGGATTAAAAGCAGAAATTCCGATATATCACACCTAGTAGAACCTAAAGAATATTTATATATCTTAATATTAAGCATAGTTTAAAAGTGGCAAAACATTTTTGAGGGTGGCTGTGATGTCGACTAAACAGTCTATGGTTACTTAATATGGGCTATAGTGGGGTGTTACAGGTGCAGTTTTCGGATTAAAAGCAGAAATTCCGACATATCACACCTAGTAGAAACTAAAGAATATTTATATATCTTAATATTAAGCCTAGTTTAAAAGTGGCAAAACATGTTTAAGGGTGGCTGTGATGTCGACAAACGTAGTCTATGATTACTGAATATGGGCTATAATTGGGTGTTTCAGATGGCGTTTTCGGATTAAAAGCAGAAATTCCGACATATCACACCTAGAAGAAACTAAAGAATATTTATATATCTTAATATTAAGCCTAGTTTAAAAGTGGCAAAACATGTTTAAGGGTGGCTGTGATGTCGACAAACGTAGTCTATGATTACTGAATATGGGCTATAATTGGGTGTTTCAGATGGAGTTTTCGGATTAAAAGCAGAAATTCCGACATATCACACCTAGTAGAATTTAAAGATTATTTATATATCTTAATATTAAGCCATGTTTAAAAGTGGCAAAACATGTTTGAGGGTGGCTGTGATGTCGACAAACGTAGTCTATGGTTCTTTAATATAGGCTATAGTGGGGTGTTTCAGGTGGAGTTTTCGGATTAAAAGCAGAAATTCCGACATATCACACCTAGTAGAATCTAAAGAATATTTATATATCTTAATATTAAGCCTAGTTTAAAAGTGGCAAAACATGTTTAAGGGTGGCTGTGATGTCGACAAGCGTAGTCTATGGTTACTTTATATGGGCTATAGTGGGATGTTTCAGGTGTCGTTTTCGGATTAAAAGCAGAAATTCCGACATATCACACCTAGTAGAATCTAAAGAATATTTATATATCTTAATATTAAGCCTTGTTTAAAAGTGGCAAAACACGTTTAAGGGTGGCTGTGATGTCGACAAAATAGTCTATGGTTACTTAATATGGGCTATAGTGGGGTGTTCCAGGTGCAGTTTTCGGATTAAAAGCAGAAATTCCGACATATCACACCTAGTAGAATCTAAAGAATATTTATATATCTTAATATTAAGCCTAGTCTAAAAGTGGCAAAACATGTTTAAGGGTGGATGTGATGTCGACAAAGTAGTCTATGGTTACTTAATATGGGCTATAGCGGGGTGTTACAGGTGCAGTTTTCGGATTAAAAGCAGAAATTCCGACATATCACACCTAGTAGAAACTAAAGAATATTTATATATCTTAATATTAAGCCTAGTTTAAAAGTGGCAAAACATGTTTAAGGGTGGCTGTGATGTCGACAAACGTAGTCTATGATTACTGAATATGGGCTATAATTGGGTGTTTCAGATGGAGTTTTCGGATTAAAAGCAGAAATTCCGACATATCACACCTAGTAGAAACTAAAGAATATTTATATATCTTAATATTAAGCCTAGTTTAAAAGTGGCAAAACATGTTTAAGGGTGGCTGTGATGTCGACAAACGTAGTCTATGATTACTGAATATGGGCTATAATTGGGTGTTTCAGATGGAGTTTTCGGATTAAAAGCAGAAATTCCGACATATCACACCTAGAAGAAACTAAAGAATATTTATATATCTTAATATTAAGCCTAGTTTAAAAGTGGCAAAACATGTTTAAGGGTGGCTGTGATGTCGACAAACGTAGTCTATGATTACTGAATATGGGCTATAATTGGGTGTTTCAGATGGAGTTTTCGGATTAAAAGCAGAAATTCCGACATATCACACCTAGTAGAATCTAAAGAATATTTATATATCTTAATATTAAGCCTAGTTCAAAAGTGGCAAAACATGTTTGAGGGTGGCTGTGATGTCGACAAACGAAGTCTATAGGTACTTAGGCTACAGTGGGGTATTTCAGATGGAGTTTTCGGATTAAAAGCAGAAATTCCGACATATCACACCTAGTAGAATCTAAAGAATATTTATATGTCTTAATATTAAGCCTAGTTTGAAAGTGGCAAAACATGTTTGAGGGTGGCTGTGATGTCGACAAACGAAGTCTATAGGTACATAGGCTATAGTGGGGTGTTTCAGATGGAGTTTTCGGATTAAAAGCAGAAATTCCGACATATCACACCAATTAGAATCTAAAGATTATTTATATATCTTAATATTAAGCCATGTTTAAAAGTGGCAAAACATGTTTGAGGGTGGCTGTGATGTCGACAAAATAGTCTATGGTTCTTTAATATAGGCTACAGTGGGGTGTTTCAGGTGGAGTTTTCGGATTAAAAGCAGAAATTCCGACATACCACACCTAGTAGAATCTAAAGAATATTTATATATCGTAATATTAAGCCTAGTTTAAAAGTGGCAAAACATGTTTGAGGGTGGCTGTGATGTCGACAAACGTAGTCTATGGTTACTTAATATGGGCTATAATCGGGTGTTTCAAGTGGAGTTTTCGGATTAAAAGCAGAAATTCCGACATATCACACCTAATAGAATTTAAAGAATATTTATATATCTTAATATTAAGCCTAATGTAAAAGTGGCAAAACATGTTTAAGGGTGGCTGTGATGTCGACAAAATATTCTATCGTTACTTAATATGGGCTATAGTAGAGTGTTTCAGATGGAGTTTTCGGATTAAAAGCAGAAATTTCGACATATCAAACCTAGTAGAATTTAAAGCATATTTTTAAATCTTAAAAATAAGCCTAGTTTAAAAGTGGCAAAACATGTTTAAGGGTGGCCGTGATGTCGACAAACGTAGTCTATGGTTATTTAATATAAGCTATAATGAGGTGTTTGGGCTAGAGTTTTCGGATTAAAAGCAGAAATTCCGACATATAACTCCTAGTAGAATCTAAAGAATATTTATATATCTTAATATTAAGCCTAGTCTAAAAGTGGCAAAACATGTTTAAGGGTGACTGTGATGTCGACAAACGTAATCTATGGATACTGAATATAAGCTATAGTGGGGTGTTTCAGATGGAGTTTTCGGATTAAAAGCAGAAATTCCGACATATCACACCTAGTAGAATCTAAAGAATATTTATATATCTTAATATTAAGACTAGCTTAAAAGTGGCAAAACATGTTTGAGGGTGGCTGTGATGTCGACAAACGTAATCCATGATTACTGAATATGGGCTATAGTGGGGTGTTACAGGTGCAGTTTTCGGATTAAAAGCAGAAATTCCGACATATCACACCTAGTAGGATCTAAAGAATATTTATATATCTTAATATTAAGCCTAGTTTAAAAGTGGCAAAACATGTTTGAGGGTGGCTGTGATGTCGACAAGCGTAGTCTATGGTTACTTTATATGGGCTATAGTGGGATGTTTCAGGTGTCGTTTTCGGATTAAAAGCAGAAATTCCGACATATCACACCTAGTAGGATCTAAAGAATATTTATATATCTTAATATTAAGCCTTGTCTAAAAGTGGCAAAACATGTTTGAGGGTGGCTGTGATGTCGACAAAATAGTCTATGGTTACTTAATATGGGCTATAGTGGGGTGTTACAGGTGCAGTTTTCGGATTAAAAGCAGAAATTCCGACATATCACACCTAGTAGAAACTAAAGAATATTTATATATCTTAATATTAAGCCTAGTTTAAAAGTGGCAAAACATGTTTAAGGGTGGCTGTGATGTCGACAAACGTAGTCTATGATTACTGAATATGAGCTATAATTGGGTGTTTCAGATGGCGTTTTCGGATTAAAAGCAGAAATTCCGACATATCACTCCTTGAAGAAACTAAAGAATATTTATATATCTTAATATTAAGCCTAGTTTAAAAGTGGCAAAACATGTTTAAGGGTGGCTGTGATGTCGACAAACGTAGTCTATGATTACTGAATATGGGCTATAATTGGGTGTTTCAGATGGAGTTTTCGGATTAAAAGCAGAAATTCCGACATATCACACCTAGTAGAAACTAAAGAATATTTATATATCTTAATATTAAGCCTAGTTTAAAAGGGGCAAAACATGTTTAAGGGTGGCTGTGATGTCGTCAAACGTAGTCTATGATTACTGAATATGGGCTATAATTGGGTGTTTCAGATGGAGTTTTCGGATTAAAAGCAGAAATTCCGATATATCACACCTAGTAGAATCTAAAGAATATTTATATATCTTAATATTAAGCCTAGTTTAAAAGTGGCAAAACATGTTTGAGGGTGGCTGTAATGTCGACAAACGAAGTCTATAGGTACTTAGGCTACAGTGGGGTGTTTCAGATGGAGTTTTCGGATTAAAAGCAGAAATTCCGACATATCACACCTAGTAGGATCTAAAGAATATTTATATATCTTAATATTAAGCCTTGTCTAAAAGTGGCAAAACATGTTTGAGGGTGGCTGTGATGTCGACAAAATAGTCTATGGTTACTTAATATGGGCTATAGTGGGGTGTTCCAGGTGCAGTTTTCGGATTAAAAACAGAAATTCCGACATATCACACCTAGTAGAATCTAAAGAATATTTATATATCTTAATATTAAGCCTTGTTTAAAAGTGGCAAAACATGTTTAAGGGTGGCTGTGATGTCGACAAAATAGTCTATGGTTACTTAATATGGGCTATAGTGGGGTGTTCCAGGTGCAGTTTTCGGATTAAAAGCAGAAATTCCGACATATCACACCTAGTAGAATCTAAAGAATATTTATATATCTTAATATTAAGCCTAGTCTAAAAGTGGCAAAACATGTTTAAGGGTGGATGTGATGTCGACAAACGTAGTCTATGGTTACTTAATATGGGCTATAGCGGGGTGTTACAGGTGCAGTTTTCGGATTAAAAGCAGAAATTCCGACATATCACACCTAGTAGAAACTAAAGAATATTTATATATCTTAATATTAAGCCTAGTTTAAAAGTGGCAAAACATGTTTAAGGGTGGCTGTGATGTCGACAAACGTAGTCTATGATTACTGAATATGGGCTATAATTGGGTGTTTCAGATGGAGTTTTCGGATTAAAAGCAGAAATTCCGACATATCACACCTAGTAGAAACTAAAGAATATTTATATATCTTAATATTAAGCCTAGTTTAAAAGTGGCAAAACATGTTTAAGGGTGGCTGTGATGTCGACAAACGTAGTCTATGATTACTGAATATGGGCTATAATTGGGTGTTTCAGATGGAGTTTTCGGATTAAAAGCAGAAATTCCGACATATCACACCTAGAAGAAACTAAAGAATATTTATATATCTTAATATTAAGCCTAGTTTAAAAGTGGCAAAACATGTTTAAGGGTGGCTGTGATGTCGACAAACGTAGTCTATGATTACTGAATATGGGCTATAATTGCATGGGTGTTTCAGATGGAGTTTTCGGATTAAAAGCAGAAATTCCGACATATCACACCTAGTAGAATCTAAAGAATATTTATACATCTTAATATTAAGCCTAGTTCAAAAGTGGCAAAACATGTTTGAGGGTGGCTGTGATGTCGACAAACGAAGTCTATAGGTACTTAGGCTACAGTGGGGTATTTCAGATGGAGTTTTCGGATTAAAAGCAGAAATTCCGACATATCACACCTAGTAGAATCTAAAGAATATTTATATGTCTTAATATTAAGCCTAGTTTGAAAGTGGCAAAACATGTTTGAGGGTGGCTGTGATGTCGATAAACGAAGTCTATAGGTACTTAGGCTATAGTGGGGTGTTTCAGATGGAGTTTTCGGATTAAAAGCAGAAATTCCGACATATCACACCAATTAGAATCTAAAGATTATTTATATATCTTAATATTAAGCCATGTTTAAAAGTGGCAAAACATGTTTAAGGGTGGCTGTGATGTCGACAAAATAGTCTATGGTTCTTTAATATAGGCTACAGTGGGGTGTTTCAGGTGGAGTTTTCGGATTAAAAGCAGAAATTCCGACATATCACACCAAGTAGAATCTAAAGAATATTTATATATCTTAATATTAAGCCATGTTTAAAAGTGGCAAAACATGTTTGAGGGTGGCTGTGATGTCGACAAACGTAGCTTCTTATTAGTTCATGTAGGCTTTGTATGGGTGCTTCACATAGTCTATGGTTGCATGCTTCTCATGTAATTTTCGAAGTGAAAGCAGAAATTCCGACATATGACACCTGGTAGATTCTAATGAATGTTTATAAATGTTAATATCTATCCTAGTCTAAAAGTGGCAAAACCTGGTTATTAGTTCATTTGGAAGCTTTTTTAACTTGTGCCATAATGTCTCATATCTATGAATAGAGTGATCTTAATTGGTCTGTAGGCATGTTGTTGTTCTAGTTCTTAGACGTAAAACAAATTAATTTGGGGACTGATTCATTTTCTTACCTTATGGCTAATAGCCTAATGAATAATGAACGGTTTCCATGTTCAATTTCTTGTTCTGGGGTCACAAAAACATATGAATCCTGTTATTTCTAAAATTTACGTTCGTGTACAACGTGTGTTTTCTTAGCATGAGTTATGTCCCATGAGGGAATCCCCAAAATTTTCCTTGTTTCGACGTCGTTGATTGGTTGAATTGCGAGGGTGGGTCAAAATGATGGTATTTCTTATCGTCTGCTGGGTAACGTCCGCCTACTTGATTTTCAATATTTGGCTTGTTCGAGACTACAACTAGGTTATCGTCGGCCAGCAGAAAACGTCCGCCAGCTTGATCCCAGCGATTTGATCTGAATGTAAATAAAGTTAGTGAAAGTTCATAACACGAGTGAAGAAAGTCGTCTGATAATATTGGTTCGTTTAATAATGATAAATTGACCGGACATTGCTTGTGTTGATTAGAACATTATGGGAAATAGCCAGGCCCCTTCCACCCCAGAAGATGGACCTTCATCGTCCAACACCGCCGGTGGCATTGGGGGGATACAGAACCGTTCATCAAGAAGGGCTTCCAACAAGGCGTATTGTGCAAGTCTCTCAAAATTATTTGAAGTAAGTATTCAGTTTTATATTTAGATCTGGTATCAACTTAAACTTTACTGGATGACAGCCCAAAACTTTCAACATAATATAAATTCTGGAAATACATATTCATTGCATTTAATTAAAATCAAAGAATATATCAATCAATGACTTACTTACACTTTTTTTTAAAACGAATCAATTAAATTTCTATGAACTGTACAAACATTTTGAAGAGGATGGAATTAATTCTAGGATAAAAGTAAAAGTTAATGACAAGGCCAGGTATAGCCCACATTTTCTTATAGTTTCTTATAATAATGTTGAATTTTTTCGATTCTCTTAAATCATAAGCCCTGAGTCTGAGAGATGAGGCTGAGGGAGAATGTTGTTTGAAAGGTGATTAGATCTCATTTATAATGATATGTGGATAGGCCAGGGTAATTACTGAATTAGATGACACCACCAATGCGTTTGGAAATCAGTCTGGCATTGGTTCTTTCATAATAATACCTTTTTTTATCAGTGTAGTGTACTGCCTTGAGAGCTATTTAAGACCGGATTGATAAGTAAATAAAGGTAAGGTTGTACAATTGGTTACTGATATCAACATACGTAAAAAGGATAACAAAGGAAATATTTGTTGAACAGGATGTTAAGACACTGTTAAAGATGTGATTTATCAATATTTATATAACAGTAGTAGGTTGTTTTGTATCCTGGTCTGCTATTAAATCAACACAGAGTTGGTCTACACTACACTAACTAGTTATATATACACACTAGTTATACTGTTATTGGATGTGACATAAGAAATCTAGGTGACATACTACTTTTCACTGCCGTATGAGAAGAGGTTTTTATGTGTATTGGAAACACTGATAGCATCAATGTTACATCGCAAAGACTTATAAAAATGTTTCAAAGCTTTGGGATTGTACACCACATCCCAGTTGACATGTTGTCTCTTCAGTGCCCTGTCTGCAACTTAGGAGAATAGGCTCAGTCATGTGAGCTTTCATTTAACAAGCATGCATTTTGAACATGGAACAAAAAATATGGAGATGATGAATTACATCAAATGAAAAAAGAAGATCATATTCAGATATTCAGAATATTTTTTTTAAAGACAAAAGTGTGTAATTAATTTCTGAACTGTTTATTGAATGCATACTGCATAGGTCTGACCAGTCCGAAACATGCTGACTCAATTCCCAGCCTTTGAGGTAAATAAATAATATGTTTAGAAACCCTGCACCTGTGGAGGTGCGGAAAATTTCAAGTTTTTGACTCTCTCCCGGCCATATCTGTCCAAATAGTTATCAGAGGCTGGGGAAAGAGTCAGCAAGTTTTGGACAAATCAAGTCTGAGACCTTCTAAAGATTTGCCATGAGATTGCTCATCACTATTAGTATGTGCTGATAAAACTTTATATTCTAAATACACAAAAAAGTTTATAGTGTATTGTAACAATCTTGTTTAAATTTGTATATTAACATGACTGTAAGTGTGTCAATAAAAATATGCTACACACCGGGAAAAAATGTTGACAACATTAGAGCTAATTTTAACAGTATTTCTGTATTGTGTACTAGTTGTAAACAATACACTCAACAACAATTCTGTAAATAACTACATGTTTGTATGAATAAAAACAAATCCTGCTATGACTTCAAACGACATGAGGTGAATTTTTTTAAATATAGACAATATGTAATAAAACCACCATCTATTTGTCACCAGCTTAAAACTTTCTTCACTGGTCATTGTCAATTTTTTAATTAATAAAAAAAGCCACACTTTTTTACCTTGTTTATTTTGTATTATGAGAAAGAAAAATATGTGCGTCTTTCAAACCCAAACTTTGTTTCTTAGGTCAAATATTTGTGTCGTTTAAGAGTATTAAAGTCTTGTGTCCCTGGTGCAACTTAAAAACCTTTTGTACTTAACAGTTAAAAAGAACTTTATAATAAGTCTAAATCTCAGATTTTTCAATTTTCAAACGGTTGCCGTTAAATATGTTAAAATCACAAAGTGTCTATTAGTTATCTGACCTTTAAGGGATTGCACCTTTGAAAGTTTCCTACAGACATTTGTGGGTCTTGCAATTCCACTAAAACTTTGGGTATCTTGGAGATATAAGGATCAGCATTTTTGTACAGCTTTACCTGTAACAGTGTTTGAAAATAATTTAAACAATAGATTATTAAAGCTATGTATCTATAATGTTCATAATCTTGTATTAAATTGTACACCAATATCAGAAGATTTTCCAAATATTAATCGACTTTTGATCAGTAGCCTTCTGTTTTGATATCAAAATATATACATATTTCATTTATTATATTGGAGCAATAATGTTTTTATCAATTGAATATTTTTCAGAAATTAGAACTAACAGCCGATGAAGATAATACACACCCTGGAGAATTATCTAGAACTACATTCGAGGTAAAAATAAATAACTTTTATTTTCATACTGATATAAACTTGCACAACTTGGCATAATATGAGGTATCTTAATGAGAACAGGCCTATTATTATTTATAAATTTATTTCACTAAAGAAATCTGTTTTTGATCAATAATATGTATAAAATGTTTCAATGTGTTTAAAAGATATTGGTAGTGAAGCCCACAACCTATCACTGACTAGTTTTAATTATTAATTGTATATTCAATATTTTGTTAATGATGTTATATGATGTATGCCTGAAGGAGATATTAACTATTGAATATTGATATATTAGTCTGTATATTGTTGGTTAGTCTGAAACGTACTGACCTCTTAAAGGGATTGTAAAGAGGTTTTCCAAACTTTGTATGTGTATTGGAGACACTGATACTAAATTGATGCTTTAAGTGTCCCCAATACACATACAAAGTTACAAAGCCAGAAAAACTATTTCATTTTCGTGACAAATATTGCAAGAGAAAATCATATGAAAAAGATGGATGAGATATGTTGATTTAGATTGATTAAAACAGATTTTTTTTTTCTATATCGCAAAATAAGGTGTAGGTCGTAGGTTACCCCCTACCCTGTCGTGTTGTCACATTTCAACAATTACAAATCTTTTTCTAAGTTATCTGGATTGATAACAGTGGTCTATGTCCTAAACCTATTTTTTTTCTGTTTATCTTGAATGTGTTGTAGTGCATAATATGTTATTTAAATGAATATATGTTGTTGTAAGGCTTGTGTGATTACTATACATGAAAGTATTGACAAGAATGTAAGCCAAATAGAATACGGATGCATTTCAAGGTCAATGAAACTGTCTAATTTCTGACATGAACAGTTACTGTCTGTTAAACACTGTCCTGTAATCAGTCAATCAGTTTGAAATTCCTCTTAGCCAATTTCGAATTCCATGGCCTGTGCTTTTAAAGGGATTGTAAAATGGTTATCTGTACTGTAAATCAGGCCACTGTGCACCATTCCATTTCCAGTCAGTAAGATTTTACAAGTTCAGCAATTTTATAACTTCACGAACCACAGGCATCTGACAGAATATTGGAGTGATGAAAACGCCATTAATGGCTCCAGATACACATAAACATAACGGTTCAGAAAACCTCCTTAAAAAGTCATGCAGTATTTGCTTTCATATTGTGCAATGCTCCGAATAATGTCTTGTACTTTCAGGATGTATTCCACGGTCCTCTACATAAATTTGGTAGTTTGATGTATAGTATGATGGTAAATGGTCATTCTAATAAAGACAGAATAACTCGGGAACAGTTTACTAAATCTGGGAAAGAAGTTATTAAAAAATTTGATGAAAAAGAACAGCATGAATATTATTATAGATTATTTTCTAATGGAAATCAACTTCTTAATAAACAAGGTATGATTTAAATTATTTGCTGCACCAGTCGAATACCTTGGTTTTTTTCTAACTGTATTAGATATCTATGAACAGCATTGAAATTGTATATACCCAAGCTTGAAGCTGATGTTACCAAATAATGTCATATACCATGAATGAATGTCACATGGTTCAAGTAATTTGACTTCGGATTTCAGGACCTTGACCTCTCCTTTGGAAAGAATCAGATAATAATATATTACACTTTAAAAAAAAAGGTCAGGAAAGCATGTTAATCTTGCAAAGGCCTGATACCTCTCTGCTATTAAGTTTATTTATTTGTCATCTTCATTTTGAAATAATGTATTATAAAATTTCAGATGCTTTAGAAATGGTAGAGATATCCTATGCCCTAACATTATCAGCATCTAAAATACCATATTGTAAAGATGAGAGAGATGATAAAATATTTGAATCTGTTGTTACTAGTATGGTAAGTATAGTTAAAAATTATATCACCATAATCAAGCAACTTATACCTACAACATGATTATGAAGACTACAGCATTTCTATAGGAATTCTTAAAAGCGTTTTAGAGATGTTTTATCGAAAAAATTATGGGGGTTAACATTAATACATTGATTTGCGCTATGTCAAACATATGTGGCTCTTGTAATTCTACTGTCACAAATGTTATTAGAAGCTTTTGCTATAGTCTTAATAAAAATGACAAAAGCCACAGTTGTCTGATTAGTAATAAGCATGGTGAAAATCGATTCTATAAGTTTTTTGAATTAACATAACATATTAAGACAGCCTCTTTAGAAGAAGAAAAAAAATGTTGTATGAATTGAATTTTTTTCTTGTAGTTTGGTGTAGAATCTGAGATTGGGTATGATGCTTTTGAAAGTTGGTTAAAATGGAATTGTCCCCATTTTTTCTGTGGTGTACACAATTGGGTGTTTAGTATTTTAACAGGTTCTCAACTACCTTCAGAACTGGTAAGTTCATTTTAATACTACTCCATATTGTATTAAATTTCCTTCATTATTGTATTTTATTCATTGAATCTTTGGTTTCCATATTAATTTCTATTCCTTCATTTGTAGTTTATTTGTATATTTTATCTGTTTTTATACGCCCTCATCTCTCTATGAGGACGTATATTGTAGTCACCCCTGTCCGTCTGTCCGTCCGTCGGTCATGCCGTCCGTCCGTCCGTTGCTCGTAAACGCTCTAAAAACTAGAGTTTTTGACGGAATCAAATGAAATTTGATATGTGTATACATATTCATAAAACGAAGATCAAGTTCGAATTTGAGCTATTTTCGATCGTTAGAAGCAGAGTTATTGCCCTTTCCCCAAATCCGTCGGTCCGTCCATCAACATTTGCTTGTAAACGCTCTAAAAACTAGAGTTTTTGACGGAATCAAATGAAATTTGATATGTGTATATATATTCAGAAAACGAAGATCAAGTTCGAATTTGAGCTATTTTCGATCGTTACAAGCAGAGTTATTGCCCTTGCCCCAAATCTTAAATATGCTATTGCTCTCTTAGTTTTCAACCGATTTTGATGAAACTTAAAATGAATGTTATTGGACCTAAATCGAAAGGTTTGAGAAAGTTTAGTTTTCTCCTGATTAATTTTTTTCCTTTTTCGACTTTTTCGTTAGGCGTATATGGCCGTGGTCCACTATCTTTATTGCTTGCATGGCAAAAAGTATCAAATTCAGTGCTTCTAAATTGCCTGCAACTAAATCTCTTAATTCTTCAGCAACTTTGCAGGATTATCTATTTGAAAGAACAATGTCTTAAGAACTCATATGAAATGTATTTGTTTCTATTCTGATTTTACTGAATTGTTTTTGACAGGAAGTAGCACCAGTACCACAGTTAGAAGGTTTTGCAGAAGGTCGTTATTTAGTTACTATGGGGATGTTATGGATCCTATCAGCTACTATACCAACATGTTTTACTAAAAGTCCTACTGGAGAAACACCATCTAATAATCCATTACTTAATTCTTATCATTTACTCATGAAATTGGTAGGTCCAAATTCTTTACTTGATTACACTGGGGAAAAAGTCTGATATACTGATCACTAGCACCAAACATTATTTGATATTGGAGATTCCACTATATTGTAATTACTATTGATAAATGGTTGTCAATGCTTCCTGAATGCATCTGATTATAATGCATCTGTATCAACTACAGTGGAACCGCATTTATCCGTCCACCGGTACTCCGGAAACCCTGATATCCGCACGCTTTTTGTTGGGAACGGAATATTTACTATGTAAAAATTTTCAGGAACGGAAATGTGCGTATAAACGAGGTTCCACTGTATTTAGAGTCTAGACAAAATCTACCATTTTCTTAGTCATTTGTTCATCAAAATGTTGTCTGAAATCTGATGTAAAGTTTTGTCATTTCTACACCGTGTAGTTAAGAATCAGGGAAAAATGGAGTTTGTATTTTTTGTTTTAGGCTAGATTATCAAGATGTCAAAGTTGGACATTGTTATATAGTTCCTCTCAACATGGTCTCTCTTTAAATAGGTAAGTTTCTTTATTTTATATTTAGAGCTACCTGAAAACAGGAGGACATTGGTATTAAGAGAACTACTACAGTCCATACTTTGTCCTCTTCTTTAAGTGGGTCTTCATTTTCCTGATTAAGTCTATTTGATCTTGATTTGTTTTTTTTGAAACACTGACCGTCAGATTTTTTATGTGTTTATTATATCTATATAATGTAAACTTATAAATATGGATCTTTTCTATAGGTTTATGCATCATGTGATATCGTACTCTGCTCCAACTATGACAGTGTTATCATTTGAAGGTAGAAATTTATATTGTGTAGCAGCTGATTGTGGATGGAGGTTAGTTTAGTAATATACTGATATCGCGTTGTAGACTATTATAATATCAGTGTGATAAAGATAAGAACAGCTTTATGTCTTTTCAAAGCTTTGTATTGGTATTTTCAACCATTTTTCAACTTTTTCCATAATGTATCATTGACTAATGTCAAGATGTTGGATCTCAATTGATGAAAATATGTTGGATGTCAATTGATGAAATAAGATGATTTTCTGGCATCATTCCAACTGACTGCTGCAGCTTTTCCTCAAAATAGTCCTTATTGTATTTTAGAGAAAGTTCATCATTATTTGGGGGTGAAAATTGTATGTTAATTCAGATATCTCCTGTTTATAGAGTTATACAAGGTAAGCACAGTAATGATTTACGTCTAATAGTGAATTTAATCACATATAGAAATTAAACTTAAAACCATTGATTACAAAAATTGATGTTGGCAGAAGATTGAGCTTAGAATGTAGAACTGAACTGATAACAAATACTTGATATTTATTTTTTTAGCTGGTGAGAAAATGTTAATGTGGAATGAATTTTCTAGAGATCTTCCAAAAGGAATTCAAATTGGTAAAGGAAATCAGAATAAAGTGTTGTTTTTACCTCAAGAATTTGATGAAATACATCATTATGGTGTCCCTTGTGCTCTTCATAAAATAGAGGTAGGAATGGTGTTCTATTCTGTAGCCATGGCAGTCACTGAAATTTTGTTTAGAAACATCAAATTAATCACTTTCCACTGAAAACAGTCTCCGTGAAAGTTACACAGGTGCTCTGCAACATATCACGGTAATGAATGGCGGCAATATTTGACCAAACTAGGACAATATTGTCATGTAATCTTGTGATTCTGGTAGTTAAAAATGATAAAATACATAAGTAGGTGTCAAAATATTCCCTCAAAAATTCTATAGCTATGAACTATATTCATATCACAACGTTACAAACAAGTGGTAAAGCATCAAAGTAAAGAGTTATGCCCATGAAGTCACAACGAAAAACACCATTGAAACTGCTGAGGATTGCTCTTTGTATCCATTATTATATATCCATGATGATATTGTAGGTATGGGGATGTGGTGGCGCCACTGTAAGAGAAGCTCAAGTTAAACAGAAACAATGGGAAGCTAAAGATACAAATAGACAACAGAGCAGAAAGGTAACTTTAATTTGCTATTTAAGCACTGGCACTAAAATTGTCAGTCAAAATCATGGCAAAATCGAGAGAAATAGTTCTATAGTAGTGGACTACTCCAAAGAGAAGTACCAACAGGTGTTTCGAAAAGAGTAACAGAATATTATCAATTTTTTAGGGGAAATCTTATATTGATTTTATCAATCCCAATTAGTTTTTTGGTTAGTTTTTATGAAAGATAAATTATATATTCTGTATTTTATTTCAGTTACGACTAGATTTAGATAGTAATTGGGAAGAAAATGCTGATAAGAAATTATTAGAATGGGGAGGAATAAATACCAGTCATTCTCAGAGATAGAGTCAGAGATAGTGTTAGGTGTCTGGAAGGAAACGTTGTGATATAAATAAGTTGTAGTCCTCTTACTGTATTACAGCAAATATAGCGTGTAAGCATGTTTTATGGTTATGCTACTATACACTTTAATATACAGTAATTGGAAATGTGATAATGTTAATAAAAAACTGTCAATCCTAGAAATAGAGATAGTAAGGTGTATATAAGTATATAAATTATAGTCCCTGCATATTGAAATATGATAATGCTAATATATATAGAGTTTAAAGTCTCATCATAATTCATCAAGTATGTGAACTTTGTTACACCCATTCTATAGAGTCTTATATAATTTGGTTAACAAACTATGGCTTAGTTTCATGATAGATATTGGTATACTAGTACATGTATAAATTGATATATGTACAAATGTCTCATCTTTAAAATACCAAATATCACCCACTTATCAAATTGAGAGATGAGAATATAAACTGCTTGATGCTCGATGCTTTAGGATCCACCAATCAAGATAATCATAGCAATAAACTGTTCTTTTCTTGTACATAATGCCGCAATGAGTAAGGTTTCCATTTGAATTTTTGTTAAAAGAGTATGATACCAGTTAGTGTTAATATATTTATCAAAAATTATTATTTTGCAGACCTCATATTATTCCTGTTTTGTTATTGTATATATGATTATGGTTGTTTGTTCTCTTTCATTCCATGACACTATGATTATTACTATTATTTTGATAGCATTTCTATGTACTGGGACTTTGATTTTGATTACTAATAAGGACCGATGTCTAATGCTGTTATGTTGATATATATTTAGCCCAATATTGAATCCCCGGTAATATCCTATAGAATCTAGTCAGATATATCATTTATAGTCCCTTTCTTTGTATTTTGAATTCCATATTTCTCCAGGCCTGAAGACAGATTCTGCTTTAAGAATGTCTGAAGGAGCTTGAACATCGATTTTGTTTGCCAGAAAACAGATCTTTGGTCTGAAAAACATTATCACAAGGTAAATGTGAACTCCATTCTTTTCTGAATTTGTTCTTAGTCTTATATTGCTACCTATACCAATTATAGTCCCTAATATATAAAGAAATAAGCATAATGTCTATACCATAATATAATTATTGGTATCATATATTTTCCTATCAATGCTTGTCTTAGAAATTTGAAAAATTAGTGCTGATGTATTTGTAATTGCATAATAGAATGTAAATGATGATTTATGAATAAAATAGGTTATTTTTGATAAATTATTATATTATATAGGTTGTATAAAGGTTATATTATCTTATGTTCATATCTGTTAAAATAAATATATTATGAAATATAACCTGAGTTATGATGTACTTTATAATGATTCTTCAAATTTTATCATAATTCCAATATTCCAATTAAAAGAAAAAAAATAGACGGCTAGAGAATAGAAACTACTAAGAAAAATTATAAGTCATAAATACGGCTCTTTGATGCTTTAAACATTTCTCCCAAGTCAGTCTGGTAAAGTAACGACACAATTATAAATTCTAGGTATGTCTTAACGTCGTTTTACACATTCATCCCAACTCGCTCTACTATAGTAAGGGAAAAATTATAAATTCACGGTATACCTCAACGTCGTTTAACACATTTCTTCAAACCCAGTCTCGCTCCTACAGTGAGGTAAAAATTATTAATTGATATGTATCAATGTCGTTTTAATTCACAGTTCTTAAATCATCGCTAATTATTCCTTCTTATTTTTCCCGAAAAGAATTCACTAGGTCGGGTTCACCACACCACTGTGTCGCGGCGAATAACTCAAAAAAGTAGATATGACTCGACGTCGTTCTGCATACTATTTGGGCATCTTATTCTCTAAATTTTCATAGCGACATACCTCGGGACCCGATTCTATACAAACAATTTTAAAACTTTAATTCGCTTGGAATTGTCAGGAAATTATATTTCCGCACGTCTTATTCTCAAAATTGGTTTGTCCCATAGTCGAATTATATTCAAATATCCCTAGATGTTTCGGGAGAATATAGAGAACTAGACAAAAAAAAAAGGCCGCAGATTGCTTGCTCGGATTATACTGTAAGGTCCCCTTTATATTGCGTCCTCTTTAAATTGCAGATTTGACTTTCTCAATACTGATAAGATAATACGAACTTGGGACTGTAATTTTTTTTAGAAAACTATAATCTTATTTCTCTTTAATACAAGATTTATGCGATTATTGTAACTCTAATCATTTAATTCCTATAAATCTTTGAAAATGAAGTATCTTTTAATAGCTGCTGTTGTTATATCTGGTAAGTGATGACCTTCAAGATTAAATTTCCTAGCTTTGAGAGTCGTCGTGGGCAGGGGCGCAGATCGCTTTTTCATTGCGGGGGGGACCAAAATCTATAATCGACCCCTCATCCTCACCCCCACCATTAAAACTCCTCGAATTTCGGCAACTCGATTTTAAGATTTCGGAAATTATAAAAAAAAATATTATAAAAATGACAAATTTAAGTGCCAAAAAGTGGGGTGCCCCCGCCCCTCCCACTCAGCGATCCCTGCAGTGTCTTATATACATGTACTGACTACATAATATGATAGACAAAAATATGCGATCGATTAAATTTGAGTTTTCATATCATTTGACAATAAATTGTTGGAATGTCCATTACAGACACTCTACTCAACCATGCTTGACCATTTGTGGGGGGGACACAGGGTATTATGTCCCCCCCAGGTTTTCTGACGAGGGGGACGTGTCCCCCTGTCCCCCCCCCCCCCCCCGTGATCTGCGTCGTGGGTTTACCTTGAAAATACATGACTACCTTGACATACATGAAAGGCACATTTCAGGAGACGTGACAATTTGACGGGGTTGGTATACCTAAATTATATCTCAAATTTCAGTCTATTCGGCATAATTTGTTTATTTTACCACTGAAGTTACCGAAAGACTTTATGAAACCTTAAGAGTTTCTGAAAAAACAAGGCTTAAACTGTGGAATTGGTTGACTATCTCAAAAGCTACAAAGAAAATTTTCTTTATTGAATGCTTTTTTTTCAGTCGTGCTGAGCGCACCATTATTAACTAATGAACCATGTCCGATGATGTGTCAAATGAATTATGATCCTATCTGTGGCAGTGATGGTAAAACGTATGGTAATTTATGTAGTCTGAAATCAGTTTCATGCTTGTAAGTTTTCTTAAGCATTTGATGTGTACTATTGTGTGTACGATCATATTATAATACGTGTATAGATGTTAACATTTGAGGTACACATATATATATTTTATTTCATCTTTGGCGGTTATAGCCAAACCTCCAACTCCAGTATCATTATATATCAGCAGGTGAGGCCCTGGAGCGACAGAAGGTCGAAACAGCTATAAGTATTGTCTGCAGTTATATCATTCATATTTCATGTAGACTAGGCCTGTCAGCTGTAAACTTACTTATCTATTTTAAGTCTTCTTGTAATTTTTCAGGAGGGGTCAAGAAATAACCGTCGTTTCCAACGGACCATGTAAAATATGATGATTCTACCATTGTAGATGTCCCCAAGAGCAGGAGTGATCATCAGTGAATGTCATGATTAAAAATTGATAAAAAGAAAAGTTGTTCTTAAAAAAAAGAGAGAGAGAAATAAACCATTAGGTCGAATCTTATCTATGGTGTCAGTTAAACAAGAAAATACGTTTTTGCATTCTTGATTATACATAATATGTTGAAATGTATATTATGGAAGGGGATCAGTGCCAAAAGTCTATGCTAAGTAGAAATGTCTAATTCACTAATGCTATGTAGATAATACATATATTTTGTGTTTTAAGTTAAAAGTTGAAGGTAAAAATACCAGTAATGCATAAGACATGCGTCAAAATTCATATGTTACATGTTTAAAATGAAAAGATCTAACACTTGTTACAAAAGTCACATGTTAAATTTTCACTTTAAACCTCTGACATAAGTATTTTGTCCTCAATCGCCTTCCATAAAACATTTGATCTTTTGAACTTTTCAAGCGACACAAGTTTTTTGTCGCTTTACATATTACATTTGCATCTTTACATTAGACATTCAACATAAGCCGAATTTATCCTGGGTTAATCTGATTCGATTTGGTCTAAAAACCATTTATCCTGAATCAAATCAAATTTGATTATGGTAATCAGAGCATTTATTGTAGCAGCTAATCGAATCGATATACCTTAATCGAGTAAATCAACTTTGGAGCATCTAATGTAAAGATGCAAATGTAATATGTAAAGCGACAAAAAACTTGTGTCGCTTGAAAAGTTCAAAAGGTCAAATGTTTTATGGAAGGCGATTGAGGACAAAATACTTATGTCAGAGGTTTAAAGTGAAAATTTAACATGTGACTTTTGTAACAAGTGTTAGATCTTTTCACTTAAAACATGTAACATATGAATTTTGACGTATGTCTTATGCATTACTGGTATTTATACTTTCAACTTTTAACTTATAACACAAAATATATGTATTATCTACATAGCATTAGTGAATTAAACATTTCTACTTAGCATAGACTTTTGGCACTGATCCCCTTCCATAGTAAATGGCCTTTTATAATGTCGAGAAGGACTAAAAGAGACGAATCTACATTATTGGGCAGTTATATTATAGACCTACTACCCCATTTAAACAATTTAAACAACAATTTTGGTATAGGTATTATGTCTAATGGAATCCTCATTTGGGGTTAATGTTCCACGACTGCAGTTTAGGAAAATATTTATTTAAAAAAAACTATTCTGGCCATTTGTATATTAATTTCAGGGCCGTATGTGACATATTATTGAATATGAACTGTGGTCGAACAGTCTTTAATGGCGAGTTGACCGATATATTAAGAGTTGTCCTCCCTTAAATGATAGGGGCGCTTTACCGAGATTCCAAAACAAACAATTTCTTTTTTACTTCAAATTGTTCATTTCTTTGAATTTGTGGCCTGTTGTAACTTAGTCTGAACTTAAAATGCTGAAAGCGAAAGTATTAATGCTGGGACCCTGTCATGTAAGTATGAGAGCCTACTTTGCCAATATGTAGATAGAATTAAAATCATTTAAAGAAAAAAAGGAGGGGGGGGGGGCTGTAGAGCACTTATGCTGATCTGCACCCTTGCGACTTCCCGTTGAGCTACCGATATCAAAAGTAGGCAGAAATGTTCTAATATGTATCCTGAATATTCACCGAATATATATTTTCATCATCGGTTGTTGTAATGGGGGCTTACTTGATTGTTCTCTGACTGTAGCCTGCCCCATCTTTTATATGATTCTAACTTTTTTTTTTCAGAGTGGTAAAACAGTGTTAGCTAATTTTCTGAGTGATTCTACTGATTCAGCAGGCGGAGATTATCATCCTACTCAAGGTGTACGGTCAGTATATTTTAAAGGGATTGTAAAGAGGTTTTCTAAACTTTGTATGTGTATCGGGGACACTGATAGCATCAATTTGCGCCATTCCAATTTCCATTCAGATGTTTATGGTTCTTGCAATTTCACTTAAACTAACGCGTTTTATGACGTCACTAATAGTGATCTGCATAGATATCAATAGTAGCTTCCGGTAGATCACTATTAGTGACGTCATAAAACGCGTTAGTTTTAGTGGAATTGCAAGAACCTCAGACGTCGGAATGGAAATTGGAATGGCGCAAATTGATGCTATCAGTGTCCTCGATACACATACAAAGTTTAAAAAACCTCTTTACAATCCCTTTAAAGCTAGAATAGAGCTAACAATGGTTGACATTCATTTGGTCTACAAATATATACTAACAGTTTACATGCCAGAATGTGATGACAGATCAATTGAATTTAGCTGCATACAGGTAGCTAAAATTGAGCTCTATTAACTTACCATACCGTAATTAAAAATGTTGATAGCTTTTAAGAACATGGATGCGTATTTATACTGTAATCAAGCAAGATTTAAAAAAATGATAATGTAACATAATGAGACCTATGTGCATTATACGATTAGTATACCGGTACCGATATAAAAAAACCAATATTTTAGCAGAGGGTAGTTAACAGTTTATTGAACTTACAGTATTTTAGAATTTGAAGTGTCAGCATCAGAAATCAAGGCTAGAGCTGGAATGGAAGTTGAATTATGGGATGTAAGTGGTGATAAAAAGTAAGTACATGTCAATAAAGTCTGGTACTACCAGATAACAATATTACTTTTTTTGCAAAACAGACAAATTTTTGAACTAAGAGATTAAAAGTAATTTAGTTGAATGTTTTACTCCTGTACATTATGCATGAGAAATATTCTTTTAGCACAAATCTCACAAACAAGATCATAAACAGCATAGTAATGTAAATTTGGCATGGTTGTTTCTGAATTTCCATAAAAAAATCTCTTTGTGTCAACATCCAAGATTCTGCCACTTGCTACTTTCCTAATAGAGTCTAAGTCTAGATTTACCAAGTACCCGGTAATGATTTTATATTTAAAATTGTAGATTTGAAGCATGTTGGCCTGCAATAGCCAGAGATACAAATGGTATAATATTCCTTTATAATCCAGATCAACAAAATCATGATAAAGAATTAGAAAATTGGTAAGGAGTTTCTTTCAGCATATTATAAACTTTCAACAGTTCTTTTGACAAATGTCATTATTCCAGTAGACTTGGCTATAAACGGGTATCAATGATCTGGAAAAATCTATTTTTTTTTCAATTCGAACAATCAATTGCTTTTTGAGTAACACAAAAGCTTGATTAGGTAGTTAATCATTTAATGCCTTGGTTTGTATATAAAGAATCATGGAAAGGGCTTAAAAATTAGTTAAAATTATTTATTTCCAATTTAGGATAAATTATTTTACAACAGCTGGTGTGAGACCAGATCAATGTGTGATTTTCTCTCATAATAAACCTAATGCTGATAAGCTAAGGTCTAAAGCTTGTAAGTATGGTGACAGTAAAACTAGGTGTTGTCTCACTCAGTGTCTAAGCTTACACTTGTTCATAGCACTATACTATACTACTACACGTTTATGTTGTTTATAAATCACTTTGCAAAAATATTACAATCCAATTTTAATGATATAATTTTGGTGCTGCATGTTTATATTGTCATGACTTATTTGTTTGTTTGTTGATATAATTATATATATTTGTTACATTCAACCTAGTACATTTCTCCAGGTCTTTGAAGTTTCGAACAAAAAGGGTGGTAGTAATATATGTTCAAAGATATTTTAAAAATGCTCTCATTGTCATTAAACTACCTAAATCTAACAGCCCTTGTTGAGATTCAAAGACCTGGAAATTGTATTAAAGCACATTGATATTATGCACTGATTTCATAAAGAAAAGACAGTTCTAAGGTTTATCACCAACCTATTATTCACCGAGTTGGATATCTGAATTGAACAGTTTCATTAGACAACTGATATTATATGTGTAGTAGTTTCTGATTGGCTTTAACCATATCAATTGGATTTTGAATTACACTTCACATTAGATACATTTATTCAAAAAATCTTCACCCCTAAGAAAATACAATGACAATAACAGATAACAGGATAGTCATCATGTCTTTTCTTCAAGAAATTTTAATGTTGTTTATCTTTTTATTTGCACTTCATCCTATTTTATCTAGGTATTCATACTTTGTGGCTCAAGGTGGTTTAAAAGACACTCAATGTTATGTTTTTGCTCATTCCACACAGAAAAATAGTAGCCCTAGACAAATAGAGTTACGTAAGTACTTGAATTAAAATGCCTACACCTTGTTTTGACATTTTAAGCTAACAATTAACATTTGTATATTATTTTTTAATGCAGCTGAAGAGGAACAAGGTAGACAACTGATTATTTCAGTCCAATTCCAAAAATTTTATTAAATTTGAGGTTCCTTTATGATAATTATGTATTATGTTAATCGTACGGGCTGAAGTGTCTTGTGATTCAGATGGGACAATAGATATTCATAGATTTCTGGACAGTTTAAACAAAAAAAAAGTAGACTATAAATGCTATCCTGGCAAAATTTCTCTCATTGCACATTGAATAGTGTTGGCCCATTCTCATTATACCAAACATACCAAGCAGAAAAGTAGGACGTAAAACTTCATCACACTTTCCATTGTGAAATAAAGATGTCTTTGCTGATATCTCCTGTCATGTAAGGTTAGTTTAGTATTTAAAATTATATGTTTCAGCACATAGTTTAAGAAGAATAACAACAGTACAGACTAGCCTAGAGGAAGATACTGACAATGTACGGCAATCATTTAATAAGTTTTTATCAACATTAGTAACGGCTCTATCTGATAAACGTGAACAAGAAGAATTGAGTATTATTAATCAGAGATAGACAGACTATTCACCATTGCTTTATTTATTACTCTTTAATTTATTAATGTAACTTGTTTGAAATTATATGATGCCATGTTGCATAGAAATTCTTATAGGATTTATCTCAATGTCGAATTGTACATTGAGAAATACCATACCGTAGCCTACTAATGCCTAAAACAAAATTTATTTTTAATTTTTGTTTTTAATAAGTCATAGGTTTACAGCATCAATTTATATACATTTGGCATGTTTCGAATTTGAGATAGTAAATTTTTCAATACATTCCTATTTATCATATATTTCATTGTTGTGAAGTGTCTTAAGCCGTCCATTATTGTAAATTATTATGAATTATGTTTTACCTATTAAATTTACTTTTTCAAATATATATTTTTTTTTCAATATAGCAGGATTAACTTCAGAGAAATAAAATTAGAGCCCAGCCCCATCTTAAGCACTATTATCATTTTGAACAGAATCCACTTTTTTATTCAATCAGCTTTAGCTAATAATATTGACCATAGTATTGTATTGTTTGTTCAAGAAACATAATGTCGGGGAGTTGGTTGAGGTGGTCTCTGTAGCTACAGTTACAGTACAAGAATATTTACCAAGCCGACTAAAAACTACTCTAAAGGAATTTTTATGGTCGTCATCATGATCTTAATGACAATTATAACATGCCAATTTTAGTTTTATCTCGGTCTCGGATATTCCTATTTAATTAAAATATTGACATATTGACAGAATTAACTGTTTTTATTATCAGTTCTTTCTTTTGAACTAAAACTGATTTCATGATGACTAGTATTTGTATACTCAACGGCAGGTTTTATCTGACTAGTATTTGTATATACCTCAATATTTAGTTGAAAACTCTTTTATTATCAGTTACTTCCCTTGAACTAGTAATTTGACCTTTTGCTGATTTCATAATGACCTATTTTAGTTTTAAAACTAATTTATTATCAGTTACTTCCCTTGAATTAGTAATTTGACCTTTTGCTGATTTCATAATGACCTATTTAGTTTAAAAACTAATTTATTATCAGTTTCTTCCCTTGAACTAGTATTTTGACTTTTTGTTAATTTCATAATGAACTATATTTATTATCAGTTACTTCCCTTGAACTAGTAATTTGACCTTTTGCTTATTTCATAATGACCTAATTTATTTTAAAAACTAATTTATTATCAGTTACTTCCCTTGAACTAAAAACCTTTAGTTTTTGCTGATTTCATAACCTTTAGTTTTTGAAACCTGATTAAACTATTCAGAATGAAACTTCCCTTCACTGTTTGACAATAAAAGTCCCACTACAATAACTTACTGTTCCAAAGAACATTTGTTATGTAATAATTGTCCCATTTGACACTTTTATCTGCTGCAAGAGATGTGGCTTACGATGGAGTATATATGCTTACTCTTCTCTTATACTAAAACCCCTGACGTTATTTTTTAATCACAAGATAAATATATATTCAAATATTAAAAATGGAATTCATCTATTCGTGGCATCATAGAAATGTATAAGACTGGAAGTCTGAGACTTCTCTTAGTCTATTGAACTTCCGTTTAAATTTATGGTTGACCGAATTTCTACTTGGGGGTCTTTTATTAACTTCCGGTGTTAAGGTAAACAATAACAAAAGAAGTTAATTTAAAAATTATCACAGAAAATTTAATTTTACAACGTTTTTACAACTGTTATTTCTTGATTTGATATTTTACTATCAGTATATAGTTTCTAAAATGATATAGGATTACTGTATTAATGACCTCATGCAGTGAGTTTTGATTTGATTGTTTTCTTTCATTCACATATATTCAAAATATTATTGTCAATTATACATCATTTGTTCAAGGAAGACTTTGAGTCCATAAAATGACTTTTCCTTGGAACATTTTCACTTGAAATTGACCCTTGCCCATACTATTTTCTACTGTAAATTACCTTGCATTTACACCAATTTGCTATAGAACAGTCTAATTATTATTTATTCTGTCCAGGCATAAGAAAAAGATGTGTATTACATCATGTTGGTATTATACCAACATTGTTTTTACCAGAACAATCTATTTCAACTACACTAAATACTCCCAAAAACAACTAGTAAGTATATGAAACAACCTTATAAGTTATAGTAACAGCTTTATGAACTTTATAAGTTGATTTAACAAAGTGCATTTATGCCTAATTGTCAGACAAAAAAAATGATTTATTATTAATAGAATTGTCAAGTCAATAAATTACTGCAAGTCAATGCAGTGATTTGGGGATCCTATATGCTAGAACTGGAAGGATTTATGATGGAATGTCTACTGGTTTTATTCCTTGCAGATAATATTATGTTTATAAAATTGTTTACTCTTTTGCAGGCAATAAGTATTCTACAACTAGTGCCAGTACAGTTTTAAAAGTTTCCCTACCATGCTTCCTCCTATATGCAATTATGTCTCTTTCATCACTGTCAATGCCTTTGACAGAATCCTGTTGACTTTGAGTTTGAAAAAAAATATAAATGTGAATAAGTTTTTCTAAGTACTTCAACAATACTGTCCAAAGATGAATGAAATAATTTTCAACTTTTCTCAGCATTGGACTCCTGTTGTGGTGAGGATGTGTATACAAAATTTAATAATTCACCAGATAATTCATTATTTAATATATCTGGAAAAAATATGATAAAAACTGTGTGATAAAAACTTATTTTTTCTTAGATTTAATTAAAATTACAGATACAACATCAGAGGGCCGCAGTGGGTCAGGGGGTTAAAACAATTGTTCTTTCCCAGAATGAGATGAGATGACTACTACCGATTTTTTACCCCTTTCCCGCAGTCGTTCAAATGGACCAATTAATGGAGGTTCTGTATGTTACAGACTGAGCATGATAAATATCCCTCGAAAGTTGAATATCAAAATATGAGTAGGATAATGACACTGTCCTGTAAAAATTGCCCAATTGCACACTGCATGTCATTTGCTGGTCCTCATTAGCACAAAATGTGCTGAAAAAACTATATGTAAAACTCAATTTCACTTCATAGAATTTATTTTTATCATATTTGATAATTCCAAACAATAACTGAATATATATATTGAACATCATACATATGCAAGAATAGAAGGCATTCATTAAAAATCACCCATTTACCAGTCTTCGTGAATATCTTACTAGATCACAATAAAAATAAAATTAACTATTAACTTGAAAATAAATTACAATACATCATAAACCTATTCACTAATAAGAAAAATGAGCTTGCCTGTATTTTCACAATCAAAAATAAGGGTTGGATTTGTGTTTTGCAGGGATTGAATAATTTATTATTTAATCATACTTTTTTAAAGGATATGTTCACTAACTGTTCACCCAATAAAATTTTGATCTCAGAACTAGGAATTTTAAAGTTATCTTAATCCACCCCAACTCTCCCTTGAAATTTAAGCCTTCAAATCCCTGTGTAGTCATAATTATTAGCATTTGAATGTTAAAAATACCACTTGTTGTTTAGTAAGTCTATGCTTTATATTAGAAAACAGTACACATAAACACAAAATGAAAGATAAACGTTTAGGTATTTGTATAATTGAAGGGATTCTGTGATTTCCCTGCAGATCTAGTACTTTTGGAAGCTATTTATATATATTCAAGGCCTAAATCGACTCTCAAAAATGCTGAACATCCCTTTTAAATTGAACTGCACGGATCCTGAAATTGAATGATATTTTTAATTCCACTGGCAAACAAATATAGAATTATAATTAATGAAACTAATCCTTTTAGGCTTACAGTTTTATAATAGATGAATTTAAGAGGTAGAATATAATTGTATATCAAACAATGAAATATACTAATACTGCCAATACAATAAAGGTTTTAAAAAGAGTTTTCTGGTCTTAGTGTGTAGAATTTATTTGGTCAGACATCTGCATAATTGAACGGATTGTGTGATTTTTGTGAAGTTCTAGTACTTCTGGAGGCTATTGACCTATATGGCTATATAAGACCAAAATTAACCCTCGAAAATGCTGAAAATTCTCCTTTAAATTAAAAATGGGTAGGCTATGGTAGGCTATGCCTACCGGTATTGACATTACCATTTCATTATGGCATTATTGGACACTTATTTACCTGACCTTCTTCTTCACTTTACTTCACTGTTGGAAAAAAATCAACATTCTCAATAACTAGGAATTCCTGAAACATCCAGAACATACAGTAGTCCCATATTTGTCATGATAAACGAAAAAGATCTCAAAGACTGACTTTAATAAGTACACAATAACTCAATAAGTTTTATTAAACAGTAAGCAACTCAGGCTACGCTTTATCAATCTCAAATCTCACAAAGAATAACATTTTTTATCGCTATTACAAGGTGGCAACTCGTTGAATAGGTGAATAGTTAAATTAATTTTGTGAAAATGTTATAAAATAAACAGAATATGAAAATTTTCATTTATATCTTACTTCCAAAATAACATCAACAAACATCATATCAATATCGTCTGCCATTTTGCAGAAAGCGGAAGTTATGCGATAACCCCCATATTCAGCGCATGCGTGCCAAGCATAAACTATTTATTTATCCTTCTTGGCATTCCCTACCTTTCAATTCTATGGTGGCATATCCAAATTGTGCTGTTCTTGGTCGAATCGTCTCATCGATTTCCTTTATTGCCAGTCTTTTGTAGGCGTTTCCTCCAACGTGGAATTGTAAACATCATAAAGCGTCTGGACAATCAAGTGTAATTACTCACACAAAACATGACAATCAATTTATTTTTGTCTACTATTTTTACTATAAGTATGAATATTTATATTTAATGTACACAGTAGCTGAAATAAACCTTTTATCGTTATTGATTCATACGTAATAAAAAATAGGACCAGAATACTTCAGACGATAAACCCACGCAATAGGCTAGATGAGAAAAAAGAGGAGAAATCAAATCAAAGAGAACTGAATGAGAATAGTGTCAGTGAAAAAATATAAAGCAGGGGTAGGTATCATTGCTTCCTGTTTGCAAATGTATTGTGAAACTATTGTACCAAAGTCATGGTAGAATAATCGGTTGCTTTTGATCATTATCAACCTGAACAGAGACAGGAATGGTGGTTATGTAGGCCCCTAATATATTAGTAATGAAAAACTACAAAAAAAATACTGTAAATGTTACAGTATAGTCATGTTCTTTTAGCATTGGTGTGCGATCTTATTGAACTAACCTTTGCTTTCTCGTCATAAATGACTAGTAAACTTCCCTGAGTGATAATGGGAAAATAAAAGGGTCAATTTTCCCACAATAATATGTTTCAAAATGTAAATTATAATGAGGAGAAAGGCGTCTCATGCTAGCAATGGTTAAATCGGTAAGATTGTATATACCATACATGGAGTAGATGTTCTGAAGTTATACTGTCAAAGCATAAATAATATCTATAAATTGTTATGTTTCTCTTTTTAGACCATAAAACAAAAAATATATTAAGTAAAAGAATGGCGGTGAATGGATCAAATGAAGAAGCTAAGAAATCCAGAAGTGTTCTAGAACTTGAAGAATTTGAAGCACTGTTTCCTAGTTTAGTTGAAGATATAAAAAATATTGGAATGAAAGATTCTCATGTTGCCTTGGTTATGGACCAAATGCAGGAGGTAAATTTATATTTCTTTTAAATATTTTCTGTAATAAAAGTTACAGGTCCCTTAATATCTGGCATTTTAAAAGTAAGCTGATATTGACCTAGTGCAATTTCCATCATTGTGCACTGTATTGTATTGTTCATCTTCATAGATAAAGACACACAGCAATGCTATAGTATTTAGTTTATGAATATTCATATTTCATATTCTGTAACTTGTATTTTAGGTCATTGAATATAATGTACCATTTGGTAAAAAGAATAGAGGAATGGCAGTGGTGTTATCATTCTATCAACTAGCTCAAAATCCTACAGATGATGATATTAGAAGAGCTAGAATTCTAGGCTGGTGTATTGAGTTTGTAAGTTTCTGTTATAACCTTAACTTTATTTACCATAAGTGCCTCTCTAAATGTAGATAATAATGTATCAAAATATTTTTTGTGCACCCGCTGTTAGACAACCCTCTCTAAGGTAATATTATATATTGGACTATAATATATATATAATATACAGTACCCCAAAACCCACTTTGCTAATATTCAAGTCCCAATATTGGAACAAAAATCCTCATTTCCAAAACTGTAAGCTTATTGATGAAGTTTTTATATTTGAAACATTCTGTATTAAAGTTGTGGTATATTTTAGTTTCAGGCATTTTCTCTAATGGTAGATGATATGTTAGATTCTTCGATAACTAGAAGATGTAAACCTTGTTGGTATAAACGGGTAAGCTATCTATTTTTTAATACTCTTACCCTTGGTCTCAATTTATAATCCAAATTCATCATTACGAGCCAGACTTGTCTTATATGATACCATTAAGTGACTGATAATCACTATTATAAGGGAAAAAGCATAATCCTTAATAGGCCTGATATGCCTGTATGTATTTTTTACATGGCTGTTGATTGGTCTGTATTTGCCAGTCATGTCTGATTGTAGCTCCAAAAATACCCATTTGAGATTGTTCAGTTTTGTGATTGTTATTCATCTTAACAATAATGTTGGCAAGAAATTATATTTTTATATTATATTTAAGGGACATTTTAAAGTTATTACCAAATGATATTTTAGTTTCAAACTTGTTCTTATGTTATGCTATATTAAGATAATTTCTATTACAGGAAAATGTAGGACTACGAGCTATCAATGATTCTTATTTTCTAGAATCATCCATGTATTTTCTACTCAAAAAACATTTCCGTGATCAACCATATTATGTTCATTTATTAGAGTTATTTCATGATGTAAGTATGATGTTGTTTTTTTTCAAATGAAGTATTCTTAATTTAATTACCAAATTACAGTTGAATAGGTTCTAGTCATTAGTTTATGTGCGTTTGGCTCAAAAATGAACCCTAATACAAAGAAAGAAATTGCCAGTTTTACAAGGATACCAACTTAGATTCACAAGGATCCTTTTGCCAGCTGTTCCTTGGCTTACCCTCTTGGCATAGATCTTTCTCAGATTATCGGTACGGTTGTGTTGACTGGAAAATGAGTTTCTCAAGTCCACCAGCTAGTTGCACTCTGACCTAGATTCCTGGAACACCATTTGTTTGACATAATCAAGCAAATGTGAAGTGATTCTAATCAACCTAACTGTGTTACAGACCAACTTTATACAATTTTATTTCTCTAATGCAAACTGTTTTGTTTAATTCTTGTCTGTAGCCATTGATATCATAGCTAAAGTGAATGTTCAGATATTTATTATTAAATTATATTTCAGATTACTCAATTAACAGTGACAGGAGAATGTTTAGATTTAATTACATCTCGACCAGAAAGTCAAATAGATTTTACTAATTTTACTATAGATAGATATAATACTATAGTTAAATGGAAAACAGCTTATTATTCCTTTTATTTACCAGTTGCCATGGCGATGTATATGGTAAGAATATTTTATCCAGTTATATCAGCCTTCTGAAGGCTGACATTTAGCGTGTAATGGTCTAATGTACAATTTGATTTAATTTTTTTTTCACTTCTATGCCAGCTTTAGCATAGCTTCTTGTATCTTGGTAGGGATAAAAATCAATACAAACAAAACATAATGACCTCATTTAGAAATATTTCACCCCCTGGATTGGAATATTTAGACATATAATATAATGTTATATAGGTGCAGGGTTTGTGATAATGTTTGTCAAGATTTCATCCTTACTGTCTGTGGTTTCTACAGGCCAGTAGGCTGTTTGGTTTAGAACCCAAAAAAGTTATGCTTAAAGAGTATTCAAAGTAATAATTAAATTTTTCTTCAGGCTGGACTATCAGATGATGAATCACACAACACTGCCAAAAGTATTTTGTTAAAAATGGGTCATTTCTTTCAAGTTCAGGTAATAACTTTTATATTTATATCAAGCTGTTCTGATGAACCTTGATAGGGTTGTAGAATGGTTTTCCTAACTTAATGTTTAGCAGGACAAATATATTGGGTGTCCCATATCTCAGCTGCTGATGAACCGATCTCTTTCAAAATTCTCACAGATTTACTTCAACATGTCCTTATCAGACCCTGAAAATATGAGAGTAATCGGATAAAAATTGTACAAGTACTGTCTCGAACAAAATAGCATGTGAAAAGAGATACTTGCCGTAAAACTTAGGGACGTTTTGATTGCGACACCCGATATATCACTCTTGTAATATCTACATGACTAAATATCTCATGTGATTGGTTTAATAAAGATGTACAATTTACCATAATTTGATTCCAATTTTATTTTTTAGGATGACTACCTAGATTGTTTTGGTGCCCCAGAAGTAATAGGTAAAATAGGAACTGATATACAAGATAATAAATGTAGCTGGCTGGTTGTTCAAGCCTTACAAAGAGTCACTCCAGAACAAAGACAAATTTTACAGGTAGGTAATTCACAGAGCTCATCACATTTTGTTGACACGCGTTTATAACTACAGTACTCATCAAGTCAACAGATTTAGAAATGGGTTGTATAAGGATAAGCAACTTGTGTCTATAATACTTGGGCATAGGGTTGAAACACTAGGACAACTTGCAGAAACACTGGCTATGGTTTCAGGCTTAGGATCATGGGTACCATTAAATGTGAGACTGATCCATACAGCAGGCAATGAATAATCAATTATGTTTTCTCTCTTTTACAGGAAAATTATGCTCAAAATGATCAAGAGAAAATAGACAAAGTGAAAAAACTTTATCATGACTTAAATTTATCACAAGTTTATCAAGATTATGAAGAAAAAAGTTATGAAGAATTAATGAATTTAATAGAAAAATCTAGTGGCAATTTACCAAAACAAATGTTTATAGCTTTTGCTATGAAGATATACAAAAGGAAGAAATAATCATTTAAATTTAGTCTCCAATGTTTTATGATAGGGTTTTAGGAAGATCATAACTAGACAACTAATCCAAATGATTGAGATGAATATCTTAGTGGATCAAGGGCTAGATGGTGTCTGACTATTCTACCCTTGGTAATCCTAATGAACTTATCTACATCGTATTTCAACACTTGTATCAACTTTGGCACTAGACTAGCGTACTTGATAACCTTGTATACTATACATTGATTATTGAATAAATTATAGTTCAACCAATCACAAGCATTCTTCAGGAAGTGTCGTCTTCCTTCGAGGAAAAAATAGCCAATCAAAATCAATCTCCGAACAAGAGTTATCTTCCTTTGCCCATATACCAGGCAAGATGGCCGCCTATTACGCCCGACTCATTATAAAGTCTCGAACAAAATGATGAAGGTTGAGCCAAATGTTTCAATATATGGTTATTTTATGCTACTGTATGATGATCTTGACTAAAGACCCTATCTAAAAATGTTTATTTCTATCAATGCAATATTTATATATACAGCTGCCTCATATAATGAGAATTATATAATCATGTTTGAATGTTTTTATTTGGTTGAGCTGGTAATATCATCTTGAGTTTTCATCATTTTCAAAATGTCCTAAGCATCATTACTCATTCTGCATTTTTCTTGTATCCTCAAACTTTGTAAATGCAGCAATTTGATTTCAAAAACCTATGATACTATTAGCTATTGTTCATGTTATACAATACAATGACTTTTCTTTTTGACTTGTTCAGTTTTAATTCTGAAAAGATAGACATAAAACTTAGCACTGAGTTATGGCCTATATGCATAAAATATAGCTCAGGGGCCTTATTCTAGAACATTTAAGATCAGATGATTTTAGTGATCCAATAATCTGATTGGTCAGTTACTAAAATCGATCTTAAATTAAATATTATTATCCAATCAGATTGCTGTATTTCTTTAAATCTGGATTTTATCTAAGTAAAGTTTTCGAGAAAAAGGCCCCAGGGTTAAAATCAAACACTGAGTTAAATTAACCATTGATTTATTAAGCATTGTGTGGGGTTAAACATGGATTTAAGTTTCTTTGGGTTAAGTTTTATACATACAGGCCCTTGTTAAATCAATGGTTAATCATAATCCAATTTAACCAGGAGTTATTATTATGCATACGGGTCCAGATAACTGAAATTGAGTTTTATCAGCTGGTAAGGCAAATAATTGGATGAATCTATAAGGTATAAAGAATGCATAGACCTTAACCAGGCCCTACATGTAATAATATTATTTTCATCTACATTTATCAAATCACTTGCATGTTATCTTATCAGCTATAAGGTGGATGAATTCTTCAAATATGTCTTCTGTTGTCAATTTGTGTCTGTCATTGCTATTAAACAAATGTATATCAACAATTTGTAAACTCCATGGTTTATAGCCTAATAATCTTATTAATTATATTATAATCATTAAAATATGTACATTCCTCTTTTTATTTTTCAAAGGTCCCTTTACTTAACAGTTAGAATTTGACAAAAAAAAATAGGCAAATTCTGCTATCCTTGCAAAAATTCCTTCTTTGAACAGTGCAAGATTTTGTCCGTCATCATTACCCAAAGTAGGATGTAAACTCCCATTTCATATTTATTTTGTACCTGATCATACGAAACTTCACATCTTTCCTAGCTCCGTATGTGTCGCAGATTATATCTTTGATAGGTAGAATTTCTCTGTTGATCAGAATGGTACCTGATGTATTATTAGCCTACCTTGGGTGTGAAATTATTAGAAGCTGCAAAGTGCATCTGAGCCTGAGGGTGCCAGTCACTATCATCTTACCCCTAAAATTTCTGCGGATTATTGATAACAAAAAAGCTTCTACAATATTTATTCTCACATAGATTTAATGCATATGCTTACCCTTTCCAAACACCAAATGGTCCTTGAATCTTTATTTACCAATTTGCTTCTTATTCATTCTCATATTCCACATGGCTATTTATAAGATCTATTAAAAGTTTTGATTCATTTATATTTATCGTTACAATGAGTCAATCATTATTTATGGGCTTGTCTTCATGAAATTGGGCTGAACAAGATCCACCCTGATTGATGAATTAGTTGTGGTCTGAATCCGGGTCAAAGGTAACATTTGTTGTGGATTTTAGAACCATGTGACTTATTTCTAAATTTAGTAACATCTTTCGAGATAACTGACCAATGAACGACGAGAGATTTTTCACCTGATTTAGAACAGAAGCCATTCTAAAAAGCTGGTGACAAATTTTACTTTCATTAACTGCTTCATTCGTTTAATCTCAGAATTCAATTTTATCTGGTGGTGCGATCATATCACTGTCGTTGACAGATAAGGTAGGTAATTTTTTTTTACTATGGTTATGTCTAAATTCAAGATGAAAATGGAAATAGCTGCAGACTTTCTTCTTCCTTCATCACTTGGATGAGTAAAATGATAAATGGAAAGTAGACTGCAGACATCGGTCACTATTCTTTTGTGTCTTGGTTATGTCTCTTGAAATTTGTTGATAATTTAATTTACATATGAAGTTTTGATTAATTAATTAAGTTAATTTAATTAAATTAAGTGATGGATGATTATATCGGGTGGGCCAAAAGTAATGTCCCAACTTTTGACCTTCACTATTATCCAAAGCATTTACTCAAATGGACTGAAATTTTGCATGTGATTAGATTATGATATTATCTACCTTTGGTTCGAGTTTGAGTAATATCGCATCATTAACCTTTAAATGGCATACAAAACTACATCAGAGGTCGAAAAATTTAATGCCGGAGTCTTCTGAAATTATCCCTCCATGTGCATGGTGCCATGATGTCACCTGTCAATCAAGGGTCATATGGGATGATCCTGGGTTTGAGGTGCCAAAATGTCTCAACAGAGGGCCTAGATGATGTTAAAACATAAACTGCCCAGTTAGATTTAATACCCCTAACTAACAACATCTGGGACTCACTTTTGGAAAAGGTCTATTAAGTTCGCACTTTATTCACATAGACAGAATCAAGGTAAAAATTCGAACATGCTGGGACCACATTTCAACTGCTGAAGTCAGAAAATGAATTGGCTCGTGGAACAGCGACTGAGAGCTGTACAGAATGAAGATGGAGGTCATAATAATCACCTCGTAAAAGAAACAAAGGGTATGACAACATTCCGGCATTAAATTTTTCGACCTCTGATGTAGTTTAGTATGCCATTTAAAGGTTAATGATGCGATATCACTCAAACTCGTACCAAAGGTAGATAATATCATAAACTAATCATATGCAAAATTTCAGTTTATTTGAGTAAATACTTTGGATAATAGTGAAGGTCAAAAGTTGGGACATTACTTTTGGCCCACCCGATATAATATATCTCAAGTGGGACTCAAGATGAGCAGGCAAAATTGATTCAGAATGTTTTGTAATTTCAGATGGGAGGGAGTCACCCACAAAACACAATTTTAACATCAGATTTGCGTTTTTATTTTAATTAGATTGATGGTAGATATTCACTATATGCAAATATGTTTAATGGCTGATTAATTATGGTAATTGAAATCATGCCTTATTGCCTATTATTAGGATGATTTGAATAATATAATCTTTAATTAGGTGATTAAATGATATTCATATATTAGCTACCTACATTATTGATTATAGACCAAAATCCAATATTGAAGTTAAAACTGATATCACAATTTTCTTTTTTGTTCTATTTGTATTAAAAGAAAAATGGCACACATTAATGGTACCAATGGAACAAATTCAAATAAAAAAGTTAAATCAACTTCAGAGTTGGAAGAATTTGATGCCATATTTCCAGTTCTTGTAGAAAATTTAACTAAAAATGGTTTAAAAGATCCTGAAATTTCAGATGCCATTACTTGGTTTAAAGAGGTAGGTCTCAGTGTGATTTCTAAGGAATCTAACAAGTTTCTGTAGGCATTTGTTTAGTAACAATATTAACAGTGATATAAGGACAGTATTCTGAGTGATACAACAAAACATTTGCCCAGCTAGATCCACCTATATATGCACATTATACTTTAGGCTAATAATGTGTGTTATATTACAAGATCAAAATATTTTCACTGTTGAAGTCGGAGAGATATATAGAAATAATAAAACAGAACCTGCAGCATATTGTAACTTGAAGTTCAAGGCTCTTCAATTTTCATACTTCTGACCTTTTTAAGTCTGTGTCCTTACTTATTATTTTTTAATTCTTTATTCTTTATTGAATCATAGGTATTAGAATATAATGTACCATTTGGTAAAAAGAATCGAGGGATATCAGTAGTCACATCATACTGTCAAATGGTACAAGATCCTACAGAAGAAAATTTAAAAAGAGCTAGAGTTCTAGGCTGGTGTGTGGAATTAGTAAGTTATATTACTTTAGAATTACAGAATCAACACTTGAATCTATTTCTTGATTGAAGTTGAACTTCATTGGCAATGATGTAGGTGTTTATGTTCTTGTTCCGTCACCTGTTTGGGCTAATAAGGATGGTCAAATGTCATACTGTAAGCAATGAGGGATATTATGCAAGGTCAGCAATATTAGCCGACCTTTTTTATTAGCGAGAAAGCATCTGATTCATAATAAGGTGCTGTCACATAGATCTCCAGTGTATATTATTCGTGAAAAAATCATGCTTATGGATCATCATTATTCATTTCAGCTGCAAGCATTTTTCCTGGTAGCTGATGACATCATGGATTGTTCTATCACAAGAAGAGGCCAGCCATGTTGGTACAAACTTGTAAGTATTTTTAACTTGTAGTGGTTTTATTAATACAATAAACATAGACTCACATAAAAAAAACTCAGATCCATAAATAAAACGTTACAAAAAATGTAATCTAAGATAAAATCAATATTATTTTGAAATAATTAATTTGTTATGTTAAAACCATTTATAATTTTTTCCGAAATGGTGTGAATTTATTGTTGATAATAACTGTATTCATGATTATATATTTCAGAATAAAGTAGGAACTATCGCTATCAATGATTCATTCTACTTAGAATCTGCTATTTATGTTTTATTGAAAAAATACTGCCGTGATCAACCTTATTATGTTCATTTAATGGAACTCTTTCATGAAGTAAGTAACTCTGCTATTTTATTATTTTATTTACAAGCCTGATCCTGATCAAAACTTTTCAACAAATTATAGTGAGGTATACAGAGGGCCATTTTATACGATCTATAGCAGAGTTAGCCAGAATCAGGTGACTTCGGACAAGAATAACTTATAAGTCGTTAACTTTATCAAGGTCATGAATTTAGGTAAATGACAACTTTAAGACGAAAATGGCAATTAAAGCATGAGGTTACTACTTAAATAGCTAAGAATTTGCTTTTCCAGTTAAAAAAACCTCATCTTAAAACCTTGAATTAAAATCTACCAACAGTTACTCGTGCGTCTCAATGTTTCGACTGGTATGAATTTAGCCATTACTAAGATAATGATGGCAAATACAGTTTTTGAAATATTTTTTGTTGTAGACTACATTACAGACTGTGATAGGACAATGTTTAGATTTAATAACCTCTACTCCTAGTGGTGGTGTTGATTTCACGAACTATACCCTGGATAGACACGCTGCTATCGTCAAGTGGAAAACAGCTTTTTATTCTTTTTATTTACCTGTTGCCATAGCAATGTATATGGTAAGTTTGATCTTTGGTCTTTATGCATACCCTTTTATGGACTCTGTCAGTCTGTGATAGTTTTTTTAAGTCCGTCGGTCAGAGTTCACAAGCTTGCTTTTTATTTCATTATTTGGAGAATAGTATATTTTTTATAAGTGTTGCCTAATTTCTTCATATATCTTGAGTTAGAAATTGCAATGAAAAGAATGATTTTCATTTCAAAATCTTATGTTGTATACAATTGCTGAACTTTGTACTCTTTCGCTTTAGATATTTACATAATTTTTATGTAGCTGTATGTATTTGTTGTAGGCTGGAGTAGAGGACAGTGAAGCACATACTAACGCGAAACGTATTTTACTACAGATGGGACATTTCTTTCAAGTACAGGTAAACAATTTTAATATTAGAAATAAATTCTTTGGAAAGTACTCATGAGTTTATGAACATAACATACAACTTGTATTTCTGAAACGAAACAATATTGGAGGCTATTTACATATATTCAAGGCCCAAATCGTCCCTCGAAAACACTGAAGATTCTCCTGTAAAATAATACTACATCATACTAATCTATCAGTCCTGCATTATTCCTAGACCAGAGCTTTTATTGGATTCCATCTCACCCGAATACTATCCCATTTAGACTTTAACATTTATGAAATGTTTATGGTTCTTGTTTAAAGGATGACTACCTAGATTGTTTTGGTGCCCCAGAAGTAATAGGTAAAATAGGAACTGATATACAAGATAATAAATGTGGTTGGTTAGTCATACAAGCTTTAAATAGAGTTACTCCAGAACAGAGACAAATATTAGAGGTAGGTTTTTATTTATCAATCTTGATTCTACTGTATTGAACAATTTATAGACAGAAATTGAGTATTTATGAGTTATAAATAGATTGTGCCATAAGTTAAAATATGGTTGAACAAACTGCTCTTTGACACTGTGCATCATGTGATTAATATAGTTATTTCAATGAAATGTTTTCAACTTATAAGAAATTTCATATTACAAAATATTCTTCAAAGAACAATTACCTCTTACTACCTCTTAGATTAATCTTTCAATGGCATATATTAGAATCACAGGTTATAGATAAATTTTATGGATATATACTTCTAGAATATTTATTACTTCAACGTTTCAATGTGGTTCTCAAAAATTGTCTTATTTACCTCTTAGATTGGTCTTTTTGACGAATTTTGTTTTTGTGATCATTCTAAGAATTCTGTGAAATAGGGGCATTACATACATTAAAGGTATTCAAGCCAAATAAATCTGCACTAGTTAATGGATTAAACTTAACTTACATTGATAATTCAATGGTTATAAATCAATCGAAAACAAAATCTATGCTAATAGGGTCAAATCATCAATTAAAAATTCCAGGAAATGATCTCTTAATAAATATTTCCAATACTGAAATTGAAAATGTCACAGAATTTAAACTTTTGGGTGTTATAATAAATCACAATTTCAATTGGAGCAATCATGTCGATTATATTTGTAAAATTTTAAATCAGAAATTATTCCAAATGCGCAAGATTAAACCGCTCCTTTCCCCTAACCTAATGAAATTATTTTATTTTGCTCATTTTCAACCCTACATTGATTATTGTTCCACCATATGGGATAAATGTACTAAAAATTATTCAACGGCACTCAATAGACTACAGAAATTAGCTTTTAAGCTTATCAACAATGAAGCGATTTTGAAAGTTAATCCTATGTTATCTACCCATGAAATTTTATCGAAATCATTAAATATTTTTACAGTAGAAAAGCGTCACTTGTTCAATAAATACATTTTCCTCTTTAAAATAGCAAATCGTAATTGTCCGGATTATCTTCAAAATATTCTTCAATATAAAAACACCCCCTATGAATCCATTAATCAGAAATTTCTTGTCCCAAAGCCTACCAAATCCATCTATATGAATAGCCTGAAATACAAAGGCCCTTGTTTATGGAACGCTATGCCTCATTCCTTAAAGGTTATAAAGTTTTTACCCAAATTCAAAAAAGAACTATTTTCCTTTATTAAGTAGCTAAGTAAAACACTTTGTATATGATAAATTAGTATAATTAATGTAAATAATTGTAAATACATGTAGTTTATACTTCTGTTGTAATTTTAATTTTGTTTATCTTAATTTCTTTAAATTATATATATGTTATGTTCGTTTAAGAGGGCTAAATTGTAAAAAGGCCAGGCCTAATTTTTACCCTAATAAAGATATTATTATTATTATTATTATTATTATTACATTTGGCTTACTTTATTGTTCATATATTTGATATTTTGTGTCATTTCCATAATATATACAAATTGTCTTTCTTACAGGAAAATTATGCTCGAAATGACGAAGAAAAAATAGAAAAAGTGAAAAAACTTTATCGTGATTTGAATTTATCACAAGTTTATCAAGATTATGAAGAAAAAAGTTACCAAGAATTAATGAATTTAATAGAAAAATCTAGTGGCAATTTACCAAAACAAATGTTTATAGCTTTTGCTATGAAGATATACAAAAGGAAGAAATAAACACAAAGCTAGAGACATTTTAAAATAAATTGGATCACTTCTGCTCATTTGCGACTTTAATACACTCTAAGAATGAAAAGCACCAGTTTTGTATTTGGATTGGATTGGTAAATTTTCATGAAACATGACCCATGGAAATTAACTTGTGAAGCTGTAATATATGCGATTCAATGTGAAAATTTTAGATATGAAAAAATTCCTTATATTACTTTGTAATTTTCCTTTCAACACATGTGATCTTTAAAATGGTAATAATGCTTTAAAGGCTTTGTGATGAAACTACCATATAGAAATATCTGTGTGAACTATAAACTTGTAAACTGTTTCAGTGAGTTGTTGTGGAGGGAAGGTTTATGTGTGTTCGTGTATTATTTTATGTTCATGATGTGTATTTATTTTCATTGATCATTCTGTAAAATAAATCATATATTTTAAGACGTATTTAAAAAGTTTAATTGACACTATTTCTCAAACCACTTCTTGTGCAACAGCCCTACATTTTCAATTTATTAATAGATATTACTGTTTAATCACAAGCAATCTATATATCAATGGGATAAAATCACATTTAAAAAAGGAAATTATTTAATCAGCCAATGTTAAATTTTTTCTTAAATGATTTAGAAGTTTTTGATCTGCGCAGTTGTTCATTTCTAGAAATATTTGTCCAATTCTATTGATATGAATGTAATTTGTGAGGAATGTATTATTTTGCTCATGTTGTTTTAATTGTATAATCTGTTAAATTAAATATTGAGAAAATTCACTCACTTTTATAGAGTTGTATTTAAATTGAGTTTGTTGCTATATTCCACAAAACTTATCAAGAAGGATCAGGGGTAACCAAGGAGGAAGAGTGATGGGGGCTGTATGTTTGAAGCATTTAGTGTTTATCATTTAAGACAAAGAACCATGATAAGAGTCTAAGTTTGCTTTCCTTACTATGAAAACCAAATTGTTTTTGCAAATAGTAAAGAGTTTATTTTGCTTGCTTTTTTGCAAAATAAGTTAATGGGAATTAAAAACACCAATATTAATTAACAATAATATAAAATTTACAACAGTTTCAAAATCACATATACATATAAATACAATAATAACGTTAAAATAGTTAAACATAGAATAATGAGTTATCTTTAATTCAATACTGAGTTGAGTGGGGAATAAAGTCTGTTATTGATAATATCTGAATAATTCTGAAAACAAATAGGAAATGTGACTGAAAATAAATAAACATTTATAATATCAATTTTTAAGGTGCATAATATGCCCCCTCTACGCCCTTAACAAAAGGGATTACATCACTACACCATATACAGAAGGAATTTAGTATTATTAAAGGTCCAAAATGTTAGTAATTTGCTAACCATTTAATGAAAAATATCTTTGAATACAAGAATGCACAACCATTAGATGATTGCTTTCCCTAGTGTAACAATATAAATACTGGTACACCAAATAAACAGTATTAGCTATTTGACAAGACCATTAAACAGTCATCCATCAGGTGACCTTTGGTGTAAAAATACTGGCTTATATTTATTATTGGCCTCAGATCTGTTTTAGGCAGTCAATGTAATGACTCTTCAAGATTCAAACATTCCTTTTAACTTAGACTTATCTTCTGCTTCTTTTATTTTGATTAGTTTATCTAAAGCCGTCAGTTCTTTAGTCACAGATTTTGTAAGTGAAGGGTCTAATTCTTTGGCTTTGAGGAAATCTTGTCTGGCTTCTGCAGGATTCCATGCTCCAACATGAGCTTTGGCTCGTCTAAATAAGGCTTTGACATTATCTGTAATGATACAATTAAATTAGAGAGTTTCATACAATGTGATTAGATGTCATAGGGATCGAATCTCCCTCTATGTAAGAAAAACTTTGACACCATGGCCAGTGCTTTTCAGAGTCAGTCCGGTTTCGGCTTTCACCCCTAAGACCTCAAGTGAAAAATTACAAGAATCTGGTCTGCTCTGTCACAACAGCCCCTAGCATAAGTAAAGGTAAGGTGACAAATGACACAGAAGACCCAAGATTAAGCTCCCTTGACTAAGTTACAGAAAAGTAAAAGAACCAACCTGGGTGTCTGTCTAATACTGTAGTTGTATGTTGTATGACTGTATAAAATTCACCCTCTATCAATTTACATTGAGAATAATTCAATAAATAAACTATTTTCTGCTCTTCTAAATCTTCCCATTCTTGAGTTCCAGGTTTTTCTCTATGAAATATAATCAAAATTTTAATTACTTGGAAAGGGAATTGAAAGTATGACAAATTTTGAGTCTATATATGAATAATTTATTGGGTTTTTTTCGTCATATAACCAATTTTTTCCAAGTTATATTCCAACTTAATAGACCTACCTCCCAGAGAAGGTGACTCCTCCATTAAAGTCTACTCCAATTGTATATTTGCAAGACAAATGTTGAATGCATGTGATAAATTCAATAAAGTTATACATACTTTAATACCAAATTTTCGAGTATTCCTAGTGCTGTAAAGTATTTCTGTGCAGCCTCTGTGTATTGTTTCTGTTTATATAATTCATTGCCTTCCTCTTTTAGTCGAGGTAATGAGGCTATTCTCTCTTCTTCTGTCATAATCCATGTTTCTTTTTCAAATTCACCAACATACTCCACCTTCACTAATTCTGTTAAATAAATTTAAAACAAATATTAGAATATTGCACTGGCCTGTGTCTGTCAAATAAACTTCTAGTCAGTATACTAGGGTGACTTGGATTTGTTTTCTTAACCTGGTTTTCCTCCTGACAGGAAGCTAGGACCTGACATTGAAATAATTCTTTAGGAGAGAAAATACACACAGATCTTGTGTGCTGGAAATCTTGTTGTTGTTTTTTTCTGATAAAAAGGTAGGCCTGCTGCTGTTGTACTACTAAATCCCACCCTTGTTATTTGGTATTCCTTGCATAGGCTACAATGGTCTAACATTCTACTCTTTTGCCACTTTATTGAGCTAATGAAATGTCTTCTCTATCATTTTTGTGCTTACCTAGAGTAAATATCAAAGGTTGAGGATCTTTAATCAGTTCATCTAAATCTGCATGTCCTGTACCTTGATCAGCTAATGACATCATACCACAACAATGTTTCTTCTCCCCTTCATGTTTGTGATTATGATGGGGATCCCGAATCGAACGTAAACTTTTGGAAACAAGCGGGTATGTTGCTGTATGCTGTAAAAGATATATTTAGTGAATGATATACAAAGTTCTATATACAATGATGGTAGATACTTTTAAAAATTATATTCCTTGTCTTGTCCAAAGGAGAAATTAGGAAGGATTTCTGCATATACCTCAATGAAACAGAACAGAGATCCAAGCCATATTCCATATATGAACTAGATATTTGTATAGTATAGTAGCTTTTCAAGTTTATTGATTAAAAATAGTACCTTTCTTTCACATAAAAACTCTGCTACTTCTTTTCGTAACATGGTACTCAAACATCTTTCCCAAACCTCCAACTTAAATTTTTTGCCAAGAATTAATTCCATTGGTTTCCCATCTTTTCTACTGTCATCAATAACAGTCTTTTCTTCATTGGCTTTAGTAGTTTTATAATGAAAATACAGCTGAAATGTATCAAATCAAACAGATTAAAATTTAAAAAAAAACTTTAAATCATTATTATTCAGCTTGACTAGTGAGCCCCTAATCTAAATATCTTATGATAAAATCTGTATAAGGAAAACAATTGCGTTGATTAAAATCTCATCCAAAAACATGGCAAAATCAAGAATACCTATAAAAGAACATATTGGATTTTAGGAATTTTAATTTGGTCCTGGTTCAGCAAGAGGTATGTAGTGGTAGATTAGAAGCAGCTTGTCCAATTTGTGAGAATACAAAAAATTACTTATAAAAGGATCATTTATTGGGGATCTTTCAATGGGCCATTTTGACTAATTGATGGGACATTTTGACCAATGAATGGGGCCATATGGTCTGGGGTCAAGTTGACCAGAACAAAACAACATCAGAAATCAGTAATCCCCAACACAATTAAGATGACCTCAGATACAGTTTTATATCCAAAATAAAGGCAAATATTTATACCTTGCAGCCATCTTCATATGGTTTGACTTCTCCTTCTCCAGGGTACAGAATCTTCTTGTAAATTCCGTCTTTTTTCAATTCTTCCAAAACATCAGCCATTGTTGTTTGTTTGAGGCGAGTTTTCTGAAAGGGATTACTTCCCCTGGTGATGGTGATGAAAGTCAAACTATGCCGTCGGACTACTCCAGCGTATTCTGAAATTAGCTTCACAGACGGAAAATAGGGCAAAAGCGACTTAAAACTAAATTAAATTTCTATTTTTCAAGTTTCGAATCATTATGAAAATTATAAACATGATTCCGTTTGATATCATTTACAGTTTGCGGAGGCGTCTGACAATCATCTCCACCTACAAGCTTTCTTTTTCACGACATTAGACTGATTTACGACCAAGAAAAATTAGAGTAGAATTTTCAAGAAATTTCTCGATCAGCTGTTAAAGATTAGATCAATTTATGTGAAAATATTGAAGAGGTACTCAGCATAATTTTATTTCGGTGCGTATGAAAATATTTTTCTTCTTTTTAAAGTAATAACATTCTAGCCCAAAGGCAAAATAGTTACAACATCTTCATTCATATCAATTTGAATTACATGTATCATTTGTATCATCATCAATCAATCTCCACTTCTTCAACTTTCTTCATCATCATCATGAGATTGAGAAGAAAGATTTTTCATTTCAAATATATTCAATAAATGATAGTCAACTATTTTATAAGGATACTGGTAGCTTATATATATTCATTAGATATAACTTATTGTGTTTATAGAATAATTATCTGACTTCTAATGTATTTTTCAGATAGACCTAGTTACATTGCAGAAATTATAAGATGTCATGACGTTTCCTGGAAGTAACAGATTTAATTCCAGTTATTTCCCTTCTCAATCTGGCCTGGCACCTCCAGGATCCAATGCCAATATGGGACTGAACAATAACCTATACATACAGAGTAACAGTCCATTTACATTTGGTTCACCAACACAGTCTCCTATAATAACGTCATCTCAACAACAGTATAATACAGCACGTGGTATAAATGTTAATAGAATGATTGCTCCTGGTTTCGGAGTGTCATGGCAACATACTGTTCCAAAACAGATGCCTTGGTCGGAGCCTTCGACAGTTATACAGTTTACTTCTCCACATACCTCAACTGCATCACAACCAGTTGCAAGGTATATTTATTTCATTGCTTTTTTTGTCCTTTGAGTCTTCAGTGTTGACGTGACTGATTGCAATTTGCGTATGGGAAGACTTGAGGTAAACCTACATGTAAATATGTAGAATCAGTTTGTATTATATTGTTTGAATAACACTTAACTAGATAATGAATCAGAAAGTTTGAAAATGGTTTTTGTCTTCTTCATTATTTAGGTCTTCACCAAGTATGCCCATCACTAAGCCTGTTCACCTACGAACCAAACGTCATCATCTTACTTCAGCAAATGATGGGTAAGTCCCAAGTTATTCAACTACGATAGTTTTTTAAAATAAACTTAGTTTAAAAAGACATAAAGAAGTTTTTTAATTTTTTTATGCATATTGGGGACACTGATAACATAAATTTACACCATTCTAATTTTCAATCAGATGTCTATGGTTCGAGCAATTTCCATTAATCCCTTTAACGTAGATCAATTTGTCCAAGCCAGCTCAGAACTGACTTTTACTTTCACTGAAGATAAAAAAACTTGTGATGATTTTTTAGGTGTCCACCCAGAAAACAGTTTATATCAGCAGACAAAATGGCAGCCAGAATGGAGAATTTATGCATTGGTAATGTAACTTCTGAACAAAACACAGTAGGTGATGGCTGGGATAAATTCCTAGATTTAGAAGAAAGGTAAACCTAATTCTCAATGTTTTTTCCACATCACAGTGCTGAAGATTAATGGGGAAAGAGGCAAAGAGGTTCAAGAAAAGTTAATTTTTGCTGGTAAAAAGTTTAAATAAAAAACAGACATATATTAGTTCTAGTTTGAGCGTGGTTGACTGGAACTACGGTAACTTTGAAAGTTGTTGTGATCAATAAGTAGTCACTTCAAAATGATAAATATGATTAATGCCTAATTAAAACAAAATAGTATTAAATGTTATAAAATTGGGGAGTCAAGTTGAAAAATTTCCACTTATTAATGATATATTTTTTGTTTACAGATTAAAAGATGAAGAAATAGAAGAAGCTAGTCCTGAGTTTAATTCCTCTACAATTAGAATAAATGAAGACTTTAAAGATTCTATATTAAAACGTGATCCTATTTTACCCACCAAACTTCTTAATAGATTGTAAGTTTTTCCTTATTTTAATACTGAGCTTGATTTAGGATTTTTACACATTCGTTTGGCAGGTGTCGCGCACAAAGCAGACCATACTAACTCTTTTCAAAACACCTGATGGTACTTCTCTTTGGGGTACCATAATCCACTACTATACAACTATTACTCTCGATTTTGCCAGGTTTTTGAATGCGATATTGATTGACGGAATTGTTTTGCTTGTACAGATTTTTTTTTACACTCCTTGAAGAATCATACTAAAGTCTTTCAAAGTTGAATAAAACATTTAGAATAAGTTTCATTGAAATTGACCTTAAAATTGGCTCCCGAATTGGAATGGACAAAATCTGTTCAGTACTCAACAATGGAGCACCACTTTTATATCATACAGAACATTTAGCAGATCTGTTTCTTTGAGATAAGCTGTTTTGTATTTACAATGTGTATTTTTAGACATAAACCCTCATTAGAAGTTGTGTTATGGAAACCACCTGAAGAAGTTGTCAATGAAATTATTAATAAAGCTAAAAAGGAAGAACAAGATAAGGAAGATAAGTCATCAGAAGATATCCTTGATTTAGATGATATGAGTGGTATGCAAGATGAATTGTCTGAGAGGTAAGTACTTCTTTCTGACTTTGATTTCAATTTGACTCCCCTCAATTATGGTTTTACAAGTTAAGAACCTAGGTTTAAATAGATCCTCTTATTAGAAAAATAACATTACATGTTCTCAAATTCATGTATATCACCAACAGAATTTTCCTTCAAAGTGTAATTAAATGTAGTGGAGTTTTATGTCATACTTTTTGCACCTATTAAGGCTAATTGCAACAGGTAAACTTGATGCAGTGTGCAATGAGGTATATTTTGCCAGTCAGTCAAATATTTTCTATTTCCATCTGTTAAGGACTTATTATACCATTACCAATTGGTCCAATAAAATCTTACCTCTTTATTTCAGCCCAGCATTATTAACTAGTGAAGATATAAGTAATAATGGTAGTGAAATGGAAGTTGATAGTATGGTTGATGATGATGATATGACTTTATGATCTGGTCTAGTTAACTCTAAACTCAACTAGCTGAGTATAAAATAGTTACATATTAAGGCCCTACTCGTTTACAACCACTCCTTTACAACGGTTTGTCCTGAATCCGAATACGGATATCGAATTGGTTAATCTGCCTCCTTGAGTGGATTCGTCTGATTCAATATGGCGTCTTTCAGCGGAAAATTGTAATAAATTGAAAATTTGTATTTTAGCAAAGAAATAATGCCACTTGTTTACAAATCAAACCGGTTTCGGATTCCTTGTTTACAACACAATCTGACGTACCAAGCCAGTTTCGGATTTCTTGTAATCTAGCAGGGCCTGAATCAATTCATCATCATCTGAATGGAATGGATATTTCCTTGTCATTTCACTGCAACAGAAAGTCTTGTTTACAAAGAGTGAATGTATATTTCATTAATCATTTCTTCATTTGAATAAAATTTGTGGACAGATTTATTTGTACAAATTACAAGAGCTACATCGAAATCTTGATCTAGATTTATATTTATTTATAAAGTTGGACCTAAATGCTGCTTAATATTATATAATATTGTCAAGAAATTGTCTTAGTATTTTTCTTCTTAAATTATCTGAATTTAAGTGTTTATGAGATATTTTTTTTTCTGTCTAAATATTGTTGGTTGTATGATGTTATTGTATCATATGATATGGAAACATTATTATTTTCTTTTACAAAATTATACATATATAATGTACAAGGGATAATTATGGTAAAATGCAGAAGATATGCATAATTTTGTAAGATTTCACTGTAACTTGAAGTATGTAAACTTTATTATTTGGTTGTGTATATTGGACTCAGTACTATGTAAATGTGTATCATTTTGTGTATATTTTCATCCACTATGTATCAGTGAGAGAGGTGGTGGTCTATAAGACTTGTATGATTGTTGTTTTTTGTTAATATATCTATAAATGTATATCGCTCAGTAATAAATTAATGTTAAAAGCTCATATTTGGTTTTAAGAATGATTCTTTGATGATTATAACCATAAGTGAACTAAGTTTAGGTTCAAGTAATTGGACAGAAACACAGTGCGTTAGATGACTTAACAATAAAGATAACTTTGTAATGGATGAACTACTGTATGCTTCGACATTATGTTATATTAATGATCTAAAAACTACATGTTATAGCATTATCACAAAATGCCCTTGGATATATGGTTTGAAGTAGCGTACGTAAAGTCAACACTTTTCATAGATAATAATTTTTTTACATAAATTATAGCCCAAAATACAATACTTACATACAGATAACAGTAAATAAATTATACATTAATAACATAAAAAATAAATATACAATTTATACACATTGTGTTAATTATTCTAATATACAATATGCAGATTTTCTAATTTAAGAAACATTTCAGTCTTCAAAACATGATGAAAACAACATTATTGGTCACTTCTCTTGTGCATAGAAAACTTGAAAATACTACAAAAAGAAATTGATTTGGCTGCATCGTTCGTTTACTACTTATGGACATTATGTTATATGAAATAAATGAGCATTTATACATTGCACTATTAAGTTACTGTCTAATATTTTTCTAGTAGTTTTTTTTTTCTTTTCATGAACACTATTTTATCTAAAACAGGAGAAATAGACTTATGTGTAGACATGACCTGTAAATTTTTTTCAATTCTAATTGTACAGCCCTGTTATACAATCTTCTATAATCTTTTCTTAATGAGTTTTTCTAGTTTTCTAATACGACTAGATTCAGGTTCTGGTGAATTAACATTATGTAATGAGCTAGTTGTCTCCCCTGTTAGTGCTGACATTGGTATTCTATTTCTATACATCTCCATCAATATACTCTGATCATTCCGACGTAATCCCTACAAAATATACACAAAACCATGAATAAATGAACCATACATTACAAAAAGGAAAAAATCTTCCTAATGAGTCCACAAGTTGACAAAATTAATTAGCCATTCTGAAACATTCAAGAAGGTAATGTATAACGAAGTAAGCTATTTACTGAAATGGCATGAGGCCTATTCTGAACTCAGAGATAAAAGATTTGTACATTCTGCCTACCGGTACTACAAAATAAAAAGTATCTGATTCACCAAAGAAATACATTTGTTAACTACCTACCTTCATTTCAAGAACTTTCTGGAATTCATTAACATCTGAATCATTGAGCAATCTAATATAATTATCAACATAACCTTGTGGTGGTTCATGTGGTGACATCACAACCTACAAATAGCAAGAAATATCTAGAGACATTAACAAAAGACTATAACTTTTTACAGGGGTGGAACCAGGATTTAGAAAAAAAAAAGGGGGGGGGGGGGGGCTCTGAAATATAACATGCTTCAAATTTAACGGCAAATTTTTAGAGGGTTCTTACATCAGTCGGCAAAAAATAGTGGGGCTCGAGCCCTTGTTTTAAACAGTAATCATAGCAAAAAATATATGTTAAGAGTCATTTTATGAAATTTTTTATAGAGAAACCTTAATAATTCAGAAACCAATTTGAATGAAATTACCTTCAAAACCATTTCAGCTTTTGTCATTCCTTTTACCACAATTTTAGTGAAACTAAAAAATAAGAAAATGAATCAATAACAGTGCTAAAACTCGTCTCAACCCAAGTCAAAACATACATCTGACGAAAATGAATAATTTGCCTTTTCAAGAATGTCCATGAGTGCATGAAATATAGATAAAGAAACGTTGCATTATTAGATCTTTTTGATAGAGTCGTGCATGATCAAAATTGTTATTTTTCTACATAAATATTATTTTACTAACCTTGCAGGTGCTTTGCGACTGACTTGAGATCCGAGAGCTGGTAAATCTAGTAATACTGTTTTTAAACTATGTGTATCTAACAATAACTACAATATATAGTGATGTTTATAGTAAATCATTTAGTATGGGTATGATAACGTATATATTTCAATTCATTATTTTGCAGTGACAAAAAAAAAGTGGTTCATAATTTAGGGAATGCAATGCCATCAGTTTGCTTTACTTGTCTGGCAAAACATCAAAAGGTGCATAAATCTTGGTCTTAAAACTCAATTGTGATGTGTAACTGGCTAAAGTATTAAATGCTAACCTGTTCTGCTGCTACAGTACTGTTAGTTCTACATCTATATAAGGTGTTGATAAACTTTGGAATAAAGGAACTGAAATCATAAATATATTAGATGTTAAGGCATTTAGATGAAGAAAAAAAAATTGTACAAGCAAAACAATTCTGTTGATCAAAATCGCATTCAAAAACATGGCCAAATCGAGAGCAATAGTTATATAGTAGTGGACTACTTTAAAGCAAAGTACTACCAGGTGTTCATTCAGAAATTGCAAAGTAAATTAAGCAAAATTACAAGTTTTGACACAACTTTTTATGCTTGCTACAAAATCATTCTGATCTGGAATACTTACTTGGCAAATTTGAGAGAGAATTGAGTGAAATATTTGCGTGAAGCTGCTAGATTATCACGTATTATTGGTATATTCTGTTTAAGATGTGATGTTATAGCTGTTATATAACCACTCTGATCACCTACAGCTTCTATAGTAGACCATGGCATCTACAAAATATAAGACAATAATACAGTGATGAATAACATTCTTCCTTTAAGCTACACAAGCTCAGGAAATTCTCAAACACTTTTTGGCTCTGCATTTAAAATTTATTCATAATAAAAATAACCGTATATCTGGATAAATCAAAAACATAGCCTACAGAAAAATTAATTCTGTCTATGTGTAAGTCTTACAATTTCTCACTATATAAAAAGTTTCAAATCAAATACCATCAAATTAATCCTATTCTGGTTCGTATGGAATGTTATCCTTCATTAAATGTTATGTTATCTACCTTAGTCATCGCTGAGAGAGCTGGTTCACATGCTGTTTCTAGATCTTGTACTAATAGATGTATACAGTTTGATATCACACTAAAAAGCAAAACATGCATTGTTAAGGAAATGACATTCTTAGGAAACTCTATTCAAATGGACCTTCCATAAAACACAATTATTTTTCTTGAATAACATTGAGCCAATATAAGAAATAAAGGATAAAGACATGGGCTCACAAGGATCCTGTCTACCTATGTGGTAAACCTTTCTTTGGATCTCATTTACTCATTTTTCAACATTGCAGCAAACATGTAAAAGCCACATTCCTTTTGTGATACCAAATAACATTCAAGACAAAAGAAGTAAAGGTAATCCTAAAACTTACTTATGAAAAATATCAAGCTGATTTCCTAAATCTATATTCTTCACTAAACTTTCATCAACTTTTTCTTTTAATTTTTCTTCTAATTGTTGTGTTGTTTCCATACAGTATTCTGCTGTACATAATATACTACAGATACGACACTGTTCTTCTTCAGTTAGTTTGGTTATCTCCCCCTCTTTTAATATACTCTGTATTAAACCAGTAGCAGAACTGATATTAGTGTTTTGATTACTCAACCTGGAAACAAAGAGTAGTATCGGTGAGCAAAGATATACTTTTACAATTTGGATCAGAAACAGGCAGTCTATAACTCTAACTGATATCATAATTTACCTCATTACAATTTTAGGTCAGACAACTGTAGTTCTAGCAATTCCAATTACCGTATATTTCTATGTATAGTGCGCACTTTTTTACACTGAAAAGTACCTGTCAAGCAAGGGGTGCGCATTATACACGGAGACTAAAAAAATTTGAATTTTTCACTAGTGATTCTCAGTTCAATATTGCCTGGCCACCATTTTGTAATTGATCGCTGAAGGATGAAGGTGTTAAAATGGGTACCAATTAACTTAGTGTTTGATGAAGTCACAAATTGAGAAGATCTTTTGTGACAGAGGCATAATGTTGCAATTAGTGATGTCATCAAACACAAAGTAAGTGGAACTGCTGAAAATGAGGTTAATTGACATAAGGACAATTAGAATTTTTTGACAGAATATACATGTATATGGTAATATAACAAAAAGCATATGAACAAAGTTATAAATATTCTTTAAGAGAAAATTATTGCTATTCTATAATTTTTAAAATCATACTTACTTTGGTAAACTATTAAGAAGAACTCTTGTAGCATATTCTTTTAGATATTTCTGGAATGTTCTAGTAAGATCAATCATGGGTTGTCCTGTACTCAACTGTGAACATTGTACCATACATTTCTTATAGAATACAAACAAATCAGCACAACTTGGTAGAACATTACTACCTTCTTCTGTCTCCATTCTTGGTGTTCCATGTTGACGTAAATCTTCTAGAAATCGGTTTATTAATTCTGTCAAATTTCTGGAATAAAATGAATATGCTAAATCACCACCCAACACCTCCCATTTTTTCTAATGAACTCTCCACAAATGCATACTTTTTATCAATATGAAACTGTTCATATAATAATGGAACAACTCAATTCTAAGATCAGGGTTTCTTTTTGTTCCTGTCAAATTATATCCAGTAAATTTTGATTGCTCAACCAGTAGGAATTTGGTTTGGCATAAGATAAGGAGAAATATTCTGTTCCATTACAAGCTAGCTAAATTACTTTCAAAATAAACTAACCTATCCTGAGACTCTATATAAATATTTAAATAGGCTTCAAAACATGAAGAAATTATTCCACTGAATGGTGTAGAACCTTCTTTCTTTGGCTGAAAATTAAAATATTCAAATAGTTAAAGTTCCTGGATAAACATTAGAAAACAGAGGTTGTAAAATATAAATATCTCAAAAAGAATATCATGCAAGAAAACGAACACAAACTATGCCAACTACAAGCCATAAGGCAATGTCAATAAGTCATCAGAACTAATTGCGGTAGTGGGAAGCGAATTATTTAAGTGTAAGATGTCAAATGAAGATTAATAACCTTGGATTCCTCTACTTTTGGTTTACTATTATCACTAGTTGATGTATCTTGTTCAAAAGGATTAGTATTAACTTCTCTAGTTTCACCTTCTTCAAATGGATTAGTAGAAACAGGTGGGGTGGGGACAACAGCTGGGGTACGAGCAGATTTTAACTACAAAGCAGATAATGCAGTGTTTGGTTAGGAATGCTTAGGGAAAACACTAAATACTTTTTTGCTTTTAAAAGGCATTGCTATTGATGCATTGGTAAGAGACTGTATCTAGCAAATGTTTTGCCATACACATTTGATTTCAAGTATTCCAAAGAATAAAATTTTCAGAGCTAAACTTTGCATCTAAGTTAATAATATTAATTCAGTACATCAATATGTACGATATACAATAATTCTTTTATTAGAAATTGCATTTCAAAGCATAATCCTTTTTTTTATATTGTGTGTTAATAATAGAATTATGCTTTACGAACTTTAGTGGCTGATGGAGGGAAAGATTTTTTAAATTTTAAACTTTAAACATGCAAATAATACAAAGCTACAATTCACTAGCATGCAAATGTAAGGAATACATCTGTTGCATATAATCTAAAAACAAATGTGCTGGAACATACCTGTGTATCCTGCATTGTGACTCCAGTGAACCGTTTGGAAATCAATGTTTCAAAGTTAGTTGTTCTCTGTATAGCAAACAGTAATAATTTAACATCTATTTCAGCAGCTCGTCTAGACATGATCTGTGGTAAGGCTTTCCTTGTAATATGACAGAACTCTATACAGATTCTCTCACTAACTTCCCATTCAGCTGGGAACAGATGACCAAACTTCTCTTCAAAATCTACCAGTGTTCTTTTAATCCAAGCATATCGTCTGTCTATCTTATCTAACCTGAAACACAGAAACCATGGGTAATTTACTTCTTTCGACCCAATTCTATCAATTTCAGTTTTAAAGGATTTTGCTTTAAATTGTCAATTTCTTTTCGACTTTCAATTAAGATAAACTTAACTATGGATTTTTCAAAAAATTCAAATTTAGTTTTATTAACCAATCAGATTGCTGTATTTTTAAAATCTTGATCATATCTTTGTTAAAATTTCAGGCCATCTTTCTATTTTTAATTCACTTGACAATTGGATTTTGCACTCTAACCAAAATCAGATTTTTAAATGAACAACTTACCAAGCTACTTCTTGATCTTCTGAGAATAAAACCAGATATTCAGATAACTGTAGTTTAACAAACCATGATAGTAAATCACGTTTAACTTTAGGATCTAACACATCTACCACGTTACACGCTTCACGTAGCTGTTGTTGATTTCCAGGACCATATTTAGCACCAGCACCTTGAAATGCTTCCTCAAAATCAGCTATTATCTGATTGCCTAATTCTCCTTGGATTTCTTTTACCCTACATAAGAAAGAATAATAATATTGAAATATCTTCTGCAGGTAGCAACATGTAAAAAGTTCAAGTATGAAATCTACTTTTTTTTTTTTAGCTGAGCTGACTCTGTCTATCATTATTGCACAAAAACAAAGTCAAAATAGAAATTCCTGAATTAGATTTTTAAAGATCACGACTGAAATCAAATCAAATTGACTTTTTTGTGACCAGTGCCAGTGCTTTTTATGACACTTTGTTGTCATCATCATTTAACAATCTTACCTGTCAGCTAGTTGTTTAATCTGTGGTATTGACATATATTTCTCAAAATGATCCAACACGTTTAAAACACCTTGTAATAAATTAGCTACTTCCCCATACTGTCTACGTCTAGTTAAATTAGATAGGGAATCTACTCCACCTACTAACATATGTAGATGATTTAACGTTGTAATAGAGGAAGTTAAATGTCTTTTAGCATGATCTAATTGTTTGATATCTCTTGTTATTTCCTTCACCTGAAAAATACAAAGAAATTCTGTTTTGTTTTATTATTTTTTTGTTATGCTTGAAATGAAACTATTATGTGTGCAATGAAAAGTAGTGTTTATCTTTGATATTTGTCCATATAAGAACAACTAATTTTTCAGACTCAATGTGTTCTTATATAAATGGTACTTTATTTCCTAAAATCAGGCCTGGGTGTTCTTAATCCACTTGTTCTTATTTGCGGGTTTTTACTGTATAATGTCATTGTAATTTTGAAGCAGATCATAAAATATAAATGTTTACTGACTGTTTAGAAATCAATGAATATGGAAGATTATTTCTAACAATCATAGCAATGATATATTACCATAGCCTCTGATTTCTCTGCTTTGTCTTTAATGTCTTTTATTTTAGAGAATAAATCTTGAATGGCTTTCTGAGCTTCTTCTAAGGCTTGTCTTCCTTCTTCTCCAACATTTGTCTGACCTCTAACAACATGTCGTACTTCATCATCTAAACGCCTGTAATACAAGTTGACAGAAATTATATTGTTTTAAAAACATGAACAAAGGCAGCAAAAGAAATAATTTCTACTTTATTAATCATAAGTTATCACAAATGGTTATGGTTATTCACATAATGGCAAATTCCAAATTCAGATGTTTTGAACCTTATCTACAATTGCTGGTGTCAGTTTCTCATTTACCTGAACCTGTCATTTTTACTACTTTCTCATATCATTTGATTATTTGACGCATACCTTATTTTATGCCTTATTTTGCCAACCACATCATCAATGTTAGCCAATGATTGTTCAGTAGGAAATAATGTATTTATGTAATCAACTGGATTGAAATCTGATCTATCTAATGGATCACTGGTTGGCAACACCTGAAATTAAACAAAACAGAATATATCAAGTCATCATCATATAGCTTTTCATTTTTAATTAGGTGGCTAAGGTTCGGAGTTATTTTCTTACATTTTGACAGCCTATGTAGTATGATGTATTTTGAATTCTTGTTAGTTATCAAGATGAGACCATCTTGCATTATAACTCTTCTTTTTGTTCAATAATGGCACTCAACGCATTTTAATTTAATTAAATTTGTATATAAATGTATAGGCCTAATGAAGAATTTTTGTTTTGGTTGGTTTGTAAATCACAGACACCAAATTGCAAATTATAATTTTGGCGGAGGGTCAGCAATGCAATTAAATAATTTTCTTTTATGCAGCAATATGTTCAGGGTCAATTATGGACATGACAGGCTTTATACCTGATCGATGGCATCTTGAACCTCGGGTGAAAATGATAACAATTCTGAAAATTGTTCTTCATCTCCAAATTCATCTTCGTCGGCAGTCGCCATCTTGAATACAGACGATTATGGCGTAAGGATATAATGTTATTGATTTTTCATTTCAGTCTTTTAGACATAAATTTAGGATTTCATTGTATCCCATTTATGTATTTTTTAATTATACATATAGTTTTGTAAATTGATATCTTAAATAAATATCATTAAAGTCTTAATGTCGAAAGACCTATTTCATAAGAGCTTTAACATCCGGCAGGTGTTGTTCGGTCAGCACGTGTAGTTTGTTTACATTTTTAAAGGCATAGAGAAATTAAAACAAATTGATGCTTCTGATCACATTTCTAGACATAAACAATGGGTAGATTAAAAAGAGGGTACAATTGGAAAGGCAGGCAACAAATTCCTGTTGAGGTTGACAGGACAGATGAGAAAAAGGTGCTCATGAATGTCATGATATGAAATATAAAACACTATTTCTTTCTGTTTTGACTTTGAATTTTCATTTGAATTTTCTGACTTCAACTTCAGATTATTTGTCATTTTGAAGTTTCCCTAACACTCTTAGCCTTCTGAAGCAATGACCAATCCTGACACTTCTAGAGCAATCCAGGATATTCTCAAACCATGTGAATATCATTTTGATAAGGATTTAAGACCTTGCATTTTGCATGATCAACCATGGTCCAACTTCTGTTTATGGCCTACATCCCTTTTGAATTTGACTTTCTATTATCTAATTATTCCAGGCTATAATTGGCTTGAGATTAACAAATGAAAATATAAATAATACTACCCGTACAGAAAGATAAAAAATCAATATTATATTTACAGATAAAACTTGATGTGTCAGCTCTAGAAAATGATCCAGCAGAAGTAGATTTTGATGATAGTAATTTATTAGTTTTACCATCTAAAAAAAGAAAAACTACCAAGTTGGAAGATAAACCTAAGAAAACAAAGAAACTGACAAAGAAAGAAAGAAAACAGTTAGAAAAAGTTATTGACAAGAAAGAAAAGAAAACAAATGTAAGATGGTGTGATGCTTAATGCATCAAATTATTTTTTGCATCGAAAGTCACATTCTCCTTTAGTTTCTTTTATTTCCATTTGACCAAAATCTGCAAATTTTTAATATCTGTTAATTATCACTAGTCTAAATTTCATTAAGTTGTATTAATGAGGCATTTTATAGTTACAACACTGGTATCTTTCTACAAATTTGTTATTGTGTCATTTGTTTAATATCTAGTTATCTAATTTTTTTTCAGAGAGCGTCTATTTTAGAATCATTAAGTAAAGTTCAAGCATCACAAAATGAACTACAATTATTAACTAGTATATCAGAGGTTTATAGTCAAAGATTTAAAACGTAAGTTATAAAGATCTGTTCTTGCAATATTTGTTATATAAGTTTTATAAAATTTCCATTATAATGTAACTAGAGTTATTTAAAATCTATTTTCTAAAGATTAAATGTGCCTGTTTTCAAACAACAGATTTTCCCCACATATAAAATTTTAAGTAGTTTAGAATATTTTAATTCTTCAGAAATGTTACAGTAGAGACAACAAATGATGGAGAAGTCAAATTAAAGACTGTTAAAGGTGTAAATAAAAAGAAAGGAAAGAAACCTGAACCAGAACCAGAGTCTGATGGTTCTATTGATACGTCTGATATTTCTACTGATGAAGAGGAAGATGAAGAAGAGGAAATTAAGGATGATCAGGATGACAAAGATGATGAAGTCCCTGAAAAAAATGGTGATGAAGAACAACTCACTGAATCACTGGAAAAATCTACCAAGAATGGTGATGAAAAGGATAAAGAATGTTCCAAACCAAAGGAAGAAGTAATAGAAAAGTTAACTTTACCTACAAAAGTTGTAGTAAATAAAGCAGTGACTAATGTCCCTGTTTTAAGAACTGCTGAAGTTGAGGTAAGTTCTTCCAGCAATTGTATAAACATATAGCAATATTATTGCTGCAATAATAATACCTACGTTAGCAATACAAGCCACCAAAAAATATAATTTCAAATCCTTAACATATTGTCAAAGAATTGGTAGCAGCTAATGAACTTTTACTTATGAAAGTATAACAATAAATTAGAAAGTTTTTTATAGTGAAAAGTGGTATCAGGTGCCCAGAAAAATAAGCATAACCCACCTGGCTCCAAACCTGTCAGAGACATTTGTTATTCAATCACCTCTTTGTTGTGCCCTTGATTGTTTTGGAGGTCTTCAAAACTCGAAATAAAATGATTTTTTAAAGATACATTTATTTCTATTTTAGGCTAGTAGAGAAAAGTTACCAATATTCTCAGAAGAACAGGTTGTCATGGAAACAATAAATGATAATCCTGTGTCTATTATTTGTGGTGAAACTGGTTCTGGTAAAACAACTCAAGTACCACAATTTCTATATGAGGCAGGCTATGCTCAGTAAGTAGACTACTGCGTCAATTTGATTGATTGATTGATGATTATAAATGTCTAAAATTTCAGTAAGTGGGTTATACCAAGTGCCTGCTAGATTCTATATCTTTATTCTTTACACATGTGTCGACAGCTTTACAGATTCTCTTTCAATGTCCACAAGAATGGAATTTCTAAAATATTTTGTGACAGCGTGAAATAAAGTAAATTGGAATTGGTATTACAAAAGTATGTAACCATGTTATTGTTATCACATCACATGTCTTCGTGTTTTCAGTTCCGGAGGTATAATTGGTGTAACAGAACCCAGAAGAGTTGCAGCTATTAGTATGTCACAACGTGTTGCTATGGAGATGAATTTATCTACAGAGTAAGTTAAAAAAAAATAATAATTCTCCTTCATGATAGATTGATTTTACACATTGTCAGTATAAACTTAAGGATTTATTTTAACTGATGTTTTTTTTTAATCATTATTGTTTTCTTTACAGAGAAGTGTCTTATCAAATTCGTTATGAAGGAAATGTAACATCTAAAACAAGAATAAAGTTTATGACTGATGGTGTTTTATTAAAAGAAGTTCAGCAGGTATGTTGATATTATATACCAGAAATTAATTATATTAATAACCTTATATTAGCAGAAACAATTTGATTCATATTACTTCAAGACTTTCAAAATAAATGAAATGTGATCAGATAATGCCCAGTCTAATAATAATAATAATAAACTCTTTATTTTACATGGGTCAGAATTAGGCCCAATACCACGAGTGGTAACGGTCCTGTCTCACACCCAGCCCATGGGGACAAACATAGATACAATATACAACGTATAGACACCAAAAAAAAAAAAAAAAATTAATGTACAGAGTTTGATGATTTAGAGATCAAGTACATGACCACAGACTACTGGATATTTTTTTTTAAGATATACAATATAGCAATATACACAAGTACATGTGTATTAAATGGACATATTGTCCTTAAGCGATTAAGTACATGACCACAGACTACTGGATATTTTTTTAAGATATACAATATAGCAATATACACAATATGTCTATTTCTTGTCATCATTTTGATACAGTTTGTTTGATCCCTAGAAAGATAAAAACAAAGACAAAGCTTAACCTGTTGTACCATATATTTCCGAATATAATGCGCACCCCTTCTTTACATCATCAAAATCGGGAAAAATTCATTTACCCATGTATAGTGACGAAAAAATTGAAGTTGGCATAACACAGACACCAAAATAGTATTGATTTCTTAAAAATACAGGCTTCATTTTTACTCATTATAATTTTAAAAATTATATTGAAATTAACAAAACAATTGGTGATTTTTTTAGGATTTTATGTTAAATAAATATAGTGTGATTATTATTGATGAAGCTCATGAGAGAAGTGTTTATACTGATATATTGATTGGTTTATTATCTCGTATTGTACCACTTAGAAATAAGGTAAGTTATTGTCTCGTATTGTACCACTTAGAAATAAGGTAAGTTATTGTCTCGTATTGTACCACTTAGAAATAAGGTAAGTTCTTATCTCGTATTGTACCACTTAGAAATAAGGTAATTTGTTGTCTCGTATTGTACCACTTAGAAATAAGGTAATTTGTTGTCTCGTATTGTACCACTTAGAAATAAGGTAAGTTATTATCTCGTATTGTACCACTTAGAAATAAGGTAAGTTATTATCTCGTATTGTACCACTTAGAAATAAAGTAAGTTCTTATCTCGTATTGTACCACTTAGAAATAAGGTAAGTTATAATCTTGTATTGTACCTCTTAGAAATAAGGTAAGTTATAATCTTGTATTGTACCACTTAGAAATAAGGTAAGTTATAATCTTGTATTGTACCTCTTAGAAATAAGGTAAGTTATAATCTTGTATTGTACCACTTAGAAATAAGGTAAGTTATAATCTTGTATTGTACCACTTAGAAATAAGGTAAGTTATAATCTCGTATTGTACCACTTAGAAATAAGGTAAGTTATAATCTTGTATTGTACCACTTAGAAATAAGGTAAGTTATAATCTCGTATTGTACCACTTAGAAATAAGGTAAGTTATAATCTTGTATTGTACCTCTTAGAAATAAGGTAAGTTATAATCTTGTATTGTACCACTTAGAAATAAGGTAAGTTATTGTCTCGTATTGTACCACTTAGAAATAAGGTAAGTTATAATCTTGTATTGTACCTCTTAGAAATAAGGTAAGTTATAATCTTGTATTGTACCTCTTAGAAATAAGGTAAGTTATAATCTTGTATTGTACCACTTAGAAATAAGGTAAGTTATTGTCTCGTATTGTACCACTTAGAAATAAGGTAAGTTATTGTCTCGTATTGTACCACTTAGAAATAAGGTAAGTTATTGTCTCGTATTGTACCACTTAGAAATAAGGTAAGTTATAATCTCGTATTGTACCACTAAGAAATAAGGTAAGTTATTATCTCGTATTGTACCACTTAGAAATAAGGTAAGTTATTATCTCGTATTGTACCACTAAGAAATAAGGTAAGTTATTATCTCGTATTGTACCACTAAGAAATAAGGTAAGTTATTATCTCGTATTGTACCACTAAGAAATAAGGTAAGTTATTATCTCGTATTGTACCACTTAGAAATAAGGTAAGTTATTATCTCGTATTGTACCACTTAGAAATAAGGTAAGTTATTATCTCGTATTGTACCACTTAGAAATAAGGTAAGTTATTATCTCGTATTGTACCACTTAGAAATAAGGTAAGTTATTATCTCGTATTGTACCACTTAGAAATAAGGTAAGTTATTATCTCGTATTGTACCACTTAGAAATAAGGTAAGTTATTGTCTCGTATTGTACCACTTAGAAATAAGGTAAGTTATTATCTCGTATTGTACCACTAAGAAATAAGGTAAGTTGTTGTCTCGTATTGTACCACTTAGAAATAAGGTAAGTTATTATCTCGTATTGTACCACTAAAAAATAAGGTAAGTTATTATCTCGTATTGTACCACTTAGAAATAAGGTAAGTTATAATCTTGTATTGTACCACTTAGAAATAAGGTAAGTTATTGTCTCGTATTGTACCACTTAGAAATAAGGTAAGTTATTGTCTCGTATTGTACCACTTAGAAAAAAGGTAAGTTATTATCTCGTATTGTACCACTTAGAAATAAGGTAAGTTATTGTCTCGTATTGTACCACTTAGAAATAAGGTAAGATCTCTCGGAAACAAACCCTCATCAGGACAGATACATTAAAATTTGAACCCTATGAAAAATCAGCAAAATCGAAAAATATTTACTATGAATTATTGCCCTTGTTCTTGAAAACACGTTCGATTTTTGGCTCATAAACACTCTACTTGTCACATTTCTTAATTGATTGTGATGAAACTTAACGATAATGTTATATAGGGTGCATTAGAGCAAAGTAAGCAATAGGAGCAGAATGCTTATCATTACTAATGCCATACTATATATTATACCAGTCGCAGTGGAATAGTCCAGTCGGAATTGGATTGTCACCTTAAAGGTGTGAATGCTCCTTAAGTTAGGAAAAATTACAATTCCAGGGTTAGTCTGATGGCAGCTTAACCCCCATATTTTTTTTTTCATTTCAGAAAGGTAAACCATTAAAGATGATAATTATGTCAGCTACATTACGTGTTGAAGATTTCACAGAAAATAAACAATTATTTAAAGTTTCACCACCAGTATTAAAAGTTAACTCTAGACAGTTTCCTGTAACTATACATTTTAATAAACGCACACCTACTGAAGATTATTTAGCTGAGGCATTTAAAAAGGTATGGCTTATTTGATAGTGACATCTCTGAACTTACCCTTCTTTTCTTGGTGCTGGCTTTTTCGAGGCAGTATTTGCTCAGGGAATTTTTAATCTTCATCTTAGATTTCATCTTTTAAATAATCACATACATGATATTGTCATGAGAAAATATCTTTTGATGTGGAAAAATTGACACAAGATGGACTTGAATGTAGTATATTTGAACATTATAATTGGCTAATATGCTTGTCGTCTTTAACGTTCAATTAGCAGTTCTGGTATTATCTGATTGTAATTTTACGAATTTTGTATTTGTTTTTAGGTGTGTAAGATACATCTTATGTTACCTGATGGTGGTATATTAATATTTGTAACAGGACAACAGGAAGTTAATACTCTCTCTCATAAACTACGTCAGATGTTTCCATTTAACCCTAATAAAGGTAACTTAGTTTTTACTTTCAAATATTATTGTGGGCAGTATTCACTAATGAGCAAAGTATAATTGAATTGTAATCTGTTATGCTATTGAATCCCCCCTCAGGAAAGAAAATGTTGGTATCTGAAAGCCCTCAGCCAGTGATATGAGAGTGGGCCTGTTTTCCGCTTTCAATGTTATTTGATTAGCATCATAGCAAGTGACCTTGTCCTAATTACCACATTATTTTTCTTTCAGTTATTGTTGATAAGAAGGAAGAGAGAAAAAAAGAAAGAAAAAGGAAAAAAGAGAAAAAGAAAGAAAAGAAAATTATCTCTAAGCCTAAAATTGAACTTCCAAAAGTAGATTTGAACAAGTAAGGACTATTAATGATTGAGATGAAAACTAGAGCTGTGAACAGCACTGAGCGTGGCCCGTGATACTTTGCCTGATGGCTGTAAGACTTTTTGAACTTCAAACCCCTAAAGTCTGGTATCCAAAACGGTCCCTGATCAATGGTCAAAATGGTCCTTCCAAAAAGTCAAAATGGTCTCAAAATAATATTTTTATTTATGATGTTACAAATTAACTAAACATAAAGTGCTACATAATATATTTTTTGTATAATCTTTTTGAGAATTGGAACTTCAAATTATATTGGAAGTCTTAGAATGTCTTGGACTTTTTTTTGGCCATTTTAACCAATGAATTGGTTGAAATCAAAGAGGAAATTCAGAGGCCATTTTGATCAAAATAGGGTCCATGGTGACTGGCCATTTTGACCAAATTTAACATTATGGCCATTTTGACTTTGGCAAGATTAAACATTTACTTTTTATTGCAACGGATTAGCGCAGACGCTAATGACCCCTCGTTTGGTCAAAATGTTCCCTGATAAATGGTCAAAATGGTCCTCAAAAAAGGTCAAAATGGTCCTTCCAAAAAGTCAAAATGGTCTCAAAATAACATTTTTATTACATAATACATAATATATTTTTTGTTTAATCTTTTTGAGAACTGGAACTTCAAATTGATATTGTAAGTCTTAGAATGTATTTGCTTTGATGAAAATATAAATAGGGACATAATTTATGTCTTCAAAATTTGTTGTTACAGAATACAATTTTCAGTCAAAATTAGTGACCTTTTTTAGGGTTAAAATAGGTTCCAAATATTCCTTTGATTATCATCAAATAAGCTACAATTTATAAAAAAAATCAGGGACCATTTTTGACTTTTATTTTTTTGGCCATTTTGACCATTTTGTCCTCAAAAAGGTCATTTTGACTAAAGAATTGGTTGAAGTCAAAGAATAAATACAGAGTCCATTTTGACCAAAATAGGGGCCATGGTGACCAGTCCGTTTTGACCAAAATAGGGGCCAGGGTGAATGGCCATTTTGACCAAATTTAACTGTTATGGCCATTTTGACTAGGTGCAATTTTGTATAGGGGATATACCCCCTTCCCCAACATTCGAACTGTGTAAACGTCAATATTTTCCTTTAATGCTGAGTTGAAATACTGTCTTTTGTTTCAATGGATTGGAGCAGTCAGTAGCCAGTTGAATTGACGTATGTTAGTCAATTAAGTGCCGTGGGTAAGAATCACCCTCAAAATAAGAAAAAATCTGATATTATATCAAATATAGCAAACACTACACTCGAAAAAACATGTTAATTTGTATAAAGTGAAAACAATGTGTAATGAGATTAATTTATTTTTGACCTATAATAATTTTAGCAGACGATAAAAAACAGTTTGAGCACTTACTTTTTATTGCAACGGATTAGCTCAAACGGGTAAACAGTTTCAATTGCTGTCTGCTAGAGTCCAGCCCTAGAGTTAAAAGATTATGTAGTCTGACTAATTTGTTTATGACCTGTAATAACCTTAGCAGACGACAAAAAGAAAATTGGTGTGTATCTCGTAGAAAGAGTTCTGTCAATGGTACACAAAAAATTCGAACAGGTTAATGTATCTAAAATTCACTGCTCTAAATGATTGTACGTAAAATTAATATAAGTGAAAATTTTGCCAAAAAAATGAATAAATTTTTTATACTTTTTAGAGTGTTAAAAGATTACATAATCAGATTAATCTGTTTATGACCTAAAATACTTCACACCTCCATGTGAAAAGTTCACATGGATAGTTTTATTACTGTATTATATAACCTGCTATAACCCTTGTCAATCATTTTAATCCTCTCTATTTCTATTTTTCTCAGATTACTCAGGGTACTCTATGCCTATTTTAACTTTAATGGATTTTGTATTAAACTGCTCTTGTCATATGTCGTTGAAAAGAGAAAATTTAGTACATACTGACTATACACACCATATTGCTTTTAGATAATTGCATTGTAAGTTAGAACCCTCAGTCGAAAAAAATGCAATATTTTGAAAACATATTTTAATGGGTTATTGTCATATATCGTTTAAAAGATAATCAAATCGGCATTACAAAATTGAAAATTTTAATTCTCTGCGTTGATTAGAGAATGCGATATAGATGTCCAAAGTTGACAAAAATGTCAATTTTCAAATGTCCATAAAACCAGAAGTTAATAATTTTCAATTAATATCAGCATACCTATGGATAGCTGAGGTCAAGGACATCCTTCATAGGAATTTTCAAGGTCATCAAAGGTCAAGGTCACATAATATGGCCTTTTGAATTTTCAAAAAATTCAAACGAACATAAAAAATTTTTTAATTCGAAATTCAAAATTCTGTTCCAACAATCTGTAGACAAGGTTACAAGGTTTTGATAGACACCAAAATCATAAAAATCGGATAACAAATAGAGGACTTATTGATTTTTTGCTGAAATGTGTCAGTCTGTGACGACAGCTTACGCATCACTTCCGGTTTGGATTTTTTATGCTAAGTGCATTCTTATTATGACTGACAGACAATATATATAGTTTTTGTCAATATCTGAAATTTATACTGGAAGTGGGGCTGCTAGGCGTGATTTTGAAAAACCGGAAGTTCTCACGTCAAAACCGGAAGTGATAGAAAAATTTTGATTGATTAATTTTATTTCTATAGACATTCTGTACATGTCCTATGAATTTCAGGTCAATCGGATAATTAGCGGCTGAGTTAAAAATTTTGAGCTTTTTTGACAATTTTGGTTTCAATTTTTTTTTACAAAAATATTTAAAAATTGAAATTTTTGTAACCGCACTTGATACGTCTTATTTCAATGAATGTATTGAAGAAAATTTCAGCCAAATTGGTTCATAAATAAACCTTTCAGACTAGGTGCAAAATAATTGCATATTATGCAATAGCCCACTTCCGGTTTAGAAAAAACTGAGTTTTAGATATTCATTTTTGATTCCAGGTCATTTAATAATGTTTGGTGGATACAATTATGCTACACCATTTTCGATTTTCTCTAAAAAGTTTCCCAAAAAAAAAAAAAAAAAAAAAAAAAAAAAAAAAAAAAAAAAAAAAAAAAAAAAAATAAACATAACGAAAATAAAGTGTGACAAATCGAAAGATTTGCCACGCAATAATGCCTAAACTCTAGTGGGCCACACCTTCTTGTACCCTTAATAAAGCACATGGCCAATAAATGAATTTATTTATGCTGTTCTGGGACCTAATTCTTGAAAATGTTTTTGATGGGGATGAAGAACTTTTATGCTTCAAAATTTAAGCACATTTCATTATCAAAAAATATGTTTGTTACAGTTATTCTATAAAACCAATTGATGAAGAAGGTGAACTGGATGTCCTTGGTGATGATTCTGACCTTGACCTTCTGTCAGATTCTGAAGATGAAGATGATAAGAACAAAGTAGAGGTCAGTATACTTCACCTCCCATTCCTGACCAATGATAGTGTAGCTTTCATATATATTTATATATACAGGTTATAAAAATGGGATTTCTAACCAAGGAAGCTATTGAAAATGATAAATTTTGGAAATTAAAACAAATATGGCGGCTAGCCCTTTACATATCCTTAGTTTGCTACTGTAGCTACTAAGAAAGAAACAACCAGAATATACAAGGATTGCAACCACATGCACTATTTTTCTGGCATAACAAAGCACATGATGTCATGATTGTAAAGAGGAAATGCTTTGATTAACTGTGCTATAGAACCCCACAACTAGTGACGAAACATCCTATGACAAAAAGTCATTATAAATGGAAATTTAGAAATATTTTTTTGATGTGGTTAACTTTATGAAACTCTCAGTGAATTTTTATGATTTTACAGTTAGAAGAAGAAGAAGAGACTGGAAGTGAAAGTCCACTGTATGTTCTACCATTATACTCTCTATTACCCAGTCATAAACAAGTGAGAGTATTTGAGCCAGTACCAGCAGGCTGTAGATTATGTGTAATATCAACTAATGTAGCTGAAACATCTTTAACTATACCTAATATTAAATATGTAGTTGACACTGGAAAGGTTTGTAAGAATCACAATGTTATAAAACAATACCTGTGTTTTACATTGGAAGTTCATAGGATTTCATATTTGAGACTAATAAAATGATATGTAGATTATGAAGAACAACCGTCAAGGAAGATAACTCTGAAAGCTGATGCTTGTAATTTTTCAGATGTTGATATCTCCCTGCTATTGGATTTGTCAACTCTCACTACTATTACTCTAGATTGCACAGATTCTGTTAATAATAGATGTGTTATATACTATAGGTGAAGACTAAGTTCTATGATAAAGTAACTGGTGTATCAACATTTAAAATAACGTGGACATCACAAGCTGCTGCTAATCAACGTGCTGGTAGAGCTGGTCGTATATCACCTGGTCATTGTTATAGGTCAGTTACATCACTTATTCCCAATGGCAGCTGCAGCCACCTAGAACTAGCGGTACAAATATACTGATTTCTAATATGAAAAAAAAAGTGCTAGCCTCCAAAGTCTCCCGAAGAACAGTTTTGAAAAATATTTTAGATCAAAAGATCACATTTTGAAATTTCTCAAAAACAAGTACAAGATTTTTCTGGTCCCTTGTTGTATTATCTTGTTTATATTTCAGATTGTTTTCATCAGCTGTATTTAATGATGATTTTGAGAAATTTTCACCACCAGAAATCAGTAGAAGACCTGTAGATGATCTGCTTTTACAAATGAAGGTAAATGCGGCAAAACTATCAGATAATTTGCATATTCATCAGATAATTTTGCATATTCATCAGATAATTTGCATATTCATCAGGTAATTTGCATATCCATCAGGTAATTTGCATATTCATCAGGTAATTTGCATATTCATCAGGTATTTTGCATATTCATCAGGTAATTTGCATATTTATCAGGTAATTTGCATATTTATCAGATAAGTTGCATATTTATCACATAATTTACATATAACATTTGCATATTTATAAGAAAACAGGAATCTCTTTTGTCAGCTTTTTAAAGGTTTAATTTTATTGCTAGGAAATGAATATAGATAAAGTACAGAATTTCCCCTACCCTACACCACCTGATTTAGAACAGTTAAAGGTAATGTTGCCATTTATTTCTAATCAAAAATGTGATCATTGTGAATGTAAAATCCACTTTCTCCTTTACAATGTAAAATCTGAACATTTTGTATGAATTATAAAAATATTGTAAAATATAGTGTTTAATTTGTAAAATGTAACATAAATTGCCAGGACTTTTTTAAAACGTTCCTGAATACTACCTCTAAAAAGATATAATTCAAATTTCAAAATTGACAAATGGCATTTACTATACCACGAAATCCATCTACAACAAGAAAATGCTTAGTTGGTCTATTCCTTCAATAGATATGTATGATTTATTTGTAGGCAGCTGAACAGTTATTAATCTCACTGGGAGCCTTATCTTATCCTCCACAAAAATCTCAGAAACGTAAAAAAGGCAAAGACAAAGGTAGGTTCACTGTTTTGTTTTATCAAATGAAGCAAATCTGAGTAAAATTTAACAAACACTAAACACATGCCTACAATGTGCTCTTACTTGAACTAATGAATTCGAATAGTCTGTGTGCAGTGAGGGAAATGGCATCATTAAAAATGAACTTGTTTACATGTTTCAGATTGTACAAAGATAACACCACTAGGTCGAGGTATGGCTAGGTTTCCTGTATCACCACGCTATGCTAGAATACTAGCTCTAGGACATCAACATGACTTATTACCTTATGTTATAGCTATAGTATCAGCTCTTTCTGTTGATGAATTATTTATACAGTCATATCAACAATCTGATCAGGTAGCTCAGCATTTCATTTATTTTATTGAATATTTATACTGTACTCTTCTAAAAATGAACAAATATTTCTGAAATAAATCGCCAAAAATTCTTAAAGATTGGATTATTTACCCTAATTCTATTTTGATTTGTATCTAGATTAGTAACTTATTACAAAATGACGCATAGCCCTTTTTCATGAAATTAAAATGTAGTCAACTTAAAACATTGTCTTTGGTTTGGCTTAAATATATTATTGAAGTCTTGGAGTTTGCTACTACATGTGACATTGATGAACTTTGTTTTTGTTATTTCAGCTAGATGAATCCAAGCATAAACAGATCAGAAATTCACAGATTAGAAAGTTGTGGGCAGGAGGGGTAAGATTTTACATTTTTTTATTGAGATTACAAAACTACTAAAGAAATTAAACAAAATGTGTTTCAAGGCCCATTTAAATCATCTAAGGCATTTTTACGCACTTAAATCTGATTCGATTACCTTAATCAATGTGACGTCACAAAACGAATCAGAATTTGTCGACAGCATAAATGTAAATTGAATATTTTCCAAGATGGCGGTTTACTAGCTGCCCCACCCCACCCCAAACAGAAATAATAAACATTACTATTTTATGTCCCTAGAGAGAGTCTTAATGCTTTTTTGGATATCATCCCTCCTGAAATGTGTCGGAATGACATTTAGTCATATTGTGTATAGATGACACGTCAAAATAATACAATATAAGGGTGTTAAACCATTTATTCCCATCTTAGAAACATAATAAACATTTTAGACGCCATTACTAAAGCGGAAGTTAAAAAAGTAATTATGCTCCAGAGTTGATTTACTCGATTAAGGTATATTGATTCGATTAGCTGCTACAATAAATGTTCTGATTACCATAATCAAATTTGATTTGATACAGGATAAATGGTTTTTACACCAAATTGAATCAGATTAACTCAGGATAAATTCGGCTCTAGTCTTACCTCAAGGGAAATAACTAGTTGATCAGTGAAAAACAGACCACAATGAAACAGGGTTTTTTATTGCAGGGTGAATCGCTATTACTAGGAGATTTAATGGTATTATTAAAGGCAGTAGGGGCTTGTGAATACCAAGGTTTTACCACAGATTTCTGTCATAAATTTGGTATTAGATATAAAGCTATGAAAGAAATTAGAAAATTACGAGCTCAACTGACTAATACAGGTAATAATATTTTCCATTTATTTCAGATAGAAATGAGGATCATGCAGTGAGTGGATGCAATGCATGTGGAATACTATCTCCTTTGAAGAGCTTCCCCATTATTTCATATTGTTTGACATTACTAGACTTCATTAGCCCAAACAACACGCCTGTTTTCTTCAAACTCTGTACACTAAAGATCCCTTGATCTTTAAAAAAGAGCAGGTTAATCGGTTAATGTTGCTGTCCTGGCAAAATGTGCATTAGCCCTAACATGTGCAGAAGTAGGATATAAAACTCACTATTCCATTCTTTCCACTTCAGTAAATATGGTTATACCAGACGCTAATTTATGTGTAGATCCGAAGTTATCTCCACCTAGTGATATACAGTGTAAAATGTTACGACAAATTGTATTGGCTGGTTTAGCTGATCATGTTGCCAGGTAAATATTTTTCTTATTTATTTTAGACATTATATGTAATATTTGGATGACTCTCTTTGATTATGTCATTTGTTATTAAAATAGACTATTTATTGCCATTAGATAATACACCATATAATTTCTATTAAGTGCATGCATGTACATGTATAATGCACATCTCTTCTTGCTTTCATGTAAATCTGGTATCCAATCCTGGCCAAAAAAATCTTAAATTCCTCCAAGGCTGTCCTGAAATCCACCAGTAATGTTTTAAATTATAATTGTAATCATATTACAGACGGAATGCAGACCCTCCACCTGGTGCTAGTGATGAAGTCAGAAAACTAAAACATTCTTATCAGGTATATGTTAGGTTCCTCTTAAAAACTAATTAAGTGTTTAAGTCATTTGATTGGTCAATTACTAAAATTGATTTAAAATATATCTTTAATCCAATCAGATTATTGCATTTCATTAAATCTGGATGTTATCTAAGTTAAGTTTTCGAGAATAAGGCCCCAGGATTAAAATGATTTTGACATAGGTCAACATAAGAAAATACAATTTCATCCATAATTTGGATCTTTGTTAATATATTGTTTTCATTGTGTGATTACAGTGTATGGAGTTAGAAGAACCAGTATTTATTCATCCTTCATCTGTATTATTTAAAGAGAAATGTGATTATATTGTTTATCAAAATATAACTGAGACATCTAAACTATATATGAAAGGTAGGTCATTCTATACTAAGATGATGCAACAGTCTGTCAGCCCACACACCATTCCTCTCTCAATCTACTGATAAATGTCAGACATTATTATCAGAGTACCTTTCACTATTTATTTACTTTTATCTGATTGTAAAACAGACTGGTTTGGTACTTGTTGCAAGATCCTAAGGATGTTGTGAAATTATTTTAGTGAAATATTTATTGGTTTCGTCTCAAACTTAGAAAAATTCCTAGTTTACGACTTACAAAATATCTATGTAAGATTTTGAATGTATTAAAGGGATTGTGAAGAGTATTTCTAAACTTTGAATGTGTATCGGGGACACTGATAGCATCAATTTGAGTCATTCCGAGTTCCATTCTGACGTCTGTTGTTACTAAAACTAACACATTTTTATGATTTCACTGACAGTGATCTGCATAAAGATCAAAAGTAGCTTCCTGTAGATCACTGTCCATGATGTCATAAAATGTGTTAGTTTTAGTGGAATTGCAAGAACCATGTCTGAATGGAAATGCCTCAAACTCATGCTATCAGTGTCCCCGATACACATACAAAGTTTAGAAATAATCTTTACAATCCTTTTATTGTCCTCAACCCTGCACAAAAAATATTGCTCATATGTGGTAAACTTCCTCAAATAATATTTTATTTTATTTATGGTATAAATCAATTGTGTTTTGTAGGTATAGTAGGTATAGAAGCTGAATGGTTACCATTATTTGGTGAATACCATTGTAACCTATCACAACCATTAGAAGATCCCCAACCTTATTATGATAGTCCTACTGGTGAAGTCATGTGTTACAGATCTAGTTCTTATGGTAAGGTTTATAAAATATATATATGATGTCACTGACAGGGATCTGCATAGATATAAATAGTAGCTTCTGGTAGATTACTGTCAGTGACGTTATAAATTGTTTTAGTTTCAGTGGAATTGCAAGAACCACAGACATGAGAATGGAAATTGGATTGACGCAAATTGATGCTATCAGTGTCCCCGATACACATACAAAGTTTAGAAATCCACTTTACAATCCCTTTAAAATGATTTGCAATTGCATTACAGGTAGATGTAACTGGGAAATTAAAGCAATACCAATGGAATATCCTCATAATATAGATAAATTCCGGTGGTTTGCTAGGTTTTTATTAGAAGGTCAAGTTTGTAAGAAATTAAATGATTTTGTTAATATATTATTATCAACACCAGCTACAATGATAAAATCATGGGCCAAGTAAGTAGAAAAAATTCAGTGAATCTTTCAGTCTTGTCTTGCACAGAAATTTACTTAGTAGGCTCTACTCGTTTACAACCAATCTAAAACTGGATTCTGGTTTGGCCTGAATCTGAATCCAGATATCGAATCTCCTTGTGCGGATTCGTCGAATTCAATATGGCGTCATCCAGTGGAAACATGTAAACAATTTGAAATTTGTATTTGCCAAAGATGTAATGCCACTTGTTTCGGATTTCTTGTAAATGCCACTTGTTTACAACACAAATCTGATATACCAAACCAGTTTTGGATTTCTTCAAATCTAGCAAGGTCTTAGTAGAAAAAAAAAACAGATTATTCAGTTTTGGATCAGATATGTAATGTTGATAAAGTTAAATAACTTGCCTTAAATTTGTTTTGCTAAGAGTTATAAAAACAGATCTTTGTGTCTATGTACTGCAAAAGAGCTTAACGGGCTTCAATAACATTTGATGGTAGTCTTACCCACCCACCATTAGACAATTTATTTCAAATATTATTTATATCTTTCAGACTTCAACCTCGTACTGAGATATTATTACAAGCTTTGATAGGTAAAAATATAACTAACAGAACTAAATTATTAGAGATGTGGACAACTCAACCAACTTGTAAGTATAGTTTTAATAGTAACCTCCATATGGTCTGACATAGTCCATCTATAGATGTCAACCCCTCTGTCTGTCATTCTAATTTTAATAGTAACCTCCATATAACCCCTAAAACTCTGGCCCCACCCAGTCCTTCTGATGTGAAATACAGATGTCCACCTCTCAATCTAAGGCCCAGTCACTCTGATTTTGATAGTAACCTCCATAATACCCTAAAACTCTGGCCCCACCCAGTCCCTCTGATATGACATATAGATGTCCATCCCTCAGTCTAAGGCCCAATCATTTTTATTTTAACAATATTACTCCAAATAACCCCACCTAGTCCTTCTGATGTGACAGATATTATCCAGTTTAGGGCTAAAAATCAATTGTTGATTTTCACGGAATTCAGGGTTCATCTTGACCTTCTATTTGTTGAAAATTTTTAAAAACTGGATAGGACCAAAATTGTTTGGCCATCTCCATATACAAATTGAACAGGAGTCTGAAATTTGTTTAATTTTGGGTCACTTTTTACTTAAGGATGACTAACAGAATGGATTGATTCTGAAAGTCATAGGTCACAAAAAGTGCTGTGTCATTTGGACTGGGATTAAATATCTGAAATAAACACTTTGTGAACTAAATAGTATGGTTATAAAAGTACTAAAGACGTAGATAAATAATTATTATAGAAGATGACAAAGCAAATTGAGGCTTTTCTTCTATCATAAAAAACACAATATTAACACCTGAACAGAACTTTTGGTCTCTTATCAAAGAATACCAGTATCTGAACTCATATAGGCTGTACTGTACAGATGATTGACTGGAATAATGATGATAATGCCATAACATTGATTAAGACCATTTCCTCAGTCATCATTAGCCCATACATATGCAGACAAATAGGACCCACAACTCCATTTCCATATCATTTTTCCAGACACACTCAATCAAAACACAAACCAAGTGAACTTAATTTAACACATTTTATTTTAGAAATGAAGAAAAGTTTTTAAGGTTTCTAACATCCTGTGTTTTATTTTACTAGATTTATTTGAAGAATACTGTAGTTGGTTACCAGAAGCTGCCCATTTTGACCTCAAATCAAAATGGCCTCCTAAAGATTGAATTGACATTTGACAGCTCGTGATATTGAATTGAAGGATTCGAAAATTCGTGAGAGAAAGAGACTGTAATCAGCATGTGAAAGAAGCAGTTGTAAGATAGTCGTGCACTTTTACAAGACACATAAAAAGTTAATTAAAGTTGTTGTATTAAGAATAAAAACTTTAAAATATACCTATTGTCTGGTAGTACTTCAGCGCAAAACCCTTTTAAACTGTGCCCTACCTACACTTACCCTACGTTAGTTTGTTAGGCAAAAACAGCTATATCTCTTAGTATTATATGATTCCAATAGATGAACTCGGGGAAATAACAGATCCGTGGAGCACTTAAAACAACCGTGGAGCTCTTTAAACAACCAACGCAGAGAGGACAAATCATGAGCATCAGTATTCGTCCCCCCTAGGTTTACGTAGTAATAGGGCATATATGCTAAAGCTCAACGAGAGTAAAGCTGCCAGTTACATACTTATATTTATGTTATGGGTAGATCACAGTTTTTTCTGCAATTGTATCAATAAAACAAGCGTTTTTGATGGAATTAATGCTTAAATGACCTTGAACATCTATTTCATTACAATTTCGTCAGATCACGATGGTTAGATTTGTCTTCCGAGAGTGTTGTACCACGAGGAATGTCTTACATATGAATTTAAATTAAAAAGCGCATGATGTTATCACCCCCACACCTGATAGGTGAGGCTGATAGGAAGTTTATCTGACCTTCGTGTAAATATCTTATGATATATCATATTTTTATCATAAGACTTGTACATCTTAGTACTTGTACTGTACTTAAATAAGCTTAAAAGTATTAATGACGATAAATCCTTTTCCGACAGGCGGTAACAGTAAGCGCTTGACAAAAGAAAATTTTACATATATAATAAACTCAGATTGTATTTCAATTTGTATCTTCCAAAACACATCAACATACACCCCAAACTAAGCCTTCGGAGCAATTGATATTGTCTTGATGACGCTTGTCTTCATGCATTAAGTGTTAACGCATCTGTAGGCATCAACATACACCACACACTAAGCCTCCAGTGCAATTAATATCGTCTTGATGACGCTTGTCTTGATGCATTAACGCTTCTGTAGGCATTTTGAGTAAGGGGAAATAACTCCTCAGTCGCTCTTTAGAAACATGGCTATTTCTTTCCATGTCCCTTACACAAGATTTATAACATGTTACGTAAACTGTTATCATTGTCGTACATGTACTTTAGATCCGGTTAAAAATGCTGATGCAATGTAAATGTATATTCATCTTGTCCTTGATCGAAACAATTTCGGCTAATTCGCGTATATCTAGGCTACATCCATTGCAAATTCGGGAGAATTACAGGCTTTGTGCAGAAATGGATGTTGCAAATCAATCTCATCCGTCTCCAACCGAGGGCGTTATGATTTTCATCTAGATCATTTTCGTCAGATGGGTGAATAACCAGGCCGATATATCTCGTCACGTATCACCAGTCTCTTCAATCTTAAATATTTCCTAATCTATTGTATAGTCTTCCTAATCCATATCATATCACCAACCCTTGACCCTTTGAAACATGTAAATTCAACTTTGACCCCATGAGGACATTTTTATCTATTCATAATGTACTTAGCGGGTACAAAATGAAAGAAACTCGAGCAAATGAGTTCCTTTTTCATTGCATTATTGCATGGGGAATACAAGGTATCGCAGAGGGATTCACTGTCATTTAGGCACACATTTTTTAAGCACACTTCATTTAGACACGGTATTTTAAGCACACTTCTTTAAGGCACACGGTCAGATAAGGACTTGTCATATAAGGCACAGTGTTTTTTAGGCACATTGATATAGGCACACTTTCAATTAGGCACACTCTTTGAGGGAAGGCGTGTCCCCCTATCCCCACTCCATGATCTGCGCCCATGATATGTAGCTCTTAAAAGCTACCAAGAAGAATGTTTTGGTTGAGTCATGATTCTCTTTTTGAGCTTTTCAGACAGAATCAACCATTTTCCCATAATTGAGTTGATTACGACTCCTTCAAATTCCACGGATAATCTGGCAAAGAGGTTAAGCTAAGGACCAGCTGGGAGAAAGGTTCCTCATAGTTATCCTGGTAAAATATAGATAGAGGTTCCATTCTGTCTTTCTCTCTTTCCATGATCCAGTCGTGAGTCATCTTTATCATAGAAAATGTTATTAATGGACTATGGAAATAACTTGTTTTGTGTTTCGCATTCCGATTGTCTGATTAGGATTTAGATCTTTCGTTAAGATTTTATATAACAAGCTTAGTGTTAATCTAATGATATTGTTATGGTCTGGGGTCTGTTTGTTTTGGTTGAGAGGGAAGGTTGTTTAATGACATAAAACCTATAACTTAGAAACCCATAACTGATAATGTTCAGGTAGGATATTTAATAAATAACTCAAATCAGGAATTTTTCATCTAATTAACAAGATATGGGAGTGAAAAGGATGGCCCCTATCTTGCAAAATGAAATGGAGTTGTCCTATACTTATCTGCACCCGACTGGGCAAACGCCACGCTGTCTGCAATATGCGAAATTTTGTCAGGACAGTGGCATTAGCTTTTTTTTAATATCCAACTGTCGGGAGATCTTTACATGCACAACCATGAACTCATGGGGTCTCAGTTTATTGTCCTATCCGAACTTCTAGACGTTTTTACATGTCAGAAATGCTAAATAACATAAAAGCAATATTATCCAAAGACATCTCGCTTCGGTAACCACAAATAGAAGATGATTTTAGAAAAACTACCTCTTTTTTGCTGTGAAACAGTTCTCAGAAAATTTGAAGAGCATTTTTAAGGATCGATTTTGGCCTTGCATTCATGTAAATAGCCTTCAGATTTTCTGGAACTGTCCAAAAATCCAAAAAGGTCCAGGTTCTGAGACTAAAAGTTTGGTCGAACAGTTAGTGAACAAATCCCTTTAAATAATGCCTTGGTTCGACAACAGATACCTCATACCATTATGATATTATCTTAAATCGAACAATTCAAATGGCCCATTCCATCTGGAAACAGACTTAGAAGGGATAGTTTCCGCCAGAATCTACTCATAATTTCACAACCTGAGAAAGTAAACATACAGTCCTTGCGTGCAGTCTGGCAGAGATCTAAGAATACCATTCCCAATTTCAACGTCATACAAACGTCAGTTCTTGCCACATTAACTTTCGAAAAGCAAACATTTGTTTAATCCGCGTTACACACCCTTCAACGTGCGTCTCAAGAAATACAAATTTGAGGTAAATTACGGGATTGTCAAAGATCTGTTCCAGGCCACTTTATATTTACGTTGGGATTAAAAACTCCCAATTTGGAACGTGGCTTTTATCTAGTATACTACTGTAATTTCCGGAAAACTTGTTGTAATAACGTAATAGTTATTTCGGAGAATGGTAGGCCTAATTGTAATAGATCAAACGCTAGGTCCTGAAAGTAGTTCCGCTATTATAAGTCGGTAGAGGCACTACACAGAATTATATACCAGGAACCAAATATCCTTTTATACAGTTAATTAGTCCGTGACGTCATTAACGGGACTCCAAAAGCACCTTGCAACCTCAGATAGAAATGTTTAGTTTTTTTCTTCAGAAGCAAAAATTTCAAACATAGATTCGACTAAAATATATGTATATCGAATAATTCGTACTCCTATTATAATAATTATCTGAAGACATGTTTACAAAGGTATGATTATAAACTGAAACAATCCACTGCTTTATTCACTAAAGCTTTTGGTGTTCATTTTTGTATACATCTGAAGCCACTGGTGGCTCAACACCAATGAACTGCTGAAAAAAACATACATTCTATGCAATGTGGCAGAAATATACCCGAAGGAATGTATTTTTCAACACGTACAAATTTCAACTTATAATCAGTTACGACATATTCCTCTGACGTTTTCAATAATTGAAATCGACATTAGGAAATATAGACATGATAGTTTCCGTTAGACTATTGTCATCATTTCACAACCTGTACACCTAGAAAGTCAATAAGTTTATAGTTGTAGGAAGGTTTTACAAACTTGCAATTTAACTCTTTCAGAAAATTTGGGACACAAAGATACCTGTGCACTATGTTTCTGGACCACTTTTTGCCATAACCTTACGGTATAGCCTACTCTGTTTTCATATCTATCCTACCTTAACCTATGGCGTTGCATTCAAGTTACATCTTGATCACAATTGTAAATTATGATTTGTGTCTTTACATTAGCTCTGTATAGCTGTTCTGTGTTGCATCCAACAGATATTAATTTATCAGGGAACGATCCATGCCAAGATTGTTATTCATGTAAAATATAGGTCCCGATTCTCTCTTTTTTGTCGTTGTATAGATTGCTCATTCGAAACGATATTTTAGAATTGATGACTCGTCTTAAAGTGGCACAGGCTTCATTTTCGTGGGTCGATTTTTCCAAGTCTCAGAAACGGGGACTTTTTTAGTTCAGCAATTTAGTACTGGTTATCACAACTCACCATTAAAATTTGAGTCTTCAAATCCATGTGCATCCATAATTATTAGCATTTGAAAGTTATAATGCCCTACTACACATTAGCGATACTATGCAATATATAGAAAAGTCATCTATAGAAATAGAAGGAGAAATGTTTAATTTAAGATATATTTGAAGGAAATATGCAATTTTCGTACATTTCTAGTGCCTCTGAAGGATACTTAAGTATATTCAAGACCCAAATCAACCAATAAAAATGAAGACTGGTCCCCTTTAATATTAGTTTGTCGCTTTGTAATACAACCGCACCCGTTATCAAAAGCGAAATGAATGTGATACGATCGTATCTAATCTATCGTGTAAACAATAGGCCTACTTCACTCCATTCAGTGAGAATTTATGAATGAAATGAGACAGGACTGTGGGAAGAAACTGTCATGTGACCATTACGATAAAAGACAGAAATAAAACCACACTGCACTCAGCACGTCTCTTATCGTTCGTGATGCAATTGAGACAAAAATAACAGAAATCCTGATCACAGCTGTTTTGTTTCGCGTCTTTTTAAAGCTAAGTCCATACCATTGCATCAGTCTTATTTATTTTTCACGTTAATATGTTAAACCTGGGCGTAAAAAAATAGCTTATTCATTCTCCATCGAGTCGGTTGCCAAATGTTTTAAGGGATTACTTTTGTAATGGTAAGAGGTAGTGTTGGAAATTCTTGTGCAATATATACCTTCAAGAAACAATGAGCTATCGCGTTAATTTTATGTCTTGTCCGAGCTATTAACACACTTAGGGATGCAATGATGTCACTTGTACCAAAAGACACCAGGCCAATATTTCGTTCAGAATATTTTCTGGAATTGCAGAAACCACAGATTTGACACGTAGATATAGAAGCCACGATAAAGGTCGCCATAGACTCCTATCACCTCACGCATTGTCTGCGGGCTGCAGTAGGCCTATGTGATAAAGTACATTCATTACTAATATTGCCGCATTAAAACTTCCGGTGTAGGATTTTGATTGATTTATTAACACTTCCGGTATGCCTTGTTTTAAAGAGAAGCGTTTAGTGATGAAGCCTTTAACACTCCCGGTGTGACCAGAATCGTCAGAATTCGACTTTAATACATTCGGTGTAGCTTCCTACAGATCCCTCTAGAAATGGATTTTCCTCCCAAAACCAATTCTTGCGGTTTTGATATGATATCATCATTGTATCGTCTCTCCTGATATATTCCTTGCCTCCCTGAACATCTATTTTTTGTTATGGGTCTGGTCGGCTTCCCTTGTGTAAAAACCGCTTGAGCACTTCCGGTGTGTTTAAGGTTGTAAAGATGTTTTAAGTGCGGAATTGCTGTAACACTTCCGGTTGTAACGACGCAATTCAGTGTCGAACCGCTTTAACACTTCTCATCTGCTGAGAATGCAAAGATATATCGACTGCAAAACCACTTCAAAACCTTTTCGTTTGACTGTTTTAAGTGCAATTTGAACCGCTTAAGAACCATGCAGTAGTTAAAAGATGGGTTAAGTGAGAGCTCATTTCTGCACTTCCAGTGTATAAAGGTTGTGAATATGTGTGGGCAAACATTGTGAAGTGAAACCAGTGAATCAGTCACCAGTGAAGATGTAACATATCTCGTGTGTACTGACCAGTATCTAATACGGTCAAGAATGGACACTCCTTTAATCTTGACCAAACATGTCGCCTATATACCTGTCTTGTATTTACCTTGACAATCTGTCGGGCTACCAACGAGCTAGCAGTGAACAATCCTTTAAAAATGTTCGAATAGTTGAGAATATTGACGGTATCTTACGCAATCCATTCTGACCATGTGGCCACTGGTTATCAAAAATACTATCTTTAGATTTGACGTCATATCATCTACTATAAAATAGGGTCCCGGTGCAAAATGCTTACAATTCAAGAAATTCTTCAGACTAACAATCTAAAATATAAAACGATATATTCTAAACAATATTATATAGTTCTTGGACTAATAAACGTGAAATACCAAAAGGTAAGCTTCAAGTCAAATATTTGCGACTATAATAGCACATCATTTTTTTTTTTAAATTTCAGAAATGTATGAACATTTTTTAAATCATTGTTTTAAACTTTTTCGTTTCTTTTGAATTTAATTCATTTAAAATATCTTTTTTTTACTCCATAAAAAACCTTAGAAAACTAAATTGATTTTGGAGTTTTTTTTATAACAATTCTTTTATGCTATTTTAAATTTATTTTTCAGATATTCATATAGGTTTCAATAGGTTTATATTTAAATCATGAATAAGATATCAATTATTATATTTCTAACTGTGATTATGGCAGTATACTGTACAGCTTTACCTTTAGGTAGGTTAAATTTAATGTTTTATTTGAAAATATATGAATGGGTCAAAGAGAAATATTTTGCAGGTAGCCTATACCGGCTCTGTATAATGATTCACGTAAGAAATGAATTATAATATGTTGCCCCTTGCTCATTTAAGGGGAATGTTCAGCGTTTTTGATGGTCGATTTAGAACTTTAATATATCTAAATAGTCTCCAGAAGTACTAATAATGCACTACCTAAACATTTATCCTTCATTTTCTGTATATGTGTTTTCCATATAAAGCATAGTCTCACTATAAAACGAGTCGTATTTATGACTTTGAAACGCCGATAATTATGGGTACACATGAGTTTGAAGGCTTAAATTTGTAGGAGAGTTATATACAATATTAAGGATTAGATAAGCTAAAAAAAATACAGATTCTGAGACTAAAATTTTATTGGTCGAACATATCCCTTTAAATAAAAGTTTTATTAGTTTTTAATATACGTAAAAGCGCAAAAATATCTGTACTGCACATTTCAGACAGAATAGGCTACACATGCGCCTTTTAATTCATATATTTTGCATTGCGTTTATTCCTAAAATGTAAATGTGAGGACAAGATAAAGTCAGCCAATGCTTTGTCAACTATATAATTAGGGTTTCCCTTGTCCAACCGGCTTTCTGGTCCTATCCGTTTAGCTATTCACCGCCATGCAGTGGAAGACGTGTAAAGTTTCACGTTATCTCAAGTTTGATATCTATAACTGCACAAGGTCAATATCATCTAGTACCATCTAAAAAAGATATCCCTGTTATCAGTTCATTTAAGGGACAATTTAAAGGGATGTCAACTATTAATAATTCTCAAAGATATGTCTTTTTCACATCTGAGAACACATCGTGTTCACACTGTTCTAAAGCGGCATATTATGTCAAAACCCATTCGAAATTGGGATACTATACTATGCTGAAAAAAATGCAAACAATTGTGCCGAATTTAACGGATTGAATAACCAATATTTTGATAGTCACTGCGAATTTTAAGGATCCTTTAGTCCTGCCGAAAATTGGGACTCCAAACTTCATTTCAATTTATTCTGATCGTTTGTAGTATCGGTTTAAATTTTTGTACTGCTTTTCAACAGAAACGATAACTATTTCTATCTTTGTATTTCCAGGTCACAGCGATTTAATAGACAGACTACAACAAGCAGTCATAGAAGCTTTAAAAGAGAAAAATAATAACGTCGAGAATCCATTTTGTATTTGTGAAACGCCGCCATGTTTTTGCCAAACTGGTGATTTGATTGGTTGAAAAAGATACGCAACTGACAACGTTTTTATTTCATACCTCCACAAGGCTGAGGAAAATAGTGATGTAGCGGAATTTCGGAAGGAACTACCGAACGTCGAGTTTTATAACTGATCATTGAAAATTGTGAAGGATAGGACAAGATCTTCAGACGTTCCTGATGCCTGAGGATGCATCTATTTGCTTTGGTGATAGGATTTATTGTCAAATATTATATAATTATGGAGGAATTAATGGCTCATTACGCGTAAGATTTGCACTTCATCAAATCGATTAGCGATACATTTTCATCTTTGTAAAATACCTATACGGGCATTATTTTATGACATCATTTTAATTTGTTGAACATTTTGTGAATAACCACGATATGTTAATGTTAGACCAATAACTGTTTTTCTATTACATGTATTGTACGTTGCAACTTCTCGGCTTACTCTATCGTTTTGGCCTGAATAGATGCAGAAGAGTATGATGTAAAATTCCATTTCATATTTCATTATGGTATGCTGGTTACATTTACATGGTGGTAGGGGAGGTAACTCCAATAAACGATGTCATATTGGATATTTTGTTGTCTGTAGTTGTATTGTATAATATACAAGTAATCTGGTTTGAAAGCAGAATCAAATTTTTGTTCTAAATAGAGACGAAATTGTCGGGATTGTATTTAAATCAGTTTGCTTGGAGGTAAAAGATGTATATGTTTGTAAGTAGATTTACATGTTTATTTGTCTGCCAAGGGTATGTTTGTCCTGTTGTTGAATCTCTTGTTGTTTGTTTATTTAAGTTATATTATATAATTTATAACTTTAAAATGTTGAAAATATATTATATTTTTTACAATGTTGCTATATATATTTATGAATAAATTTATTTTTAGAGTAACTATTTGTGATCTTTGTACCGAAAACTTGTTTCACTCAAAGATTTCTAAACCATAGAGTAAGGGGAGGTAAATATAACACGTTCAATTATTATGGAAGAATACTTTCGAGTTCAGAGAATACTTGCCTGATGAGCCTTCGCCTCTTAAAGAAATACCACCTCTTATAATGATCAAACAAACAAAATGTTCAAACTTATATACTGTATATTGTAGGCACCTTTGATTAAGAAATACATGTACTCTTATTAGCCAAGTTTGAGAACGGAAATTTTTTATTTATACTAAGAGGCTTTGCGCTTTAAAGACGGATCAAAATATCGGTATTTACAATAGCGGCCCCGAGAGACTTTGGTTCCAGTTGTCACCAGTTCCACTTTCTATTAAGAAGTGAATGTTATTGTCGACTTGAGCGGTCGGAAATTACGACCATCCAACTGCCATAGGAAATACAGAAGGAAGGGGTGACCTAGGTTGATTAAATGTTTTTTTTTTTTTAATTTTATGGCTTTCATACATGCAAAAATACATGATCAAACTTGAAATAGATATAATTTGTCTTGTGATTAGTGTGAAATGAAAGATAAGTGTCTGATAAACGGGGGATTTTATTGTGAAATACAGACACTGTCCAAACCGATACTGCACCCCAGGTGAAAAGTCAAGGGCGCAAGGGCGGATCCAAAGGGTGTGGGGTGGGCTTCCACGACTCGAGCACCCCCTCCCCTATATTTAGCCGATAATGCATGTCCTGGTACCCAATTTGATCCAACCCTTTAAAAATTCGCACCGTTGAATTTGAAGCATGTTATATTTCAGAGCCCCCCCCCCCCCCCCTCCCCCTTCCCTTCTCTAAATCCTGGATTCGCCCCTGGGCAGGAACTAACTAAGAAACAACAAGAAGATTGGAATATTATAAGGATTATATTATATTACTGATTATGATCTCGTTACTGTTACAATATAATATCTTTTATATATAATTTATTGATTAAACATAAATATATCACACTAGTTTACCAACTCTTATCTCAACCATTTGTACCACTCTGTACAGTTTTTTTTATCTTGTAAATACCACTCTGTACAGTTAGTCAGTCTAATATACCCACCTTCAACACTGGTGGCACTCTCCCATTGGGTTTGTGAACTCAGTAACCCTTAAGAAGATTGGCATTGTATTTTAATTTTTAATCCATGTATCGATCATAGATTCTTTCAAAGCAACGAGTTCAAATGTTATACCATCATGAGGTGCAAAGGGAAATCTCGAAAATCAAAATGTGCTCAAAATGAGATCATTTGTCGAATCCTAGGATAATCGAAAAGGCGCTTTTTTAATTGCTATCACGAAACAAAACCACACTAACATTATTCAAACTGTTGAAAATATAAATAGGTAGGTCCTCTTTGATATCGTGGTCATTATCTACGACTTCAGAGGTATCGAATTATGAACCTAGTCGTTGGATGGATTGTATACACAAGGCAAAGTAAAGTTATCAAAAGTTACCCCGTGCTCGTCACTCCTTTATGGTTAAAAAAACAACAGAATACAACCCTATCCAGATTGTAAGAATCATTTAGGAAACATAACATATTTTGGGAATCACTCAATTCCATTGCGTACCCTTTGAAGTATTATAACGAATATCAAAGAATACATTGACTGAAAATTGTTGCAAGAAACATTATTACTTGTGGTTTACTATACAGAAAAGTATATTCACATTGGTCAAAAATTCTGCAGGTGTTGTTCCGTTAAGAAGGTCTCTGGCATACACCAGCATAGCAAGGGTTTAGGAGAAAACATCAATGAATCGACTAAGCAAAAATTATAACTGAACTTAAATTATAATAAATAGTAAATATAGTAAATTTAGGACTACAGAATAAATATATAAATAAATGAATGAATAAATAAATAAACTTAATATAGGGATAATACAGATTAAAACAAAAGTGTAAATCATTTTTTTATGATATTGAAAGAAACATTTCTTATTACCGGAAGTAGCTTCGAAGCCATTTTCTTTAGTGAAGCGCTTTAGCGGTACGATCATAATGTAGTTTAAAACTAAAAAATGTTTACCATTTACTATCATATTTCTATATATTGCACGAGGTTTATTACAAAATCGTAAAAATACTCAATCAATACCAATTTACAATCACATTTCAAAAATATTGCACTTATTCCTTAACAAAATTTAGAAAACATAGAATATTATGTTAAACATTTTTCATCCAATGAAAACCTTCCTTACAAACTGGAGGATGGTTTGAACCAATGACATCATACAATACAAAATGATGTTTATGAACGCTTATATTATAATAAAATACGCCATTATATATGTGCCTAAGATGTAATAAAATAGAATAATTATTAAAAAAAACTACTTATATAGTATAAAAATATAAAAAAGACAACTAGTATTAAATTGTGTATACCATTTCATACATTAGGCCACGACACAATCTTTCTTGTCACTAGCGGGTTTCGAAGTGGATTGTTGGGACAATTCAGCACGTTTTTGTTCGATTCTATGAGCTCTAGCATTCTTCTCTCGATCAATGGTAGATGTTGACGTCACGGATGCTCGTCTCTCTTTCTCTTTAGAACGAGTCTGCTCCATTTCCACCTCTCTCTGACGCTGTCTATTTCTTTCTCGTTCCAACTCTTTCTGCTTCTCTAGTACCATTCTATCCCTCTCTGTCAGTTCGTGTGGTTTCTCCGGAGCTACTTTCGCCACTGGGATGTCCTTGACTTCCGGTTTGTCTCTGTTGAAGACCGGTATGCGACCAGTTCGCACAATGTTGTCATCTTCCTGTAAACCGATTCGCAATCTGTATGAATTGTGGCAAGGCAGAGTATAGCAAAATATAAGATTTAGATCTAATCTACGATAGACATTAAAGTTTGTATTCTAAAGATTATTAAGTTCATCTACGAGAGTTTTTAGAAGATAAATCATAATAGGGAATAATCAGAACGTGCAAAGCATGACGCCATTTTCAAATATCCCAGCAGGCTCGACAGAAAATTGTGGTCGCTTATGGAATTGAAGTCTATGGTTGACAACGAACTTGGATAAGAATGTATATTGGAATATTTCGACTATGAATATTGGAGTACTCGCTAGATTTTCCCAATCTCAATGGCATTCCTAAAGAGAAAGAAAATACAATTTGAATTTGGTTGCCGTTAGTAACAATATTCCAAAAATTGAACCAACACTGAACAGTATTATTTGCATACACTTTAATTTTGAACGAAAAGCCAGACGATAGTGTTAAATTTCGTTTCCATAGCAACCACAGAAAATAAATTTGAAAAGAAGAAAGGAGACGAAAATATGAAAACATAACAAGGATGTGCACAAGAATTCGCGCTAAATGTAGCTGCAGAGCTATGCAGAGCTAGCGAACGTTGCGAAAAGGCGAAAAATAAGAGCATAATAGAATCATGCAAAGAATGTTAACTTATATATAAACAGAACATAATATATTTTGTTTAAATAATAATAATCGTATTGTATGACGTCATGGTTATAAGCCATTCTTTAAATATGGCTTTCAAACTAAAAACTGCAAACTAAACTATAATGCACAATTTCTCTCTGAGGAACCGAGAGTGATATCCCTTGCTGTTAACAATTTATAATTTTGTGTTTCCTCTAAACCTATATAAGGTATATTCTATACAAAAATATGTTCATGCTTTTTAAGAATAATAGGCCTATTACATATCTTTTAAGAGCTATAACTTTATTAAGTTTGCAGTTTTCATGCTTTGATCCTGTACAACTATTTAAATGCTATCAAAATCGAATTTGCTGCAGGATAAAAAAGAATAATTAAAGCAATGTAACATTTTAAGCATTGAGTACAATATGGAAAAGCAACCGCGGTCCCCACGCCACCTTTTTATAAAAGATCTAGTTTAGTTGATGATGGATTGTGCCTGAGCATTACGGGTTAGGAGAATGATTCAAACCTATGAAATGACTGATGGAAGCCCAACTAGGACTTAACTTGAGGACAGATTGTTAAAAGCACGCATACTCATTACATTTGAAACAATCGCCCAAATTCATGGTGCATAACATTGCAAGCCCAGCGGAAGCTGTTATATGCATTTATACATATTTCAAAACAACGGATTCAAACTTGAGAAATACTTGTTACAGATAGATTGCAAGCAACAAGATTAAGATCAAGAAAAGTTAAAATCAGTCAAGAATAGTACAAGTTTGAAAAAAAGATTTGAAATTCATGTTAAAACTGGTACTGTTATTTAAAGATCAGAAGGTATAAAGGTAAGAAAACCACATAACAATACCGAAACAAATACTGCGCACCTAATTCTCTTGACCACCAAGAAAAAACACGAAATGACTCTAAAATACAGAAAAAAATCCAATCACTTTACCCTATCGAAGTAACCATATATACAAATTATAGACAATATAAGCTAGGAGGTTTTGCTTCCAACATAGTGCAATGGACAGATAAAGCCTCTGTTGACGATACAGTTTAACCCTAACCATGAATGCTCTGCTAATGTTTTCTAAGAAGTTCTACCTACTCAAGAGTACATCCGGAAATTCATTAAACCGTACGATTTTATCACGAACGGAAATGTGCGGATAAACACGGTTCTACTGTACAAAGATACAATTTTGCTCTCAAGATCATTTTTCTGGGTAATAGTTCTCGGGTACATCATCGTCCAAACATTTTGCTCGACAGAAATGTTAGAAATCAGCTGCGTCAAAAAAGTAATCAAGGACATGGGACATGCATTTCCGTTTCTGATAAAGAAATGAATTGATAAAACCAACCGAGGAGACGTGATATCTACCATGAAACTATTATTATCACATGGAAACTGGACTATTTTTTAACTATCATGAGATATCAACTAGACAAGATACATCAAGAGACACGTACGACTTATCTGTCGGTGTTACCGAATCGGAATAGTTTAGGACATTAGGACAAAAGCAGGAAAGTGTTTGATTCTAGGTTCAGGAATGACTACTTGAATATCTATCATAATATAAATTAACAGATTGGTCTATGGTTTGGTAATAAATTAGTTATAAATATTTACACCTGAGCACTCCGTTCAATCTATTGTTACTTTGGCATAAGTCGCATTGGTAGATCCAACCACGTTTCAGTCAAAATATTTTGTCACCATCTCAACTATTATTTGTATATCAATTGCCTATATTGAATGGTTATTTTTCATAAATATCACTTACTAATGTTCTAACCTACCACGTTTACTGAAAATACTACTAGTTAAGTTCATCAACCGTAAGCTGTATCGGAATCGTTATCGAAAGAATGAAAGGGGCGATAGGGCCGCGGTTTCCATTCCGCAACAGCAGGGCTATAAGTTGTTGTAGGACGGACAGATACCTCAACTGGTTTACGTTCTCGGCGTCGACGTTGACGTCTTGGTATTGGTGATGAGTTTGAATCCGGAGCTGAAGTTGTGTTGGATGTGTTCGATTCTTCTTCCTTATTCTCGTCATTAAATCCATCTAATTCGATAGTTATATCAGTCGTCGTATTCTTATCATCTACGGGGGTATCATTCTGGCTCGCCGTCTCGTTCTCAATATCATAGGAGTTGGCTTGAAGAGCTCGGTTACACTGCTTCGGCTTCTCGAAACGACTATCTGGATCCGTTTGTGTTTCTATTGTACGTATATGGAGGTTACTCCCACGAGGTTTGACTCTTGGACTTTTTCTCGTGGGAACATCTGGATCGTCGATATATCCGAGTTCAAGGCATCCGGGACTAAATGTAACCTCCTTATGGACGGAGTCTGGTAAATCCTCCAGCTCTATAGCAGACAGACAGGATAGCTTCTCTTGGACTTGCTTCTTCAACAGCAATAACTCAATATCTTTACCCTTCAATACTAGCTCGGTTAAATTACACGTGCTTTTTAAGCTATCTAGGTTAACTTGCATGTCTCCACGTCGTGCAACATAATCCATCACTTGTTCACCATAGATATCATGAAGCTCGTCAATCAGTGACTTCTCTCTGTTGCGGATATCCGAGATGAATTGGATAGCCACATCCCTGATCTTTTGTTCAGCTGCCTTGATCAGTGTTTCACATTTTTTCAGATGCGCAAGTTGAGAATCATAAACATCAATACGATCTTTACAACTCGATAACAAAGTCTGTATGGCCTCTTTGTATTTCAGAACAGCTTCGCTAAAATTGGTTATTTCATGATCCTTGTGCTCGTTAAATGTGCAGAGAACACATATACACATTTCACAGGGCTCACAATAAAATCTCACAACTTCTTCTGAGTGTTCTTTACATTCAATATCCTTCTCTATTTCAACGTCGAACAAACTGTGTGATTTTGTGACTTTTGTTTCTTTATGAAGATCGACGCACTGCTTGCACAATAATTTATTACAGTCCAAACATTTGGATGAGGCTTCTCGATGCTTGCGATTGACCAATTTACAAATATCGCAGAATGGAAATTTGGACGGTTTTTGTCGGAGGACAACTTCTGAAAGACTGGATACAAGGAAATTATCCGGAAGTTTCTTGACGCCACCTATCGGTAGTTGGGTACGCTTCCGGCAGAGTGGACAGGTGAACTCACGATAATCACTATACTTCTTATAGGTACATTCTGACATCACGTGATTGTCGATACACATTTCGCAGAATGTATGCAGACAATCCAGACATTTTGGCGATTTAAAAGGCTCCAGGCATATCTTGCAGGTCAGAAATTCCTCGTTGATCTCTTGGGCGAGTTTACTTCCGGCTGTTGTAGTCGCCATGCCACTGAGATCTATGCCTTGGGTATAATATCTTTCTCTTTCTAACCTTCTTCTATACCTGAAAATATACAAAAATATACATTAATATACAATAATAATATAGTAACTATCGTGAATATACAACAATGTTACATCATACATGTTAATATACAAAATACAATGCCATGCAGAAAATGTAATAATGATATAATGTATCTAAAGTAAATATGCATGATGCTATACATATAAAAAAAAACATGTATATGTTCGAGAAACAATATCATGCTGCACTGCCTGTACAAGATAGGCATGGCGGGTTATTTGATAATAATGGCTTTTTAATAATAGCTGTGAAAACAGTTGTGAAAATTCAAAAGTTAAGTTCTGTATAACTATATACAGTGAGGCACTGTTTCAATATTTATTTGTGTACAATTCGATAGAAAAGGTGCAGAGAGCTTGGTCATTTTCTGTCTAAAAAAAAGCATGGAGCTACTGATGATTCTACTTGTTAAAACTAAAGTTGAAAGTCAATAAAGCTGTCAGAAATATCTAAAATTAGCTTTTTAAAATTCTTTCACCCCAATAACCGGAGCATAAAGTTTAACAGTTATCAGTCTTCGTTTATAACCTATGTTCATAATGATAAGATGCTAGGTATTTATGTTCTGAAGTTATTTTTAACCTGTAATGTATACAGAACCATTCATATATTATCATGTAATGAATCAGTTCAGATGGGTGGAAACTTTAACTTATTTCAGTCTCATATATCTTTTACACGTGTAGTTTGATTAAAACTAATCGCTTCCACTGAACGGCGGCAACGACCTGGAACTGTTTAGGCATTGACAGACAGTATCCTACAGACCGAAATCTGACTCTTTACATGAAGTATCGCCCATTATTGTCAATTGGCATTTGTCTGTGTTTTTCATAAACAGACGAAATTTAAATTATTGGTTTCATTGTCTAAACACTTTTAAATCTGTTTCCGACCAACAACCTTTGAGATTTTTGTGTGAAAAGGTCATAGTAGATTATTGCATAATTTCAGTAAAACCGTTTGATTTGAATGTTTCTCACTTCTGAACCTCAGTTTTTAGCGAATTCCACTGCCATTTCTTCCTTCATGATACTAAAAATGACACTGCTTCATTAGTCTAATCCGGTGAAGAGAATTTTTAAAGAAATGTTCTGAAGCCTTTTGAACCAAGCTTACTCAAAAATATTAGGCTATAAATATCTGATTACTGTATTTCAAAAATGTGTGTTTTTTGCCAAAATACCTGGCGGTGTTATTCATATAGTCTTTGTTGTCTAGAATGCTTTATATGAAATCAGTGAGGTCAGGGAACACCTTGAAAGAATTCCATCACAGCTCTGAGGAAATATTATATAAGCAAAATTGAAAACAATGCTATTTATATGTTTTAATGTGGTTCGATTATCAATAATACCAGCGATTATCCAATTGGCAAGTGTATTTGTCGGACTTATATAGCGTTTTCTGCTTTTCAGGTCCATACACAGAATGTCGTAATACTCAAAGTTTTTCTTAATGAACTTAAGAATTACCAGAATTTACTGTGTATACTTTGTATATATAGGCCTACGCTATGTTTGTATTCTTCCTTTGTCTAGCGAATCTAATGTGGCCTTAAAAATTTAAAATGTTAATAAAAACTTGTACTCATGAGTCATGATTACATTAAACAAAATTTAGAAATAAAACTTGTGTATACGTGTATCTAAATGTGTTTAAAAACAAGCATTAAGTGGTCTAAAAATACTTAAACAGGTGGTTTCGTTATTTAAAAACCTATACACTCATAGATCGAATGCTCCAATTCCTTACAATTAAATTCCTATCCAAAACCTAACTAAATCAGATCGTTGTCACTTTCTCTCTTTTTTTCAAAAGACACAACGTAGGCTACGCCATTGTAGGCCTATTTCTAAACATTTTTTTACCACCTAAACATCCAGCAATCTAATCCAATTATGGTGAAAACGAGCCAGATTACAACCTTTCGTCTGACATAATTCCCTTTAAAAGACATTGCATGTGGAAATTGTTAAATATATGTGATTTCTAAAACAGTTGAGTTCCATTCAGTAATTTGGGTTTAAAACTGGCTGAGCTTTAAGACCAAAGACCTATCTATGAGTATATTTTAAATTTAGTAGATTTGTTGGCAGTCACCTTGTTCGAAATCTACAGTTGCATAGATAATGAGTGAATCAGGTACTAACCAATACACCATCTAGAAAATTTGATATAAAAATACCATTTTATAGCATCACCTGATATATTGAGATTATCTTGATCAACTTACAGACATACACCAATTCTCAACTATTAATAGCCAATAATATTCATCAGATCTTACATCTGCCGGCCTGAAATCTTACTACTTTGATGACGTCATTGAAATTAATATGGCGGCGGACAGATGTTTGGTATCGATAACCTAAATGAATTTACCCGATTCCTTCAGGCTGAGATAACATTAATTTGAAATACATCTTGACCTATATATCTAGATACCAGTAGCACCGCCACCAAATATAATTGGTGCCCTCAGTTGAACCCCAATTTTTTTTCTAAAAATATTGTTTTTTAACGGGTTTTGTGTTTTTCAAAATACACGTAGACATAGGCCCCTATGTTAAAATGCACCAAATCAATCTTTTCAAAATTGTTCTATGGAAGGACCCCAAGAACCCTAACATTTCTCCGCCCATTATTCACTATGCCCCCAGTTCCAGGTGCCTAGATTCTTGAAGAGGTGGAAAGAAAAGACCACGTGTTATATAGAAAAGTAACGTGACAAAGCATACAGATACATCCTGATCGAGATTGCACAAGTAAAATAGTAGATAATCGAATTTTATCAGCTGATTTGGGAAAGTCAGCTTAGTAAGTTAACCCTAGGGTTAAGGCGTTGATCCCGGAATGTGTTAACTTGCCCTCGGGTGTTTCAATCCGGTTTCGCTATGTCAGAGATTATGGTCGGAAAAAGTGTCATCATTTTCGGATGGGGCAATGAACTTAGATCGCATACGCCAAAGCTCTGGACGGGAGAATATAAAACAGTCAGATATTGCCACGGTTCTGGCAAAATTTTTCTCATAGCTTAGCGTTGGTATCGTTCGTTGTTTCTTGGCTCAAATTGGAAACGTTTTTAATAGAAATCCATTTGACGGTCCAGAGTCTGAAAGTACATTCCACGAAATATTTGCTACTTTTGATTGAGAAAATATTCTGCAATAGTTCTTACCAAAATACATCTTCAAAACTTCAGAGTTATAATAGACCAACCACAGAATAATTCCAGATTAACATATCAGAACGGATTGAATATAAGATATAAGAAACACGAGGGAACTATTACCTGATAAACATAATATATAATGATGGACATACTCATAATATAGGCTATATGACGTCATATTTAACATATCAAGAATGTGCATCACATCTTTAACAGATAATTCTTAACTTTTGAACTTTTAGCTTCTCTCTGTAGGATATCGAACCAATAGTCTACATGGCAACTGCTTTCAACCAATGCTCTAGACGATAAACACTGAGTCAAACGGTCTCCGTGAAAGTTACGCTGGCGCTCTGCAACATATCACGGTAATGAACGGCGGCCATTTGACCGGACTACATCAATGTTATCACGTAATCTCGTGATTCTGGTAGTTCAAACATCAGAGACGGGTCATTCGAGGCTACAAGTATTTGTAAACAAATAACACGAAAACAAACAGATATGTATTCAAAATGATGATAAAATGCGTAAATGGTGAACAGATAGTCACTACGTAGCATTAAATGCACGAGCAGGTGTCAGAAAATTCCTCCACAGATTATATTGCAATGAACTATATCTATGTCGCGACGTTACAAGCAAGTGGTAAAGTGTCAAAGTAAAGAGTCTCGCGCATGAAAACACAACGAAAAACACCATTCATTACCGAGACAGATTATGGTTTACGGAAACTGCCGAGGATTGCCGATTGACACTGAGTCAGCAATATGGTAGCATACGTCAAACTACAAAACAATGCCCAGGTAACAAACAATAAATATATCAATTTCTCATTAACTCGCTAGGATATTGGTGAATATTGTTAAAACAACGGTAAACATATGAGAAAGTGTTATTTATGCTCAAGAAACAATTGAGATTGTTCTGAATAAGAATACAAGACAGTAATTTATTAAGTTTACCAATTAAATATGAGTTAAATTCTGTTCTGTTTGATGGCAGTTTATTAAGCACCAGAATGCTTTACAATCACTTCAGGTATGCATAAAAAAGCTAATCACAAAGTACTGTAGAATTGACCGAAGATTCACTTATTCGAAAGGATTCCTTTTTTTCAAAAGTTTTTGGATTATTGTACTTTTAGTAGTTGTGTTTGGCAAACCTTTCAGAATAGCTTTAACAGGTGAGAATGCCACAGTACAAAGTGTCAATACAATCTCAAGTAATTGCCTGAAGAAAAACCAGGAACTGGAATTCTTTTGTGTTGGAAGATAAAGAAAGTATGCTAGGTGTTTTCTTTGACTTTATTGAAATCAGGTGGTTGTAAAGAAGACACAAAGTGTCTAGAAATCTGAAACATTCGGTGGTCAATGGCGGTAGGGTCATGGCAGGTCGGTATTTCAGTACATACCGGTGAATACCTGGTCATTTAAAACGAACACGTGGCTCATCTTGAATGTTCCAAGAACTTAGTTCAAATGTGGCAATTAATGGACCCAGTGTGCTACAGGTTGTGCACGTCAGATAACAATCGACAGAAAAAAACAGTGGACTAATGCCTCTGACTCGGCAAAACTTTCTTATCAGGTGCAGATTAAGACTTATTACATTATAGGTCTCGGGCAAAATATGCATCAGCACTAACTGATATGGTGTGACAAGACATGTCGTGTCCAAAGCTCTGCCTAGGTTCCAAAAACATCAACAAAGTAGAGCCACAGATAGAACATAACTAACCGGTAAAGTCAACTCGATATGAACCACGTTTCTGAAAGATTTCAGGTTAAATTGTTTTGGCTTGGGAATAATTAAACCATGTGTTTAGTGAGCCGGTAATCCTAGAAATACTTTACTGATTAACCTTCGTCTGTTTACTATCAATTGTTTTTCATTATGGTGCATGTAGATATAAATTTACAGTTATAATAACTGTATATTAAGAAAGGGTGACGTCACCAATCAACAATACGTCACAAATTCCCATTAATCATTATAAATGAGACTACTGCAAGCTTAACATTTTCTTTTCAATTTTCTGAACTACGATCTGCACGTGGATTTTTAGATACAAAGATATTCCTTTCTTTTTCTGAATTAACCTTTGCGTTTGATATAAATAATTTTGTAGAATATTAAAACGGATGAAGGAATTGAGTGGAAAACCGTAGAAACTCGCCGTACATGACAAAATAAAATCATACCTCATGTAAGAGTACACAACTTTTCACAAAAAATAGATTATATCATATATTATCAGCTGTCTAGAAAATGTCGAATGTTTTTCTCAGGTGGGAAGGTTACGAGGTAAAAGAAAGTCATAAGAACAAAATCTAGACTCATCCTTTACGAAGACATTACGTCATACATTGAGTAATGCTTCAACTAAATAGAGGAACCTACCAAAAATACAATCAAGTTACCTACCTAATTAAACACAGCCGATAAATCAGAAGCAGACGTGAAAAATAAATTCCAAGTTTCGCCTATTAAAATGGCGGTAAAAAGAAAGATGGCGGGAGAATGTGGTGTGTCGAGATTAATGAGCAGAAGAGGTTTCTAAAAATAACTTAGTTGTATTAAGGTTTCTAATATTACTATCAGTCTGATACTCTCAGGTATCTGGAATATATATTCTTCACTGTTGGTGAACATCAGTTTCAGACAGGACGTGCCAAACTAATCTTTAGTAGCCATATACCGACTCGATATGCATTAATTATAGTATCAAGACCGAAGACCGAAGAATAATGACATCCAATTTCCCATTTTGTTCTGAAATTTTACATACTATTGCTTTATGCTGTCCGTTGGACAATGAGGAGGCATATATTGCCTCCAACATGTGTTTCAGATATACAGTCAGTCATCAGATATTTGGAGTTGGTTTTGAAAATCAAAATGAAGCCACCAACATGAGCAATGAACGATCACAGGCGCCTGGGTTGAAAATAATGTGCATTTCCCCACTTTCAACCCCGGCGCCTGTGTGAACGATAGCAGAAAGTCAACTGTTGTAATATTTCAAGTACAAGTCACATCTAAAGGTTCATCACTGGGCAGACATGAGACATTTAAGACAAAATTAATGTGGATTGTGTAGACTTTCACCTATTCTTTCCCGTGCTTAGTAATATATATCTCAATGAAAGAATTAACAACGTCAACATTTCACCTTTGTTTCGTGAAAGTGACATAGAACAGTTAATAGCGAATCTGCTAGTCAAATGCATAGTGGATACAATTTGGATCCACCCATTCGTATCATGATATAAGTATATTAGTATATAGTATGTAAGTATCTGAGAAGTTAAATAAATAAACACGCCCTCTATGAACCAATCTGACTGAATACCACGTTAGATACTTGTAACATCCGGTAACATCATTGATACAACTCAGAGAATGTGATGAGATTACTAGTAGGTCCAGCCTTAATCAAAATAATCAAATCTTGTAACCTCTTGTAAGAAACGTCACACAAGACTTTTCTGATAGCTGTCCAAAAAAAGTTGACTTTTATCACTTTTATGGCATAAGAAAAAGAAGGAATGTTGCGATTTTAGAAACAACGTTTAAAATTGTCCATCAAAGAGACAAAATTATATTTTTGATGAAAGCCAGTCTGAAGACAACTTATGATTGCAAGTTTGGAGTCAAATTTGTGCAATCGGGACATCTAAATAACATCCTACACCCCGATTTATTTTTTGATAATGAGGTATTTCTCACCAACTATTTCGCTGAAGTTTGAGATTTTTGTGATTTGTTGGAAACCTAAGTTTTTTTGCACCTTTGACCACATTCGGTATTGGAATCTTGAAAATCAGTGTCTGTTTTCGAAACAGACATAAGCATGTGTTCATGAATTTTTACTAAAAAAAATTATTTTTCCCTAAAACCAAGACAATGTTATATAATTGATGCTCAACAGTGCTTCAAATTTCCCAAAACCAAAACATTTTTTGAATGAGATGGTGCTGAACAACGTTTTAGGAATTAAATTTTCGACTGTAACAAAGTGATTCACCTACAGTAGAGAGTACTAGTGTTTATTTTTAACTTACCGTTTTTTACCTATCCTCTCAATCAAAGCAGTATCATCCAGTGAGAATGACGTCATCGTGAAATATCAGGTCAATTTCTATCAAAAATATATTATTTCACAATAAAACCTGGAACTATTGGAATCACAATTGACACAAGATTTAAATCCACACAAACACCGCAACGGAATGATTAAATTAGTATGGAATCACTATGTATCACCTATGAAATTCAAAAGATTCCAAATTCAAGGCGGTGAAACGAATACATTAACGTTTAGATATAATCCTCCAATAACTTTGAAAATTGTTATCCAATTTATTCGAAATTTCGAAAATTTAAAAGATAAAGCGAGGAGTTATCATCCAAAACGTAAAGAGAAAGATAATCCCGTTAACTGATATCGCCGATGTTCATCAGTCTGAGTCAATGCGAGAGAACTTCAGGATAAAAAACGGTGGCGGCGGCACCTTGAAGCATGTTGAACGGGTGCTAGAGATATAATGTTTGTAAATGTCAGAGTGGAATAACGAGAGAATATAGAAACTTGTGTTCTATATTAGATAGCTCTATCAAACTCTTATCACTTCTAACTTGGCTTTGCCAGTTTTATCAAAGTATATTGGTACCAAATGTAAACCAACTGTCAGGAATGGTAGTTTTATATATACCTTATTTCAGGGTTTATTTAGCTTTAGTTTGTGTTTATTGACTCTTAATCAGACTGAATATGAGACCATTACGGAAACATTCAAGATGTTATTCGGATAACCCTTTGGTCAATCTCAATAAAATACAACGATTTTGATCGTAAATTGGGCAACGGTTACTCGGTGCATTTGAGTACAGTTGCAATAAAAACAGGTAAATATTTAGAGCTGTATTTTAATTGCCATTAGCCTTCTGGTGAAAAGTCTGGTTAACGTTCAAGTAATATTTTGATGGTTGTATTTGAGATGAATATTAAAAAACGCACGTTCCAGCAATCCGAACCACAAAACGAAACCTTAAATCTAAACAGTGGCAAAACATTGGTGGCGGCAAATCAACTATTCATAGGGATGTACGCATGTATATATCAATAACAAATGAGAAATCTTAAAGGGATTGTAAAGAGGTTTTCTAAACTTTGTATGTGTATCGGGGACACCGAGAGCATCAATTTGCACCATTCCAATTTCCATTCCGACGTCTGTTGTTCTTGCAATTCCACTAAAACTAACGCGTTTAATGACGTCACTAATAGTGATCTACCGGAAGCTACCATTGATATCTATGCAGATCACTATTAGTGACGCCATAAAACGCGTTAGTTTTAGTGGAATTGCAAGAACAACAGACGTCGGAATGGAAATTGGAATGGTGCAAATTGATGCTCTCAGTGTCCCCGATACACATACAAAGTTTAGAAAACCTCTTTACAATCCCTTTAAAACATCAAAAAAACCTTTGAAAGTTACCCTCAAATACTGTCTACAATATATTATACTCATGTACATGCCTAAAAGTACGTAAGGCTGCGATATCAGAAGCACATGTTAACTTGTAATGGTGATTCCATTATTCTATACTAAGCTTGATGATACATATAATATTGAAATAACAATGTGTTCTGCGTTTTAGGCTAACAGTACTGCAGAATATGCTCATGGCTGTTTAGTAAGTTCTTTTTTTGCTCATATGCATTGGATAATTAACTATGTCACCTTCTTACAAGAGACTATGTAGAAAAAACGTTTTAAAGCGGAATGTGCAACATTTTCGAATGTCGATTTGGCCCTTGAATATACGTAAAAAACCTCCAGAAGTTCTAGAATTGTACAAACTCCCTTCAAGTATATTCCCTCTTAAACATTTGGAGACTATTTTTTTTTTGGGGGGGGGGGGGGGGGGGGGGGGTGGGTGGGGTTGGTGATCAAACGGATATTGAAAACTTATCCTTTTAACGGCAGCTTAGTATAATCACTGGTCAATGATCATAACCGAGATTTTCATGGTGAGATTGCCTGACAGACTGTCCATTGGGAATTGTTGAATTGAGTACTTTGGTGCACGGGGTGAACCAGGAGATAACGTACCTATGTTAGGTGATGGGTTAAACGAAAAATTGTTAATAGGTCACCAAATCCTTGACATGAAGAGTAGGCCTAATCATGCAACAGTTAGTCATATTCTGTTTTTGGTGTATCTGGTCATAAACTACATAACATGTAAACATTGAATGGTTGGTGTCATGACCCCAGTATAAAGGGTTATTTTAATAAGGATTAAGTTGTGTTTGTAAAGATTTGATTAAAGTTTTATATATGTCATTTTCATTTTATTGTGATAAAAACACGATTTTCTAATAATATGCTACTTTCAGTTTATTCAGTAAACAATCTTGTACAACCAAAAGAAAACATTATGTAGCTAATCGGAATTATCTGGTCAGAATTTCAGAAAGTTTGTATAATTATGATTTAAATTATCTCCCTTGAACTTTAAACATTTTCATTTGTCCCAACGACCTTGACGTGCGCTAGACCAAACAAGTCAGGCCTGAAATAAACGCTTTTATTAAACACTTCCAGAGGGCTTCCAGGTAAATTGTTTACCTTGTATTCGGTGATTCGGGTCGGAGAATTAGTTCAACCCGTCACTGGCGAAAACTGTTACTAACCTATTTCCGCCATTAGGGGAAGGTTAAGATCAGGCTTTCTTTCTTGTGGCGCATTGCAACCACCAAAGTGGCCCGCTGTCGTTTGTGTGAAAAATTAAAAAGAAAAGTATTGAAAAACTTGCTTCTTTTCCCGTTACTGACATTCACAATTCAATATGAATCTTTAATATAATTTATACGCCCAATATATAGGACATGTACATTTGAATACCTCTCCCATACCAATCTACAAAATGAATCGCTTAGTGACGCTTTATGCTTACTATTTTGACCAAAGTGGCGCTAAAGGAAATTGTCTTGAGATGGCTTGGTCTAGATGTTTCGTTTAAATCACAACTACTACGACTATAAGTCGAAATATGGAGCTACTGTTTCGGACTAAGGCATTAAAAATACCAATATATAAGTAATAAGAAGTAATGACTAACAGTGTTCGTATACATTGAGTAATGCAGGCTGTAATTTTTGTAAAGGTGTGTTGAAGAGTGCATTTAATTAAAATAACACCTGACTTTTTAAAGGGTTTCAGGGTCCAAGGATTACTAATTTTCGAGAAAAATAAATCACATGAGTAATATCAAGGTCAGAGGAAGTATGCAGTGCATAGTTATTTCCTTTATCAAGATTATTACAAATTATAGTCATATGATTATTGTTAGTTATATCATATTCGGAGTCATATTTAAAGGAATAGGCCTACTACCTCATAGATTGAACAAAAGATAGTGGACCACGGCCATATAGGCTACGCCTAACAAAAAAGCCTTAAATTTAATCAGGATAAAACTAAACTTTCTCAAACCTTTCAAATTAGGTCCAATAACATCCATTTTAAAGGGGACCCGTCTTCATTTTTATTGGTTGATTTGGGTCTTGAATATATTTAAGTATCATTCAGAAGCACTAGAAATGCACGAAAATTGCGTATTTCCTTCAAATATACCTTAAATTAGACATTTCTCCTTCTATTTCTATAGATGACTTTTCTATATATTGCATAGTATCGCTAATGTGTAGTAGGGCATTATAACTTTCAAATGCTAATAATTATGGATGCACATGGATTTGAAGGCTCAAATTTCAATGGTGAGTTGTGATAACCAGTACTAAATTGCTGAGCTAAAAATTCCCCGTTTCTGAGACGTATCCAAATCGACCCGCGAAAATGAAGCCTGTGCCTCTTTAAGTTTCACAAAAATTGGTTGAAAACTAAGATAGAAATAGCATATTCAAGACTTTGAGGCAAGGGCAATAACTCTGCTACTAATGGTCGAAAATAGCTCAAATTCAAACTTGATCTTTATTTTTTGAATATATGCATATACTTACCGAATTTCATTTGATTCCATCAAAAATTCTAGTTTTTAGAGCGTTTACAAGCAATTGATGTTGATAGAAGCACTTACTGTATAGAGGTTAAAGGGCAAAAACTCTTGAAAAAGTTTTAATTTTAATCAGGAGTAAACTAAACTTTATCAAACCTTTCGATTTAGGTCCATTAACATCCATTTTAAGTTTCATCAAAATCGGTTGAAAACTAAGAGAGTAATAGCATATTCAAGACTTGGGGCAAGGGCAATAACTCTGCTTCTAACAGTCGTAAAGACCTCAAATTCGAACTCTTCGTTGTAGGACTATGTATACACATATCAAATTTCATTCCGTCAAAAACTCTAGTTTTAGAGCGTTTACAAGCAAATGTTGACGGACGGACCGACATATTTGAGGCAAGGGCAATAACTCTGCTTCTAACGATCGAAAATAGCTCTAATTCGAACTTGATCTTCGTTTTATGAATATATATACACTTATCAAATTTCATTTGATTCCGTCAAAAACTCTAGTTTTTAGAGTGTTTACGAGCAAATGTTGACGGAGGGACCGACCGATGGACGTACGGACGGACAAGGGTGCCGACAATATACGTCCTCATAGAGAGATGAGGGCGTATGAAAAGCAAAAGCATAACTATACTGTATAATCTGATTTTGTAAAATTATTTCTTTAAGTTAATACTTAATAACTTTTACCAAATACAAAATATATATCGTGGCAATAATAATGACAATTGAAAGCCGAGTTATTGCCCTCGTTCCTAAATCTTTTATATTCTGTATATTATCCTCTAGTTTTCATGTATCTTTGATTCTTCTATTCAGGCGCTCTTTCAATTGATATTTGGCCATTGATATTTGACAATTGATATTTGAAAATTGATATTTGACTCTATTTGACTAATACTAATATTTGATATTTGACAAGCGATATTTGACCATCGATACTTGACAATTGATATCCACAATTATTTTGATATTCTGATATTTGATCATCGTTATGTTTGACAATAATGTTTCTTGCGCTTGCAACCTAATAATTATAAGATACGTAAATTAGTTTGTTTACAATATATATAATAATGTTATCTTTAACTTTCAATTATAAACGTGTACCCTTATTCATTATATCTGTTATTAATATACTGAATACAAACCGCAGGGGATCTTTTACAGCATAGATATATTTGTTAGGTAACAATCATCGTTAAGATGTAAATATGTTAATAATAAAAATTCGTACAATAATCCGTTAATCACAAATCTCGTCCAGAGCATGACAAACTAGGGTGCAATAATTATATAGTAGTGGACTTCCCATTATGAGAGTACAATCAGGTGTTAATACTGCATGTTATGTTTCAATTTTACTGATACTAAGTTTATAAGTTTGCTATCAGAAATGCATTAAGAATAAGTGAAAGCAATTCGACTAAAAAAGAGTTGAAATTAAATGTAGGCGTATTGTTTTAAAGTTTGAGTTTTGGTCAAAAGATGTTTAAAAAAAAAGCGGTCAGTCTTTCTATTTAAGACGTTTTAATCTTATTAAAAAAAAAAACACTTTCTCTAAGAATCTTTGAAATATAAAATCAAAGCACGAATGATCCCAACCATACAACAAATCTCGAAATCCATGTAAAGAAATTGAGCTCAGATCTAAACCATTCCCTCGACAAACAAACCGGAAGTTATTTTATCACACCACTAAAAACCTCAGTATCACACTTAATTTAACGCAAAAACTGCCAAGAATTCAGGTCGTAGCATTAGGTGAGCCAATTCTCCTTCTTCTTTGTTCAGATCTAGGTCATGTTTTAATACACAGACTTTGTTTTGGGAAACGGTCAATCTCGTTTCTGTTATTTATTATCGTATCGTATTATTTAACATATCTTAAAGCTGTTAATACAGTCGTTTAAAATCAATTGACTACTTTAGGTGTTTAGACTATCCAAAAACAGATTCCGAAGTCCACCATTAACCTACATTTGGAGCTCATTGACCAGCTGCAGTCAAAGTGGTTCGCATTTATAGCAATTAGATTGATTACCTTTTCCAATAAATTATAGTAAATGGACTACACTCCTATGTATTAAAATATACCGCTCATGATATTTTGTTCCAGTTCTTTTATATAACCTGAAATTCCTGATACATTGAACGATTATCTTGCATCATTAAATGTTTTCAGCAGACATAGAACCATATCCGACAGGCACCAGATTCTGGTAAAAAAAATATCGTATATAGTTGTATTGTAGGTTATAAAAGTCGCCGTCTTGTTCTAAATAGAAAGTGAAACGTTTTTCAACAAAGATTACGTAATTTGTAGGCAAGGAATAATATCTGGCCATTGATTGGTCAGACTTATTGGTTGAATTTCTCGCATTATTCAATACATTATTTATGACCAATCTGATACCTGTGAACCATCAGTGGAAAAGAACGACATGAAAGGTTTTAAATGAAGTAAAGAATGAAACTGCGCTAAATGCGCTACTAACTGCAAACACAATTCAATAATTCAATAAAGCAATTTCAAAGTGAAAATCTGTTATCGGAGATCTGAGCCAATGGTGTTGATAACCATTTAAAATTGGCAAGAAATAAATAACGTAAGTCGTCAGAAATATAACCGGATAAGTCTCAGATCTTATCTGAATTGATAACTAGTTTCTACTTAAAAATCTTCAGTTATATTTTATTTTTATCTACTGGTATTAACTATGAGATAAAAAAAAAACTAACTTTAATCATTTTAAACTCTGGGGTCTCTACTTGACCTCTTCATAAAGTATTTTCAAATAAATTTAATATGCCACAGTTAATAGAACATTGCTAATATACATCAACCAATAAATAACATAATCCTCTTTGAAATGTTTTGCTGTAGTTCTAGTAATCCTGGAAAACCAGGGTTAGATATTCTGAAAAGGAAATCTTTAAGCGAAACGACTGGATCCCCAAAAAAAAAATTCCCTGAAACTATACTCTTTGCCATTTCGCCCTTTTTGCCTTTTATGATCGATGTACTGCTCATAAGGCTATATTATGATTTTTAACCCCTTTAATTGAGTCAACAATAGGTAAATAAACCATAATTTCCATAGTTGATTCTGAAAGGCATGGGATTCAACTTGATTGAATTATGGACCTAGAGACCTACTGTACGCGCCCTTGAAACGTTCATGGTGGTCTATATCCTAGATACATGTAGCTGATAAATAGCTATAAATATTAGTTTGCACCGTCTAAATCCTGTATTGAGACGTCTGTAATTTTTATCAAAAAAAAAACCCAGAAGTTATCGTCCTAATCATGTGGCCCTAGATAGTTCGTATTACGTCAGAATTCCAAAAAGGTTAGATAACTCTAGGAACACGTAATCAGACGACCTTTATGATGAAGGTGAGAAAGGTATAAAACACACCTTGTATATGAATTGAAAACATATTGTCTATTATATTACTAATAACACAGACTTAAAAGAATTTTCAAAGCAGGTTTTCCATTTTATGTTTTACAAAGAATCTGTTAATTAAAAACTAATTAGAATTCTTTTATTTTTATTTTAAAGAGGCACGTTCGCCATCAATGCGATTTTTTTTTTATAGCTTAGCGGTGTTCACATCCTCGCATCGATATTTGAGCATGAATGTCAATGAATATCCGCATCAACCGCGTTCGAAAATTGGGTACTCCGCTACTGGTGTCGCACGCGAAGCAGACCATGCTTACTCTTTTCGAAACACTTGATGGTTCTTCTCGTATGGGAAGACCACTACTATATAATTATTGCACCCGATTTTGTCATGCTCCGGACAAGATTTTTGATTAATGGAATTGTTTTGCTTGCAAGGATTTTTATCATTGCTACCCTTTGAGAATAGCCTAGGTCTACATTTGCTGAAACAACTTCCAATATATTCATTATAATTTATTATATAATGGTAGACGAAACTAACGTTTGCAAGCCAGTATCCTGTAATTTTAGTGAGCTAATGACAATAACATGAAGTGTGCAGTTAAAAATGTATAACGTCTTCTCCTTATCAATTTCAAATGAACCAAGACTGAGTCTACTTCCGGTCTCTTTTGAAGACTACTCATTTGAAAACATTTGTATAAAATGTATGATTTAGGCGATAACTACATTCTACACATCAAAATTTAATAAAACATGAATCTAACGAGCTGAACAAATTTCATATTTCATTTCAAACCATGTTTTTCTTCTTTCATTTCAACCCATTTTATAGACGTTATCTCTCCTCTGTATCTAAACTTGTTTGATGTTTTAATACGTCAGTTTTTGGCACAGGTGAAGTTGTTTGAATGTCAGTAGAACTACATTCTATTGGTATGACTCATCTCACTTCGCTTACTTAATAATTCTAGATTGAATATAAAGTTAACCATTGATTCAGCTCATCGATGTAATAGAGCAGTAGACTAAATTTGTTATCAAATGGTGGTTGCACTGCCGCCCGTTTTAAAAATTCCCTTAATTTCAATTTCCATTTTCCAAATGATTTTACAAGTAGGGTACCGATGCGAAATTAAATTTGAATGAAAAGGAATAAAACCTGGTCTACATTTTCAATTTCTTAAAAATTGGGAGAAAACATATTTTTTTTTTAATTTAGATCTAAAACCAAAGAGTATGTTTGTCTTAGCTGTTTTCTGGAATAATACGAGCTACAGACGTCGTACTAGACTTAAATTTTGGCCAAGACAATCAAAGGGAGATAACTCAAATTTATACGTTGAATTTCAGACCATATTTCCCACAATATTTCTAGTCTTTTACGAAAGTATTGTACGTCATATTATTAAAGATATCTTTTCTGAAAAATTAAAATTAAAGCAAATACTGTTTGTTTTGTGATAAGATAAGGGAAATTACAAGAATTGGTTTGCAACGGTGATAAAGCTTTTAATAACTGTTAAAGTAAGAGTCTTTTATGGAATAACAATCACTTTTGTTCTACATCTGTAGGAAGTAAACGGAAACACTAGGGTTACTTTGCTTATGATGGTTTTTTGGTCCGGAAATAAATCTCGAGAAAAAATTCTTTCAGTGTTACTACCATTTAAAGTAGCCTACATGTACAATTCATTTGGCGTTTGGAATTCGGATATTTTACAACATTGATTCACATGGGTTTTTTGCTGCCAATGTGCGCTGTCATGAACTAATGGACACTGTGATCTACATATTATAGGCCTATTGCTGGATATTCATTCTGTTTTGTGATTGGAACAAGTGAAAGTATAAGCATTCTGTGCGAGAGATCAAGGCTATGGGTTCTTTCACTCTGTTATACAGTAGAAACATCTGTCTCATTTTGTTCTTTGTATATATTATATACAATTAGAATTAAATAGTTATGAAAGTTAGAGTAGAATGATGTAATATTACTCTATAGTCTGAAGAATAATGCCATAACATTTATATATATTGACATTGGATCCATTCCAAATACAATAGCAACGTATCTTACTCCAGTAGGCTACTCGGGTTATTGACATTCAAAAGATTTCGACATATAAAATTATCATGGAAATCGCTTGTACTATCTCATGAGTACACAGTGGAATCCTTCAAACGCATAAACATCAACATTACAAACAAGACTGTATCAGGAGACAAAGAACGATAACTCTTCCACCCTGTAGACAACGAGTATTTTGGTAACGTCGACGTACGGAAAATAGTGCTCGAAATGTCTAATGAATGTTATGTTGTACACTAAAAACATAGCTACTACATAACAAACAAATATTATTGTAAAATATAAAATATCATATCATCATTTTCCCGGTCTTGGAAATTTCGAAAACTGAAGAAATTTAAAAAGTTAGAAATAAAAGTTATTAAAAAATCAAAAGTAATCATAACAGTATTGTGCTGGAAACATTTAAGATGATACCATGAGTGACAAGATGCAAGAAATGGTTTGATTAAATATATGATTTAAATATTAATATAACAGAAATAAAGCTAAATGGGATTCTTAAAAAAACATATGCAATAACATTTACTCTTGCATATTAATGTAGTCGAATTAACTGAAATAGTTGCTGAGATAATTGTCAGAACCGAATTTTTCAACTCAACAAATGATCAACTGCAGTCTGATTAAAATGCACATCTAGACCTTCCTTCTTGTGTTTTATTTGCGACACAATATGACATCCATAATCTGACGGGATTTTTCTGTGGAATTTTGACCAAATAACATTTATTTTTGATTAATCTTAATAATTTACGATAACCAATAAAATGTTACATGTTGACATTTTCAGAGCATTTGATTGGTTGAATTAAAGGACACATAATAAGAGATGTGTCACAATTCCTTCAAATCACGAACGGCAAGTGGAGTCACATGCAAAAAAAGGAACGAAACATCTAGATTTGCAATATAGACCTAATCAGATTGCATTCATTTGCAAAGTCTTTGAACAAATTCCATTTCATCAGCTGCTGAAGCGAAAATTACCAATTAAAGGGACACATTCCCCATTAACTTAATAACAATAACGAACTAACCCTAGAAAGAGACTCTGTCTACAGCAACATAATAGTGATAGAGGCAACTACAGAGAAGTAAAGGCTTTCCATCGGCATTCCATATAGCATTCCCATCCGGTCTAACTTACCAACCGGAGCCAGCCATTTATAACGGATGGTTTATTCCTAGCAGATGGTTTTTTGGTAACTGTGTGATTAGGTGTTAAGAATTGGAAGTTATTAAATAGTTGTTAGTATATGTTACTATAGAAGATAGAACTGAAATATAGAAAATATATAAACATAACATCGTTACATAACTAAAATTAACTACGGTGGAATGTAGACGTCACATTTACATCATTGTCGCTTCTCCATTCTCGAGGCGAAGACCTCTTCCGAACTATGGAATTTGGCATCCTTGCACATAAATCAAGTTCATAAACAACAAAACACAGTTGCATGTCCTACTCTTTGGTACCAAAACACGAGGACAAATAGAAAAGTAGTAAGTAATGGTTTTTTTTTCAGAATTAAAAATATCACTATGTTCAGAAAATCATCGACCGTATATTTTTATCTAATTTTTTCATTTCAGTTAAGGTAGGCTATATATAGTCTACCTTGTGACTAGTAGAATCTGCAACTAGCTTTAAAAAGATTGTTGGATGTGGTCGAACCTGAGAGTACTTGCAACTGAAAAATCTCAGTTGTCAACGATTGCTATCCTGTATATGTATTATTGTGTACTTTAATGAGCAAAATGACATTTTTCAGCTATCCGGAATATCGATAAACCGCACGAATTTATCGGGACCGGAAATGTGCGGATAAACGAGGTTCCACTGTATTCTTCCTAGTTCCTTCAATTAAAAATTAAGTTTGAAAGTCGATCTGAGCATCCACGTTAATACAGTTTCCAGCAGTAGAAGATAATGTAGAATGTATTTAACAGTATTTATGCACTCAAGACGTACAACATCTGTTTGTTTGTAAATTCGACCTTGGTTATGATTTACATATATATACTTTGTACTAATTACACTCTGTTAAACAGATAATAACAGAGATATTATATATAACGCTTTAAATCTTTTCTTTTGGCTTTGGTTTAATCAATTCGATTTCATTTTGAATTCCAAGATTATCTCAATCGCATTTTATAACTGAAAGGGTTTCAACAACAATGCCTGGACACTTTTCCAGTTATCAAATCGATGGAAAAATCTTTTGGGTCATTTCTTATTATTATATCAGTTACCTGGTGCCCAGTATCCACTGGTAAAGACTTGTTCGATTAATTTGGTCAAATTAAAGTATGTTCCTCTTTAAAGGGGCATCTGACCAATGTACATGTTGCTGTCAGTGATTGTTCTATGTATTCCAATTATTCTATACACGTTTTATATACAGACTTAATATAAATTTGTGAACAGATTGTATATAGTTTCCATAGAAACCAGGGGTAGAAGTATAAAAAATGTAAAATGCTCGATTAAAAAGTCTTGAACCTATTAGTGTTATCTTGATTATCCAGGTCAGGCATCTGGTAGCCTATGGAGTAACTGACCTTACAGAAATGTTGATAAAGTTAAGATATACTCAGTGGGATATTAATATTTTGATATGAAATATCGTTTATACCACTATCATAGATGATAACTGAAATAACGGCCTACCTGGATTTTTAAAAAATTCTTTAATTAATCCTATATAAGAACAGAATGATATTTAGAACCAGATAGGTCTAATACAAGCTAACCCATTCGAAACTACTCACTCCTAATGATGCCGATTTCGAAGTTTCAAAGTTTTTGCCTATCTTTTAAGAAGGTAAATTGCGTAGCATTATCTACACATGACTGTTAATTATGCATCATAATGAGATTGGCATCATAAAATCGACACTCCTGCTATATGTATATGGAACAAATCTTGGTTTTATTAATAATGTCATATTTTGAAGATGCATTTAGTTTTAACACCGGAAGTAGAGTATTAACACTTCATTTTAGAAACAGAATAAATATTTTTAAGTTTGAAATAAGTCTGGTATGAAAGGTAACTCATTGCATGAGTAATGAAATAATTGGATGAATAAATGGAATGAAACTATATGACACGAAGAAACAAATCAACGAATGAATAATGACGTAATGAAATAGATGAATTAAATGAATATAATGACGTAAAGGAATAGATGAAAAATGACACGAATGAATGAATAAGTTACAATTATTATAATGAAGGTACGAGTGAATAATGGCATGACGATATGAATGAATGAATAATGACGTGAAGGTATAAGTGAATAATGACGTGAAGGTATGAATGAATAATGACATAAAGGTATGAATGAATAATGACATGAAGGTATGAATGAATAATGACATGAAGGTATGAATGAATAATCACATGAAGGTATGAATGAATAATCACATGAAGGTATGAATGAATAATCACATGACAGTATCATCGAATAATCACATGACGACGGAATGATTAAATAATTACATGAAGGTATAAATGAATAATGACATGAAAATATGAACGAATAATGACATGACGCAATGAATGAATAATGACATGAAGGTATGAATGAAAATGACATGAAGGTATGAATGAATAATTATGAGGATATAAATGAATGAATAATGACTTGAAGGTATAAGTGAATAGTGACATGAAGGTATGAATGAATAATTATGAGGATATAAATGAATGAATAATGACTTGAAGGTATAAGTGAATAGTGACATGAAGGTATGAATGAATAATTATTAGGATATAAATGAATGAATAATGACTTGAAGGTATAAGTGAATAATGACGTGAAGGTATGAATGAATAATGACATGAAGGTATGAATGAATAATGACATGACAGTATCATCGAATAATGCCATGACGACGGACCAATTTAATAATGACATGAAGGTATAAATGAATAATGACATGAAAATATTAACGAACAATGACATGACGCAATGAATGAATGAATAATGACACAGACATGAAGGTATGAATGAAAATGACATGAAGGTATGAATGAATAATTATTAGGATATAAATGAATGAATAATGACGTGAAGGTATAAGTGAATAGTGACATGAAGGTATGAATGAATAATGACTTGAAGGTATGAATGAATAATTATTAGGATATTAATGAATGAATAATGACGTGAAGGTATAAGTGAATAGTGACATGAAGGTATGAATGAATAATGACATGAAAGTATGAACGAATACTGTCACAATGACGTTATGAATGAATAATAAAATGAATGCATGAATAATGACATGAAGGTACGATTGAATAATTATGAGGATATGAATGAATGAATAGGCCTAATGGCGTGAATGTATAAGTGAATAGTGACATGACGAAGAAATGAATAAATAATGATATGACGAAGAAATGAATATTGTATTTCAAGCGCAGCTTTCTATTCATCAAGTATAATTGTATTGAAATGTAATAGTCTTTGAGGTTAAAAAGTTTTGAAACTTTTCTTTTGTTAAAACAGGACGGGTATAATAATAAATTCTGGTTATCTTAGACCGTGACTAATATTGGAACAATTTGGCACCAATTCAGACCAAACACACAGAACAAACGAAAAATATTTTCTCTCCTTACAAAATGAAACTATTATTATTAAAAGGGGTTGCTTACCTTTAAAACCATTGGAAACCAAAATAAACCAAAACTGTGTCACAAAAATATACCTAATGAAGTTAACAAAAACTACCAGAAAAAAATCACACAACACACAAAAGTGTGCAACTCGAAAGTCGAAAACAGAATGTAATACGCATGCGCGATTCTCTAAAGGTATCTGCTTTCTAAGAATAACCTTCAGGTATAAGACTTATTATGGGTGCCAAGTATGAAATATCTGATTGTATACAACACTACTATCTCCCCCATACACCTTCACATTTCATAATATACACGTGACGTCATGGCACGCGCTATATATCTGTCTGCTGGAATTGACAGACAGCAGACTGTCTGAAGAAGGTATTACTTTTATTACAGGATGGCTATAGCTCCAACAGTGAATAGCATTTTAGACAGATTAAGAAGAATTAACTCTTAACTAAGCCAATATGTCGTTCTTACCTAGTATCCATCAGTTTTAAGGGGTATAATGAAATGATGCGACAATAATCATATTAACTATAACACTTGAGGGGTGAAAAACAGACTTTGTATTCGTCTGCAATGACATAAATAGGGCATACCGCCTCAATACTGAATATCCAAGTAGCCAAGTAAAGGTCATTATTCTTCTATATACAGATATTACAGATATTATGACATCAATATTTATGTTATAGCCTAGTTGGCCACTCCGTCGGATGGCGAATTTTATTTCGAAAGGTAGAAAGGTTGGAATACAATTTTATAAACAAAATAAATACCAAGCCACATAAAGACCAACCATCAGTGAAGTTATCTGGATTTAGATAGCAAAGACTTGTTGAAAATTAATGAATGGCTATACTTCGTTTCTACTTTTCTATCACCTCATTGGGCTAATGACGACTGGTCGTGTCAAGGGCTTTGATTGGCTGTTTTAGCTAGCGTACAATCCAATTAAATCACCAAAAGCCCTTCGAAAAAAAGTTGGTCGGTAAGAAATAATAATTATTTTCGAGCTTATTCTTTTAGTCCCAATACATCACGGGCCCTCCCCCTTATTTTTGGCCGAATAATGTCAGAACCCTCTATAAAATTGCCGCCCGCCCCCCACCTTTCTCTAAATCCTGGATCCGCCCCCGTTATTGATATCCGTCGGTAAAGCCGACCGACAGCAGACATAAACATACAAAAAATACAAAAATATAGCTTAAAATAGCCTTCCTGCATTGTTTCAAATAGCTAAAACCTTGAAGTTTCCGGGGGTCTTGGTGTAAGTGTTTGTAATCACCCAAGGATTATTGAAAATAAGAGCAATTGAACAATATTTACTATGAATTATTGCCCTCGTTTTTTAATTATCTGTGGACCCGATAGAGAGTTGATATCTTGATGGATTTTGATGGAACTTGGTGTGAGTTTTTGTAATCACCAAAGGATAAAGCCTATTAAGTTGTGATAAATGTGATAAATAAAGGGAGTGAGCCAAAATGTTACATTTCACTGCATTCTGCATTCTGCAAATTTTACCTATCTGCGACACACACAGAGCTAGGAAAGGTGCGAAGTTTCGTATGATTTCACTGCTTACAGCTATTCAAGGGAGACAACTATGAGGGTCTCTCATAGGTCCGCGCTCGCTACAAGCGTTAACTATGACAAGTGCTAAAATTGCTTTTGTACTTCAAAATTAGGTCTTTCCGGTCTTCCTACGGACTGAATTAATTATTTTGGCTCTTTGAATTTACTTCTGGGGTCCAAAGCCTAATTTCAATTTTAGAACAATGTTGAATTAACCGCGTTTACTTTAAAACGAAAACTTTAAGGACAAAGAAGACAATGGTGTAAGTGTTTGTAATTACCCAAGGATTAAGCCTATTGAAAATAAGAGCAATTGAACAACATTTTCTATGAATTATTGCCCTCGTTCTTGAATTGTTTGTTGACCCGATAGAGAGTTGATTCCTTGATGGATTTTGATGAACCTTGGTGTGAGTGTTTGTAATCACCCAAGGATGAAGCCTATTAAGTTAATCCACTTGAAGAAACATAATGTCAACAAAATCCGTGTAATGTTAAAAATGTCACTCTCAGAATCTTTCATTTACTGATAACATTTACTTATTAAACCTAAAAAAAATGTGTTTCAGTATCGAATATTTTTATCGGGGCTGCAAGTGCCTGAAATATATCTAGATCGCACCCACAACAGTCTTAATTTTCAAAATTCCATGAAAGGACCCCCGTATTCCCTCGTTCCTCCTCTTCGACGCTGTGTTCCACGGTCGAAGGGCTCCAGAGGTTTTACATGTGCATCAGTGCATTCATGCATGGTGATCCATACCTGAACAGAATACCTTAGAGGTGTGACTGTATATTTGTTCCCCATAATAAATATTCCTCGTGGAACAAAAATTATTATAATAAATGATCTCAGGAACTCTTATCATATAATATTTGGATTAGGGTTAGGGCTAGGTCTAGTGTTATAAAATAAAATATTATTATAGTGGAACTTATATATCGTCACAGAGGGTAGGTAAAGGGGTGGTGTGGGTGGGGACCATGAGTTGCAGGAAAAGCGCAGTTTGCCTTGGAGCGTCAAAAAGGGTTTGTGCCCCCCTCCCCAGCCAATTTGGAGCCACCACGCCACTGTTACGGTGTCATTTTAGGTACGGTGTGATAAGGGCTTGATAGTGTCAAGAGCTGTCGTGTCCCTCTGATCAGTAAAGCCAGAGCCTATGTAAAGCCTTGAATTAAAACTTTCAATACATGTATAAAAGACCTTGATTATTGTATAACGGTATTGTTTATTGGTATAAACATTCATAATGATTAAAAGGTATCATAAAATTGGTTATATTTATATTAAAAAGTAAATGTCGCTTGAATGAATAATTATTATTATATAATTGTATAATACAGCTATGTAGACATTCTATAGTAATGGCCCACAGAAGAGCGCAGTACAAATTTCAGAGGAATGCCTTCTTGAATTCAATTATGTTTGAGGTTTTGTTCATTTGAAATATAGCCTTGAGATAAGCTATCTTGAAATGTTTCAGTTCGAGGTTTATAGAAGCAAAGCTGTTAAAAATTGACCACACGTAGGCCTAGGATTTAGCCCACAGCTCTATATCCTAGGTGTGTTTTTGAATTATAGCCTAGCCCAATAAGCTACCAAGCTTCTATATATTTCACACCAGAAGAGAGAAATACATTAGAATTAGATACAGTGTATGACAATATCATGAGTAATCGCTTGGAATGAATAAAAAAGTCAGTTGTGAGTCAGATGGAATAATTCTGAATTATGGTTTAGTCAGCTCTGAAGCTCTTTCAGGAATTCAATCATATTATTGTTTCGGAAAGAATAAGCATCTCCATTTCTACAATTCTACACATTCTTCCTCATCTTTTCATAATTTTTGAAAATGCATTTGAAAATAGCTTTAAACTAATAAATCCAAAATTTTGTAATACTTATGTGACGTCAGAGAATATTGAATCACGTGACACGGAAAGCCAAGCCGTGCGTCATTTTCCAAAATGGCAGCTCAGACAACTTCGACAACATCTAATGGAGAAAATTATGAATTAGTTCGAGGTCAGGCATTTGAGGTTGGTCCAAGATATACAAAGCTACTCTACATTGGAGAAGGCGCTTATGGAATGGTCGTGTAAGTGTCAATTCTGTTGTTTTCTTGGAATTTTCAGCGTTGAAAAATTCGAATCGAACCATCCGTCAAAAGTGTGTCAATCTTCCAATCAAAACAAACTCAACCTGATTGATATAATCTAATAATTATCACCATGCACGAGTTATTCACGTTGATTGGTATAGATTAGGATACTCCTATGCAGAAATTTGTAATTTGCACTGATTATGTGTAATTGATTCGATCATAAAGCTAGGAAGCAGTGTTGTTTTTTTTACTAGCAAGAGTAGCAAGCAAGGTTGAAAGAAAATGTAATAATGTCAATGACAATGTGCATGGAAATAGCCTAGTATTGATAGATAGCCTTGAATTAAACCAGACATATTGTGACTGATACCTGGCTGTGGGACACTTGCAAATTATTAGCATGTCATTAGAGCTAATATGGGATATCTGTTCTTATAATATTTTTCGCATATTTCAAATAATAAATTTGTAAATTATTCTTGTCACAAACGTTTTTGAGTATTTTGACAGCATTATGGTTTTTAACATTTTGACATTATCCTGTTGATATGATAACAGGACAAGCTACTTAGTTTTATATGTCTTGTATAGCTTTATTGTGGTATAATTCTGTCTCTTTTTTTTTTTTGCTGAACAAAAATTAGTAGCTGATTTTGCAGTTTTGAAACACACACTTTACATCTTAATAGGAAAACCTTATGATATGCATTACATTTCAGATCTGCTAATGATAATGAAACTAAAACCAAAGTTGCCATTAAAAAGATATCTCCATTCGAACATCAGACATATTGTCAACGAACCTTGAGAGAAATCAAAATATTAACAAGATTCAAGCATGAAAATGTAAGTTTTTATCATACATGTATGATGTTTTTTTTTTGTGTAATCAGTAGTCACAAAACCTCAGAAAGTAAACATATAAATCTGAAATTGTGTGTGCATGTGTTATTGATGATTTTAAGTTTCATATTTAACTATCTGATGGGATTATTCCTAAGTAGCTAATCTCAGGGCATAAATATTGGTTAAATCCTATGCAAATTTAGACATAGAGCTCTTAGCTTTATAAATCACTAAAAATGCATAAACATTTACTTGCATTGAATTCATTGTACTGATCAGAAGTGTTGAAGTGATATTTTTTTATATTTTTCTTAAATTTTGCATTTTAGATTATTGATATTCGAGATATACTGCGTGCTAAATCAGCTGATAAAATGAAAGATGTGTATCCTTTTAGAAATAGTCGATTTTAATCAGATGTTTAATACTTAAAGATCATTAAGTCTGCTTACAGGGGCATATGGGATAAATAATTATTAAACTTAAAGAAATCAGAAATTAAAACACTAAGCAGTTTTATGGATGCTAAATATGTTGAAAGCACCACATAGATTTATTTCTAAAATGGTTTTGAAATATTTATTCAAATACACATCAAAATGCATCAATTTAAAGTCAGCAAATTTTCAAAACTTTCTTTACCTTGATTTCTATAAAAAAAACAAAATTCGCAGCCACCCTTAAAAATTGGCTCTTATTGAAAGTTCTCAAGAGTACTATTGTAAGGGTAATATTAGGCTATAGACATGATTATTGATTATCAATGTTACCTATTCTAGTAATTATCAGTCACTATCATATTATTGACATCTTATTTTCACTTGTCTAAACTTTATCATATTACATCAGGATTATCAAACCATAGAATTTCTATTTTATTATAAGTAAATCATCAATTTTATAATCTAAATTTCATGTTCTGTTTTTCATTGACTTTTTTTTGCCAAATTCTGATCATGTTGATTGTAATTTGGTCAGTACTGAGATCTAGTATAAGACTAAATTATAAACGGGTAAGAACCTTATAAAAATTGAAAAACATAAACTTTAAACCATTAGATGTGAAATTGATATGGTTGAGTTAATTTGAAACATCTTCTTTTGAAATTCAAACATTTCATGTTACATTTTAATTGTCTTTTAAGGAAAGATATTATACTTTCACTCCTGCATTGTGCAGGAGACCATTGACTTGATTGTTGCTACTAATAATTGTTATTATAATCCTTATGTATGACATAGTATAAGCACAAGATAAAGATGAATAACACAATTTATAAAAGTATCTCCTATCCATATAATAATGATAATAATAATAATATCTTTATTACAAAAGGGTAGAAAATTAGGCCATACATTACCGATGAGCATCAAGATAATCCTGAATACCCAACGATAGGCCTGTCTTCCATTCTGCCCCTTATAGACAATACAAACATACACAAATTAACAAAAAACACCACAATAACAAATTTTTACAAGGATGACAGAATTATATGTACAGTCTATAGCTATAATTGTCTTATTTAGCTAGAATTATTATGATCCTTAACCTAACCTAGATACATTGTTCAATGTTTGATGGAAACTGACATGTATAAATTATTAAAAACACAACAGCTCAGTAATGATCATGTGTGTTATTTCCTCTATCAGATATTACGTGGGTTAAAATATATACATTCAGCTAATGTTCTACACCGAGATCTTAAACCCAGTAATCTCTTACTCAATACTACATGTGACTTAAAGGTGAGTTCAGTTTTCTTTACTTTCACTTTTAGTTGATCTTCAAGCAAAAAACTTAAAAAACATTTGTTCGTCTTTCTTTGTTTATAAATATTTGTAGTCTCTAATGACCAGTCTCAGATGTTTGAACTACCAGAATCAAAAGATAACCTGACAACTTTTACCTAGTTGAAGATGACCTATGAAACAACACAAAATACCAAGTCATGTCAAATATTTCAATTAAGTGTGGTCAAAATTGAAGACCCTACATCGATTCAGATCTGATTGATGTCGTATGTAATGCCATGTAAAAATGTTACTGTTCACTTCATTTCTTTGGCCATGATATTTTGGCGAAGTCACTTATAAATATACCTTTACATAATTCTTTATATATCTTGAGTGTTTCTTTTCCCTGTTTCTTTTCTTCACTTCTTCTTTACTTCCTTGCCTGTTTTCTTTTGTGGATTCTTCCCTTTATCTTGATAATGTCTATTATTCTTAAGATCTTTGTGTTAAAATGAAATGAGATTAGATGATCTAATTGAGATCTCGTATAAAAGCATGGGCCTAGGTCAGAAAGAAGTTAGTTCCTGTTGCAATCCTTTCACTTGTGACTGATGTAACATTTGCCATTACTGATATTCTAGCAATGAAGATAATAATAATAATGGTAATTGCTATTTTTATTCCAGATCTGTGATTTTGGTTTAGCTCGTGTTGCTGATCCTGAACATGACCACACAGGATTTTTAACTGAGTACGTTGCTACCAGATGGTATAGAGCACCAGAAATCATGTTAAACTCTAAAGGTTACACCAAGTCCAGTATCCTTTTAATATGGCACTTAGCTTAATCTGTACTCTGGTTGTGGATATGGGCTATATTTGCCCGTAATGAATTCAGTTTATATGAAAAACTTTTTTTTAAAACAAAATTCAGACCATTTCAAATATGCAGGTTTCTTGAGAGCTTTTCTGCAGCTAAAATCATTATGCATATTTATCCAAGGACAATATTTGTTGTCTTTGACCCTGATATAGAGAATTTCAGTATCTATTCAAAACTATGTAGACCTAGAATGGCTATCGTCATTTACCATGTTATGACATTGGGTTGGGAAGGGTATTAGTATTTTATTTAATAGATTTATGAAACCTTAACCTATATACTAGTTGACGTATGGTCAGTTGGTTGTATTTTAGCTGAGATGTTATCTAACAGACCTTTATTTCCTGGTAAACATTGTATCCTTTATAATTAATACATATACATGTAGTTATAGTAAGTATAAAAAAATTTGTCCAAATGAAGCAGTTTATACCACTTTCCTTTAAAGTTTACCTCTTGTTAAACAGGTAATTTAAACTGCATGATATGTCCGTTTCATTATTTCAAAATTGTGAAATGCATGTTATAAATACCCGATTTTGAACCTTATCTAAAAGTGTATACCTGAATGTAGTCTTTATCTTTTGAGTTGTAATAATCTGGGCAATAAGTGGCAAAACTTAAAACCTTCCTATATTTTCCCCGTAAGTAAATGCCTTTGAGTCAAAATAACAGAACTGAATTTTCCTGAACCCTGTATAAAGATTTGGACCAGTTAAATCATATCCTTGGTGTATTAGGTTCTCCTAGTCAGGCTGATCTAAACTGCATAATGAATGAAAAGGTAAGTCTTATATACTTCACCTTACCATAATTTATATTATGAGGAAATTCTTGACCCCCTTTTTTTTGGTTAAGGTTTTGAATAAACAGTTCTCAGAAATATTTTATCGTTTAATGAATTGCACATCAAATTTTAAATTGTTTTACAAAAGACAATTACTTTAAACACTCATAATGTTTTGATCATTGAAGTATACAGTGTTCAATGTTGTATTGTATTGTGTTCAATTTGTTTTGTAATGTTGATGTATTAAAACAATTGGTATATATTTCATATTTTAGGCTAGAGGATACATTCAGTCTCTACCTTACAAAACAAAAATACCATGGACTAGATTATTCCCTAATGCTGATTCTAAAGGTAAATTTTTCTTTTAAGTTTATCCACCAGGAAGTAAATATACCAGTGCAGTCTTAGTGTGCATGTCATAGACTTTTTAGCAGAACTAGGGGTTTTATCTCATGATCTGTAACTATACAAAGTAATATGCTGATACATATTGGCCGTACAGATTGTCCAAGAGGATGTATTGAAGATGACCACAGTATTCATTTCTTAAATTCTCTTTTATAGCTCTAGATTTATTGGATAAGATGTTAATATTTAATCCACAACAAAGAATAACAGTTGAACAATCTTTAGCTCATCCTTATCTTGAACAATATTACGATCCTGCTGATGAAGTAAGTACTTTAAAAAAATAAATGCTTTGAGTCAGATCATTTTCAGACACCTAGTTTATGTATTAAGTTTAGTTTAGGATAATATCAGACTTGACTTTTTTGATATCTAATATTAGACTCAATGTCACAGGAAAAAAATACATAATTATCGTTAATTTCAAAATAACTTATAAAATTATAAAAAGTACAAATGAAGCCTGTATTTGAAAAAAAAATCCATGTTGGTCAAAGTAATTTGATTTTTTATCACTAACTATTTTTGTGTTTTTTTTTTAGCCTGTAGCTGCCGAACCATTCACCTTTGAAATGGAGTTGGATGATTTACCTAAAGAACAATTAAAAGAAATGATATTCCAAGAAACTATGACTCTAAAAGATAGATTAGCCAAAGATTAATGGTAAATATTTCAATTGATTTATTCCGTTGACTTTCCTTATATTATTTTATTGTCCTTTGTGACTTAAAGTTGGAATTAACCTCTCTTTTGGTCAGTAACAATTTTCAAGTCTGCATAATTTTATGGTGGTACTAGATTGGCAAGTTAGGAGCACTTTGACATGTGCATTTTATACGAGTACAAATCTCCAATCAAGCAACACCTCGAAGTTCCATTAGTTCCTTGGTTCCCAACCTTTTCGACTCTTCGTACCTCTATTTTTGTAAAGCAATATCCTGGTACCCCTTCGTCCACTCTAAAGTAAAAGGATATTTGTCAGTTGATGGAGTGTGATATTTAATCCATTCCATACTTTTAAGAATTGACCAAGAGGCTTCTCAGGTACCCCTTGTGGTGTTCTTTGATATCCCCAAGGGGTACTGGAACCCCTGGTTGGGAACCAAGGCATTAGTTTATGTTATTTTGTTTATTTATTTCAGAATTATTATATTGTTGTTTTGTTGGTGTTATGTATGAAGACAGAACTGCAGTGCAGTTCTAAATATCAATTGATGAAGATGAATTCTCATACAGCCTGTGTATAAAGAATATATTTGCTCTATTGTAATATGGAATACATCAAGTTATTGTTCCTGCTATTGTATTATATCACAGTTTTTCTTCTATTTTTAATGTCAGTGAAGGTCATGCCAAGCCTGATTTTCTGTTTATCACAGATTAGGTTATTTTCAACTTTTTCAGTGGATGCATTTGCATTTCTCTTTTATATACAAAATTAATTACTTAAATGTGACTTCGAATTCAAAATGAATAGATATTTTTGGTGTGGAAAGGATTTTTGAAGACAAAATGTTAAAATTTTCATTTTGAAAGTTGATTACAAGCTCTACAAATTCAATGTTTAGGAATAAGGCTTGGTATTGAAAAGGAAAATTTTAACTTTAGAAATAAGGCTTGGTATTGAAAAGAAAAATTTAAAGTGTAGAAATAAAGCTTGGTACTGAAGAGGAAAATTTTAAGTATAGAAAAAAGGCTTGGTATTGAAAAGGAAAATTTAAAGATATTTTTGAGGTAGTAATAATAAGTTCTAAAGAAAACTATGAAATAAGTAACTAAATGTCAAAATTTGGTATTGAAAGTTAAATACAAGCTGTGATGTTTAGGAATAAGGCTTGGTATTACCTGTAAACTGAATGCTTCAACATGATTAGATATTAGCATGGCTAATTTGGGAATGATTGTGTAATTTGGCTGCTTTATTACCTTCGCAGGGCCCCCTTGGTTTTTCTGTGTTATAGGTAAAGCTTACTAATATCATGCATTTAAAAAGAAAATGGCTAAAATAAAGCAAGAAAAACTGTGATAGGTTTTTTTTTATTATGAAAGTATCATATCTTGTAATGAAATTTATAACGTAGACTTCGATCTGTATATGTTGTTCTTTATCAAATCGTTATTCATATTTTCTATTTTCTCTTGTTGATTTTTTTATATAAATTTATTAATATACTTTATGTATTTATAAGGCCACTATTAATTAATTGTTTGGTTCTCATGACCCCATGATTCAAAAACTACATGCTACATGAGCTAATTATTGATTATTGATTATGCAAATAGTCAATATCACTTATTCAAAAAACAACAAGCTATATTTATTAATTATTAATTATTATATCAATAGCACCAATTTCCACAAACATTTGAAACGTAACAAATAACAGTGTTTAACAGGTTAACAAATTAATGGTTTGAACACAATAACAACAACAAGTGCTTTACAATAGATTTGAAGCCTTGCGTTTCCGTTTTAAACGATAGATTTATTAACCTTTTGACAAGCCATACACATTGGATAGCCATTTGTTGGGTTGTTCATATAAAAAGACCTGTTGTCGAATACTTTTTATCAATAAATATCTTTGTACTGACTACATAAATAATTGTATTTATCATCATTTATAGTAATTAAAAATGAAAGAAATGTAAAATTGTTATCATTAGATGACTAATTTGATAATTTGAGGAATTTTGGTAAGGTTATTGGATGAAAAGACCAATTCATAGTTGAAAAATATTTTCAACAACGGTACTCTATTAACTATAAAATTTCGTCTGCTCTCCAAGATATCATATTACAATATCATTGTAACACCTGTCTGGATGGAAACTAGGTCAAATCTTCTTTGTTTTTCCTTTGATCCTCCTTTGATCTTACTACAGTACTGCTGTTTACACTGTTACCAATACAATTGTGGTTTTTAATTCTGTTTTTTTACTCTTGAGTTATTAAAATCACTTACCGTTTCAACACTAATTCATTGACATCTTGAGGTTATTTTATACAAGCGGGCGGCTGCTATATTAAATTACTTATTTTTGGCAATAATTAGACACATGCGTGATTATCGTCCATGAAAAAAACATGCGGGCGGGTCATGAGAGACAAACAATCAAGTAACTACGGCCTAATGTTTCAAAAATAACATAGAAATTTACACATAGTCAATCTCGTTGAGGGCAGGCTGTGAAGTGTTTTTTTTATATTAGAAATAGTACCTGGACTCAAATTATTAATTTACACTAGTATATATCTAGCACAAATAATTCAGAATTTATTAAGGATGACTAATATGTCATTAATGTGAATATTATTCTGAAATCATGTCTCTTGTATGGTACATACAAATTGAAGAATTGGAGAATTTTTTAAAAAGAAACTCTTAAAAACACAGATGTCAACTACATTCTGAACAGAAAAATAATTTTGCATGAACAAAATTGTTCCAAATCTCTAAATAAAAGATGTTGTCATAGATTTTCTCTTTTATACTTCCTTAAGGAAATTTTGATTTAGAACTAAAACTTGATAACTTAAGTCTTTTACTTAAAAACTCTGTCTGTATTTGAAATTTAAGGAATCGTCACATGCTTGGCCCACAAAGCTGCTACTTGCATATTATTTAGTTATATTGTTTTTTGTCTATTACAAAATCATGAAAATTATATTTAGATGTAGATTTTCCTAGAATGTTGACTTTATATTGAAACATTTTGCTTATACCTGTACTGCCATATTGTTTGTATATGTTATTATTATTATTATTATTATCCTTCTTGACGCTTTGGTGCATCTCACTGTATTGTGTTTAACATTGCATAATACCACATATCTTTTATGGCTTTGATTGCACATAGCTTTCAACAGCTGTATTCGTTACAGCTTTTCACAAGATTTCAAGTGAGTAGTTAATTCTTTGAAGCAGTCTTGCTGTTTTACTGTAATTGTGCTTTTAAAGAAGATAATTTTGGAAAGGGACATAATTAGAAATGCAAAACATCTGCTTCAAAGATTTACATCTAGCCTGTTTAAAATGATGCCTACAATTCATTTGCTTAAAATATTTATATGCTGTAAATCATTGTTAAAATTTGCAATGTCATTAATTTGTTAAATCATTTAGCATGAAATATGGAAATGTTTCTTGACATAATCATAGAATTTAGTTCACAAGTTAAAGTTTTATACCAATGCTTAAGAGGAAATGTTGAAGTCTTAAATTTAGTTTTTTTTAAGGAAGTATAATATACAACTTTGTGTTAAAATGATTTAAGAAATATGCTGTTTTAACAGTTTGTCTTTGTAAAGTTAGGTATATTTATGTACACCAGGGTCGGTATCAAATTAAACACAAGACCATTCCACTTTATTTTGAGGTAATTAAATTAGTAATCAACACAATATAGGTCTGTAAGATACAGATTAAATTACTATCTGATCTACCTTTAGATAAAATGGAATGTTCATGTTTTGATTGGATCAAGGTGAGCACAAATATAAATAGTTCTATTAAATCTTTGTCTCATTGCATGAATAATGTTTGTTTTTGTTGACTGTAAACAGAATGTCCATTTAGGATTGCCTTCATGCAGGCCATGAATTTGATACGCATTTATTCATTTTATATTTTTTTCAGCTTTTCAAAGTTGTCTTTAGATTCTATTGGAAACTTAATGACTTTCACCTACCTCTGAGACAGAGTAGGATAGAGTCTGCAAGTTTGGAACTGTTTGGATAACAAATTGTTAGTCTTGCATGTCTCGCATGATGAATTTACTTGTATATTTAATATGATACCCCACCATTGTGATATGGTTCTAATGAAATTAATGATTTACTACAGACATCAAGATAATTGTTTGAAATTATCAAATTCCTTATTGTTTGTATTTGATTTTCGCTACATTTGTTATATATCTATATATCTAAACGCAATTATTATGCTATCATTACCTTTAAAATAACTATTGTCTTTGCTGTTAACTTAATGGTGACATGAACATGACTTAAAACTGATTGATAAATCAGTAAAATTAATTGATTATATTTGGTTACCCGGTTTTGAACACCAGGCCTCAAATATGGCCTTTCATTCATATTATCATGAATACATTTGGAAACCACATAATTTATAAGTTCATTAAGTATATCATTTTAAATGTTAAATTCTTCCCCTTTGCTTAACCCCTTACTTACTTGTAGAATTATTAGTCCTATTTAATAGAGTTATTTACATCTTATATCAAGTACTTTTGAACATGCTTTTAGCCATTCCATTTTGCTTGAAAGCATCATTCAGTGCTATTATATACATCAATATACCATATTTATCATTTGGTGCATAAGATTCTACATTTTTCGGTATTGAATACTTCGAAAAAAGTATTTACTATAAAGTAATCAGCTAATGAAACAAGTGATATAGCATGTATTCCAACAGTCAAAGTTTATTCACTGTTATTTGGATGCCATTATTCAGCTTACCAATTTTATTATGTTATTGCTGAATGAGGAAAAATGTTAGAATCAGATATCTGAGGTCTCTTGTTAGTCAAATTTTTAGTAAAATTTAGGATCTTCAGGCAAGATTTGTAGAGACATAGACAAACTTTCTAGGCCCGGTTCCACAAAAAAAAATCTTACAATAAGAATTTTGTTGTATATGTTTAATTTTACATTCAGAAATATACTTACAATAAATTGATTGTAGGATTGTGGAATTGGATCCAATTATGTATTTGGTCATATTCTATCATTTAAACTTGCTGTAGCAATGCTATATAAGCTTTAATCTGTAATGTATCATTCAATTAAAAACTTGCTATTGGCTGTCCCAGCTATTACTTGTTATAAATTTATTGATGTTATCATGTATTTTCTTTATATTGTTGAAGTAGTAGAAAGTAGTAATATTAACATTACTGTAAATTTTCTCTTGTATACAACCCATAATAAATATGTTACAGCTGTATTTGGTCTCTTTCATTTTTACCAAAAAACAATGAAATTTCTAAATTTAAATTTGAGGCAAGACTTGGATTTCCTTTTAAAGTAAAAGCATTTTGATGCTCATTTAACCTAGCCCAGGCCTTCTCAATTAATTTCTTTAAAGGGCCAAATGCATTTTGTGAAAACAATATAAGGGACAAATGGAGCTTAGCTAGCATAACGAGCAATGAGGGGCCATTCTCAAGGGCGTAGGGGACCGGGTTTGGCCTGCGGGGCGCCATTTGAGAAGGCTTGACCTAGCCATACATGTACATTAATAGACGATCTATTTATTTGTGTTAATACTTCAAATGAAACCAAGAAGTCTAATAATGACAATGACTGTATCAAAGTGATATTATGGATCTAAAAAATACAAAAGAAAAGGCTGGTTTAAAAAATACACATTTATTAGCTTTGCAAGTGTTGGAACTACAATGCTCATTATAAAAGATACGTAAGCATTAAATAAGTTACTGGAATTATCAATGATCATACAAACATCACTTTCAATAAGTCTATATCACTTTCTTCATTTCTTTCCAAGCTTGTTTATGGGGTTCATTACTAACAAAAAATCAGCTTTTAAAAGCAGAAATCGTGAATTTAAGTGCCTGTGGGTCAACATTGTGACTAATACATCTATTGCACTCCTAGTGAATCCTGTACACTCAACTCTCTTCACTGATATTTTTTCACAAGTCCATCCATGTTAACACCGGTACTGCATCACCCTAACTTCGCGACAACACTTTTATGATGATGGAAATCCAACAAATAAGAGTCACTAGTACTTGAAGTAATATTATTGACTGTAACATTGTTTTGATCCATCTTACTCAACAATTACTAACTGTATTTTGATCCAAGGTCAATTTTACTCAAGAGTTACTTGAAGTTACTGTAGTAGTAACATTGTCAGCGGCTCTATTTTGATCTGAGTTAGTAGACGAGACTGGAGTAGTGGTGTTATTTGCTGTAGAAGATGTGACAATATTAGAAGAATTAGAAGTAACAGGATGAGTTGGTCTGTAGGGAGTATGTACACCAGTCATACCCCCCATACTACGTCCTGGACTACCCACAGGAGATCGTCCTATCAAACTTTTTCTTGCTTCTCTATCTGCATCTCTACGTCGCTTAATATCATTTAAGACATTGTCCATTCTGGCTACCTTTTTGATAGATCTGGGTGTTTTTGAGGCACCTGTAAAAGAATTAAAAATTTATTAAATATTTCGTATGAATAATCATGCATCTATTCCAACCACAGATGGTTATTTTAATTTAAAATATGAAAAAAAGACAATAATCCAGAACAAAAACCCTAAAAGAAAAATGGAATGTTGTCTACTATGCAATTAGAGGCCATGGCTTTGAAATCCATCTCAAGTTGAGAAAACTTATGACTCCATGGCAAGTGTATCAAAAAGTCAGCCCAGTGTCAGCTTCACCTTCTCCTAGAACTGGTACAAGGATGGTAAATGGTATTTTGGAGTGATATTTATAAGTATCTGCACACATAAAAGATATAAAATGTAAAATCATTACCTGGAGTTCTCCTAGGAGTTAATACTGTAGAAGTCGTAGAATCCATATCATCAAAATCAAACTCACTGGGAGCTGTAGGTCTAAATTAATACAAACATTACACTTAAAATATACTGCAGTTTCATTTACCAGCCATTGTCAGCTTTTTTCAGCTTATAAAAAATTACATGTACAAGTTAGCTTACTTTGTTCACTGACTAGAAATGGGACTATTGCACAAGGCCATAAGACTTACCTACTCTCTGACCACATTGAGGCCTGAATTAAATTTGTCCTCTCACATCACAAATATTAAAAATATTTTTGTTAATTGCATGTCATGTGTCTTAGAACTCATTCGGGTCCATGAAAATATCAGTTTTTAAAATTTTCAATATGAAATAAATACACTTCCCTCCCAGGAATTTCATGCGAAAATGGCCCACATTTTGGACTGAAATTTCCCCTCTGTAAAATCATATTTCCAAATAAATATTTTGTCAACAGTTGTTATTTTCATCAACCCAAACACAATCTAAGACTCTAAGAACTATTTTGAAGTTAATATTTCAATTCATAAAAAAATAATTGGCAAAATGCGATTCTGAACCCAATGTGGTCAGAGAGTAAGAGCTTTTGCAAAAGTGATATCGTAATAGGTTTAGTTTTAATGGAATAGCAAGAACCACAGACATCTGAATAAAAATTTGAATAGAGAAAAGTGTCCATGATTAGGAAACTTCTTATGCAATATTTTTACCTCTTTTCTTCTTCTTTTGGTTCTTCTTCTACCACTTCCTTTTCTACAGTTGGTTCTGGCGTTTCTGTTTCTTCCTTTTCAGACTCTGGAGGTCTCCGTCCTGGGCATTGCCATCGCAGCTCGATAAACTTTTCATTTTCTAACTTTTCAAACAGGCTTATAATATCTTCAGGTTTGGGTTGCCATACTCCCTTTTTCTCTTGTGTTGGATTGTATTTTTCATCATCACTACATTCAATACACCAGTCATCCTCTTCAGTTTTATCATTATTTACTGTACTGTTATAGCTCTTCATTTTGTTGAACTCTGTATTACTCAGGATAAAAGTGTCTCTGAATATGAAAAGAGATTTTGAGGTTACTTCAAAGAAAACCTTAAAAAAATACAAGATTAATTGAGATGAAATATACATTATCAATAGGAATAACTTACTTTTGTCAACAAGAGTCGAAAAAGACCCAAGACCTGGAAGGTATTTTCTGTGCAGGGCGTTTTCGGTACATTATATGGAAATCTATAGTATAGGCTACTTTTCTCTCCTAGAAATTTCAACTCAACCCAAAAAGGTCATTAATATTGACTGAAAATTGTCCTCTGTAAAGACAAATTTTAAAGACATAAATTTTCATCAAAGCAAAGACATTCTAAGACTAACAATACTACTTGGGAAAGCTTCTACTTTACTCCATTCTTTCTAGTTCTAAAAAAAAATCGAAGTCACCATTGATAAAAAATGTTATTTTGTCGCCACATTATCACTAGAACCGCGAGAAAATGATGTAAAAGACAAAATTGAACTTACTAAATACTTAAAGCAGAAATAATTTGCATAAACTCTTGATAATACAATTTATTCATTATACTTTGTAATTTTTGACTATTTTCCCTCCATCTTGACAAGGGAGATAAATAAGTTAGCACAGAGTTACCTTCTCCTAAATGTTATACCAAACACCGAAATGGGACAAACATGATCAGATGCGACATGGAAAACTATGTACAGCTCATAGAGTTGGTACAGATTCAATTAACCCTTGAAGGTTTTCGCCTGAAATCGACAGAGGAGAATTTTCACCCAGTCCTAAAATATTCCTCTAGGAATTGACAAAGTTATGACAATTTTAGATTTTCACTTTTTTAATATAGTGGAGGGGCAAAGATTAAATCTTTGCGTGTGCATTTGCGAGTGCACATCGATATGAAGTTATTTTGTTATTTCTACCGTTAACGGTCTGGGTGCCAGGACTTTTTAAGTGTCGGCAACTTTCTGATAATGTAATTCTCTTCCATCACTGCTTCGATAATACTTTATCAAACCACCCCCAAATAATACAAAACACAGTTATTTGGTATGCAGAGTCGAAATCGCCATGCTTTTATTACACAAACTAACTCTGACAACAATACCAACTTCCATCATCAACCTAAATTGCCACCCAGGAAAAACTGCTTAATGCAGAAACCTGTATCCAAGCCGCCATGCAAATTAAGTCTCAGAAAGCTGCGCTGGATGAACGCACAAAAATATTCAACATAGGCTATTAACATACAATTAAACTTAAGCTATCTACATAAAACATATAATTATTACTTTTCAATCGTAATTAATAAATCATATCAACCAATGCTATTAACAATATCACAAGCATAAAAATACTACATTTTAACCAAACTTTACAAAAAAATCCACGACCTAACACGACTGGCGAGTTCGACCTGAATGACTTATTCATGAACATGAACACTAATTACTTAACTAACAACTAATTACGTATTACTACGCAACCGAAGAGAAATCATTTTCCGTCTAATTCGGTTCCCTCAACCGATGGAAAATATATTTCTCTTCCATCACTGCTTCGATAATACTTTATCAAACCACCCCCAAATAATACAAAACACAGTTATTTGGTATGCAGAGTCGAAATCGCCATGAATTACAAAGAAAGCAATCAGATAGCCATATATACATTTACAACAAATATAAACATTTCTCATTAAATCCACACTGGATAAAATTACTGTAAAACAAAACAATGTCATAATAAAATAAAAAACACTTTTATATTTTAGACTAGATACCCAAATTCAAGGACACTGACAATCTACGCTGCAAATCGTCTTTCACATACCCATCCTTTGCGTTTTCAGACCTCCATCTCCCATGACGTTTGAACAACCTATCTGAAATCCCCCTGTTCGCACATGTAGTAGCACCCCCTGCTCTTAAACTATGTAATCCATACTTTTTACAATCTACAATGCCATTAAAAGCTTCTTTAAATAATTCTAGCAAGGTAGTATAAGATAAACCTTTCCCAGACTTTCTAATTTTATACCCATCTTTACATTTAGATAAAGATTGAAATACATATACATCTTTTCCTTCCGGACTTATACCTGCCCATTCCATATGTTGCTCAAGGTTCTTAACAGGACACAATCTTGTACCAGTTCTTGCAATAATAACCCATGCCCCATCCCTATATATATCCGTCTTACTAGATTCTAAAAATATAGATAAATAAGCATGATTAAACACTAAATTGGAAGTAGTAATATTCAAGATTTCGGCACTTCTCATAAACCCACTATATGCCAAAAGACAAGCACTAATAGTCCTTTGTCTAAAAGGACAACCAAAAATATACATTTTATCATACATAAGACTTAATAATTCAGGTGTAATAGGCTCCTTCTTAACCACCGGTCTAGCTAGACGACGCTTCCCGGCTTCTAACACATTCTGAACCATAAGATTATCTGTGGGACTATGGGGACATTCACTAAAGAATGAGCCCATTTCACACTATAAAAGGCATGAATAACCGGACTTGGGCTACACTTTTCCTGAATAAGGGAAGTCAGATACAATGCAAATAACAATGGTTTCGCGGGCAATGGATCGTCATCATTTCCATTCCTCATGAGCCAATCTTTCCAAGCAAGATATCCCCGGTAATAACTTGAAGTAGTTGACGTAGCTTTAGCATTACTTAATAACTCAGGTAATAACGATGCAGCACTCTGTAAGCCGACAGGTAATTTATCGATATCTTCCTTATATACAGACCTAAACATTCGTAATATAAAAATGTACATAATTAAACACAGTTGAACCTGCACTATACCATTGCTAAAAAGAAATAAATTTCAATTTCTGGCAAACTCTGCCACCCATGATAACCTCTACCATAACAAACACTACAAACTCTGTAGATTTAATACCCTAATGACAACCTCTGTCAATTCAATCTTATCATAATTACTATTAGCATCTTTACCTTGAGCAATCTACTCTCAAAGCTAACATTCTAAACATTAAATCTTTTGTTCCAAATATACTGTTATATTTCAAAGATTTATTATAATATGCCCTTTCTGTGGGTAAATCAATCCAATCCTTAATAACATCTATGAAACAATTCCCTTTTGGGCATATCAACGGCCAAAAACTCGCAGATTTCCACAATGGAATAACAAGCGTGCCAGCAGCCTGGCAAATTATCATATGCTTTAAGACTCTTGGAATAAGGTATACTGGAGGAACAATCCAAGCATTCTTGCCAAACCAAGATATTGTGAAGGCATCAATTCCAGTCGAACTGGGACTCCAAAACCTAGAATAGAAAACATCACATTTATGATTATGCTCTGAAGCAAACACATCTACCTCATAAGGTCCCCATATTTGATCTAAATAGGTGAAAATTTCACTACCAATGGACCAATCATCAGAATCGACAATCCTACTTAAACAATCAGCTCTTTTGTAGCCACCATATACTTTATATGTTAATTTATATGTCATTTCCCTAGTACATACATACAGAAAATATATTTGTGTCTACTAATTATGATTATTTTTCACAATTTATAATATTTATATCTCATATTCACAAAATGGCTCGAGTGTTACACTAAGTCCATATCTTACTTTTAGTCGCTACTACATGCAAGTACATGTCCAAGTTTAACACGCTACCACATGGTCAATTTAGCCGCCATTGTGATTTTCTGAGTTAGGCGTTCTGTCTTTGGACATAGTTTTCTTTAATAAAACCTAAAATAATAATTCTCATTTATTATATTTATAGGTAAGTTATTTACTTGTATGTGTGGAATAGGTTTATAGTCATAATTAGGCTTGTCATCTTTTATTTACTTTGTAATATCGTTTTCTTTATCATCGGTGTTGCCCCCCTCCCTTCTTTCGCATAGACCCCATTGTAGGCCTATTACGTGCTTATTATATTAGATGGTTATTCCATCAATTATTTTGTTTCAAATTATCATTTAAGAGTGTTTTATCATTCAATCTTATGCATTCACATATGTTGTTTACATGTTCATGCTTATATTGTGTTGCAATATTTAAAGGTATAAATTGGTCCTTTTCTTTAATATGTAAATGAGACATTTAAATCCTTGTTATTTGCAAACTGCACAATCTACTTTGTTAGATATTCACCATATTAGAGCCTAGTTAAGTGTAATTAAATTATGTTGTTCACACTCAAAGTGTCTGAACAAATGCGCACATTATTAATACTTTATCTTAGGTTGTGTCAAATCCATGGTACATATTCATTATCCCTGTTGACCTATTAGTAAGAGTTAACATATAATGTTTAATATTTTATTAGGTGATATTTATACAAATAATTAATATGTTGTAAACATACATTGAATGTATTCAGAACTCCATAGTAGTTCTGTCTTTGGACATTGTTTTCTTTAATAAAACCTAAAATAATAATTCTCATTTATTATATTTATAGGTACCAGTAACGAAGCTCCTGGCTTTCCCATTATATATAATAACTACTGTTCCTCTGATCATCTCCTAGACTACAGGCTTAATTGATCTAAACTGTATTGAAAAGAGGCACAGGGTTACATGGGGGCTTGTCCGGGATAGCCAGCATCAGATAATTTGATAAAAGATGGCTTCGACAAGTAAAACCACTCCGTCATCTCAGAGTATAAGAAGAGATATAGAAATAGAAATAGAAGAACAAGAAAGCAGAACGCCTCCAGAAAATCATAATATGGCTCCTGCACCAGACTCAAATACCTCAGTGAATGATCCTATGAAAATTCAGTTAGAACACTTAGTGATGAGTGGTGTTAGGCTCAAACAATTCTCTGGGCTTCAAAAGTCTGACTTTAGTGAATGGTCGCGCCAAGCAGAAATTATTTTGGAAGATACCAGTATCTCTGAAAAAACAAAGAAACAAAAACTGTTATCTAGTTTACACTCACCTGCTATTGATATTATTCGTTCATTAGGTGATAACATCACATCAGAAGAAATTCGTTGTGAATTAGAAGAATTATATGGTTCAACTTGTAATGGTGTGAAACTCTTACAAGAATTCTTCTCTTTAAGAAAAGAATCAAATGAATCCTGTTCACAGTATTTAATGCGCCTTGGTGTCAAAATTGGCCAAGTGAAAAGACATGGTGGATTAAAGCCTAGTCAAGTTGACGAAACAATACTCAATCATTTCATTTCTTCGTGTTCCTGTGACGAAGTCAAGCAGTACATACATTCTAAATATATTGGAACTATTCCACCTCCATTAAATACTTTGATTAAAGAGGTTAGACGTGTTGAAGAAAATTTCAACTTACAAATTCCACCCAAAAAGAAGATAACTTCAGCAAAAATGTCATCTTCAAATTCCGATTCATCATTAGTTGAAGTAGTCAAAACATTACAGGTGCAAGTTAATCAGCTATCCAAAAGGTTTGACGAAAAGCCAACCAGGAAGCCTGCAAAACCTACAAAGCCTGCTGCTGCTTCTAACTCTAATAATAGTAATAGTAAAAGATTTTGTTACAAATGTGGCGAACTAGATCATATCAAAACAACTTGTAATAATCCTGAAAATCCAACCTTGGTATTTAAGCGGTTAAACCCCAAGGGGTTTCAGTAGAGGAACAGACTGAGACCCGTCAAATACCAGTATTTCGTTCCAACAATAGAAATCCTGTGAAACTTACTCCTAATCATTCTATTGAATTAGGACCTCATTCAGAAATAACTTTAGTAGGAAGTGTCTCAGAAACATTGAACAGTTCCATATTACCAAATAAAGAACTTTGTGATGATCTAGTCGTGAAAGAAACTCTTCTGAATAAGGGAAATAATCACATTCAGATTACAGTGCAAAATGTGTCAAAATATAGAAAAACTTTGACCTCAAAAGAAGTAATAGCTTTCATCCATTCTGGGAATGAAGACAATGTTGACATTTTTGAAAGTTTAGTAGGACCAGCCTGTGAAACAGAAGGTTCCATTAATGGTGTAAAAGTGAAAACATTGCTTGACAGTGGTTCTCAAGTAACTACAATAACTCGAGAATTTTATAATAAACATTTAAGTACTAATGTACCCTTACAACCAATTACTGACAAAACATTTTCAGTTGAAGGTGCTGGTGGACATAAAGTTTCTCTTGATGGGTTCATCCAAATTGATATAGGGTTACCGGAAGAGATGGTTGGTGTTGACTCTATTATGCCAACTTATGCTTTAGTATGCCCCGAAACACCGTACACACATGAAGTTCCTGTCATAATTGGTACTAATACTTTTAGACTATTCAGAGAGTTATGTCAGAAAAAATTTGGACGTAATTTCCTGAATCATCTTAAACCAGAAGTTGCTTATGCTTATGGAAACACTGATGACACTAATGGTAAAATTGCGAACTTGAAAGTCTTAAACAAGGTTGATATTAAAATTCCACAAGGACAATTTCATGAACTTAGAGCATTTTGTCGATGTAGTTCTCAAATAAATCGAGATGTTGTGATGATTCAAGAAGAGAATCCTTCTGAAAAATTTCGTGTGATAAACACTTTAATTCCTTCAGCTCATCATTCAAATAATATTCAAAGAGTGAAAATTCTTGTACAAAATATCAGTAACACAGACATTAAACTCCATCCACAAGATGTGAAAGCAGCCTTATATTGTATTGACACTATGGCACCTTTGAATTCAGTGAAAGATAATATCAACAGTTTTGTATGTCAATCTGGTACATCTTTAAGCAACAGTACTCAAGATTTGCCAGAAAATCAACAATCATCAAAATTAGAATTTGACTTTGGTTCTGAATTGCCTCAAGCAGATAAGGATAGAATTTCTAAAAGACTTCATCAATATTCAGACGTATTTTGCAAACACGAATATGATGTCGGTAAAACAGATGCTGTAGAACATTCTATCAAACTTATTCCTGGACCAATAGTCAAGGAAAGACCGAGACCTATACCTGCCAAAGACTTCGAAGATGCGCGTAGACATATTCAGTCATTGTTAGACGCAGATATCATCAAACCGTCAAACAGTCCGTATGCAAGTGCGATTGTATTGGTACGTAAAAAGAATAATAAACTTAGACTGTGCGTGGACTATCGCAAGATCAATCTAAGAACAATTCGTGACGCTTATCCGATTCCTAAGATCTCTGATATTTTCACAGCTTTACATGGCTCATCATGGTTTGTTACCATGGATCTAAAGATGGGGTTTCACCAAATCCCCATGGCTGAAGATTCAAAGGATATAACAGCATTTGTGTGCCCCTTTGGACTTTTCAATTTTGAAAGAATGAGCCAAGGTTTGACAAATAGCCCATTAACTTTTCAACGTTTGATGGAAAAATGTGTTGGAGACATGAACATGCGTGAACTTTTAGTTTATTTAGACGACATTATTGTTCATGGTCCCGATATCCAAACTGTTGAAGAACGATTGTTTAAGACATTAGAACGTCTTCGTGCTTTTGGTCTAAAATTAGATCCAAAAAAATGTACTTTTTTCCAAAAGTCTGTGAAACATTTAGGACACATTGTATCTGAAAATGGTATTACCCCAGATCCAGATAAATTATCAGCATTAACTACCTGGCCAGTACCCAAGACTCTAAGAGACTTGAAAAGTTTTCTGGGATTTACAGGTTATTTCCGTCAATTTGTGGATAATTATGCCAACATTATCAAACCTTTGAACAATCTTACTGCTGGTTATTTGCCTCCTAAGACTATAAGGAAACTCCAAGATCGTAACATGCTTAAAGGAAGAAAAGTGCTTAGTATGAATTCATCGATTGAAGATCAATGGAATTCAGCATGTCAACAAGCTTTTGACACCATCATCAACAAATTAACCACAGCTCCTGTACTTGGTTTTGCTGATTTATCCTCTCCTTTCCTGTTACATACTGATGCAAGCAACATTGGTTTAGGTGCTTGTTTATATCAAGTTCAACAAGGTCATCTCCGAGTCATAGCATATGCCAGTCGCGGATTGTCCAAAAGTGAATACAACTACCCTGCACATAAGAAGGAATTTTTGGCCCTTAAGTGGTCTGTCACTGACAAATTCCACGACTATCTTTATGGAGGGAAATTTACTGTTGTAACAGACAACAATCCACTAACCTATATCCTGTCATCTGCTAAATTAGATGCCACTGGATTTAGGTGGCTAGCATCTTTATCCGTATATGACTTTGATATTAAATACAGACGTGGTTTAAGTCATAACGATGCCGATGGGTTGAGCAGAAGACCACAAGATAAACCTCAAAGTGACCGAGAATATGAAAACATTTTGAAGGGTATTGATTGGCTTAAATCTAGAATCTCTCAATTTGATCAATCCTTGCCAAGTGATACAGTAAATGCAGTCATCAATAGTCATGGAATTCATGCAACTAAGCCAATTAGGAATTCTGTCACTCTTCATATGACTAGGACTGAGCATAGAGCATCTGCTTCTAAAAATACAGTTTCCAGTTTCAACCAGCCAGCCATAGAATCTCTTGCTGCTAAAGACACTGCTGTTCCAGATTTCCTAGCGAAACCTGATATGACAAATCAAATTTCACAAACAGTCACTAATGGTATTACAGATCAAGAATGGAATAAATTCCAAAACAAAGATCCTGACATTTGTTTGATTAAAAATCTTATAGGATCCAAGACTAAACCAACCAGAGAACAGATTACCAATGCTAATCCAGAATTAAAGATACTGTACCGTGAATTAGATAAATTCAGGCTTACAAATGACGTTCTTTATAGATTGGTAACTGATGCAAAAGGGTTAACTTTCCAACAACTGGTGGTTCCTCATAGCCATAGAAACCAAGCTTTAACTGGTATCCATGAAGATCTCTGCCACTCTGGTTCACAATCTACTTTACGATTGGCTCGACAACGCTTCTTTTGGCCGTATATGTCAGCATCCATCGATAAGAAGTGTAAAGAGTGTGAACGTTGTATACGCAGAAAAGCTTCTGGAGAAAAAGCTGAAATGGAATCCATAATATCAACCTACCCATTACAATTGGTATGTATGGATTTCTTATCTATTGAACCTGACAACAAGGGAATCAAGGATGTCCTTGTCTTGACAGATCACTTTACAAAGTATGCTATTGCCATCCCTACAAAGAACCAAACAGCTAAAACTGTTGCTGATGCCTTGTGGGAGAATTTGATTGTACATTACGGTTGGCCAGAACGACTTCATTCTGATCAAGGTAAAGACTTTGAATCAAAAATTATTTCTGAACTTTGCAAACTTGGTGCCATTAAGAAATCAAGAACAACCTCCTACCATCCTCAGGGAAATCCTGTTGAGCGTTACAACAGAACTCTCTTAGGTATGCTAGGTACGCTCCATAATAGTCAGAAGCAAGATTGGAGAAAGTACATAAAACCTTTAACCCATGCATACAACTGTACTATTAATGAGACTACAGGTTACAGCCCATATTACCTCATGTTTGGTCGCCATGCCCGATTGCCTATCGACATAGCATTTGGCACTGATCCTGATATGCACAGATCCAAAATGTCTACTAGCCAATATGTAGCCGACCTCAAAGACAAATTAAAATATGCCTATGAAACAGCACTCAATCAAGTTTTTAAGTCTTCAGATAAGAATAAAAGATACTACGATCAACATGCTTTTGCTGCAAGACTAGATATTGGTGATCGAGTACTTGTTAAAAATGTCAGCATTAGAGGTAAACACAAGCTCAGTGATCGTTGGGAACCTGGTGTGTATATAGTTAAATCAAAATCTGACGATGTTCCTGTTTATACAGTTCGTAGAGAAGACAATTCAGGTAAAGATAGAACTTTACATAGAAACCTTTTACTTCCATGTGGACAACTGTCTTTGGAAATGGAATCTTTGAAACCTTCGGAACCTCGCAAGGTCAAAACTCGTTCTCGTTCAAAATGTGATAAAGATGAGAGTGAAAGTAACTCTGAATCTAGTTCTGATGAAGAATACCTTTATGATTATAGTGTTAACTTAGATAATCAATATACAACTGAATCATTATCCAATGTGAATCTTCATGATACTAATTCTGAGGCTAGTATTATTGACTCTAATCTTTCTGCTGAAGCTGTAGAATTTGTGCCCAGATCTGATATTTTAGATAATGCTCAAATACCTGAGGAATCTAATAATGATGTGCAAAATTCTTCTCAGAGTGAAGTAGATGATATTGATAATATAACTGACAATCTTGTTGAAGATAACTCTAGTATTTCAGACCACAGTGATGTGCCTATAGAATCTCATGATCATTCCATTGTGGAAACTATTCCAATAGGAGAAGAGGAAATTACTCAAGATCCATCTGAAGATTCCACAGGTTTGCGGAGATCCACAAGATCTCATAACGCTCCCAGGAAATTCACGTATGATGAATTAGGAGAACCTTCATCTCAAGAAATCAATACACGTGTTGTGAGTGATCAAATGTGTAGTTCTAAGCCTTATCAAGCTTATGATATGTTTGTTTGGGCTTCATCATTCTTTAGACCTAAACAAACATTCGATACGGAAATATATGTGGTGTAATTTATAATCTTAATCTAGATTCATATAATTTGTGTTCATGTGCTCAAGTGAAAATATATGAAAAATATCTAGATAATCTATATCTGGAATTTCTTGGAAGGAAATTTTGTGATGCGTAGATTCATAATTCATTGGAAGGAAACATTGTGTTGCGTAAATATTCATGGATTCTAGGAACTATAATAAACAATAAGAATCTTATGACATTATTGACAATAATTTGTATTGTTTTAATTATATGTATAATTGTATTACTTTCGTAATCAAAATGTTTTGCAAGATAGCAGATTTTAACTTAAGTTAAACTTGTAAGTTAAACTCTTTTTTTCAGGAGGGGTGTGTGTAGCCACCATATACTTTATATGTTAATTTATATGTCATTTCCCTAGTACATACATACAGAAAATATATTTGTGTCTACTAATTATGATTATTTTTCACAATTTATAATATTTATATCTCATATTCACAAAATGGCTCGAGTGTTACACTAAGTCCATATCTTACTTTTAGTCGCTACTACATGCAAGTACATGTCCAAGTTTAACACGCTACCACATGGTCAATTTAGCCGCCATTGTGATTTTCTGAGTTAGGCGTTCTGTCTTTGGACATTGTTTTCTTTAATAAAACCTAAAATAATAATTCTCATTTATTATATTTATAGGTAAGTTATTTACTTGTGTGTGTGGAATAGGTTTATAGTCATAATTAGGCTTGTCATCTTTTATTTACTTTGTAATATCGTTTTCTTTATCATCGGTGTTGCCCCCCTCCCTTCTTTCGCATAGACCCCATTGTAGGCCTATTACGTGCTTATTATATTAGATGGTTATTCCATCAATTATTTTGTTTCAAATTATCATTTAAGAGTGTTTTATCATTCAATCTTATGCATTCACATATGTTGTTTACATGTTCATGCTTATATTGTGTTGCAATATTTAAAGGTATAAATTGGTCCTTTTCTTTAATATGTAAATGAGACATTTAAATCCTTGTTATTTGCAAACTGCACAATCTACTTTGTTAGATATTCACCATATTAGAGCCTAGTTAAGTGTAATTAAATTATGTTGTTCACACTCAAAGTGTCTGAACAAATGCGCACATTATTAATACTTTATCTTAGGTTGTGTCAAATCCATGGTACATATTCATTATCCCTGTTGACCTATTAGTAAGAGTTAACATATAATGTTTAATATTTTATTAGGTGATATTTATACAAATAATTAATATGTTGTAAACATACATTGAATGTATTCAGAACTCCATAGTAGTTCTGTCTTTGGACATTGTTTTCTTTAATAAAACCTAAAATAATAATTCTCATTTATTATATTTATAGGTACCAGTAACGAAGCTCCTGGCTTTCCCATTATATATAATAACTACTGTTCCTCTGATCATCTCCTAGACTACAGGCTTAATTGATCTAAACTGTATTGAAAAGAGGCACAGGGTTACACTTTCATTCATAGTTCTAGGTATCCATTCCATCTCTAGAATGACCCCATATGTCAAACACATACTGAAAATCTCAACTGCTATATTCTGTAATTCTAGCTTCATGCTACCTTTATTAACTATCGATATAACAGCTTGATTATCCGAAAACCACTTAACTCTCCGAAAGTGAACTACATGTTTTAATGACAACAAAATACGTCTAACAGCCTCTAATTCACGCCAAGTAGAACTTTTTACAGCTTCCTCAGCTGACCAGTAGCCATGCACTACCTCAGTGTATGCCTCAACACAATAACCACCATAACCTTCATCACTAGCATCTGAATAAACAATACGATCACAACATGGATCAAACATTAGCGGTTTCTCATTAATACATGTGATATTATTTGACCAAAATTCTAATTGATTTATACTAGAATCACTCAATGTGATCTTTGAGTTCCATCTAATAGCCAGTGCTACATCAATTGATAATGCCCTCGACATAATTTGCGATACATTTCCAATAACTATTGACATGGATATTATTTGTCCCACAACACTTGCAATCTTGCGAACTTCAACCACTTTGTATTCATCATAAATCAACCTAACTTGCTTAACACATCTCAATAATTTATCTATCCTTGTTTTGGGGATTTTCAAAAATCCAACATCCGTATTTACTATGACACCAAGCCAAACTAATTCTTGGGTCGGTTCCCAAGTAGACTTCTCATTTTTTGGAACAAAACCACTAATTATCAGATCATGCCAGCTTAACCTCTCTACTCACTACCGCAGCCATGTCCCTTTCCTCATGTGCACCAAATCCATCATCAATATACATAACAATACATTTACCTTCACTACGCGATTTCTTGATTAAACATCTACATATCTTAGTAAATAAATATGGAGCAGTGCTAAGACCAAAAGGTAGTACCAAAAATTTAAAGTAAACAGTTTCGTCACCGAATACCCATGAGAACCCCAAGTACTGTGTGTGCACGTCAGAAATCTCAACATGATGATAAGCTGCATGAATATCAAACTTGAATAACCAGGACGATTTATGAGCATACAACAACGCTGTACGAATATCTTCATACTTAATACCCTGTTTCTCAACACATTTATTAACTACTCTCAAATCTAATATTAAACGCTTTTTACCATTACTCTGAATTGACACAGACAGCGGATTAACAACTGTAGGCTTCAATGAACACCTACTGATAAGACCTCGCTTCTCTAAATCCTGTATAGCACTTCCTACAAATTCAGAATTATCAATGGCAGATCTATTATTTCTTAAAAACTCTGAACATGGTAAATCTGTAAATGGTATTCTGAACCCATTTCTAATTATATCTATAACAACAGGATTAGCTTCAATACTTTCCCAAAATTTAATATTATTTCGCAACCTACCCTTCACAAAGATATTGGCCTGACCTTGTTCATACTCATAGTAATCGTTAGTAAAACGTTCTTCACACGAAATCATATCAGAAACAATCACATTTTCAGAATTAAAATACTTATCTTCTATTCCTTCAGCAGCCTTCTTTCAATCCGGTTGTTTTACTGGTTGTACCATTTCCTTGTATATTAATGGATGGACATTCTCTTTTGAAGTGACCAAATCTTCCACGTGCATAGCAACTGCCTCTTGTTGGACGGGCACGAAAGGACTGATTCGTATAGGTTGTCGGAATAGTTGTATCATACGATGTAGATGGACCTTGAAATAAAGAACTAGAAGAAGAATCAAATTTCCGTCTTTTCGAAGTAAGAGATTTAGACTTTCCATCCTTGCGTTTCTTCAAGGCTCTATTTTCAGCTCTAGTAATACGTTTCTCATCATCTGAATCACTAGCAATAGGATTACTAACACACTGATTAACAGTTTCCCAGCCTCCCTCTGACGTATCGGCCAAACGAATCAATTTATTTCGACCATTCAGTTTCTCGTCCAAAGTTTCAGTCAACTCTCTAACTGAATCAATTTTACCATTATCAGCAGCTCCCCGAATGCATTTAATAATATCTTGTAACTCAACATTAAATTGATACTGAATCTTGTTACCTTTAAATTTCCACGTAACATCTTGATCGGCCTTCACTTTATCCAACTGCTTTCCAAACTTACTACTGGTTCCGTGGATCTCATCTCTCAAAAGTTGAAACTTCTGGTCAGAATCAGCCCTCTGGCTTCTAACTTCAGCCAAAATATCGGCCAAAGAAATATTTGAAGAATCCATTATCAAAATCAAAGGAGAGAACCAAAAAATAGTAGACCTATAAAATTACAGTGAAGAGACCAAGTAGTCAACGAAAAGTGTATAAAGATAATACAACTCAAGATTTAAACAAACAATAAGCAAGTAAAAATCCACGACCTAACACGACTGGCGAGTTCGACCTGAATGACTTATTCATGAACATGAACACTAATTACTTAACTAACAACTAATTACGTATTACTACGCAACCGAAGAGAAATCATTTTCCGTCTAATTCGGTTCCCTCAATCGATGGAAAATATATTTCTCAAAAATTGGGTGCAAATTTTCAAACTCATTTTTTTCGAAAGTTAAGATAAATGACTTTTCCTGTTTTCGCCTGAAAAATTGACAAAGTTATGATCATTTAAGTTTTGGGGTCGGCTTTTCACTTTTTTAATATGGTGATGGGGCAATGACCAAATCTTTGACAGGCTATAACTAAAATAGAGATGAAAGTTGCAATTTGCACTGCGTGTGCAGCAATTTGCACTGCGTGTGCAAATTGATGTAAAGTTATTATGTTGCAAATTTCAAGTTCCTACCGTTAACGGTCTGTGTGCCAAGATTATTTTAGTCTAGGCAAATTTTCGAATCTGGAATTTGAGGGCTCTGACTGCAGCATATTGACACTGCCAGTAAGGGGTGGTGCCATGATGAACAGAAAGAAATAAGGGCGACAAATGAATGAAATTCGACGATTTTAGAGAACGTTTATTTTGTCTTACCCCAGACATCAATGTGACATGTCGTTCATAATGGTTGATCTACTAAAATTTCAAAATAGCTTGACATTGTGAAACTCACTGAGTCAGCGCGTATTTTCATTGAAATATATTGAGGAAGTTAAAAACTGTGGAAAATTCTACAGAACTTGAAGGACGCTAGTCAAGCAAAACATCTCGACAAAACATAGACCTACGTGCATGTTCTTTAAAAGTACATGATACATCTGTTGATAGAGCAACATGGAACACCAATCAAGAAAAATGTCAATGAATTTCATAAAATTTTGAGGATTTTTTTATTTACCTTATTTAAACTTTAGTCCAGAACCCATTTTAAAACTGTTTAAAAATTGTTTACATGATGTCAGACAATGGTATAAATGATAGACAGTTGTGGATGATGTCAGACAGTGGCATATGATATCAGAAAGTTCTACACGATATCAGACAGTTGTACATTATTTCAGACAGCGGTACATGACCTTAGATAGATGTACATAATCTCAGACAGTTGTACATGGCCTCGGACAGTTGTACATGATCTCAGATAGTGGTACATGATCTCAGACAGTGGTACATGATCTCAGCCAGTTGTATATGCCCAGGCACAGATGTACATGACCAGAGACAATGATACATGATCTCAGACAGTAGTACATGATCTCAGACAGTTGTACATGATCTCAGATAGTAGTCCATGATCTCAGACAGTGGTACATGATCTCAGCCAGTTGTATATGCCCAGGCACAGATGTACATGACCAGAGACAATGATACATGATCTCAGACAGTTGTACATGATCTCAGATAGTGGTACATGGTCTCAGACAATGGTACATGATCTCAGCCAGTTGTACATGCCCAGGCACAAATGTACATGACAAGAGACAATGGTACATGATGTCAGAAAGTTGAACATGATCCCAGACAGTGGTTCATGATCTCAGACAGTAGTCCATGATCTGAGACAGTGGTACATGCTCTCAGACAGTGGTACATGATCTCAGCCAGTTGTACATGCCCAGGCACAAATGTACATGACTAGAGACAATGGTACATGATGTCAGACAATTGAACATCATCTCAGACAGTGGTTCATGATCTCAGACAGTGGTACATGATCTCAGACAGTGGTACATGGTCTTAGCCAGTTGTACATGCCCAGGCACAAATGTACATGACTAGAGACAATGGTACATGATGTCAGACAATTGAACATCATCTCAGACAGTGGTTCATGATCTCAGACAGTGGTACATGATCTCAGACAGTGGTACATGGTCTTAGCCAGTTGTACATGCCCAGGCACAGATGTACATGGCCAGAGACAATGGTACATGATGTCAGACAGTTGAACATGATGTCAGACAGTTGTACATGGTAATAGACAAATGTGCATGAAGTTGGATAGTTGTACATGATGTTGAAGTTTCTCCTTGTGAAACACAACATTAAAATTATCATCGCAAGATCCGTATCTATATTCTTACTCACCCACCGTGCATGTTGGGAATCCCAAGCCCGTTTTCGCTCTGATAATTCCAATGTGTTTACTAAACAGGTAGTATATTATGTACAATATGTTAATTGTGTAGGCCTATACGTCAAGTTAGTGAATTTGATACCATCAACCCTTTTTTATGTTTTTTTTTTCAAATGTATTTTAATACACCAACAGTAAAATGTGGATATATTATTAATATTGTGGATATCACCAAGTCAAAGGCGTCTTGCTACTCGAAATTGTCAACAATCACGATCTCTGTGTCCGACTTTATGACAAACGTGTCGATTTGGATTTACCTTTTGTAAATTGTCCATTCACGTGCAGTAACATACCTCAATCACCAGCTTCTGACGTGTATGTTTCACAGCTCATCCGCTATGCCAGGGCTTGTTCAATTTATGAAGACTTTCTGGCTAGAGATAGAGTTTTGACTTTGAAATTACATCAGGGTTACTTGACACATAGACTTCAAACTTCATTTAGGAAATTTTATGGTCGTTATAACGAACTTGTAGACAAATATAACAAATCTGTCTCTTGCATCTTGGCTGATTTGCTTACTCTTTTCGAAACACCTGATGGTACTTCTGTTTGGTGTAGTCCACGACTATACAACTATTGCTCTCGATTTTGCAATGTTTTTGGATGCGATTTTGATTAACGGAAATGTTTATACGGATTTTTATTTAGCACGATAGATCGAGATATTCAATTGTTGCACAATGAATTAATCAATTGGAGTATGTTGTCCTTGTCTTAGCATAATAAGCCAATTATCGATAGTTTGATCTAAATTATATTTCACAAAGTAACGTTTTAAGCATGACGTATTCGGCTGTGTTGGCGTGGGTCTCTGGAGTACATGTATATATTCGAATACTTTACTTATCTTTTCCCTTCAAAGATTCTATTTTTATCCCCAACATAATAGGCTATAACGTAATGGGTAAATCCAGTAATTCCCCAATATTGCAAAAAATAATTCGTGAACGAATTAAAAAAAAAATCTTCCGCTTAGATTAATATATAAATAAGACGAATTGAAATCGGTGTCAGTTTGGTAAAATATATCAAAATTAAAAACCTTGTACGAAGTTTAGTTATAGTGAATAGTGTGAATATTTACAAATTCTACAAAATGAATGCGATTGAACTAGGTTCCGTTAAATCTGATAAGGATGGATATTTACAGATACTAGAGGATTCTGCAGCATATGATACGATATACTTCGAGACGAATAACAGCCAGCGAAGTTTTGATTATAAACCCTCACCCCCGCCTTTACCTGTCATTTCAAGACCCAGCATTGAAGGTTGCAGTTGTGATCCTTATAAGATGACAACAATCCTACCCAATAATGAGGTAAGAATTTAGATTCGGGGAGACAGGGTTTGAATCCCCTATAAGTACAATCCAATGGAAGAACAAATGCCGCATTTGGAAATTTGACAATGGAAGCGGACTCAGGGGCGGACTGGGGCCGTGACGCGGCCATGGTTTTTTTCCATTTACCGGCCCACTTAAGTGTGGCGGGAAAAGCACCAACCCAGAGCGTAGGGGTCTTAATAGGGGCATTTTCACGTTTTTGCACACGGGGGGGGGGGGGGAGGAGTCTAAATTCCAAATTGAGGCCGAGCGAAGCGAGGAGAATTTTTTTTTTTACCTTTTATTTGGCTTAAAAGCATAGATTTAGTATAAATTGTACTAATTTAACGGTTTCTGACGTGGACTATGTATGTTTTATAGTAAACGTTAATGGGTTAAGACATTTTTGATTTCGTATTCTCCCCATTCTTTCAAAAAAAAGAAAAAAAAAGACAAAGATAAGGGGGGGGGGGGGGGGCTTAAGGTGTCCTCCCAAGATATTTTTTGAAAAACGACTGCCATAAAGGTGATTTCCTAGCGCCGCCAGCGGATTTCGGCCACTTTCTTTTGAAATTTTTTCAAAATATAAATATTTTTTTTTGTCATTTTCCACAAACCGGCCCCGTGCACACAGGCCCGCATGGCTTTAGCCATGTAGCCATGCGGCCCAGTCCGCCCCTGGCGGTTATATAACGTATACCTTCAATTAAGAATTGTTCTTTAGCTAAAAACGTTGTCACATTTTACCGTCTCATACATGTACGTGCGTATCATGTGCATACTGTTATTCGCGTTCGATTGTACATCCGTAACTGATTTATTAAGTAGATGAGTGAAGATAGAAATAGAAAATGAGATTTCTTGTTTCAGGTATTTTGAAGGGAAATTTATGATTTCCGTTCATTCCTAGTATATAAGTACATAATATTCATAGGTCGGCCCAAATTTTGGTTGCGCCTACGACTACGACGAATAGTTTTCAGACCTTTTTAAAATAACGCTCATCTCATACCTACTTTTTTGAGAAAATATTTAATAGACTTTAATTTTTAATTTTTAATAGGTGAAAGAGAAGGAAGAAAGAAAAAGAAAATGGAAGAAAACACACACAATTGGAATATTGGCAGCACTGCTGGTTGTTGTAATAATTGTTGCCGTTTCCGTACCAATTTCATTACATTATCTGCATTATACAGCAAACCAGGGTAAGCATGAAAATAAAAGAAATTTTGGGACTCAGAATCATATATTTCGTTATCGTGTTTGAATGGATAGATATTAAATACAATGTCAGTTCTACCATAATGTCGAACTATATAAGACCATAAGACCTTTTCGAAATACTGGTGGTTATTCTCGAGGTTTGCCATGATTTTGGACGAGATTTTTGTTTACCGGAATTGTTTTGATTGTACAGATTTTTAATATCATCTTAAATAAATTTTTTTCTAGTAAATCGAGTGCCGTCTCCCCAATCTGCAACTTATTCTCCAAATAATGGAACATCGCCAGCAGTCACAGCAATTGAAACAACACCAGCTATCGAGACAACACCAGCAATCGAGGCAACACCAACGATTGAGACAACACCAACGACTGAGACAACATCAGCTATCGAGACAACACCAGCAATCGAGGTAACACCAACGATTGAGACAACACCAACGACTGAGACAACCCCAGTAATCGAGACAACACCAACGATTGAGACAACACCAGCAATCGAGACAACACCAGTAATCGAGACAACATCGACATCCAGGACAACACCAACAGCAGATAACGCAGATAGTTGTAGTCCCGAATCACCAGGAAATAGATGTTACTCCTGTACCTGTTCCAACACTAATTGCCCCGCGAATGGAACGATGAATACAATCAAAGTTGAAGCCGATGGATTATATGAAGATTGTGAGGGTGTTTGTTTTACTGAAATAAGAGGAGATGATAGTAATAGTAAGTAGATAGATATTTTATTGAGTTAGATTATAGTATAAAACGGCCCTCCGTTAGCCATCTGAACGTAGAGGAATAATGCAAGGTATTGTAAAGGATCAGGTCGGGAGGGAATCTGAGGGGGATGGGGAAGTGTGTAGTTTTGCCTTGAAGGTTAGTTTACAGTGGTATGTTTTCCCAGATCAGCGGGAGAACGTCCAAAGACAATTATTCAACATTGCAGTTATCCCAGCTGTAAATGTATTTTTCTGAGAAAATGTTCCAAAAATGTTATATCTTCACTTTTCTTTCTGATTTCAATGTTAACCTTTCAGACTGTATGACATTTACAGAATGAAATATGATTTATAATGCAATATTTGATTACTTCACCTGAGTAAAATAAAAGAAATGACATATCGGATGGGTAAATAAATAGACTGATAAATTTATATACACCTAGACTCTTAAGGTGGAAAAAAGTAATATATCGTTGGTACTTTTATTTCACATTGCATGACGTTTTCAACTTAGGGTTAGAAAAGGGGACGTAAAGCTCCATTTTATTTCATTTCAGAAACTCATCGCGGTTGTGCCCCTAAAGGTAATAAATGGAAAACACATCAGGATTATCCTATTGGGTGTTCTCATATAAAAAACAGTTATGTATGTTTTTGTTGTGGACCTTACTGCAATAATAATGATACGACCTCGATAGTCCCGCCTAATTTCTGTGTATAAATAGTTTTAAACTCGAAGAACTATATTAATTTGTTACAGTCAGATTTCATATTGCTTCGCTACTGTGCGCCAATAAAAATCTTCAATCAAGAGTACCCTTAGCAATTCTACCGGCAAAATTTCGGTTTATCATGACAGAGTCATAATATTAGCCTCGAAAATTAATGAAGAATGTGCTGAGCGAGCTCTGCCAAGGCAAAGTGGGACTGGATGACATCCAGGCTAGTATAAAATATATAACTTATAAGCCTGCGTCACAACGTTCCAAGAAAAATATTGTATAGTGCCATATTAATAATATTTCAATGGAACTCTAAAAAGAACAGTGTTCGACATTGGTCGGCGTAAGAGATTCAGATCGAGGAGGCGTTTGGAAGAAGCATTGAGATGGGGCAATAAAAGGCCTCACAAGTAAGTGTTTAGGCACTGTATTAAAGCTAAAGTATTAAAATATTACGTGTAATGGAATGTAATGTAATCTAAGTATTGTAGTAATGTAGGCTAATGTAGTAATTTAATGTTGTAATGTAGTGTAATGAATTCTGTTAGAGTAATGTAATCTCTTCGGTAACGTCATATAGTAATGTAATGTTGTAATGTAACGTTTTCTGTTACGTAATGTATTCTACAATACAATGTATTCTGTAATGTAATGTATTCTTTAATATAATGTTGTGTAAGTTTTTCTGTAACATAATGTAATATACTGTTATGTTATGTAATACAATGAAATGGTAGGTAATGTATTCTGTAATGCTATTGTATGTAATGTAATTTAATGTAAGATATTCCTTATTAAACAGAAAAATATATATATTTAATATGAGTTCCCTCCCTTGAAGTATAAAAATGTTTCCCGACCAATCAATATAATAATATCATTCAACCTGCAAACAGCCGCTCTGCCGCACCCATAACCGGGTTGGGGTGAGGCGTTAAAGGTTCGAGGAGTTCGTACGAACCACCCCTTCAAAACAAATAAGTACTGGGAATGTTCAGTTTTGTGGATGATCTATTTTGGTCTTGAATTTATGTAAATAGCCTTCAGATTTACTGGAACAGCACAAAAATCACACAATCCCTTCAATTATACCCATACCGTAACAGTTATCTTTCATTTTTTATATGTTTTCTATATAAGACATAGTCTTACTAAACGACGAGTCGTAGTTTTGACTTTCAAACGCTGATATTTATGGATACACATGGATTTGAAGGCTTAAATTTTGGAATTTAAATTTTTTGAACATTATTACGGTTTAGATAAGCTAACAAATTTCAGGTTCTAAGACTAAAAGTTTTTTGGTCGAAAAGTGAACATATCCCTTTAAAGTCACCGTTCTGTTTGAAATGTAACTGTTAAAGTTGAGTATCATACGAAACTTCTTTCCTAGCTCCATATCCGATAGGTAGAATTTCTCTGTTGATCAGAATGAGTTGAGTATATGATTGATTCGCGAGTCCATATCAACCCCCTCAAACACCCCCACCCCCACACCCCTCCCTTAATAATTCCTGGCTACGAGTCTGCAGTCAGTGATTGTCATTTTTTATGACATTTTTTATGACTATTATTTCCCAAATTTGTTACTCCCATTAATGTAAAGTGAATTAAATAAGATAATTCGAAGAGGATATTGTTTAAATCGCGCTGACATTTCTATTAGATATTAAATATATATGAATTGCGTTTTAAATGAAGTACATTGTGTCATTAACCCCGTTTTATAATTTTCGATGTGAATGGGCCGACATAGGAGGTTGATTTTATATTCGGCTATTGTTGAATATTGGTTGATGCAAGACGTGGGTGGTCATACTTCCATTTCTAGATCTGTAACCTACAGATGTGTGTATATTACTGCGATAACTATACATATTGGGTAATACATGTATGTACTGTATATTAATGTGTTAAGTTTTAAAATTGAATTTCAAAGTTGCGGAATAATTTTTGAAAAATTGCGGAGTATTGCACTTTTATAAAGTTTCTCTACAAACAGAATTAATCAGTCAACTAAGTGTACTAAGTAAGTGTGTAAGTGAAATCATGGCATTTTATCGGCAGACGTAAGGATTAGTATAATTACGATAATTGTTCTTAGCGTCGTGTGCATGTTTCTACTGGTGAGATAATTAAAGCAGAGTGTAGATCTATACAAGATCAACAGTTTGAAATTATACAATATTTAAAGAGGTGGTAGAAAAGAAATACCAACTATCCATCGCTATGTTCTAATAGCAAATCCGACATCGAATTTAAAAAAAAATACTTGGATATTGTAGTCACTGAACGGACATAGTGTAGGCCTATCGTCACTTGAAACACCATCATTTAATACAATTTGAGTAACAACTGTAATAACATTGCAGAGAACCGAATATCAGATATTTTTAATAGAAAGTGAAATTCCACTATTCAAGCAAGTATTAGACGAATGTCTACCTTTAACCTATTATTACGAAGTTCTTTAAACGTGCACTAAAACACGACATTAGAATGACAAATTAACGTATCAGTATAATTGACTACATTGTTACAAGATTGATATTGGACGATTTGGAAACAAAGGTTTAAAATTTGATAAGTCACAGCCGTTCTTGATGGCCAATCTATCATTTAGCACAATTACTTTATCAAAACAGGAAGGAATAATAAAACAACATTTATAGAAGTTCCTGTTTGTGATTTGTTTCCATGGAAGTGAACATCTGGATAAGTACAAATAGTGAAATGATTTTAATAGAACCGGATCAGGAATTGCCACGCCGTGTTCCCTGGAATACTAAGGATGAAGAGTTAAAAAGAAAAGAAAGTCGAGCTAAGGTAAAGAATGATATTTAAAAATTGAAATTGACATGTTAAAGGACAAAATTAAATGACTAATTCGTTTTACAAGCTTGTCCGATATCATAGCGTAGAAAAGAAATTCAATTTATATTATTAGAACAAAAATAAAGATTTTAAAGAAATTCTACATTTTAGAATGAAATTTTTTTTCAAACTTCTTATGATTATATTGGCTTCATGTATATGCTCAGTGGACCTACCTCTCAACCAACAAATCTATTAAACTAAGTGATGATTGAACACCGGTAAAATTGTTCTAAATCTTTTTCAAAAAGTTTAAAATTCTAACAGATTTGTTTGAAACAATTAAAAATCATTGCGTCTTTTTTTTAAAGGACGTTTAACATCTAAAGTATTGACATGCCGAAATACCATGTTGTCGAAAATGTTGCTAGTGTATACAGGTTCGGAAACATTCAGTAACAAGTTGCACAACATGTTGTCGAACTGTTGTTGTTGTGTGTGTGTGTACAGAACGAAACCAGTTTTTCGGCAACATGTTGTTAGTGTGTATTTCAGTACTTTAGACATACATTATAAAAACTAAAATTTGATATTATGAAAACAGAAAACTGTCATGGTGGTTACCCGATCGAAAGCGGGTAATCTGCCTTTTGTTTCCATTTTCCTCCTTGAATGCAAGAACTTACATTATGAATGATTCTGTCGACCTGTTGTAGATGAGATCTGAGTAGGGTATTGATGAATGCCAGAGAATATATTGTTTTCTAAATTTTACATACGTATCGTGGACTGGACACTTATTACACCAATTTGCACCTTTCCAATATTCAATCAGACGTCTGCGATTCCAGCAATTCCACTTAAGTACTGTACAAACTGGCAACATGTTGCCGAAAAGCCATGCTGTCCAAAATGTTGTCAGTGTGTACAGTACTTATAAGTGAAATTGCTAGAACCATGTTGGCCAACGGTGTCGAAATACCTGGGCAACACAAAGTTCGACAACATGTTGGGCAACTTCTTACTGAATGTTTCCGAACCTGTATACACTAACAACATTTTCGACAACATGGCATTTCGGCAACATGTTGGCCAACATTTTGTCGAAAATGTTATCAGTGTATACAGTACTTAAGGATACCTCAATACAATACCTTTAAGTACTGTAAAAACTGACATTTTCGACAACATTTTGGCCAACATGTCGCCGAAACACCTGGGTAACACAAATTTGATCCGGTACAGACACGACACCAGTTCGACAACAGTTAGATAACATGTTGGGCAACTTGTTGCTGAATGTTTTCAAGCTGAATACACTGACAACATTTTGAACAACATGACTTTTCGGCAACATGTAAATCATTGTGTACAGTATTTAAAGCTCTTGCAATTTGCGTCACTTGAACAAGCTAGAACATTAAATTTTGAAAAATGATGCGGTAACAAAATTCAACTCTTTCAGTTGAAAACTAAGGGATAGCCCTGTATCGAAACAATATCAGCCACTGTGTACCTAGACAATGACATAATTACGCCACTCCTCTCTAATATAAAGATGATGTTTTTATCAAAATATTGGGCAAGAATTAACTTGAAAGAAGAAAAGTAGGTCAGGAGACTAGCATGTTGATACAAGATGATAAAATAAATATATCACAGGAAACTGAGACCTAAATTTATATCTATAATTATCTTAAATTTCTAATTTTAGTAACTTAGTAATATTTATAGTACATATTGTAATATAAACGTACAAAAAACGTCTTCTAAAATTTCAATAAACCTCTTGTGTTAAAACAAATCTAGTAATGATGTTGCAGATTCTCTCTTTTATTGGTAACAATAATGAAATTGTTAAATGATTTTAACGTTCTTCTTCTATTCTTCTCTAGTCCTGCTTCGTCTGATACCTTGACACTATTGGGTACTTTTTTGCATATAACGCAAGTTTAGGCCTATAGATGGCAGCGGGACGTGGTGTATTAAGTAGCGTACACACTGACAACATTTTTGATAACATGTTGGCCAACATATTGCCGAAACATCTGGGCAACAATAATTTGGTCCTGTAAACTGTAAACCAATGTTGGGGAAACTTGTTGCACTAACAATTTTTTCGACAACATGGGATTTCGGCAACATGTTAGTTAACATGTTGTCGAAAATGTTGTAAGTGTGTACGCTACATAAAGGGGCCATAAAAAATCAAATCTTGTGTTTCAAAAAATGCACAGGCCAGAGAATCAATCTCTACCTAGCCGAGTCGTTATTATATGAGATGTTTTAACATCTAGGGTTGGAATTAATATTAAAATATGTTCAAGGTTGCCTTATATTCCTATTAATGCAGCTTTCTTCATACGTTTGTGCTACTTACTCTTTTTGATGATATTTTGTGACTTTATACATGTTATCCTTTGCCCAGCCATCGGTTGTGATTTTATATGTTATGGACAATTAACAGTTGGCAGTTGACCTACAATGACAATAATGTGACAATAAAATCGTCTGACCGAATGAAAGTTGAATACAAAGACCATTAAATAATATCTTTGAGAAGGAAAATATATTTTGCGTCTAAAATTGATCAAATCAATTTAAGCTTAATTTCATTAAAAATGGTTTTGTACCAGATACAATTTTTACATAATAGTTTGGGTGTGTGTATCCCTTATTAAAATCACACGTGAAACACCTGTATCTCATTACATAACTTCCGAACAGTTTCATCATTTTCTATATATAGTAACTTGTATATAATGCTCTGAATGAATTTGAATGCCTCTTTATCTGCAGTTGTATAATTCATGTTAACACGTGGCACAACAGTTATGAAAGTAATACAAACCAACTTGGTACAACCATTTAACTAATATTTAGACTTTATAGTCGAATTTTTCAAAATGAATATTAAAATGAATGCTAAGCCTAATCACATTTAAAGGATTAGAAATAGCTGATTAGATGTGATTTGAAGACTTATCTAAAACATTACAGCCTTTTAATAACGCCCACATGAAATGTAAAGCGTATTGGCGTCACCGCCGTCAACCCTGTCCGTTGGTCCGTCCGCAATTGCTCGGAAACACTTGTTTGACGGATTTGGACGAAACTTGGTGTGATTGATCATAATATTAATCACCCAATGTTGAACCCTATTGAAAATAAGCATAATCAGAAAATATTGACTATGAATTTTTGAATTTGCTCTTGAAAATGGGGTAAACACTCTTGATTGCAAGATTCTTTACAGATATGCAGAAAACTTGGTTCAAACCCAACAGTTCAAAAGAGGTGTATGACTTCTTTCGTGACTGTCAAATATATTTGTTTAAAATCAAAGCTACCAGTGGGCGTATATTACCATGCCTAGCAAGCTATCGAAACGTTATTTAACAAACTGGTGTTCTACGTTCGTGTGTGTGTTATTTCCATGTGAGAACCTTACACATTGCTTGCTTGTAGACTACACCTATATCAATCATATTGATATAAAAAAAAACATATATCTTTTTACCAATATTTCATTCAGGTATACAGCCGTTTAAATACTTTCTTTATAAGACAAGGTTCAAGGCTATTTTTTTTTTGGCTATTGTAATTCGGGAATATGCAATAACAACCTTCTTTTTAAGTTAATGAACTTTTAATTTACTTGGGTAGACGCCCGATTTAAAGTGATTGTAAAGGGTTTTTAAAATTTTGTACGTGTATCGAGGACACTTAAAGCATCAATTTGCACCATTCCAATTTTCAGACGTCTTTGATTCCAACAATTTCAAATGAAACTAAGCTTTTGATGATGTCAGGGGCCTTCTCTGATATATAAGCACATTTGCGGGGGTTTGGCGTCATCAACCACTCTATTAACATCCACTTGAAACGTATCAGGTGTGATTAAAGTGGAATTGCTGGAGTCACTGACCTATTATTGAAAATAGGAACAGTATGAATTAATGCTATCCTGTCCCTGTTACACATACACCTTTTTTAGAAAATCTTTTAATCGCAATAAGAAACATTCAACCATTTCGCCTAGACTTGTGTTACATCATGGAAATCTTTATAAATAAAACCTAGTGAATTATATTATTCCTTATTTAGCAGTTTGATAAGTAAAGTTTACCTTTACAGTAGTCCGAAACATTCTGATTATTATCATACATCTTTTATCATACATCCTATACATGTCTTATATTCAATTCACAGAAAGTACGTCTCTTTTACGATATTTTTCGGCAATCCGAAGATGCGAATCTAAGAAGAAAGACTTCATATTATCTTGATCTTGATCTTAATCAGTGGCGTTTCTACGGGTCTGGCCCGGTCTTGCCGGATTTTTAGATTATGTTTTCATAAAGTGAGTAGGCCCTACTCCCATCGATGGTGCAAGACACATTTCATAAAGATCCTGATAAAGTCAAATTAAATTGCTACCACAATCAGAACATATCGGACTATATTTTTAATTGCTATCAACTGTCAATAGGAACGTTCTATTTACAATAATTTTATAGATATGATTTACTTTAACTTGGCCTGAATAATCTCAAGCCTGTGATTGGTGATAGTTGACTATTGACTATCTTTCTATTCATAATTTATATTCATGAATACCTCTCGCTATTTACTCTAGAATGTGTGTATGGAAGGGGAACGAGTTGCCCCAGTTCGATAAATTTAGGTTCTGACGAAACTTTTCTAGTGGGAAAAATGAAAAGTGTTTCTGTAGCAGTTCATTTAACTCATATCCATGGAAGATTCAAGTTCGATATCGTTGGATGATAAAAGTTTGTCGTCACGTGGTGGAGTGTTTGCTAGAGTAATAAGTAGGCTCAGTGTAAGACGAAAATCTCTGTCTAGTGATGTACGACGATCATTTCGCCGCACTCGGAAGGCTTATTCGTTGGACCAAGGAGTTCTTCGATCGAATCTCGAGCTACGATCGTCGCAAGAACGATTTTTGGGGATTAAAAGACGTTTGAGTCGTGAGACGTCTGCTCCGACGTTTGTACAGGATCGCAGACAATCGGATGTTTATCTGAATTATTATGAGGTAAGTCATTAAGATTATAATGTGACATGTGCTATTAATGATTTGGCATTTAAAAATGAATCTTTAAATTCTTAACAAATCCAGGTTTTAAGACTAAATTGGGGTCGTTTTAAACAAGGCCAAGGATAAGTTTAAAGCCTGGCAGTTAAAGCGCAAACCTACAGGATTTGCTGCTATTGAACACATTTTATATTGGCCAAACAAATCGAAAGCATTTTTAAATTTCTAAGAAATAAAGCAGCGCCGCAAGTGATGCTTGGTCTTGGATGAAGGACTACATCCTAAGATCTGTAGGCGTTAAACAATTAACTGTTAAAAAGATTATCAGTAACTTTAATCTTCATGACCTTGATCATTGTTCTTAGTCTATTACTACTCCTACATAAATATCTTACTATTATAATTTCACGTTGATATCATAATTAGCCTACATAGTGTGAGAGATAAATGATATGCCCAATTATCAACAATTAAAATATCAGATTAAAAAAATTTTCGAAACACATTACCTACTACGGAAGAATGTGACACAAGACTTCTCATCAAACTTTTAATCGATGCTCAATTATCAACAATTAAGATATCAATGGGAATTTAGTATACGGTACTTTTAGTTACCGAAATGTAACACAAGACCTCTCATTGTAATCTTATTATGTTTATGTAGTGTGATAACAGTGACTCAATAATGATAATGATGTACTTTTGCACTGATAAAACTCAAGTCTTTGAATGAATTCAGTTCCAAGATCTGATCAGTCAACCAGTCGTGTTTCTAGACTGGGCCAACCTTCTGGGCCTCATTAGTGCAGTGCTGATACTGGAGAGATGATCCCACATAAATTATGTGATACCATCGTACCATGTCAGACTACTCAAACTAGCAAGCCAGTGAGCTACGCATAACGCTAACGACAATGGTACACTCCAGATAGTGTGCTCAACAAGGTATGAACCAAGGAGCTTATCTAACTGCAAACAGTACTGTTTCGGCCTCCTGGGCCTCATCAGTGCAGTGCTGATACTATATATAGCCACCTCAGATGATCCCACATATGTGATACCATCATACCATGTCAGCATATTATCCCATTTTTCTAAATATTATTTTCTGCTCAGATATAAAACGTTATTAGTAAATTACGATATTGAAATTCAAGATATTTATAAGAATTTTTCAATTTATATATTTATATTAGAAAGAGCAAGTCAATACTGTAAAAATTCGAATGTATTATCACAAATAAGCTAGAAAGAAAAAACATAATAGACTACAAGGATTATCATATAAACATCATATAAACATTTCACATGTATGTATATTGTATATATAACTTGGCACAATGCTAAAGTAACAATACAACCAAATGACCATGCACCACTCCAATTCTCTTTATCAACTGATCGGTTGACATTGTGTTACAAGCCGCCAAATTAGTAGTGCCTTTTAAAAGGAATATGTTCACGATTCGGTCAATACAATTTTGGTCCCGGCATTTTGTTAGCCTATCTAATCCGAAATATGTTCCCAACTCTCCCTCGAAATTTAAGCCTTCAAATCTCTGTGTATCAATAAGAAAACACATATACATGTATATACAGAAAAAATAAGATAAATGTTAAGGAAAAGAAATAAATGAAGGGATTATGCGATTTTTGAACAGTTCTAGTAAATCTGAAGGCTATTTTCTTAAAAATGGATCCTCGAAAATGCTGAACATTCCCCTTTAAAGCTATTTTGTTTCTTTAACCAATTTTAACATGATGAAAGATAAGATGAAACTTATAAAATTGTATTTCGAGCAGTTAAAATATAAAGAAACTAATTATTCAAGTCCATTTCCAACAATCAGATTTAAGTTTGGGTTATTAAGAAGCTAAAAATGCTGCCCAAATGTATTTAAGTTTAAGTAACATTTCTTTGTGAATTATTTTGCCTTTAATGAAGTGCATATCATTTGCGAAATTTGTAGGAATCTTTGTACACCTGTTCTATAATTATTAATTATATCGTTTATATAAACTGGACATAATGTCAATACTAATCCACTTATGTTGATATATTAATGTATCGTTATAAATCAAAATATTTGACTTATATAATTGATCATGAGTTTACAAATTTCGAGTTGAGTTAAAGGTGGTGAACAATAGACATTATGGGATTTGGTATTGTTTTTTGATAAAATATTTCAATAGTTTTTATTTTAAGTCTCGTTTCTGAGACCATAGGCGTACGTGACGTGAAAATCTGAAAATGTGAAAATCACTGGGTGGCAATTGCACCCCAGCCCCCAGCCCGTACGCCTTTGTCTGAGACTAAAGTACGATCGAATGTATGGTGAACAACCTTAATTTAAATTTTATGTTTTTTTGTCTTGCCCCAATAACCTATTGAAATGCCTTGTTTACTAAATACAGGGTGGAGTTTCTATCACGATCTATATTTTGTAAACATTATGGAAATTTTTCAATCGTTTTGTTAGAAGAAATCTGATAATAAATAATCAAACAACGCCTTTAAATAATCTGATAAACAACCTAAATACCACGATAAGAAAACATATAATCATGACTAAAAAAATCCAAATTTATACTTAATCAGAACTGTTCAAGTCTGTTCTATATTGAGAACGTTATCAAACCTGTACTATATTATATCGACAACAGTATCAAACATGTTCTATATATATTGAGAACAGTATCAAACCTGTTCTATATTGAGAACAGTATCAAACCTGTCCTATATCGAGAACAGTATCAAACCTGTTCTATAATGAGAACAGTATCAAACCTGTTGAATATTGAGAACAGTATCAAACTTGTTGAATATTGAGAACAGTATCAAACCTGTTCTATATATATTGAGAACAGTATCAAACCTGTTCTATATTATATTGAGAACAGTATCAAACCTGTACTAATATGAGAACAGTATCACACCTGTACTATATTGAGAACAGTATCAAACCTGCTCTATATTGAGAACAGTATCAAACCTGTTCTATATATATTGAGAACAGTATCAAACCTGTTCTATATATATTGAGAACAGTATCAAACCTGTTCTATATTATATCGAGAACAGTATCAAACCTGTACTAATATGAGAACAGTATCACACCTGTACTATATTGAGAACAGTATCAAACCTGCTCTATATTGAGAACAGTATCAAACCTGTTCTATATATATTGAGAACAGTATCAAACCTGTACTATATTGAGAACAGTATCAAACCTGTCCTATATTATATTGAGAACAGTATCAAACCTGTCCTATATTATATTGAGAACAGTATCAAACCTGTCCTATATTATATTGAGAACAGTATCAAACCTGTCCTATATTATATTGAGAACAGTATCAAACATGTTCTATTTTGAGAACAGTATCAAACCTGTACTATATTGAGAACAGTATCAAACCTATCCTATATTGAGAATAGTATCAAACCTGTACTATAATGAGAACAGTATCAAACCTGTTGAATGTTGAGAACAGTTTCAAACCTGTTCTATATTATATTGAGAACAGTATCAAACCTGTTCTATATTGAGAAGAGTATCAAACATGTTCTATATTATATTGAGAACAGTATCAAACATGTTCTATTTTGAGAACAGTATCAAACCTGTACTATATTATATTGAGAACAGTATCAAACCTGTTCTATATTATATTGAGAACAGTATCAAACATGTTCTATTTTGAGAACAGTATCAAACCTGTACTATATTGAGAACAGTATCAAACCTATCCTATATTGAGAACAGTATCAAACCTGTACTATAATGAGAACAGTATCAAACCTGTTCTATATTGAGAACAGTATCAAACCTGTACTATATTATATTGAGAACAGTATCAAACCTGTCCTATATTGAGAACAGTATCAAACCTGTACTATATTATATTGAGAACAGTATCAAACCTGTACTAATATGAGAACAGTATCACACCTGTACTATATTGAGAACAGTATCAAACCCGTTGAATGTTGAGAACAGTGTCAAACCTGTCCTATATTGAGAACAGTATCAAACCTGTCCTATATTGAGAACAGTATCAAACCTGTTGAATGTTGAGAACTGTATCAAACCTGTTGAATATTGAGAACAGTATCAAATCTGTCCTATATTGAGAACAGTATCAAACCTGTTCTATAATGAGAACAGTATCAAACCTGTTGAATATTGAGAACAGTATCAAACCTGTTCTATATTGAGAACAGTATCAAACCTGTACTTTATTTAGAACAGTATCAAACCTGCTCTATATTGAGAATAGTATCAGACCTGCTCTATTTTGAGAACAGTATCAAACCTGTCCGATATTGAGAACAGTATCAAACCTGTCCGATTTTGAGAACATTATCAAACCTGTTCTATGATGAGAACAGTATCAAACCTGTTGAATTTTGAGAACAGTATCAAACCTGTTCTATAATGAGAACAGTATCAAACCTGTTCTATATTGAGAACAGTATCAAACCTGCTCTATATTGAGAACGATATCAGACCTGTTGAATATTAGGAACGGTATCAAACCTGTTCTATAATGAGAACAGTATCAAACCTGTTCAATATTGAGAACAGTATCAAACCTGTTCAATATTGAGAACAGTATCAAACCTGTTGAATGTTGAGAACAGTATCAAACCTGCTCTATATTGAGAACGATATCAAACCTGCTCTATATTGAGAACGATATCAAACCTATTGAATATTAGGAACGGTATCAAACCTGTTCTATAATGAGAACAGTATCAAACCTGTTGAATATTGAGAACAGTATCAAACATTTGAATATTGAGAACAGTATCAAACCTGTTCTATATTGAGAACAGTATCAAACCTGTTGAATGTTGAGAACAGTATCAAACATTTGAATATTGAGAACAGTATCAAACCTGTTGAATGTTGAGAACAGTATCGAACCTGTTCTATATTGAGAACAGTATCAAACCTGTTGAATGTTGAGAACAGTATCAAACCTGTTGAATATTGAGAACAGTATCGAACCTGTTCTATATTGAGAACAGTATCAAACCTGTTGAATATTGAGAACAGTATCAAACATTTGAATATTGAGAACAGTATCAAACCTGTTGAATATTGAGAACAGTATCGAACCTGTTCTATATTGAGAACAGTATCAAACCTGTTCTATATTGAGAACAGTATCAAACCTGTTTTATATTGAGAACAGTATCAAACCTGTTGAATGTTGAGAACAGTATCAAACATTTGAATATTGAGAACAGTATCAAACCTGTACTAATATGAGAACAGTATCAAACCTGTTCTATAATGAGAACAGTATCAAACATGTACTATATTGAGAACAGTATCAAACCTGTTGAATGTTGAGAACAGTATCAAACCTATCCTATATTGAGAACAGTATCAAACCTATCCTATATTAAGAACAGTATCAAACCTGTTGAATATTGAGAACAATATGCATTTAGAACACCGAACGTTTCCGACTCAAACTATCGAGGTATTCCAATCCGGAAATGGTTTGGATTTATTCGAACAACGATTGGTTAGTTAACCACATATTTGCCTAATCCACTTATAGATTATAAGATATAGAACGTGCTATGTATGTTTGTTTATAAAAGGTAGGTCGGTTGTACAGCTGGCTATCCTTAATTTCACAACCCTATACACGACCATTTCTATAACGCTTGATTTACATTGATAGACTTATACGAACACTGTTATGGTGATATTTGGAAAATTAAGAAAATCTTTTAGGAAAAAATTAGCACAAAGTGTTTATATTCAGAAAAGGAATAGCATTAGACCTTCAATACAGGTAAATAATATTAGATAACAAATTATCATATTTTTTATGATATAGATTATAATGACATGGTTTAGATATTAGCATAGTTTGAAAATTAACATGTTACTACACGACGTTTAAAGAGGTGTCAATGTTAGTTTAAAGAGGTTTCAATGTTAGTTTAAAGAGGTTTCAATGTTAGTTTAAAGAGGTTTCAATGTTAGTTTAAAGAGGTGTCAATGTCAGTTTAAAAGTAGTATTCCATTGTAGTATATTTGAAGTAAATTTTAATGATGTCATAGCGTGAAGTAACATTCAATATTATGAAGTATAATTTAATAATGTTATAATATACAACTTAAAGTAACATTCATTAATGTTATGATGTGGAGAAACATTCAATAATACTATAATGTGATGTAGGTTTTAATAATGTTATAATGTAAAGTAACAATAATGAAGTAACATTCAATAATGCTATAATATGAAGTAGCATTTAATATTGTTATAATGTGAATTAACATTCAATACTGTTCTAATGTGAAGGGGAAAATTCAATAATGTTATAATGCGAAGTAACATTCAATAATGTTATAATGTGGAGTAACATTCAATAATGTTATAATGTGGAGTAACATTAAATAATGTTATAATGTGAAGTAACATTCAATAATGTTATAATGTGGAGAAACATTAAATAATGTTATAATGTACAGTAACATTAAATAATGTTATAATGTGAAGTAACATTCAATAATGTTATAATGTGGAGTAACATTCAATAATGTTATAATGTAAAGTAACATTAAATAATGTTATAATATGAAGTAACATTCAATAATGTTATAATATAGAGTAACATTCAATACTGTTATAATATGACGTAACATTCAATAATGTTATAATGTAAAGTAACATTCAATAATGTTATAATGTGAAGTAACATTCAATAATGTTATAATGTGGAGTAACATTCAATAATGTTATAATGTGAAGTAACATTCAATAATGTTATAATGTGGAGTAACATTCAATAATGTTATAATGTGAAGTAACATTCAATAATGTTATAATGTGAAGTAACATTCAATAATGTTATAATGTGAAGTAACATTCAATAATGTTATAATGTGAAGTAACATTCAATAATGTTATAATGTGAAGTAACATTCAATAATGTTATAATGTGAAGTAACATTCAATAATGTTATAATATAGAGTAACATAATGTGTAAAGTAACATTTAATAATATCATAATATGGAGTAACATTGAATAATGAAGTAACATTCAATAGTGTTATAACATGAAGTAGCTTTGAATAATATTAACATATGGAGATTATTGAATAATGAAGTAACATTCAATAATGTTATAATATAACGTAGCATTCAATAATGTTATTACATGAAGTAACATTTAATAAGGTTACAACATGAAGTAGCATTCAATAATGTTTCAGCATGAAGAAGCATTCAATAATGTTATGATGTAAAGTAACATTCAATAATGTTATAATGTAAAGTAACATTCAATGCTGTTATAATGCGAAGTAATTATACTGTTATAATATACAACTTAAAGTAACATTCATTAATGTTATGATGTGGAGAAACATTCAATAATACTATAATGTGATGTAGGTTTTAATAATGTTATAATGTAAAGTAACAATAATGAAGTAACATTCAATAATGCTATAATATGAAGTAGCATTTAATATTGTTATAATGTGAATTAACATTCAATACTGTTCTAATGTGAAGGAAAATTCAATAATGTTATAATGCGAAGTAACATTCAATAATGTTATAATGTGGAGTAACATTCAATAATGTTATAATGTGGAGTAACATTAAATAATGTTATGTGAAGTAACATTCAATAATGTTATAATGTGGAGAAACATTAAATAATGTTATAATGTACAGTAACATTCAATAATGTTATAATGTGAAGTAACATTCAATAATGTTATAATGTGAAGTAACATTCAATAATGTTATAATGTGGAGTAACATTCAATAATGTTATAATGTAAAGTAACATTCAATAATGTTATAATATGAAGTAACATTCAATACTGTTATAATATGACGTAACATTCAATAATGTTATAATGTAAAGTAACATTCAATAATGTTATAATGTGAAGTAACATTCAATAATGTTATAATGTGAAGTAACATTCAATAATGTTATAATGTGAAGTAACATTCAATAATGTTATAATGTGAAGTAACATTCAATAATGTTATAATGTGGAGTAACATTCAATAATGTTATAATGTGAAGTAACATTCAATAATGTTATAATGTGAAGTAACATTCAATAATGTTATAATATAGAGTAACATTCAATACTGTTATAATATGACGTAACATAATGTGTAAAGTAACATTTAATAATATCATAATATGGAGTAACATTGAATAATGAAGTAACATTCAATAGTGTTATAACATGAAGTAGCTTTGAATAATATTAACATATGGAGATTATTGAATAATGAAGTAACATTCAATAATGTTATAATATAACGTAGCATTCAATAATGTTATTACATGAAGTAACATTTAATAAGGTTACAACATGAAGTAGCATTCAATAATGTTTCAGCATGAAGAAGCATTCAATAATGTTATGATGTAAAGTAACATTCAATAATGTTATAATGTAAAGTAACATTCAATGTTGTTATAATGCGAAGTAATTATACTGTTATAATATACAACTTAAAGTAACATTCATTAATGTTATGATGTGGAGAAACATTCAATAATACTATAATGTGATGTAGGTTTTAATAATGTTATAATGTAAAGTAACAATAATGAAGTAACATTCAATAATGCTATAATATGAAGTAGCATTTAATATTGTTATAATGTGAATTAACATTCAATACTGTTATAATGCGAAGTAACATTCAATAATGTTATAATGTGGAGTAACATTAAATAATGTTATAATGTGGAGTAACATTAAATAATGTTATAATGTGAAGTAACATTCAATAATGTTATAATGTGGAGAAACATTAAATAATGTTATAATGTACAGTAACATTAAATAATGTTATAATGTGAAGTAACATTCAATAATGTTATAATGTGGAGTAACATTCAATAATGTTATAATGTAAAGTAACATTAAATAATGTTATAATATGAAGTAACATTCAATAATGTTATAATATAGAGTAACATTCAATACTGTTATAATATGACGTAACATTCAATAATGTTATAATGTGAAGTAACATTCAATAATGTTATAATGTGAAGTAACATTCAATAATGTTATAATGTGAAGTAACATTCAATAATGTTATAATGTGAAGTAACATTCAATAATGTTATAATGTGAAGTAACATTCAATAATGTTATAATGTGGAGTAACATTCAATAATGTTATAATGTGAAGTAACATTCAATAATGTTATAATGTGAAGTAACATTCAATAATGTTATAATTTGAAGTAACATTCAATAATGTTATAATGTGAAGTAACATTCAATAATGTTATAATGTGAAGTAACATTCAATAATGTTATAATGTGAAGTAACATTCAATAATGTTATAATATAGAGTAACATTCAATACTGTTATAATATGACGTAACATAATGTGTAAAGTAACATTTAATAATATCATAATATGGAGTAACATTGAATAATGAAGTAACATTCAATAGTGTTATAACATGAAGTAGCTTTGAATAATGTTAAAATATGACGTAACTTTTAATAATATTAACATATGGAGATTATTGAATAATGAAGTAACATTCAATAATGTTATAATATAACGTAGCATTCAATAATGTTATTACATGAAGTAACATTTAATAAGGTTACAACATGAAGTAGCATTCAATAATGTTTCAGCATGAAGAAGCATTCAATAATGTTATGATGTAAAGTAACATTCAATAATGTTATAATGTAAAGTAACATTCAATGCTGTTATAATGCGAAGTAATTATACTGTTGCAGCGTGACGTAGGTTTCAGTGTTATGATTTGAAGTATCATTAGAATGTGATGCTAATGAATAAGATAGATATTCTAATGCTTTGTCTATATTTATCTCGTGACATTTGGATCAAAATATAGGACTGAAATAATTATGGTTGGTTATCTTTATATGAAATAGGAAAAGTACTCTGTTTATAAGGTATTTCCTTCAGATAACGATCTATAAATCATGCCTTTCATCAACTAAAAGGCATTTAAAGTGTTACAAACATAACATTAAACCTATGCTAGTTCCATCTTATTGAAGCTAATTAGAATCATGAGTATTGAACAGTGGCGAGATACATCCTAACGATTTCACAATTATAAGAGTGGGGGGGGGGGGGGGGCGGGGGGGCTGTCCTGAGTCTGTTGAACGAAGGTATCGGTTAATTTACATTTAGATGAAAAGTAAAGACGCTTAATGAAATTTTGATATATGATAAATTGATAAATATATAATACCTAGTTGGTTTACAGACGTTAATCCGATTCAACAATAATAGGTTACCGAGCCCGTAAAAATAGTCAGCAAAATAGACTTGACCCACAGCCCTCTTTAAATCTGGGTTGTGTCAAGTTATCAAGTCATTTTTTCAACAAGGTTTATAGACCCCCTATTGTAAATATTGATAATATAAAATAAGAACACGATAAAGTTGGTTAAAAAGAAAAAATATAACATCTTTTAACTAATAATATGTCGTTTACTTTTGACGATTCATTTGGCGTGGATATATTCGACGTTGATTCCGTAATAACTTCGGTTTGCTTCTTTGCATTTCTGTTTTTAGGTGTTACGGTTTATTCTGGTGTACAGGTGGATTTGTATTGAGAGCCTTAAAGGATATACTTAATCGAGCATAACTAGGTCGCTAATATTGTTTGCATTATCGGCCTTATGGTTTAGAAAAAGAGTGCATTTTCGATGAGTCGTCATTACATACCAAGTGTTTGCTATGTAAACTTTCTGTGTGCTCATACGGAGGTTGTTCCGGACAAGATCATGCTTATGGATTTGTTTCCAAAATGTATAATATACAATTTGAAAGTTGTCTTGTTGTTTTCCAGCATGAAGAAATTTATCGAGGTATTTTGAGGACATTATTACATCCACTAGGAGCACCAGATCATCACATAGGAGTGCGACCTGGAGATCTTATTGATCATATACAAGAGGTATGTTCAACTTATTCCCGTATAGAACTCAATATTCGAAATCTCACGCTTATATACGACCGGATTCTTAGCGATTGCCTGTTAATAGACCGATTAAACACGTATGAAAAAGATAAAACAATACTTTTGTAAGACATTTATCCTACTTTGTGATTGGTCCCACGTATATATTAGAGAGAAAGTGTGTGACTCTGAGTAAGACCATGTTTAAGGTCCTGTTTAATATCGATATACAATTAATGAGGATGCTTTAACCGAGAGGCGGGGGTGTTCAAATCAATTAATTGAACTAAATGCGCTCTTTTGTACGTACGGTAACAGGTACAAGGTGTACTTTTACTTTGCTTACATGTTTGCTATGAATTGATAACAGTAAAATAACTCTATGGTTCAACGATTCTGCATAAAGGAATACCTATATATGCAATGTTATCATCAGTTGATCAGTACGTCATGAATGAACTTTGACCCTTTATTTAAATGCAGGTTTTTGAAGTGGAGCGAGACGACCATGAAAGATTTTTACGAGATGAAATCAGAAATAAAGTAAATATAACTATCTACTTATTTTGTTTTCGGATTTTAAATTTGTTTAACTTTTGATATTTTTTGTTTGTGGTCCAAACCATTTGAATATTGTCTTTGAAAATCGCAATTTCCAACCGCATTTAACCATACTCATAAACAGAAATGAACTGAAACGTCTACTTCGAGATGTATTTCGAATCTGCACACATAGAAGCAATATTCAAATCCAGAGCTTCAAGAGAATCTAATTATGTTTATCTGTAGTCCGAAACTTGTTGACTATTTCGCCAGCCTCTGGCAGCTATTTGGACGGAATCTGCTGCATTAAAGGGATTGTAAAGAAAGAGGTAAAACTGTGTATGTGTATCGGGGAAACTGATAGCATCAATTGTCGCCATTCCAATTTCCATTCCGACGTCTGTGGTTCTTGCAATTCCACTAAAACTAACGCGTTTTATGACGTCACTACCAATGATCTACAGGAAGCTACTCTTACTTAATGTCTATGCAGATCTATATCAGTGTCCCGGATACACATAAAAAGTTAAGAAAACCTCTTTACAATCCCTTTAACTCTATGACTCATTCCAATAGAAATCATCATCCCAATGTCATACCTTTCTCCTTTACTATGTACGGAGTTAAAGAGAATAACTTGACCACGGGAAGGTGATTAGAAATATATTAAGACATTACACTGCCTTATTCTTAAGCAAAAAATATTTTCCATTCATGAGGCCAATGTGACACCTATTGTCTTGCAAATGCCCAATTCTGAGCATATTTAAAAAAAAGAAATGTGATAATTTTCAGCCTCGTCAACTATTACTGGGAGTTAGAGTGGTGGAAGCGAAAGATCTGGAAATACAAAGTCAACACAAAGGTAAGCTCTGGTATAAATTTCTCTCTGAACTACCAATAAGAATTAAAAGTTTTAAAATTTCTAATCTAGCCAAGAATAGGATTAATTTTTGATCATTACGTCATGAAATAAACGAATATATTGTCATCTATGAACTAGGCTAGCAAATTTAATTCAGCCATTTTCATTCGTTTCAGATTATAAAGCCTATTGTTTACTTCAATTAACATCAGCACTGAAAAAGAGTTCTAAAAGCAGCTCCAGTTTATGTAAATCGGCTCGATCATCTCCGAAAAATTCACCGAAAACCTCACCTAAATTAAACCCTAAGATACCACTTGGTAAACTGAGTCCAGTACGATCATCAAATTCATCACCTTGGAAAGATCGAGATAAAATCATGAAAACTCAAATTGTGGCATCCAGTGACCAGCCATTGTACTGGAATGAGGAATTTCACATGTAAGAAATATTATACTCCAGATACCAATTGTCTTCAAAATTAGGTTCACATAGATTCAATAAGAAGTGTTCTGGTCGCCGAATACGATGTTATAGCACAACTTTACTGGGAGAAGGTCCGACGATTTCGATTACATTTTTTTGAAAGAATTCATTGAAAGCTATTGTAGTTTAAATTCGAAGAGAAAAATTAAGTGTAAATAGGCGAGAGCAGCGACAGGTTTTCTGTCATCGGAGTGGTAGCCTCTGAAAATACCTGGTTTTACATCATCTCTTCGAATTTGGGCATAATAGTGTCCGTAATTAAGATGCAAATTTGATTTGTGAAATAACTATTGCTTTCAGTAAAATATCAGAAATGTTAACAGATGAATTACAAGTATATATTTTCACACAAGAAACAGTCAGTGAAAAATCTGACAAGACCAAAAAACTAAAAGGGTAAGAAGATATTTCTTTCTAGTAAAAACTCTTAGATTGGATGTAATTCAGTATATTTGTTACTTTGAATAACACAATATCCACTGTATAAAAATATACTTGCCAATACCGATTCTTCCAATCAATTGCAGTTAAAGGCAAAATATCAAAATACAAAAGGTGTTGTAATTTTAAAAATGGGATTTTCGAGAGATCTGTGTGAAGATATCACTGTTTTGGATGCACTAATCGTCACAAAAACGAAATGGATTTGCTGTTGAAATATTGCTATGATAGCAGTCCAAGTTGTAATAATTGTTATTATTATGTATTTTAAGGTTATTTAAACGAAATGATTCAGAAAAGATATTAGATGTGAATGGTGGCCATGTTGTTATTCCAATAAGAGTGAGTACTATTGTTTAGGAGTGTCTGCTCTTCTGCAACTCTAGGGTTAATGAGGACGGATAAACGCCATGCAATGTGCTATGAGGGAAATTTTGCCAGGACAGCGGCATTAGCTAACTCTTATTTTCGATTTCCAATTGCCGAGGGATCTTAAACGTAAACAGCCTGTAGCACACGAGGTCTCGGTTTATTGTCTCATCCGAACGACTAGGCGCGTGTTCCATGTCAGCCCCTCCGACCTGCATCACTGGCAGGGGCATACATTATAGTTTTGATCAATGAAGCAATATCATATATTCGGCTTCTATATTTTCTTTTGTCATATTAGCGCATCCTTGGGTGCTGAAACAATGCCATGTATCATAACCCATTTTGCTATTTTTGTTTTAGTGACTATTTATTTGTATATTTCTGTAGGATATTCCTGTACAAGGTATTGATGATTGGTTTAATTTTTTACCAGTAAGTGGTGATAAAACACAACCAGTTGGTAAATGTCATCTACAACTATCTTTATCACATGTACAGGTACGTTTATGTTTGCGTCATGTTGCTGTTTTTGTCACAATCCAAGGTCTTCTATATCTGTAGACTCGGAAGGAGTTTCCTTCTGATAACATTATAGCTACTCCAAATCAGAATCGTACCGAGGGATCAGTTCACCGGACCGGAGGTGTTTAGGGTCCTGCGAATTTTGAAGAAATCTTTTTTTCTTATTTGACTGAAATCCAAGAATAAAATTGAGCATAGTTAGATATTACCCCTTGAAACCTGGAGTTCCGATAGATGAATACGGTTAGTGTATATTGACTGTTAATATTTCAGGGAAGTCAGTATATGTCATTATTCTCAGCTGAAGATTATCATCTAGTTTCATCACAACTTTATAAATACTGTTTACAAAACGTTCAGGTAAGTTCCTGTCTTTCCGGAGCGGCATCCGCTAGTCCTTTGTTTTGCGTGTCATATCATTGTTATAATTTGCTGTAATTTTAATGAGTATTTTTCTGTACGGACATAATTGGACAATTATTTTTTTTATTTTTGTTAGTCGGAAGGTAAAAAAGAAGTGAATCTACCAGAGAAAAGTCGTAAGATATTGGATATATTTGGTAGTGCTAATAGAATCTCAACTCTATCTCAGTCCATTATGTAAGTTGATATCATATTTTATAGCAATTTCGATTACATGTTTGATTCGTTTATCTCTAAAACTATCGTGATCGTGATTTTGTGAAATTAGGTTGATTGGTAAAGATAAAGATGGTAGCAAATCGACTTAAAGATAAAACACTATTTGAAATGTTTCATTCATATTGTCCATCTTATTTTAGGGATTTAACTGTGTTATTAGAATTAGCTAGTGGTAGTGATTATGAATTGATAAGTGACAGTGTCTTAAATAAGGCATTAACCAATGTTCAGATGACCTGGATGGCTAAACAAGTTGGTGATGAAGCTTTTGCTGAAAGGATGCCATTGAGCGATGCCGAGGTAAAAAGTTTATAAGCTACAAATAAATCTATTTTACCATGTGGATTCTATTTTGACCTGACATCTTGTGTGATAAACTAATTATTCAACAAGAATGGGAAAATTACCCCATTCAATTGGCGTGCAAGAGAAGGATAAAATCTTTTGCATTTGCACAAAAATAAACAACTGAATAATTGTCAGAGATGGCTATGGTTCCAATGCCATAATACTTAAATGTGGCACCAGTCAAGGTATACTCTTCTATCCACTTGGTGCTGCATTTCATCGTGAAATATTTCATCTTTTGAAGAGGCGACCATGTATTACCAATACAGTAAGTTGTTATAGATTATGGACATGGTTTTGTTATTAGATTTAAGCTACATGTAGACTTACATGGATATCTTATTTCCTTACAGATCTGTGTATATAGAACAGCAACTAGAAACTATATAGCAGGTATAAGTGATAGATTAGATAAATTACCTTGCTTATTCCCACCTTCAACAGAACATCTAGCTATCTTGAAATCAAAATTAGGGTGAGTAAATTAGCCTTCCTTCATACCATTAGAGATATATAAACAAAATCAATGCATTTGCCAATAACCAAAACACAGATCTAAAGTGAAATTAGCTTTGAACATGTAAAGCTATCTTATGAGATATATTAGATGACATTTTAGAAGCTCCTTAAAACGAATTTTAGGGATTAATGAATAAAATTCCATACAAAAGCTTTAGCCATCACCTTTTTTGGTAACCACAATTACTGGACAAGCATATGACGAGTAATCGTATAATTATTTTCTTTATTTACAGGATTGTTGTTGATTTGTTAGAAATGGATTTATGGGATTCAACTATTTGCCCCGGTCAGGATTTAACAGAACGATTAACTAGAAAATTACAGGTAAACAATTTATTGAATAGATATCAGTAGTAGCTTCCGGTAGATCAGTGGGGGTAATGTCATAAAACGCATTAGTTTAAGTGGAATTACAATAACCACAGACATCGGAAATTTGAATGGCGCAATCAGTGTCCCCGATACACATACAAAGTTTAGAAAACTTCTTTACAATCTCTTTAATGATTAATTTAGTTTCCTTTTAAGTGGGACAATTTTACTCTGTATCTATTAGGAGTTTTCTAATTATTCTATTTTTGACATGGTATAATTTCAGGATGATATTAAGGAATGGTTAAATATTAATCTATCATCAGTAACAGAGCATGAGTTTATCAAAGATCCTGTGATAACAGAATGTACAACATTAACAGAAGTAGTAAATAACCTCACATCACACTGTACTCAACTTGGTGTTATAACCAAATTTTATAACTCATTTAATATCAAATATTACAGAATAGTTATATTGATAACAGAAAACTTGGTGAGTTTATTTCCCCCGTTGTTTATTAATTTGTGTTATTGTGTTTACTGTTAAGAAATATTTGGGTGTTAAAGTTTGCACCATAAAATAGACTCACTTCCATTCAAAATATATTGCCATTTGTCTTTACTACTAATATCAGTTTCATTTCACTCCTATTTATATTATTTACAAGACATTTCCTTAGTTAGATATATTCCAATGATTAATTGGCTCAATTTTATGGGACTGAAAAAAATTAAATAATTTTTTTAAAAGAAATTGATATCCATTTTTCTTTCCGTTTCAGTTGGTAAAGGAATTACGTCATCAGATGTATGAAATGGATAAATATCAAAATAAATATCATTATTATCCAGAAAATATCAGTTTCTCTAGTCGCATCTCACTGCAGTTGTATTTCGCTGTTAGAAAATATTACGATATTGTGAAAGACTATTTAAAACAGAGGTTAGAACAAAATATTTGGATGTCCACTAAATGTAAGATTGATAAATGTATGAAATATTGAATAATTGCTGTGTTTTCATTGCTTTTCATTGATGCTTTCATAAAACTGTGCAAGTTTGGTGCTAGGTGCAAAGTCTTCTGGGCAACTCATTGTATTAATTCCTAATTCATTTAGTCCTTCGTTATATTTTTCAGAGATTTATTCAGAATATCATTTAGTCATTACCAGACATGGTTTGAGAATAGCTTAATATTTTGGTTACAAACATTTAAAACAGAATGTATGGCTAGAGTGGAGAAAGCTTTAGAAATAGAAAAAGATGTAAGTATGGTCAAAAGATACAAGCCTGGCTTGGATTCCAAACATTATAGATATCAAACTTAAAGGCTGTTTTCCACGGGACGATTTCCTTCGAGCGCTTTTATTTTGCGACGAAAAAAACGCTTCGCGCGAAAAAAATCGTCCCGTGGAAAACGGCCTTAACGGTCTACGTCAAAGTTACGCTGGCGCTCTGCAACAGGTTATGGTTCACGGAAACTGCCGAGGATTGTCAATGCATAGATATATTACTCACTCAATGATGTTATATACAATGCATTATACTTCACAATTGGTAATTTTAGGTTGTGTTGGTGACATCATTAGTAAAGTTCTCAAATTCATCAGTTGACACATTATCCTGTTTTGCCAAGGTAAGTAATAAATTGATATATATTATTTATTATTACTAATTTTGGGTTACTGTGGTTTTGTTTTTAGTCTGGATTGGCAACTCTGTTCTATTATGATTAAGAAAGAAGATATACCAGTATTTGAGTTTTTTAATATATTTGTTTAGGACACATTATAAATCTCCTTTTTACATATCTGTTTACAGATAACAGAAGAATGGAACCAGATAGATTTTCAGATGCCAGATTTAGCCATGATGGCTGTCACCAAGATAACTGATGTAAGTTGAAATATTATTTGATTGAGAGAAATTAGTCTTGCTTCCAATTACGAACAATTACTTAGTTTTAAAAAACAGACGTCAAATTGTCATCTACCAACTAAAAGTTGAAACTCGGTAGAGGTTGACCACTGTTAGAAATGTGAATATCGCAGTTTTTTTTAATTTATTGTCCAGAAGAGCATTATACTTTATATTTTAAAGCTTATGTGTCAGCTTATAGACAGTCCATAGTACAGAGAAATATTTCTATTTCTAGATGATATGTGAAGGAGCTGGTATGTATGCTGATAAAATTCATCGTTTATTAGAGAGAAATTGTTATTATGATGATCAACAAGAACAGTTTGATGTCACAGATAGGGTAGGTTAACTTTATCTTCACACACTGAATTATAAAAGGTCACTAATAGGACTGATGTACGTTCATGACTAGGGCTAGTTAATATACACATAGCTTATAGTTATAATTCATATAAAGTTCTATACATTACAGACATAATTTAATTCAAATTTTGCAATCATGATAATACAAATGTCAAAAGTTCACATTATATTTGAAATGTGTAGAGTAGCAATTCATTACTTAAAACACAGATACGTATACCATATATTTCCGTGTATAATGCGCAGTTTGAAATTTAGTCATACAAAATTTGTGCAGTTTTGATATTGCTCACACAATAACCAGATAAATAAATTTTATGTTTGTGTTTCATTTCAGCTGTGTATAACGTTAAATAATATAGAACATGTGAGACAATATTTAAATGAACTACCAGAATTATTAAACTGGCATTCCGTGGCAGAATCATTATCATTAAAACATGAAAACCCATTAATAGGAAAACAAAGTTTAAAAACATTAAAAAGACTAATTTCCACGACTCAATGTGATATCTCATTAAAAAGTAAATATTTATTACGGGAAATTGGAAGTAAAATGAAAGTAAACATTGAACAAAGTATGATGACTCTGAGAAAACGGCCAGAAAAACCATCGGTAAGTTTAAAGTTTTTATCAAATTTGATGACAGTTGTAAACATTTTCGATGTCCCTTCCTTAACCCAATTTAGAAATACATCTCTAAATTCTTTGATTGTCATTTAGTTAGGGTGGTTAATAATTACTATTGCCTCTAAACGTTAAGCAATCGTATCCAGGTGTACAGTTCTATATATGTTCTTTAACGATACATTAGCTGATAATTACAGATACCCGGGGGTTAAAAGTCGTTAATTTCGAGGGAGAGTTCTGAACATTATTACGGATTAAATTATTAAACAGTAAACAATTCCAGGTTCTGAGATTATGATTTTATTGGTCAAACGGTTGGTCAACATATTCCTTTAATTTATCTTTTCAGTCGATAGATGAGACATTATTTTATTTATCAACTAACTTAGAAACACTGAATACTCGACTCATGACCTCTATTTATCCTCAAATGTTGGAAGATCTGTGGAATGTAGTTTTAATAATATTTGATAACCAATTACTGGTCGGGGTATGTATAATATCATATTAAATGATATACTTGTAACTTATATGTAAATATATGATTGTGATTTAAAATAATGGATGGTTTATTATAAGATATTATACTGTTTTTTTAATACAAGCTCTTAGAATGAACAAAAAATATAATGTTCAAACTGGGTCAATAGGAGTATATATTCACCAGGGGGCTTACTATACCTAATTACCTAAATAACCTGATAAAGCGAGAAAACTATGTTTATATACAATAATTGAAAAACGCTTACTAAAATTTTAAGCGTTTTTAAATTATAATCTGTAATTGTATGGAAAATACAATTTATTTGGGTTTATTTGATTCTGTTAGTATACTTTGGACACCGTTGATGAATAAATACTCTGATTGACCAAGTTTGAGAACTTAATTTTAAGAGGATGTATCGCTTCATATAACAAAGGCATTATAATATTAAAATTTGATTGGTTTATGTGCGCAAAATGTCATTTCATTATGATACAAAGTAGGCCTACATTGCCATTCAGAAATATTCAAATCTTGTTAATGTGGTCAATGAGATTCAATAAAGTTCATCTGGTGCTACAGGAAGACTACTGAAATAATTATGTTAGAATATAATATTGTTATGTTTAAGATATGTGTTAACTATTTGTTTTTCTATCAACAGGAATCTCATGAATACTATGAAAATATGAAAATGGTAGGTAAAAAGATTTGTTGTCCTTAATTTGAAAACTGCTCCATTTTCTGTGTAAGTTCTGGAATTAGAAGTACAAATATTGGAGCCGTTTAATATCTATACTATATTACCCTATATAAGACTAAAGGGAGATAATCTGACAATTGAAGACTAAAGGGAGATAATTTGACAATTCTTTGACGACAAGATTCTTAACTGAATGGTTACGTCGCAGGGCCTGTTACAGCATAACAGGGTTTGTTGAGAACAAGAAAGCTTCAAAGTCACTAGATATTAGAACCTTCGTAATAGTTGATATTTCGTTATTGTATATTTATTTCATCTTGTTCCTTTATTCTTGTAGCATTTTAAATCTCTATCAGCCTTCTTCATTGACTGTGGAATGTCAGAAAGTGCAGTAAAAAGAGGACAGTATAGACAAGTTATGGAGAGATTAGAATTAAACTCAATGACATCAGAAGATCTCATGTTGGCTTATTTTGATAAACTAGCTCAAAATGTAGTGAGTTTTTATTTAGTTTAAATATATGATAGTATTGTTATCCCTTCGTTAAGCAAAAATTGAAACAAGAAAGTGTGCAAGTTAAAATGCGAAATTACATAATATTTCGGGAGAGGATTGAAGACTAAAGGGAGATAATGCAAATATTGAAGATTAAAGGGACATAATTTATATTTTGGAGACTAAAGACAGAGTTAATTGAATTATATAAATGACATAGTTTCCAAACGTAGATCAGAAGAAATCATAAGCGTTTAATGTTTTTCTTATTCCAGCAAACACCAACTGATTTCTTAGGAAGTTTAGCTGTAAAAGTTGGATATGTAGAAGAAACAAGAAATAATATTGCCATTCATATTAAAGGTAAAGATTAACAAATCAGAAGTACTGTTTTGGTAGAAAATGTAGAGGACTAATCTTTTGTTCCTTCATGTTTAGTCACTTTAAATTTAAAACAAAAAGTATGCATGGTTATCCTCATACTATTGCTTTCATTTTGTATGCAAAAGATTTTGTATTATACAGGAAAACTTGTACGAACATGTATTGAATCATCGATCAGTAAAAATTCCCAGAATGATATTTTCAACCAATTTCGATATTCCCTTCACTGATTGCTAAATATAACACTGACTGCATTCTCTCTTAAACTTTCTCCAACAATTTTTGTCTCTAAAGATCTGCTATCGAATCATATTTGTAAAGAAAACTTGAACAATTGCTGAATATATTTTCCTTTACTTCTATAATTTCAGTGTTAAGGGCAGCCGGTTTGCCAGGTTTAGATCCCACTGGTTTTAGTGATCCCTATGTTACTATAAATATACGACCACATACATTAGCTGGTTCACAGAAAACTAAACGTACACCTGTCATATATAAAACATTAGATCCTACCTTTAATACAGATTTTGTATTGTAAGTACATACCTCTACTAATTTCGAAGTGTTGAGAATTTGAATGTTAAACACAGTACTTCCCTTCTTCAAAACAACCTTCATCAGACGCTTGCCCAGGACCCTGCTCGCTATGCCAGTTCATACAAATAGTACCAGTAGAAGTTAGTGATAAACATGACTTTTACTTTTGAAAATTTAGACAATCTATTCAGTCAAATACCAAATTTAACATACCGTTGTATTAAAATCTGGAGTAATAGTTGAATATTAGTGGAAAACTATAATTTGAAATTATTATTTTAATTTTTTCAGTACATCAATACCACAATATTATCTCAAGAAGAAAGGAGCTGTTTTATTATTTTCTGTGTATGATTTCGATCAACTGACAGCTGACGATTTCGCTGGTGAATTCGCCATACATTTAGATACACTGCCAAAACTTACAGATAATGTTACAATAGATTCCTTACAAGCTATTATACTACCTTTAAAAAGACCTAGACTAGATAGACATGGTCCATTCCAGGTAAGACAATAAAACTAATCTCAGTACATTGGAACCGCGTTTATCCGCACACTTCCGTTCCTGATAAAATCGTACGGTTTAATGAATTAAAAACATAGTAAATATTCCGTTCCCGGTAAAAAAAAGTGTGCGAATATAGGGTTTTCCAGTACCAGTGGACGGATAAACGCAGTTCCACTGTATATTCATAGAATGAATGAACTGACGAAAGTAAGAGAGGTGCGCACTATATACGCAATTATATGGTATATACTAAATAATAGTGTCAATGTGGATAGTGGAGCCGAATAGAAATATGAATATTATGTCCTACTTTTCGGCACTTGTATCTGCTTATAAGGATGGTCAAAAGCCATGCAATGTGCAATAAGGGCAATTTTGTCAGGAAAGCAGTATTATCCCACTTTTTTTCGATTTCCTGGGACCTCTTCTTAGTGCTTATTGTCCTTTTTGAACGACTAGACATTTTTTCCTTGTCAGCTCCTCCGACCTGCATCACTGACAGGGTGAAACTGGGTTGAGGGTAATCAAAGATCAGAAATTCAAATGTTCAGAGGAGAAGTCAGACCTTGACTTATGCCAATATAAGTTGCTTTGAATAATCCTGGATGTTTTTATCCTTTAAGATTAGGGGAGGATACTAAGGGGAGCCGGTGTCCATTTTACTCTTGAAAGAGGAGAAACCAGACTTCGACCTATTCTGAATTAAATGCAATAAATAATCTTAGATATATTTCTGTATTTTCAGATATTGACAGAAAGACAACCTCGCGATAAAGTAGCCAAATATTTCGTCAGTGAAAGACTTCGTGTTATAAATAATCAGAGAGAACGAACTGATAAAATTAAATACTCAGCGTTATGTGGCTTCTTTCGTTTCTAGCAGACATTAGGTTGAGCCTACACTTTAATGATATTAAGCCTACGCGTTCTGTGATAAAACTGATTCTGCTGTAAAAGTTGAAATTGTTGGCAGGGGCGGATCCAGGATTTAGAGAAAGAGGGACTCTGAAATATAACATGCTTTTAACTCAACGGCTAATTTTTAGAGAGTTCTGCTCTGACATCATTCGGCCAAAAATAGGGGTGGGATGGGGGAATCGAGCCGGGGGAGCACCCTCTTGGATTCGCCCCTAGTTGGCTTGGGCTACAACTGAAAATGGGCTGGAGATATAAAGGTCAGATGACCTAGGATGTCTTCTTCCACTTACCAAACCAACAGCACAGTACCATCCTATTGAACCAATCAACTACCAACTACCACCACTACCAACAACTACCTAGTTTGCGATATCAGCTGACGCTGGAAGCGAACGTTAACTTGTCATCTACCAACCAACCAACCGGATGTCTTCTTGCACCCTCAGAAGTAATAACTATGGATAAAGAACCAGCTGGTAGAAAGAATTCTCAAAACATAATTGCTATTTATGTAATCTGTGGCTGTTCTGGTCATCCAGTGAAGACAATAATATGCCGAATATTCTTCAGTTTGTGAAGTCATGTCATGTCATGTCCTGAGATCATGACATTGGAATTCATACAACAGACTTTCATGTGAAGAAGAAATTGACATTTCATGCCAAGGTATTCAGTGACAAAGTTTAAAGTTTTTAGTGCTAGTTTGTGCCATTCTTGAAATAAACCAATATGACTGAAAAGGCCAGTAGTTCTCAAGAAAAAAATAACCAAAAGAAGATTCTTGGAATCGAGGATAGTGCTATTATCAAGTTCAAGTGTATAGAAATTCTGTGATATTAATTGTAGCTTTTGGATGAAAATATTGACTTCTTGCCAAAAGGATGTGACAAAATGTTATTTTCTGCCTATTTTTGTGAATAGATTACAATCTAGAGAGAGAGAGAAGTACTAATACTAACCACTTACGGTGCTATTTTGGTATTGTCCATGAAAACCATTTTTTGAACTACCGGTATTGCTGGAGAAGATACCATATTGAACACCTGATTCCTCTCTGTGATTGGGTTTATATCTTGTATCCCAACTGGATGATGGTATTAACATGCACAATCTGCATCACCACCACGATGTACCTCAAAACTTTTGGCTCATTTGATGTAACCAAAGAAAACAATGTTGGGCCAAATAAATTTTTTTCAATAAAGAAAATTATAATTTTAGAAAAAATGTCCATTTATTCTCAACAAACAAATTATTTAACAAATTGGTCATTAAAAATAATTCATTAATTTAAAAAAAATGGTTATTAAAAATGGCTTATAAAGTATTCCTGTGGTATGTTATTAATACACATAATAACAATACGAAAATCATTTCACCTCACTGCATGAAAGTCTGACAATATTGTTCAATGTACCATGTTTTATAATTCAACCAATCCATATCAAGCCAAAAAGAGACAGATGCTTTGATCAATTCCACGATGGGTTAACAAAAATGATTAGGTTGTATTTTTATAAATTTTGAAATAAATTTGACAGGGTCTTTGGTCCTCCGACATCCAGCTTATCAGATAAAGATCATAATGTATAATAATTCCATAATGAAGCGACTTTTCTATCCTCCATGCAATTATGTTATATAAAACATTACTCAAACAAAAAATATGTTACATGAATGAATTTTCATATAAAAATATGAATTACTTATTAAATTAATAAATATATTGGATGGAGAAAACCTTGGCTACGATGAATTGAACTTCAAAGCTTGGCAGAACTTTTAGCACTCGATATAAATTATTACATGATCATTTTATAAGCCATATGTTTCTGCTTCAGGTACAACACATCCCTTATGTTCTGTCTGTTAGTTAAAAAGCTGATATAAATATTACATTCACTCTTACACATACAATCTGCCTACAAAACCTTACAGTCCTCTATCATTCCATGTACATGATTACATACACTCTTAATATTAAATATTCATACAGGCACTCTCAATTCTTAAAGTCAATGCCAAGTTTATTTCTATATTTCTATATTTCTATAAGATACCATTTGAGAGAAATGCATTGAAGCTTGAAGAACGTGAGTGGTACTAGCCAGGTATGCTCACTCCTTTAGAACACCTGAACCAACTCTGAGATTGGTTTATCAACACTACATCAATTTCAGAAGTCAATGTTACATAGAACCAATTGAGGAAACACTGATAACAAAAGAATTAAAATCAAGTCCATCAAAAATACCGGAGGCCATTTTGTGAAAAGGTTTCTCAACAAAATACAGATTTAAGCTTAGCATTGCTTTTTATAATAAAGGCTATTCAAATATCTCTATCTTAATGTCTGAAAGATGATCTGTTGAATTTGAATGTCTTTTTTTAAGTTTGGAACGAAGATCAGAACGGGAGTGACTGTAAGGGGAGTAACTCCGCCTATGATCAGCACCAGAAAGTCTATCACGAGCATCAGTAATTTTAAACCTAGCATCACGGGTGTCACTGTTCACTTCAGGCCCCAGTCTAGATTCTATACCTGTTCTACCATCAGCTACTATAGTTAAACCACCAGTAGTGACTAGAGATCTGAAATAACAATACACATTGACTAGAGCTCATCTCATGCTATGCTAGTTCATCAAGACAACCAGTTTTTTTAAATTGGCACATGAGCAAAGTAATAGACCTTATTGAATGGAAGTGTAGCCAACAAGAATATTTGTGTGTACAAAGATTCTTAAATCTAATTGAGAAAATTCAAATAGGCTTGGCAACTGGGTCACTTGGGCTCCTTATGTTCTTCGCGATAAGAAAAATTCTGTTATCATTCTGTTACAGTGATCCAGAAGTTGGGTTAGATTAGATATCACAGGAAACCTTTGCCTACTCTTTTCAAGTTCCTGATCTGTTTAAGGCTTGAATAAAGAATTATTAATGGAAAAATACCTTGAAGAAATTTTGTGCGCGTCCTCTATATCATCAGCATACATTCTCATAGAACGTTTTTTAACTGGCGGACCTAACAACTGCTGTAATTCAGCCTCCATATCTAAATTATCTATATCTTCTGTTGATGGTAGGGTAGCTGGAAGAGATGGTCATAGTGTGATATACATCTTTCATATAAACAGTTTAAGGGATTGAGGTTCATTAAATTTTTTTGTATTGCTCCATTGCAATCTTTGATCAGGTGTCTATGGTTCTTGCAATTCTACTAGGTTATTCTGACTGAAAATTGATACTTTAAAATCATTTTATCAAAAACATATTGCGAAATAGATTTCTTTCTGGAAATATCTGGATTTTTAACCTTATTATGAATTAGAGCATCACGTTTGATTTGAGTAATAGATCAAAACGCTACAAGTTCTGTTTCATAGCATGCTACAATAACAATATTTTCCACAAGTTAATAAGTGGGTGATATGTACTGCATGTAAAATATCAAACATGGCCTCACCTCCTTCTTTAGGTTTATTTTTCTCTGTAAATAATTCTTTAGGTTTGTCAACAACTTCTACATCGGAATCAGAATCAGAATCCTGATCATATCCTTTAGGTCTAGCATTCTTTACTTTTTCATATTCTTCATAGTGTCTTTTAGCTTGTATCTTTCTTTTTCTACAATAAAACAAATACTATTTTATCATATAGTAGTTTTATTAGTTTTAAGGAATGATAGTTCCATCCATATTGTCAGCATATATATTACTACTAACTACATCCATACAAAATTTGTATAAAAATAAATCTGTGATTAAAATTTCAAAATTTTAGGGGTGAACTTTTGAAAAGGAGCATTAAAATCTCTTACCTTGAACCACTAATTAATCCTTTCTGTCCTGAAATTTATATTACAAATAGAACATTAATATATCACAACGTATGAATTCAGCATATAAGAGTAAACATGAAATACTGTATATTTACCGTAAAAAAGGGCCCCTTAACAGAACAAACACTATATTTTGAGAATTTCTTGGAAGCAAAGAAGGGGTTCACATTATATCGACAAGAAAACAATACAGGACCATTGATTTCATGCATTTTGTTTTATGGCATTTAACAAATGAGTCGATTTTAGCAAATTACATATTGTACCTTTCTGGAAAACCTAAGTGGTGAAAAAACAAACTTTCACAAATGGAAAAAAATATTTCTTACCTCCATAATTGGGGTTGCCATGTTTCATGTAATATTTGCTTTTCTGTTCAGCACCCAAAACTTTCTTATCAGCTGTAATAATAACAAACTTATTTTAAGATTTGACCAAAGACCAAACAATAGGCATTGTATTTAAGAACTAAGTTGTTATCCCTGCACATACATTATATCACCTATATTGTGACATTAATAAGACATTGCCTTTTAAGATGGGGTCTTCCATTTTAGCATCTTTGACCATCAATTGCAAAATAGCCGAGTGTCAATACTAAGGAAACTCTGGGCTAAAATATCAAATTGTTTTGTAACTGACCATTATGCATAGCTTCACAAAGATTTAACATTTATACCTTTTGTAGCATATCTGAGGAAAATAAAAGCAGATTTAGTTGTGGATTGACCAAGCCTCCATTTACCAGGAGGCCATGTTATCTTTTTATCTCGTTTATCAAGTTTTTTATCTTCATTTAAACTATGATTTTCTTTCTCTTCTGTTGTATCCATTTCATTATCTTTGTTCCCTTCTGTTTGTTTATCATCAGACACTTCTTCAGCTGGCTTGTTTTCTGTGTCTGTTTGTTTGGTGTCAGCAGGCTTGTCAGCAGTCTTATCAGCAATGCCATCATCTTCATCTGAGTCAGCATTTAAATCTAATGTATTATCAACCTCCATTTCTTCTTCCACTGGTAATTTATCTGTCATCTGTGATTTGCTATCTTTATCTGAGGTTGAAGTGCTATCTTCTGTTGTTTTGTCTGTAATGTATATCAACCAATATAAGCATAGTAATTAAGAGTAATAATTCAGATTTATTTCTCAAATCAAAAATCAATTTTCGTAAAAGTAAAATTTTAAAATTCTAATTAAATCATAACAGAGTCATGGCTATATTTTCAGTCAGATGTGCAATTGGTTTTATTTGATTCCAGCAGTACTAGAGATACAGTTACCAGCTACTATCAACTAAACTTACCTTCTTCAGGAGAGGTCTTAGAGCTTTCTTTTGATGCTTCTTCTGAAATTAAAATAAAGAAGCAATAAAATTTATAGTCATACAACATTCTGAGGTCTTGTCTATAGATCAGGGACTAATTCTGTTCTAGAAATATCACAATCGTTATGTTTGAAAACGTTTTTGTTTGTTCTTAATTGTATTCATATATTCACATTTGAAACAAAAAGTTACGGTACATTTAAACACTAAGCTGTAAAATCATTAATAGTGTTTACAGTCTAATTAAAATCAGACCCTAATTTCGTTCGTTCGTTTTTTTTAAATCCGGTTTTTTAACCACTACATTTGGGTCTGAGAACCAGGCGCGGCAACAGCCGTTCACGTTAACTTTGACCTTACCTTGATAAACGTGACCTGATAAACTAGTCTACAGCACTTAGGAATCCTAGAATGCACCTATTGTTCGTGAACAAAATCCCAGCGCGGGAGAGGGCAAAGATCTGATTGGTTTAAACAAAGGTCATTAAGGTTAGGTCAAAGTTAACGTGAACGGCTGTTGCCGCGCCTGGTTCTCAGACCCAAATGTAGTGGTTAAAAAACCGGATTTAAAAAAAAAAGAACGAACGAAATTAGGGTCTGATTTTAATTAGACTGTAGTGTTTCAATAGACATTGACAATAGAACCTGTTTTACCTGATGATTTAGTTTGGTCTGTAGCTTTATTTGATTTTTCAATGCCCATTGCTGAATCATAATCTTTACTTAAAAGAGATAAAGCTCTGGCAGCAGTCATAGGATCAAACCATACAACATTACCTGTAAAACAAATGTCAGTTATTAGTACAAATTATTGCTTTCTATATACTGTAATCTTATTCTGACTTATGCTTTGTGTAATATTTACCAATTTGATACTGATGACAAGTATGCATATAGAATCCATGTAGTTTTTTTCCAGTATTTTTAAACATTGAATTCTAAACATGTTAAACCATGAAAGACTACTATAAAATCTATAAAGCTCCAAAATTTAATTTCACTATGTAAAAAAAAACTATCTTAATTTTAAGTACAGATTCTTAAAAGCTTTCTGACCATAGACAACTGCCATTTGGCCTTGAGCATCTCACATTTCATCTAATATGTCATAAACTATGAAGCAGTTTAATGTACTTACATGAAGAATCATCTATCCATTCAATACGACCGGGTCCAAACTCATTAAAATACTGAAATACATCTTGTGTGTTCATATTTTCTGTACCTCTCATATGTATAGCTTCTAGTCTGATACCTCTTTCACCTTTATCAATATCATCTTGTTTTATACCTAGACTAAAAATAAGATATGAAAAACAAAATTAAATGATGAATTTCTATGAGCTTTGATTTGTTTCATCTAGAAAGGTTTGAATGCATATTAGGCAAACCCCCTCTTTTTATAATGGTGTAAAACCTGTGTTATTGACAAGCTCAAATCAAATACCTTTTACGCAAAGCTTCTGTATCAACCTCAGTTTTATTTTCAGAGGGTTGCAGTCCAAATCTCTTTGCTCGTTCATCTTTCTTCTCTATGGCTTCCTGAAACATTAAAAATAGAAATGCACCTTTTATACATGAATGATGAACACAAGACTCTGTGATTATGGCTTTATATTACTTTCTTCAGCTTGTGTTAGTGTTACATTAAAAGCATACTGATCTTCATACTTACCTTTGATGTTAAATCAATCCCTGTTACAAAATTACCAGTTTTGTTTTCATAACGCTTTGAAAGCTGAAAGATATAAGAAAACCAGGTATATAATACAACAATAAGCAGTACTCCAGGGAATTCCACCTCTCAAGAAGACTAAAGGTCTGAAGAAGTGCAACGAGAAGGGAACGTTGTATAAAAAGGTATTCATTGCTTTATTAACTTAAATTAAATCTTAATGGAAATATGTGTCTACCTCAGGATGCCTTTTAGACTGGCCGTCTTTGGTCAATCCACTGATTCTGACATTGAATTCAACACTCTCAGCATCACTTTGATCACTGTCACTGCCAGATGAAGAATCACTGCTGCTGGAACCAGAGCTACTGCTACCACTTTCGCTGCCCGATGAACTCGATCCAGAACCAACAGGAGCACCTTTCTTGGTTTCGTTCGATTGCACAATTATGTGTATATCTTTCTCATCTTCCATTTCATCTTCACTTTCGGCATCTTTAGTGTTATCAACACAAATTTTAAGATTTGGAAGTTTTCCTCTTTCACGGGAAGCCATCTTTGTTAATAAATTGCTATTAGCACAACAATTACGTATTTTCTAAAATATTCACAAAGCCTTTTAGATCATGCTCAGAGATGTGTGCTAGATGTCTATGAATGGGTGCGTGTTTTGAACACCTAACGTTTTGAATATTAGATAGGACCATAGACACCAAAATTTTCCTGACCCATTTAAAAGAAGAATGTTGTCAAACGGTCTCCGTGAAAGTTACGCTGGCGCTCTGCAACATATCACGGTAATGAACGGCGGCCATTTGACCGGACTACATCAATGTTATCACGTAATCTCGTGATTCTGGTAGTCAGATAAAACCTGCCGAGTGATTCTGGTAGTTCAAACATCAGAGACGGGTCATTCGAGGCTACAAGTATTTGTAAACAAATAACACGAAAACAAACAGACATGTATATAAAATGATAATAAAATGCGTAAATGGTGAACAGATAGTCACTACGTAGCATTAAATGCACGAGCAGGTGTCAGAAAATTCCTCCACAGATTCTATTGCTGTGAACTATATCTATGTCGCGACGTTACAAGCAAGTGGTAAAGCGTCAAAGTAAAGAGTCTCGCGCATGAAAACACAACGAAAAACACCATTCATTACCGAGACAGATTATGGTTTACGGAAACTGCCGAGGATTGCCGATTGGAATGTTGTAAGCATTTTCGGACGGAAATATAGTGAACGTAGCCTTTAGTATTGAATCGGAGCATAAACATGTGCTATTATGATTGGCCGAAATTCATTTGTTTATATATGGCCGTTCCGAGTGCTAAATTTAATTAATCGATGAGGTAAACAAACACGAGCATTATTTCACATAAATCCCCAGCTTGAAATATGCTAATTTGAAAATATTTTAAGTGCACACTGAAATATTAGACCAATAGGATAAGGTGAAATATTTCTTGCTTTCCCAGCACACAATGACAATAATAGTATTTACACAGGCACCTGCTAGTGCTAATTAATGGCTAATTGAGTGATTCTGCCTAATTAAATTAAGATAAATCTATTACTTAAAGAATATCTGTTCACAATATGATATCATACATTAACAATGTATACTAATGACTAATGTTCCTTTTGCTGTTTGAAATGCTGAAAAGTCTGTGGAGCAGAAATAAACAATTTTTAGGCTTAGCCTACCTACTCTCTGTATCTGACCACATAGGTCTACTTATCCCCATTTCACTGAGTTTCACAAGTGAGTCCCTTTGCAATCTGCATCAACATGCTTTTACATAAGGCTTACTCCACTATTGGCTTTTGGAAACTGTGATTGCTGAATAGCATTTTGCCAGCTTGAATAATAATTAATGATATTTCAAAAATCCAATGTCATTTATAGTTAACAAGTCCTTGAAATTATATTGTTAATATCGCGTGTTTGTCTTTTCAGAATTTACAGATAGATTAATGTTAGATCTTCATTATGGAATGGTTTACAGACTACTTTTGTCTTTATTTTTACACTGATGTTCTTCAAAGTATCAAGTCCTATATGTGGAGATATCCTAGAGCTGTGGTTCTGTTGATGGTGATTTTGACTATTATAGTTATTATTCAAGTTTCAGCCAGAAAATCACCACCAGGACCCTGGGGTTGGCCTTTTATTGGTCACTTAAAATATTTTACAGACAAATATTATATAACTTTTTTTAATTTGAGTTCTAAATATGGTGATGTATTTCAATTAAGACTTGGTAATCAAAACTTCATAATTGTATCTTCTGTTGAAACTATACTGGAAGCATTAATACAAAATGGCCACGCTTACTGTGGTAGACAAGATCTACCAGCCTATCATATGCTGTATAAAGGAGATCGACAAAGAGGTAACAATGTTTTTGTGTTTATGGACAAAAAATAATTAAAAATATTGAGTATGTGGCAGCGTATTAGCTTAACAAATTGTGTTCCAAGTTCAGATATTTATGTACACATTTGGAGTTTTAATGTTTATGTCATCAAAAAGAGCCTCATTTTACACTGTAATTGTAGCATAGTTATTCTTGGAAACCAGGTGAGTGGTTTTGACAGTTTACAGCTTCAGAACTGAACATGACATTTTTTGACACAAAATCATATAGCAAAGATCGAATCAACTCAGTGAGCTATGCAACTTCAGTTTTACACTGCCAAGTTTTTACAGTACACACATTTATCTGTTGGGTACATTGCAAGAAAGGCTTTTAGCCTAATTTCTTCTAATAAAGAGATTATTATTATCTATCTTAAACTGATTTTCCTTTTAGGTGTTCACACAGCAGATTTTAATGAAATGTACCAAATCAAGAGAAGTTTTATTGATGCTAGTTTAGATGGGTATTGTTCTAATGTTGAAACAATAGAAGATAAAATAACATCAGAAGTTTTAGAAGCTATGGATGGTTTTCTGGAAACATCAGAATCATTAGACCCCTTCCTGATTCTAGAGACTAGTTGTTTGAATATTACAATGAAACTTGTGTTTGGTGAACGATTAGATCCACAGAAGAAAGTTACAAATGATTTACTTGCTATTTTTCACGAGCGCTCGGCAATCAAAATTTTAACCCCTTCAGATTATATACCCTTATTAAAAGCCTTTAAAACAAATGATCATTTAGAATTTATTAGTGATATCACATCTAAACAACTTGAGAATCAAAGTAAGATTATTAATCTCCATAAAGACACGTATGATCCATCTCATTTACGTGACATGGTGGATCATCTGTTACTATTTTTAGAATGTGGTCAAGATTTAGAAATGTTAACGAAAGACGATATAGAATATTTGTTATTAGACTTAGTGAATTATGGTTATGAAGCTATATCTGTATTAGTTATGTGGTTAATAGGCTATATGGCTGCCAACCCTGATATACAGGATAAAGTACAGAAGGAGATAGACAGCGTTGTAGGCAGAGAGAGATTGCCATCATTAAGAGATCACCCATTCCTTCCTTATACTACAGCTGTTATTTTAGAAACTCAGAGAATAGTCACAGTGTTTCCATTTCTTATACCACATGTTCTTACTGAAAATAGAACATTAAAAGGTAAGATTCTGTTAATAGAAAACTGTATCTTTTATTAGTCTATAAATTTAATTCTGAATATGTACTTACACAATTTCTACATGAGAGCAGCCAATATCAAATAACAAATTATGAAGTTATATTCATCAGTTTTAGCATAATTAGATGGTTTGTTGCATTTGTTTTTAATAAATAAACTAAAAACTACGTCCTTATAGTTGAAAATAAATTTTGTATTTTCCTAATACAGGGTATAGCTTATCATCTGGTTCAACTGTTTTATTCAACATCTGGAGTTTACATCATGATACTAAATATTGGAAAAATCCCATGAAATTTAATCCACAAAGGTAATTTTTTCTTCAATTAATCAGTAAAAATTCATCAGTTATGTTTTACTAAATGATTTACTACAGACATCATTTTATCCTTAATTGTTATACAGTAGTTCAAATGGATGAAAGTATATCAGTAAATTTTACTAAATGATTTACCACAGACATCATTTTATCATTTATTGGTGTACAGTGGTTGAAATTGGATCAATGTACACCAGTATATTAAACTAAATGATTTACTACAGACATCATTTTATCATTGTACAGTAGTTACAATGGATGAAAGTATATCAGTAAATTATACTAAATGATTTACTACTAACATCATTTTTTTCATGTTTCTTTTAGATTTTTGAATGAAGATAATAGTTTAGAGATACCAGATTACTATATGCCTTATGGAGCTGGTCCCAGGCAGTGTGCTGGAGAAAGTTTGGCAGAAATTGAACTATTTTTATTTTTTAGCCCTATGATGCAACAACTGACTATTAAAGCCGATGAAACTCCTTTTATTTTAGAATCAGAATTTGATTTTCTCATCCGTCCTAAACCTTTTAAAGTTCACATCACAGAACGTTAATGAAGGCTTACACAGTTGTGAAAGTCAATCACTTTCTGTACTGCTTTTGTGCTGGTTTCATGATTTGCGACTGTTAACTAACCATACCTAGTACACTTAAGCCAGAAAGTACAATAAGTCATAATAGCCATGAAGTTCAATTTATTTCTAGTCATAGAAGAATCAATGATTTTAGCATTTTTGAACAATTTGATTAATCTTTCCACACTATTCAGTAAGTTCTTTTAGCTTACACATTCCTTGTGTCTGCATTCCACTATGATTGTTTCGAGATATTTACATATTTTCACCTTTTCTTGTCCTTTTGTGTGCACATTTTGAAATTTTCACTGCATTGATGTTCAGCCAAAGAAAACAGTTGTGGACTTCTGGGATAGACTCAAACCTTTGTTAATTTAGTGACTTTAAATTAATTTGGTTTGTCTATTTTCTGCTCTGAATTGGACCAAGCACTGCATTGTTAAATACAGGAAAATTTTGTGCAATCGTTTATACATGTCAACTTGAATATTCTCAAGAACCACTTGTGCAATTGTTTATGTTGTTATTTTATCTTGTTATATATATTGTTTACTTGTTTGTTATTTCTATTTACAATAAAGCCATTCCATAATTTCATTGTGGGCAGGTTTTGTTAAAACTGAGGTGGTTTATCCTATGCTAAATCGCTCAATCGTTCTGAACAAGAATAATTTCAGGCCTCCCAACCATTGCTTTTGAAAGTTGGAATCTAACTTTATGTAATAATCCATTTCTCGTTGGGATTATTACTAAATAAAAACTAATCCTGTAATATTATAAATTGATATTTTATTGGTCTGAAAGTAATGCTAAAACTCAACAGTACAATAATATTGACCAGATATTGTTCTAGAGCAAGCAAGGAAATGCAATTATATTCTATAGCCTGTCTAGATTCCGTTGTCTACTTAGCAATGGTTTATCTTGCTGTGACCTTTATGGTCAGGCATAGATATTGGTGTACCTCTAAATTAGATTCAAAATATATTCAGTCCTTTTGATTATAGGGTGGCTTAAGTAGTAATTACCGTAACACTATATAAGTATAACTTGTATAATTGCCATTACTATTTCTTCAACCCAAAGAATGAAGTGGACTGCTCTTGTTGATGATTGAAATTTCAATCGGATGTCACAATATCTATGCTCCGCTATACTCTATATCATGACAAAAAAATAACACATGATGACAGGACCAAATCAAAGTTATTTTCAAACATTACAATTTGGAATGAGCAGAAAATAACAAGGTCCGGTCCCTCAAAATAATACTATGATAATTTGTCTTATGTGTGAAATTCACATTGGGAAATACCCTACTGACAACAAAATAGATCATAAGATTTTTCGAGATACTGAAGAGGGATAAAATACTGATACAATAGGTTTAACATTGCATTCTATAATATATTCTATAAATAACATAATAATGAAAATTTACATTCACTAACCAAAGCTTAAAGGGATATGTTCACTAACTGTTCGACCAAAAAAAAATTTAGTCTCAGAAGCTGGAATTGTTTACCTAATCTAATCCGTAATATTATTCACAAATTTAAGCCATCAAACACATGTGTACCCATAACTATCAGTGTTTGAAAGTAAAAAAAAACGAATAGTCATATATAATATAACACATAATATACAGAACATGAAGAATAAATGTTTGAAGGAATTATATGATTTGCTTGCAGTTCTAGTACTTCTGGAGGCTATTTAGAAATATTCAAGTCCTAAATCAAACATCGGAAATGCTGAACATTCCCCTTTAATAAACAATGATGATAATAAAATTAAAATATGAAGAAAGATTGCATTGGACCCTGGTCAAGATTTGATGAGGCATATCGGTACAAATTGTTGAAATTATCTGACCCGAACAAATTCATAATTTAGCAAAAAACCTTGTGCATCTTGTTTGTTGATGAAAATCATATTCTATTATCAGATATATAAATTATATTTCATTTTTTTCCAGCATATTTAACCATTTAGATATTTAGAGAATAAAAAAGACATACATAAATGTTTTTGATCTTTTATAAGCAGTTATATAAAAAACACAATGTGACTAAATAATTAAAACTATTTACAAATATACATGTTTCTTTTATATACAAACAAATGCCATGTTGAAGGTGACTCTCATTCTGTTAAGAACATGCTAAAGACAAAAATTCTTAAAAATATGTACCTGTATACTAAACATGCATAAAGCCTCTTCAAAAAAATGCCATACAAATATCAATCTACTTTAAAACAAAGCTATTTATAGATATTTCATATTCAATATTTGCCATTGTTTACAATTACTCAAAAATTCTATTCCACATCTCATTAAAATTGTGCCATGCATGTATATAATATATTGCATATTTAGTCCCAGTTTTATACAAATCCTCAGTCCATGAATCAAAACTTTGTATTTTAATCAGTTTTCAAAATCTTGTGGACTTGGTTTAATTAATTTATTCACGCAAGCCAACAATCGAAAGAAACAACTGAATTGATGCAGGCAGTAAGATTTACAAGGGAGACAACTAAATAGTAGGTGTATCAGGAGGTGAGATTGTATTATCAGAATTTTTACGTTTATTTGGACTAATTTCTTCTGTACTATCTAATGGTCGTTTCTTACCAGGCTGTAATAAAATGATAGAAAAGTAAGTTATGTTAAGATATGAATATTAATGAGACATCAGACATGAGCAGTATCAAGCCTCACTCAGCAATGTTATACGTTATGCCATTTTAATATACTATACATACTTAGTAATGTTTTCAAGTTATATTTAGATATTTATAAATTTTATGGATGAATTCTTACTTTTCTGCTCCAGTTTAGGCTACAAACAGCCATTAAGTGGGGGACTGGCATTAACCTACTTTTATTTTGATTTCCCTTTATGAGGGGGTTTATTATCAAACTTCAGAGCGGCTAAATACAGTGAAAAGTAACATGTACATCATGTGTAGTTTTTTATTAACAGTGTTAGAAACATGGCCAATGTTGTGCAGAAATGTGCTCTTGAAACTTTAACAGTTTTGTGTTCCTAAATGCACCATAATGTATTTAAAAATGTAAAATTAACTGAACAAAGAAAATTGAAGTTAACAGATAACAAACATTCATAAATAGGATTCACCTTTTTAGGAGACTTGGAAGGCGACTTTGTACTCTAAAGTAACAACATAGTAATCAATTACAATAAATTACTATTATATTCATATATTGAATAAGTCTACGATGAGCACAAATATCTTTGAATGGAATGAAATACTGTCACAGAAAGTGGAATATAAGCAATCAGAAATTTGAATACTTACAACTAATATTGGAGGCACCATACCATCAGCTTGTGGGTACATTAATTTATTAGCTTTAGTCTTCATTTCATCATCCTGAAAAATACATTAAGTAATATTGTTCTCATCCTCATAAGGCTAATAAAGGGCAGTGTACAATGAAAAAACTAATGTTTTACCGTTCTCATCCTCATAGGACTGTCACGTATACCGTTCTGAACCATCTGGGATTATATCACAATAAGGCCAGTATATCAAGCGTACGAAGAGAATACCCTAAACAGAATACAACAACCACTCAGGACCTTTATCAATAACAAAGGCTACTAAAGGACGAACCTTTGTCAAGATGACTTTTCCAGTTATGCAAGCATGCTCCTTTCAGTTTGGCAAGCATGCTCCTTAAGTGGCTGAATGAAATAAATCTTGATTGTCTGTTCCCATCTTTAAAAGCAAATTACTGAAGTAACAATACAATAAGAGACTTGACATACCTTAAACCAGGGATGTTGAATGGCATCATTTATTGTAATTCTTTTCTTAGGATCAGTGGTCATAAGTTTCTTGATCAAATCAATAGCTGAAAAGAACAAATTTCAATGAGTTATAGAACACTGGACTAGTCTGTTTATATCAACATAATTATGGCCCACAACCTTTATCTGACTTTATTATTATTCAGACTTAAGGAAAAAAAACATCCAACCTCAAATCAATTTCAAAAGAAACGTCCCACTTTTCTGCACCTATTTGGCTAAATTGGACAGGCAAATGTCTTGAGTGTGCACATGGGGCCTCAGTATATTGTCCCATCCAAACGAGTAAATGCTTATTCCATGTCAGCCTCTCAGCCTGAATCACTGTCGGGGGGAGGGACCTGGGTTGGAAAATACAAATCAGGATTGAACCTTGTACCTTCAGGTTAGTGAGCAATTGTCTCACTGAGCCACTGCGGCTCCCTTCTTTAAACACATTAAAGATAGTAAATGCACCACCATACAATTAGATATCTGAGAAGACTCTACCTTGTTCAGAAATATTATCCCAGTATTTTTTAGGGAATTCATAATGGCCACCCATAATCTGTTTAGGTAAATCCATATCTTTACGTTCATCAGAGAATGGTGGGTAGCCAGATAATCTGAAACAAGGAAAAGACTTTACTATCATATCCGATTTAAATGTTTAACAGAAAATTATATTGGGACTCAAAAAGTGATTTTTAGTGCATCAAGGACACTTACATAAATCAATCTACACCATTCTAAACCTGTGGTCCCTATCATTTTAAAAAAATATCATTGAATTTCTTTTTTATTTAACTACTTAATGAAGTGGAGTTTTACATTCTACTGTTAAACTTACAATATGAATAGAATAACACCTAAACTCCAGTTATCAATAGCTTTAGTATAAGTTCCACTGCCAGCAGTGACCAATATTTCTGGTGCTAAATAGGTTGGTGTTCCACAGAATGTCTTCATTAATGATCCACCATCCACAAACTTAGATAAACCAAAATCTGTCACCTGATTAAAAAAATAAAAGGTTTGTCTTAATTTCAGATATTGAAAATTTAAACTCCATTTCCAAACTAGCTGTTTAATATTGGTTTATACATTATTATGATCCATGAAGCAATAGTATAACAATCACCATAACTTACTAATGGTCAAATGAACAATGGTTTATCTTAAAGGGATTGTAAAGTGATATTCCTCAACGTTTTTGTGTATCGTGGACTCTAATAGCATCAATTTGCGCCATTCCAATTTCAATTCCGATGTCTGTGGTTCTTGCAATTCCACTAAAACTAATGTGTTTTATGACATCACTAACAGAGATCTATCGGAAGCTACTATTGATATTTATGCAGATCACTATGGAATTGTGAGAACCACAGACGTCGGAATGGAAATTGGAATGGTGCAAATTGATGCTATCAATGTCTCTGATACACATACAAAGTTTAGAAAGCCTCTTTACAACCCCTTTAAGCAGTATTCTCCTCTCGTCTTATGGTTGCTCTAAAATGCCTGTTGAGTTTCAGACTTATAGAAATTCTCATGATTAAACTAAAGCACAAACAAACTGTATATTTAAATGTCTATCAGTAAGAATTTGAAAATACGTTGTTAATAAAAATCTGAAAATCATGCTTCTTTCCCGAAATCTATGTATATAAATTGACTATGCTTTTCCATTAAATTGATAAGATAAAGCAAAGAAACTGACCTTAACTAAAGTTTCATTACTTTCACCACAGAGTAAAATATTCTCAGGCTAAAAATAAACAAAAACATCAGTATATTATTCTAGTCAGATATATTTCTTCAAAAATCATTGAAATATTTATGGCATAGCTCTAATAGTAAAGATTAAAACGAGTTTTTATACGAAAAAATACATTGTTGGAAAGATACTCATTCATTACTTAAATATGACTTTAAAGGCATCTGTGACATTTTTTCCTCTTGTTTTCTGTTATAGTGGCTATTTCAAGAAAGTGTTAAATAACTACTCTTACCTTTAAATCTCTGTGAGTTATATTTTGATCATGTAAATACTGTAAGTTAAAAAAATTGTCAGACTTTGGGTCATTTGGTAGCTTGAAATTTGACAATATTACATTGTTGGAATGTTTTAGATATTCGATTTTGAATTGAGCATCTGGCAGAAAAAACAAAACCTATGACTAATAATGTAAATCTCCAGTTAGCTGCAGTCTTATAGATTTTCTGCTGCAGATTATGAAGTGATTCATTCAAATTTTTTTTTTAAGTGGATGCTGGTTTACTGAGAATGCTGTTTAGAGGGGTTTTACTAATTCAAATACTTGTGCTCAAAAGCACAGTTTTAATATTATATTTGTGGAGACTAAAAAATAGGTCTTACCTTAATAGCTGATACCATTTGGTAGAATAATAATTTAGCTACAGGTTCACTAAATTGACTGACACTGACAACTCTATCAAATAATTCACCACCATCAACACTACAAACATTACATAGTATTACTTTAATAATTAATCATATCATTATTCTTAAGGAGCAGTCTGATTTCTGTAGGATGGGAAAGTTGGGTGCTTGATATCTACATATCACAAACTGAAGAAATGATCCCCTGACCTCAATCATAAGTTTTGACTAAAAATATCTAATTGAAAATCAATTTTTAGAACACCTAAGCTATTCATGGTTTACATTTGTTGTAGCTATTGCAACTAATCTATCTAAATCTAAGAATCTTTTGGCACAGATGTTAATTCAATATATTCCTGGATTGAAAAGATTTAAAAATACAGTAAAAGTACTTACAGCTCTAAGACAATATATAGAACATCTTTAGTATCAATAACTTCTTCTATTTTAATAATACACGGCTACAAATATACAAATAGTTGTTAAAATTGTAAAATTCTTAAAATTTACCGAATCATGAAAGGCTTAAGTATTATGCATGTGCAATATAATAGGAATTTATAAGTATGTCAATTTCAAACCTTTATTCTAGAAGTTATAAAGACAGCAGTCAGTTAGATAAGATTCAGGGTTTTCTTCAAATCAACCTTAGGATATATACTTACATGTTTTAAAGCCTTCAAAATTTTAACTTCTCCGAAAACTTGTGAGGCTAGACTCTAAAATAAAATCAACATACTGTTTCAACATATTTCTTCAAAACATTTTCTACAAATTGTGATTTTTAACTTTTCAACAAACAAACAACAAAAGGGTGGACACAAGCAGCCAAGCACCAAGTACATATGTACATCTCCCTACCCCCTCAAATAACTGAGCTATAACAACTTATTCATTTACTATTCAATAAAAAAACAATTTCAATACTTACAATAGGTGTGTTTCCTCCAACAGAAAACTTCTTCTTTGAGACAATTTTACATGCAAACTTTTCACAGGATCCTTTAGCAAAAGCTAATCGTACTTCACCACATGCACCTCTGTAAGAAACAAGTAAGCATAAAAACTCAGAACATCCATCAAGCTAAAACATTATCCATCAAATTACAAGTTATTATTAATAAAAAAAAAATTAATTTTTTTTTAAAGTGTTATTTATTTATTCTATCTAATATAGTTTTTAGCATTTATGAATTACACAGTTCATCTGTAGTATATAGTTATGACACCAAGTTAACTGATTTATATATTCTGTTATTGACCAAATCTGAGAATTTGAATTTTGTGATCCTTTTAAGAGGTAGCTTTCCTTTAATAAATTAAGTAAAATGGTTGTTTGCCATATTTGTAACAGATTAATCTTCAGATACATACCTTCCTAATACTCTTGTTAATGTATATTTTTCTGTTAGTTCTTCTGGTAAATCTTTATTTTCATTACTGTATAGATCCATAAATACATAAGCTGTAATATAAATACATAGGCTGTAATATAAATACATAGGCTAAAGTATAAATACATCCAATACAGAAAGCATAAATTCATCAGGAGAAATATTTGATTAAGAACTTAACTAGTATTATCTAAACATGTTTGTGATTTGTGAGCAGAAAGTTTCAAAATTACATACAACACCAATAAGAGATTGTCAGATTATGGATGGCGAGGTTAGAAACCTTAAAAACATACAGATCTGCATTTCAATCAGATTTAAGTAATCTATGTTGATAAACACTGATCAATGGGAGATAATTCAAGATTGTCTCCTACCTTTATTTTTTTTCAATGCTAATGCTATTTCATCATTATTACTAAGAACCTGTTTATTTCCCTTGCCAACTTTCTCTCCATTAACAAAAGTTCCATTACTACTAGTGTCCTCAATAAATACATGTACACCTGATGTTGTTGTTTGCTGGAAACAAATTAACAGATCAGTAATCAGTATGGTTTTCAAAGTCAGTTTGGACTTTGAACCATAGTTTTTACATATTAAGAAGCTTGTCAACTGTTCAGCAACCCTGAACTATGCGATATTCTGGATCAAGAATACAATGCGGTGTTCAAAGATAAATTATTAATACATGCAGCTATGTAACATCATGAAAATCCTTATAAACAAGGATACTTCAGGTCCTACTGTACAGCACTACCCTATACATATACAATACATGCCACCCCTACGACCCATTAAGATTGTGCTAGAGACCCACTTTTCTCTATCGCTCATAGATATTTTTACTTCATGTATGATAACACTCAATTTTTAGTTGTTGCACGTTCATAATCACATTGTCCTATACTTACTCTGACAAGTTTAAAGTGAACTTTACTATAAGCCTGAAAACACTGATTTTTCTTAGCTGAGTTGCCATCAAATGGTATATCACAGTTGTCACCTCTTCCAAATGTATATTCATCTTTTTCTAAATCTGGAAGAATAACAAACAAAATATTTTTTCTTATCCAAGTTTAGTGCCAAGTTACACGATTGATGAATGATTTCAATGTTTTTCATGCTAACCAAGACCATTCATTTTCTATTTTGTCATAAGATTCATCATGGAACACTGCATGGGGTTACCTCCTTAATTATGAATAAATCAACTACATTGAAAAGTATGCAATACAGGTAAGCTACCAGGTGAGATGTAGGCTTTTAATTTTAGGGTGCAGCTCATTTTGACCCGTCTGCATTGAAATATAGCTTAGCTCCCATGTTATTGTAAATCTATTGTTTTCCAGTAGAGTCCAGTATGGAGTGTTGGACATAGCATAACTATTTATTAGCCTTGCTATTGCGAAATATTACCAACTGTTTTGAAACTGCAGACATTAGCAATATATATTCTTAGTTTTAGCTGATTAAGGGTTATAATATGTTAGTATTTAGAAGCCTATTGTTATTAAGTATCTATTATATAGATAGCTGTCAGTTGTCAATCTTATCTAACCCTACTATAAGTATTACTAATAAGTTACTATTGTTTACATATAGTCAACAAAACTGACCCATTGCAGTGAAGCTGGTGCCAAGGGGGAACAATCTCCCCCATGCATTGCTTTCACTGTCATCTTCACTGTAATCGCCGTCTACCAAATCTTGAGTTGGCAAAGTCTCCATGCTACTTTTTTGTGAACCAAAAGGTTCACAGTGACTATTATTAGTACTACACGTTGTTGATTCACCTACAAACTTATCAACAACCACTGTGCTCATGCCGGATAAGTAGATTGTTAATGCGCATGCGCATGATGAAATAATTTGAGACTATGGAAGGGAGACTATGGAAGGGAAACTCTATAAAACAAATTGCACGCATCTATCTGTTCCTTAAGAAGAGCATTAGTTGGTTGGCATAGAAATTACTATTAAGTTCATTAAGAAAAATAATAAATGATATCAGAATTTATGGCAGGGAATTGGCATAGGTACCAACACACAACACAGGCTGCCGACAAGGTTGGGCACATTTTGGATTGTATTTTGACACATTCACCCTTGCATACATGCATCAGCAAAAATTGTTTTCGTCTTTAGTATCATTTTATTATCGAGGAGAATTTTCTATTCACTTAAATAGCCCAGTTACAAAATTGACAGTTATCATCAGATTACTGCTTGGAGGTTGGAAGATAATTGAACTCTATTTTTGGACTATTTTTTCTTTTGGTCGATTAGTCCTGAGGGCGAATTTGTAGTTTCCGGTCACGTGTTATTTTTTCTCAACTTTCAATTTCAGAAACAAGTGCTTCTGGAACAAAAAAGTTTTAAGATCTCTAAGATGGAAAACTTGTACGCTGTAAGTGACAATGTCTTAGATCTTTAGCCCAACGCTTGAATTATCTTTTAGAAAGTTATAAAGTTGATTGGCATAGTGCGCAGATGACATGATCCGTTTAGGTTGAAAACTTAGGGAATAGCATTGACAGGGGAAGGTGGTGTTTGTTGGGACACTAGGGTGAAGATGTCAATAGCCACAATAATAGTTATGTGAAGTTCTATTGTTCTTTACAAACATGACGTCATTTGCTTGGGTACGAGCAAATGGTGGTTGTTATGTTTGAGAGTTCTGTTCTCTATCAGGGTGTGAAAGTCTGATGACCTTGAATAAGTCATCTTTACTCATAATTCCAGTCAACCCAGCTGTAAATGGGTACGGATAATCCGAAAAAGACCAATGCCAAGAGGTTTGGCCAAGAACCAGCTGGGAGAAAGGATCCTCTTGGAACCTAAGTTGTTATTCTTGGAAAATATAGATGTCTCTTGCAATTCCACTAAAACTAACACATTTATGATGTCACTGACAGTGATCTGCATATAGATATCAATAGTAGCTTCTGTTAGATCACTGTCAGAGACATTATAAAACACGTTAGTTTTAGTGGAATTGCAAGAACCACAGACGTTGGAATGGAAATTGGAATAGCGTAAATTGATGCTATCAGTGTTTCCGTTACACATACAAAGTTTAGAAAATTACTTTACAATCCCTTTAACTTGAATTACTGTTGATTAACATTGTTATTACATTACAGCATGATGAACCCAGTGCAACCTTAACACATGGAATTGACTTGAATGATTTGAGAGACCCACAAAATAATGGCGTAGAGTTTGAAGTTAAAGATGAATCTAAGGAAAGAGGTAGCGGTATTTTCATGTCTTTGCTTGTCATTGTAATACAAATGTATAAATGCAAAATTAACATAAACATAAACGTGAAAAAGGTGATCTGTATGATTAGTGTTGAAACGGTTAATCAGTTAACCGATATCGGGTACGATTTCACGGGTAACCGGGTCTGATTTCAGATGATTGGTTACCCGTAACATGATAATTTTGATAAAGAAATGCGTGTAAAAAACGACATTTTATAACATAAATCCGCCGTATTCTCAACTGAATATTAGTAACCATCGATAGCTCTTCAAATAATTGTTTTATCATCTTCAAGATCTCCGATGTTTATCAAAGAACGATAAAGCCGTATAAAATAGAACATCTTGTTGAAAATATTTATGAACAGACACTCGTAAAAATCCATCAACAAAGCATGCTATTATCTGATTGGACAATAAGAGATGTCTATTTATATGAACCAATGAATTTCTCCCTTTCATTAACTTTCTACTTTCACTTTTAACATTCTTGTGAGATGGTCAAAACATCGGGCGGTGTCTATTAAATTTATTGCTTGATAATATCGTCCGCATCAGTGTCTATCGAAGTTTCAAATCCTTACGTTATATTTTAAATATAGGTATCAAAGTGTGATTAGACTTCGTTATCATTATATATCATATAAAAGATGGTCTTGTTCCGTTTATACAAGTAATTATAGAATTCAAATTACTTCACGAGCGGAGCAAATAATTTTGGCTAAATTGTGTCTACACCGCCCGTTTGGTTTTTTGTTTAACTTGATTATCCAGACGTTCATTGTCTTCTCTGGTTGCTAGTAACCTTGATGGTCTTGACTATGTTATCATACTGCCGTCCATTCTAAGTTCAATGGAGCTAAATGTACCCGATCATGTTCGTGTTTGGACGCTTATTTGATACCTTGCCAATGAATGACAGTGGGGTTATTTCGTCTGGCCAATTTGGGTGTAATCTGATGTCTGCTTCGATGGGTTGTTGGTAATTATTTACCGACAATTCCGAGTGGAACTGATTCAAAGTAGGTCAACTCTTCTTCGGCGACTTCGTAACTCATTTGAACTATATTATGCTATGTTACAGCTACAAATACGGTTCTTGATCCTTGTTTTAAAGCTTAAGAAATTAACGGGGGTTAACCGGAAAATAACCGGTTATTGCCGACGGGTACCCGGGTCGTAAAAATCACTAACCGTTTCAACACTATGTATGATCCCTGGTTAATGTGTTCCTGATACATATGATAACTATTCCAAATTTAGAAAAAACCTCTTTACAATCTCTTTAAACCTAACAAAAATTCGATTGATAATAAACTAGAAATATTTTGATTTTTATAGAGGATGATACTGATATTTATCAAGCATTTGATACCGATGATATCTTTAAGAATATGTATCAAGATGATTATATTAATGAAGATAATATGTTGGAAGCGTTTGATATTGAACGATCCAGGATGCAGGATATCAGTGATGATGAAGGGGTGATGAAAACTATTTTAAAACCAGGAGCTGGCAATGTTGTACCTTCACAGTCACTTGTTAGAAGTAAGAAAATTGAATAATTTCAGCTCAATTATTTCATTTTGTGTCTCTGATAACTCAAGGGCTTAGAACTTAGGCTATATATATGCAAAAAATCTTAAATGAAATGAAATGGAGTTTTACGTCCTGCCTTTCTGCACCTGTATGGTTGCAAAAAATCTTAAGAATAATTGATTGTACATGAAGCATTCATAGGGGAAAAGTTTGCTGACCATGAATAAATAATGATCTTTCTCACTACAGTCAAACCAGCTGTAAATGAGTATGAATATTCCAGGAAAGATAGATACCCAAGTACCAAAGATTCTCATGATTTTAAGTTGTTATCCTTGTAAAAAATTTCTATTTGATTCTTTGATAAAAATGAAAGTTGTTTGTTTTCTATTTTCAGTACACTATAATCTATATTTAGAAGGAAGTGATGAACCGTTTGATTCTAGTCGACTACGAGGTGAAATCTGTAAATTTAGACTTGGCCAAGGTAATATTAATATTTTTCAATAGAATTTGCAGGTTTGCACTAAGTTCCTTTAATAAATCTGGCAATTAAAATAAAAATGGTTGGAACTTCTGTTGTAACAAGTATATACTATCACTGACAGTGATCTGCATAGATATCAATAATACCGAAAGGTAGATCACTGTCAGTGACATCATAAAACGCGTAAGTTTTAGTGGAATCTCAAGAACCGCAGACGTCTGAATGGAAATTGGAGTGGCGCAAATTGATGCTATCAATGTCCCCGATACACATACAAAGTTTAGAAATACGCTTTACAATTCCTTTAATTGAAGGGAGTAGACAGATATATTAGATTGGTATAATTGGCCAAGATTTAAACATTTCTAATGTTTCAGGTTCTGTGATTATTGGACTAGAAATAGCTGTATCATCCATGAAGAAAGGAGAAAAATCACGCTTTCTGTTCACTCCAGAATATGCCTATGGTAAAATGGGTTGTGGTGAAAGAATTCCTGGCAGTTCTACAGGTATTTTGAATTTTGCTTTGATTTTTTGTATCGGCTTTGAACTGTACCTCAACTTGACTATGTAAATATCTTTAAAGGAAGAATTTTGAAATATTTGGTCAATACTTCTCTGTAATAATAATTGATTTGGGAATGGTTGATTTAGTAGCAAATTTGATTTTGGTTGTAAGAGTAGGTTTTTATACCATTTAAACTAAGTAATATCATTGTAAATAGCTGATAAACATATATTTATCAAATATTTCAGTATTAGCAGAAATTGAATTATTAAGTTTTATAGAACAGGAAGGTGTAGATGATTTTTACAACATGACAGAGGTTTGTTACTTGTCAGCAAATTGCTGAAAACCTTATCTTTTACAATCTTTACTTTACATGCTTTTATTTGTCCAAATCAGTGCTCTATGCTTAATGATGCAATTTGCATTTTTTGTGGCTTTCCTGCTAAAATTCTACTCGATATTCCATGTGTGACCATTTGTATAATACCCCTAAATGAAATGTGGAGCTTAAAATGTTGTCATGGATGCATGTCTGTACGTCCATCCACAATTGTTCAAAAACAATCTAGAAAGCAAAATTCTTGACTTGATGAAAGAAGTAAATAAGTTGAAAGGTATTTAACTAGAGTTATTGCCCTTGAGCTTGTTCAGATTCTAGATGGTGCAATACTTGACAGATTTTGAAGAAAACGTGGTGAATTTGCATATCAAGTAGACCTTTTTGAAATAATGAAATAATATATAATATGAGTTATTGCACAGTTCATGATAAATTTGCCAAAACTTCTTAATGCCACCTATTTGCTGTTGCCTTTGTCCATCGGTCCATAGCTTTGTCCGTCAATATTGATCACAATTTAGATCAGATTAGATCAGAATGTATTGGTTGTTATCCTTTGAAATAATATTGCTTCTTAAACTGATCTGGTGTGCAATGTTAACATGTCTGGCAATCTATACTATTTTGTTTTAAAAGTTGACAGTGAGCTTAAATGCAAATTTGATAGATTTATATACAATTGTCTTTCACTATTGTGCCTGAAATTATCTGATTTCAGTGAAATTTCATATGTATTTTTGCATTTAGTCAGGGTTGTGACCACACTATGATATAAGTATACATTTGTATTTATTCATATAAAAGTCAGAGAGGGCTTTGGGAAATTGCATTTTACATCCACCTTAATCTAAAACTGCAAAGTCAACTAAGTGTATTTTAAAGGAATACTACCTCTTAAAATGAACAAAGTATTAGGCATAATATTTCCTTGAAGGAAATGAAACAAGTTAGGCTTTACTTCCGGTTACGAAATGATCGTGTAAGGACGCCCTGCTTCGAGGGGAAGAAATAGAAGCTTGTTCGAGGGGATCGTGAGACGCTGCCATGGAGTAAATAGGATAATCTGATATCAAAGGGACCAAGGATGTGAATAATAGCAGAGTTGAAGTCAAATTACGACCCTAAAGGCTAAAGTAAACTTTTTTTTTCTAAAGGCCACATGGCAAACCAACTCAGCAGGAGGCCGCCATTTTATTATTAGGTAGACCCAGTGGTGAGCTTCGCAAGTTACTTCTGATTTGTATTTCCCGTCATTAAAACTTTAGATATCTTTGACTTTAGGCCATGGACATATTTCCCACTGAAGCGAATTTTAATGTTGCCCAGTTATTATTATAAAAATAACCGAAGTTGGGTTCTAAAAGAAGTAGGCCTACAGACACAGTAATCGAGTGCAGCCGCTTCTGCAACCTCGCTTTGGAAATTCATAACATCCGGTGAAGGGACCCACTGAATTTGAGACGAACAATCTGGAGGCATTTATCGGTAGATGAAAGTCCACACATGTGTTACGGAAGAAAGGGAGCGAAGAATAACAATAAAAACAGACTGAATATTGTGACACACTGTCAAGTAATGTATTTAGTCCATACTCTGACCGGATCTTTATCACAATTCCTGTAACGAAACGAGTGTTGTTGTTATGCTTTCATCGCCATCGACTGACTACTGCGGCTACCTTTGGACCCAACCTGTCTTCACTTTGATCTTCGTTGTATTTTCTCTCAACCCCCTTATTATTAAACAAACTGAAGAGTGTGTTTTATCTGGACTATCCTGTTTGACACATTGTAATTCCATGGACAGAGCAAAGAAACACAACAGACCACAACAAACACTAAGCCAATATATGTTGCGTTCAAGCTCAACATCAACTGCAGAACACTTATGTGAACAAAGTCAAGGTTCCAGTAGAGCTGAAAGTGTATCGAACACTGAAACTACCATTCCTTCCCCTGGAAACCCAGACAGTGAAAATAAGATGGCAGAAAAAATAAAAACTACTGTGTCTGACAATGGAAGTGATAGTGTGTCTACCGCAGATTTAAGGGATATCATCCTCAAATGTCAAAAGGAAACCTCATTCCAACTTCAAAGGAAACTCGACTCATTTGAAGAGAAGGTGTTTGAAAAAATAGATACCTTAAAGAATACGGTCGATGACCTAAAAGAATCGCTGGAGTTCACAGACAAAAGAGTAGATGATTTGGAGAAAAAGCTTACTACTGGCAACAACTCAGAAGAGAAAGTGAAAGAACGTCTTAAGAAACTAGAAGACACAATCCAGTATCAAGAAGCTAGATCCAGAAAATATAATCTGTTGGTGTATGGTATTCCGAAGGCAAAAACCGAGGACATATACAAAGTTATACATAGTTTCGCAACAACTGAACTAAAACTGAGTGAAAATGTGGCAAAAACTCTCTCCATATCGAATGCCCATAGAATTCCACGTGCCCCAAACAATAGTTATAAACCTGACATGCCAGATCCAATAATTATCAAATTTGGAAATATGAGGGACAGAGAAAAAATCTACCAAGCAAGATTCTCACTAGCTCCTGCCAGTAGAAAAACCATTAGAACTGACCTCCCTCCTGAATTGAAGAGAAAGAGAAGCGAGCTTGCCAGTACCGCCTTCAAACTTAGAAAAGAAAAGAACCTGAAAACGAAGATAGTGGAATCAGCAAGAGACGTAAAACTATTAACAAGGGAGTCACAAGAAGATGAATGGAAACCTTTTGGATAACAATGTTTTTGAAGCCATATACTTATGTTCTAATAAGAATCCTAAACGTAAATAAGGTGGTGTAAAATTATAGTGTATTGATATTGAACCTGTAGGTAAGACTCTGTCTTTTATTAAGATTAAGACTAAATTTATAAGTACGCCCATACTGTACTTTTAAAAACTAAAATTTCAAAATTGAGAAAGAACTATAAGGCTCTACAATGTACATTTTAGTGTATATTATATCGATTACCAATAAGGTAATATACACTTACGGCGAACAAATCGCACAACGAGTTGAGAGACCCTCTGAATCGGCTCATTTCTTCCCCTTAGGAGATTTGTATTATGTGTTATACAAGATTGCACTTGTTTCACAATTATTATTATTTTTTATACAGCTTTTTCACTTCATGTCCATGCCATGTAATGGCGATAGGAATTAACGAGATTATTTCTCTTTATAGTACTTATACAAACTTTTTAAAGGTAGACATCCAACAATGCTTTAAATGGCGCATAACCTAACCATAGCCTCTGCTAACTGTCAAGGTCTAGGCACTCCAAGCAAAAGAAAAGATGTTCTTAACTTCTACAAAACTAAAAAGTATAGTATTATTTGTTTGCAAGACACTCATTTTGCAGAAAATGAGGAAAAATTTATAGAAGCCCAATGGGGATACACATGTAAATTTAACTCCCACTGTTCCAATGCAAGAGGTGTGGCCGTCCTGTTTAGCAATGACTTCGAACTTAAAATATTTAATGAGAAAAAGGAACCAGGTGGAAACCTTCTTGCCTTGGACTTGGGTGTCAATGGAACTAGGTTAACTTTAGTTAATTTATATGGCCCCAACACTGATCAGCCATGTTTTTTTGAACGTCTAAGAGATATTATTATTGAATTTGATAACGTTTTCTTCCTAATATGCGGAGACTTTAATGTAGCATTGAACCCTAGTGTTGATACTCAGAATTATTTGAACTTCAATAGTCCCAAATCCAGAGAGAGACTGGTCGATATTATGAAAGATTTAAAACTTGTGGATTACTATAGAGTACTAAACCCTGACACAAGGTCATACACTTGGAGAAAAAAAACACCTTTTAAACAGGCAAGACTTGACTATTTTTTACTGTCTGAAAATTTAACAAATTTTGTTGAACATATACACAACAAGGCTGGCTACCGATCAGACCATTCATCAGTAATTTTGGAGTTACAATTTAACCAGTCTGTCAAAGGTAAGGGACTATGGAAGTTCAATAATAACTTACTTAAGGACCATAACTATGTAAAAAAGGTAAAGGAAACAATCAGTCTCATCAGAAAACAATATGCAATCATCATATATGACCAGGATCATATAGATGATATCCCCAGTGATATAATACAGTTAAGTATAGGTGATGACACCTTCCTTGAAACTCTTCTGATGGAAATCAGAAGTATGAGTATTAGCTATGGAATTTATAAGAAAAAGAAACAAAATGAAGTTGAAAGAAATTTAATTCAAGATATTAATGAAATGGAAAACAGTTTGCTTAATGATAACGACTTATCAAATTTAAAATTAAAGAAATCTAGCTTAGAAGATATGCGCCAAGACAAACTCATGGGTTCTATGATTAGATCTAAAGCACTTTGGGTTGATGAAGGTGAAAAACCAACTAGGTATTTTTGCAATTTGGAATCGCGTAACTATATCAATAAAACTATACAAAAGCTTGAGCTTGATGACGGTACCATAATCCGCAAACAAAATGAAATCTTAAAAGAAACAAGAAAATTTTATCAAAACCTATACGCTAGTAAGGAACACTTGATAGAATCAGTTGATCTTGAGACAATTCTGGGATCTTTCAATTGCCCAAAACTTGATTCTACCCATACGGAACCCATGGAAGGACCAATAACTACAAGTGAAATCTACAATGTATTGAAAAATATGAAAAATAACAAATCGCCAGGTTCAGACGGCTTCTCTTCTGAATTTTTCAAGTTTTTTTGGGCAGACCTTAAATATTTCCTCACAAGAGCCATTAATACTATCTATGAAAATAGTGTACTCCCTATAAGTGTAAGATTAGGTATAATAACTTGCCTACCCAAAGGGGACAAACCCAGACAGTTCTTGAAAAATTGGCGGCCAATAACCCTCTTAAATGTCTTATACAAAATAAGCTCTGGATGTGTCAGTTCAAGAATAAAAGCAGTTTTGCCTTATTTGATATCAGACTCACAAACAGGGTTTTTGAGCGGAAGATATATTGGAGAGAATACCAGACTAATATACGATATCATGGATTTTACCGAAAACCACGCCTTGCCTGGACAACTTGTCTTAATTGATTTCGAAAAGGCGTTTGATTCCATTGCCTGGTCATTCGTACATAAAGTTCTTGATTTCTTTAATTTTGGAATAACTGTCAAATCCTGGGTCAAAATTTTGAATAAAAATATAAAAGCCTCTGTAACACAAAATGGGTATTTGTCCGAACAACTTGAAGTCCAACGTGGATGTCGGCAGGGAGACCCAATTGCTCCTTATATATTCATCCTTTGTGTTGAAATTCTGGCAATTCTCATTAAAAACAACAGTGATATCACTGGAATTTTTATAGGACAAACTGAGTATGTTATCTCACAATTTGCAGATGACACCTCTCTCATGCTGAATGGAACACAAAAATCCTTTTTTGCAGCACTTGATGTCTTGGAATACTTCTCAAAACTGTCAGGCTTGTTTATAAATAGCTCAAAAACTAAGATAATCTGGATTGGTTCAAAAAAGTTTAGTCAAGATGTATACCACCATGATAGGTGGAAATTCGAATGGGGTGTAAACCACTTTAACTTGCTAGGTATTGAATTTTCTACCAATCTAGATGAAATTGTCCAGCTAAACTATAATAAACAGATCCCTAAAGTAAAAAACCTACTCAAACAATGGAGTAGGAGAATCCTGACACCAATTGGCAAAATCACAGTCCTAAAAACACTTGCAATCCCAAAACTCAATCATCTATTTATCTCATTACCAAATCCCTCGGACCAATTAATCAAAACGCTTATGTCAGAGTTCATGGCATTTATATGGGGCTCAAACCGCAATAAAATCAGAAAGGATATTATTACACAAAAGTACAGCGAGGGTGGATTAAATATGTTAAACTTGAATAATTTTATTTTGGCTTTAAAAATAACTTGGATTAGGAGAATAATATCAGGTACACAATCTTGGATTAATATCTTAAATACTTCCTGTGGGAGTGATGTTTCGAGAAACTTAATAGAGTTTGGATCAGGAATTTGTAATACCTTTTTGAAAAAGATAAGTAATGTATTCTGGAAAAATGTGTTTCAGGCTTTCAAGTGTTTCGACAAAAAACATACTGATGAGACTGATTGTTTCCAGGACTTTTGTAAATTGCCTATTTGGTATAGTAGTATATGTAATATTGACAACCAATGTGTATTCCTAAAGGAATGGTATGATGGTGGGGTAAAATTTGTGAAAGACTTTTATGATTTACAGGGGTGTCTTCTAAAACAGGTAGACTTTGAACAAAAATTTAGTATTGAGGGTGTTTGCCACCTGAAATACAATGGCATCACCAGGAATCTAAAAGCCTTTTCCAAAAAGCAAAAAATTGGGATAGATAACAGCCCGAATGAACCCTTCATACCCTCACACATTGATTGTCTCATGAAAACTAGAAAGGGTTGTAAGGAAATATATGATATACTCAGGCCACTTCCTGGTATTCCGACAGCGGTTACTAGATGGAATGATATTTATGATTTCAGTCCAGATGATTGGCAACAAATACATAGCACAACCTTTAGCATATCCTCAGATACAAGCATGCAGTGGCTACAATATCGCATAATACATAGAATACTACCACTAAAAGCCTACCTTAAAAACATTAAGGTGATAGATGACGATACTTGTAGCCTATGCAATGCTCATAGAGAAAATGTAACTCACATATTTTTTGGTTGTGATATTGTTAAACCTCTCTGGCATAGACTAGCTGAACTCATAAGCACGAGAACAAGCCAAAAAATCCAGCTTTCTGAAAGTGATATTATATTTGGAAGACAACCCAACAAATCCAATTTGGCACTAAATTTTATTATCCTGGCAACAAAACAATATATTTATAAAACAGTGAAAAATAAAAAGGGTATACATATAGTGGCACTAATTAGTCATCTCAAATTCATGTATCAAGTCGAACAATATATAGCATATAAAAATATGCACACAGAAAAGTTTAACAATATATGGGGTACTGACACTTGGAGTGAACTATTAAACTCTGATGCAGAAGTGCTCGGTCAAGAGACTGAGAACTGAGTACTATATTATAATCTATATAAAACTATATTGTTATTATTATGTATGTATATGTTGATGAATAAAGCTGAAAAAAAAAAAAAAAAAAAAAAAAAAAAAGTTAGGCTTTACAAGTAGATTTGTCTTTATTGAAATAAACATTTGGGGTTAGGGAAAGGGTATTTTATACCCACCTTAATTTTAAACTTTGCAGAACCAAACAAGTGTATTTTTAAGTTGATTAGCTCTCTCTATTGTGTTTGGGTATAAAGTCTTGATTAATGATAAATTTTGTTCAGGGTTGTGAGGGGTAGGGATGAGTTCTGATCAGGGATTAGAATCTTTCTAGAAATTAAAACAAAGGTTACATTCACAGCTTGGGGGTGAGCTGAAATCAGTATAGGGTAGAGACCTCTGTACACCTGTGTTTGTTCATTGTGACAGCAGACATCCCAGGGTTCACTTCTTCTTGTTGTCATGTCATTAACAAAACAGAAAAATATTCTTGGATTTGAGAGTTCATGGATGCAGAATTTCAGCTTTTTAAAGATTGATCTCCAGGTAAACGTCTTTTCATATCATTTCTTGTATATTTCTTTGCTTGAGTCAACTTATAAATAATTAATTCTTCCAATATGTGTTAATTCTTATAAATCTTTTATTGAATAAGTGAAATTTTAATTTTAAAAGGAGTCCTTTTTTAGCCAGCCATTTTGAAATTTTATTTAGGGCATTAAATTTTAGTTTTGAGTTTATTTTCAAGTCCGATAATTTATTTTATTTTTTTCATTTCATGGTTATTTGGAGAATGAAAATGGCCTAGCACATGTTTGCCGATATACAGCCAACAAAATTGTATCTGAAGCAATGAATAGCCTCGATTGAAATGATTAGGTAAGCATATACCAGTGTTATATTTTGTTCAGTGTGTACTACAGGTTGTGATAATCAATTGGACCCGAACGTGTTTGAATATAGCCAATGCATTTGATTTAAAATTTGTTGCAAAGTGACTGGTTGGTTGGTTGGTAGAAGACAAGTTAATGTTTGCTTCTAGCGGATGATATCGCAAACTATATTGACATATTTCTGTATCATTCCATAAATACTTTTTAGTATTGATTTTAGTGTTCCTGTCATTTGATTGGTCAATCACTTAGATTTTGAATTTATATTAGTATCCAATCAAACTACTGTATCTTTGTTAAGTTTTCAAGATCAAGGCATCAGGACTAAACAGACTTGTAAAATTAACATTTATTTTTCCTCTTTTGTAGATGCATTGGACAGTCTTGAACAAAAGGGAATAAAATGATTCTATTATCTGAGGTAGGTGTAATTTGTTTTAAAAGTTCATGATATAATGATAGTTTTATGTTACGATATATTATAGGAATGATAATGTTATGATATATAATAGGAATGATAATGTTATGATATATAATAGGAATGATAATGTTATGATATATAATAGGATCGAAGTTTAAGGAATGACAGTGTTAAGATAAATAATAATAGGATTGAAGTTTAAGGAATGATAATGTTATGATATATGATAGGAATGATAATGTTATGATATATAATAGGATAGGAATGAAGATTAGGTATGATAATGTTACCATAAATAATATGTAAGAAGTTTAAGGAATGATAATGTTATGAATATAATATGTATGAAGTTTAGGTATGATAATGTTATGATATATAATAGGAATAAAGTTCTAGGAAAATGATGAATGTTATGATTTATAATAGGAATGAAGTTTTAGGGCAGATAATATTATGGTATATAATATAGTAATGAAATTTTAGGAATGATAATATTATGATATAATAGGAATGATAATGTTATGATATATAATAGGAAGGAAGTATTAAGTATTGTAATGTTATGTATAATATGAATGAAGTTTTAAGGCTGATAATATTATGTATATAGGGCCTAATAGGAATGAAGTTTAGGTATGATAATGTTACCATAAATAATATTTAAGATGTTTAAGGAATGATAATGTTATATTTAATAGGAATGTTTTTTTAGGAATGATAATCTTATAATATATAATCGGAATGAAGTTTTACGAATGAAAATGTTATGATGTTTAAAAGGAATGAAGTTTTAAGGCTGATAATAATATGATCTATAGGGCCTAATAGATTGAATGTTAGTTACGATAATGTTATGATATATGATAGGAATGAAGTTTAGGAATTAAGTGTTATGATATATAATAGGAATGAAGTTTTAGGAATGAATGAAGTTAAGATATGATAATGGTATGATATATAATAGGAATGAAGGGTTAGAGCTGATAATGTTATGATATATTATAGGAAGGATTTATTTTAGGAATGATAATGTTATATATAACAGGAACAGATGTTTAGGACAATATTATTATGAATAATCTGAAATAGTTCTAGGAATGTTATGCTATATGATAGGAAGAAAACTGACAGCAATGATATTTAGTGCATAATCAGTAAAGAAGAAAATATTTATGGAAACTAGTGACTTGGTGTCTTTGACAGTCTTTTTGGATATGAGGCAAAATGTTTTTGAAGAATTACTTCATTTATGCAAGAAATTACATGGCATGCGGAATAGATTAAGACCAGATCAGAATAAATAGTAAGGAAGTAATCATATTGGTTGTTACATTCTGTTAATTACAAATCTTCTTCCCATTCTTAACCAGATCTTCCCTTGGTTACGATAAGATCTGACCCATTAGAAGGATAAAAAGCATAATCTCTCCGAAGCGTAACAGGGCTCCTTGTGTAGCTTCCTAGTGAACGGAACACTTGAATCTGAGAATCTATTGGGTTTATTTATGCTGCCTGTTGAACTTATCAGTAAATGTGTGAAAGTGTTTTTATAGAACAATTTCAATATTACTTTTTGTTTGAGGAGAAAAAATGACTTCTTTAGGTTATAAGGGAAGTCTGGCCAACTTTTCTCTTCCCAATTCAATACTTATACCCCACTGTGGCTATAATGTGATGAGCTGTGTATCATATAAGACGTAAAGAATGAATGTTTTAAAGAGGCACAGGCTTCATTTTCGCGGGTCGATTTGGATAAGTCTCAGAAACGGTGATTTTTTAGCTCAGCAATTTAGTACTGGTTATCACAACTCACCATTGAAATTTGAGCCTTCAAATCCATGTGCATCCATAATTATTAGCATTTGAAAGTTATAATGCCCTACTACACATTAGCGATACTATGCAATATATAGAAAAGTCATCTATAGAAATAGAAGGAGAAATGTCTAATTTAAGGTATATTTGAAGGAAATACGCAATTTTCGTGCATTTCTAGTGCTTCTGAAGGATACTTAAATACATTCAAGACCCAAATCAACCAATAAAAATGAAGACTGGTCCCCTTTAAGCTTATCAGATTTATAAAGGTTGATTTCATGTTGACGTTATTTAGTCATTTAACATGAAATCAACTTCAAGTATGAGTAAATGTATGCTTGATTTTAACTATCATTATTTCTGTCTATTGTTAGTGCTCAAATGAATAGATGCCAAGAAAGCTGGTTTTAGATTTTAGTCAAAATTTTCGCTTATTGATGTAAATAAAAATTCATACATATTGAAATAGCCGAGATTATTAACCATTTTGAGCACTGACACTTTCTTTAGATAATACTAAGCTTAATTCTATTTTAAATTCAAAATCTTTTGAAATCAGTGAAGAATTACATGCTTCACAAACAATTAAAATTCTTATTATTTGATACAATGTGTTGCCAACATTTTTTACACTGAAATTTCTGGACTGTTGTCCTATAAATAGATTGTAAAGTTTGGCAGTACAAATTCCATATCAAATATATTAGGAAAGCTTGAATCCTGGTAAATTTTAGAAAGAAGTTTTTCACCCATTTGATACCATGTATTGCCCAAATTTTTTACACTGAAATTTTCGACTGTTGTCTTCAAAATAGATTGTAAAGTTTGGCAGTACCAATTCCTATTTGGGAAACTAAAATCATTGTAAGAAATATGCTTAGTTTATCCAGTCTATCTGATTATCTAGAAGGGAAAAAATGACTTCTTTAGGTTATAAGGGAAGTCTGGCCAAATTTTCTCTTCCCAATTCAAGTCTTATTCCCCACTGTGGCTATAATCTGATGAGCTGTGTATCATATAAGATGTAAAGGGTGAACGTTTTAAGCTTATCAGATTTATAAGGGTTGATTTCATGTTGACGTTATTTAGTCATAAAACATGAAATCAACTTCAAGTATGAGTGTATTTCCAAGTTCAACAGGGGCTTTGTTTAAGAATACAACTTCTTTAGGATAAGGGGAGTTGTCAAAAAATAACTTTGGCTGTAAATGGACATATTTTAGTCTTATTATTAGGAATTCTCCTCCTGTAGGAATGGCTATAGAATTGATGATGTTGTTTTTTTACTAAATTGGATAGGGACGGCGGCTGGCTTGGCAGCTGAAGTAAAGCATGTAGTAGATGAGGGGTCCATTTTGCTGCATGTCATGAGTAGGTGTGGTCATGTTGTCCCACGGTCGCAACGATTAGATATTCCCAAAATCAAATGACATTCTATATTTTATACCTTCCTTCAGGGGGATCAAATCTAGACTAGAGCCAGCTATTTTCTAAATTATTCTTACTTTTCATGTGTTCATTGGATAAAAGGCAGTGTACCTTGGGCAAGTCTGCGACTGTCGGGTGGCATACTAAACTCTGGCGGTGGGACTTGTAGTGGGATTTGGATAATGAAGTGATAGCATTGTGTAACAACCATTTGAATATTTTTCTTTCTGTTTATTGAGACATTGACTTCTATTTTGCTTTTAATTTATTGACATGAAATATATATAGCAGTGGGCTTTTTTCGACTTCTTTGTAGAGAAAACTTGCTTTTATTTTATCATTATATTATTAATATAAGAATTTTGATATCTAACTTAAAGAGTAATATATAATTTGAAGAAAGAAAAATGATATATTCAGTAGGATTGATTAACACGGTGTTAAAGTGTGGTACCTTTTTATATATTACTTATATGATAACCATCAGAAGATAACAATATCAGTTTATGTTAACCTGTTAACAGAAGATAACTATATCAGACTATGCTAATCTTTGTCTTTCACAAAATAATAACAGCTGTCAGAAGATAACAATATCAGTCTAGGTTAACCCTGTCATTCTCATAATAACAACAGCTATCAGAAGATAACAATATCAGTTTAAAGATGTTAATTTTTGCTTCCCTCATAATAACTATTATAAGATAACAATATCAATCTATGTTAATCTCTTTCATTCTCATAATAACAACAGCTATCAGAAGCTAACGATATCAGTTTATGCTAATCTTTGCTTCCCCCATAATGATAACTATCATAAGATAACAATTTTAATCTTTGCCATTCTCGTATAATAACAGACTGAATTTAGAAACTTTGTTTATGTTTGCATACAAAGAGAACAATTGTTGAACATATTTTTCATACAATTATAATACTGTATAACTAAATTTGATCTTGGTAATTTGCTTGATGCTCTGAAACCATTTTAAGGTTTATTGTCTAATTTGACAAAAATTTCGGATCTTGTGATTACAGTTAAGTTCTAAATTATGATATTTTGTAAGTGGTATAGAGAAGAAGTAAAGTATCAGGGCTCTGTGTGTATCTAGCTTCCTTGTGAGCTGAACACTTGAATCTGAGAATCTATTGGGTTTATTTATGCTGCCTGTTGAATTTTTTTAGTAATTGTGTGAAAGTATTTATTTATCAATCTCAAAATCTTTATTTGAAGAGTAAAGATGACTTCTTTAGGTTATAAGGGAAGTCTGGCCAAATTTTCTCTTCTCAATTCAACTCTTATTCCCCACTGTGGCTATAATCTGATGAGCTGTGTATCATATAAGACGTAAAGAATGAATGTTTTAAGCTTATCAGATTTATAAGGGTTGATTTCATGTTGACGTTATTTAGTCATTAAACATGAAATCAACTTCAAGTATGAGTGTTTTTCCAAGTTCAACAGGGGCTTTGTTTATGAATACAACTTCTTTAGGATAAGGGAGTTGTCAAAAACTAACTTTGGCTGTAACTGGACATATTTCAGTCTTATATATTAGGAATTCTCCTTCTGCAGCAATGGCTATCGGATTGATGATGTTGTTTTTTACTAAATTGGATAGGGGCTGGCGTCAACGGCGACCTGTATGGCCACTGAAGGCATGCGTGTAGTAGATGTGGGGGCCATTTTGCTGCAGGGCGGTTCTGAGTAGGTGTGTCCATGAAGTCCTACGGTCGCAGATTAGATCTTCACTAAATCAAATAACATTCTATTTTCTATACCTTGCTTCAGGGGGATCAAATTTAGACTAGGGCCAGATTTTTACAAATTATTCTCAGAGTTCATGTGTTTAGCTGGTAGGGTAAATTTTATTTGTGGTTAAAAAGAGTAATTTTCAAACAGAATAGTAATAAAACTGTTTGGGTTCAGGGCATTGAGAAATATCAGTCTGTAAAGCTTTCTCAAATTCACAATTTCAAACAGCTATCAGGTGATAACAATATCAGTCTGTTACTATATTTGTCTTTCTCATAATAATAACTATCAGATGATAACAATATCAGACTATAATCATCTTTGTCTTTCTCATAATTAAACTATATCAGAAGATAACAATATCAGTGTGTGGTAATCTTTGCCATTCTCATAATAATAACAGCTATCAGATCATGATAACAATATCAGTCTATGCTAATCTTTGTCATTGTCAAAATAATAACAGCTATCAGAAGATAACAATATCAGAATATGCGAATCTTTTCTGTTTTAGTAATGTCAACCAATATCTTACCATTTTGAATAATGATTATAACAATAAGATGTTGATGTCAGTGTTTGCTTGTTTTTCTATGTAATATATCAGATAGTAATATCTTCTGTTAATGCTTTCACTGCTGATAATAATCTCTATTAGAAGATTATAATGTCAGTTTTTGCTTTTTGCTCACTATTCCATGAATTCCTTATACTTCAAATCAGATTCTGAACATATTATACTGAACTTATGATTTTTTTTTACCAAATGAATATTTACTTTTTTTGACCAAGAAAGGTGTAATGCCAACATGTTTTAAGTTATTCCTGCATCCTTGATGCCCTAAAACCCCTGGTTTAAAGGTTTATTGTCTAATTCGGCAAAACATATTTTTTGATTATGTGATTGCAGAACATTCTAATTTGTGATATTTTGTAAGTTACATGTTATGGAGAAAACTTTCAGTATCTAGCTTCCTTGTGAGCGGGACACTTGAATCTGAGAATCTATTGGGTTTATTTATGCTGCCTGTTGAACTTTTCAGTAAATGTGTGAATGTGGTTTTATATAATAATATAATGTTTTTGACTGTTCAAACCCAAAATCCTTTTTTGTGTGAAGAGGAAAAATGACTTCTTTAGGTTATAAGGGAAGTCTGGCCAAATTTTCTCTTCCCAATTCAACTCTTATCCCCCCACTGTGGCTATAATCTGATGAGCTGCGTATCATATAAGATGTAAAGAATGAATGTTTAAAGCTTATCAGATTTATAAGGGTTGATTTCATGTTGACGTTATTTAGTCATTAAACATGAAATCAACTTCAAGTATGAATGTATTTCCAAGTTCAACAGGGGCTTTGTTTATGAATACAACTTCTTTAGGATAAGGGGAGTTGTCAAAAACTAACTTTGGCTGTAACTGGACATATTTCAGTCTTATATATTAGGAATTCTCCTTCTGCAGCAATGGCTATCGGATTGATGATGTTGTTTTTTACTAAATTGGATAGGGGCTGGCGTCAACGGCGACCTGTATGGCCACTGAAGAACAAGCATGTAGTAGATGTGGGGGCCATTTTGCTACATTGCGGTTCTGAGTAGGTGTGTCCATGAAGTCCTACGGTCGCAGATTAGATCTTCACTAAATCAAATAACATTCTATTTTCTATACCTTGCTTCAGGGGGATCAAATTTAGACTAGAGCCAGATATTTAAAAATTATTCTCAGATTTCATGTGTTCAGCTGACATGTTTTATTTATGTGTACCTATTGACACTTATTGGTTTTTAAAGGTAATTTGTAAGCAGAAAAGGGATAAAAATATTTGAGTTCAGGGCATTGAGAAATTCTAATCAACACTTGGTATAATAGAAAAGTAGTCTATTGAATTTAATTATTATTTTTATCTATGCTCGTGATCTTCCCATATAAATATTCTCCAAGCAACTGTTTTGATGTAATATATGGTATTAATTTGGAGAATTATATAATTAATTATTTATTTCAATTTCAGATTTTTTGTCCCTTATTTATGGAGACATTTCCTATCAGTGATATGAGCAACATCACCATGTCCATGTTTGATTTCATTTTATGAATATCCTTGATTCATGTAAAAACTATTCAAAACTCATTGAGATGGTTTCAGTTAACCACAATAATAGAATCTGTGGTCAAATTGAACCATCAAATATTGGTGTTTTTATTTTGTGTTGGTTTTTTGCGTAAAAAATAATCAACTTTTTCATATCAATATGTTTGGGTTCATCAAAAAATAAGAATTATTTTGATTTGGGTAAAAAATATTTCAAAACTCATTGAGATGGTTACAGTTAACCGCAATAATAGAATCTGTGGTCAGATTGAACCATCAAATATTGGATTCTAATTTCAGATTAGTTTGAGTATTTATTTGAAGTTGATTTGAATTTTTCTTGTGAAAACATCACTTTTAGGTACTGATTTTTGCGCTAGGACTGAATTATCTTGATTTGTGTTAAAAAATATTCAAAACTCATTGAGATGGTTACAGTTAACTGCAATAATAGAATCTGTGGTCAGATTGAACCATCAATTTTTGGGCGATATTAGAATTGTTAAGGAATATGAATGGTTACGATACATTTACTTTTGATACCATATGATTCATTCAACATTATTTGTGATTAGACATTTCATCAATTTCTTTTGAAAAAGGAAGCCAGTTAAGCAGTTATTTTGGAAAATCATTTTAGACATGGGTAGTAAATAACAGAAAACATTTCAAAACATTAAAATAACTTTTGGTAGAAAATATATTTTGAATTTTCTTGGCAGACATGATTTCAGACAACAAGAATGGTTACATTTTGAATTAGGAAAATAACATCTTTCAGTATGAAATTTCTTTGGTGTGAAAATCTAGGAATTTGAATGATTTTGTTCATCTGCATCCTTCAACATTTACTAATCTTAACTCTACACCTAACCTTAATACACTTACACATAGATTCCTAGATTTTATACACCAAAGAAATTATCAAAATTTACCTTGTCAAGTAATTGATAAATAAGTAACCAATCTTGTGTTCAAATCTTCTCAAAATTTATTATTTGATTTTCTGAGTACCGTTAGCAGGAAATACCAATTTTCCTCTGAACTTTTGTCTTTAACGTTGAATTTGCAAACCAAAAATGAAAGAAATTTAGTTTGGAAACAAGTCTAGAGCATACTTATTTGGTCTTCTTAAAGAAAAATGTTGGAAACTCTCAAATTAAACTTTGTATTCGATAAAAAATAAGATATAGTGTATCGTAACCATTTATATTTATAAGAATGACTTTATACAGTGTATTTGACATTGAGATGTTATGTATTATTTGGATAATAATTTCTATGAAGGAAAAAAAATTATTATAAGAATATCATAGAAATCTAAAAATTCAAGAGATGCAATTTTTAGATTTTTTCTTTTCAAAAAATATGTGGTAGAAAAAGTTGATTATGACAAAAACTTCTAAATTAAATTTATTACATAGCTCATGCTCATAGAGCTTGGAAAAACAAAGTTTATGCCCTCTGTAACCTATGATTTGCTCCCAAATTACTATGTGGCCCCTGCCCAATCCCTAAAATGTCATTTTTAAAAATAACGCCTTGTTAATGTCTATTTCCAGATTTAAATATTGTTACAAATAGACAAGATGAGCTGAAGTTAAAATAGAGAATAAACTGGTATAAATGAACAGCACACAAATCTTACAGAGATCACCAATTATTAAATCAAAGAATATTTCTGCAACAATCTGAAACATTGTTATTGTGTATTTTATTGAATTAAAAATATATGAAATGTGTTTTCTATATATGCCCACATAATGTCTGTCAAGTTTATCTTGTGAACTTTATAAGCTACAGATTTTGATCAAACTTGATAAACTAAATAAGCTTTATATCTTAAGCAAATTCTATTATGGCAAATTTTCTTTTGACACATTGATTTTTTGCCCAAATACATTAAGAATGGCTATAGACACAGAGTTTGAATGGATATCAAGTAACTTGGTATGCCTGTAAATTTGGTAACAAAACTTTATAGTCCTTGATGAAATTAAGATTTTTAATCAACCAATTGCTATTATATAGAATGAAGAGTTGTCTCCTATCCAATTCAAAATATGTCTTTCAGGTTTAATCAGTATTTACCTAAATTCAATTGCCCTGATAAACTGCTGCTGCTGTGGGTGTATATTGTGGCTGATACAAATTCATCCATTCAAATCAATGCAGTAGATATGAAATGCATAAAATACATTAAGATGATTTTCATGTTTGTGGCCGTTGTGGGGTTTTAAACCTTGAAAAGTAATCTTCACTCATAATTCCAATTGACCCAACTGTAAATGGGCACTGAAATACATTGAATATCCAAAATGCTTGCATGTCTTTTGAGGCAGGAGTTTTCACAGGCCAGTTGAACAGCATGTACACTGATATAACACTGGCTGGTGGAACAGCATGAATAAAACACGACCAGTGGAACAGCATGTACAGTGATTTAACATAGGTTAGTGGAACAGCATGTACACTGATAAAACACAAGCTAGTGGAACACCATGTACACTGATAAAACACAGGCTAGTGGAACAGCATGTGCTATGATATAACACAGACCAGTGGAACAGCATGTACACTGATATAACATAGGCTGGTGAAACAGCATGAATTCATAAAACACAAGCTAGTGGAACACCATGTACGCTGATATAACACAGCTTAGTGGAACAGCATACACTGATATAACACCGGATAGTTGAACAGCATGTATGATGATATAACACTGGTTAGTGGAACATCATGCATACTAGTATGTACGCTGATATAACACTGGTTAGTTGAACAGCATGTATGATGATATAACACTGGTTAGTTGAACAGCATGTATGATGATATAACACTGGTTAGTTGAACAGCATGTACACTGATATAACACAGGCTAGTGGAACAGCATGAACACTGATAAACCACTGGCTAGTGGTACAGTGATTTAACATAGGCTAGTGAAACAGCATGGATGCATAAAACACATGCTAGTGGAACACCATGTATGCTGATATAACACAAGTCTAGTGGAACAGCATACACTGATATAATATCCCCACGTTTACAGCAAAAGACTTGTAACAGCCTATAGAAGAAACAAAAACCTCAGTAATATCCTTGTCCATGGTAGACTTGACCCTTAATACTCTGATTATATCACAACAATTAAAATTTGACGAATTTAAGATTTGATATTTTCATTAGATTATTTATGCTTTAAAAATTTCTTATCGGTACATTTTGAAAACTTGTTTCAATTTAGTTTCTTTTTGTAAGATTAACCATTAGATATTCTTTGACACAGAGGAAGATTGTATCTTATATTTACAGCATTTTATTAGCAATATTTTAATTGGATTATTTATGCTTTAATAATTTCTTATAGGTACATTTTGAGAACTTTTTTTAATTTAGTTTCTTTTTGTAAGATTTACCATTAGATATTCTTTGACACAGAGGAAGATTGATTCTTATATTTACAGCATTTCCACCAAAAAAAGAAATGATACACCACGCATTTAAAGACTGTTTAGTTATATTTCACATATTTAACATATTTAACTTGCACTTTGTTTTATCATAAATCTTTACTTTGTGACCTAGGCCAGTGCCTTTATGAGACTATGTTCTCATCACCTCCTAACACTGATATAACTAACAATCGCTAGTGAAACAGCTTGTATGCTGATATAACACTGGATAGTGGAACAGCATGTACACTAATATAATACTGGCTAGTGGAACAGCATGTACACTGATATCACACTAGCTAGTGGAACATCATGCATACTAGTATGTACGCTGATATAACACTGGCTAGTGGAACAGCATGTGCTATGATATATAACACTGGCTAGTGGAACAGCATGTAGGGCTTACACTGATCACACTAGCTAGTGGAACAGCATGTACACTGATATAACACTGGCTAGTGTAACAGCATGTATACTGATATAACACTGGCCAGTGGAACAGCATATACACTGATATAACACAAGCTAGTGAAACAGCATATACACTGATATAACACAAGCTAGTGAAACAGCATGTACAATGATATAACACTGGCTAGTGGAACAATATGTACGCTGATATAAACACTGGCTAGTGGAACAGCATGTATGCTGATATAACACAGGCTAGTAGAACAGCATGAACACTGATGTAACACTGGCTAGTGGAACAGCATGTACACTGATATAACACTGGCTAGTGGAACAGCATGTACACTTATATCAAAAGACTATAAAAACAGCATGTATGCTGATGTAATGTAGGCCAGTGGAACTGCATGTACGTTGATATAACTTTTTGATATGTCTTTTTTAAACATTGCTGCCAGTGGATGTATTTTACCTTATGTAGCTATCTTTTGATTGACTATCCTTGTAAATATGACTATCCTTGTAAATATGACTATCCTTGTAAATAGAATAAAGTTTAAATAAAATATAAATTCATGTAGATATTGATGAATAAAATAGAAACCAATGTTCTGCTGTGTTTTAAAATCTATTACCTGTTTAAAGCCCCTTCATATTTACTGTATTGAACTATGGGTTGATTATGATCGAAATTGGGTCTGGGTTTTAGAAAAACATGATATTCAATGGAATAGTTCAACAATTGAATCCACCACAATTGCAGCCCTTGTAGGGTCCCAAAATTGCAGTTGAGCATGGAAAATAAATTTCATATGTTGTAATCCTATGGTGCACTAAATGACAGAAAACCTTTATTTGTTGAAAAGCTTTTGAAACACATGAAGTCTGCCCTGTCCAGACATAAAATGTTGAGTTTATACATGATTTGATATCACAGGTGTTCTCCTGAAGCTTGATTTGTTCTATAAAGAAAAAATGTTGTCTACTGGATAACTGGGTAAATATTTCATTCTAATGATGGTTCTCTTCTGGCAAATCTGAACAAAGCTCATAGTGGGCGTATGTGACTTTTATGTGTTGCTATCCTTGTGATTATTAGCATCAAGAAGTTATTATGTATTTTGTTATCAAATGAATGATTTGTTTTTCAGACTGAGAGAAAAGCTGTTAAACTTGATCACATTATGAAAGTTTGTAAGGCACATAAAAATGTAAGTATACGGGACGATATAATTATTTTATATCCAATTTTATCACATGAAACTTAAGTGGCTTCGATTGCAGTGCCTTGTATTTTTGTTGTATTGAAAAAGACTTTTTAATCTTGACTGTATCATATTCGATAGTGTTCATACAATTGGACTATCTTTTATATGTTTATTTGGCTGTTATAGCACTTTATCATAAAATAAATGTTCCTTTTCATCAACTGTTTATATCTGGACCACTATATTATAAGTAGCCAATATATTGATGCTAGTTATTGTTCATATTTAACCACAATATTTCAGGATGGTAAAGATCTATTTCAAAATAAACAATATCAAAAATCATTCACCAGATATAAAAAAGTAAGTAATTTTCATCAATTTATTTGTTCAAACACTTTTTGATTTTACTTTGTTGAATAGAAGGCAGTATTCATGTATTATAAATTATATATCTGCTAAGATGTCATCATTGTTGTTAAAACTATGCCCTGTTATCAAAAGATATACCGCAAGTTACAGTTTCTCCTAATTACTTTGTATTACTCGTTGAGTTTTAGCCAATCAAGACAACCCTTTTAATATCAGAAGGGTTTCCAGGGGTCAGCATCTTTATTTGTTAATTTGAAAATGGTTAGACATCATTATCTCAGATGCAGTTACTGAAAATACGAAACACAGCAGCAATCAATTTGTCATAGTTTCAGACATTTTGAATAGACAATGAGTGTGTCATGTGGTTTCACCTGAAGTAAATAATTTGTACCAATAAAGCAGACAAGGAACATTTTAGGCGAACAATTTGGGAATATGTTCGTCGTCTGCAGATATAAACGTAAAACCAAAAATATTTGTCCAATGTTTTTGTTCGTCGACAGAAATGTTCCTCGTCTGCGTAAGGCTTTATGAATCCTTATTTCTGTTTTTTCAAGGCAGCCGATTTATTGGAAATGTATAATTTAAAGAATGAAGATGAAGAAGAAAATCAACAGAAGATGTTAAAGAAATTATATTTAAATATGTCATTATGTTGTCTCAATCTATGTCATAGTGGTCGAGCTATTAACTATTGTAAACGAGTATTAGAAATAGAACCTAATAATTGTAAAGCATTGTTTAGGTATGGTAAGGTAAGTGATTATCACGTATATTTTCTCAATGTCAAGCTATTACAAACAAGCGTTGATAACGTAAAATCTAATCAAACTTCAGTGATACAAGAACAGTGCCTAATGACATAATCGCCTAACATTGTGAAGTCTAAATGTTGTTGTCAATGAAGGAGTAGTGTTATATATATACAAAAAGCACTGCATGCCAAAATGCCATGTTGTCGAAAATATTGTAAGTGTATACAGGTCAGAAACATTTTGTCAAACTGTTGTTGTGTGTGTACAGTACCAAATATTTGTTGCCCAGTTGTGTGTTGTTGAGTTATTGGCCAACATGTTGTTGAAAATGTTTTCAGTGTGTACAGTACTTAAAAGACTGTAAGCTAGATGAAGCTGAATGTCCAACTGTTCTCAAGACTGATAGTTATGTGAATCAAGTGCTAGATTCTGGGACTATTTTCAATCTTATTTTCACTTACGAATTTAGTTGGAAAAATAAAGTAAGGAATATAATGAGTTTAAAGTACGCTGAAACACTATAAGCCATTCCAATTTTATTTGAAACAGATTGGTAGCCCATATTTTATACCTCAATCTATTCAGCTCTCCATTATTTTGGTGTGTTCCTTTTTTTTTTCAGGCATTAAGACAAGTACAAGAGTTTGAGCGTTCTAGAACTTACTATAAAAAAGCACAGAAACTAGAACCACATAATAAAGAAATCAGTCAGGCACTTGTTGAATTAGAGAAGTGAGTTATTCTTACAATAAATTGTTTACAATGTGTGAGCTCAATTCTGTTTCAAAATGATTTGGACAGATATTTGATTTCAACACTGATAGGATTTTTTTTTGTAAGAGATACAGAGAACATAAACCTTTGAAAAAAGCGCTAGGCTACCTGATTGGTTAAATTTATTTTTTGACAGTCAAAATACGTGTATTTAAATTTCATATGTATTTTCTCACCAAACGGCCAAGATATTCCAGAATTCAGGCTTAGGCTTACTAATGCAATATTTATGTAGTACATCTAATGATCTAACTGCAAGTTATAATAATTACAATTTTCTTTTAGTATAGTAAAAAAGACAAAGATAGTAGAAGAAAGTTTTTGTAGACGTATGTTTAATACAACAATATCTGAAAATAAAGACACACGAGGTGGGTTAATCTTCATCAATAAACTTTGATATATTCTCTCAAATAATATTCTACCTTTGCATAGTTATAGAGCGACAGATTTGATCCATGCGTTGTTGAATGTTTAATGCTAATGTTAATTTTGTTCCATGAAACCTTGAGCAAACATTATCTTGTGACTATATACTGGATTTGTACCATAGTTTTTTTATGTAAGCTTTAAGGATTTAAACCACATATAGAAGCAAGGAGCGAAGACAATATTATGGAATAATAAAACCAAGCACAAACGATCCTAATTCTAAATATAAGTTAATCTTTAACATATCGTTCAGTGTTTTCTCCAATAAGTGAAGATGTTATTCTGCTTTCAGAAAATAAACCAAAGGCCAAACCAGAGTTATCAGGAATAAATGATGGTTTTAAAACAAATGTTGAAAAAGTTTTAAAGTAAGTACAGTACTTGTAACTATTCAATGAAAACAAATTGTTATGATGAATTTTGAGAAACATGGCCACTTTTTATTTGCAAATGATGTATATGTACTAGAAATGATCAAAGAACTAAATATTTTTAAGGTCGCATCATTATTTCATTGCATGTTTTTATGCGTTTTTCAAATTATTATTAAATTGACATCGGCACCAATATATTCCCTCTACTGAGAAGCTTATAAGTCTGTCATGATAGGTTCTGCAATTTCTTTAATTTCCACACATAGATAACTTTATTTATTTTGCTGCTTAATCAACATTGGTTTTCAGTGATTTTAAAGAAGATCATTCCTCAATGGAAATGCAGTTTCCACCAACACAGTTAACTCCCCCTGAATTAGCCTGTATATTTGAAGTTGCCCTGGACATGGGATTAGATGTGCGACAGTTTGGTTCGGTAATTACTTTTTTTTATGTTATCAAATTATACTTGAATGAAAGTTGATTTTTTTTTTGTCCCTTTTTGCTGAATCATTTGTTGGTGAATTCTTGATCAATAATTGATTAGAAGCCCTACATTTTCCTTATTTCGTATCAACTTTGGAACTACACTAGTATACTATATGGAGATAGCCATATTGAATAAATTATAGTTCAGCTAATCAAAATACTTCTTAAGAAAGCGTTGTCTTCTCATGTGTTAATATCAGCCAATCAAAATCAATTCCCAAACAAGAGTTGTCTTCTCTTTCCTATTTACCGGCCAACTTATCACGACTGAGTCATTATATCGTCTTGAACAATGACAAAGGTTGAGCCAAATGATATTTTCCTATAATGTGAAAAAAAAAAGAATCTTGACAATCTTGTCTGTGATATCAGTTCACTGAAAGTCTTAACATTTTGACAGTCAAAAGTAGTCAAATTCTTATGTTATTTATTTACATCACCTAATGGCTCAACAAATATCATTTATATTACAGGGTCAAAATTTACAGTTAAAAGTTATGAAGAAATCTCCCGACAATTGATATGTTTGTGGTATTTGATATTCAGAGCAAACACCAATATTATATCAGAATACAAATCAGACAATAATACCCATCGTCAATCATGTGTTGCTTAAAACTATACTTTTCAACATGGCTATTTCAATGACAGTACTCTACAATGTGGTTTAAGAGATAAATTTTCCAAGGATGTAAATATTACATGGAGCCAGAAGTTTTAATGTTGGATTTATTTTGGATTTAGGACAGTTTCTATTATCATTTTGTTATCGTAAAAGTCAAATACAGATCAGTTAATGAAGACTTTCTTCATGTGGATCATGTTTAGGGGAAAATTTTCGTAATATTGGTAAAAAATGTCTCAATTAAGTTTGTAACCAGCAACAATTTTTGACACATCATTAATAAACTTTGAAAGAATCTGCCATCAAGTTAACAAAGTATACAGTTAGGTTTTTTACAGGATTCCATCTCCTATTAGCCTCCATTAAATGATATTTTGAAGAAAATCCAAATCTTGTGTTGGTTTTATCCTGGTTTTATTATCCTGGGTGGATAAGTGAATTTTAAGTTGTTTTTGTTATGTTACGATCAAAGTTATGTATGTCTCGGGAATATTAAAGGGATTCTAGTCTTTTGTACATTTATATTTCATTTTTCATGTTTTTATATTGTCATTTTATGTATAAAATAAAGAGCACAGGTAGTGGCCAAGGATGTTTCTTCTTTGCTAAATATAGTGAAATTCCTTTACAGGGTATTATAAAATGATTTATTACTTAAATGAACATACACACATGAATACCATTTAGAAACTATGTTTCCGTATTACTAGAAATTTCATAGAAATAGACGAATAGATAACTTAATTGTATAAATATCTATTGGTGGACCAGTGCAGCACTTAAACAATAATTAGCACTTGACAGGGTGTAAATGTATTGTGCACATATACATTGTACTCTGCCATTTCCGACATCTGAGTACTACGACATTCTGCGTAATCCGACATCTGATCTTGATTGAATTCCTTGGATTTTTTGTTCCATAGTAACAACTGACAGATGTGAAATATCTTGACCTTTGAGTATTCTGTCACTCTCCATAATCCGACATATTTTTATGTCGGATTACACAGAGTACTGTACTTTGTATTTCAGGATACAGATGCATTGTTAGCATTAGTGAAGGAGCTCTAATGTTGAGCACTGATAAAATTGATATTCTCATCACATCAAATAATACCTGGCTAATACAGTCATATTTTATATACCACTACCCATATTGTTCATTTTCCTTATTCTCTCAGCCATAGATTATCTAACAATATTTTTTTGGCTTGTTCGTCCCTTTCCTTTGGGATATTACCAATTATATCTTGAACAGAGAAACGTTTTTCTTCCTTGACTTCTGTATTATCAGTTGTTTCCTTTAAATGAAAATTTATAGTCAATCATTAAAATATTTCATTTTAACATTCAGCAAGAAAATAGGCTTCCTTTAAAGATATTTTTCTTTTTGGGTGATGTAAAAAAAATAAGATTAGAATATGGGAACATCCTTTAAAAATGATAAGTTCATCTTTTAAAATATATTGCTAAGTTTATTAAAAGGCTTCACCTACCAATTTCTGCATGGAGTCACAAATTAAGTGTTATATGGAAAAATGAAATGAACTTTTAGGACAGAGTCATCAGTTATAAATTGTGAACAGGCCTGGCCTAATTTATGTCCCAATAAAGATATTATTATTATTACAAGAGTCAAAGCTTTTGATGTTAAAGGGACAGTCTGAATTTTTTTGTAGTCAAAAATTTTTTTTGCTCAAATTTGTGAAATCTTTACACCAAAATCTGTAACTATGTGCCCTTTAATATATCTGAAAGTTTTAACTTAAAAAATCCATCCGTTAATTTTTAAACGCTAAAAACATGCTAAAATTTTTAAAAACCTTACGTAAGGTTTTTAAGTGTGTTATGTTTTTTGGACGCTGATAGGAAACTACTGAACGGATTTGAGTAAAATAAACGCCTAATTGTAGAGAAACGTCCCTGTTGTGTATCATAATAGTTTCAGCTAGAAATTTTGAGCCATTTAAAGGGCAAACACCAAAAATGGGTCAAATTGCTTAATTAACAATAAGTACTCCCTGTTTGTAATTAACCCTTTAAAACCAAATTCAGTTTGATCAAGAAGATACAGAGATACAATAAAGATACTTTGAATCACTTTCATGTAACATTTGCGTTTTTGTTTATAAACATTTTTTACAAAAAATACGGAATGGCCCTTTAAATTTCTTCATGGACTCAAAATGCAAATTATTGGGGACTTTTGTCAAGTTTGAAGGAACACCCTTAATCAGATATAATTTCAGATATAATTTAATCCATTTACCATTTTGACTGCTTTGACCTGTTCCGCATTCCTGAGTTTTACACCTTGACCTTTTAATATTTCAGCTGTTTTCAAAAATAAATCTCCTCTATCTTCTTCTGTCTTTAATAACTCTATATATTTATCTACAAATCTGCAAGGCAATTTAAATCAACTTTTCTAAACCAAAGTTTGAAATAATATCAATAATTACAAAGATGCAAGTTTCGTTACTCAATTTTGTAATCTTCACATCTGAATACAAATAATCGTTTTGTCACAACCATTGATATAGATGGTTAATAAAGACTTTCGGCTCCGATAAAAGATTTAATGAACAGTTTGCTTTGATATAAAAAAAACAGATATACTTACAACTGGCATGTTGTTTTCTGTGATTCATTCTTTAAATCAACAACATCAGAATTACTGGTTCCATATATTTTATAAAAATTTCTAAAAGAAATAAAACATGAAAATTCAGTTGCTTGCAAGTGTTAAAAATTCATCATCTTCTAAAAATAAGAATCCCTTTAAATGACAGGAATTATTTGGAAACAATTAACGTAATTTAAAGGAATGATTTGAGTGCTAAATAGAAATTCACTGTTACTGGGTGCTTTAAAGTGCGGTATTTATACTCATTGAATTCAGACTACAAAATTCAACATAGAATTTGACAATTTTCAAAGAGAATTTATATGTCAGTTTACTTTCAGTTTCAACTCATCTTGCATATTTACAAAGTGTACAATATATATAATTATATTTTAACAGTAATAATATTTTGTTACTGTATATAATTATTACATTCTTATAAGATCTTCAGGGTATATCATTTGTCGTAACTCTTGATTTGGCATAGGCCGTTCATATTCAGGTTGAACTTTAGGTGGAAATCTACGATAAATATCAAACCATAGTGGTCTCTCTGCAGGATCTAATGCTCCAGATCTTAATAAACCATTGACCCTAAAATAATAAAAATAAATGTATATATAATGTGATTTATTAGTAATTGTATGAGTTAAAAAATTAGAAACAATTATATGGAAATTGGAATAACATAAATTAATTTTAAATTCCGTACCGTACGGTAGTAATTGTTGTTCATATACATGTAGCATTTTGAAATTTTTTTTTTTTAACATATTACATGTACCAATCAATAATTACACAACATGTGACATAAATGATGTGGTAATCAACTCAGGTAGCTGTCACCTGAGCTAAATCCAATTCCAAAGGGTTTTACAAGTGTATCATCATGAAAATTGTACTACAAGTACAAGGACTAAGGCAGGACGCTGAAGCAGTGGAGGGAGGCCTACCGTAGGCATAGACCTACATATCGGAAAACATATCAGATGAATTTGATACATTATAGGTCTAATTGGCAGCTCAACAATGCAAATTCTTAATTCATTCAAATATTCACTGAAGATATCTGTAATCATTGACATCAACTACTGTCAGCTGGACTGGATTATCAAAATTTGGATTTATTTGTGGTCTGACCCAACTGGATAAATTGAATGCTACCTGTTGAAGACTGTTCCAATTCTTTCCACACGACTTCCTGCCATTTTCACTTTCTTGTGTTAATGAAAAAACCTGCTCAAGCTTAATACATTAGACCATTAATCTGTTTCTATAAAATAATTCATAAAAGAAAATATTTGGTATTCTCATAAGCAAGGCATGGAAAGAGTTATCTTCTCATTTTCAAGAATTATAAAGTAATTTATATAGAAAACGAAATTAAAAAAAAAAAACAAGTCAAATTCTCTCTGTATGATTTATGATTATGTTGATATATGGGTTGTTTTTTTTAACTATATAACTTCTCTGCTTCATCTTGGAAATGTCCTTATGAAGTCAAATTTCGTTTCGTTTGTCCCGGAAGTCTAAAACTTTAATCAACCGTATTATTGCTTTTACAGATTTTGGAAATTCTGTTAACAATTATTTCGAAATTTGACAATTTACAAGCATAACTTAGCTTGATACCTTATTTGATCCATAGAATTCATACTGAAGAGTAAGTTTAATCAAAAAATTGCCTTGTACGAGGTTTCCAATAATGAAAATTTTCCTCATTCTGTGTTAAGTGTGAACAAGTGTCCATTCAACCAAGTCAACAATCAAAAAGCCAGTGGCAATGACTAATGATGCTAATTGGAATTGACACTCCCAGTATTTTGATAGAACTGTATCCCTCCTTTCATACTCATTCTCATATCATCTGCTGAATACTGAACTATGTACCGGTACACTGTGCTTTTTGTAGACAACTAAAACTGAACCGAATTTATCTTTTAGTTTTAGAAAAAGCAATCTGACAAATAGTTCAAATATTGATTAGACCATAGTCTAAGCTTTAATGCCATATCATTAGCGACGGTACGGTACCATTGCAATTGTTAATTAAACTTAAGTAAAGCATTGATCTCCTTGATGAGTAAGTGGCATTAATTGCTTAGTATATGAATAACTGTACACAATTAAAAGGATAACCATAACTGGCAATTTAATAAAAAATGTTTTAAAGATGGTACTCTCCTTTTTACTAAGCATTAAATGTAAGTGTTATCCATAAATCACTGGCTGCCAATCTTGGTGAGTACCGGTAACAATGATTTGGATCCTGATTACTTCAGCACAAATTTTAAATTAGGTCTGCAAATGTTATATTGATGTTAATTCTATGTTATGTTTCATCTTACTTTTAACCAGTTTTCTAAATTTCATTTTAGGTTGAGGAAAGTCACCATAGTAAGGGAAAATGGAGGGTTCTTGTTTGATGTGACATAGGCTTAACAAAAAGAAAAGTGCCAAAATAGAACAAAATGGCAGAAACTCAAAATTTAGGATCACAAGCAGCTAGAGATGATTTAAGACGAAATGAAAATGACTTCTCTCCTGGTCCTGGTGGATTACCAACAAGAAATGGATCCACATCAAGTCCAAAGGCCCGTCCAACTCGTCAACTGGACTTTAATCAAGCTATGTCTGATTTTAAAACCATGTTTCCTAATATGGATGTCGAGATTATTGAAGCTGTATTGAGAACTAATAATGGAATTGTAGATGCCACCATAGATCAACTGTTAACAATGAGTATAGATAATGAAGTACAGGAACAAACACATGTTCATTGGTCTCCTGATATGCCGATTGGACACAGTTCCTCACATCATCATTCTCATCATCATAATCATCATCATCATAGACATAGCCATCATCACAGAGAACATGGCCACAGTAGATCAGTAAGTTTGCCTTTGAAATTCACAATTTTCTTAAATCTAACACATAATGATAAGATTAGACTGCTTAGATTATTATGGTATTCATTCATACTAAATAAGCTTAAACAATTATAACCAACCAGGAAAGTATAGTTCTTAGGCAAAATAAATAAGTCATTGAGAATCTTTACTTGTGTTTCATAAATGAGAAAGTGAGAAAATACTGTGAAAATAGATTAGGTCCAAGGCATGAAATAAGCGTCCGGACACGGACATTGTCCGGTACAATTTCGGCTCATGTCCGGTACAATGTCATTTGAGTCAGACATTTTGTCCGATACCAAATTAACGAAAGTTAAATATTTTCTCTTTGGATGATCGTAAATTTTAGTCAATCCGATCGTTTTTAACAGACTGTAGAAGTGTTATGTCCTTCAAAATGTTTATTTTCATCCATCGCATTGACTTCAAATCGTATAAAGAACGGCATAGGAATGTCAGATAAAACGGCAACGAGTCAAAACGGTAACGAATTTTAAGTCAAAACGGTAATAAATTTTAATAGTCAAAACAGTAACAGATCTACTAAAGCTGGAACAATGCATTTGCCAAAACAATAAGTAAAGGTTAAAAGATTAATGAAATTTCATATCTATATGTCATTGTAATTTCATTTTTATACGCCCACATTGAAATGTGGTCGTATATTGCCGTCGCCCCTGTCCGTCCGTCCGTCCGTCCGTCGGTCCGGCGTTCCGGCGGTCCGTCGGTCCGTCTGTCCACAATTGGCTTGTGAACGCAATAGAGACCACAGTTTTGGTTGGATTTGAATGAAATTTTGTATGTAGGATTATATTCATAAGATCTCGGACAAGTTCGAATTTGGGTTTGATTCGACTAAAATTCATGGAGTTTTACACCCAAAATATGTTAAAAATGGCTTGTGAACGCGATAGAGACCACAGTTTTGGTTGGATTTGAATGAAATTTTGTATGTAGGATTATATTCATAAGATCTCGGACAAGTTTGAATTTGGGTTCGATTCGACAAAAATTCATGGAGTTTTACACCCAAAATACGTTAAAAATGGCTTGTGAACGCGATAGAGCCCACAGTTTTGGTTGGATTTGAATAAAATTTTGTATGTAGGATTATATTCATAAGATCTCGGACAAGTTCAAAGTTGGGTTTGATTCGACTAAAATTCATGGAGTTTTACACCCAAAATATGTTAAAATAGCTTGTGAACGCAATAGAGACCACAGTTTTGGTTGGATTTGAATGAAATTTTGTATGTAGGATTATATTCATAAGATCTCGGACAAGTTCGAATTTGGGTTCGATTCGACAAAAATTCATGGAGTTTTACACCCAAAATACGTTAAAAATGGCTTGTGAACGCGATAGAGCCCACAGTTTTGGTTGGATTTGAATAAAATTTTGTATGTAGGATTATATTCATAAGATCTCATACAAGTTCGAATTTGGGTTTGATTTGACTAAAATTCACAGAGTTTTACACCCAAAATATGTTAAAAATAGCTTGTGAACGCAATAGAGACCACAGTTTTGGTTGGATTTGAATAAAATTTTGTATGTAGGATTATATTCATAAGATCTCGGACAAGTTCGAATTTGGGTTCGATTCGACAAAAATTCACGGAGTTTAACACCCAAAGTGTTAAAAATGGCTTGTGAACGCAATAGAGACCACAGTTTTGGTTTGATTTGAATAAAATTTTGTGTGTAGGATTATATCTATAAGATCTTGGACAAGTTCGAATTCCGGATCGATTCAACAAATATTTACGAAGTTTTACACCTAAAATGTGTTAAAAATGACTTGTGAACATGATAGAGACTAGTTGGGGATCCGGCCTATTAAATCCCATAGCGGTTGTCCGGATACCAGGGTCCCCGGCGTTTGAACGACTCTCAGGTCTTAACGAATTGGCCTACCTTTAAAAATTTACGTTTTTCGGAAATTTCGAAGAATTTTCTTATCGATGGAATACAAAAACTTCACAAGAAACTCTCAAAAGTGCCGTCTTACGCCGAAACAAAATTTGAAGCAGTCCCAGATCGACTTGGACCGCCATTTTTGTTTTTTAACTGTAGGCGGATGTGGGCGGAGTTTACATGTTTAACCAGAGATAACTCGCTCACAACCTGTAAGCTCCGCCTTTATGGCAGCCATCACTGATAGAATTCTCGCTTGGAAACTTTCGATCAAAATAAAAGGTATTAATTGAGCTAGGAGATCATTTAATTTACATTTTTAATTATTATTTTATGAAAATGTATCGAGATGTGCCGAGTTTGAAGGACACAGGGACTTAATAAAGGATTTGAATTTCCGTAATGAAACGATAGAGCATGGCAGCCTGACGTTGACCCCTCAACGGCAGGTTTTATCTGACTAGATAGAGACCACAGTTGTGGTAGGAATTTAATAAACTTTTGTGTGTAGGATAATATCCATAAAATCTTGGACCAGTTTGTATTCCGGATCGATTCAACAATCGATTCAACAAATATTTACGGAGTTTTATTAGTTATGAAATTAGATGCTTTATATTAACAAGATATTGGATGAATTCAAATCTGAACACCATCCAACATAAAATAAGATATTAACATTCCTTGATATATTGACAATTTATGTAGTGTAAGTGGGCGTATATTGCTAGGCAACCACTTGTCCCATTTTAACATTGACTCAAGGTCGCACGCGTAAGAATCGAAATTGAAAAAAGGTCGAATAAGACTACAGGGAGCGTCTGGATAATCAAGTAAAATAACAATGGGGCGGTGTAGACCCAAATTAGTACAAATTTTTTCACGAATTTTGAAGTAGTTTTATTTCTATAATTACCATTAATATCAGAATAAGACACGGTAATCATTTGTATAATATATTATGGCGAAATTCAATCACGTTTTTACTTATATTTCAAATATAAGGTATGGATTTTATACATTGATGTACTCTGACTTCCGACCCGGATTTTTTTTTAGAAGCATCGTGTTAAAGTGGCACCGCCGGATGTTGATAAACTCCGCCAGAGTCAGATTGTCAAAACCGAAAGTAGAAAAAATGAAAGGGCGAAATTCATTGGCTTCTATAAATAAGTTTCTCTTATTGTCCAATCAGATAATAGAAGACGTTCTGTTCTTCAATTTTTATCGGTACCGATTTCCCTTTTTACGGCTTGACCATTGAGAAGTAGCCTATCGGTAATATAAATAATGTCTTTTCCAGTGACATAAATTAACATTTGCTAGTTGGTAACCTATATGTACAAGTGAGAGAACGGCGAATTTCTGTCATATAACGCCGGTTTTGGCATACACTTTTATAAAGAAAATATGTCCGGTACAAATTATCCGATGTCCGGAACAAATTGATTTGTGCCGGACAAACTGTCCGGCCCGATTTGTAGAGTTATTTCATGCCTTGATTAGGTCTGAACATAAGGTTGTAAGCTTATAATATAACTCATGTCTTTTGATGGAATTTCAGAAATCAAAGAGATCATCGAAACAGTTATCGAGCGAAACAAATGTAATGAATGGTACAAAGCCACCTGCTGTGTTGGAATCACCACCATCATATTCAGAAGCTATACAAGCTCCACAGGCCCCTCCTATACCTACAGAGTCAACACGTTCTCGTTCACATACTAATGCTCCACGGAAATCAGCATTGAAACAACCTCAACCAACAATGTTAACAACATTTAGACAGGCCTCAGATCCGCCTTCACCAAGAGATAGGCTGTTGGGTGAGTAATCTTTCAAGAAAAGATCCATCCCTTAGAGACCCTTTGTGTTACTAATAGCTGTCCCTTATTTCCTTCATTGGTACTGTGTCTTTATTGCCCTAAACGGGTTCAGAAAAACAATTTAACTGAATTTCATAAATGTAGTACTAAAGACAGAATTTTCCAGCTCTCCGCTGACTTCTGGTTAAAGTCGAATTGAGCACAAGTATTGATAATTAGAGCTATCTATTATGACTAAAAAAAGGCGTCAACACAACAATTTTTTAAAAGAATGAAATTTGTTCTAAGTAGCCTCTTTTTTCATTTGTAGATCTAGATCCTGAAGAATTGGAATTGTCCAATACTGATGTGAAAACACCAATAACATCATCTTGGAATAGCCCAATATTATCAGCCAGTAAAGGAGCACCATTATGGGGTAGTCCAGCCACGATGCCAGACCTGCCTGACCATATTTCTTGTCACTCTATACCGACCTCTACACTCAGTAAACACTCGAAGCTGCCTCCATATTCTTCTAAATCATCTGCATCTGCAATGAAGTCATCATTTGCTACGAAATATCAAGCATATAAGAATTGGAATCCACCATTACTGGGTAACTTGCCAGACGACTTTCTGCGTTTACCAGCCAGTGTACCTGTCACTCACCCTTCTACTCCCAACAAATCTTCTACTACTCCCAACAAATCTTCTTCTACTCCCAAACAATCTTCTTCTTCCAAATCTGTGCCAAAGAAAAGCAGTTCTGTGAAACGAAGTCAGTCTGAACGTCATGTCAGACACCACTCACAACCAACTAGGGTAAGATTTTAACATTATAACAAATACAACTGCATAAGCCAAAATGGATGTAATAGGATGTTGGTGTCCAGAAAGACAAAGAAAGACCTTTAGTCTTGTGATACATGCTGTTTTTTTTTAGTTATTGATGTATTTTTCTCAAACTTAAGCTCTGGGTCTTGTGCATCAACCATTTGTGGTAAAAATACTAAATGGGTAATAACATTTCGGCCCTGTTGACATTAAAAAATTCAGTCCAACTGGATCATGCAAAGAACAGGATGTTGATATATATCCACTTCTAGAGTTCAATTCTGTTGTGTACAGTTGTATTCGGTAATTCGGTTGTGTACAGTTGTATTCGGTAATTCGGTTGTGTACAGTAGTATTCTCTTGTGTACAGTTTGTATTCAGTTGAAACCAATTTTCCTGTCTTCTGAAGGTGTAAAAGAGTTTGATGTGATTTGATTTCATTTCAGTTATTTGCAACACATGATTTTAGTTCTGATATGTTACATGAGAAAATGAAAGAGAATGAAAGAAGAAGGAGAATGACATGTCATGTACCTGATCCTGAATTAGCTCAATATCTAGCTGATGAGAGACTAGCCCTAATGATACAAAACAGTGAATTTCTTCAAGAATTACGTGATAATGAAGACTTTATGACAACTCTAGAAAGTGGTAAGTTTTTTAAACTCATATTGTTTATACTAATTAAGACATTAAAAGACATAGACATAGGTTAGAAGCACAAGATATATTAATATACTATTTATGACATTTATAAACTGCTGCATGAGTATGTGAAGCATTGAGTTATGTTATGTTATGTTGAGTTATGAAGAATATAATAAAAAAATTGATCTTTGAAGAATTGTGGGATATTTATCATGAAAAAAGTGACTATTATATAGAATGTTCTGTATTGTATTGAAAAGAAACATATTTTATTGGAGAGATATCAATGATTCGGTTTGGTGATAGTTCACTTATGCATTATAATATTGTGAAATGGGTTTAAATTGTTCCTTGAATTTAATTTCAGATCGAATGAATGCCTCAGCTTTTGAACCATTTGAACCAACTCTCCCTTCTCCTGCCTCTCCACCGGCTACAGCGTCTGCTACTTCTGATGATGAGGCTAAACATGGTGAGTTCATTGAGATTGTTTAGTGTTTTATACATTTAGAAAAGCAAGTAGAAACAGTCAATATGTACAAGGATTACAACTTAAGCTTTCAAAAAACTATTTGATGATCTGGTCCTAGGGAAAATCTCATTGCATTGATCTTTCCCAGAGTATCGATACTCAAAGACAGCTGATTCAACAGGATTAATGAGGAGGGTTTATTAAAGGTCACATGACTTTCACCCGAACCACGATCTCTGGAAGGTAATTGAATGACTCCAACAACTTAATCTAAAGAGCTACAGCTACAACCCTTCCTTAAATTTTATATTAAAATGTAATGTTATGTAGGATCCGGGAATGTTTTCAATTTCTGATATCCCTTTCAGAAAGATTCATAGAAACAACTTTTAATAGATTACTTAATTTCATTTATAATAAATCATTATTCAATACATTATGCTTATTTTTAGTTGGGTATGGAGAAGATAATCAACTTACACTGGAAGCTTTTCCGTTCAGTCATCAATTACCACCTAAATCTGATAAAGACGAAGAATTACGAACAAAATTAAAACATATGGGTAAAGGTAAGAAAAAAGTTTAATTTATCCTAAAGGGTTTCTATCAACTCATATATAAAACGCCATATGATGTCACTTTAACAGTAGCTCTTAGAGATAAATAGAAACTTTTATGATAGTGAATGATAAATTGGTGATACAGACATCTGAATGAAAGAAGTTTTGATAATCTCTTTTTCATTTATAAGCTATAATGAATGATATGTAAATTGGTTAAAACATATCAGATATGAAAGGACATTTATCATGAGATACAGAAAAAGTTTTTTTAATTGAAAGTCTCAAAAATCTTGTTTAATTTCAGCCTCTAAAAAACAGTTTGTTGCTCTAGCTAGAAGATTTACTAGTATCAGACGAAAAAGAACACCAAGACAAATGTATCCTTTTCTTTTAAAAAAAAACCCAGAAAATAAACTGCGTTGATTTTGATCTTAGTATAAGCCTAGAAATTCCTTAGTCTTTTCCACTTAGATATACTGTGTCAGTGATGCAGAATAAAACAAATACTTTATTAGTATAAAGTTCTGTTTAATGATATACATGTATACAATTAATAGTGAGCATGGGTTCCAATCTTTGTCTGATGAGCTTGAATATGTTATCTTTCCTCATTATTCTACATGATCCAGCTGTAATTATACAGATGAATAATCTGGAAAAGATCAATGTCAAGAATTTTGGCCAAGAACCAGTTGATAGATAGGATCCTTGTGAACCAAATTTCTTATCTTTGTAAATAAAGCTGTATTTTTTATATCGTTATTCTTAACCAAGTATAAGATTAAAAGAACAATCAGCTACGTCGACAGTTAATTTATTAGATAGTGAAACAGATGAGAGTGAGGTAGTTACAGTACAACGTACATCCTATGATGATCCTTTAACTATTGAACCACTGGTAAGATTTTAATTTGGCTTTTTAGCATTCCAGCTACATCATGTAATATTTTAAATCGGAAAATTCTTCATCTGTGATGGAAAGGCTTTTGAAGAGGCGAGTGTCGTTCACTGAGCTACTTGGTAATTTTGGGACCTGTAAATGTTGGGTTCAAGGCTAAGACTTTTGGGTCCTTTTCAATCCTTTTAGTTATGCAGTTCAAAGAAGCTGACTTTTAAAAAGCATCTAGATGTACAAATGTTCAACATGCTTCTGATGCAATCAAACATAAACTTATATACTATATATACCTATAGCAATTTCCAAAAACAAAATTCAATTTTTGAATTCTTTTTCTTTTCAGCCTAGTGCCTTGAATACCAGACCATTTTAATACTCTGATTACAAATATACTGAACTCAAAACCATTATAGGGTAATTTAACATTTCTTGCCTTTTGATAATGCATTTGCATAAGAAACTTTTTCAAAATATAAATTTAAATGATATACTATTTTAGTTTTTGACTTAATTGAAGATGGAACAATATCATGTGTTTTTGGAGACTTTATGTTTTTTAGGCTGAAAGTCAATTATATCTTACCAGGAATAGTTGTATTTGTTATATTTAAGCTGTCCAATGGTTACTGTTACCCATGTATTTTAATCTGCATTTTGAAACTCTTTTATTTTATAGAACTATTAGTGAATGTCTCAGGCCCTCTGTTTGTTTTTAGTCAAACAAAAATCAAAATAAATTCAAAAGAAATATATATTAAGGAGTATAAAATATCCATATCCTCGGTATTTTTTGGATAAGGATGAATATGGTAAATTTGAATATTATCAGTAGTGTCAATATGATAATATAAATATTATGTTAATAGATAATGTTAATGTGTAGATTATTGTCAAGATTGTGCATAGATATTGTATTTATTAATACATTATAAAGCAATGGACTACACTCAGTCATCTGAGTTGCCTGTCATTGTTGACAAACAACTACTCATTGCATGTGATCAAATAAATAAAACTGGAAGACATTGTGTAAAATGTAACCAAATTAAATGTTATGATATTATCAACTGAGAACCAAACTGTTAACTTAGATCAATTTATTTTAATTCAACCGAAACTAATAAGTTCTGACTGAAAATTGGAATAATATAAATCGATGCTGTCCATGATACAATAAAATACGAGTGCAATTGTACAGTCCACAGACATCTGACTGAAAATTAGAATGATGCAAATTGAAAGTATCAGTGCATAGAAAAGTTTAAAAAAACAATCCTGTTATTAAGTCGTAAACGGAAGAATTAGATGGTTTAAACAGAAGAATTAGATGGTTTAGATTAATAAAGACAGGAGATAATTGAGTTTAGTTCTCAGATGATAATATAGTGTTACGATATAACCATTATTTACCTCAATATATATAATATCATATTATACTACTCTTATCATTGTCTTTCATCTTATATATCAATTCTACTAACTGCAAACAGTACTGTTTCGGCCTTCTGGGCCTCATCAGTGCAGTGCTGATACTGGAGTTGAGGTTTGGCTATATAGCCACCTTAGATGATCCCACATATGTGATACCATCGTACCATGCCAGAGTGCTCAAACTAGCAAGCTAGTGGGCTACGCATAACGCTAACGACACTGGTACACTCCAGCTATCAATTCTACTATAATAATATACATATTGTTTCTCTAGAAAAATCTCATACTTTATGAATGTCAAAACCAAAATACATCAAATTCCATGGACAGTTTTTCTAAAAGTGGACTTTGTGTTAGCTCAGTCAACCAATCGTTTAGTTATTATTGTTTGATCTTTAGCAAGCAAGTATTAATATGAACCAAAAAATACCTCCCAAAATATTTGGCTAAATTGTAGATATCTTTATGACCTACTGTATAAACAGAAACAGAAATGATAAAAACAAAAGCACTATAACTTTATGATGAGTATAAGGGGTTTGAGGTTTCTAGAGAAACATGGTGGATAATTCTTATAATATAAATAAAAATGATATGTATATATTATTCTGTGCCTATTTAAATTTTTCTTCTCTTAATAATTACTTCAAATGTAAAGTGCCCATTAAAAATTAATAAAAGACTGAAGAGAAAAGACCATAAAGTCATATTCTGTTCAAGTATTGAAATTTTCTGGTCATATATCCAAAAATGGGAGATTTGCAGATTTAGAAGTTCATTTGTTTGATTCACATTTTAAAAAAATGGATATAGTAACTGTAACTTTGCCTTTGATCAATGTATATTTCTTAACATTATCTCTCCCTATATAAATAATTTGTTTTTCCCTCTCCCCCTATATAATGATAAATAATTTGTTCTCCCCTTATCTCCCCATATAATGATAAACAATTTGTTTTCCCCCTTTAATGATAAATAATTTGTTTTCCTCTAATTCCCCTATATAATGATAAATAATTTGTTTTCCCCCTATAATGATAAATAATTTGTTTTCCCCTTATAATGATAAATAATTTGTTCTCCCCTTATCTCCCCATATAATGATAAATATTTTTTTTTCCCCTCATAATGATAAATAATTTTTTTTTCCCCCTTTAATGATAAATAGTTTGTTTTCCTCTATTTCCCCTTATAATGATAAATAATTTGTTTTATCTCCACTATAACAATAAATAATTTGTTTGCATGTTATTGTTTATTTATTGTTATAATTTATATAGTTGAAGATAGTATGTAGACTCCAGTGTTTATATTTGTATTAGGTATTTTTATATAGTTTATTATCCTGAACAATACTCATACACTTACATCTTCTCAACTTATATTCTTAGTTACTTCTTACTTCCAAAATCTGTTCCTTGATGGAGCTTTGCATTCAAATTTCAATCTTGTGGGAATTTTAGCTTAGGAACTTGGCATAGATCAGGCTTTCTTAATTGATTTTTGTAAAGGGCCAAATGCATTTTATGAAAAAAATATAAGGGCCAAATAGCTTAGCTTGCATAGAGAGGAGAGCGTTTTAGCGGAAAAGGTCACTCTTGACCTGCCATTCTTAAGGGCGTCACCATTTGAGAAGGCCTGGAATAGGCTTTCAATGTGCTATGAATTCCATTTCTTATGGACCTGTTGATACCACTTTTCTTGTTAAATGGTTTTAGATCTGTTGTCATTATGTGATTCATTCAATATGATATACAGAATGAAGTGAAAACCTGGTTCCTTATACACATACAAAGGCCAAAGCCCCCCTTATGAATCCCTTTAATAAATGACATAAGACTTTATTAAATATATCTATAGCTTGTAATTATGTTTGATACACTATGTATATTTTATTGTATGTATAATGATGTTTGTTTATTGTTAGCAATATAGGGCAAGTTATTATTGCATTATTTTATTAATAATCACTTTTATTTTAACATCACTTTTAATATTAACCTGGTTATACCTCTAGCACTTATCACTCAGTAATTCTGATTTAGGTAAATGTAGATTTTGAATAGGGTAAAAGAATAAGAGGGATGGGATGGACTTAACCATAATATACTGTCAAAAAGCTTTAGCCCAGGCCTTCTCAATTAATTTTTATAAAGGGTCAAATGCATTTTATGAAGAAAAGATAAGGGTCAAACAGAGCTTAGCTAGAAAAGCGAGAAAAACGTTTTAGTGGAAGAGTTCACTCTTGAAGGGCCATTCTCAAGGGCGTCGCGGGCTGCCATTTGAGAAGGCCTGCTTTAACCCATAATGACCAAAAGATTAAACCCAAATGTTTTTTTTCTATATGTTTAAAGATTATTCTGAAGAAAATGGGTACTGACTTTGTGAGATTTTTTAAGTTAAAGGTGTTCAATTATTGTTTTGTTACTGACTGAAATGTAAATATACCAATATCATTTGTTCTTCCTTTAGTTACCAAATTTCAGTTTTTACTGAGTTTTTTTTAAATCAGAAGTACTGTTTTAGTTCTTATGCAGGTCTCTTTGTACTGCCAAAAGAGTTGACACTTGTTCTGTACCTTTATATGGTGGCTTATTTAGGACATTCACTTATTTCAAAAGTTTTGTGTTCGAGTTTGATATTGCACAGTAACTTTTGTAGTTTAGTTTATGGCAATTGCAATAAAAAATGTTTTGGTTATACATGGATTTGAAGTAGCCTATTATTCAAAATAACTTTATTAGGACTATTAATGTTGCATTTAATTTAGAAAATGGAAATGTATCAGAAGCCCTTGAAAAGTATCTTGGAACTCTTGAACAAATTTAAACAGGACTTTAAAGTAAGCCCATGTCTTAGATGAGCCACTGTACTTATATCTTATATAACTCAGGTATTATAAAATATTTATATAGATAAACTGTACATATTACTTATAAACTATAGTTCTTTATCAGTTTTTACATTATAACATATAACTTTTTATAATAATTCTATTGTTGTATTATAGATATATCATTTTATTATTGGAACTGTATATGACAATCTGATTTTAATACAGTTGTATAGTCAGAGGCCTTATTTTTGAAAACTTAACTTAGGATGATTTTAGTGTTCTATTTATCAATTTGGTCGATCACTAAAGTTAGTTATTATCTGGGGCCTTATTCTTGAAAACCTAACTAAAGATGATTTTAGTATTCAAGTTATCTGATTGGTCAATCACTAAAATCAATTTCAATTTCGGATTTATTGTCCAATCAGATTACTGAATTTCTTAAAATCTGGATTTTATCTCAGTTAAGTTTTTGAGAATAAGGCCCCTGATATATTTCTTAAAATCTCAATTTTATTTAAATTTTCAAGAATAAGGTCTCGGATAAGTTATTTACCGGTATGCACATCTAGGCATTATATTGTGTTATAAGTAGGCAGAGTGCCCTGTAATCAACACATTCAAGGTGTTATCAGACTTTTTGTAAGGAATTAAAAATTTGTTCATAAGACTTGCATAAATATCTTTGACAAACTGTACATTTAGTTATATATGTAAAATAGATATTTTGAGCTATCATGTTACATTAATTTCTTATGATATTTTGTTAAGAAGTAACAGAAGATCTTTGAATTGCATTTAGTAAAGGTTGACAGATATAGATCACACAACTCTTGATGGAATACAATTACTAGGTTATTTGTTGTGACCTAAAATCAGTAAATGTATTCCACAAGAATTGTGTTGTAAGATAAGATATTGAGACAATCAAAAATTTGTAGCCTACTTCTTTTTGGCAAATACTGTAAATGAAATAAAATATCATTTTGATATCTGTGGAGTAGCCAGTTTGGTTATTTCAACAGTTAATTTTCCAAAATAATAATAGTGTTTTTCTAAATGAATTTAATCTTCCATTTTTAAAGAATTTAGTCAATCCGTGTAATTAGTTCTTTTAAAGATGCAAGTCGGAAATGCAATTGTAAAGTGGAAGATAATTTCCTGCAATAATTGACTGTGTCAAAATATATATGTGTAGTCAAATTACTTGTATATGTTTTATATAGAATATACTCAATGCATGTAAACAATATTTTACTCTGTTGTTTTTGTTGTTATTTAAAGTAAATAAAAACATAATACTGTAAACAATCTGATAATAAAAGCATAGTACTGGTATCTTTGTAGTTGTATTTAATTAGAAGATGACTTATTGAAGGTCATCGGACGATTAGGGTGTGATTTTGCCATCTGAAGTGTGTAAACAGCACAAGATGAGCAATTACATTAACATGGATTAACTGGATTCCAACATCAAAATCAACAACCAGTAAAAATAGTAATAATATTTATATTAAGGGTATTGATTGGGCTAGCGTTCGAGAAAAAAAACACGAGATGGAAGTTTTGCGAATTACTTATTATTTTTGGGCTCAGATTGTAGATAATTATTATTACTTTATTTGTAAACTATATAGAATGAAAAAAAACGAAAAGAAATTAGGTATTTCGTTAGTTTTTGCTAAAAAATTAGGAAAAAGTAGCCAAATGTGTTCCGGTTGATACAAGATTTCTCAGCCATTTTTTATTGGAAAATTACGATCTTGGTCTTGATTGAAAGCTTATCCAATAAGGATGAAACGTACAGAGAGTTTTTTCGAAAATTCTAATTAGTTTGGCCCCTGAAAAATGTTTGCCGTACCTACGTTTAAATTTTCGTAAATTTTCGTATTTCCATGGTAACCACCAAAATAATAATTTTTTTTGGAAAATCGCTCTGTACGTTTCTCGGCAATGTAATTGTCTACATTTATGCCAAGTTTGATGTAGATTGATCCATTCACATTTTTTTAAACTTGTATCAAAGGTTTGAAATGTCCAATTTTTATGACATGTTTGAAAGGGCTGTCAACTCATTAAAAAAAATCTGATTGACATGAAATCAACCTTAAACTATCGAGAAGGACCCCAAATCATCAACAAATGCACAACAAGTCTCAAGAAATCATTATTTCATATACTTATTCCATTTTTTCATAACGTGAAATAGCCCAATTAACACCCTTAAAATAAAACTTTAAAAATATATATATTTCAACAACATTACAATTTCATTTGATATTATGAATTTACAATCTTAATAAACAATATATAAAATTACTGAAATACAAAGACAAGAAAATATGTCATTTAGGTTGTAAAAATAAATATTTGTCAAAAAATTGTCAAGTTTGGGAATTTTTTCAGTTAACTGCTTGAAAGATAATTTTAATTTGATGCATTCTTAGATGTTTGTAATCATATTCAGAAACACGGTGCTTCATGATTTTGAGAAAGATTTTAGGGTTTCTTGAAAAATAAATGAAATTGTTTATTATAATTTGGCTTTAGGTCTAGAACCAGCTATAGGTGTATCTAAGAAATCCTGCCAGGAATGAGGTCTTTGTAAACAATCAGGAGTCTGTAACATAGCACCATATAAATTCTTATAAATCTGAAATAAAAAAACCAAAGTTTACATAATATAATTTAAAAAAAAACAAACTTCCATTATAGCTGAAATTCTTAAGGTAATGAATTAATTTGTGTAATCTGGGTTAGCCTAGCTGCTTCTGGCATTTACCAATAATTTTTAAGACTTGCTTGACATAGTTCTGGAATTGAAATGGTGGCTATTCATAATTATATGTTGCAGAGTACAAGCATAATTTTCACAGTAGATTTGGATCAGAGTATATGAAAAGATAAAAGCAAACCAACCTGGCCATCAGAGAGCCCAATAGGTGAAGATAATATAAAATCAGGAGGAGCTATAGCATCTACTAGTGATACAGAATCATTCTTTAATTCACGACATAACATTAATATTGACTCTCGTATTAATTTAGGAGGTTCACTGCCAGTTACATAACCCCCTAGAAAATATAAATACAAAATGCACAATATATTGAAGATTTGAAGAATCTACCCTAATCCATTTAAATTTATTCTTGTCTTAATAAGAAAAAAAGAAATTGCTTGTCACTTGCACAGAACATGACATACCTGGTTCTGTACAAATTGAGGTCCCTCTAAAAATCATGGTTATCATTACCACTACTCTATGTTCAGTTATTTTGCTCAGTTACTGTACTAGGAATGTAATGGTTGGTTATGTTTTGCTACTACCCATGATCCAGTTGATCCATTTTCACAAAATACTACTTAAAATCATTTCAGTGTTTTTTGTGAAACAGGGCCAAGATTGTTAACCCCATTTTATACAAAATTATATGTTTACCTTGATAAAATGTTGTAAGATGTTTTTCCATACTCCATAGACCATATAGTGAACAGAGCCTAGTTAATACTGGTTTTAATTCTACTGGTGTAGGTTCATTATCCTTTTCTTCTAGTAATTTTACAAATCTCTCTAGTATATTACACTACAAAATATATTTTATCATTTTAAATTCCAATTGACTGTATTCATAAATCAAAGCAGTTTGTAGTCAAAAGAGAAATTTTTCACCAAGTAATTGTTATTTTTGTGAAAGATAGTGGACCACGGCCATATACGCCTAACGAAAAAGTCGAAAAAGGAAAAAATTTAATCAGGAGAAAACAAACCTTTCGATTTAGGTCTAATAACATCCATTTTAAGGGTATTGATTGGGCTAGCGTTCGAGAAAAAAACCACGAGATGAAATTTTTGCGAATTACTTATTATTTTTGGGCTCAGATTGTAGATAATTATTATTACTTTATTTGTAAACTATATAGAATGAAAAAAAACGAAAATAAATTAGGTATTTCGTTAGTTTTTGCTAAAAAACTAGGAAAAACTAGCAAAATGTGTCCCGGTTGATACAAGATTTCTCAGCCATTTTTTATTGGAAAATTACGATCTTGGTCTTGATTGATAGCTTATTCAATAAGGATGAAACGTACAGAGAGTTTTTTCGAAAATTCTAATCAGTTTGGCCCCTGAAAAATGTTTGCCGTACCTACAAATAAATTTTTGTAAATTTTCGTATTTCCATGGTAACCACCAAAATAATATTTTTTTTTGGAAAATCGCTCTGTACGTTTCTCGGCAATGTAATTGTCTACATTTATGCCAAGTTTGATGTAGATTGATCCATTCACATTTTTTTAAACTTGTATCAAAGGTTTGAAATGTCCAATTTTTATGACATGTTTGAAAAGGCTGTCAACTCATTAAAAAAAATCTGATTGACATGAAATCAACCTTAAACTATCGAGAAGGACCCCAAATCATCAACAAATGCACAACTAGTCTCAAGAAATCATTATTTCATATACTTATTCCATTTTTTCATAACGTGAAATAGCCCAATTAACACCCTTAAGTTTCATCAAAATCGGTTGAAAACTAAGAGAGTAATAGCATATTTAAGATTTGTGGCAAGGGCAATAACTCTGCTTGTAACGATCGAAAATAGCTCACATTCGAACTTGATCTTCGTTTTCTGAATATATATACACATATCAAATTTCATTTGATTCCGTCCAAAACTCTAGTTTTTAGAGCGTTTACAAGGAAATGTTGATGGACGGACTTACGGATTTGGTGCAAGGGCAATAACTCTGCTTCTAACAATCGAAAATAGCTCAAATTCGAACTTGATCTTCGTTTTATGAATATGTATACACATATCTAATTTCATTTGATGTCGTCAAAAACTCTAGTTTTTAGAGCGTTTACAAGCAAATGTTGATGGATGGACCGACGGATTTGGGGCAAGGGCAATAACTCTGCTTCTAACGATCGAAAATAGCTCAAATTCGAACTTGATCTTCGTTTTATGAATATGTATACACATATCAAATTTCATTTGATTCCGTCAAAAACTCTAGTTTTTACAGCGTTTACGAGCAAATGTTGACGGACGGACGGACGGACCGACGGACGGACGGACGGACGGACGGACAGGGGTGACTACAATATACGTCCTCATAGAGAGATGAGGGCGTATAATTAAAAGGAGTGGCTCATTTTAATGGAGAAGTTGAACAACTTACATTTGTAAGAGCACAGAATAGTTTCATTGGTTGTGAGTTGAATTGTAATTTGATAAGCAAATGTGTACTGAGGATTCGAATCCTCCTAAAAAAATTCTGATATCATAGCCTGTGTTTCCCAAAGTCAGCTTTCAACCTCTATCACCAATATCTGACTAAAAACCTGTAACCTACCTCTATATAAGCTAGTGATAACGTACGACAGTAATAAGCCTGACTATCATTACGAGCTGTAAATGAATCTTTTCCTGATAATGTTTCTTGTTTAACTCTATCAGCTGATTCCATTATTAAATAACATACTAACCATTTATACGCTGATAATGCCACTAAAAATATCAAACAAAAATCAGTTCAGAAAATAGAGGATCTTGAATGACTTCTAAGAGCCTATTAAAATATGAAATGGGTTGTTAAATTTAATATTTCCTGAGACTTGGCAAACATTACATTGTGATAGATTAATAATGGGCCAGTTTCAATAAGTAAAAGAACTTATTTGAATATATTGTGCATATAGGATTTCTTTTGTAATATTCTGGCGACTTGGTCCAGCAAAGGATTGAAGGTTCTGAAGTAATATTTGATATTGCTTTGAAGGTACATGCTTTGAGGCTGCCATGGATGTAGTCTGCCTTTATAGTTAAGAGTTTTCATAATTCTGGACAAATGGCTGCATAGTCTATTAATCAAAAGAAACACTCAGAGAAAAGTACTTTATTTTGTCAAAAATGATTCTTCCCATGCTTTATATTTCCAGTATTAGACGATCTTTAATTTGTACAACCTGTTACAAAGAGCAATGGGACTATTGATAACTTATCTTACCTTGAGGTTGACAGCAGTCAGTTGTACTGGAAGCTTTAAATTTAGATTTTAATATAGAATGGATGTCTGATAAAAATGATAAACTTTCTAATGGTGTTTCATATTTCCCTGTTGAAAAAGAAAATAATTTACTCAGATGATATTAATGAATTTGCCAATATAAAATAGGAAGCTTGGCTTATTGAATCCTGTGTTTGTGTTTGATTATCCAACTACTCTCTAAACTGGCATTTCACTTTAGTCTGGTGGGCTGTTTTTACAGGTGTTTCACTATAGTACTACATACCTTTGGTATTCTTATATGTTTCTGCCATACCCAGTATATAATTACTAGTTTGTTGTAAGATAACATTATTATCTCCTTCATAGGTACAGTTAGGATCATTGTCGTTTCTTATGTCACCTAATCTATTTACTGGAAAATAGAAACAAACATTATTTTTTTATTTTACAAATTCTCAAGCACAACTTAACTTATTGAGGATTGAAAAATGTACATAAACTTCTAATATAAAAGAAGTATAATTTAGAAATTGTACCTTTAAAATAGCCATGTCCACCACAAGCTTCACGACATTCCTGTATTCCATCTCGAGCTATCCAGCTAGCTATAGGTTTAGCAGCACATGATATAGCATGTATCTCTCGACCTAGTTCACTCTGAAAACAAAAAGTCTTTAAATGTATTTTGTAATTTAAATACAATATTTAGACTTGCTATGGAATAACAATTATTAGTTAAAGTTCTATACAATGTTTCGCCTGATCTTAACGGAAGAAGTTCTTTCAAAAAATTCAAAATTCCATATTAAATTATCATTCTTTTTTAATTGATTTTTAAATCCACGACACTTAAAATGAGATTTACCTAGTAAAGTAATACCAAGCTTTGGAGCCCTTATTTATAAAATGATCGATAAGTGATAAATCTATTCAGTACCTGTCTTTTACTGTTATCACCTGCCATCATTCCAACACGTAACATAACAAAATCCATAAAGAATGAATTAGAGAAATTATCTAGGGCATACATAGCAGCTAAGTACGGTATCAATCTCCATTGCTGAAAACATGAAAATGAAATAAAATGAATTGGAGTTTTACATCCTGCTTTTCTGCATCTATATGGGCTAACGAGGATGGGCAAATGCCATGCAGTGTGCAATGAGGGAAATTTTGCTAGGACAGCGGCATTAGCCTTGTAATATTTTCCAACTGTCGAGGGATCTTGAACGTGCACAGTCTGTAGCACACAGGGTTTATTGTCCCATCCTAACGACAAGGTCGTTTCCATGTCAGCCCCAATGAAAGTCTACAAAACAAATCTGCTCCTTTCAGAGCTAAATATTCACCCAAAAGGACATAAAGACTATGAATGCGACTTAGTAGCACAAACTCTTAGAAATTTGACTGATCATACCTGTAATTGATATTCTAACACTGGTATTTCATCTTCTGTAGGACCAAATTGTCTTCTGACAGCTGAATACCTGATAGCTATAGTAATAGCTAGTTTAATATTGACAACAGCCATACCAGTTATACCTACACGACCTCCTGATAGAGCTCCTAATGATGCTCCAAATCTCTTACTAGGATCCTACAATATATCAATCTCCTTATAAACACAAAGATCATATTCTCAAAAACTTATTACCCAATTATATAACTATATTACTGTATTTTTTATATAATTAAAATCTTATATAAATAAAAGTGAAAGCAAAAAAGAGAGATTTTGACTTTTTTATATTTAACCATAATTAAAATCTTATATCTTAAATAATTTTTTAAAACTGAGGTCCAAGATCTAGTATTTTTTTCCTTAATTTTAAGGATTGTACACCTATATCACAATTTAAAACCATGCTTCTTTATATAAATTATGACCTGTGTTCAAGTATGTAGCAAAAGTAACAGTCTATACCAGTAGGTCTACTGCAGTGTCTTGAAACAAACAGCATTTGAGAGATGAAACATTAAATATGTCAAGACTTTCATGCTATCGATAATGATAGTCTACCTTATAAGGAGTTATATATTTTCCCTCTTCAGAAACATCGCCAAATTTATCTAATAAACATTCTCGTGATATTCTATAACTATTAAATGCTAGAAACCTGCAAAAAAACTTCCACAATCACTCATATTATGCAAATAAATTACACTTGTTTCTTTAATTGTTGAGAAGAAAGTCATCTATTATGATGTGGATGCATTTGGAGAACATTTCCATAGATTTTGATTAATTTGATCACTGGTCATTGCTTGCTCTGAAACCATGGAGTTTCTTGGTGTTTGAGCCAACTCAACAGCCTTGGTTCTATTTTGATCCTTTAAACATATCCTAAAAACTTCAAACCCACCCATTATCAATTCCATTCAATCCAATTTTTTCACCCATATCACCGACAAATATACCAGGATAGGCCTTTAGTGTCATAGGATCTCGGACAGGAACACTGAAAGCATGTAGACCATGGCACCAACCATCAGGGGTATAGAGTTGAGCATAAACTACAGCATGGGTAGCATATTTCCCTAAATTACCAACCCATATCTTAGTAGCTTCAAAATCTGGAGTTGTCAAAACAAATTCCTGCAAAACATACACAATATCACATATATATATATTTTATTGACTTTTAAGTTCTGTATATGACCAAGCTAAAAAAGTGGTATCCACATATTTTGAACAAGTTATATTTGGTTGAATATAATAGCTTCTATATTGGGTAATCAATTAGGACAATGCCTTTCTAGCATTGAGCCATTAATAGCAGCCTCACTACTGACACAATCATTTCCTGTGGATGGTAAAATAAGGACCTACCTTTGTTTGAGGATCATAAGTAGCCTTTGTTCTCATTGCTTTAGTATTGCTTCCATGACTCAATTCTGTTAGAGCAAAACAACCAAAATTCTGAAAATTTCAGATTTAAAAATAAAACAATTACAGATGGACATTCCACACCACATTTAATCATCAACAGAGGAGAAATAATATCTTTATCCAAAATATGCCAAAAGGACCCTCAAAGAGGGTAAATAAATTGCTAAATAACTTGAAATAAAATTTTAATCAAGGCTGTTTTGATGAATAGGTTGATTACGTTCTAAAAGTAGTTGGTTATATACAATGTGCTCTTAATGCATAAGTGAGCCACTTTATAGTAGATTAAGCTGATTCGCAATGGATTAAAAGTTCTAAAGACCTACTTTATATGCTTTGTTATCTTCTATTAGTTGACTATGTCTCTTTGATCCCATGTTCTGTACACTACCTCCAAACATCTATAATCAAAATAAATACAATAATATTCATCAATCTAAGCATGACTACAGCATTCAGTGTGCAATAAGGAAAATTATGCTGGGAAAGCGGCATTATCTATTTTTCCATTTCAAACTTTTCCAATGGACCGACATGGGTGACGACAATATACGACCACGATATAAAAAAGTTAATTAAATAAATAGATTGGTGAAATGATCTATTGGTTCTTACCTCAAAATTGAGCGAACTTTTGGCTGACACACTCCAGTCTACCATACCAATTACTTGTGTATATATATTATGTTTTAAAGGATTAAAGAACAGTTCTTCATCAGGGAGAAAATTATATTCATATAATCGTTTAACTCTCTGCGTGGTTATATCTCTGATGCTTTCTAAACTGGTTTCATCCTGTCTTGCAAAAAGTGCATCATTTTCTATTGTCTTCCAAAACATGTTCTGAAATAAAATGAATCTGGATATATTTTGTGGTGAACAGTAGTTATAGGTCCTGTGGGAAAGTGTACCCTCAGACAGCCTTATACTGTTTAGAGGAGCCTAATCCGAAACTTGCTGACCCTATGATAGCCTCTGATAGCTATTTTGACAGTTGTCGGCTTGGGTAGGGTCTGAAAAACTAGACCCTGTTAGAATAGGGTCAGCTTCGGACTAAGAGGAACCTAGACTGGATTTGGTGTGTCAGTCATTTATTTGACATCCCTTAACATCCAATTGAACTCTTCCATACATGCATTCTTTCTTTTAATGAAACTGTAATAAACATGATTGGAAGATCTCATTTGAAAAATTAGGGGTGCTTTTTTAAAAAAAAGTTATAGGCATAGGCCTATTCAGTGGACTTCCCGTACGCAAAGTGCCTTATCTGAGTTAGTCAACTATGATTTCTTTCAACATCACTAACCTTAAATTTCATTATATCTTCCCCTTCCAGAAACAGCATCATTTTTTTCCAGCAAAACGATGCTTTAGACCTGTATTTATCTAAAGGCCCAGGTGAAAAATCTTTCAGCAGGGAAATTCCTTCATTGCTGTTGTCAACTGTTCCATTTTCTGCCATCTTGACGCCTCGCATCTTTAATTATTCTTTCAAACAGAGAAATTATAAAATCTGCAGCTACTTGGACTTTATCATGCCTTACTATCAATCTCTGTCAAGTGATCAAAGGTTAAAATAATTAGATCAAAGAATCATTTATTCTCCAACTTGTAGTTTCATAACAAGCCTTGATTATCCAGCTTTATTCAAGGGGAATAATTAATTGTTATCAGACCACAACTAATGAATTAAAAGATCAATGAATCAATAATTCAATAAATAACCCAATTCAATGACATGTAAATTTATACAAGTAAGTTAAACCATACAAAAATCAATAACAGGTGACAAACACACTTCCATTAACGCCAATATACAGTTGGACTGTTAAAACATGGCCATAATATTTTATGGAGGGGTGTATGTGTCAGACATATTCTGCTCTCTTTAAAACTTTAAAATTATATTCTTAAAAAATTAATTTTGTAGTTTCTGTATCAAGGACAAATGGAAATGACAACAGTTTAAACTACCTGATTTTTTTTTAATTGTAAGGGAACAGGGAGTCAATTCCAATTCTGAAAAATATTAGAACAAATGCATTAGGGCTGCAACGATTCCTGAAGTGGCGATTCGATACGCTAAACGATACACATTCAACGATTCGATTTATTGCGATTACAAATCGCGATTCTTGAGTTTGAAATCGGAAAGAAAAAAAACCTTTAATCATTAACATTTTAACACATTTTTGACATAATTTTCGTAACAAATTTATATGCTTAAGATCATCATCATTAATAACAAAGATTTTAGATGATAATAAACAAATTGATACGTAAAAAGCAATTTTCGAAAATTTCAATACGACATAAATTATAAAATGCATGAGGATTTCTTGTTCTCAGTCAATAAAAGAGTTAATTAAATGAATCAAAATCGGGGCCGATGAATCGCGATTATTTTTTTCTTACACGATGCATCGATAAGGAGGAACGAATCGCGATTCATCGATTCTACGATGTATCATTGCAGCCCTAAAATGCATGTCACATGATAGTTTTGGTCTAGTGATGTAATCATTTCAAATCGTTGCATGTATTCGAATATCAATGAGCTTAATTTTTCTGCACCTGATTGGCTCTTGGAATGACAATACCATGCAGTGTGTAATGATGTAAAACTTGCAATAAGTTAATTCAGTGGCATCAGATTATTTTTTTTTCAGGTTTTTGGATTAAGCAAATATATGTTAATATGTTTTGTTATCAAAATCACATGCTAGACTGAGAAAAAGTAGATTATGGCTATTATATAAGAAAGAACAAAATCAGCCACCATGTAAAGAAGATTATGTAAATTTTGACAGCTTTAGTTTATAGTTTTATGGTTGATGATTTGATAAATATCATGATACTGGTGATCCTAGTCGACAGATAATATCCAGCCAATCAAAATATAGCTCAATTAATCACTACGCTGCTGGCGAAATGGGATTTTAGAGTTCTTCATAATTTAATGTATCTTTGACGATATACATTTTTAAACTATTGCAAAACAGAGGTGTTTAATCAAAACTCAAATTGAAGAACTATAAAAATCACAGAACTGGTGGCACTACTTCATTCGCGGATGAACTTATAGTAGGAGTTGTTAGTCTTAACGTAAACACGATTCTACAACGACTTCTGATTGATTTATTCTTCAACGAAATCTACGAAAATGACATCTCCTGGAACTTTGGAAATGATGTGGCAACCAGACAGAAGCAAAACAACGCAAATGGACCAACTTAGAGAGAAAATTAACCAAAGATTTGGTGTAAATATAGGTACCGACATTGAACATGTTTTTGGTCTACTTTTACTTTATTGACTATCGGCTATGACTATGGAAGGGAGTTCATGCCAAAACTGAGATTTTGTACTGTCCATGTTTTTTAATTTTTATTGCATTTTTTAATCATGTAAGGAGTTCTCTATGTAGTGTTCTGCTATTATATTTGATTCATTTTGATTGAGCTAAGTAATCCTCATTAGTTGTTCTTAAAAAGTTTTTTGACTGATATAAATACTTAAAGGAGAACAGTCATCCTTTTCAAGAGTCAATTTGAGTCTTGAATATATATAATAAGTCTTCCGATGTGCTAGAATTACACAAAAATGACATAATCCTTCTATAGGCTACCGCTAACAAAACATAACATTCGCCTTTCATATTCTGTCAAGGTCTTTTCTATATTATCTAGCATAGTGTCACTAAAAACAAATGAACTTGCCCCTTTAAATAAATCAGATTTTATGATTTTTGACATTGATTTTGTTTTCCTTTATTTCAGCATCTTATCCAGAGTTTCATAAATGGTCATGTGACAACTATCCAGATTTTTGGGAAGAAGTATGGAAATTTGCTGGAATCGTACACAGCAAACCTTATACCCAGGTAGGACCTCTATATTGTGGTCGTAGAATTATAGTAGAAATATAGTATGTGATAAGAGACGAAAATTTATTAATGTTAGAAATGTTTTGATGGATGCTTTACTTTGTTTGCCCATTTTTTGTCCATGTTATGTTTGGAACATTTGAATTAAATTTTCAAGTAATTGATAGATATTTGTATTGGTTTGATGTGTTGTTCCAATTTCCAAATTATATTTCCAAAGACTAAATTTTGTTAGCAGTAATTCTTTTGAGACATCCTGGTTTTTTATTTTTATAATATTAGCTCTAAATTATAATGGATATACCGGTATAAGTAAATATTTTAGAACCCCCTTATGAATGAAGCATCAGACATTAAGTTGTTGTGCTTTAACTCTTAGTTTCTACTGTCCTATATTTTTAGGTTGTAGATAAAACAAAAGATATCAGTGAAATACCACAATGGTTTGAAGGGGTCAAGATGAATTTTGCTGAGAATCTACTGAGGTTCAATGATGATAGAATTGCTATTTATGCTACTGGTAAATATTTTGCAAACTTGTCTTGAATGTCAAAAAGCTGCATAATACTTTAACCAATGATTGTTGTTCCATAAAAGCTGTAGGCCTATAGGTAACTATTATAGCATTGACTTGCACCATTCCACTTTTCAGTCAGATGTCTTTCATTCTTTCAATTCCACTAAAAAGATGTTTGTAATAATGGAAATAATTTTAGGTGAAGGAAGAACTGACATTACAACTAAAACATTTAAAGAATTAAGAAAAGATGTAGCAGTATATGTATCAGCTATGAAAGCTATGGGAATAGAATGTGGTGATAGAGTTGTAGGTAAGCTCTTTTTCTTCCTGTGTAGTATAACAAAATTTCACAGCTGTCAAATTGACTTTCAGAAGCATTTGCCTTGGCATACAATTTTTTTTACCTTGGGGATTTGAATCATTGATACATGTTTGCTTAGCAGACAACAATCCATCTTGTTATTGAATGAGCTTTTACACCAGGCCTTCTCAAATGGCGACCCACGTGCCAAATCCAGCCTTGAATGGCCCCTTAAGAGTGACCCCTTAAGCTAAAACACTCTCCTTATTAAGTTCTATTTGGCCCTATTATTTTTTTCATAAAATGCATTTGGTCCTTTACTAAAATTAACTTGCCTGTATTACGATGTCACAAAAAGACATGTTCAAACCCAGCTTAAAGTGATGTTTCCAAAGTTGATAACCTTTATTCTGGTTGATGTTTCAGGTTACATACCCAACTGTGTAGAAGCTGTAATAGCTATGTTAGCCACTGCCAGTATTGGTGCCATCTGGAGCTCAACTTCTCCTGATTTTGGTGTTGTGGTGAGAAGAACTCTAAATACTGTTATATTGTTCACATCAGGGGCCTTATTCTCAAAAAGTTAACTTAGATAAAATCTGAATTTTAAGAAATCAAGTAATTTGATTTGATAATAGAACTAGATTTAAAATTGATTTTAGTGATTAACCAATCAGATGACTAGAATACTAAAATCATCTTAAGTTAAGTTTTCGAGAATAAGGTCCCCGGACTGTTGACATGGCTCATTAGAAAATCACAAGGACCTTCAAATAGGTCATTTTGAAAATGTGGCTTTAAATAAGAATTTAAACTTGTCAGGAATTTTAGTTAAATTTGTTTAGAACCCCATCCAAGTAACACCCGTTCTTATTACAAAAATGTCGCTTTTTAGTCAGCTGAAACATGCTCCATTAACTGTTGTTGTTAATGAAAAATGTTACAGAAATTGGACATACATAGGCCCTGCTCGATTACAAAAAATCTGAAACGGGTTTGGTACATCAGATTCGCTTTGTAAACGAGTACAATTTACAAGAAATCCAAAACCGGTTTAGTATGCTAGGTTAGTTTTGTAAACAAGTGGCACAGATTCGGAATCCAAGATGGCTGCGCCCATAGATATTTCTGTTTCCGCTGAATGACGCCATATTGAATCCGAAGAATCCGTGATATGAGGCAGATTCACGGATTCGGTATCCGGATTCGGATTCAGACAAACCGTTGTAAACGAGTGACACGGATTCGGAATCCAGTTTCAGATTAGTTGTAATCGAGCAGACCTTAAGATAAACTTTAAAAAAATTCCCAAAAGATTCATATGATATATATTTCAGGGTGTTTTAGAAAGATTTTCTCAGATTAGACCCAAGTTAATATTCAGTGTCAATGCTGTACATTATAATGGTAAAATACATAATCATCTTGAAAAGGTGGAACAAGTTGTTAGAGGTTAGTTAATTTCATTGCTACCGCAAATTCAAAATACCTTATGATATACAGTATATATGTGTGTAATGTACACAGTTTTTTGCCCTTGAAAGGGTTAGCCAAACTCGGGGTATCCACTAAAGAAAGTGGCAAGTATCCCATGTTATGTTATTGGTCACTGATGGTTGAAGAAACTACTTTCAAAGACTGTACCCAAAGTTGGTATGCATAATATTGTAATGTGTTGATCCTTAACATGAGGGCAGCAAAGGATCTCTTCCAGATGTACGCGAAGATAACAAGGGTTTTGTACGCACAATACAGTACTTGTTTATATCTATTCCATTTGTCCCAGTTGTTATGTTACTTCGAGCCAAAAAAGTAAATCCTTGCTATATAAATATAATCAACAATTTAGTCATTCAATTTGAAGATAAGAGAATTAGTAGTGCTATTTTATTTTGATGTTTCTATAATTCTATTCTTTATAGGCTTACCTGATTTACAGAAAGTTGTTATATTTCCATTTGTTGAAGAGGCAAGTTTTGATCTCTGTCATATTCCAAACAGGTTTGTTATTTAAATATATTTTGATGGATAATAGAAGAGTTTCACTAAATTTTGTTGGCATGGACATCTTTACTAAAAAATATCAATTTAAAAGGCAATATTGGCGATATATTTATATCTGTTGAAATGTTATGACAACCAATTAAGTCCCTAATGAATATGAACTCTGGACTAGAAATGAAAGAAATCTAGTTATTCTTTTATGTAAATGATTTGTTGTTCTAATTTTAGCTGTAGTTTAAAACAGTTTTTAACAGACTGTGAAGGAGAGGTTGAAGAATTAAAGTTTGAACAAGTACCATTTAATCATCCTTTATATATTATGTATTCATCTGGTACTACTGGAGTACCTAAATGTATGGTCCATTCTGTTGGGGTAAGTTGTTATCTAGTTAAAACTATAGTTAAACATGATACTAGCTATGTTAAAGGGATTGTAAAGTGTATTTCTAAACTGTGTATGTGTATTGAGGACACTGATAGCACCAATTTGCTCCATTCCAATTTTCATTCCGACGTCTGTGGTTCTTGCAATTCCACTAAAACTAACACGTTTTATGACGTCACTGACAGTGATCTAACGGAAGCTACTATTGATATCTATGCAGATCATAGTCAGTGACAAAGTTTAGAAATACACTTTACAATCACTACTTTGCTTAATTTTTTGCAATACTTATATCTTTTTCAACTCTAACGGTCTCTTAAAATACACAAGTTCCATATTATGGTACAGCTATTACAAATAGACATCACATCTAGTGTTGGGCGATGAAAAATCAACAACCGATATTGGATTGTTTGCGATATTCGGAAAATCATTAGTCACATCAGGCTTTAAGTTACATTATTTAGAATATGACATTTTCCGACATTCAATGTTTGATTGATAATAATTTGTAAATTTTAAAGCAAGCGTCATATTTTTGTTATGGAAAAAGTTGAACCTATTTTAATATTTTCATGATAAATTTGTTATATTGGTGTACATTGTTAAAACACGTAGAAGAACATATAATACAGGGTGATATGACTAGTATAAGTTATTTATGATATTATTATAATAATGACTAGTATAAGTTATTTATGATATTATTCTATTAGGGTACACTGTTAAAACATGTAGAAGAACATATAATACAGGGTGATATGACTAGTATAAGTTATTTATGATATTATTATAATAATGACTAGTATAAGTTATTTATGATATTATTATATGAGGGTACACTGTTAAAACATGTAGAAGAACATATTATACAGGGTGATATGACTAGTATAAGTTATTTATGATATTATTATAATAATGACTAGTATAAGTTATTTATGATATTATTATAATAGGGTACACTGTTAAAACATGTAGAAGAACATATTATACAGGGTGATATGACTAGTATAAGTTATTTATGATATTATTATAATAATGACTAGTATAAGTTATTTATGATATTATTATAATAGGGTACACTGTTAAAACATGTAGAAGAACATATAATACAGGGTGATATGACTAGTATAAGTTATTTATGATATTATTATAATAGGGTACACTGTTAAAACACGTAGAAGAACATATAATACAGGGTGATATGACTAGTATAAGTTATTTATGATATTATTATATTAGGGTACACTGTTAAAACATGTAGAAGAACATATAATACAGGGTGATATGACTAGTATAAGTTATTTATGATATTATTATGATAGGGTACACTGTTAAAACATGTAGAAGAACATATTATACAGGGTGATATGACTAGTATAAGTTATTTATGATATTATTATAATAGGGTACATTGTTAAAACATGTAGAAGAACATATAATACAGGGTGATATGACTAGTATAAGTTATTTATGATATTATTATAATAGGGTACATTGTTAAAACATGTAGAAGAACATATTATACAGGGTGATATGACTAGTATAAGTTATTTATGATATTATTATAATAATGACTAGTATAAGTTATTTATGATATTATTATATTAGGGTACATTGTTAAAACATGTAGAAGAACATATAATACAGGGTGATATGACTAGTATAAGTTATTTATGATATTATTATAATAGGGTACATTGTTAAAACATGTAGAAGAACATATAATACAGGGTGATATGACTAGTATAAGTTATTTATGATATTATTATGATAGGGTACACTGTTAAAACATGTAGAAGAACATATAATACAGGGTGATATGACACGAGGTGATATCATGTTATATTATACAACTGTGAGTATATTATAAACTATTATTATTATCACTTGTTATACACTTATAGCTTTCAGCATCAACTTGATCTTGTCAACACGTAATGCATGACAAATAACCCAAAATCTTTGAATGGCATTAGTAATATATATATAATATATATATTGAGTACTATTTTAACAGTTAAAAATATTTTGTATTGTATACAAATAGGCAAATCTTTTTGTTTATTTCCGTATTTGTCCTCAATCATTTAAACAGATGCAGGCGTATTTAATGATATGGATGTTTCGGCAATCGGACGGGACTAAATTAGAACTTGATTGTAATATTATCCTTGCAACGAAATTTCCCCAAAACTTTCTGTGTCAAATATGCATTTCTAAATCATTGCTTTGTCAATTTGTCTAAGTATATAATATTTCCCCTGTCAGGCTGGTTGGATGATGTGGAATTGGCTAGTATCAGTGTTATATATTGGTGCTGGTATATTTCTATATGATGGTTCACCACTCTTACCAACACCTAATATAGTCTGGGATTTTATTGATAAAACTGGGTAGGTATTATCTCGTCTTTTTTTTTTATTAAATTTAGCTGCATATGAAAATTTCAGACATTAGTTGTTCAAAAGTTTGTTTTCTAGCATGAAAAATATATATTGGTATGGATATGAAAGATTGACCAGGAGTATGTATCTCTAGTACTTGTATATTGGAAATTTCAACCCCCTATAGCTATTACCTGTTATATCAAGTTTCCACTATTTGTATCCCTAGCACCACCACTGGTATTAAAATTATTCTATGATTCATAGCAAAACTTGAGTGGCATTGACTGATCTATTTTTCAGTGTAACTATACTAGGAACAGGGGCTAAGTGGTTGTCAGTTTTAGAAGCTAAAAATGTTGTTCCAAGTAAGTTCTTTTTATTGAATTAAATTCCCTTATAAATAAGCTTTTACTTTACAATGGACTGCAAGATGACACCGATGCTACATGACTGTACTGTTGTGTACACCCATCATAATCCTTGAATGAATCTGTACATTATCTGTAAACTTTGTCTATATTTCAGAGAACACCCACAGTTTAAAGTCATTACGTATGATATTATCGACTGGGTCACCATTAAAACCACAGAGTTATGAGTATGTGTATAGAGATATAAAATCAGATTTACTACTCGGATCAATATCAGGTATTAATACAAACTCTAAAGTTTTTCTTGTGAATTAATAATTTGTATATGTCATGTACTAAGTGATTATTGAATACGGTCCTTTTAACCTCAAATAGACAAGGAACACAGCATGTTCATGTAAGTCATGTACAATTATTGTAACAGTAAAAGCTAATCATTTTTGTATGTTTTCAAGACCTGTACCTTGTATATTCTCTTTTCTACTGTATTGATTATACTGCATGATTTACCGCGACAAACACCATTTTTAACTTTTTAAAGTTTTAAACTGTTAAATTTACCAGTAGTTCAATCTTGGGTGCAAAATGATGACTTTGTTTCCAGATATTTTTACTTCCTAATGAAATCTAATTTTTGATGGTTGATCAGTTATGTACATATGTATGTTTACAGGTGGAACTGATATCATAGCATGTTTTATGGGACATAATGTAACATTACCAGTATATAAAGGTGAAATACAGGGGTTACTGCTTGGTTGTAATATGCAGTGTTGGGATGAAACAGGTTTGTATGAATTTTGGTTTTTTATCCACCTCTTTAAGTTAATTTGTCTCTCAAGAATTCCCTTTGAACCTTAAAATGCAATAGTTTTGGTTTTATTCTTTAGAACCCAAGTTCATTGATGTACTAATGTAATACCATCTTCAACTTGTTTCGTTTTCATAATTCACTAATGTCAGTTTCTTTCTTGGAATTTCAAGTGATATTTGTAAATTTTCCTGTGAAATACGGAACAAATTAATAATGATACGAAAAAAATTGCATTTGAAATAAATTCCTTGTCCAAAGCTGGAATGATTTTACATCCAACAAAAACAAAAGAGCCCAATATTGAGTAAAAATTAGTTAATAAATTAAAGAGAACCAGCTTTGTTAATGACTGGGATAAATCCTATGTATTTACATAATTTGATTGTATACAATATATTTCAGGCAAACCAGTATTTGATCAAAGTGGTGAACTAGTTTGTTTGACTCCATTTCCCTCTATGCCTGTTAAATTCTGGAACGATGTAGAGAATTTAAAATATCGTAAAGCATATTTTGATAAATATCCAGGTATGCTATCTTTCTCAATTATTCAATTTTATTCCAAAAAAAAAAGGGTAATGTTGTCAAAATATTGAATTTTAATTGTATATAATTTGTATATTTACTCAGTGTATGAATTGTTGTAAAAAAAAATAATATTTTAGGTGTATGGGCCCATGGTGATTACTGTATGATAAATTCTCAGACTGGTGGTATAGTTATGTTAGGAAGAAGGTGAGTTTATTGTCTACTATTTCTATTAATAATCGAGGAACATGATTACCAAAGCATTACCACTTTAGCACTTGTTCAAAGTTGCTTTTCAGACATTACATGCTCAGTCATCAGAAACATATGATGGAGGGCCCCTAAATATGCCATTGAAAATCATTTGTTAGAACAATAGATACATGTATTATTTTTTTGACTAGTTTAAATATTTTTTCAGTGATGGTACATTAAATCCAAATGGTGTAAGATTTGGCAGCGCAGAAATTTATCATATTGGTAAGTTTTACTTTATTTCCATATTTATAAGAAAAAGACATTTAACTTCAAGCATTCCTTCAATTTATCTGGATGTGACATGGATGCTTTCAATAAACATAATGATGCATTTTAGATCATGATAAAAAAGAAAAACATTCCTAATGAAAATGTTATCAATGTGATGATTTGAATATCTATTTCAGTGGAATCATTTAAAGAAATAGCTGACAGTGTCTGTGTGGCACAACGTAAATCAGATCTAAGTGAAGAGAGAGTGATATTGTTTTTAAAGATGGCACCTGGTGCAGAGTTTAATAATGATTTAGTTAATAGTATAAAGACATCAGTCAGAACCTATCTAACATCTCGTCATGTTCCTGCTCTTATTCTACCTATAGACGATATTCCAGTAAGTTCTTAAATATAAGCATTGTTTCAATGTCGTTGACTCATATCTGTTCTCAGATAACCTAAGGTTAAGTACTAACAGACCTAGTTTTCACAACAAATAGCTGTGTGAGACTGCATGTATTTGAATCAATCAAAATTCACCACAGAATCATCATTGATTAAAGGGATTATGAATAGGTTTTTCTTAACTTTGTATGTGTATCAGGGACACTGATAGCATCAATTTGCGCTATTCCAATTTCCATTCCAACGTCTGAGGTTCTTGCAATTCAACTAAAACTAACGCGTTTTATGTAGTCATTGACAGTGATCTGCATATATATCAATAGTACCAGAAGGTGAAGTCATAAAACGTGTTAGTTCTAGTGGAATTGCAAGAACCACAGACATCGGAATGGAAATTGGAATGGCGCAAATTGATGTTGTCAGTGTCCAATCCCTTTAAAGGAAAAGTTAGTTGATCAAAAACCAAAAATCTGACAATGGCTTGGACTCGAGGATGAAACACTTTAAACTATTAATACCAACATCAGTGTTCAGGCTCTCAACTTATCTTTTTAAGGGAGATAACTTAATACAGACTTGTTATCTTAAGACCACACTATTGCAATGTGTCTTTATTTTCAGTATACTATCAGTGGTAAGAAGGTTGAAGTGGCTGTAAGACAAGTAATACACAATGAGAATGTTCTACAGCGTGGTGCCCTGTCTAACCCTGAATCTCTCGATCTCTATCAAAACATACCACAATTACAGGGCTGGATTTGAACCATTTAACTCGCAGAAGAGTATCAGTATTACTTCATGAATAAAAGTGCCTTCACTTCGTTATTGAAAGAAAAAATGACAATTTAAGATTATCAATTATTATTGTTAGACTTTTAAGTTTTTGAATTCCGACTTTAAGACATATCCTGCAAATTTGTAGAAACTATGAGATTCAAAGTTGTCAAATTTTCACTATGTTCAAATAACATCGCATTTTAATAGTGAATGGCAAAAACTATAGTGCTATATGAGGTGCTAGGTTGCACTTGATTGGCGAGTTCTGAACAGGTTTTGTATATTTTATGCATTCAAACTTGTTTTATTGAAATCGATGATTGCAGAACTCGCCAATCAAGCACAACGCTATTACTACCAGTGGGACAGTATATATACATGTACAGTATTTTTTATTCAGTTACTGCCGGTGAAGGTTTTAATACACATAATCATATTTATTCTATTTATTTATATTTTTCACATATACAACACATAAATCCTAATGGTTTACTTGATATGGATAATTGAAACGAAGTTTGGTTTTTTGAAGTCAATGTCCAGAGGATAGTTTATAATCAGCAAGATAGTTGGACAGAATACATCATTTTACTCTTAATTAATTCATCTAAGGAGTACAGTAAACAGCATTATTCAGACAACATAAAGTGGATCATGAAAACATTCATTTCTTTTATTCACATTGATATATTTTTTCTGTGCTAAAAACCATTATTGATACTAATTGCATTGCATTGAACCAACAATCATTGGTTCCATAGATGTATTATTGAATGATTTCATTCTAGTGACCACATATTTGTTCAGGTTGTCATCAACATATCACTGGTCTTTACTTATTAGTTATTTTCCCCTCAACAGGTTAAGTTGGTTCCACTTTAACAGCAAACTAAATATAGTACTCGATTATAAATAAGCTTTAATGGTGTTATACAATTGTTTTTTGTTAGTTGTTTTCTGAATGAGTATGTTGCTTATATTTTGGTGCACCTTATAAGTTGGACTGACAAATTTGGCTCTACACAGGTCCTAAACTACTATGTAGGGCCAGATTTTTCAGGCTTGTAATATGTGTTTTGTATGGTTATATTTTTGTTAATGTTGTGGATATTTATAATATTTTTTTTAACAAATGGGATTATTAAGTTTATATATATTTGGAAATAAAAGATTTAGACCGTCAATCTTTCTTGAAGACAATTCAATATATAATCAAAATAACAATTTCCGAATTCCAACTATTGCAGTAGTGTTGATGAAAGCAGCTTAACTGAAAGAAAATGATGTTTTATGTCTTAACTTTTAGGCAGCTATTTGGCTGGTGAGGGCAGGCAAACATCTTATTCTTTTCCCCCATTAAATTTTGGGTAGAAACTGAAGTTGGGATGTTTCCTTCATTGTAAAATGCTGATTGTATGCAAATCAAAAAGCAGTATAAACAACTCTAGGTTGAAATATTTATAAATTCAGAAAATAAAAACAACAAAAACTGAACAGTATGAAACTTTAATAAAGAACCAAGAGTCCAATCTACCATCACACCAAAAAAACATACATTGACATAATAACAGTCATAAAAACACACATTTACATAAACACACACACAGTCATTTTGATTTTAATTCAGTCTACATTAATTTCTCTAATTTCAATTTATAATCATACAACATTTCAAAATCACTACCTTTCAATTTCACAAACAATTCTAGACTGATCTTACTTTAATTTTATAAACTAGAACAAACTTTAAACAAAACAAAACAAAAGATAGCTTGCCAGGCAAGGTAATATATGCCCACCTCAGCAAATTTAAATATTTAAAAAAGTTGATTGCACCATCGCACTTATTTGAGCTGATATTTAGATGAATCAATTCGAATGAAAACTCTAGTCTCTATCGAAAGCAATAACTCATAAACCGACAACTGGAATTGCACCATTTTCGAACTCATCCGAGATATTATCAAGATAAATACACATACCAAGTTTCATTCAAATCGGATAAAAACTCTATCTTCTATTGCGTACACAAGCTAATTTTAACGTTTTTTCACTAAGTCAAGGGCACTAACTCATAAACCGACAACTGGATTTGCGCTATTTTCGAACTCATCCGAGATATTATCAAGATGAATACACATACCCAGCTTCATTCAAATCGGATAAAAACTCTAGCTTCTATCGCGTACACAGGTTAATTTTAACGTTTTTTCACTAAGTCAAGGGCAATAACTCATAAACCGACAACTGGATTTGCGCTATTTTCGAACTCATCCGAGATATTATCAAGATGAATACACATACCAAGTTTCTTTCAAATCGGATAAAAACTCTAGCTTCTATCGCGTACACAAGTTAATTTTAACGTTTTTTCACTAAGTCAAGGGCAATAACTCATAAACCGATGACTGGAATAGCGCCATTTTCGAACTTATCCGAGATATTATCAAGATGAATACACATACCAAGTTTCATTTGAATCGGATAAAAACTTTGGTTTCTATCGCGTACACAAGAAATTGTTGACGGACGGACGGACAGGGGTGACGGCAATATACGTCCACATTTTCATGTGTAAATTCCAAATAAAAGTGACAGTTGAACAAAACCAATCATGTAGATGTGGGCGTATAAAAACAATTTGTTTGATTATGATCTCAATATAATATTTTTATCTCCAACAACTTCAGGAGTGGAATTAGTAAAACTCAAAATTTGCATAGGAAGAAACAAAATTTCATAATTGATTGTCATGACTAGATATAACATACAAAGTTAGCAATTAACTTACATTGACATTTAGAAATAGGAAAAATTTCTCAGATTAATGCTTGCCATTAGTGCATTATGCTTTATGATCAAATTGGTAATTCATAGGGAAAATGTGAATATATTTCGAGACACCTAGAATGATATGCAATTTGTGTGATAGATATTCATTACAATAAACAGATGTAGATAACTACTTATTTAATGTCATAGGAAATCGGTAGATATCTGAAAGCCACTGAAAGGCAGTGTGACTTGAGAATTTTTTTTTCATAAGTATTGAACAATAGTCAATGTTTTTTTAGCTTTCTAAAATACCCATTACCCAAGTGTATCAGTATTATTGATTTTGCCTAAAAGATTTGACATAAGTTATTAAAGAATGCATCATTTAGCACAATTATAAAACAATTATTGGAATGAAATAGAAAACACTAAAAGAATTAAAACATCAAAAACAACTTATAATTCATCTTTCATTCTCATTTGAAAAGATGTTAAAATATTCAATCTTTCACCTAGCTGTTCCTTCTTTTTATCACTCACTTTTCCATCTCGTAATTTTTCCACTCGTATGATCTCAGAATCTATAAATTCTTCTCCTTTTTCTAAAATTCTTTTCATTGTTTTGATGTAAATATCTGCTGAATTTTTTTCAATTTTATCAGTAATTTTTGACGCAGCTTCTTGAACAGCAGAGAATATTTCTTGTCGTTTGCTACTGGCCGCTTTATAAAAATCTGTCACAAAGTTATCAAATTTTTCTAAACATGATGGCAAGCCTAACCATAAACCTAAAAAATAATCAAATTTATACATAAAAAACAAGATCAGGCATAGAAGTTCAAAGTATTTATGTTGGAATAAGATTTAAAGAAAATTTCATTAAATTGAAGAGATAGTTTCCAAGTAAACAGAAACCAAAAATATGCATAATTTTTCTGTGATTGTCACTAAAATTTCTCACTTAAAAGATAAATGATGTCACAAAACCACACTCTTAATAAATTGATCATTTGTTCATCCTACTAAAGTTTAGTTAGCTACATCTAATCACATAAAAATCAACCAGATAACTAACCTGATTCTTTCATAACAAATTTTTTGATATCATCTGAGTTGAGGTTATCACCAGTATAATCTATAGCTTCATCTTTATTTTGTAAGAATAATTTATAAACTGGATGTTTATCTTTCTTGATTCCAAATCTTTCAGCTAAATCAGCATTATCTTTATCTCCATAATCTAAATTAGAAAACAAGCTTCAAGAAACATTTTCCTTCAAAATTTCTTGAGACAGAACCTTACCTTCTGTTGAATAGTAATTCATGTATTTCAAATCCGTTAGTAAGTACAGAGAGACAAACAAACCTGACATTTGTACTTCAGCCACTAATAAATCTGGCTGCCCTGTACTGGCCTCAGCTACTTTTTTAAACTCATCTTGTTTTTCACCATAAGGAAAAGTCTCATCAAATTTAACAAGTACCACTTTATGTTTGGATATTACCTATTATATGAAAGACAATCTTAAAATTACTGTTCAGGCTTTGTCTTTCAATTTTTAATTATCTGATAGATCTATCAGTAACCTCTAATCCTTATCTCTATAGTGAGTCTCTAGTCATATGCTCTATCAGTAACCTCTAATCCTTATCTCTATAGTGAGTCTCTAGTCATGCTCTTCTTGCTTAGCCCTTGCTGACAAAAGCACCGAAACAGCAATAATCAGCCAATGCACTACATCAGTAATTAAGACAACCTTTTACACAAGTTCATGGCAGAGCCAATATTGATAATATTATGTCAAATTTCTAAAGAAGTCAGCCCTGTGACATCAGAATTTTTCAATGCACTCTACTTTTTTTGGAAATGGTAGTACTTTGACTGAAGAGTTATCTCCCTTTTGCAAGATAAAGGAGAACATAGCCTAATCAATTATTTTCAATGAAAGAAATGGTGCGAATCGTGTATTTTTCTGTCAGATACCTTGTCAAAGACACCAGAATTTAGTGGCACTGAGCCTTTTACAAGATCACATTCGGCCACTTGCAAGATAGCCAAAAGTAGAAGGGAGAAAATAAAATTTCCTTCTGCAGACGCCATGTTTATCTCTTTAATGATGTGGACCAATCAAAACTCTTGAAGATAAACCAGTGGGATGAGTTCACTGTTCTCAGTTTAGTGATCAAACTGTAAAACGTATTGAAGAAATAACGAACCGTCTATCAGGAAAGGGCGGATAATTCAAAGAATAAATTCCTGTCTCCACAAGTTCAATGAAAACAAAGTATAAAATGTTATATTGAAAGGTAAAGTACAAAGACATAATTATAATAAGATTTAGATATATTGAAATATATCTTTTCTTCATTTGTCCGTTGGCCCCAGTGTAAATATATTGCCTAAGTAGTTTGTAAAATTTGTTTGTAAGAATATAATTATTATAAGTATAAGAGTATAATAATTATTCAATATTAATGTTAATTACTATCAGTACCACACTCACAGTAGGCCTAGCCTTAGCTAAACGGCTAAACATTTATTAGCCTAGTTAACCAGTATTGTAATTGTAATGTTATATTTTTTAAATCCAATTCTACTTCTAGGGTTAAGGAAATATTAATGGTGTTTTATGCCGTGTAATATTAATAATGAGTTATAAAACAGTATCAGTGTGGGTGAAAGCTGAACCATTTAGTTATGGTGCTTTACCAGTTGCTCCAGACCCTAGACTCACGTTTACTGTAAGTATTATTTCACTAAATGTATACCGGTACCTTGAAAAAGAAATTTGAAGCGACTTAGGCTAACAAACTTAGCTAGACTGGTATCAAAGTCATAGGAGCTTTTGTAAAATTGTCAATGTTTGATTCAGTTATGATATTTTCTGAGTTACTTAATATGATTATCGAATGCTGAAAACAAACTTCATGAGTCATATGGCATTCTTTTGAAAAAGCAGCAATAATATGCTTTCCCTTTAGAACATGCGTTATACATGGATAATGTGTCTTTTTTAGAATATCAGAAAGATAGTAATTTATGCCAGAAATAAAGGATCAACAGGATATCCTTTACTCAGGTAAGTGACATACAAAATTTTTTAATATCGCTCAGAATTGTGGTCCAGACTTAAATTGTTTTTTTTGTTATCATTTTGATATCATAAGATTTTGTCACCAATTTAATTGATACCATAATGAATGAAAAAGTTAGCTATAGTAACTTTAGTGGCGATATTTACCAAGTGATATCAAGATAGAGCAAAATATATTTTGAGTATTATGTATTGTAAGATAACTAATTAAATTGTATTTTATTTTCTAGTTATTCTGTATGGAAACATATAGCATGTAACAAATTACATATAACAGAAGAACTGGCATGGATGTAAGTCTATTTTTTTATATTATTTTATTATATTACAACATGACACTGTCTGTCACATGATATTAGTACTAATGATCATCATGAGATAATGATGATAATGGATATGATCCTGCTATTTGTGTATTAGTCATCTTAAATGAAACTAACTAGCAAAACTTAATTTCATGTTACTTCAAACGAGCAAGCTGTCGACTTGCCTTCTGACAAAAACAACTGGTATACACTTCAAAACAAGTTATTTATTTATTTTTTGCAGGTTTTTCTCCTGTTGTCATGTTCTAGTGGGAATATTTTCACCAGTTGAAAAAATAAGGTGGGATGAAAGAATAAAACGCTGTAGATCAGATAGAGAGATAGGTTAGTATTTATTTTACAGGGGCACGGTTACCATCTGTTTGACCAATGATAGTATGGTTATCATACCTAAGTATCAGAAACAAAAGGTTATCAGCTGACTTAATCAGTAATTGCATTCACAGCTCACTGTCGAAGTTTAAGGGGAATTTAGAATCAGTTTCCATTAACCAAAAGTTATGCATTAAGAATAAACCCATTTTTTTGTTCTCTGTATTTTGTCATTAGTAATATCGGACATAAATAATGTTGTGGTTTCTGAACAAATGTCTTGACTATACAACATACAGTTAAAGTGATACTGATACTGATAGAGTTATGAGTTAAATGCCTTTTTTCTATTTCAGATGACCTAAGATGTACATTAAAGATAGATTTATATATATTTGTATTATATTTATATATTCAACAGTTATATAGAGTTTCATTGAGAGCTTCATTAGTAGCTGGTGATGAATATCCTTTTAACAAATATTATTTTCAAATGATACCATGGTCACATGTGGTTGTAAATGGGTTGTATATTTGTATTTGACTTCTCTGCATTGGAAATATGTCTGAGATGATTAAAGTATCTGCTCCATAAGAGATTTCTGTAGACAGTTGCAGATTTGGTAGAAATATTATTAAACTGATCAATATAAGAGTTGTAGAATAACTATCTTTAAATTCCCTAGTAGGTGAGAGACATGATGCTTTTTTTTTTCTTAACCATGTCTTCAAGTGGCCAAGTCAATCATCAATATCTTCATTAGACTTTGATGGTCCAGGAACACCCAGAAGTACACCCAGAAATTCAAAAGTAAGTACATGCAGGTTTATAATGTAAAGAAATTATTCAGGCTGGCATGCAAACAATAATAATGTCCCAGAATGAATCACTTTTTTACAAATATCTCGGTCAATTGAATATTGGATGAATAGTTTTGAGACATACTGGTAATTGAATCAGATTATCTTAAGATAAAAATACTTTAAAACTGGTGTCGTCTCCCATCCCTTTTAGAGTGTCCACATTGATAACATTGATCGTTTTAGACATATATTATAATTAATAAATTATGATATTTATTGTAGAGTTTAGATGATCATAGTCATCATGTTTTTGTCCAGACACATTTACAGGAAATATTAGAGTTGGTTTCCAGTGTTGGTAAGTTTATATAAAAGCAATTATTTGTTTAGGAAAAAAGTGAAAACCTGCCACACCATAGGACATATTTGCAACTATTGTTCCAAATGGCAAGAACCAACACAGACTGAAGTTAAAGAAAGGTGGATACAAAATGAATACAAAAAAATTAAGGCCATTTTGTTTTGTTCTCGAATGCCCTTTGTTCTGTAAATATGATCATGCTCAGTGAATTCGAGATTGATTGTCCATGACCTGGGGCCTCATTTTAAAAAAACTTTTGGTTAACCAGTTATTCGATTGGTTAGTTACTAATATCGATGTAAATTAAGTATTACTACTTTAAGTTATGTTTTTGAGAATAAGGTCCTTTGTTTTTGCTTTTGACGTGCCAAATTTGCTACTAGTCAACTTGATAAGTAAGAATATAACAGCATAGAACATTATGAGATTTGAAAGATCCATTTATTTAATTTAGGTGAAGATAATGCTAGTAATCAAAATGGCCGACCATCACGTACATTAAGTTTAGAAGCTGTAGAATCTCTAGGTTTTATATTGGCTGGTTCACCAGAATACAACAAGTATGTAGAATTAATATATCTTATCTCTCATCTGATTTTTATGTGAGATCAAGCGAGGTATGCGGATTTGAGCCTATTTGAGAAGGCCTTGTTTAGAAGCACTTTAAATATAGTATTTCTAGATGCATTAATATCTGAATGTTTCACAGGCTTAAACTTTCTAGTAGGATACCGGGTACTGTATGTTTTTTTAACATTCAATTTCCTGTAAATGTTTGATATCCGACTGTAAATATGATGTGATAATATATTTTAGGACAGTTAAAAGTTTAATAGAGTTATCAACATCACTATCTAATAGTTATAATACTGGCTATGATAAGGTAAAACAAAACTTCTTACCTCTTTGTTTACAATTATAACATTTTACTATAAACTATAATAGTTACAGATGTTTCCTTATTACTTGAAATAAATAATGTAACATTGTTCTAAAACAATGAGAATATCTTCGAATGACTCAAATTGAAATATCGTTAAATTAACCATTTCATAACCAATTGTCCTGATGGGCGTTATATATCAGAAACATGACGTGTTGACAGCATTAGCTGAGCTCTTTTCAATAAACATTATATTGTACAAGAAATTCCATTAGTTGTTAACAACTTTTGATTTATAATGCTTTAAGTTTAAAATTTGTTGTTTAATTTTCAGTTCAGTCAACATTTCAACCTTCATCAGTTTCAACAATGGATCAAAGATAATCTTTCCCAGAATCCTTTTAGTGTGTCTGCTTGTATAGCTAATGGAACCAGATTATCATGGCCTTTAGCAGGTAAGTTTTATATTTTGGAATATATGTTGAAAATAGTTATCAAGGGTCTGTTATCATTATTTTGTGAAATCAAATTGTTTTTGTATTAACATATTTAGGGTTATCAAATGCCACGATAAATGCCAAGTTTTAAAAGCCGTTATTTTAATAGAACAGTTTGTATACAATATTTGTTAAAGGGATTTAAAGAGTTAATCTAAACTTTTTATGTTTATTAGGGACATCATTTAATATTTCTAAGTTCATGCAGTTCATGTAAAACTAAGCATGTTTTCAGTTCTCACTATGGTAAAGGACCTTAAATATTATTGGCAGCTTATGAATTATAAATGAACATGTATTACAGGTGATGAAGGTAAAGGAGAGAGTAATAAAAGAGGTAAAATAGCTACTAATGCTAATATAGTACCAAGACATTATATCACAGGGTAGGTATAGTTAGTACTTATAATATTAATACTATTAAGATTTCCCAATTCTTAAATTGCTTACAAAATTGGAATTATTTAAAAATATTTCTTTGGTATAGACTTCTTGTCAAAAAATTACCTATCTTTTTGGAATTGATTTAGAGTTTATGTCAAAATATCAAATTTCTTGCCTCAAAGAAATAATATAGATATAGAAATCTGTTTTATTTTTCAGGAATAAATTGATAATAATGTCACAAGTTAGTAAACAGACTGTAGCCAGGGTAAATATTACTTACTTATTTAAATATAGCAGTGATAGATCACAAGTTATTTGTTAAAAATGTTTTTGTGGTAGAATACTGGCCAGATTATCTTTCTAAAAATGAATTGTTTTTGGTTCGAAAATTTAGGAAAAATGTGGATCTCATTATGTCCAATGTTTAATATTTTAATAATTTCAGAGTTCTGGAACATTAGAATTAAGTTGTGTTAAAATACATAGAAGTCATTATTCATATCTCTACTTACTGTCACCATTAAGGTAAGAGTAGTCTGACTTGTTTAATCTTAACTAACCACGCTGTTTGTTTGAATTCTTTGAAATTAGTCTGGTAAAATATGCAGCTACGCATTTCCAGAAAATCTGTAATCTAGTTTAGACGCGTCCCCCATTTGAACTCAGAAGTGGGGACGAAAGGGTCCCCCACATAATTTGGTTGGTAATTAATTAATAAAGAATTGAATGATAATCAGAGTGGGAAATCTTGACAGGAAAACATCCTAACCTTGAAATATGATTCAGAATGGACCTCATGGTGGGGCTCGAGCCTCTACAAACCATCCCAGTTTCGTCCCCCACAAAATTTAGGACAAATCCATGCCCATGAATCTAGTATTATAATTTCAGCAAGAAAACTTCGAATTAGCTTCTTTTTCTTTAAACACGGTTCCTTTTTGTCTTATGAAGATCTTACAATAATAAATTTTTGGAGAAAATTACCGTAAACATCAATCTGTTTATTTATTTTTTCAGATCTGTGACGATAGAGAAATGTAGAAATTCTACTATAATTCTAGGACCTGTAGAATTAAAGGTACATCTAAGTAACTGTGAAAATATTACATTAACAGTACCATGTCGTAATATTATAGTCAGGTAATATCAGGGATATTGACTTGGCTTTGACCAAAAGACCAAATTGAATGTCTAGCAAAGATCTATCAGATATGAATTATATGTTGGATAAAAAAATGTTGGCAAGATTAGTATCAGTTTAGTTGAGAAAATCTTAATCCACTTTCATTAAGAGAAAAAATCTTAAACTGTTTGGTATAAAGATAAGTTTTGTGTTTTCATTGTATTCAATTTTATTCCTTAACTTTGATCAGTTGAGGCACAAGTTTTTAAAGTTTTCTTGATAATAGTGGCCATATAGCAAAATAAATAAGGGTAATGATGACATTAAATCTTAAATTTGTATTTTCTAGTGGCTGTACATCATGTACATTACATCTACTAACACCAAACAGACCAACATTACTGAGTGGTAACGATTCTATATTACTAGCACCATATCATACCTATTACCCCCAATTAGACGAACATATGACACGAGTTGGACTGGGGTCAGATTTAAATCTCTGGGATCAACCACTCTGTGTGGGTAAGTATTTCATCAGAAGTTGACATGAGAACAAGAACTACCTGTCAAACTCACAGGGGCTTTTCTTTAGGATCGTAAAAATTTAAAAAAAGCTGTTTTGACATACTTGAAAAAAAACCCATATATATTGCATATACGTTTGTTTTGGGTTTTTTTCAAGTATATCACATCAGCTATTATCCAAAATTTTACCATCCTAAACACAAGCCCCTGTGGTCTAACCTCAATGGGAACATAACTTTAGCTCTGTAAATATGCCACAAGTGTTAAAACTGAAAGTTAATTGACAAAAGTCACATATTTATTCTCTTGGGCACTGTCAGAACCGAGTAGATTGTTTAAGATGTTTGTTTGGGAAAAAGAGAAATCACTCGGCATGGATCTCTGAGTAACAACAACCTTAAGAATGCCATACACCATTTATAGCTTTCAGCAAAATAACATATCTAAGCATTTACTTCAGTGTTTTGAACGATGTTTTTTGATATTTTTAGGTCCAGATCATAAAGGACAACCTCAATGGGACTTTTTACCCAGTCAGGATTTTCATCAGTTCAGGATTCCATTTGAAATGGACGGCCCTACACAGGTTAGATATGATTATTTCTTCTTTATGTGATTGAAATGGAGACCAGGGTATTTTGTTCCATGTTTTTTTCTGTGGACAACTACATTTGTAATCCATGATATGAGAAAAGTCTTCTGAAAATCATGATAAACATAATTTGGGCTTACCAATCAAATCACTGTTAATAATAGTCTGAAACTTGCTGACTCTATTCCAAGTCTTCGATAGCTAGAATAGAAATGAAATGAAATGGAGTTTTACGTCCTACTTTTATGCACCTCCATGCAGTGTACAAAAAGGAACATTTTGCCAGGACAGCGGTATTAGCCCACTCTTATTTTTGATTTCCAACTGTCAGGGATCTTTAACGTGCACAGCCTGTAGCACAGCTAGAATAGAGTCAGTAAGTTTCAGACTATGATAGTAATTGTCTACCAATGCAAGTACCTATGTGCTAAAACTATTTATATCAAAACAGTTCCATGTTGCAGTATTAGTTTATTATTTCAGTCCATACCAGGTTTACCTAAACAATATCAGCGATATTTAACTCAACGTCAAAAACAAGTAGATAACTGGCAGAAAATAGTGAAAGAAGCTCATTTAAATAGACCACAACGTAAAGAATTTCAAGCCTTAGTTGAATCCAGATTTCAGGTAAGTTTAGGTCAAGACATCTTTATCAAAGTTACTTTAATGAGATATATTCACATATATAAAGGCTGAGCTGTAAATCACATCTGAGGAACAAGATAGGGCTAGAGTTGTTGAACTGACCTAAAGAAAGGATGCTCAACAAGTCCTGTGACGGTTACAGAGTCGTAAGAATTTACATGTACATGTACACATGTACATGTAATCACTTCTAACAAATGATCATCTAACTGACTACTCTTCAGCTTGGTTTGTCAAATTTTAGGAGAGAACACATAGCTCAAAAAGATGAAAGTGAGCACAGGCCAAGTAGAAAATTATGCTACATTGATTTTACTATCAGAAGAAGATAAACATTATGTATATTAAGATTTATTTAATCTATGTTATCAATTTGAATAATTTCAGACATGGCTAGCTGAAACAGGTTATAAGAAAGAATTGGATGGACTAGTTGTTCAACAGAAAAAAGACGGAAGAAAGCGATCAAATTGACTGAAGAAAGCGATCAAATTATCTCAAAACCATCATTATTTTCACATTAAGTCCCTCTGAGATTTGTATATTATATATATATTGTTAATAGTATTTGTAAATTATTTCCGTCCTATATCATGTCTCACAATAAAATTATTTATTTCTGTATATCTTGTGTAAGTATAATTAGATGATTCTAAGACATAGAAAATATCAAATATGAGAAAAGAAGGCCACTTTTACATTGAGAAATAACATACTTATGATGATACCATATTTATAATCAAAGGCATTATAATTTACTTTTCCCAGTTTTTTCTGATAATTGCAAATTTTGGTCAAGGGGGATTCAGACGATGATCCTTAGATGGCAACACTTGACTGCAGCTCAATGATATATACTATAAGAACAGCCGACATAGAGAAAGGTACAGCTGCTGGTACAGTGCCAATCTGATCTGATACATAAACGATTATAATTCAGGTTTTAAGGATCTCCAATGTTTTGACATCTCTCTTTTAATCATAGGTCTATATTTGTTCTATAGCATTAAAGGGATTTCCAGGTGTTAAAAAAAACTTATTTCATTAAGATAAATTTCATTTATTTTTTTTCTATTTACATATTTTTGTATAATTTTTCAATAATTTCCGTAATGCTTTAACCTGAAAAAAAACAAATGAGACATGATCATTTCAACAATTATCATCTGAGGTTAAAGTTAACTGTTAACCTCTTTGCATTATTGCATTAGATTGACTTTCGTTTCGGAAATAAAATCCTTAGTGCTTTGTCAGTTGGGTTGAGAATGGGGGCTTAAACTTTTAAAAATTTATGCTGGAGCAACGCAAACACACAAGAGGTTTCATCCATGATACTTATAAGGCAAGTGGGATAATTATTATAAGTTCATTATGAAAACAATGCCTTTGGAGTTCTGACATGGTCAGTTTACAATTACCAAATGCCAAACTTTAAAGACTTTAAATATGAAGCTTTAGAGGGATATTTACCTATATAATAAAGCTGTACCAGTATGATTGGCCACGGTAAAATAACCACTATTCAACGAGAAACACATATCTTGTGGAACACGTAAACTTTTATCTATTAAATCTGGATAGTTACTGAACACTTGCATCGAGGGAAAATGAACCTGTGAAAGATACATCTTTAAAAATGGGACAGACAAAAGTTAAGCTCTAAAAATAATAGTTATTATATACATCTGTGCTCTTAATGAATAAATGAGCCACATTACAGATTTAGCCAATGCTGATTGGATGGCAAAATGTGTTAAATCTAATCATCATTATTGTGTATCAAGCATTTAATATCATGTGTTAATCTGGACCGATGCTAAGTAGTAAGATAGTGGACCACAGCCATATATGCCCACCATGGCATGCGGTTGGTAAAACGAAAAAGCCTTAAAATCAGAAGTAAACTAAACTTTCTCAAACCTTTTGATTTAGGTCCATTGACATCCATTTTAAGTTTCATCAAAATCGGTTGAAAAAGAGTAATAGCCTATTCAAGATTTTGGAGCAAGGGCAATAACTCCTCTTCTAATGGTCTAAAATAGCTCAAATTGAAATTGATCTTTGTTTCAAAAATATGTAAACACATACCGAATTTCATTTGATTCCATCAAAAACCCTAGTTTTTTGAGTGTTTACAAGCAAATGTTGACGGACGGACAAGGGTGACAATATACGAGAGATGTGGGCATATAAAAAGGCAACTTACTAATTTGATAGCCTTCTCTGTAAAATGTGAATCTAAAGCTAATATTTCTGACGTTGAATTAAATACAGCTTTAGTACATGGTGTAACTAAATTCATAATAGATTTTATTGGTTTAGGATCTAGTGACTGATGACATTTCTCTCTATCATAAACATTGACTACACCACTATAAGACCTGTAAACCAAGCATAAAACATTACAACACCCCTATAAGACCTGTAAACCAAGCATAAAATATAACACCACTATAAGACCTGTAAACCAAGCATAAAATATAACACCAATATAGAACCTCTAAACCCAGCATACAGGGTATAAATAAAAAATTTCATTGTTTATGTAGCAACAATAGGAACTGGAAACCTGAAGTTCAATTTTATTTCAAAATCGTGAACATGCAGCATTCATCCCTAAGAGTGACCTATGTTTCACCAAAATGTACAGATGGTCTTGACTGGCAATTCTAAATGCTTTTGCAGTAAATACAATGGGTAAGGTTCAAATCTCGTGTTAGCGTTCCGTGTTAGTGTTAACATAAATTTAACACAACATTTGCACTCATTTTGAACAGTGAACACGCGAAACCAGTATATCTTTTACATAATTAAGTGTTTCAATATCAATCAAATAAGGTAATATTTGCATGTGACCCAGTCCAAATTCTGTGACCTCACCCAATGTCCTCTTATGTTATTACAGTGAAATATACATAAATAGTCAATAGGATGACATGAGATAAAGGTTTCTAAATGGCCCTGTCTTAGTATTTGTATATCAAGCATACTTACCCACAAACTAGATACTGGTTATTAGGTGAAACTGTTATTGATGTACCTTTAACACATCCATCATCATAGAATCTATGTATACAATCTCTAGTATTCATATCCCAGATATACACTTGACCATCATCTATGATTAAAAATGTCATTGAAAGGGAGATAAAGCGATATTTCTACAAGGATATTAACTCGCATATATACATGTACGCCTAAAATATGGAAAACTAACTTAAGGGTTGAGGATTATGTATCTCTAAACAGCAAAAGGTTAACTCTAGTCAACTAGATTCACAAAGATTCTGTCTACAAGCTGGTTTTTGACTCTTAATATCTGTAACCATTTACAGATTGGTTGTTCGAAATAATATGAAAAGATGACATTCCATTTCACAAGCCAACTGGGATTAGAACCCCCAGCTATCAATTGTGTAACATCTATTGGAAAATTATTATTTAAACATATAACACAATGCTCCTATTTAATTTTTATCCTTTGATATGCATCAGACTATTTGTGATAGTGTTTAGCTAATCTGAAGTTAAAATACTTACCACCAAAGGAGTACATCTGTGAGCCATCTTTTGTAAAAACCAAATCTTCACAACCACCATTCATTTTCAAACTACCAATTAACTCTTTAGATTTGGCAGACAATAAATGTATGTTTCCATAACGACCCAGAAAAGCTAGGAATCTACCATCAGGGGAAACCCTAAAATGGCTCATGTGATCATCATTAACACCTGTAAATAGAACAATAAAACATGAACGGAATTCTCATTGCAGCCATTATCCTCACAATATTGAAATCAATAGGTACTTTTCTGGTATCCGGAAAGATTTAAAGTGCAAGAATTTGATTGGGATGTATGCTAGTGAAGTCAATCAGAGCCCTGTAGGCCTTACAGAAAGACTGATAACAATTTCTCACATTTTGCTTTTATGAACAAAATTGTGATTGATCTAATTATACCACAACATTATTGAAATTAAATCCAATTCTTTTGGCTGATGAGGGATGACATGGACAATGAGGGGAATTTTGCCAGGACAGTGGTGTTGGTCTTCTCTTATTTTCATTTGCAAAAAGTTGATGGATCTTTAAGCGTGCACTTGAAAATCATGTAACAAAATACATGTTGCATTGCAAATATCCAAGCCAGTTTTAATGAAAGACATCTGAATATAGGCTCTAAACCCTGTCCATCATATCTCAAATAATATATAGCTCACCTTTTATTTTGGGTACAGTGACTAATGTTCCTGATAACATATCATAATATCTAAAAGATGTATAGTGAGAACCAGCTATAACTTCTTCACCATTACTACTAAAGTGGGCATTTAATATAGGAAATCTTTCTATATAGACACTCTGTATTTTAGGGTTATTTTTACCATCAATCTAAAAATCAAGAAATAAGAGTGAATTGATAGTATTATGTCATAAAGATACCCAAACTTGAGGTGCAAACACATCAAACTTTAGTTGGGACACAGAACCTGACAGCATGAGACTCTCGAAAAACAATATTTTTTAGCTCTGTCTTAATATTTTTTAATGTCTTTAATTTTTTAATTCATTTTTGTCTTGAATGATTCAGAATGAATGTCTACATCATTAGCTGGGAAGACAATAATTTATTGATTAACCACTGGATGGGTACATTTAGGTTTATTGTCCAAATAATTCTATAAATTGCACATTTTTGGCTGGAATAATTATCACTTTAAGACAAACTATTAAAAATAAATAGCACCTTCATTTATGATAAAAGTCATGTTCATAAATTCCAACAATATATATCATATGTCTACAATGAGTATTTACTAAAAAAAAAAATTCTTCATAAGATATTGTTGAAGTAAAATATTAAGAATTACCTGAAAGAGTGTAAAGGGTTGATTTTTAGCTGCAGTCAAAGCAACCTGAGCTGTAGGATGAAATTCTAATGCAGTTAATCTAGCCTACAATATAAAGCATGAATTTACACAATAATATACTAATAGTGTTCAATAGATCATTTATATCACCAAAGGAGCAATAATTTCAAAATTTTAATTTGTTTATTCATTTATATTATATAAAAATAAAATACTCCAAACTAGAAATTTATTTTCTTTCTTAATCTTCAGTGACAACTTACACAGTAAATTTCAACAATAAGCTGTGAACATTATTACTGATTGGCTTATCTAAACAATTATCTAAACAAAACTGTTTCTGAGACTAAAGTATCATTGATCAAACCGATTTTGAACGAATACCTTTAAAGACCAATATGACAAAAAAATAAAAATAAAAACTTACCTGTGATGGTGAATCTTTGTTTAAATCAGTACATTTTTTAATTTGTATTAAACCTGATGGTAGAGATGTTGAACTGGCCAGGAAATCACCAGTTGAATGAAGCAAATCATCAACATCACTGTCTTCTACAATATATAATAACAACACTCTTCATTTTATTCCAAAATATTCAGATAGTATTTTTACATAGAATAAAAAATGTTTAAAAGGCATTATCAAGTTGTTTTTCTCAACTTTCTTTATAAATATCAGGAACATTGATAGCATTCAAACAGATGTCTGATTGTTATAAAATTGAGCTTTTTATGATGTCACTATCACTTAGATACTTTTCAAAGCTTTTAAGATAGTGATGAACAAATTTGCTGAGTTTAGGTGGAACATCACATAAATTTTAAAGCCTGCTTACCATCAGAATGTTCAAGTTCACGGTCAAGTTTGGCCCAGTTTGGTGTAGAATTTACTTGTTCATATCTTAAATGAAAGAAAATAAGCATTAATGGAACAGGGAATATGAAATTATTTCTTTTTCAGAGTTCCACAGACACTCCAGAGATAATATGATGTTATGATCTTTGATGAATCTTCTTAAAACTGATTTCTAGCAAAGTAATGTAATCTCATCATTTAAATGTTAATTAACTTAATTCATTACTAACATTTTAATACACACCTTTGTTTTAGTCTCTGTGTATAGGTCTCACCATCTACCTTACCCTCAGTACCCTGTTTTATACCTTTATGTCTCGGGGCATTGGTTATCTGCACACTGAAAAATAAAAAGGCATTAAAATGTTAAGGAGATAGGAGTTAAAAGACGACAATCCAACTTGCTACTCTCTGAGTTTTCCAACTGCTACAGTTAACCTCACTCAATTCTGTAATTTGTAGCCATAAACATTTTTATTCTTTTTAATTCTTTGAAAGGAGTTAAATCAAAGTTACTTATCGTTCATATCATGATACAATTTAAATTTAAACCAACAGAAATTCTTCATAAATATTTTATCAGTGGAACCTGGAATTCAAATCTTAGGAAAGAAGACATTGGCATATCTAGCAAATGAGAAAACTATATTAATGTTTTTTTTACCTTTCCTTGTCATTGTCATCTTGCCAAACTGGCTGTCTTTCTTCACCTTCAAATAATGTAGTTCCAATAAACTTTCTTTTCCTGTTTGTCTTTTTCTTAAAAGTAAGAGAACAATTTTGTTATGTAAATCATAAATAGATAAAAGTGTATGTATGAACTAAAATAATGTGTTGGAAATTTTGAAAATCCTATTTCAATTTATCGTAGTATTTAAGATTGATTTGAAGATTATTGTTTCATATTTATATCTTTGCCTGGAATCATTATTGGACATCCCATTAGATACAGCACAGAGGGCCACACGATGACGATAAGAATAGCATCATTGCATCCACCCTTGCCATACACATACCTGTGCTGTTTTAACAGTTGCACCAAAATTTGACACAATGTCACTTTCACCACCTAAAACTAATGATTCTAAAGCCTTCTCTGAAGCAGATTTGTCGACTTTAGTCTTTGCTCCTAAAGCCTGTGAATTTTGGATGTGTCCATGTTGCTGTTGAGATGTTTTTGACTTTTGTCTCTTAGTCTTATCGTCATTCTTGACAGGTATATCATTTGATTTTTTTATTGCTCGCCTCAACATCTTCAATGCTAGGACTATCAGGTAGATAGGGGAATGGACCGATTGTAAAAGATTAGACAATTTTAATTTGATTTTGAAAACGCACGTGTACTTTATTTTTGTTTACATCTTTAAATGCCGAAAATGGTAATGTTCACTTCCGGTTTATGTCGTAATTGGATTCAGACAACAACAAGTTCTCGAGTAAGAATTTCCTATTCTAGTTGTTGTCAGCATAAAAAGTTTGTAAAATTATTTATTTCATCATTTTCACACAAGTGTATTTTGCCTGTCTAAACATAAAGACTGTAGAAAAATATGTCAAATTGACCGTTTTGACCAGCATCAGGTTGAAACGTCCTGAAATGTCAATAAGTGGGTTGAAATGGCAGAACCGGAAACGGAAATGAAATAAGTAAATAATAACAAAACTTCGCACTCAGCTGACACAAATAGTTAATTTATTACGAAATTTTTAGGCCCAGATACGATATTTTGGGTTGTAAGTTAAATGCATTTTGCCTCATTTTGTTAGCTTTGAAAAATACATAATTTACTGCGTATGAGCTTGGGTTTGAAAAGATGTAGCTGGAAATTTTATTCTGATGATAGTAGTGATAGTGATAGTGATGTCATGAATTGAATAAATGAATAATATCTATTCATATACTAAATAGATGACAATAAAGTCTCAATGGCATTTAGTTTTGTAAGTAAGCTAATATAGACACAACTTTGTGAAACTATGAAAATTTCTTGCAATGTCTGGATAAATAAGGCACAGTACAACTGAGTTGTTAGCAATTCCCAATGCCCTCTTCTTTGACTTTGTTTAACATGATCTCATTCATTGTTGATACTGTTGATAGTCATCTCACGCCAGAATTGTACAGTTTGAACAAAGAAAAGGGCGGAAATTACATCAAATTTTGCCAAAAACTGTATTGGTTATTTCCTATTTAATTGTACCCAAAACTTTCTTATAATGAAATAAACAAATCGATTAAGATATATCATTTTGTTTCAATAATTTGTTGTTTCTGAGTTAACTCGATGTTGTCTCTAAATTGATATGTTACAGAGTCAACCAATGACCCTTGACATCATCCAAATTCAGTCAGTAGATATCAAAAGGTCAAGTTCAATTTGTGAACTTTAACATGGCAGCATAACTTACTCCTGAAAATTTAGCTAAACATATTTTTATATTTGCAGATGTGAAAGACTAACCTAACTGTAACAAAAGATGATTCTGACTACTGTATCCAATACCTAACTGAAATAAAGACAACATGAATGCTAGGTCACAAATATTTGAATTGGTAAGTTGATTGATTGAGTGATTTTCCATGTAAATCAGGATTTTACAATTTAAAAGACATCAGTTATGATATAAAAAGTGTATAAAATTGGAGTTGTGAAAGCTCAATGAAATGATAGTTGAAGTGAACCAAAAAGCACTCAGTTGTACTTAATACTAATGAAAGCATGTCAAATCACTATCTAATGATATAAATTGTTTATTGTAGTCTGTTGAGGGTCGACAAATAGAAGAAGTTGTACAGAGTAAGTACCAGTTATTTTCATTAATATTCCAAGAACATCTTACTTAAATTTATCTAATATAGCTTTTGTAACTTCAAGCTGTTGATACTTTGCTTAAAAGGGTTGGATATTATTAGCATTTTTTACGATAATGAAGTCATAAAATGCTGAGTGGTATTTCTAGAACTGCAGAAATATGACTTAGAATTGAATTGAAATCACTGCCATCAGTGTCAATACACAATCAGCTCAATACACATAAAACATTAAGAAGAAGAATGAAATCATGGATGGTTGGATCACATGATTTTAATATCAACTTATATCAACTGTTGTATTTAATTGTTTTTGTAAATTTTCAGGTTTATTTCATTCATTATTATTACATAGGACATTAGGCAAGGTAAGATATTGTCCCATCTTGTCAATAGCAATGAGAGTTTAGTTGAAGGGTAACTTTAAACTTACTTCAAAAGCATGCCGTGGTGGGCGTATATGGCTGTGGTCCACTATCTTTAGAATTACATTCAGAGAATTTTGAATGCTTAGAAATCTTTTACTAGTTACGTGTTAGGTAGAGATAATGTATGGCGGGGGAAAGCGGCAAAAACCTAATGCTATGTAGAAATGTCTAATTCAAAACGTAAATGTAACATAATTAAATACCAAATACCTAAAACGTCTAATGCAAAAGACAAAATACAAGAAACCTCTAATATATAATACCTCATACGTCTAATTCAAAAGACAAAGTACAAGAAACCTCTAATACACAATACATTTAACTTCTTATGCATTATTGATTTTACAATGTGAAACACCGTTAGCATTAGACGACATATCTCGATAAACTTACTTACATCTCTACATTGCAATATCTTTATTTGGGTCAATGTCAAGGCCGTAGCATTTGGCTGTGTTTGGTTACTATCTTCCCGTTGAGCTACCGTTATCAAAATTGGCAAATATGTTATATTATGTATCCTGAATAATTATTGAAAATTTCAGATGATTCTGAAGCTTTTTTCCTCTATCGTCAGGGCCGTAGGAAGCAAATGAAATCTTTGTGGCTGATTTTTTTTTCCTTTCACAGACATCTAATCCTGTAAAGGATACGGCATCGAACATTGAAACGCTTGGCGCTGAAGGAACATTTAACGGATTCTCCCATTCCGAAAATTTTGAAAGTCAGGATTTATTTCCTTGCGTTTAGGGGGTTTCCGAACAGAATTCTCGTTTAGAACACCCACCTACTTTTTGAATCTTTTCTTCGATGTCTTCCAAAACTCGTCAGCCGAGCGTCGCATGAAAGGAAATTAACTTTAATATTCAAAGTTTCCTTATAGGGTGCCAACTCTCTGGGATGTAAGGAAATTTTTCTTGGTTAATATTCTGAGGGTGCAATCCGTCAAAATCGCCTGCTATTTGGAAAGGCCTAATAAGCAAGGAAATAAAATCTTATTTTCAAAATTTTCTTGCTGTATATGCTATATGCCCAAAGTCTTATTCAAGCGGTATGTATTCTTTTAATGACAATTCTGTTCGGAAAGGTATCATAACAAAAAAATGTCCTTCTTCAAAGGGGCAGAGCGGGTTGGTTCTTACAGGAATTTTGTTCGGAAAGACATCGGATGCAAGGCACCGAGCCTAATTAATTTTAAAATTTCTTTGGGTAAAGTAAACCTTCTTCAAAAAGCCTGAGACGCGAGGAAATCAACAACTTTCAAAATTTTCAGAATCCCTTCAAGCATAGCCGTAGAAGCCCACGACTCAACGAAGGGGGGATGGGTGGCTTATTGCCCGAATTTTAATGATATTTTGCCCGAAAACATAATATTTTTTTTTGGGGGGGGGGGGGGGGGGGGAGGGGGAGGGGTAGCTGACCCCCCTGTCCCCTGTCTCCTACGGCTATGCCTTACAGTTTCATTTGCTTCCTACGGCCCTAAAGAAGAAGGAATAAAGCTTCAGAATTGTCAATGAATATTCAGGATGCATAATAGGACATAAGATATTATCTGCCAACTTTATATAGCTCAACGGGAAGACAGTAACCAAACACAGCCAAATACTACGGCCTTGACATTGACCCAATGACCCAAATAAAGATATTGCAATGTAGAAATGTAAGTAAGTTTATCGAGATATGTCGTCTACTGCTAACGATGTTTCACACTGTAAAATCAATAATGCATAAGAAGTTAAATGTATTGTGTATTAGAGGTTTCTTGTACTTTGTCTTTTGAATTAGACGTATGAGGTATTATGTATTAGAGGTTTCTTGTATTTTGTCTTTTGCATTAGATGTTTTAGGTATTTGGTATTGCATTATGTTACATTTGCGTTTTGAAATAGACATTTCTACATAGCATTAGGTTTTTTCCGCTTTCCCCCGCCATAATAATGCAGGAAATGAAATGTTCTATTATAAGTTGTTATAAATGATATAAGGAACCTCAGTAGTTATGTTTTATTATCCTGTTTTCACTACCTCTATTGTTATTGTAGTTTCAATATAAAGAAGAGGGTAGTTATTCTATTGGAACTATTGGTATAATAGATGAAGACTGTGATTTTATTGATCTCACTTATGTAAGTTTATTCCAAATCTTTCTATAAACTTAAAACAAAATGAATGGAGTTTTATGTCCTTTTCTGCACATGATTTGGCTATTGAAGAAGGAATTGCTATGCAGTGTGCAATGAGGAAATTTTCTCCAGGACAGCAGTATTAGCTTACTTTTTGCCCCTTGTCGTTATTGTATATGTTATGAGGGAGACTTGTAACTCCCATGCATCAATACAATTTCATGTACAGCTTCTTAAACTAAGCACACAATAAGTAAATCTTTTGGGGTAAAATATGCTTTATGTGCTATGAGGATTAAAGAATTTCCAAAAGAGGAATTTAACCCCTTATTCGAATTATTTTTAGGTAAGAGTTGGGTCTGAAGAATTAGATCAAGCCATTAAACGTGAAACAGCTATATTTAGAGATTCATTAAGAAGTAGTGATGGTGTACGATCAGGACAGGTGAGTCAATCAATGATTAACTTTATCTTGTTATTCTCCACAAAATGTGGACTTGTATAGGCCTACAGAGTGTTCAAAGCACTTAGAGAAATGAATTCATATCACAGACACACATGTCGTTCAAATCTTATATCAAACATCATTGAGTTGATTTTGTTACTTTTTTCTGAAATCATACCCATCATGGATGCAGTCTGTGTATTCATTTATAGATCAAAAGATTTAACGGACCAGCTGGTGCTAAAATTCATATGTATATTATGAATCAAGCAGCCTTTGACAGAATTTCTTTCTGAAAACAGATAATAGAATACAACTTTGTCCTTGAAAATGGAGAGTCTAAAATTTTGAGTTAAAATGCCTTAGATTGCTGTTAATTTCTATAAAATGCTGTAACACAATATATTCATTTTCAGATATCATTAGAGTTTTTTCAAAAAAAGAGAGCTAGATGGCCATTTCAAGCAGAATGTATACCATGGGAGGTTTGGACTGTTAAATTGGATGTTTTGAATCTTGCCAATGAACATGGTAGGGTATTTTCTTCACAGTTATGACATGTGCAATATGATTTCTCATTACTCTTTGAAAATGATGGTTATTGATATGTGCATGAATTATAGGGCCAACTTAATGTCCTACAGCTGATTGAATCAATGGAAAAGATTTGAAATCAGTCTAATAGCTTTCCTGGATCATTCCAATGAAATGAAAGACAATGTAATGTGTCTGCAGAAAGAGCATTGTGCTTACAGTCTCCCTATGAGAGCATCTCAGAATTTCTCTAATTTTCCCTGCTGCAAAAAAAATGTAACTGGCAATCAACAAAAGTCCAAAAGCTGATTAAATCAATGCAGTTGATATGAAATTAGTCTACCGTATATTTCCGAATATAATGCGCACCCATGTATAATGCACACCCATTCCTTATTCTATCAAAATCGGGAAAAATTCATTTACCCATGTTTAGTGCCCACCCCCGGTAATTTTAGTTTTCATATGTCAATTTCTCAGATATTCCAAGGTTAAGAGAAACATTGTTTACCATGGACTTGATCTAGATTTATTACGTTTTCCAGGACATATTTTATTTTAATGATAATATTCAAATGAATTTCAGAGAGACAAGTTTGTCGAGAGAAAATAGGAGAAATCTTATCAGAAAAAATATTATTTGTATCTGAAGTTATGAACAGACATGAATATGTTCCTAAAACACCAAATCAATCCGAATTAGATTTAATATTTGATACAAGCTTCCGTGATGTACAGCCTTATTTATATAGAGTAAGTTACCTTATTGTACACTGTATTGCCTTAAATTATAAAGAGAGAGTCATCTTATAAAGACTTAAAGGGGTTTTCAAATCCTAATATGTGTATTGGAGTTTTTGTAGAATTGTATCTCTTGTCCCATTGTCATTGAGCTATGCCTTTTCCATTTTTTAGCAGCTGTGCCATCGTGATTTTGTCCACTCCGTAAAAACTAGGGCTGCATGTACCAAGACATCTTCCAGAAGATTTGCTAAGGATGCTCAAACCCAAGACCCTTACACGCTTAAGATTGTCCAAATGCTATTGTCTGAACTGATATACAGATCGTTAAAGATTATTATTATCATTTTGTATCTTTCAGATATCTCATTCCACTACAGAACCTACATCAACCTCAGTTGGAATATCTATGAGGAAATTTATCAAAGATACTCTAGCATTGTGATGAATAACAGCATGAAATTAGGACTACATGATCAAGACCAGGAATGCATTACTAGACTTAAACATCAAGCCTCTGACTGTTTATTTGTTTGCAATTTCTGTCTGAATAATGCTCAACGTAAATTTTCATAAAAATGGCATATTGCATTGGTTTGGAAATATATTCTAAAAATCTAATTTTTTAGAAAAAGTAAAATAATTCTGGCTGTAAAAATGTTAGGAAATTGCAATGAACATGACTGTGCCTAAAACTTTATTAAAATATTTTGTAACATCCTATATTTTATGTTGCAGCTATAGTAGGCTAATGCATGTCTCAAAATATTTATAGCTTTATAACTTGTCAGAGAAACGAAGCATTGTAATCATAGCTTAGGATTGTATACCAGTACTCCATTGAGCTGTAGATTTAGATATGTAATGAAAAATAGTATGTTTGATTTAGAACATTTAAACTGAGTTATTACACATTTTATCCAGAATACAGTGTTTTGACAAGTATTATCCACAAGTAAGTATAGCGAATAGGGGTATGTTTATGACACGATGATGCATATTCAGCATTAATTTATGTTATATGAATATGTGGTTGATTGTATTACCGTATAATTTTGAATATAGTACGCAGGTTTGTATAATGCTCATCCTTAATTGCCTCTAAGAAAGTGGTAAAATCTGTACTATAGGTACTATAGTGAACACTGATATTGCCGTGATATTGCCGTGATTGATGTTATCTGGATAGACATTTGTTACGAGTAATAGTATTTTTTTGATATGAGATACCTTGGTCTTGATTGTTATTTGACAAAGGGTCCCGAATTCCTATCAAGTTAAGAACAATTCTGATGCTACGGCTAGTGTTTCCGAGAATTGGCCAGGTGTGGGCTTCAATTTCTATTACCAAGGTTTTCTGTGATCTTAGTCAGCTTGATAGGGGTTGAAGGCCGTCCCTCGAATACCTGGCCGTGAGGAAATTTCTTACCTTGAGAAGTTGAGAAGAATCGAACCCAACGTCACCAGTTTTCAGATAATGTATAAAGTAATGTAAATAATCAATGTTTAAAGAAAATAGTTGTACTAATGATGTAAATGTGTATCAATTTATAATATATTGTAATAAATTATTTGATAAATTAGCTTTTTAAAATCAAGAAAATAATTCTTCCGTCATCCTATTGATCAGAATCTCCAAAATGCAAATAGTACACTGCTCTTAGCTGCCCTTAGTGGTAGTATTCTCCGAAATACGAATTTATCGCCAACAGAATGTTTCCTCTGATGTTTCTGTCCAGATAACTATCAGAGGCTGGGGAAAGGGTCAGCAAGTTTCTGATTTATTACTACGTATTAAGTGAAGCTGTACACAGTCTACGTATTTGACAAAGCCAGAGCATCCTCATTATAAAACAGCAGTTCCCAACCCTTTTCAAGGTGTTGCCCAAATTCAGGAAGCTCCCAGAGCCATGGCCCCCTGTTCTCTATTCGAAACTATAGGGCAAAATAGGGAATATAGCGTAAGGGTTGTTGTTTGTGCCTCCTCATCATCAGGGGGTCAGATGCGTTTGACCACAACTACAATCCTTACACCAAAAGTTGGGCTAGAGAAAAAAAGAAATACATCCTCATGCGCCATGGCCCCTTGACAAACACCCCATAGCTCCCAGGCATGGCCCCCAGGTTGGGAACCACTGTTTTAAAAGCTCTGATTACAGCAATAAATGTCCTGCTCTTTGTTGGTTTGTAATCAAATAGAAGAAAGTACGCAGTGAAATTCCAATGTAAGAAGTCAAATATTCACCTTTGATTTGACGGATATTTTCACCCGACGACTATAATTACTTTGACTTATTTTCTTTACCTATCATAGTTTTACTAAATGCCAAGTCAAACAAAAATATATCACTTTCTTTTTAATTGTGATTTGAAGGCTATTCTCAACTCTTCATTTGCTGTTGGTCAGTTGGATTGTAACCCACTGTCCGGCTTGTTATTATGAGATCCCTGCTTTTGAGAAATGAAATAAAATAGGAATGTTTTATTATGTTTTTATACATCTGATTTCTGAGATGGAATTATAGAAATCAGACGATGTACTCATTATCTGTTCAGACAACAGGAGGTAAAATTAGAATTGAAATCTTTGGTGAGTTTTTTATTTTTGGTGTCCTCTATTGTTAATGATGTATTTTTACTGCAGTGATTTTGGAATTTTGTTATTCCTGTCATTGCAGCCTAATAAAATTTGTACATTTTTTAACACTAAAGCAAAAAAACTGCTCAATTAACTGAGAAAAAAGCAAATGTTGCTTAGATTATTCGGGCACTCGAAGGTATACCAAACCAAGAATGTTTCAATATTTTGTTTCTATGGATCTAAATTAAATAAAGGAATGTTTTTTGTTGCGATGATCTAGAAATATAATCTTGTCTAGTTTTTTGTTTTGTTTTGGACAGAAAATCGTTTGAATATCTGAAAAATATTCTGTATATTTGTACTATATTTTCACTGTTTTTTTCCATTTCAGTAACATTTATTTTGCTGATGTTGACAAAGGTGTCCGGCTTCAATGGAAGATGTTTTGGTCAAATAGGATTAACTGTTCTACCAGGAGAAGAATGTAATAGTTATATAGTTTGTTATTTTACTATTGCCATCAGAAAGAGCTGGTGTGTAGAAGGCACTGGATATGATCCACGATACAGAAAGTGTACATGGCAATCTTATATACAATGTAAAAAGAACGGTAAGTAAAGTTTTAACATATACTACACTGTAAAAATGAAATGTAAAAAAATAGTGAAATAAGTACATATTCGTCGGTAAAAAAACAAATGACTTTGGTGGCAACTTAAATAACCCAAATAACAGTGAAAAAATTGAAGTGTGTCAAACATTCTTAGTTTTCGTTTCTTTTCAAGAACCTTGATGGATTCCCCAATAACAAACCGCCTTATTACCCCAAGGAAATTTTGAATTATCTTCTTTGGGCTAATTCACCTCAAGTTTAAAACACCTGCTTGTACAAAACCCTAAAAACCGTCCAAAAATTATGTCCCCTTGTTTGGACGTTCTGTTCTAAAAGTAGGCCTACTGTGCTTAAATGGGCCCGAAGTCTTTGATTAGAACCTGGGTTTGCAACTGGTTTTCTCAAGTGTCCCCGATTACCCAGAAGAAAATGACTATGTCCACTGAATTATCTTCGGAAGCCATCACAGTATTTTGCTTTTTGAAAACACAGTGGTCGGAACAAAGGTAGCCGGGTGCGTAGTAATTGACCACATTACCAATTGATATCCATTTTCGAATTAAATGTTTCTTCCTATATCTAACTAAAAATGATTCTTTTTTTTACCGCAGAATTGATCCAGAAAAAGGAGAACGATAGTGTGTTTGTATGCCCCGGACGTGTACAGGAAGCATTTTATCCAAACTTTACGTCAGGTTGTCCTACTAAGGAGTATATCCATTGTCAAAACGGAATATCTACCAGTATGGTGTGTGCTGCAGGAATGTACTTTAACGATGGAACAGGTGCTTGTGACGTCATTGGTAGGATATCGTGTGGTATTGAGAATCCGCAATGTTCACAAACGTTGACATTCGGTATTTTCGCGGACTATGAATCTGGATGTCCACCAAATAAATACTATATATGTTTTGGATATTACGATGCAGTTTTAAATAGGTCTATTAGTTTGAAATCGGAAACATTTTGTCCAGAAGGTCTCTACTATAATGAAGGTATTAAAACTTGTGATTTTATTCAAAATATACCTTGTCAACATAACATCAAACATTAGAGATTCAGAGACTTTAAGTATCATCTGGTCTGAACCTATCAATACAAGACCGTTTTTATGAGGAAGGTTTGAACATTTTAGTGAGGAAGACAGACAGTTATTAAATTTTGTGTACGGGAGAAGGGTCCGAAACATCCATGAACAAAATACAGTGTACTCTGTCATTTCCGACATCTCAGTACTACGACATTCTGAGTAATCCGTAATTCCTTTGTGTATATTGCCAGTTTGCCACCTTTCATTTATAGATGTAATAAACCACCATGATATGTTTGAGGGAATACAGGAGAAAAAATTTATGAATGAATAAAAAATAAGTTATAAAACTAAATTTAATTTCGATTTTAAATGGTTAATTTTAAATGATTTATTTATACAATGATTTCCAATTGACCTGAACACCGTTTCCAGACTATGCTAGAGATCATTATTTTCCGATCTTTCTTTCTACAAGCTGGTCTTTGACAAAGGATCCTCAAGAATACTCTCCGTCTCCAACTGGGGCCAGAGAAGAACTTTCGAATGCGAATTGTATTCAATAACTATGAAATGTTGTCAAACTGGCGTAACGGTTATAGAAATCCATGTGAATGTTGTTAGTAGCGTACAATAAACACAAAATATGTCGCGAAAGCCCAATACACAAATGTTAAAGGTTAGTTACACATATTTTTTACAGATTGCCCAGATGTTCAAGAAATATTTGAGCGCTCAGAAAGTAATACCACAGTTGAATCTCTCGACCATTTCTATGTGTTTATTAAATCTTCTTGTATATGGTTGATAATGATTCCCGTTCTTGATTTCCCGTTCCAGTGTTCCACTATAACACCAATGAGAATCACTTGTTGCCAGATACATCACAGCTTAATACTTCCTCCTATATAATTTTAACATCCATGATTGGTTGAATATTAAACTGAGTTCGCGTACGCACACGAGTTCGAATCCAAATTTAAACCCTATCCACACCAGTTGTCCTTTTTGTAGATTTTATTTCAGCGTAATACACGAGCTTTATCAATAATATTATAAGTCCTGATGATTGTGGATACAGTCCCTACTTATTAGATGGTTATAGAAGCTAAAATGATTATAATGGACATAGAAATAGATGAAAAGTAAAGTCTTGTTGATCGAGATGTAGGACAGTCTTTCTTCTCCACCTCGACTGTTTTTATCACTGGTTTAGGTGAGTATCCATATCCACCACACTTGGGGACATCTTCGGGGGGTTCTGGAAACTCGGAAACATCTCCAACCTGGATTACTAAAGCTTTACCCTGTACAACATGACCATCTACATGACAGTGGAAGAACCAATAGCCTGTAATTATAGAATTATAGAACACGTATGAATCTCTGATTAAATGGATGCAGACGTCTTAATTCATGTCTCGTCAGCGAAATTGCTAAATAAAGCCAACTGTGTCCCTTTTGGAAATGAAGATCCTACACATCGTATGAGAACAGAAATCTTTCTCAATTCCGAATGTGTATCGGAAACAGCACCATTCCAATTTCGGCCGACCATCAGATGTTTGTGGTTCAAAAATTCCCCTTAAAACTAAATGTTAGATGACGTTCCCAAAACACATGCACAATTTTGAAAGCCTCTGAAGTTATTTTATCTATGAAAGTTCTGGAATAATTGCTGTAATTAGAATAACCACAGCGGGATGTTCCCAAAATGTTTGCCTAATGCTTACCTGAAAAAAGTTCATTCCCCATTTAATGAGAATATGTCTTACCTGGATTACTGGTATAAAATCGTAAGATAGCGAAACTTTTAGCTGGTAAGAAGAACGTATCTCGTAATGGTGGGTTGATCAGTTTACGTTTAATCTTTCCTTCTTCATCTAATTTCTTCACTTGTTCAATGCTTACAGAAGTGTTGAACTACCAAAAATAAAATAAGAATCAAAGGATTAGACATATGAAACATTAAATAATTATAACACTTTTCAGTATCATTATTTGGCATTGCTTTCGTTTATCGTAATGCGTTTGACTGATGTAACATTTGTATTCTGACAGGTTGCAGATGAAAACAACTAAAGGTCTTATAGATTGAGAATCTCGGTATTATATCTTGACTTATCAGAAGCATTGGCATCTTGATATTCAGGAATACTTAATGTAGGCTATGAGAATTGATTTCTTCAGAAAGTTAAAGCCTAATAAGGCAGCACACAAATTACTCATTCAAAATTTTAACTGGATTATGAAATGGAAGAAGAGGACGTACCCTTTCTAAAGCCATTATTCTAAAACTGTAACCATGGAGATGCATTGGATGATGAGCCGCTTGAAACAATGAACCTTCGTTTATTACAATTAGTTCTACAACCTGAAAAAAAAAACCTGTTATTTCGTAGAACTCTGTTAATTATATAGGTCTTTAGCTTGATAGTCGAAGTAGTCTAAATGCCATAGTCCATTTTACTAAATGTACACACAGACCCAACAGAATATGTTTATGGTAGCTTAAAGTGCATTGTCTAATATCTGACAAGATCCAATTTAGACCTGATGGACAACTGTTTCACGGATACATTACAATTGCAATCTGCAGTAGCCCATGTTCTACTTTCTAGCATCATTGGATTTTGGTTTTGCTGATTCAGTAAAGGCCACCCAGCTAATAGCAGTTTCTTGTAGTCGGTAAGACTTCACTGGATCCGAGCAAATGCTTTGAATCACCCACGTTTTGTAATTCGATTGATCAATCATAGAAAAAATGAACTAACCTTATTGAGCGGGAATCTAATCATATGAGTACAGAGACAGAGATCTTCTAAACATTTATCAGAATCTGTTAATGATGTTCTGTTACAGAACCATGATTGATCAACTTGGTCGGGTTGTGATAGGATAGGTATTGGTGGCATGTTGAATGTTATCTACCGTGAGGTAAGGATGTATTATATAGACAACTAATGTGCATATTGAACTCTTCTCTTCAAGTATGTGCTTTACTAAAATCTATCTTCCAGTAACCACATTAAAAGTTATTAAGCCTCTTTAAGTCCTAGTAAGGCATTGTACTGAAATCGTTGAACAACGACTTGCGGTTCTTCTTCTCCGCTTAAATGGTTATTGACAGAAAGAATTTATGCATGCATCAGATTCCTGTGTGAGTAGAAAAAAAAATGAAATAACTCCTATTAAATTTGATCAAAAATTGTCCTTACATTTAATTATGTTCGTGGTTATGTATGCATTTTAGGATTGTTCAAAGGCCTAAAGAACAGAAGATACTAGTAGGTGGCTCTGAGCATCAATTCAGATCTAATCCACTGATATTGTTATGAAAAGGATACGTTATCCATTACAGGTGTAGCATGGAACTGTGATGCTGGTAATTTCTTTACTGGATACAATAATTTATTATTGAATATCGTATTGTCATTATTACTGAAGAACATGGCTGAAACATCAAAACAAATCGAGGTCAGACAAAATAACCGAGAAGATGAAATTGGAACAGGGTATTTCTGAGGACATTTCTGAATCACCACAAGTCAGCGTGAAGACTGAGTACAAATAAAAAGAACCGTACAAATGTAAAAGACCTACACGACAGTGGCGTAGCTAGGTTTTCGAAACTGGGGGTGCAATGGTAAAGATGAACCGACTTAATATATTGCGATTGGAGTGAATAACGGTCCGCCCCCACCCCCCAAAACCACCTTCTAGCTAGGCCACTCCATTATGATACAGGTTGACATGAGATTGTCGGCCTGATGTATTATTACAATTTGAAATGTAACTGTTTAACGCTCTGAGAAAAACGACGCCTTCAACTAATCTGTTTAAACTCTTGGTGTCTCTTTGAACTCTCAGTGTGGTAAGGCCTATTGAAAAACATGGAATAGTAGCAGAGTATTTTGGGAGTAATTGTGTACATACTGCATACCTGTATAATACGTAGCATCGACAACTTGATCTGTTAAATTAGTAAATGTTCCACCATGATTAAATTCCTCGGCATTAATAACTTTACTGTGATTATAACCATATTCTACTCTTTCATCTGGTATGGAATTCACAAGCTGAAATACGTAATTTAATATTGTAATCTCTGTTTTAGTTCTGGATACAATATTGATATTGGAATAAAAATCAGAACGAGCAACATAATTTAAAGTGACGACAAATCAAATGACAGCTATTAAGGAAGTAAGGCGGCATGAATTCAGACCCAATTCACACCATCAGCAGTTGATAGCAACCGGCGGCAACTGTAATGTTTCGGGAGGCGTCGTGCTCAGGTCTACAGATTCTTACACATGCAACAAGAGTCAATAAACATCCGTACAGAAAATACAATTAATAAAAAATCTCGTTGAAAGAATGAGAAAATCAGGTGTAATAATTGATCAGTAGTGGAATTCTCCAAATTGAAATACTATCATTTGACAAATAGTATCCGACGACAATTATTAATGAAATATGTAGGTATTTGTTATCAATATGAATGCAAACCTACTATTCCATCTCTCTGTACTTTAGGATCTCCTTCAGGATCAGCTTTTGGTGCTGTTTTATATCTGACTGCAGCATAAATCCACGTTCTACTGTCACAATCACCTAATCCTATAGCTCTCATCCAATAATTACCTATATCTTGATTAGCTTCTACAATAACATCATACCTCTCACCTGCAATATGATGTAGTTCCCTTGATACGGTCGAAATAATTATGTACGTATATGTATGTATTATTTAAAAAAAGGATTCCACTCCACGTGGACAACCATGGAAACCGGATCGGTAATGGACAATGGGCATATCTGTGGGAATTCGATCAAATAAGTAATTTTTTCTGAAAAGAGGCATCCTTTTCGATGGATGTATTAGTAACGGACACTACCATTGAGTCAATTTTCACCTAGTTTATGGACCTTCTAGATTGGCAGAAGAAGTCACGTTGAGCTAGCTTCCATTTGAAATTTTCTCTGACAATTTTTCTTGGAGTGTGAATGGTTCAAAAGGTTGCTCCAAGGGTGTGGAACTGTGGCGGTTGAATTTTTTCGGAACCACGACCCTTTTTAGGAAGTTTAAAGTATTGAAGTAAACCACGATAAGGGTATCGGTCTTACCTGGTGTGATAATGAAGGAATCGGTCACTATTGGTTCAATAGGTATACCATCATTAGCTATAACAGTTAAAACATGTTTGTCTATGGACATCTGGAAATAGCAAGCAGCAGCAGCACCAATAAATCGAAACCTATATTTCTTTCCTTTTGTTATTTCAAACTCCGCCATTGGTGTTTGTGCCTCAGGAGCCGTCTCACTGTCTTTGGATTTCACCATAAAGTTTCTAGCTCTACCATTGATTAAACCGGAGCTCGGATCATTCAAAGCAAACCTGTCATTCATCTGTTCTAAAAAGCGATTAATGAAAGGTGCTGGTTTCCAATCTGATACCGTTACGATATGTTCTGACAGATCCTCATCGTACAGAGCTCCATTAGGATCCGTTTCTTTAGGCTGTCTGACAATAAATGGCCCATACAGACCATCAGCAATCTGGAAGCCGACGTGAGAATGGTACCAATGTGTTCCTGATGGATTCACATTAAATTCATACCTGAAAATGATATACAGTAGATATATCTCTAGCATTGATTTTTCGTGGCATTAAATATTTCATTAGATAACCAACAAGTTCATTATATCATTTACCAATAGAACTACATTAATGTATATCCATGATAGCATGGAGCTGGTCAAGACTGTATTTCCAATCATCTGGAATTGTACGATCTGTGTTCCATTATTTTAGCGATGATAACTTTGTGTTGGTGGTACACATGACTTATTTGGGAGAAATCTACCGATTCAAGTTATGATGATAAAACGATGTCTATCAATCGATGAGTCAATATGTATACTAAATGCTAAAACCAGAAGAGGGTTTGCCATGGTGAACGATTAATGTGTTGAAACACACAAGTAAAAACACATAGGATCGTTCACTATCAACAAATGTAGAATCGAAGGTACTATCTCATCCAATACTAGGGCTGATCTCTGGACAGCCACATATTATATAGTTTATGATGGAGAAACCCCAGAACATTACCTATACCGGAATAATGATATACATGTACCTGAATTTCTGCGCCCTGTCTATAGCACACTGTGTTAAATAGGCCACTCCATCCATGTATGGTGTTAAATATTGGTATTGACCATGAAAATGAACACTTGTCGCTTCTGAATCGGCCATCGAGTTTGTAACCCATGCTAAAATCTTGTCACCCTCACAGACCTACAATTACACAGCAGACCAAAATTGTAAAGCATAAAATTTAAATGAAACTGAGTTCAATAATGAATACCTTCACGATGTGTGACTTCATCAAACAATTAGTTGATTGAAAATCAGATAGGGTGAAAATATTACAATTCTTTAATATAATCTCTTAAAATGTGATTATGTTGCTGACGACTGAATCGGAAAGGAATCCGAGGACGGAAGGTGTTTTGCAACAGTCAGATTTTTCCGGTCCCTATAAGAATTTTTGGAGCAGCATAATCATCTTACCTCAATAGAAGGGCCTGGTAATTGCCGATTATAAGTCAGTAAAGCTCTTCTGTGACCATCAGCCGCTACACATTCTTCACGTAAACAATCAGTTTGATTGAAGGGGCAGTTATAACAAGCCTGAAATTATAAAATTATTGCTCAGCCAGGGGCGCAGATCCATTAATGGTGGGGACCATATGTTTACAAACTAAACAAAAAATGAAACAGTATTTGCGAAGCCGCGTTGGCCAAAGCCCAGAAGCGGAAGAAAAGTAGGGTGGAGTGGGGGTGGTGGTGTTAAAGAAAGGGGTCTCCCATATATTGCCGGAAACGAATTAGTAAATACAATATATTAGATATCAATTCCAAGAATAATGCAGACCAAACCGTCTCCGTGAAAGTTACGCTATCTTTCTGCAGCAGATTATGGTTTACGGAAACTGCCGAGGATTGCCGATCGAATGCAGATCAGATCAAATGAATTTTTTACCTATGAAAGATTAATTAAACAGATGAAAGAGTAATAAGTATACTCCATAAAAGGACATGAGATATACTCAAGATTAGTGAACGACAAAATTATTTGTCACAAAAAGTGGTGTCACCAACCGTATGGTGTCCCCACCGCGATCCACGCCCATGTGCTCAGCAATCATTGTTAGAAGAAAGGGAGAATGAGGGCTAAGGAATTGTCGATTGTCACGGCACCTCTAATGTAAGATATTTGAGAACGTGTATTTCAATGTTGGGGAAGTTCTCGACTCCTACGATCGGCACATGATTGACTGAAAAATATTCATAATCTTGAAAATATGTAAGAAGCCAATTGTTTGCTGATATAGCATTTGGAATGAATGAATTTCTCTACACAACAAAATTGAAACCATCGGTGGAAGTGATGACTCGGAAACACTTATGGTCCGGAAATATTTATCTTGAAAAGGTTACAAATGTATTCTACAGTCGGTCCCGGTACAATATCTCGTATGACAATTAACATGTAGACATTTTAAAGAAAGGGTTCAGGGTACCGAATTCTGGTACATCTAAACTCAATTTAACGGCATGCTAAGTAAGCTGTACCTCACATTTCTCAACTATTTTAATCTATCTGTGGTATTCATCTCACAAAAAGAGCTGACAAACAACTAATTAAATTCACAAGTCAAGCATAACAAAATGATAAAGAGCAAGAAAAGATAGTTATCACAGAATATCAAAATATGATATAGTTTGTTATCATACTTAATTCAATAGATTCAAGAGATAAAATGGCTTCAAATTTCATATTCAACAGAAATTGAGTGTCCTTCAATATACTAGCGTAAATAGAACAGAACTATTTTTTCTATTTATCTTGTAGGAGGAACAGAAGACTTGACCTGATAAGAATATTATGAAAGAAAAAATCATTGAAAGTTACATAAACTGTCCTTTTTGGCTTAGCGATTTGTTTGTAGGTGCTGAATCGTATATTGAAATAAACTTTTGGTGTAAGTAGTACCCGCTCTAAGAACCATTTCACCAAGAAAACATTTATTTTACGATTTTAATTCACTAATCCTTATTTGATTCAATACTGTCTTATTACATCGACTCTCACCAGTGTTATAGCCAATACAATACGAAATCAATGATACTTGAGACCTGGTGCAGCCTACATAATACATTTTTACTTGACGTTTTACTAAAAAAAGGTAAAGTGGTTTTCAAAATTCTTTATGCATTTATAGAATTAATCTGCATCATTCCAATTTTCAATAAAACGCCCGTGGTTCCTGATATTGCACTAAAACTAAGTGATCTGATTCGAAATATGCTTGTATCACATTATGCCGCCGAGATAAGTGTCGTTCTAATTGCTACTGCTGGAACCACAGACCTCTTATTGGAAAATGGAATTGTGCAAATGGATGCTCAACTGTGGGCAACTTCATTTTCAATGACTTCTGGTGGTATTTAAGAGGGATCTGATCAATAGCTGGATCGTCTCTTTTCACCGTGAAAAGATTTTTGTTGTCAATCAATCAATGGTGTCACAAATTTCGTTTCCATTTTGAAAGAAGAACAAAAAATATCAGAAACAAAATTGTGATCTATCTTTAATCGATTGATCTTAGACCTGAATGGTTGGATTCCGTGGCCATCTTGTTCTTTGTAATTGCTGCTCATTGGTCAAAACATTTCTCCACATATAAGCGTTATCTATGGATCATAGAGAATGTCTTAAAGCACCAGTCGACCTTGAGACAACCATTAGGTGCCCGAGAAAAATGAGTTCAAACATTTGCCAAGGTCATTTGAATATGTCAGTGGGTGGAGAAGCTAGGGCGTTATCACCTACCAAAGATAACATAATGTATTTATTGACAGAATCTTTGATAATCTTCTCTTATATTTTGACAAGGGGGCGATAAGAGATCTTTTTGAGTCAAGGACTTTTAATACTCCACATCTCTATAAAGAAGTATTTCATATTTTTATAAAGGTATTCATAGGAAAGTTTCAGACCCATAAAGTCACCAGATTGTAACATGATAGCAGTGAGTTACTAAAGATCTGAAATTTGTGGATTTCTCTGAAAATGACTAAAATGGGCAAATTGTCCTTATTATCACCAGCGAATGAAAACATAAAGGAATTTGATTTTTTTTTTTTATAAAAGCTTGATTTTGGGCATTGTGAAGCATATTTTTTAAAAGAAAAGACGAATAAAAATCAATATCAATATCATACATCTACTGGCGTCGCCACCATTCAGGGCAGTTACGTTAGACCCTGGGTTTTCAACTTGGGGGACATGTCCCAAACTTGGGACATCATTCTCCAGGGGACACAAACTGATCTATAGGTCTGAACAAATATGTTATATCTTGTATTATATTGCATCACCAGTGTCCACTGCCTGCAATGATCACAATTTAAGTTTGTATTGAAACGAAAAATGCTGTGACTATATCATGCTTCCAAATTGCATGTTTTCTATGACTTCTGCGGACAATTCAGGGGACACGATCATTTCCATACACATTTTTGGGGACATTTGAGAATACCAGTTGAAAACCCAGGCGTTAGACGCTCAATGTCATTTAGAACTACTATAGTTTTATACATTAGGGATGTAGTCAGATTCCCTACTCCAGCCCCCAATATCATACATCCACTGTTCTGGGCGGCTACGTTAGACGCTCAATGTCATTTAGAACTACTATAATTTTATGCTTTATGGGATGTAGTCAGATTGAATGGTCTTACCTTCGATAAGACCCAGTACCATTCGATATTTAGATGGTATTCACAGGTCATTGGTTCTTGACCTCTTTCACATTTTCTCTTACAAGGATGGTTGACGAAAGTATTCGCTAAAAAACAGAAATATGTAGGTTAGATCAAGAAGTATTGCAATAAAAAAGGTTTTCTATTTCCGGTATTAATTTAACAATTTTATCTATTGACGTCAATATTATCTATATAAAAGAACCCAAACATATCAAATTCATTATATATATCATAAATTCTATTTTCTTCTTGACATGCTTACGAATTTCCAGTTCAACGTCAGCCTTGTTCAGATAATGACTCAAACCAAAATGGGGTTTAGCGAGAATGATGTCATAATGATGTTAGATAGATTTGTCTGGAATTACATGCTTTGAAACCAGATAAGATGGGTTGTATTCGGAACAGTGTTAGTAGAACCTGTAAGACAGTGTTCTCGATAGAGTAAACCTCCTTTGTGTCTTTCGTGATATTTTGGCTCACTGGAACCATATTGAATTTAAATCATTTCAAAAATTTTGTGGCTAAGCCAAAATTGAGTAAAACATTCCAAAATATACAAAATATTAATAAAATACATCGTTTTGTCTAAATAATGCGAACAAAATACATTTCCGAAACCATACTCAATAATGTTGAGTTATAATAAAGGCCTGCCAGTGCATGTAATATCATAATAATGTCTATTAAAATTAATAACGCCACAGATTGCTAGAAGCAAATGTTTGAGATGTAACTTGTCCAATATTTGGCATTGTTATTTTTTCTCAGATGAGTAGCCTGATCGACTTAAGAAAGTGAAGGCTCAGTAGTTCTGCATAAGTGTGAATCTGCGAACCAAATATGTTTCAGAATTGTTGGAAACAGTTGTTAACAGTTAACATCCCCAAATCACAACATCAACTCAATAATTTGGAGATTAGCGATTTTACCTTTAGCATCACTGCAGATCGTTCTGGTGAGGTCATAATAACATCAAAACTCAGAGATTAACAAAATTCATAAAACAGATAAGGTTCCACCGTCCAATAAGAGAATACTGTCAAAATAAGTACCCCACCAGAACTCAAGTAATAACCAGTAAATTTACTTACCAGCAAGAATCGTATGGAGCACGAAAATACAGATGAAGCTGAAGGTGAAACAAGCAGGAGTTACTTCCATTATGAATTAAGCTGGGAAACTTAAATATAAATACTGCAATATTACACTTTTATGAAGTTATAAAAAATATTATATTAAGTCCAAGATTTGCATACTAAATCATACTAAAGTTGGTACACTCTCATATTTCAGGTAAACACAAACATAGGTTAAATCCTTCTCCTTCACATTCAAATAAGGAAAGTTAAGATAGAAATTCGTCTTTTATCATTTGTCGACTGCGGTGTAGATGTAGCGCGTGTCCTCGTGTGCGTTTACTATTTATAAAATGTTTTATTACAAAATACAAAAAGTTATATAAAAGTTGCTTTTTTAATTCAAAAACATGAATTAGTTACTATGTTAAGTTTGTACGTACCGTTACGCCACCTTTTGTATAAAACCGGTACAAATTGTGAGCACTGTCTTTCACCTTAAAGGGATCAAGTTCTATAGATTTCCTTTTACATCTAATAGAGCTGAGCTTCTGATTGAAAGTAAATCCAATTCAAATCCATTCCAAATGATAAAACTTCAAAATTTGTTACATCAGAAATTTTACTATATTTAAAAGGATTTAAGGGATGGTGTTGATAATTTGAATCAAAATCAAGTTACTTCAATACAGGTTAAAACAGAATTTTTCAAGCGATTAACCAACATGAAAAATGTTTCAAGGCACCAAACATTTCACCACCTGGTCCTGTAAAAAGGAAAAACATAAAGGTGTATATCCCTCACAGTAGATTTGTATGATCACTTGATGTAGAATTTTTATTATGAAAATGTTCAGGCAGCTAACATTTCTCCATCTTCAAAAGCCGAAAACATAAAGGCAGAATATTCTTCAAAGTAGATTTGCAGAATAACAGATAAGCTGTACTTTCTCCACGAGTCAAAAATAAAGCGTTTATCACTCGCAGTATATTTTCAGACTGAAAGACATAAGGAGGAACAGATGCCGTCAGAATATAACGGAAAGCCTGAAAGATAATTTGTGTTGTTAAAAATGTCCGAGAAGCTATGATCGCTTAAAGGCGAATAAATACAGGAATAAATCCCTTTAAAGATACGTCATCCTGCATCAATACAATTATGCAAATAGAAAAGTTGAATGGAGACCTTCACTTATTCTTCACTAAATCCACGCTTCAATGCACTTAAAAATGTAATCAAAATATATAATGAAAACACTTGTCCTTAATTTTACTGGGAAGGTTGATTAAATCTATTGAGGGGTGGTGTTTGGGTGGTTTTGGGTAAAATCCAAGGGGTTGTGTATTGGTTTTGAGCAGAATCTCAGTCTAAGGTGGTTGGGTATTGGTTTTGAGCAGAATCTGAGTTTAAGGTGGTTGGGTATTGGTTTTGAGCAGAATCTCAGTCTAAGGTGGTTGGGTATTGGTTTTGAGTAGAATCTCAGTCTAAGGTGTTTGGTATTGGTTTTGAGCAGAATTTCAGTCTAAGGTTGTTAGGTATTGGTTTTGAGCAGAATCTCAGTCTAAGGTTGTTAGGTATTGGTTTTGAGTAGAGTCTCAGTCTAAGGTGGTTGGGTATTAGTTTTGAGTAGAATCTCAGTCTAAGGTTGTTGGTTATTAGTTTTGATCAGAATCTTAGTCTAAGGTGGTTGGGTATTGGTTTTGAGCAAAATCTCAGTCTTAGGTGGTTGGGTATTAGTTTTGAGCAGAATCTCAGTTTAAAGAGGTTGGGTATTGGTTTTAGGCAGAATCTCAGTTTAATGTAGTTGAAATGGAAATAGGAAATGGGTATCGAACAGAAATTAAACGACTTTGATGATCTTTGAGAATCTGGATTTAGTTGTGATAACAACAAGAATGTCCCCGTTAAAAAGAAATTACATGATATCTTTATTTTATTGAATTTTATCTGCTAAAGAAATGTAAGACAATAAGCATAATTAACATTTTAGCAATAAAACACTTATAGCTATGTCTAATGTGGTGAATAGGTCATTGACCAATTTGTTCAAAATTTACAGTGATGAATGTTGGGCAGATATTATGATGGAATCGATAAAACCCAACCCTTTAGAACTTCGAATGGAGCATAATTTCCAATTAATGGCATGTTTATGCTCAACTCTGTTCTGTTAGTGCTCAGTTAAGATCAATGCCTCAATAAATGGCCAATAAATCTTATTTTTAAGATAGAACAAAGAAATTACTGGTATGTTGTTAGGGCCAGTAACATCAAAATTGCTTTATAGACAGGAGCAGCCAACCCCAAGGGCTTGAATTCTGCACAATCGTCTTTGAGAATGAGTTTGGCGAAACTTGCTATTGTGTCTTACGGGCTGTTGAAGACTTCAGATAATTTTGATACAAGTAGTGGGTTTTAAGCTTTGTTTATTGTGTTTACAACTAAACTTCATCGAAATGGTGAAATAGGGAAATGAATAGTTCATAAATTTTAGCACTTGAAAAATACACTTTGATAAACGTTATGTTACATTAATGTTATACCTAGGCCTACTCAATTATCTAAACTATTACTTTAGCAACACATTGAATTAATTGGAAAATCAATTTTGATGATACATGTACTATTCATTTAGTTGAATTTAGTTTAAACTTATGTAGAATTGCATGAAATGGAAGGTTTTTCTGTGCCAGATGTCATTAATTTGAACTAACTATCGAAGATAAACTCAAAGTTTCAAATTAAATTTGATTCAATCGATAAATGAGGTCCTTCCAAAACATTTAAGTTGGAAATTATTATTTAAAATGAAATACTGTACGTTTCTAGACACTTGTCCAATTTTATCAAAGTTTACAGTGGTGGGTTGGGGAATATTTTTTGATGAAATCGTACTCAACCCCACTGACCCAGGGTCCGAGCCTTTTTTTTTTATCTAACGTAATATTGGCTGTTACAGAAGCACAGGTAAACGCAAAAAGAAGAGAAGATTGGGTGTAGAGTCTCTTATCTAGATCTAGATATGATATCAAGGGGTATAATCAGTCGATTACCGAGATGTTTTGATGATGTATGTAAACAACTTGAGGCAAGAATCGCTAAAAGGCACAATTTTTTTTTCACTTCAAGAGAATTCGGGGATGACACAAGCTTACTTAAAAAAGGAGCGATGACCTAACTTGACCTTAACATCTGACTTAATAAAATATTGTCCTCTTATTCATTCAGATTTCATTAAACATTGAAGTAGGAGTGAACAAACATAACTTTATTCACGTAAAAGGTTATAAGGTTTTCTTGATTATATCCCCCAGTGTGACCGGAACATTCTAAAAACGCAAGAGTTAATAATAAATCATCGTTTAGATACTTCATAGTGTGGTTTAATGCAAAAACATGTCTAGGCCAACATAGATAGACGTGAACTATTTCTATAAGAAATTATAATTAGGTATTTAGTGAACCTCCTGTAGATACTTCCTTTTCTTGTATCAAAATATGTGACTCTAGCCCGGAGATTGTTTTATCTAAAACAGTGGTTTGTTTTCGTGGTGTATTTATTCTAAACGACATGGGTATCGTAGCCTGGTATCCAAATTTAAACGAATAAGTTTAGTGCGATGAAATCATTTTAAGCAAAACAGCTCCGTCCATGGCAGACATGCAGAGTCGAGATCAATAATTGTATAGTAGTGGATTCCTCAAGCACCATCAGGTTTTTCGAAAGAAATAAGCATGGTTCAATTGGAATCAAGAAGTCAATTTCTCGATAGGATCAAGAGCTTCCGGTCTCAAGAACCGCAAGCTGTAACCACAGGCACCTGATTCTGGTAAAAAAAAATCGTATAACTCTTATACCCTATAACTGTAAGACTAAATAACAAAATATGGGTTTTGATAACATTTGACTTCCGACCTGTACATATTCTGAACTAAACACTTCTCTTTTTGTGGTGCGATCGAGTTGCTGGCGAGGTTGTAATCTAAGCGTTCTCAGAATGTCTTACTGGGTCCAGGTAGTTGATATTTTAATTCGACTTTTCATCTCTTTATCCATAAAACCAACCATCACAAACCAAGTTGTTCTCCTCACCACAATTCATGACGTCAATTGGGGTGTATTTTACCATATGTCCTAAAAAATATCAACCACTTTACCAAGTTTGTAGACCAAAGTAATTTAAGTAATGTGACACGCGATTTGAAAAGAAATCAATAAAAATATTCATTATTTACACAGTTACATGATATTTCCTCCCTAAAAACAAGTCGGGAGAAGGCCCCATTTCCCTCCACAAGGTATATTTCTTATCTGTTTTCATGATTAAGCTCATGTATAATGGGTGACAGTTCGTACACATCACGTATATTTACTATCCAAAACATAAATTACAGGTTTTTGTGATGGTCCATAATAGCTAACTTTTTAACGATGAATATGTTAGCATTTTAATGATGCGATTAATAAGTTAAAAGGAATTTGGTGGGTTTTTTTTTTATATAAGACGAAATAGCGGCACAAACAGTGGCGTAGCAAGAAAAATCAAGCATGCAAATGCTCCTATCCTGCAATTTCCCTACCTGAACATTTTATCTTTCATTTTCTGTCTTTGTGTTTTCAATATTATAAGGCATAGTCTTACTAAACGACGAATCGTATTTTTGACTTTCAAACGCTCATTATTATGGCTACACGGGGATTTGAAGGCTTATATTTTGAGAGAGATTTGTGAACATTATTATATTGGAGTAACTAAAAAATTCCAGGTTCTGAGACAAAAAATTTCTTAGTCGAACAGTTGGTGAACATATCCCTTTAATTTTTAAATTGTTTTGCTTGATAAAGGGATTAGTCCCGAAACGTAGCATTATATATATCGACTTTTAACCTATTGTGTGCACGTTATCGTGTATTTATTTTTTCGACCAGTGGTCAAACTTGTGGTAAACTGCAGTAATCTCTGAAGTGTGGAGATTACGATCCCGATTAATTTTGTCAGCCTTCAACCAATAAAACTCATACTGCTCGACAGTCGTTCTCTATTTAGACAGCACAAGGGCACGGATTTGTCTTTAAAATTTTATCACGCATTACAATTAATATTTTAATGGCAATTTTTAGGACTTGTTTGATTATGGAAGGTAATAAAATCATACGTTCTATTTTTTGCACCGGGTTGGTTTAGCTAGGGGTTTGAAGAAACTAGATTTATGTAACATTGTATCATAAAAGATGTTTATTGCGGATGGGTGCATCACTTCATGGTAAATAAAGACGTGTAATAATTTAGGTGAAAAACGTACAGCTATTAATTTGTCATAGTACATACATAGTTCGTTTCAATGATTTTCAACAAAAGTTAATAAGTTGGAAGTAGACATCCTGCATGGTTCAAGAACGCACCGACTCAGAACGAGTATTTTAAACCCTAGATTTGAATAGTACATGTAATTTAATCTGAAACGGGTTAACTTATTATCTGCCCTCTGATATTTATTATGGTCGTAGCATTCCCAATTATCTTTGCACTATTATTATCGAGGACAGCTGATGGTGCAGATCACCACAAGTTCGGCACTTAATGCTGATGGTGCAGATCACCTATAAGTTCGGCACTTAATGCTGATGGTGCAGATCACCTATAAGTTGGGCACTTAATGCTGATGGTGCAATTCACCTATAACTATAAAATCGACCCAAATAAAATGATCATAATCTTTTGATTTAAATAGAAACATTTAATTCATTTCAGTAATTTAGTACATCAGTATTTAGTAAATCAGTAATTTAGTAAATTGAATAACTGTATATGTTCATCACTGCTGCTGATGGCATCAACATACCTAGATCAGTAACATAGCTAACAGTGTTATTTATGTAACTGTGTAAGCTCATCACTAATTGTTTATAGCATTAATGCACTTTATTGAGTTTAATCTTTCCAAATGAAATGAAATGGAGTTTTCACTAAATGTCAGGTCACACCGCCCGAATTTTGCTGGAGCGTTCCTGGAGCGGTGAAAAAAATTCATCACCGCTCACCACTGTTTAACTGAGGTTGATCCCTGTTAAGGCAACGCCGTATACGCTCGGCCGCCGCTAATGGTCCCTCCTACCGGTCCGAAAGTCTTCAGCTGCAGAAAATATTGCGAACGGTGAGAAGCGGGCAATTTTCCGTTTCGGCAAAGTACAAAATCACTCCAACAACGCCCAGTCAAAGTTTTGAACCGCTAGGAGCAAGTTGGGCCACCGCTGCTTCGCCAGCCGGTGTCGGGCGTTGAAGCAGCGATCCATTGCGGTGATGAGCTTTGATTTGGCGTTGGTATGGTGTCGGAGCGGGACCAACACTCATTACCGCTCGCTACCGTTAAACCTAAAGCAATGCCCGGGTTTTTCCCCATTTTGTGCGCGGTGAAGAGCGTTGTTGAAATTTAACCCCCTCTCCCTATCGTTCAAGGTACGCTCGAAAGTTCTGGCGGTGTTTATATAGTAAATTTAGTTGCTGATTTCAAGGGGAATTATTGGTTCAGTGTTATTTGTATAACTGTATAAGTTCGTCACTAACAGCTGATGGTGTTAATACACCTAAATCAGTAAATAACAATGAGATATATGATGGTGGGGTATAGTCAACTGATGGATGCTCCTTTTCTAAATCTATTTCTTCATTCTTTAACACAGAGGAAGGATACTGAAAATATATTATAATAATAGTATTTATAAAATGCTGAAATTCACTCTACAAGGAGAGTACATTAAAGGGACTGTAAATTGATTTTCTCAACTTTGTTTGTGAATCGGGGACACTGATAGCATCAATTTGGGCCATTCCCATTCCAACGTCTCTGGTTCCTGCAAATCCACTAAAACTAACACGTCAAGTTAGTTTAAATGGATTTGCAGGAACCAGCGAAGATTTGCAGGAACCAGAGACATCGGAATGAAAATTGGAATGAAAATTGGAATGAAAATTGGAATGGCGCAAATTGATGCTATCAGTGTCCCCTATACACATACAAAGTTTAGAAAATCTCTTTACAATCCCTTTAAGGACTTTTCTTCTTCATCTTTCCAGAGTTGTGGGACAAAAAGTGACCTGTAAACCCAAGGGTTTAATTTAATAATAAAACTTGCATGATACAAAGAAGGGCATGATGTCAAATAACATGAAATGAAAGTTTACGTCCTGCTTTTCTGCACTTGTATGGCTAATGAGGACGGGCAAACGCCATGCAGAGTGCAATGAGGGAAATTTTTCCAGTATATCAGCGTTAGCCTGCTCTTAGTTTTGAAGGATCTTTAATGTGAACAGCCAATAGGACACAGGGCCTCGGTTTATTGTCTCATCATAACGACTGGACACATTTTCCATGTCAGCCCCTTCGACCTGCAACACTGACAGGGGAGAACTAGGTCATATGATGTCAAGGTATTACACATAATTTGTAATTGTGAAGATGATCGATTGAAACTCACTTTGGTATTTAACTTCAGTTCTACTTACTTTATATTCAGCAGGTAGATCTGTTTGATTTAAAGGATATAATCTAACAAACTTAAAACTTTCAGAGACCACGTAAAATGGTTTATTCATGGCTTTAGCACTAATGGCTGCTGAAAAGGTGCCAATCTGAAAAATTAAATTTAAACGATAATGCAGGATAATGTGAGAATGAAACACAATCAGTCTTTTCTATATGAGATGGGCTACTTCTAAAATATTCACAAGTTACATGCCTGTCTGTGGAAGCATTTTTAAAGGTATGTTAGAAATTCATTCAACATCATGAATATTTATTACTTCCCTTCCTACAAGATTGCTATTCCATAGTGTAAGTAAGGTAACTCAGTCAAAATATATGTACAATATTACTGGTATGTTGAAGAGACAAGGATATTCCCTACAATCAGATTAATGGGTCGAGATGATACCTTATGATTTTTCTGGCTCCGAACAGTTATGCTAGGTTCTAAAGTTAAAAGAGTCCAGGGGCCTTATTCTCGAAAACTTAACTTACACTGATTTTAGTATTCTAGTCTTCTGATTGGACAATTACTAAAATTGATTTTAAATATAGCTTTATTATGCAATCAAATAACTGTATTTCTTAAAATCTAGTTTTTATCTTAGTTAAGTTTTTGTGAATAAGGCCCCAGTTATCAAAACTATTTCTAAAATTATGACAAAAAAGACTGACTTACTTTGTTTATTATACCACCACTTTCTACCACTCCTTCAGCTCCCACTAATACCAGATCTACTCTTTCCATCACATACCTACAATATATTTATACAATATGATTCAAATGCATATCTTGGTGTTTTTGTTCCATGTTTTTTATGCAGGTTCCTACATATATCATCCATGATATGATCAATTTTTTCTTAAAATTAAGTACAGTGAAATTATGAACCAATAGAAGTAAACATAGTCATGTCAACCAATCGCAACATTGTGCTGGAATACATGTTGAAATGTCGCAAGGGAGACCACTCTGTCTCACAAAAATAATTTCAAAGGAGGCTTTGTGAGTTTTTTTTTGGCATTAATTTGACCTAGCACAGGGCCTGGATTTACCTCTAGCATGCAGGATAAAAAAAAGAAGAAAAATAGCTTACCCAACAGAAGCATCTAATATTAATGTTGTAGGAATACCCAACTCTGTTAATTCTTTATAAGTCTCTTCTCTGTAATATAAACAACAATAAGTGATATTCAAAGGCACTAGATCTAGAAATATAATTCAATCCTTTCACACATACAGAATTTCAATGTAAATGTAGGCAAGCCATTTGTTTTCTAGAAGTCTTTATATTTAGATACCGGTACTATAGAGCCTTGAAATTTCGTATAATGTTACATACGGATACTTGATGCTGGTAGCTCCCCCTGACAATTATTTGGCCCCAACTCGGCCCCTCCACCTAAAGATTCCTAGAAACGCCACTGGCAGTTTAGTATTAATCAAAATATAATCAAGTCCATAAATAGCAGGCTTATGTGGTCATTTCAACCAAACAAAAGTAGGAAAGTCTATTAATAGTTTACCCTGATCTATCTGGCAGTGATTCTGTGACTAGAACATTAAACCTCTTTCTATTTATACTGGCTTCTTTTAACACTTGTAGAACAACTCTTGATCTTGAATGGGTTAATATGGTCTGAAATTATCATTTCAAATTAGTACATTATATCTGTATTTGATTATTTGATTTTACACTAAATACCATTCCTTAGCATAGTAAGTCTCAAACTGTAATTGGTCACTATTGTCCATGTTTTTAGTATAACAGGGCATATACCTAAAGCGTCGAAAGCGTGCAGTTGGAATCAGTTCGTTTACAGTAGTCTGCTTTAGGGACATCTTCGTGTACCTTACAACACACAAAACAGTCCGAGGCACCGAAATCAAATTGTCATTTTCTGTAGATTCCACATGTTTATCAAATTTTTTAATTTCATATCAGACAAAAAAAAGTAAACTTAATCTTACTTTTTTTTTAATTGATTCTTAAACAATATTAAGCATTAGTTAATGGTCTACTGAGCAATGTACCAGTACCAGTATATTTAAACACAAAAAAAGAACTCGAACTTACCGTTCCATCCGTAATAAAGGGGTGAGCTATCCTGGCTATTTTTTGTCTAGAATTAGATATTCTGTCTAAAAATATGTTCCCTCTTTCTACCAAAATCTTTTGACATTCTTGAAAATCCTAAAATTAAAAAAAATTCTTGAGCATTTAAATTCCATTGAAGAATGATGTATCAATGATGCATATGATTTAAAAACTGTCAATTAACGCAACATAGCCAAACTTCAACTCCAGTATCAGCAGTTAGCACTGCACTGATGAGGCCCAGAAGGTCGAAACAGCACTGTTTGCTGTTTGCAGTTAGATAAATATCATATAAGTACAGGCCACAACTCTCATATGAAAAATATCACTTTTATTGGTTAATATTTTACTCCTCATTAAATTCTTTTGGATAAAGAAAGCCAGGGTCCCACTTCATTAACATTGTTCAGCTTTTTATGTCAAAATAACTTTCTTACCGAATGTTGTAGATTTGTTATAAGTTCTTACAGAATATTGTAAATTTGTCATAAGTTCTTAATACTGAATATTGTAGATTTGTTATAAGTTCTTACCGTTATAAGTTCTTACCGTTATAAGTTCTTACCGAATATTGTAGATTTGTTATAAGTTCTTACCGAATATTGTAGATTTGTTATAAGTTCTTACCGAATATTGTAGATTTGTTATAAGTTCTTACCGAATATTGTAGATTTGTTATAAGTTCTTACCGAATGTTGTAGATTTGTAGAAAGTTCTTACCGAATGTTGTAGATTTGTTATAAGTTCTTACCGAATGTTGTAGATTTGTAGAAAGTTCTTACCGAATGTTGTAGATTTGTTATAAGTTCTTACCGAATGTTGTAGATTTGTTATAAGTTCTTACCGAATGTTGTAGATTTGTTAATGTAATAAATCGGAGAAATAAATCACAGCCAGATGTAATAGATGTATAACTATTTTCTATATCTCTTGTTAAAGTTGATATGGCATCCTTTAATCTATGTCTCATCTCCGATAGTGTCTCTACTGTAAAATACATGAAAAAAAAATATGGCCATTAAAGGGATTGTAAAGTGGTTTTCTAAACTTTGTATGTGTATCGGGGACACTGATAGCATCAATTTGCGCCATTTCAATTTCCATTCCGACGTCTGTGGTTCTTGCAATTCCACTAAAACGTTTTATGACGTCACTAATAGTGATCTGCATAGATATCAATAGTAGCTTCCGGTAGATCAATATTAGTGACGTCATAAAACGCGTTAGTTTTAGTGGAATTGCAAGAACCACAGACGTCGGAATGGAAATTGGAATGGTGCAAATTGATGCTCTCAGTGTCCCCAATACACATACAAAGTTTAGAAAACCACTTTACAATCCCTTTAAAATCTGATTTTTTTTTTCTCAAAATTTTTAATTTCATTTAAAATATTTCTATGACATTATCAAATGAAACAACACAAATTTAAATCAAGTTTTATATCATTTATTTCATTCATGGCACCATACATCATTGTCAAGAAAAGGGATTCAGTTTGGATATATATATAATCTGTGTAACCTAAGGTACCAATCAATTTGCACTTACATTTATTATGTTCTATAAACTGAAGAAGAGTTTTCATGGCAGCCACTGCAGCAGATATTTCTGGATCTTCTTTAGTCACTTGCTCAAAATAGCCCAAAATTTCTACAATTATAATTTAATATATAAAGCAAATTGCATCACTTGACAAGGTATCAAATGATTTTTTTTGTTGTTGATACATAATCTGAGCTATCTACTAGTAGGCCTACTAGGCAGTAGGCTAGATGTCACTAATCCGTATATTTGATGGTGTTGTGTTATATTGTCACTATTGACAGGGCAAATCAGTAGCTCAGATAATTAGCCTATAACCCAATCATTGCAATCTCTTTTTCTTCACCAAACTAGTCATTCTTTCAACCTTACTTACTGATACTCAATAATGAAAACAATCCATATGCCTTCTGCAGAAAAAATGCACAGAACATGATCGTTTTGGCACTGATAGAGCCAGAAGCGGATAGTGTACATTATTTGGTAAAGGAATTTGTGAAAACAATCTTACTCTCTCTATCCATTGTGCTATCTGTGTCTGATTATTGTCAAATATAATATAAAATTCTCAAAGCAAGTCTTCAACTTTCTCTAAAGTTGCATCAGTTGAGAAATTGAAGAGTTATCTTTCCTTAGCGGAAATGTCGGTTTTCTCGATTTTCATTGGTATGTTTATTTTTGTCAGCCAATCAAATTTTACGAAACAGAAAGTAGGAAACCAAAATTATCAAAAAATATCGAAATTGTAAACTACTGTAATTGCTATTGTGACAACCATTATAAAACATCAGATGTTAAGCTAATATCCAAGTCCATACCTTGATAGTTAATTGAACTTCAGGTCGCTATAGTTCCAACAGAGGTATGGCCCCTTGGCTTATAAAGGCTAGTGGAGAATTTGGAGGGGGGGGGGGGGGGGGGTATTAATTTCCTTTATGATTGTCCGAGTGCTGAGTTGTTTCTGCCCTCTTACTGATAGTGTTAGGTCTATGCCCTACTGATAGTTTATTTAGAAAGCTTGACCATTTCATGATTTTATGGGCACAAGGGATATTACAAATAACTTAAGCTTTGGCAACCAAATTCTGAAGTAAATTTCGGACACAACAGCTAGAAGTCAACAGTAATTCACCAAAGTAAAGGTACTAAACATTTATAATGCAATGTACAATCCGATCCTTATCATAATTTAAAAGACCATTGAACTATAATTTTATTTATTAGTAAATAGATAATAAATATATCACAGTAGACAGTAAACTTAACACATTCAATTTCCATGTACCGGTACTACTTTAAAATTATAAACAATTATATTTTTGTAAAATTGAAATTTTAGATAAAATTAATGCTTCCCTGCATTATAACTAAAGAAATTAAAAGTATACTTCTCAATCGGATTGCAAATTTATAATGAAGTTTGTTAAAGATGTTAGTTGGGGAAACAGGTTTTTCTACACATACAAGACATATAAGTGTAACAGTGGGAAAAACTCAGGAGTAGAATAGTTCAATATAGTTGAATGTGTCTGACACAACAAAATCTTCAGCATTGAATTGTTATCGATTATACCTTCCTGGATTATTCAAGCACATGACATGACACACTTTTTAATTCATTTGTATAGTTTTAATGCTTTTCATCAAATTCTGATCTTTCATGACCATTAACAAAGGAACACTGTGGTTTTCATGATGGGTGAGCATGCCTGACTTGACCAACATCAAGTTACTTCTTCTTTCTTATTGTATATAAATAAAATATCTTCATCTGTCCCAAATGCTTGTCTGGCTTTATTAAATTCACTAAAACTACAACAACATAGTTCTGAAACAAAATATCACAAATGTGAAAATAAAAGGCCTTAATTATTGATACACATATATTATAATCTTGTGATTTAGGAAATTCATAAATAGTATCAGGCAGATGGTCTAACTGCAAATAATACATAGGCAGTTCTTGACTTCGAGGCACACAAGCATTTTTAGGTGTCTGAGCAAATGCCACATGGATTTTGAGTCAATGATACATGGATTTTTAGCCAATGATACATGACTTTTGGGCAACATGCACATGTTCTTTGAACTAATGAAGAGAAGCAGGTACAATCAATAAGGACAATTTTGCTATAAATTCTGTCAAGGAATCTATGACATGCTCAGATCAAATAGATCAAATCCAAAAATAAAATATTACTCTGACCTGTACTGGTATTAGGATTTTTATAATAAACATGTTTCTTAAATAAATCATAACCACATATCACAACATAATGTCCTAAAACAGAAATAGTTCATATTTTAATATTTTCAGTAAATATGGAATGATATGTCTTGAATGCTCTAAGAGAGCATAATATAAACTTAAATATATTAGCTTTTAGAATGAACAAACCATTTGAACTTTGAAACTTTAAGGGATTGTAAATTGATTTTCTGAACTTTGTATGTGTATTGGGGACACTGATAGCATCAATTTGCGCCATTTCAGTTTCCAAAGCGACATGACGTCTCTGGTTCTTGCAAGTCAACTAAAACTAACGCATTTATAACTGACAGTGATCTACCAATGATATCTATGCAGATCACAGTCAGTGACTGAGTGACTTCAAAAACGTGTTAGCTTTAGTGGAATTGCAAAAACCCTTGACGTCGGAATGGAAATTGGAATGGTGCAAATTGATGCTATAAAGTATTCATGTATGTTAATTCCTAAATTCTAGTTGTAAATACCTACCAACATATGTAGATAAGCAAATATCTAAACAACAAAAACATGACTGAAAACAGAAAAAATACAAAATTCTCATTAATTATCAATTTGATGATGAAGAATCTAAAATACATGCATACATACATGCAGTTTGACACCAATTGAAACAGTTTTAGTTAATAGAGAACAAGCTATTGATTCATTTGTCTCTTTCTCATATTAAATAGCATAGAAAGCCCCTTTCTTGAAATTAATAAAAGCCACAATATACAGCAATCAACCAAACAAAATCAAGACGAGACACATAGGTACAGCCTACGGGGGGGCAAGAATTTTGACAGTCACATATTTCAATGTAACATTACTGCAGTGCCCCTTAAGCTTGCAGACATGAACAATCAAGTTTGGCTTTGGGCCTGAGACATACGCATACAAACTCATTGCATTAAAACTTTCAACCCTAAAAGTCGATATACCGGCTCAATCATTACGTGATATATGCCCGTCAAACCAATAAACTCGCCGTTGTCAAGTGACGTTATATAATGTTAACGTAATACATTTTTAGAAATATTGCTTGAAATTCAGGGTATATGACGTTTTATCCAAAATAAATCCAGGGTTCAAAGGGATTACTTTCAAAAAAAAGGTTTACTTACCTTTTTCCTGCACCATAAACAATCTAATTTCATCCAATCTATTAGACATATTGCCAGGTTGTTATTTTTAATATGATTTATGATATCTTCCATACTGATACTCCTAAAATATCAATAATACAACAGATATAACTATTTTTCTCTGATACAGCCACATGGCAATACCTTTCTTTAAAGGGGAATGTTCAGTATTTTCGAGGATCGATTTGGGCCTTGAATTAATGTAAAAAGTCTTCAGATTTACTGGAATTGCCAAAAAATTGCACAATCCCTTCGATTAAACCTGTACCTTTACAGTTACAGTTATCTTTTATTTTCTGTATATTCCACTGACTTTTAGACTTTTAAAAAAGAGAAAAAATAATTAAATTGGTAGACAGTCTATCATTTTTACCTTTTTTCCACTTTCACTTCCTTTTCTTCAGCATTTTCAAACATATTATTAATTCGGTCTTCATCTTTTGTAAAATTACTTAAATAGTATGACTAGAAATAGAAAAAGTATTTGGATAATAAGAAAACAGGGTGTTGAGGGCACAAGTAAGGCTCGCACTGATTGAGGGAGAACAAATGTTGGGGATGTGACTTGAATATATAGGAGAACCAAAATTTTCCAAAATAAATTTTATCCCCAAAAAATCATTTATGAAATTTGGTGGTGTAAACAAAGGTAAAACCATTTTACTCAGGAGCAAATACTGAACTCTGAAGAATATAATTTCAGATATACATACATTGATGAAAATTTTTAAAAACTTACAGATTTAGCAAATTGTTGATTTGCTCCTAATGTTATTGTGTATAGTTGATGAAAAACTTTATAATGCATCATGAGATAGGCCAAATCTATCGTCCAAACACTGTCAAAATAATAAACATAAAATTAAATTTACATTGCTTCATTGTACATATCAAGAAATTTTGAACATTGATTGCAGATCATTTTTACAGAATAACTTTGAAAGGCCTGCTTGAATCTAACTATAGCATGATCTATTTCATCTCACTATAATCTCCACATAAATGATTAAAATAAAAAACTTTTTAAGGCAGACCAGAACATATAAAAAGCAAAATATTAATTCTTTTCAGTCAAACCAAGGCAATTTAATAGTGGTTGTAAATTTGTAATTTCTAATCTTATTCAGTGTGTATAAAGTTTGGTGCTCTGAATCAGTCCTTTCTTTTCATTATTCACATGGAACATTGGACCCAGCTGTAGATGGGAAAAATCTATGCCAAGAGACATGATCCTAGTGAATGGATGTTTCATTGTCTGCTGTTTTTTTTTAAGACCAGGCAAAATATAAGCTTATAGGCCTACTATACATCACTTACTTCTCTCCACATCTGAGCAAATCTCTGACTTGTATATTGTAAATATCATTTGATGTAAATGGAATATCCATATACCTATAACAGAAATAAATTCCATTGGACACAGGCTTACTATTATAGACTTTCCAACTCACCATAAAAAGTCAAAGTGAAATTGTGAACTTTAAAATTCTAATAAATAGTAATAGCCTATGAATCCATTAGTATATCAAAATCAAATCAATACCTTAGGCAAAACTACATTGTACATCAGTTGAGAATCAAGAGGGGCACAACAACAGTAGCCAGTTAGAACGGTGACAGGTCAAAACGGTAACAAAATATAGTTATAACGGTAAGAAACCTGTCAAAACGGTAACAGATATGTCAAAACGGTAACAACAACTACCGGTATTAAACCTCTAGCCTGCGCCCGTTTGGCTTGAAGAACTAAACACCTACTTACTTTAAAACCATTGAAGCACAAGCTAAACCACAATCCCATGTATAGATCTGTTTTACATGAGGTACATCAATAGATTTAATTTTATCATAACCAGAATCTGGAAAGAAAGAATAAGCATGGAATATGGAACTGTAAAATGAAAGTTCATGAACTATTATTATTATTAGCCAAAGTGCCCAAAGTACACTGATAGAATGGTAAATGTACCATTTCATGTGATGGCTAATATGAAAGTCATATAACAGTTCCGTTTATATGTAACTTGAATAATAATGATCACTTACCATTTAGTTCTTCTTCCATAATGCTTGATAAATGATTTCCTGATCCTGCAAAACACTTTGCAGCTTGTCTGTGTAGTTTAACTTCTCATGTCAAATTATTCATCTTATTCATAATTGTTTAAAAAGCAAGGCCTATCCTTTCACAAGACGATTTAACTACAGTCAAAGCTATTGTAATGCACAGTGCTGAGAAATAAAGTTAGTGCTTAGTAGTGCTTTTTTCTATTTACATTTCTTCGTTTCACTTGTATTTGTTTTGGTTTTGGTTTCGTACAAATGGTAGGTCGATTTTGTACAAAGTTTGTTTATTTGATAATATGAAACGAAATTGTTTATCTCATTATCTTCTGCACGCCACGCACTTGTTCTGATCGACTGACTGATATCACAGTAAGCACAAATTTGTACAGATTGAAACTAGTGGAAGAAACAGCTCAAAAACTGAAAAAAGCAAATGCCCATTATAAAGAGGTAATCTGGTGCATTAAAAGTGAGGCTAATTTTCATCTACTTTATGATGGTTCAAGACTAGAATGGAGAAGGTTTGTTATGTAATTGTACATTGTGGAATGCTAGATAACTAAATTTCTTCCAGCAGCCCTACTAGAAAGGCAGGAAGTAAAATATAGGTCAAAGGTGAAATGACTTTTTTTTAGGCGGGAAAATAATCATTTCGATTGGCTCGTCTTCTCTAACGTCACTGACACGCCACCAAGGCGGGAAATGGGAGCCGTGCGATTGGTCAATCTTATATTTCCTTAAATTCTGATTCGGCGTCAGAAACTTCACAGGCTTGGGAGAAACGGAACTTGAAGCAGTAGGACTTTGTATTTTCAAGGATCATATATAAGGGCCTAAAACTTAAGGTTTGTGTAATCGTATTATAAATTTTCTGACGCCGAATTCAGACAACCAAGGGGGACCTTGGACCGATGGCCGTTATCCACACCTGGTTTAAAGGCTCTATATTAGTACTAGGCCTACATTAGGTCCTGTATTATGTAAATTATAGAGAAAGGAGAAAACCACATTTTACATGAATGCCAACTTAATGAGATACTCTCCTGTCTAAATCCATTTCCAGTTGGAACTTGAAAAACTCTTCCAAACATTTGATATGATTTTGAACCTTTCGAATGAATTTGTAGTCCTCAGTATTACACTGAACTCATCATAACTACCACAAACGCAGTGTAAGTGTTTAGATGAAATTGTTAGTATGAGGATAATTGTCCTTGCTTTTCAGCAACTAACTGATGTTGCTTGGCCTACAGCATCAAATCAACAAAAGCGTCCGAACTAGAAAAATCTATTCCCTGACAGCAGAACTTACATCCAATGCATTAAAACCTCTTTAAAACCCGCATAAACCCCACTTTGAAAACCATGGACGTAAACGAACTGGCCCATATAATTGCTAATATATATTGCCCCTCTCCCACTGTAAAAAAGAGGCTGCTTCACTCTTTCCCCCCCCCCCCCACCCCACAATAATGAAAGATCAGAAGTATAACTATTTTATTAGAATATAATTAAAAGGGTTACATATAATATAACAAAATATTTCAAAATGTTAAACTTATATTTGCCCAATATTGCATTATAATGATTTATATCACAGGTAAGCGATAACAAAAAAAATATATTTTAATGGTTACATGAGGGTGGTTACATTTGGTTATAATAACAATTTGATTCAACAACACTTTAAACAATAGATTATCTGATTATTCATATTAATCACTAAAATCATTAAACACGAAAATACCATTAATTCCTATATTCCCGAATATGATGAAATAAATCACAGGTTAGTTGATACCCACTAAAGTTATATAACCTTCCTAAATCTTAATGGCACATTATTCAAATGATTCATTGTATGCATATATAGGCCTATACAGGCCTATGGTTAGTGATAAGTTATAACAGATTGATTCAACAAGATTTTAAACAACAAATCGCACTACATTTAGTCAGTATTGCTTTGTCTGATAATTATATAGCACAGGATAGCGATGAGAATGGAAAAACAGAATCCCACTGACGTGTTGTGAGCACAGCTTATTATGGAACCATTTCAAGAATGGAACAATTTTGCTAAAGCTTAACTAATCATTATGTTAAGTATAGGATTACAAGAAAAGAGGGGGAAATATAAAGAGCAAGATTGAATTACCATTATAGGCGTACTACCTCATACAAAATATAGTTGCGGTTACTATAACCAATCCAATTTTGGCAACAGCAACCTTCATGGTACATACCTTCATTGTTAAAGGTTGAATATATGCTACAAATATACAGACTCGTGACTCAGCATGATACAGAAGGGAGAGGGAGCATATCGCTTAATAACTGTACTTGAGATTATAGATATTGAAGAAAACTTAAGGATCACTATTGAGGTCCAAGTCATCTAATTTAAAATCATCATCTAAACTCAAGTCATCTAAACTGAAATCATCTTTGTCGAAATCTAAGTCATCAAGATCATCATCACCTGCTTTAACATCTTTACCTCCATCATCAGTATCCTCCTCAGAGTCAGATTTCGGTTCTGGCGGATCATCATCGTCGTCGTTTGGTGCACCAGCATCTCCACTGGGTATTTGTATTTCATTGATCAGATCTGAAAAGACAAAATGGGTTTTTATTGGAATTTAACATCCTCCCCCATCTTCTTCATCTGATGACGATGCCTCATCACTATCAGAATCGACATCTTCTGGATCGTTTTCCAAAACTGGTGCTACAGGATTTTCACCAACGTTTTCTTCATCAGTGTTGACACTGGGTAACCGTATTTCAACTATTTCATCTGAAAAAATATAATATCAACCTTCAACCCTAGGACCCAACCCTCTACAGAAGTTGCAGGGTGTGAACAACACACATACAAATGGAACTACCCATCCAAAACACAGATTCACCATCTGGAACATAACCAGAAGGATGCAACAGAGGATCTCTATCTGGAACATAATCAGAGAGCAATAACAGGATCTCTATCTGGAACATATCCAGTTAGTTGTAACAGAGGATCTCCATCTGAAACATAACCAAAAGGATGTAACAGAGGATCACCGTCTGAAACATAACCAATTGGCTGTAACAGAGGCTAAGATTTGGATATTATTTTCAAACCGATCTAAACAGAGCTTGAGATTTACCTGTGGGTTGAAAGAGTTCCCCATACTGGTCGAGAGATTTGTTTGGCTTATATGTATCATCTGTTCCACCGTTGACCTCAAAATATAGTGGATACTCATTCTTAGGTTGTGCAATAATTCTGTAGCCGTCGGGAGAAAATTGTATAGAATCAATCTGAAATAGTGAATAGGGAAGAAAAAAATATTTGTTTTGTAAGTGGTTTCATCTAAGATGACTTGAAAACAACAGATAGAAGATGGGACCTCTAATAATATATATTTTTTTAAATTCGCACTATTCAACAATGCAAGGTACCTGAAAATTGGATCACCAACAACTTGGTGTGTAGATATCTCAAGTTTTGTAGATATCTCATTTCTATTAATAGCTCAAATAATGAATTGAATTATTCAAGATCAAATTAAACTTACGCCGGAATCTGTGCAATACGATGTAATGCATTCATATGTTTCTCTGTCCCAAACTCTAATGGCGTTTTCTTCACTCCAAGTTGCATAGGTCAGGAAGAAAGGACTTTTAATATTGGTACTTATTTGTACATTACTGATATGCCCAAATAAACGTTTCAACAAAGTACCTAAAAATATGATCATGTACCATTATCAGAGGAATTTATAAGAGGAAAGATGAAATCTTGTCATCTGATGACTGAGGCCTGCCTGTATTACTTTTAAAAATCCGTAGATACAAGCAAGATAATTTTCAAGATCATCTCCAGAAAATCAGGCATAAAAATTATGGTCTCCAAAAAGAAGTACCATCAAGACATCCACAACTACTTTGTAGGTCAGATCATAAGATACAATCAGATTAATTTTTTCCTAACTAAACTAATCAGCAAAGATGCAATTAACATATTTTTCAGTTGTTCAAAGCTGTTACTCTGAAAAATTTTGTGAAAACGAACGAAATGTAGTAATAATGTACTGAATAAATCTGTTATTCACAGGGATGTTGATTCAAATTATAACCGCTCTTCCATGCATGATTTAGCTTCGGCAAACTGGATAATTTATCGACACCATTTCTATGAAATTCTATAATATTGTGACATACAACTTGGTTCATTGTGATTAAATTTCTATGAAGGTATATGGTGTATGTGGGATATTTACCGTTTTCGATATTAAATACTCGAACAATGTTATCATCGTGTGTTGAGAGTAATGTGTTATTATTTAACAGTTTCATTTCACTCATATCATATGTTACTTCACTATCTGGATTAGCATATATTTTAACGTATTTTTCATCACACAGGATCTGGTGAACTTTTTCTGAAAAGAAAAAGTTAACAGTGGGGCAGAATGCGTCAATGGAGAAACAAAAATGGCCCAAAGGAGGGAAAAAAAGAGGTTACCGATATTATTGCCAAATGTTAAAAAAATTACTAAGATTATTTAGATGTGTTTTTCTGGAGTACAACAGGCCTTCAAATTTACAAATAATAAAACCAAGCACGTACGATCCCAACCGCAAAACAAATCTCGAAATCCATGCGAACACATTGGTAGCAGCTAATGAACCTCTCATTTGAGGAAGTATATCAATAAATGAGTAAAAGCATACCGTATAATTGCTAATATATTGCGCACCAAATGATTATTATTTTTAACGTTTTAACTTTTAGTACTTTGGGTAAGAACTTACTGGATTCGATGTGCCACACTACTGGTAGTGCTACATCCGAAGCATTTTCATTATTTTTGATACAGTCTGGTTTCAAATCATGTGAAAGTATGAAATATTTTCCATCGTCTGTTAATATACTGCCAATAATATATAAAGTATCATTCTTATTAGTTCCAGGTATCATATTGGCTTTCAATTCATACAATACTTGTTTCTTCTCAATATCAAATAAAACTGCTTCTTCACTATCTTTGATACTACAAGCTATTCTAGTACCAGTTTCATTCATCTGAAATAATTATTATTATATAGACAAGGTGACATTTATTCACGAGACATTGCACTTTGACACAATAAAAGTCTGTACAAGCGCGGCAATTTCCATTAATCAAAAATTTGTATAGTAGTCCCAAAGAGTAGTACCCTGCTTCGAAAAAAGTAAACATAGTCGACACCCGTCATATCATTTTTCACAATGAGATAAAACCATATAAATCTATGCCGGACTAAACAAATCAGCCAAGTAAGAAGTAAGAAAAAGACTTGTCATATTTGTCGAAAAGTTCGCGGTGACGACCATAGAAGTCCCTAAATGAAGTTTGAAGTCTATGTGGCATGTCACCCTGCTACAACAATTTTAATGCCAAAACATCTTGCCAGAAATCTTGTTCCCTTAACGGATGAGCTGTGAACCAAACATGCAACAAGCTAGTGATTGAGATATGTAACTGCAAAAGATCAGTGATCTTACTTATCTCAACCTTCTCTTTTCATGAGACTTAAGCCCACCCGGTCACAAGCCTTTACTAGAAATTCTCATACGAAGCTTTCAGCATAAAATTATCCACGGTACCATTAATGTCTATTTCTAGTTAATGAGAAAGGCTCCATAGTACAATGTACCTACCAAGATGTCTTCCATTCGTTCACCACATCCTTTTATTATTTCTATTTTCCCAGTCTCAATATCAATTATCTTTAAGTTTTTTCTTCCGCGGGACAATACACAAAATTCTATACAAAAAAAAAAAATGAAATTCGGAAATAGGAGAGATTGGTAATAAATTCATCAATATAAGTAATGTGATGCATCATACGAAACTTCGCATCTTTCCTAGCTCAGTATGTGTCGCAGTAGAATTTCTCTGTTGATCAGAATGGTGATGCATATGATGCACAAACTCTTACAGTTCAGAGTGGATCCTAGTCTTCCATATCACTCATTGTAGATTTGTGAACAGTTCTTTTGGAGAATAGCTGGTTTTCAAAGCACTATTAGTTAATATGCTTTTGATTTGAAATAATATTCAATTATATATAATTGACGAGAAGAAAGGCCTTGGTAATGTCGGAAATTTCTGAATATTTAAGTATACATGTATATAATAATTTTTTTTTTTTTTAGCAAATTAGTATTTACCTTTTTGAGAAGGGAATACTAGAATGTCTCTCACCGCCTTCTTGGGTATAACTCCTTTAAATGATTTCTCTACATCACCTGTTTTGGCATTATATACAACAGCACTTTCGCTGTTAGAAATGAGATAGCGAGTTCCTTCTAAATTTTTGAAAAATATTATGTTGCCTATAAACTGAAAAGTAAAAGAAATATTACATTGATATTTAACAGAGGCATTTTCTTGGAGGTGTCCTTGGATTTTACGGTCTCGGTGTGATACGATATCCTAAACACAAGCAAAATTCTCAGAATTTCTGCAGCGATTGCACGTAGATGACCAGTAGTTATGCCTACCTTGTCTTTCTTCAGCACTTTATCTTTAGATAGATCAACAATCTCTAGTACATAATCTTTATCTGCTTTTTTTTCTTTCGTTTTTGTCATGGCATATCGTGGATTATCCTTTAAAGTGTCCCATTTCCTATTAAAATATTTTAAACTTAATTTGATCAAGTACATAGTATGTAAATATCTTTTTTACCAAATGATGCAGAATGAAATTCATCAGAAACGTTCTGTGGAGCGTTCGTGTTGTTCACCAATGAAATAACAGAAACATGGTTTCTTGCTATTTTCGTGTCAGATTCTGTTAATTGAATAGCTAAGAAGATTCGTATGGTTTTCACACTACACTGGTTTTCACGGTATACAAAGAGAGACAATGCCAGAGAATATCCACTGTTTGTTCATCCACGAGACTTTAATTTGATGATTGACTTAAATTAAGTTCCTTACCCAATATTTGATTTACCAGTCGTTGATTTTTTATTATCTCCGTCGCTTCGACTTCGATCCCAGATGCGTACAATTCGATCATCACCAGTGGTAACAAATGTTTTCATGTCCAAAGTACTGACAAATTCTACACTGGTCGGATTATGAATAGCCACAAATCTCTCTCCTTTTTCCAAATCATAAGCTATAACTTCACTGCGGTAAGGGAAATACAACATTTTCCCGTCTGGTGTCATTCGGTATTTTTCACAAGAATCTTTCGAATCACCTGCAACAAAAACGAGTTTCATTCTTTTCTTTACAAAGCTTAACCTCCTAATCCACACGAAACTACTTAAACTGCATTTTATAGACTATAAATTGATTTTGTACCTCAATACCTCAAGAAAAATCTTCTCAAATCATCCCATACAAATTTAGTTTCATTTCGTTTTCATCAAAAGTTTTAAAGTCCCGGTTCCCAATCAGGGGTATAGCTAGTACCCCTTAGGGGTACCAGCGAACACCACAAGGGGTACCCAAGAAGCCTCTCAGACAATTTTAAAAAGTATGGAATGGATTAAATATCAAACTCCATTAACCGACAAATATCATTTTACTTTCATGTTACTTAGGGGTACCAAGAGATAGCTTGAACATAAAGCCCAAAGGGGTACGGAGAGTCCAAAAGGTTGGGAACCTAGGTTCAAAAACAAAATCCTGGGAATTACGTTCGATCCGTGAGAAGATAATTTCATACTGATACCTTTTATTTTTCGAACCAGTTTCATGTTCGTTATATCATATATCAAAAGGTCATTTTTCGCCGAAGTTGACACAATGATATGTTTGCAATCTGGAGATATAACCATTGCATCGACTGTATCTTGGGTTTCATCTCCATCAGAGTCTTTGTAAGGTTTAAAGATGTTAGTCATATGTAGAAATTGGTTCGTTTCAGCATCAAAGACTATCACTTTATAGTTATCATCATCTAATGTAGCCATGTACCGTTTACTTCCTGTAAGAATTTTCATTGAATGTAGAGTGTGACTTGTTGTACACAATATGAAGGAATTTATGTTAACTTATAAAATCAATCTTGGATTTCATGAATATCAATACAAGTAGATGAATATTTAGGGTAGGTAAGAGACTGGTCATATCAGTTCGGCCACAGGGCACCATTGGGATGCCTTTAAGGAAGGGTCCATCTTTATATACCGCTACTGTGTAATGATATGTCTACATTTAAAGATATTAAAAGAAGGTACTAGTATAAGTATAATGCTGGATTGAGGATCTGGGAAGTGTTTTTGTTAGTTAACTAAACACTGACAAAACTTACCCACACAAAAAGCGTATGCATCAAAAGACAAATCTTTCTTTTTCAAAAAATCGCATTCCACAGCTTGCATCATTTTCCCAGTAGCAGCCTCATATAATAAAACCTTAATTCCTGCAAATACTCCTATTGTTTCTTTATTTTCACCACAAATACCGACAGTTCCTTTTTCTTTCCACTTGATGGTGTATTGTTTCAGCCCAGTCTGGCACCGTACTGCCAGCACGAAATCATCAGTTGTAACAATCAACGTTTCGTCATTATTACAAAATCTCACATTTTCAGGATCCTTGGCCTCGATATCGAATGATTTGATCAGTTTTCCTGATTTTACTGATATTACTTTTATTGTATTGTCATAGGCACCTATTAAAATATAATGAGTTTTATTACGATTGGATGCCTGGGGCATTCAATCAGGTCCATATCTTCAGGTGCAAGATGAGGAGGGGCGGGTAATGCCCTTCCCGGCCTTCCTCCAAAACAGGCCTCAGGTACTTCAATAGGACTTGGTTCGTCGCAGAGATAAAGTTCTGTATGGCTCTGGTTCGTCGTAGTACTATGGTGTTTATTTCTGTGAACCCTAAGAACTTATCTTTTTGTTTTGAATAAATCGAAGCTACAAGTTTATTCAGACTGTACTGTGCTTATTGAGAGAACTCAAGCTTAACTCTGGTTCGTCGTAGTCAATATGTTTATTTTTGTGAAACTTACTAATCTTTTTGTTTACACATTTATTCAGAATGTGCCGTGCTTATTTAGAGAATTCAAGGAACTTGGACATTCTATGTCAAATCAAGTAAAATACATACACGTGGCAGCGAGTTCACCGGTTTTGTTGAAATCCAGACCATATATATCATTAGTATGATTTGCTAGACAGTAGAGTAGAGAACCGCCTGGTTGGACTAACATAGATTTACTTGGTAGAAGATAGTGGAAAGGAGTATTCTTACAATCTTCTAACAATTTCTCCAGACCCTGAAGTATTGTTGGATCATATTCAGATGGTGAAATACACAAAATTGAAAGCCGGATAATAAGCCTTCGTATAATACAGATACAGATATGACGTCACTCTTTAATATTGAGAGTCCAATATCTTAGTTATTGGTACTAGCATTTTGCCTTCGGTTCTCGTTCTACGGTCTTTAGTCGACTTAATGACAAGCTTTCGACCATTAACAATAAAATAATGCCCTTTGGATGTAACAGTGTGTTAACATGTCAAAAGTTCAAAATGCGCACCTGTTAATTGCATATCAAATATCAATATACATGTACTAGGCAAATAATTATATTACTGTAACAAATGTCAATGTATCTAATGCCCTATGATCTAAAAATTCCTAGGCCAAACGATCCAATAATTACCTGAGTAGATTTAAGTCTTCCAAGCAACTGAGATGATAGTTCTTGAGGATTATATTGAAGTGAATGCTGTGACAGTTGAAGAGCATCACAAATAGAACCAATGTCTTTATCATCTTCGTATTTCTGTTTGGCTTCAGAAAGATCATCCAGCAACGGCCTGAAAAGCCAAGATAAGGATCCTGTCTGCAAAATTTCTATGGAACTAAATATACAGTCCCCTCTCTATGTAAAGTGTGAATGGTAACACGGCCTTTTGATTATTATTTTAAATCTTATGTGGTTAGTTTTGCGTCAACAACCACAGGGGCTCGTAGTTATATTTTTTTTTAAATATTGTTATACGGTTATAAGAGAAATGAGAAGGGAGGACACTAATTTTGGGGTCAAAATTGAAATAGAAATTCGGCGCTTTTCTTCGCTTCGAAAACGGCCAAGTCTTTGGTCTAACCGATATATTTAGGTAAATAAAGCAGATTTTGAATGATAGACAGGTTTACGACGGAGTAGTTACCGTTTTTGTGTTCCAAGCGGAGCAAACATGGTTCGGACAACTTCTTTGTAGGTCATTTTCCGCTAGCTTCAAGACGAATTACCAGGTGAGTTTTCATTGGTCCAAATTTGAGTTAATAAATGACGTCATTGTATGACGTCCAGAAAAATAAATTTCTATTTTTATTTGGACCAATGAAAACTCACCTAGTATTTCGTCTCGAAGCAACCGGAAAATGACCTACAAAGAAGTTGTCCGAACCATGTTCTCTCCGCTTGGAACACAAAAACGGCAATTACTCCGTCGTAAACCAGTCTGTCATTCAAAATGTGCTTTTTTTACTTAAATATATCGGTTAGACCGAAAACTTGGCCGTTTTCGAGGCGAAGAAAGGCGCCGAATTTCTATTTCAATTTTGACCCCAAAATTAGCGTCCTCCCTTCTCATTTCTCTTATAACTGTATAACAATATTTTAAAAAATATAACTACGAGCCCCTGTGTCAACAACCAATAATTTCAGCCTGGCTAATTTGGTAGATTTTTACACCCTTACGAACTTTTTTTATGATGGTCTTCATTGTGACGCGATCAAAAGAATAAAAAGAAGTTCATGCCTACCTCAATCCAGACCCTTTCAACTTGTGGAGAATAAAATCAAAATTACACAAACATTCCGATTTCAGCAGTTCTTTCTGGTCAGCTTGTAGTCGATGGTGAGGTAAATTATTCAATTTTCTCAGATTTAATGATTCTGACTGGTTAGATTTGTTCGAGAATTTGATTGGCTGAGTAGCTACTAATCTATCAGCTGATGAACTATCTCCCGATTTGCTGGTGTAGGGTTTCTTCTTTCCTGAATCGTTCAAAGATATGGATTTTGATATAATAATCATGTTGGATCTACAGCAGTTAAGAAATGTGCCTCAGGGCCGGCGCGCCAATTTATTTTTAGGGGGTACAGACATCAAAAGGGCACATAACCAATCATGGCACCGAGGTTAGATGTAATTTCCCCTGAATTCAGCTTCAATAATGCCTGAGTAAAAGAGTCAGTGTACATGTAGCAGTGGCGGATTTAGGAATTTCATAAAAGATGTAGATAATGAAATATGTGTTCTAAACCCGCGAGCGGAAATTTTTTTTAAGTTCACATAGTTTAAGGTTCAAATATATATCTCTGAATCTCCAAAGATTTTTCAACATTTTAATCAAATGATATATAAATTGTTAATAACATAAACACGTCAACACAGGTAAGGGGGTGACTAGCCATTGTAGATACGCCCCTAGTCAGAAACATGCTGACCCTATTCAAGCCTCTGATAATTTCTTTGCCAGTTAAAGCAATTAAGCATAATTATTTCGATTAACAAATTTCAAACGTCCTTTTTTTTTACGAAAGATTCAAAATCGCAACTCTCACAAAAACATTTTGTTGTTACATCATTCCAAATCAGGACTTGAAGTTTATATTTGATACAGATATTCTTATCCGTTATGTTGAAATGTATCGCTTTTTCGAGTCTAGTAGTGCTAAAATCCAAAGATTCCTAATTCATGTCTATACTTTCGCTTCATGTTGGATGTTACAACCAAACAGATTCGTGTCCAGTAGATTTGGTTGAATTTCAAATGTAATGTAGGCCCTCTTTCGTCGGAGCTGGCGTAGACAAAGTGGGACTGTGCGAGGAGCGGCATGGTGTGTAACGCGTTTTTTTGCGTGACGTCATCTAGGGAAACTGTGGCGGTTTTTAGCTCATAGACGACTGTACAGTTTTATTGGGTTTTTTTTCATTTTATTCTTCACAAATATATATTTTTTCAAATTAAAAAAAGGGCACTTTCCGAGTAAATTTTAGGGGGTGCAAACACCCCCCAAACCCCCCGGCTCCGCCGGCCCTGTGCCTGCATTTCCGGTCTGATCAAAATGCCAAATTAATTAAGTTTATAGTTATACGATCCTTTTAAATGTTTTGAATGAGGAAAGGATCCCTACAGATGACACAGAAAACCGAATGGTTCTGCTGATCTTGTAAGGGCAAACCTAAATCCTCGATCTATGTGTTTGATTGTATATTCTAACACGTAACTTCAGTTTACAACTATATTTGACTTTAAAGAAAATTGTAAATACTAACCGTTAGCCCAAACACCAGAAAAGTAGTCAGCTAAAACACCATGCATCTTCTTTCTCGTGTTCTCATCTGAACAATATCTATCATAAGCTGCTTCTATAAACTGTCTGTGATACCAGTAAAACACCCGCACACCATCACTTCCTCTGTCAACTATAAATAGAAACACATACACGTTACATTAAATGGACACGTTCACCATTCGTTCGACCGACAATACTTTTTTTAATGTAAGCAATATTTTATACATAAAATAAATGGATCACAGCTCCCATTCGAAATATAAGCCTTCAAATCAATATGTATCCACAATTAACATAGTTTGAAAGTCAAAAATACGACTCGACTCGAAGTCGATACTATGACTTATACGGTGTTGTGTTTTATATGTTTAGTTAGAGGTAAAATTATAAATATATGCTATTTTCGTGCTGGAACTTCTGAAGACTATTTTCATACAATCAAGACCCACAATCCACAATCCACAATCGACCATCGAAATTGCCGAATGTTCCCCTTTAACCACTATAAACTAAAGCAGCAAGAACTACCAGTACATCCTCACTTCCTTTATCAACTATAATTAGAAACACAAGCATCATCTTACCAAAATATTGTCCTAATTCAGCTTTAATTCGAACCAATAATAATGGCGGTAAACGTCTAACTGGTGGAGTCCAATACATATATACATCATTCAACACATCGTCATCACATGATAAAATATCTTCTAATTCAGCTTCTGTTAATCCTCCAGAACCTAAAACAGATCGTAATATTCTTAGAGAATCTCACCCCTATGTCCACAAAGTCATATATCTAAATGGACAATGATCTAAATAAACTATTCCAAATAGATTGATATAATACCGTAACTAGCTTCATCAAAGATTGTAACTATTCATCCAAATCGATCCCAAACTTAAGTCACCAGCTTCAAAAAATGTTAGGTACCAGCTGCAATGTTATATTCAACATTTGGTATATGTGTGTGTGTCAACAATTCTGTACATGCTCAGCCACATCAATAACATTGAGCAACCGACAGAAAGGGAGGCAATCATATACGGATATGGATATATGCCGTACGTGCGTGTAATAAATGTATTGGTACTTACTGAGAGTGAGATAACCTAATGCTCGAGATACCAATAATTCACCGTGTAATTTCTCTATTCTATTCAATAGATCATTAATAACGGTTCTAACAGTGGTATTTAATACTGATTGATCTACTAGTGTGAAGGATTTCCATCGACAAGCTTCATCAAATGCTAATTTCAAGAACAACGGTATCGGACACTTGTGGAAAGCATCTATTACAGCTTGAAATTGGTGGTCCAGTAACTTTCTATGGTTGTCTTCTAGCCATTTGTTTAGGATACCTTCAACATCGTGGTTTGACAGTGTGGACACGGGTAAGAATCGTTTGGGATTTGTGAACATTGCCTGGAACACAATATTGTTGAAAATAATTTACATGAGGAATGAACATTTGTTAATGCGATATACGCGAAATTTGAAAAGCCTGTGGAAGGTGATGAGCGCAAAGCACACCATGCTTACTGTTTTCTAAACACCATTATTATACAGTTATCGCTCTCGAATTTTGCAATTCTTTGTCTTACTTGTACGGATTTTTACTCTTTGAATTGACTAGGCTACTATTGATTAGATATCAAGCTACCATTGACCTTACCTGTAACCTGGGGAAACATTCATATTCTGGTTCTGGAAGAGTGGATACTATCATTTTAACATGTTTAGGTAATTTAGAAGGAAGCCAGAAGAGTTGTCGAGCACCACCAGTAATATCCAATTGATCTAGCGAGTCTAATACTACCAGTAATGGTCTGTCTTCCATCGCCAGTTCAAGTGTGTTTTCAAACTCTACTGCTTGTTCTTTTAACGTCTGGAATAAAACAAATTGTACCAAGTTTAAAAATAAAGTAAATTCCTCGAGTTGATAAGATATTTTGTGTATCATTCATATATATACATGTAATTGGTTTCAATATTTGCTTTATACAAACTTATCTTAATCCAACGTCGGATCCTCCATGATTTTATATGAATTAAATATTAATTAATATGTGTTTTTTCTGATATCAGGCACATCTTTTGGGGTTTTCCTTAGCTAAGAGACATCTGCAAACGCGTTTATGTGCATGAAACTAATAATCAAAGTCCTACATACCAGACCACTCTTAATTAAATCCTGATTATAAACAGTTCTTATTTGGTTAATAACACTGAGTAGAAGACTACCAATATTGGAACTATCAGGAGTAGTTCCTAAAAATCTAAAATTAAGATGTCGTATGACTTGGATAAAAAAGGTTTCTGAAAATTGGAATGGTTCATATTGATGCTATCAGTGTCTCCAAAAAGACACCTCTTAGTTTAGATAGCTAAGGCATGAAGCACAATGACATCTTTTAACTACCGGAAAGTTGATCACGTATCTGCACTTGGGTAATCTAGTGACAGCGCTCATCGTGAGCCCAAAATGACTAAAAAGACAAGAATAAACCAATGTGATTATTGAGTAATTCGTTACTAAAGCACATTAAAAATATCCTATCAATACCTGATGATTGTGGTTTGATGAACTTCAGTACTCCAGGTATTTTTCATCGCCATTGCCATGATAGATGTTTTACCAGAACCAGATTCACCATGGACTATCAGTGGTTCATGAACCTCAGGATCATTCATATACTCTTGTATTTTCTAAAAGAGAAATCCGTAATGCAATCTACATTTTTAAAGTCCAAAAGTTCATACAATTGAAATACACATACGATCATACGAAATACATGTCCTCAAATTACAAACCAACTCCAATGACATTAATATATGATCAGAATGTTAGAATGAGTCTAATAACTATACATTAGTACTGAAGGTCAAGGTTATTCACAGACTCATTGTAATCATTTATTTATTCAATTAAACATCCAAGAATCTCCCTACTTACCTTGACGATGTTGACTCTTCCATAAGGTATACTAATTGCAATACTACTTGTGCTAAAGATGTATTTGAGTATATTTGAGAAATGTATATGTTCAACTTACTTGGAATGTCTCCTCTCTTCCATGGAAAGCTTTACATTTTTCTTGACAAAATATAATGTGTTGAAATACTTCTTGATACAATGGTGTATTAATTAAATTCACTTCCCTTTGAGCTATTGCTTCTAATACGGAGGTCTTTATAGTTTTCTCAAAATCACCACCAAGTTTTTCGATGTATAATTTGTGAGCTTTATCAACCGCAGGATCAATTCCTACAAATTTCGATGAACAGAAACATTCAGAATGCAGAATATCGTGTACATGTCTTGGAGATTGTGTGAAGAAGACGTCCTTCTAGGTTCGGTCCGGACGTGACGCTTCACCCTTTTCCATAAATGAGGATGTGATTTGTTTAAGCTTTTCTTTTTGAGTTTACTTAAGTTCTTACAATTGGAATATGCGTTCAATCTGTTGTTAAAAAAGACAGCAAATATATACAAAGCCAAACCTTTGTTAGTCCAATGTATTGGATAAGTCATAATGTGATGTGCTGGTAATTTGGATCTGAGCTTTTCTTCACTTAATTTGTTTAGAAGTTGGTGAGATTCCTTGATGTATTCTTCTGTACCAATACATTCTGAAATGATATAGCTGTACGTGATGGATAATGCTTTTCTTGCTTTTCCTGCTCTAATTAAAATGATTTTTGGTTGTTTTGGTAACTTTATCTGAATGTTGATGGTTTTCTGACCCGCTCAACGGCAGGTTTTATCTGACTAATGGTGTTCACGATGTATCTTGTTTTATATTACAACAGTGTATAAAGCAGAGCTTCAGTTTTGAGTCAAATTGATGCTTTGATGATAGCGAAACGAATGTAAACAGACTTCAACGTATCAGCAGGATACAAATCTTACCTCTGTATCGTTTAAGAACATCAATAGGTTCGGCAGTTTCGATATCTTTTATACGTCTCTCAAACCAGTAGGCTCTCTCACCACCATTGAATAAACCACGATCTATCTCTGTTTCAGTTACTGAAGGATAGTGAAAGCACATCTTGTTATTATACTCAATGATAGACTATCAATCAAAAACATGAAACTGGCGTTGGGAGAGTGGGAGGTATGGTGGTTCTTTGTTTTTTAATATCTTTTAAATAAAGCAAAGAAGCAATGAAGTTGTCACTATCAGAAACGGCCAAGACAAGGAATGAACCTTACTGTTTGTGTCTGTTTTTGCTATGTCTTTTGCTTCCTTTTATGTATGGATCATAGAATAACAAGGACCAGAAAAGATTAAGGGCGCATATGCGTACTCAAACGTGTTGAACAGGTGCTTGTAACAAAGATACTATATTTAAACAAATTGCCACGTACCAGATCTTAAGTATCTGTGACTTGATTCAGAATCCAAGATTTGTTTGGCAGCTTCAACTAGACCTTGTCTCATTTCTTCTCGTTCAGAATTCCACATGTTCCTGGCCTGTACTTTCTCAGCTTCAATTTCCGATGTAAACTGTGGTATTCTAGAACTGATGGGCTGTAAGATATAGGTCGGTGGTACCGAATTGTCATCTCTTGCAAACCATCTGCAACAGAAAAGAAAGATTTATATATCGGGTGTCCAAAGCATTTGTTTAACATTCGATACGTTTTATACTTTCAGGGTCAGAGAATGAAATCTTGAATAATATATTTGTGAGCTGAGACACTCCCTGTGAAATTTTTTCACTCGATAGTGAACACTCGATATATTACTATGGATATGATCTGATGATTTGTCGTGATTATTAATTTTCCCTCAGTCAACTGTTTGGTTTTGTCTGGCTTTTATTGGTCAGCTTGATATTGCTTTTGTCATCTTAGTTTATAGCGAATGTGATCATAAACGAGTAAGGTAGATCATTCTTTCAACTTGGCCTATTCAATGTAAATATCGGTTGTTGTTTTTGTTCCCTTAAACGTTCAACACCATAACTGGTTTCTGTTTGGAATATTTGTGTTCGAATTTCCGAAACTTTCTTTCTGACATAGCTGAGCATTTAAACAAGGGGATAGTGAAAGATAAGTGTGTATACAGCGTCCTACCTCAACAGTAAATCCTTTACTGTATGCGATTTGACAGCGTCAAATAACTTTTCGAACTCCGAGGCTTCGATTTCTCGTTGCAAGTCTCTGTATCCATATTTGTGAGATAGAAATGTCTGGAAAAGAAAACAGATTCGTATCATAGCATATATTACAGTGAGGTATAATATTGTTTCTCGCCTTGTCATGTCAGCAATGTGGCACCAAGCAGGGTATGCTTACTCTTCCAGGCACCTGATTCCACTTTTCATTAGTAACTCATTTATTGATATACTTCTTCTCATGAAAAGTCAATAAGCTGCTACCAGTGTATTGTCAGTATGTATATGAACTTTTGGTGATGGATTTATTCGCCAGAATTGCGGGGTGAACGTTGTGGTAGTGCTGTATCACATATTATAAACTATACTCACTACAAACGACGGCCCAGTTGACAGTTTATTGCATAGATCTACTTCTTTTAGACAAAGTTCTGTAGTCATGTGATCATCTGTAGCTTCATCCCTGACTCCCCATCTCATATCAACAACTTGAAATTCATATCCCAAATCTTGACAGAATTCTTTTAGTTTTGGGTAGGTTTTCTCCATTAAATAATTCCTCTCATGTCGAGTATCTGCAATGAATATTTTTAAAAATAATGTTTAAAAGTACCATATTTTACCGTAATCTTAAAACTTTAGGAAATGTACATTATATTGGCTCAACATCTATTGAATCGTAACTGCGTTCATACATTATCAGGATCAAGGATGTCTTACCACGTTTCTAATTTCTTTGGTCTTTTAGTCACTTACAATAATAGATAAGGGGTACTAATACCCCTGGTTGGGAACCGCGGATTTAACGCAAGCTTTTGGGCCAGAGTTTGCATTTTACAAGCTGGTTGAAGACGACGGTTTCTTTTACTGTGCATTTGTAACCTACCTGTAAAAGTACTGCTGGTGAAGATGCGGACAATTTTAGCCGTTGGTGGACATTCTAATGTTATTTTACCACGGAGTATCTCTTCAGTATAATTATCCAGATTAGAATTAAACAGTTCACTTGCTTTCTTCACCATTTTCTTAAAGTCTGTTTTGATTCCTGTTTTTTCTCTCTTCATTACATTTGAAATTCGTTTTTTAAGCATCGCTTCATGAGAGTTTTCTTTCTTTACCATCGCCTGGTGAGAGTTGTCGTTCTTTACTATAGTTTGACGAGAGTTATCGTCCTTGTGTGTTGGAGTTACTGGTGGTGAGGGTGTTTTATGTAGCATTGTTTCAAATTGAGACTGAAGTTCAGTTACATCAGCATCTTTGGAAGTTTGGTTGTTACTGAAATGGTAAACGATTATTTTCAATGTCTTTAGCCTTCAATATGCATTAAAAATCTGTGCAAGAAATAATAAAGAATGACAATATACCCAAGCAATATATGTATAGTACTGGACACCTCCAAATTACCAATAGGTGGTTTGTAAAGCAGAGCAGACCCCTTCCAACGGCCCTGTAAAGAACGAAGTTTTAATTTGTTCCACATATCCATTTCCCAAATTTTGGGTTTATCTGGTGGGAATTTGTAACAACTTTGCAATACCTTCTTCTTGACATGTAGGCTAAGTCAATATCTTTGGAAAAAAGTTCTCAAATCTAGTAGCACAGTGGCATCCGCATCCGCATCGGGTGTAAAACCCAAGAAGCCTTATACCTGTAGTTATACAGTTGAGCCAGTGACAATAAATCAATACCTGTGTCTAAACCGTTATTCAAAAATTAAAATGATATTGGCCGACTAACTAAAAATCAATGACAATGAATTATTAACATATAAAGTAATATCATAGACCATTATTGGTCTATGGTAATATGAAAAGACACATATCAAAGCTTTTGTTTGTATCGGCAGTTTCGTATACAAAGCCCTATATAATGTGTTGGGTAATATTGTTAGCATACAATAAATCTGATGCCATTTAATCGATCTTTTATGTAGTAGGCCTATTTATGTACATGATCTATTTATAATGATTATAGTTTGGGTTAGGTAGTACATTATTGCATTACAGGTTATATTTCCTGGTGCCAGATCTTTCATATAAAGGCACCAGAGCAATTGACGATAATATGAAAAGTGCCTCACTGCCTGTGGTTCGAGATAGTGTGTGTTTAGCCTCATTTTAAAACAAAAACCACTTACCTGTTAGTATTAGAATCGTTGGTGAGAGATTTAAATCCTTTCTCTTCTCCACTCCCATCTCGTCCATTTACGTCGAACGAATTGGAGGGACAGCACCCCATCTTGTTCTGCTGTGGTCCTATAGGAGGAAGTAAAGTATAGGGGCTTAAACCCCCTTGTTCCTGTTTGAATTTCCGATACATTGCTTAAAGATAGATGTCGGCCATGACATAGAGTTTATTTGTTGATATTGGTTGTTATGTAGATTCTCCATTGAAAATGAGATATGTAGGCCTAAAGTCTATTATGGTAAAATATCAATAGTGGACGACTCGTACTGTATACTATAATGTGGAGTATTTAAAGTTCGATGAGCAAGTAGGCCAATTGATTGATCGCCTTCTCACGCTTCACTAGTCTGTAGACTTTCTTTAATATTTTTAATACATTAAATTAGTAAAATATTTACTTTAAATATCGTTTATCGTTAATGTATTAGCTGCGATTTTCACCAAAAAATATGCTGATAACCAAATTTTTCAGTGATTGTTATAAATTATACTTGATCTAATCTCAATATTAAATGTAAAGTATCACAAAAATCTACCTTATTCACACACAGTCTAATATTCAATTCATTTAAATGATTCACTATATCTGTAATTTCCTCATAAGTTCAACTTGATCAGTAAATGCTGAATATTCCATCATAAAGGTGTAAAAATGTAGTTCTATCCCTGATTTTTCACTTACACGTAGCCTATAAAAAAAATGTAATGGTTGCACATCAAGAGAGTTATATAGTAGGCCTAAATGAATGAAGCGTCTCCACACCCAACATCTATTAAAGATGGTTTCAAAAGATATTGAATAATTAAAAGTAACTGAAGCATATCAAACGGATGAACTATGTTCAACCTAATTTAGAAAGAGATATATATGACTCTTTTAATTTCAATTTTGGACTTAAAAATAACATGAACTTATCTTTTATTCCACCTTACTTTTACATTCAAAAACTAATGATTATATTCATTTTCTATGTAATTTTCAGATTTATTTTACAATTTCTTCACAAAATTAAGTTCAACCGTCATCTAATAGCCTACATGAAGCTAATGGAGGGCAAGAAGGGCGAAATTTCATTAATACATTACGCAGGCCCGTAGGAAGCAATCTCATTTTGGGGAGTAGGAGGGGGGGGGGGGGGGGGGGGGGTTGAAATTGTGCAAAAGTCATTCATAGGGGTTGTGGTGTAGAATTCAAGGCCTTGGAGGTTTTCTGCTCGTGTCTATGTATATAAAGCAATTTTGATTTTACTGGCCTTACCTTACAACATACCAGTTATTTCTTGTTATATCTTAAAAATTTAAAATATCATTGCATCAATCATTAAATGCCAAAAAATATTGAGGGGTGGGGCGGTTGCACCCCCTGTTCCTACGGGCCTGTACGTTTATAAGATGTCAAGATTCCTATAGAAGATTGATTTTTACCCCCAAAACCATTTAAACCACAACAATTAACGTATAGAACATTAAACACATAACCAAATATCTTGGCCAGATTAAAGCGATCTTAGAGCTGATTTAATTCTATGTTCCATTATCTTGCTTAACTTTCTTTTTATCTTATATTCCGTCTCATCTTGTTTTATAATAGTTTGTTTATTAAATTGATCCACAATTATAAGAGATATTTTGAATTTTGATTCAAATTTATGGCTGGCTTATCATAATCGATATTATAATTTATTTGTTGTCTGATGATAGAAATTTACGGTTAAGAGTAGCCCACCTTTGATTTATTAATCTTTGTCAATGAAAATAACTTAGGTGTTGTTCTATTTTTGGTAACAGATTTTAGTAAATAAAAAGGGAATGAGTCTTATCGGTTTATTCAGAGTCCAAGGGAGTGTTTTAGGGGGTGTACGAGGATCTTAATTGAGTAAGAGAAATATAAATGTATCTTCAGCTGACATTTTGTTAGTTTGACATGATCATGGTCTATTGGTCGCACATCATATTTTATACAATAAATAATGTCATATGGCAATGTTTATCATCAAATTATGATTTAGGCCTACATATATATTCATGTAGGGTAGGTCTATGAATATGAATATGAAAATATAATATTCCATAGGTTGACTCTCCAAACAGTGGAGATATTGATACAAATCAAATATATTGTGTAAATTAGTATATCCATAATAGTTGTTCTTAATTAATGTTCTACCTACTTCTAAATGTCATTTAAAGATTATATATTGTTATTGTTTGTTATCTGTAGTTATCAGTAAAGTTGAGTAAAGTTAAAAGTAGCCTAATTATCATGATGAGTAACATGGCTCATGAGCACCCAATAAAATGGCTTTCCATAGATTTGTAAGTTTTAGAATGATGATCCTTATTGATCTTAAGTGATGGTCAATTATCCTACAATAAGTATCATCATATGTATAGTAAAATCAATAATTTTTTTTGTTTCAGGTCATTAATTACAATCCTCATAAAATTGATTTAAAACAGCTACTGAAAATTAATATTAGACAAGTAGTTAGCATCAAACTGTAAAAATGGCCGCAGCGTCGAATAATACCAACAAATCTGTGGAAGCAATGACTAAACACATTCAAAAAAGAAGTCTAGATGTTAAATTTGATCTAGAAGGAACCAAATATAATCCAATAGAGAATATTGGCATTGGTGCTTATGGAGTAGTGTGTTCAGCTATTCATAAAAAATCAAAAGATAAAGTTGCCATTAAGAAAATTCCCAGTGTTTTTGATGTGTTGGTTATAGCGAAACGAACTCATCGCGAAATAAAAATATTAAAACATTTTAAACATGATAATATTATCAGTATCAGAGAGATATTAAAACCTAAAGAGGATTTTAAAGATTTTCGTGATATTTATGTCGTTTTTGATTTAATGGAAAGTGACTTACATAAAATCATTTATTCTGATCAAGAATTAAGCGAAGAACATTCACGATATTTTCTGTATCAGATATTAAGGGGTTTGAAATATATACATTCAGCTAATGTTGTTCACAGGGACTTGAAACCTGGTAATATTCTAGTCAATGAAGATTGTCATGTTAGAGTGGGAGATTTTGGTGAGTTCAGCAATTTTTCCTTTTCTTGTATTCAGGGTCAAAAAAATTGATGGCATCCTTCTTTCTTTGTATTGCTGTGGAACGCGTTGGCTGTTTTTACTAGTGTACAATCCACCCAATTGGCTTTTACTAATAAGAAAAATAAAATGTCTAATGATACAGAGTATTACATTCATAATAATTTGACTGTGAAGTTGCTGAAAAGGATAAATAATTACTTTTTTATACGCCCACATTGAAATGTGGTCGTATATTGCCGTCGCCCCTGTCCGTCCGTCGGTCCGTCTGTCCACAATTGGCTTGTCAACGCAATAGAGACCACAGTTTTGCTTGAATTTGAATGCTATTTTCTGTGTATGATTATATTCAAAAGATCTCGGACAAGTTCGAATTTGGGTTCGATTTGACAAAAATTCTCGGAGTTTTACACCCAAAATACGTTAAAAATGGCTTGTGAACGCGATAGATTCCACAGTTTTGGTTGGATTTTAATAAAATTTTGTATGTAGGATTATATTCATAAGATCTCGGACAAGTTTGAATTTGGGTTTGATTCGACTAAAATTCACGGAGTTTTACACCCAAAATGTGTTAAAAATGGCTTGTGAACGCAATAGAGACCACAGTTTTGGTTTGATTTGAATAGAATTTTTTGTGTGTAGGATTATATCCATAAGATCTTAGACAAGTTCGAAATCCGGATCGATTCAACAAATATTTACGGAGTTTTACACCTAAAATATGTTAAAAATGACTTGTGAACGTGATAGAGACCACAGTTGTGGTAGGAATTTAATAAACTTTTGTGTGTAGGATAATATCCATAAAATCTTGGACAAGTTTGAATTCCGGATCGATTCGACAAATATTTAAGGAGTTTTATTAGTTATGAAATTAGATGCTTTATATTATGGTAACAAGATATTGGATGAATAAAAATCTGAACACCATCCAACAAAAATTAAGATAGTAACATTCCTTGATATATTGACAATTTATGTAGTAAGTGGGCGTATATTGCTAGGCAACCACTTGTTAATGTCATTAAAGGGAATATTCAGAGGCTTTCTAAATAGTTTGTGAGTTTTCAGGACACTGAGAGCATCTTAAAATTGTGATGGTGCAAATTGATGCTATAAATGTCCCTGATACACACACATTTATTTCTTTTAATTTTATTCTCCTTAAATCTTCCAGGTATGTCACGAGGTATATTTTCCTCTCCAAATGAACCATCTCATTTTATGACCCAGTATGTAGCTACAAGATGGTACCGAGCTCCAGAAATATTACTATCGCTAGTAGAATATGGTACTGCTGTTGATATGTGGTCTATTGGCTGTATATTTGCTGAAATGCTGGGCAGAAAACATTTATTTCCAGGTAGACTTTCCTTCAATCTGTAGGCTGTTTAATGTCTAATCCTTGGTCCTTGAAGTTCTCTTTTCATCATTTCCCATGTTGAAAACTGTTAGTTGACATTCTTGGCATAAAATAAATGTAACAAAATGTGACACATCCATTAAAATTGAATAGGCTTATGTTGAAATTGTCTGCATCCACAGAATAGACCATTATTGTTTTAAAAATGTCTGGTTGTCAAAAAAAAAAATCAACATCTCGGGTTAAGTTGTAAAATTAATTTTTTGAGTTGATATTTTGACAATGTGTATATTACAGGAAAAGATTATATATCCCAGATTAAGTTGATTATTGGTGTATTAGGTTCACCATCAGCTCAAGTTTTTACTAGATGTCAAAATGAAGTCATAAAGAAGATACTTGTTAGTAAGTACAGTTCCAAGGTTTTTAACTTAAAAAACTGTCTGAAGCTTCTGATAGTACATAGAAAATAAGTGTGCGTGCATATTATGGTAGAACCCTTTTTGTTTTGTATTTTGTAAAATTTAAAACTGCCTATATATACTTGGGAAAAAATATTTTGTACCGTATTAAACAGATATACAGACTTGCTTTTAAAAAAATAATAGTAAACCCACAACATTACTCATCAAGTAATTTATTTCTATTAAGCTATTGGACCTAAAGAAGCTATACCATGGAAGACCTTGTTTCCTAAAGCTAGTAAGAAAGCTATAGATTTATTGAGTAAAATGTTGGTGATTAACCCAAAAGAAAGAATAACAGTTGTAGATGCTTTAAAACATCCCTACCTCCAGAAATATCATGATCCAGATGATGAACCTATCTGTGTTCCTGCTTTTAATTTTGATTTTGAAAAAGAGGTACTCTCGTATTCTATTACATTCTGTTCTTAAAGGGTTGTTTGATGGTGTCAATAATAGCAAAATCTACTTGAATCACATGAAATATTTGAGATGAATGCCGTTTTAGTTTTAGTGGAATTACTGCACAGGCGCCGATTTCTGTTAAAGAAAAGTCGTATATAAAAAAATCGTATTTAGTTATATTATATTTATTACTTTATGATTTTTTATATACATTTTTTTTTACCAGAATCTAGTGCTTGTGAATTACTAGTAGGCCTACTATAGATATATGATTGAAAATTCAAAGAGCATCAGGACAATGTTGCCCCCCACATGCTTAATCTGCGTCTCTGAATTCACAATGAGCAAACTTTTCTGGTCTGTGACCTATGAATTAGGCTTTTTATATTTAACTGGATTGACTGAAAACAAAAATTTACACCAGGGCTGTTCTGCATCTAACAAGCTCAATTGTCCGTATGTGATAAACTCTACACTTTATGTTATTATTTTCAGTTTATGGATAAAGATAAATTAAGAGATATTATTTACAAAGAAATAATGGAATTTCATAAACCACGAACGCCTACATTGAGTTTTAGTGCCTTCATTCGACCAGCACCTAATAAGGAGATCAAATCGGAAGGAAACATGGTTAGAATTCCTGAAAATTCGGGAAATATCAAAGTTGAAAAATCATCGCCATTAACAGAATCAAACTGTAAAGTGCCTGATATTAAAACGTCACCAGTGTCGGTCAATACCAATAACTTACTTCCTTTCTCTGCTAATGACGTAGAAATGTTGAGTGCTAAATCAAACGATGGTAAAATGGACACTCAGTCTTGTACACTAGTTGAAACTGTGGTAGATAAAGAAAATAAAGTTCAGTCTGACAGTAAAACTATATCTGATGATACAAAAGCTTTGATTAAAAAGGCTTTGTTAAACAGTCAATGGAGGCAGAGGCATGGTATGTTTATTCATGTTCTTACATTATATCATTCCAATTACTTTTACTGGTTTGATGCAATATTAATTAAAGAGCGATACCACCTCTTAAAATGAACAAAATATTTTACTTCTCAAACTTGGCCAATAAGTGTTAAATTTATTAAGGTTGTCTCTACAGTATACTAACAGAATCCAATAAACTATAAAACTAAGTAATTGTCCATATAATTACAGGTTGTTATTGAAAAACACTTGTATGTTATAACAAATTATTCAGCACATGAAGAAAATTTTGCGCTGAAATTATCTGGGTTGAAAATGACACATCACAAATCATTGCGAATTAAAATTCGGGTTGGCAGGGCCTGTCTAGTTATAGTTGCAAAGCTTGGGTTTGGGTTGCTGAGAAAATTTGTGAAAACCTCTGTAGAAGAATGCCTCGTATTCCAAACATCAAAGATAATTGTCGTTATTGTGTGCTTAATAAATGTTTGCGAGCATAGTAGGCTTATTATTCTCAGAGCTCAATTACCTCAACCTTACTTGATAAACAGTATGTTTTCATTATAGATTCCACTGGTGATAAAGATGAGAAACCTAAAGTGATCACAGCAGCCATGAGGCAGAAAGAAAGACAAGATAAACGAAGGGAGAAGGAGAAAAATAAAAAATTAAGAAATAAAAAGAAAGAAGCCAAAGCTCAGAAGGGTAAGCAAAAATCTCTGCTTTGGTTCTCAGTTTTTATAATAAAAAATAATGCTCTAAAAGAAAGAGCATAATTAGGATATTTCTTGTATAAGTTTTCAACTTTATAAAGTCATTAAAAATTTATGACAACAAAGAAACCAGATAAATGATATTGCAAAAATTGATAATTATTTAGCAGCCATCTTAGAATAAAACTTGACATATCAGACCAAAATCTTCTTTTTTCCTCAAGTTATACAACTTCTTTTTCATATTGAAATATTATTTTCATCAATATATCTTTCAGAAGAAGTGTTCTTATCAGAAGCTGATAAAGCTATGTTGAAAAGATGGGCTGAAATGAAACATAAGAATGAGAAACCAATTTTACCCAAGCCTGAAGCTGGCAGTATGATTCAGACAACTACAGGAACAGCTGTACCACAAAATGAACCACCAACAGCTGACAGAACCACTGCTCAACAAGTGGTTCATGTCAATTCTAACAGTTCACCACCTGATCTGCTTCAGGGAAAATCTGGAAACTCTGGTCAGAATATTACAGTTACTCAGGGTGCCAGTCATGGTGGAATATTTATACCTAATTTCAACACTGCTGGCTCTGCAGCTCCCCAGGCAGTAGTCCTACCAGATGTCTTTCCAGCAAACCCACTTAATCAGTCTACACCATCTTTCCAACAACAGCCTACCCAATTTCCACACCAACAACAACCACCAAATACAACCCAGCCACCTGTCATACAGCCAGGCAGCCAGAACAACTATACAGATACTGCTTTTAATACTAGTGGCCAGTCTGATCTCAGCTTCACTGATTCCAGTTTCAACACTTCTGGTAATCAGTCAACACTGAGTTTTGAGTCCAATACAAGCTTTGGTAGTCTGAATGCTGAAGGCATAGATCTGGTTTCTCTGTCAAAAGACTTGCAATCTTCTATTAAGTGCACAATACCTTCTTCGCAAGCATCCTTCACCCCAACTCAAGGTGGATTTCAGTTTCAGCAAGATCAGCATGGAGCTAGTTACAGACCTCAGATGGATGTTATGAACAGAGAGCCAAGAGTTCCTGACATACAGCCAACAGATCTAAACTTTCCATCTCAAAGTTTTGATGAGAACATGGTGATATCATCACAGGCCATGCCACAGCAACCTAGTGGTTTCACCCAGAGCACTGCCTTCATTCATCAACAGCCATATAGCCATCCACTACCATCTCAACCTCCTGGATTTCATCAGACTGAGACAACTCAGTTCCCACCCGATATCACAAATCAAAATCAACATGAGACAATTCCTGATCTACTGAACTTCACCCCCACATCAGAGTATGGTATTTCTCCTCCCAAGGCTTTCCAACATGATAGTCCAGCATTTTATGATCAAATTCAGATGAATCAACAAGGATCTTCCAACAGCAACTCTCAACCACAAGGAGCATCAGTAAGTGGAGAACCAGTCTGGAACACATCTTCAGTATCATCAACATCATCTGGTTATAAAGCCAATTCACCAGGATTGAAAGTGGATTGCTCATCACCTGAAAGGAAGCCTTCTAATCAAACCAACACCCAGCTTCAACCTGACTTAATAGCTCTACTGTCTAAACAGATGTCTAAATCCTTACTGGATAACATCATGCCTCCATCTCTATCGCTGACTCCACGAGGAACAGGTGCTGGATATGGTGTGGGAATGGATATGGATGCTTTATTGGTTCAGGCACAAGCAACATCTGACAGGTATGTTTAAGATAAAGATCAGCCTGTTTCTCAAAAAATCTTGTAAGTTCAGCATTTTCAATGAACAATTCCACACTTACGACAATTTTTAATTGTAGGACTTTTTGAGAAACAGGCCCCAGTAACAGCAAAATAATTCTGTTAATTGAAATCTCATCCAAAGCATTGCAAAAAGAGAGAAATAGTATTATTAGTGGACACCTCCAAAGAGAAGTACCATAAGGTGATTCGCAAATACTGTACATATACCATACAACTGGGAATATAATGCACACTCCTTCTCTAGGCCTACAATAAATACAAAAAAAAAAAAACAGTAATGCAGATAAGATAGTTTAATAAGCTACATAAAGTACATAATTGGGTTTTGATAAAAAAAATTGAAGATTTGAAAAGTTTTAATTTTGTAGTGGTGGATTGGACAAAAACCAAAACATTCTGTGCCTCAAACTGAGCTTACAACAGTTCCTTTTGTTCACCTGATGGAAAAGCGTCTAGTCGTTCGGATGGGACAATAAACCGAGGCCCTGTGTGCTATTGGCTGTGCACGTTAAAGATCCCTCGACAGTTGGAAATCGAAAATAAGAGCAGGCTAATGCCGCTGTCCTGGCAAAATTTCCCTCATTGCACACTGCATGGCGTTTGCCCGTCCTCAATTAGCCCATATAGGTGCAAAAAGTAGGACGTAAAACTCCATTCATTTCATTTCATTTTTGTTGACCTGGTTTTTTTTTTCAAATTCACATCATTTATTTTTTCAGTGGTACTCAGAGTCCATTATCATCATCTTTATTGGCTGACTGGTTAGAAGTGACTGGTGGAAACCTGATAGCTGATATACAAGATCTCGAACAAGAGATGTCAACACAATCACCATTACCATTCCATGATCTTTAGAAAACTCTTTCTCTTCTTTATCTTTATAAAAAGACATTGTAAAGAGGTTTCTAAATCTTTTTGTGCATCTGGAACACTGGCATCAATTGGCATCATTCCAATTTTAAATCAGTCGTCAGTGGTTCCAACAATTTCACTTAACGAAGTTTCTGATGATGTCACACCGACAAAATGTGCTTGTATCACAGAAGACTTTCGTAAAATCAGAAAGCCTCTTTACAATCCAAAAAATACTTAATTATAATTACGAGGATGCAAGCAATGGTTAAATAAGTAAGATCGTATGTACCTATGCTAAAGGAACACGAATTGTGAGGCGAGTGGTCCATATGGCTAATGGGATAAATGATAAATTGTTAATGGAATAATTGTTAATATTTATTGTAAAATTTATTTATTTAAGGATTGAATGCAGATTTTTTTGCGTTCATTGGGTGATGAACGCAGAATTTTCACGTGTTAAATCGAATGAATGGCGAAGCCATTCATGTCAGGTTTAACACGTGAAAATTCGGCGTTCATCACCCAATGAACGCAAAAAAATCTGCATTCAATCCTTATATTTACATTCGGTAGAGTTCGGGTATCTTTTACCATATTTTAGTGTTAAAATTATAGCTTTAATGGCTATAATGTAGTTAAAATTGTAAGAAAATTGGGAACGAAATCGGCCACAGAAATCCTGTCAATTAACATGACGTCAAAATTTGGATGACGTCAAAAAGGGAGATCGTCAAGGCAGATCACTCAAATAGTCGACATTTACGATTTTATATTCATTGTTTGTCCAAAATGAGACTTTATTTCATATCAAATAAGTTCAAAATATCTTATTTTTAGATTTCTTACAGTACCCAGGCCGATTTTTGATCCATCCTTTGTCTGTCTTTAAAATAATGATGGTGTGTCTTCATACGCCGCAATCTACGTTGTCAGGGAAGATTTTGTTTAGCGACGTCACGGGAGATCACTCTAGAATTTTGCGTTCATCGGTAAATGAATGCAAAATTTTCACAAGGGTTCACTGTAGCGCGTGACAATAAAATGTAAATATATGTAAATATATGTAGATAAAAAAGGGTTGCGATTTATTCAATTTTCGGTCCACAGTCGCCATTGCAAGCTATATTTGATTCAATTTCATTTCTACTTTCTTTGTATGCAAGGTTTGATAATACAACGTGCGTAAAATGCAAAGTGACTAATGCAGAATGTAAAATGCATAATGCAAAGAGTAAAGTGTTAGCTGCATTCGTGTGGTATTTCATTGGATTTTTTTTAGTATGCTTATACATTTTGCATCAGTGTAAAAAAGTATATATATTGGGTGTCCCAATAAAAACGTCCACAAGTTTGACAGATTTACTTCAACATGTCCTTGTCAGACCCTGAAAATATGAGAGTCATCGAATAAAAATTGTACAAGTACTATCTCGAACAAAAATGCATGTAAAAAAAAATTCAATATCAAAGCAAATTACATTTTTCAGCCCGTGTTCATTGTGCCGTCACTACATCAATCACCAATATCAACAATTTTCCACCCTGAGATGCTCTCACGGATCTCATTAAAAGGTTTATTCTTCCAAAAAGCGCCTTTCAGTTCCTGTTAAGCCAGTTTGTCCCACTAGTGCCGGTAATGACCCCAGCCCTGTAGTATGGGATTCCTTTAAGGAACAGTTGTACTGCACTTCGGTTAGAGGGACACACTGACTGAACAGGAACTGAAAGGCAGGATGGTAGCTTCTTAAGAGATGGTATCTTTAGATGAGAACTGAATGGAGAAAAAGTTGATATGTATAGGATAATGACCGAGGACGAGTTTTTACTGAGTTATAAAGCGATAGTACTACGTCTTAGAATGAACAAAACAATTAAATTTTCAAACTTGGTCAATAGGAGTAGGCTATTAGATCGATGTGGTACAGGTTATCTCCCTTCAATCAATAAATAGCCTACCTGTACAACTATTTTGGAAAAAAAGACGAGCAAACGACAAGCAGTGTGTAATAAAAGTTTCCCGCCTTTTTTAAATCTTTAATTTGTCGTAAATTTAGCTTAGCTAAGTGTGCAATAGTAGTATTTTGAGTTATTGGAGCGTAAATATATCTTAAGATGTATTTTATAAGATGTCTACATATTAGAGGCCCCAGGACTTGGAAGTTCTTTCAGTTTATATTCTTATCCGTTACGGCCTCTAGGCTATACTCATATAAATAATTATATAGCCTAGCTACTATTATTACACACGTATGCACTACTTTCACTTCATGTTGGATGTGATAGCCACAGCTGTGACACAGTTATTTGCTCGACTGTACAGCTTTTTCAATATTATTCCTTCACAAATATATATAGGTCCCAAATTTCAGAAATATGTGTTACCAGGCTTCCTGAGAGCACCACTGTAATTGGTAACATTAACAAGGTTTTCAAGGAAGAGTGAGAGGGGGGGGGGCGGAGACCTAAGCCACTCGTATCAACTTCGGGGCTAGACTGCTGATTAAATTTTTCAGAGAGTGTCGTCTTCTTTCGCGGAAAAAAAACAACCAATGAAAATCAATCTCCGAACAAGAGCTGTCTTTTTCTGCCCATTTACCGGGCAAAATGGCCGCCAATCATGGCCAAGTCATTATATAGTCGAGTACAAGGCAGATATTAGCTGTTTAAGGCCTCATAATCAGTTAATAAAAGACAACATCAGCGAACAAGCAGGTATCTAAATTGACTAAATCATTCAGCCAAAAAAAAAGATTTCCAAACAACCAACGAACTTGGAAGAGATTGTTTGGAAAACTTTTATTTGGCTTATTAATTTAGATGCCTGCATGTTCACTGACCTGAAGTTCCAGGATTGAATCCCGAAAACACTGTCCTGGCAAACATTTCTCTTATTTTTACACACTGCTTGTCGTTTGCTCATCTTTTTTTGCAGAATAGTAATTGTGCATGCATTTATTGATTGAAGGGGGATAACCTGATATATTTTTCTAAATGTACCACATCAATCTAATCAGTATAAAAAGGTATATATAGTGGCGGTGGTTGAAAGTTTTCTAATTGTTCAACTGACTGGATATAGCTCTAGATAATAGACCCTCAGAAAAATTAAACAGGGCGCTTGATCAAAAATTGTATTTAATAAAAAGAAACACCCATGTTCCTGTGGTCATTATAGGTAGAGTGGTGCAACGAGCAACCCTGGGTCCTCTGGATACGATAGGTAGAGTGGCGCGAGCAACCCCTGTACGTCTGTATACCCCCACCCCCACTTTCCAACCACCTTCGTCCGTTTATCTTTGATAAACGAAGACAAGGAACGTTCTTTATTTTTAGATCTTTATGTTTATTATCAATACATCTTCACTATAGAGATTTTATTTTAAAGATCGACATCAATAGGACTTCATCAAAGGGCATCTTAACATATTTTCTCTGCTATTAAAACATCCAAATCCTCCTCGTCAAAATCGCCAATAGTTTCCAAATCACCCGGAATCTTGTTATATAGGTAACAGATGCGATCACCCCTGCCTAGGCCAGCCTCGAAAGTCTTGCATTCTTCCATCGCCGTACATTTAGCAATACAGTCCTTCCCGTCCATGTTTGGGGAGACGAAGATAGTAGGTAGTCTATATAGAAAGCATATACGGAAGTCTGGGTCCACTTTGCCGACTCTACATTCTTTCGTTGCTCTACACCAATCGGAGCATTCGGCTTGTTGGTTCATACCCGTGTTATAATTAATGATATGAACTGGAATGATTACCGATTTTGCTTTTTTATAGCAATCTGAAATAAAGAGATTGTTATTTTCAGTCAGGTCCATAGCCAGGCTAGCTGTTCAGCCAGGCGGGGGAGGGGGGGTATGGGGTGGGGGGGGGGGGGGGGTTTGGGGGGTATTGGGTGGGGGGTGTTGGCAAATAATATTTCTGGGGAAATTTTTTACTTTTTCTATAAACTGTATTATAACGTTGTAAATGTTTTGGCGACATAATAGAAGCAGGACTACACATCGATAACACATGAAATTATACACCTTATATTTAACTTAAGAATATCTTACATTAGATATGACGAGGAGGTGAATACGGATTTAATCCAGGGCCTCGTCTAAGGAATTGTTACTGGGCGGCAGTTAATTGAACAGGCGAATTTGAAAACTAGATCGCCGGAAATGCAATCAGTGAAACAGACATCAAATAGTCTCAATGAAATGCGGCGATATTTGATATTTTTTTGAAATTAAACACGGCGAAAAAAACAACAGAAGAATTATTCCGAAACATTTATTCACGACAACCAGAACATCATCATCGCCGTCATCACAAATCTAATGTTCAAATGTTCAGCTTAGAAATTATTTTCTGACGAAAAGAACTGCCTCACAAATTGTCTGTCTTGCTTCTAGTCCCGTTCTGCTCCTGTCCTGTATTGAAATTGGCGATTACTTTAAATAGAACAAGTTGTCGTGTGCACTTGCCGCCTAGTCACAGTGTTAGTCGAGGCACTGACTTAATCATCCGAGGTTGTTTACAGCCTGGCTCAAGTCGACCGATCGTAGGAGTGGCAGATTTGTTTCCATCGAACAATGTCTTTGTGACAAAAGTCTGCTTGGACTTCAATAGACTGTGAACATCCATGGGAGTTCGATTCATCGACGAGGACATGTGTATACATGTAATAGTTTCTCTGTCTTAAGGTGAGAAAAGACGAGTTCTGTTGTCCGAGATTTTCGATAGATCATGAATAAAAAAAGGAAACGAATCGTGTCCGCAGTCGTGTCCGGATCCGTACTCCGTTTTTACGACTGTTATGACGTCATTGATAGTAGATGGCGAACGATAAATATTTTAAATTACCTGGTAGTTCTAAGGAACTGGCCACTGGTAATGAACCAACATACAGCAAAACAACTGCCAACATCAAGCTAGAATAGACCACCATTTCGACAGAGTATCAGAGTTAAATGTATAGAACTGATTTGAGTGAGTTTATATAGAAAATAAGATAATTATGGCATGATATTATTGCATTGTAAAAGAGCTTGTAGTTATTATATTGCGTCAGCATTTTAATGTGGAACAATATACATTGTATTAAACAATAACTGTATATATGACAATCTTTCAATGGCATATTAGAAGCACAAGTTATAGATAAGTAAGACAATTTTATGGATGGATACTTCTAGAAAATTTATTAATAATAAAAATAATAAATAAAATAAAATAAAAATAATAAATTTTCTAGAAGTATCCATCCATAAAATTGTCTTACTTATGTATATATGACGCTATTATTATTCTAAATCTTGTTTAGAGTAAAGATACGGTGAAGATATCTGTTTAAACCAGCAACTTATCAGCCAGCAATGCAGAGACAAATGCATTGGTGAGATAGTGCGTTTGTGAGACTTGACGAGTTGAATATGAAGTACAAAATAAAAAATGCATGATGTTCACCCAAACTCACTAATCCGACACTTCCGATAATCTATTAATCAGTTTTACCGGAAGTGATATCATTGAAACCGGAAGTGGTGTAAAATTATTTGCATTTACCGGCGGTCTACATCATAAAAATTTCAAATCAATCCGTTAAAAATCAATAAAAATATCATACTTCGATAATTTACGGCAAGAAAAAGTATCAAACGAATTTCATATAAAATCATTTATTATTTGTTCTTTAATAAGAGAAATACGATGATGGAAATTCGAACAAAATCGGTTGATAAATATATTATCTACAGTCCATTTTATATTTGTTGCTACAAACATTCATGTTTCACAGAACGATTTCGTTTTACACTCACCAGTGATTTAGCCACAAGTTAGAAAACGTCATGAAATCTGTTTTTCGTACACAGGCCCGTAGCCTGCCAAGTACTTTTAGGGGGGCAAACGTCCAATCAAGGGGGGCAGTTTAGGTATCCACCCAAATACACCCCTACCCCCCTTTTATGGAAAACTTTGTTTTATTGCAATGCATTGTTACGCCATTACAGTGCCATCAATCTGTAGAGTTACTTCTACATTTATTGGTGCATTCGACAGCCTGGAAATGAAATTTTCTGAAGTTTGGGGACCCCTGGAAAATTTTAGATAATTTGACTCCTTGAAACGCGATATCCTGACATTTCCTGATATTTTCCAGCGAATTTAAGGTTCAAGATTATTTCTATAGGTTCAAAGGGTTCTTGTCTGAAAACATTTTGAGATTTAGACGCCAATTAAAGATATTTCCCGGAGAATTTAGGGTTTAAGCTTATATTTGAAGAAGTCTCTTCTAGAAATTTTTGAGAATTTGACTCTCTGAAACGCGATTTCCTGACATTTCCTGGTGTTAAGGTGTAGGCCTACTTGTGGAGGAACTGTGTGACTTAAACATAGCAAAATCGAAAAAAAGATATTTCCCAGCGAATTTAAGGTTCAAGATTATTGAAGGGTCTCTATAGGGTCAAAGAGATCATGTCTAAAAAAAAAGAAAGAAGAGAATTAGACGCGAATGTCAGACAGGGTCTGAGCTGCCAAGAACGCCAATTGGAAGCCTTGAAACACGATTCAAACAATATTACTCCCGAAAACGCGATTCCTGATGAATTTAAGGTTTAAGGGACTGTGGGACGAACACTGGAAAATGACTCAGTAAAATGAATTAATGTATCTTTTAAAAATAACACTTGAGATTTTTTTTTAGGGGGGCAAGATTTAAATTAGGGGGGGGGGGGGGAGGGGCAAAGCCCCCCCAAGCCCCCCTTGGCTACGGACCTGTTCGTACATGGTGCCAGTTTCGAGAAATAGGCACTGCCGTGGACGAAAAATGATAATAAATACGAAAACAAATCAGGGCGTACAAAATTATGTTCAAGTTTACAGACATTACTACTCTCAGGGTATGAAATAAGGATCAAGTATGGTAACCTAAAAACAGGTTGCGTCAATTCAACAAAAAATTTTTATCGTAACCTATAGGTTACGATGCGTCGTAATCGGGTTGTAAAAATTTCTATATGCAACCTATTTGGTCAATTATATTCTTTTCTCTCTGTCTGTCACGATGATGCCAACAAGAAAGAGTGGGTAGACCCACATTCAATAAAATGAATTTGAAACATTTCATTTTTTTAATTTAGCAACGGTAGCCATGCTTGTTTACATCTCGCGGAGTCTCGCGTCACGAGACTTTCAATAATTACAAAAAAGGAGAGGTCTACGATTAACATGGGATAATTAATAAACTTACCGTATTATAATTAGTTCGATTTTATAATTAGGGCTTTACGATTAAGATATTTGTCATAAAATTATCGAAATAGGTGTTCATGAGATCTCTGGTTAAACTGGACGGCACCAGGTTGATGTTATATTTATAAACGTCATTGACAATCACAATTTAGCAACTCCGATAAAATGAGGTCAACGTTATTCAATTAAAACAATTGAAATTGATTATTGCGAGGGGATATTTATTGAAATAAAAATACAGTTGATAGTAGCCTGTTGGCTTGGCAAATGAATACTAGGGCAGGGCAATAAAAAGTAATTTTTTTTTAAAGTAATTTTTATTAATACTGGTCCGTTTTGGTCGAGAACGAATATCCGTTCGCGTGTTTTGGACTTGTCGTAACCCATGCGTAACCTGAACGATCGTTCTCGAGTTATTTCGTACCCTGTACTCTGTTTGTATAGGTAAGTTATGTACAAGTTTACAGTTGTTACTACTCTATTTGTATAGGTAAGTTATGTACAAGTTTACAGTTGTTACTACTTTATTTGTATAGGTAAGTTATGTACAAGTTTACAGTTGTTACTACTCTATTTGTATAGGTAAGTTATGTACAAGTTTACAGTTGTTACTACTTTATTTGTATAGATAAATTATGTACAAGTTTACGGACGTGACTACTCTATTTGTATAGGTAAGTTATGTACAAGTTTGCAGTTGTTACTTCTTTATTTGTATAGGTTAGTTATGTACAAGTTACAGTTGTTACTACTTTATTTGTATAGGTAAATTATGTACAAGTTTACGGACGTGACTACTCTATTTGTATAGGTAAGTTATGTACAAGTTTACAGTTGTTACTACTTTATTTGTATAGGTAAATTATGTACAAGTTTACAGACCTTACTACTCTATTTGTATAGGTAAGTTATGTACAAGTTTACAGTTGTTACTCCTTTATTTGTATAGGTTAGTTATGAACAAGTTTACAGACATTAGTACTCTTTTTGTATATGTAAGTTATGTACTACTATATTTGCATAGGTAAGTTGTGTACAAGTTTACAGTTGTCACTACTCTGTTTGTATAGGTAAATTATGTACAAATTTACAGACGTTACTACTCTATTTGTATAGGTATGTTCTGTACAAGTTTACAATTGCTACTACTCTATTTGTATAGGTAAATTATGTACAAGTTTACAGACGTTACTACTCTATTTGTATAGGTTAGTTATGTACAAGTTTACAGTTGTTTCTACTTTATTTGTATAGGTAAATTATGTACAAGTTTACAGACCTTACTACTGTATTTGTATAGGTTAGTTATGTACAAGTTTACAGTTGTTACTACTCTATTTGTATAGGTAAGTTATGTACAAGTTTACAGACGTTACTACTCTATTTGTATAGGTAAGTTATGTACAAGTTTACAGTTGTTACTACTTTATTTGTATAGGTTAGTTATGAACAAGTTTACAGACATTAGTACTCTTTTTGTATATGTAAGTTATGTACTACTATATTTGCATAGGTAAGTTGTGTACAAGTTTACAGTTGTCACTACTCTGTTTGTATAGGTAAATTATGTACAAGTTTACAGACGTTACTACTCTATTTGTATAGGTATGTTCTGTACAAGTTTACAATTGCTACTACTCTATTTGTATAGGTAAGTTATGTACAAGTTTACAGTTATTACTACTTTATTTGTATAGGTAAATTATGTACAAGTTTTCAGACATTGGTACCTTTTCTGTATATGTAAGTTATGTACAAGTTTACAGACCTTACTACTGTATTTGTATAGGTAAGTTATGTACAAGTTTACAGTTATTACTACTTTATGTGTATAGGTAAATTATGTACAAGTTTTCAGAAATTGGTACCTTTTCTGTATATGTAAGTTATGTACAAGTTTACAGACCTTACTAAACTTTATTTGTATAGGTAAATTATGTACAAGTTTACAGACCTTACTACTGTATTTGTATAGGTAAATTATGTACAAGTTTTCAGACATTGGTACCTTTTCTGTATAATGTGTAAGTTATGTACAAGTTTACAGACCTTACTACTGTATTTGTATAGGTTAGTTATGTACCAGTTTATTATATTGGTTTGAAAAGCGTATATTAAAATTATATATTAATTCCTTTATTATCTAAGCATTCAATGACCTGACTATCTTTCTCGCAACTGTTACAAAATGCATAAGTACATAACTTACATATACAAAAAGAGTACTAATGTCTGTAAACTTGTTCATAACTAACCTATACAAATAAAGTAGTAACAACTGTAAACTTGTACATAACTTACCTATACAAATAGAGTAGTAACGTCTGTAAACTTGTACATAACTTACCTATACAAATAGAGTAGTAACAACTGTAAACTTGTACATAACTAACCTATACAAATACAGTAGTAAGGTCTGTAAACTTGTACATAATTTACCTATACAAATAAAGTAGAAACAACTGTAAACTTGTACATAACTAACCTATACAAATAGAGTAGTAACGTCTGTAAACTTGTACATAATTTACCTATACAAATAGAGTAGTAGCAATTGTAAACTTGTACAGAACATACCTATACAAATAGAGTAGTAACGTCTGTAAATTTGTACATAATTTATCTATACAAATAAAGTAGTAACAACTGTAAACTTGTACATAACTTACCTATACAAATAGAGTAGTAACAACTGTAAACTTGTACATAACTTACCTATACAAATAAAGTAGTAACAACTGTAAACTTGTACATAACTTACCTATACAAATAGAGTAGTAACAACTGTAAACTTGTACATAACTTAATTTACCTATACAAACAGAGTAGTGACAACTGTAAACTTGTACACAACTTACCTATGCAAATATAGTAGTACATAACTTACATATACAAAAAGAGTACTAATGTCTGTAAACTTGTTCATAACTAACCTATACAAATAAAGGAGTAACAACTGTAAACTTGTACATAACTTACCTATACAAATAGAGTAGTAAGGTCTGTAAACTTGTACATAATTTACCTATACAAATAAAGTAGTAACAACTGTAAACTTGTACATAACTTACCTATACAAATAGAGTAGTCACGTCCGTAAACTTGTACATAATTTACCTATACAAATAAAGTAGTAACAACTGTAACTTGTACATAACTAACCTATACAAATAAAGAAGTAACAACTGCAAACTTGTACATAACTTACCTATACAAATAGAGTAGTCACGTCCGTAAACTTGTACATAATTTATCTATACAAATAAAGTAGTAACAACTGTAAACTTGTACATAACTTACCTATACAAATAGAGTAGTAACAACTGTAAACTTGTACATAACTTACCTATACAAATAAAGTAGTAACAACTGTAAACTTGTACATAACTTACCTATACAAATAGAGTAGTAACAACTGTAAACTTGTACATAACTTACCTATACAAACAGAGTACAGGGTACGAAATAACTCGAGAACGATCGTTCAGGTTACGCATGGGTTACGACAAGTCCAAAACACGCGAACGGATATTCGTTCTCGACCAAAACGGACCAGTATTAATAAAAATTACTTTAAAAAAAAATTACTTTTTATTGCCCTGCCCTAGTATTCATTTGCCAAGCCAACAGGCTACTATCAACTGTATTTTTATTTCAATAAATATCCCCTCGCAATAATCAATTTCAATTGTTTTAATTGAATAACGTTGACCTCATTTTATCGGAGTTGCTAAATTGTGATTGTCAATGACGTTTATAAATATAACATCAACCTGGTGCCGTCCAGTTTAACCAGAGATCTCATGAACACCTATTTCGATAATTTTATGACAAATATCTTAATCGTAAAGCCCTAATTATAAAATCGAACTAATTATAATACGGTAAGTTTATTAATTATCCCATGTTAATCGTAGACCTCTCCTTTTTTGTAATTATTGAAAGTCTCGTGACGCGAGACTCCGCGAGATGTAAACAAGCATGGCTACCGTTGCTAAATTAAAAAAATGAAATGTTTCAAATTCATTTTATTGAATGTGGGTCTACCCACTCTTTCTTGTTGGCATCATCGTGACAGACAGAGAGAAAAGAATATAATTGACCAAATAGGTTGCATATAGAAATTTTTACAACCCGATTACGACGCATCGTAACCTATAGGTTACGATAAAAATTTTTTGTTGAATTGACGCAACCTGTTTTTAGGTTACCATACTTGATCCTTATTTCATACCCTGACGGTTATCAGAATCTTGCTTTTCAATCCTATCTGACAGATATGAATCACATGAAGATATGATAAACACCCCCTTATAGTCTTAACGGGCCAACCATATGTAGTGTCTAAACGGCAAACCCACCTTAGTGTCTAAACGGTCAACCCACCTTTGTATCTAAATGGTCCCCCACCTAAGTGTCTAAACAACGAACCCACCTTAGTCATTAGTGTCTAAACGGCCACCCCCCCCCCCCCCCTTTAGAGTCTAAACGGGCCAACCACTCGTAGAGTCTAAACGCGCCAACCCACCTTAAGGTCTAATAACGGCAAACCCACCTTAGTGTCTAAACAACAAATCCACCTTAGTGTCTAAACAACAAATCCACCTTAGTGTCTAAACAACAAACCCACCTTAGTGTCTAAACGGCCACCCACCTAAGTGTCTAAACACCAAACCCACCTTAGTGTATAAACGGCCAACCAACCTTAGTGTCTAAACGGCCAACCCACCTAAGTGTCTAAACAACAAACCTACCTTGATGTCTAAACGGCCATCCCCCTTAGAGTCTAAACAATGAACCCATCTTAGTGTCTAAACGGGCCAACCACTGTAGGGTCTAAATGGTAAACCCACCTTAGTGTCTAAACGGCCAATCCACCTTTGTATCGAAACGGTCACCTACTAAGTGTCAAACCCACCTTAGAATCTAAACGGGCCAACCTACTTTAAGGTCTAAACGGCAAACCCACCTTAGTATCTAAACGACCAACCCACCTTAGTGTTTAAACGGCCAACCCACCTTAGTGTCTAAACGGTCAACCCACCTTAGTGTTTAAACGACCAACCCACCTTAGTGTCTAAACGGTAAACCCACCTTAGTGTTTAAACGACCAACCCACCTTAGTATCTAAACGGCCACCCACCTAAGTGTCTAAACAACAAACCCATCTAAGTGTCTAAACGACCAATCCACCTTTGAATCTAAATGGTCACCCACCTAAGTGTCTAAACAACAAACCCACCTTAGTGTCTAAGCGGCCACCCCCCTTAGAGTCTAAACGGGCCAACCACTCGTAGGGTCGAAACGGTAAACCCACCTTAGTGTCTAAACGGGCAACCCACCTTTGTCTAAACGCCAAACCCACCTTTGTATCTAAACGGCCACCCACCTAAGTGTCTAAACACCAAACCCACCTTAGTGTCTAAACGACCACCCCCTTAGTGTCTAAACACCAAACCTACCTTAGTGTTTAAACGGCCAACCCACCTTAGTGTCTAAACGACCACCCACCTAAGTGTCTAAACAACAAACCCACTTTAGTGTCTAAACAACAAACCCACCTTAGTGTCTAAACGGCCACCCACCTTAGTGTCTAAACAACAAATCCACCTTAGTGTCTAAACAACAAACCCACCTTAGTGTCTAAACGACCACCCACCTAAGTGTCTAAACACCAAACCCACCTTAGTGTTTAAACGGCCAACCCACCTTAGTGTCTAAACGGCCAACCAACCTTAGTGTCTAAACGACCACCCACCTAAGTGTCTAAACAACAAACCCACCTTAGTGTCTAAACGGCCACCCCCTTAGTGTCTAAACAACAAATCCACCTTAGTGTCTAAACAACAAATCCACCTTAGTGTCTAAACAACAAACCCACCTTAGTGTCTCAACGGCCACCCACCTAAGTGTCTAAACAACAAACCCACCTTAGTGTCTAAACGGCCACCCACCTTAGTGTCTAAACAACAAATCCACCTTAGTGTAACCCTACATACAATGATTTAAGATACACTCATTTAGAGCAGAGAATTTTTGATACATTAACCGGTTCGATTTTTTTCTGTACCATTAATAGAACTCTATCTGCGATGAACAATAGGTTTTGGTTATAAGTGTTAGGGCTTGAAAGCCAACACAGGGTCATTTCTCCAAAACACTTGACCGTGGCATCTTATTCACCCAACAGACATCCATACGATTGTCTACCGACTGCGTCAATCCATTGAAACAAAAGGGGGGAATTTTGAAAAGCTTAAAGTCCAAACAAAAAACAAGCCAAGGCATTAAGGTCGGTGCCACGCACAGTGCTGTACTCAGCTCTAGTTTGCTCTGATATTAAATTTTTTGACATGCTATTTTGTTCGGAACAGTACTTGTACAATTTTATTCACTGACTCTCATCAGGGTCTGACAAGGACATGTTAAAATAAATCTGTGAGAATTTTGAAAGAGATCGGTTCCCCAACAGCTGATATACTTGCCTTTAAACTAGGGGACGTTTTAATTACCTATTTACCTTACGATATATACCTATGCTACAGGAACATGCATTGTGAGAATGCCGTAGTGGGATAAATGCTAAATTGTTAATGAAATAATTGTAAAATGTAGTTATATGTAAATACATGTATATAATGTAGATAAAAAAACGGGTAACAACTTATCATTCTGTAACCGTTCGGCTATTTCCGTAAAAATTTCCGTACTGCAATCTAAAAACAATACAATACGATCACGGTGGGCCGTATGACAATTTATTAAACGATAATTTGCGGTCCACAGTCGCCATTGCAAGTTCATTTTTACTCTCTTTGTATATGAAAAATAACTATTTTGATATTGCCTTTAAGCATGCAAAATCTCATTGATATAGAACAGTGTCAGTTCCTAAGAGGTTATATATAATTATATAATATAATAAGCTTATAATTAATATTGATATTTTTATTGTTCATCGTAAACAAATATTGCTTGAAGCAAGATACACACGAGCAAATGGTGGTGTATGGTGGCCTATCGCATTCATTCGATATATTAATGAAAACTAAAGAGTAAATTTTAAAAAGTAAAACAAAAACAAAATACATTTGAGAGATAAAAATAAATTACATTATCAAATCAAAATCAAATGAAAGTAAAATGCTAACTCAGAATTAATTTTGATTTAAGAATAAAAACAACTCTATTATTAAAAATGAAATTAAAATGAATTCTAAAAAAAAAAAACGAAAATGAAATTCAAAATAAAAGAACAAACTGAAATCAAAATAATTCATCGGCCTATCGCTGTCACTCACAAAAAAATCTCAGCTAGTGAAAAAACAAAACAAATCATCGGCCTATCGCTGTCAAACGCATAAAAACGACTCTAGCTACCGTCTGGATAACCAAACGTTTTCTCGGGAGGATAACTCTGGCGCTTCAATGTTTATTCCTGTAGGTTACTCTAGTCACGATGTCTTGGAGAAACGATTTTAAGTTAAACTCTGACATGGATACATATGTTCTACAAGGTATGAAGCGGAAAGAAATGTTAGATTATGTAAAGCGTGATTTTCCTGATTATGCTTGGAGCATGTCATCTTTGGACAGACGTCTAAGATATTTTGATATTTCCTACACAGACAAGGAAGTAACACTGTCAGATACTGTTTAGTGTTTTGCATGCTGTGGCTGATGAGTTGGATGGTCCTGGATCCTTGCTTGGCTACAGAGCAATGCACAAACAAATAAGAATACAACATAATTGGGTTTTTTTTCGAGTGGACCCAACTGGGTTCATGCAGTTGATGGCCATAACCAGGGTTTCCAAAATACCCGGGTCTTGGAGATTACCGAGTCCGAGTCCGGGTTCGAGTCTGGCCCTTGGACCCGGGTCTGACTCGAATCGAGTCCTTCGATATTGGTCCCTCACAGAATACATAGATATTCAGAGCTGAAAGCACGAAGGAAAGCAGCATTGTTATCTTACAAAAATTTAAGATTGAGAATTACCAAACTTATACATTTTACGTTTTATTGAAAGGGACAGTCTGAATTTTTTCTTGGTCAAAATTATTTTTTGCTCAAGGTTAGGAAAACTATACATCATAAGCTAGACACATGTGCCGGACATGAAAGTTTAAACTAAATAAATCCAGCCGTTAACGCTAAAAACATGCTAAAATATTTAAAAACCTTACGTACGGTTTTTAAGTTCGTTACGCTTTTTGAACGCTGTTAGAATACTACTAAGTGGATTTGAGTCAGATAAACGTCTAATTGTAGAGAAATATGTATCTCCGATATATTCCAAAAGTTTCATCTAAAAATATTTAGCAATTATTGAGACAAACACCAAAACAAGGTCAACCTGCTTAATTAACCCTTCAAAACAAATTCAGTTTGATCAAGAAGATACAGAGATACAATAAGCATGCTTTAGAATTACTTTCAGGTAATATTTGTGACGTTTTTGTTACTAAAAACTTTTTTCAAAAAAGCAGAATGACCCTCTAACATTCTGTATACATTTTATATTCCAACCAGGCAATGTCTTTTCGAAATTTTGCAATTGTTTTTGTTTAAGGGATTGTAAAGAGGTTTTTAAACTGTGTATATGTATTGGATATACATGTACAGTCATGTACTGATAACATCAATTTGCGCCATTCCAATTTTCATTCCGACGTCTGTGGTTCCACTAAAAGTAACGTTTTATGACGTGACTGACAGTGATCTGCACATTTGATATCAATAGTAGCTAAAAGGAATTCATAATTCATAACCTCAGTTGTCCCAAACACAAATTTATGTTTATAAGCGTCAATGAAGGAAACACCAAACTCCCTAAAATTGGTACTGACGATTTCGATGGTTTTATCGGCATTGATGCTCCCACTACCATTGGCTCTTGCCATGCCGAGGTTCCACCCCTCTGTCTCTGTGTGCTATAGTGATGTAGCGTCTGACTTACTGTGGGGGAATCTGGACACCAAGAAAGCCAAACGAATAGTGGAAAGCGTGAACACAACTTGCACATCCCAGTGATTTGAGTTAACCATTTGCAGCATTTGCTAGTAAGTTAGACATGAACAACAAACGAATAACTATGACAAAATGCCATATACGTATTCGATTTTGGACCCGGGTCCAGACCCGATTCCTTGACCGAGTCCGAGTCCGACCAAAATACCGAGTACCCGGGTCTTCGAGTCCGGGTCCGGACTCGATTGGAAACCCTGGCCATAACAAACTCATGGGGTACCAGTACCACACTTTTCCTCTTGCAGTATATGGCTGTATTGATACATGCAGTCGCAAGTTGTTATGGTTGAAAGTTTGGACATCAAATAGCGATCCTAGTTTGATAGGTCGATGGTACATGGAGTATTTAGTAGAGCACAAAATGATGCCTACATACCTACGCATGGATCGAGGGACAGAAACTGGTGTAATGTCCACAATCCATGCATATCTACATAGTCACCATGTTATGGATGTTTGTCCAGAAGACACTGTAATATATGGTCCATCAACGTCCAATCAGGTGAATTTTATTAATAAGTAACACACCTTATCACATATTTATATATTTCATGCAATCTAACTATAGAGAACTGACAGTGTTCCAAGTAATTTACTATATGGTGTGATCAACAATGTAACAATCTTATATCTGTATATAAATAGCAGAAGGTTGCAACATTGTTAGCCAAGTTTGACCGAGTGGTCAGGCCCGTAGGAAGCAATTTCATATTGGGGGGGGCAAAATGTACAAAAACTCATTCTCAAGGGGGTTGTGCAGAATTCAAAGCTGTGCCTGCCTATATAAAGCAATTTTACTTTCACTGGCCCTAACAACATACCAGTAATTTGTTGTTATATCATAAAAAAAAACAAAAAAAAATTGTATTGCTTCAAGCATTAATGTCAAAATTATTGGGGGGGCAGATGGATTTTTTACTTACAATAATAATTTGTGAGTGACAGCGATAGGCCGATGAATTTATTGATTTCAGTTTGTACTTTTATTCTGAATTTCATTTCAGAATTCATTTTGATTATGATTTGTGTTTATTTTGAAATGGAAATTAATTTAAAGTTTGCATTTTATTTTCAAATGATTTTGATTTTGATTTGATGTTGCAATTTTTTTTTCATTTCTCAAATGGTTTTTGTTTTTGTTTCAATTTTACGTGTTTTTTTTTAATTTGTAGTTAATGAATGCGATAGGCCACCATAGTGGTGGTTATGTTTGAGAGTATGGTTCTCGATCAGGGTGTAAAAGTCTGATGACCTTGAATAAGTCATCTTCACTCATAATTCCAGTCCACCCAGCTGTAAATGGGAACGGATTATCCGGAAAAGATCAGCTGGGAGAAGGAATCCGCACGCAACCCAAGTTGTTATCCTTGTAAAATATTTCTTTCTTTTCATTCTGAATATGATAATTTAAGGATCTGTGTATATGATGCAACCCGAATGATTTTTTTAAAGGGGAATGTTCAGCATTTTTTAGGGTCGATTTGGGCCTTCAATATATGCAAATAGCCTTAAGGAGTACTACTAATGCACGAAAATCATATAATTCCTTCTATTATATCCTTACCTTAACATTTATCCTTCATTTTCTGTATTTGTGTTTTCTATAAAACGCATAGTCTTACTAAACGGCGAGTCGTAATTTTGACTTTCAAACGCCGATATTTATGGGTACACGTGACAATGGCAATGACCCAGATTAATTTCAAAGGTAAAACAAAAAAATATTCAGTATTTGGAAAGTGTTTTACTCTGAGTTAGATGTAAAATGAACTTTGCAAATATGCAAGATATGTTATGTTGAAATTGGAAGTAGGCCTAAACTTAGATTTTTATTCTCTTTGAAAACTGTCAAATTCTATGTTGAATTTTGTGGTCTGTATTCACACTCAATTTATCGTTAAAAATACCCGATTGGCAAAAAATTAAATCAACAGCCCTGGTTTGAGGGCTTAAATTTCAAAGGAGAGTTGTGAACATGGGCTTGGTGTGAGACAGGACCGTATCACTCGTGGTATTGAGCCTAATTCTGACCCATGTAAAATAAAGAGTTTATAATTATTATTATTAACAATATTACGGATTAGATTAGTTAAAATATTTCAGATTCTGAGACTAAAAGGTTTTTGGTCTAACAGTTAGTGAACATTTCCCTTTGAATGCAAATGTCTAATCGGTTAAACGCTATAGGAATCTGGATAATCTTCAGATGACTCTAAATTAAATGTCTTTTAAAATGCATTATTAACGTTCTTATACAGTGACAGTGAATAATTCAAATACAGTAATGCTCCATTCACAAAATACGTCGCTATACATACCACACAAACGTCTTTTAAAATAACAAATAACCACCCGATGCAACCAAAGTTAGCCTCTTTATTAGGAGTTAAGTTAGTGAGGTTAGGCGTGTTCATTAGTCTCCATATTATCATAGGATCATAGGTATGATAATACAGCCCTGTTCAAGCGCTAACTTTAACACCAATGCCTTGACATGGATATACATTGACCAATCAACGACCGAATTGGCAACCTGTAAGGATTATTACGTCCAATCAGATTGTTTTATTTTCGATAAATTTAAAAACAAAAACGATTTTTTTTTTTACATTCTCCACAATTTTTAGGCTTTTTTGAGTGATTTGCCCTCATATCCCGGCTTGTGGCATATTTTTTTCACTTTATTGTTCATTTTGGCCAAAACTTTACATGAAGGCCAAGGTCACAGGGCATTTCGGTCCACTGGCATTAGGCTTTACAATCTGGACGTTTAGGACTAGGGCCTATATAATTAAAACTCAAAAAGGCTTTGACAACAAGACCAATATGTGTTTTTAGTTTGTCCCTCATTGGAATTAATATGCCTAGTTCTTGGGCTAGGTTACCGGAGAAAAAAATTGATAAACCCCAGAAAATGCGCCTGGATAACGCAGACTAGAAATTGAGCGATCCATGACCATATTATCATCGATCAAGGCATTGTAACCTATTCGATGTGAAGATTCCTGACTAAGGTACGTTATGTTTCATTTGATTAACTTCAACTTATTTGTAAATACACTGTGAATTGAAGATAAAGCATGCACGATTCTGTGTACTTTTAGTTTAGTAGTCAGTAGGTCAAATAACAGTAAACTTCCATTGCCATTGTATTGGTCATACATATTCAGTTCTCTGTTTGTTTCTCCATAGATAGGCCTATTGTATTTGTTTTTAAATTTTATTGGCAAGCTTGTTATAATATGGACTACATTGTGAACACCCCTGTCTGTTTGTATTTCTCTCCAATTCCAATGAAACTTTGTTTGTTTTTAATTTTTAAACATTTAAGGGGAAAATTATTAAATTATTAAGCTTAGGGCCTATAGCTTTCACAAAAACTAGAAGAATAAAAATCTTTAAAGGCAAAACAATTATGTTTAGCAAAATCCCATTCAAACATGATAAAACGAGAGTATTAGTTGAATACTAAAAGAGTAACTTACCATCAGGTGTTTCGAAAACAGACAGTAACACTAGCCTACTTACTGTAGGCCTAGGCCTATGTCAACATTATGATATAAAATCAGATCAATTTATGCCTGACTTAACAAATCAGTCAAGATGCAGATTTGTTATATTATAAACTCCATAAAATTTCTTTAAGTCTATTTGTCAACTAGAAATGCACGAAACATTTATCTTTCATTCACTGCCCTGTAGGCCTAGGTATGGCAGATTATTTTACGAGTCGTAATTTTTACTTTCAAACACTGGTACTAACTCTGGAAACAGTGATATGAAAATTTTAAGGGATATTCGCTATATTCAGATAGGGTTAAATTTTGATTATCAAATCACTAAAATGATTTTATATTAGACCTTATCAACAAGACATACAATTACTGGCTAGCCTAATTTTAAGGAAAATTGGAGATCTGTGAAAATAGAAAGGGATTTTTTATGGGGTAAGGTAAGCTTATATCAGAAGGGATGTTTTAATATCTATATAGTACAGGTGCTTCTGAAGACTGTTTACATAGCTTCAAGGACCAAATCAACCCTTAAAATGCTGAACATTCACCTTAGACACCATGGAGGGAGGGGGGGGGGGGGGGGTACTTAGTTGAAGATCCAATAATAATTTATTTTGTTGTTTAGAAAGAATTTGTGCAGAATAATAATACGCCCACTTTTCTAGTGGCAGCCAATTCATCCGGAAGGTTGAAAATCGGTCAGATGTAAATCAGAGTCTGAAAACTGGATTTAAATCTTCAATACCTGAATATGATTTGGAATGCACCAATTCAATGCCGTTCTTTCTTTTTTTCCTAGGTTAAAGCATGTGTCTGAGGCACATCGCAACATACTTAGACTCTAAAAACAATCCCCCCTAATATTCTTGACAAATCCACACCCTTGTTAAATACTATTGATATTCATAAACAAATATTACAAGTAATACTACTCTCTTTGAACACCTTGAGTTCTGAATTATCTGTTATTTCAATTATCTTGCACTAATTAATATAACAATGAACCAGTGCATTTATTTATTTCCTAACTTATAACAATAAAATAAAAATTGTCTAATGAATGTGACAGATAACAGTTTTATTTGTATTTTTTTTACAAAACTTGGTATGCTTTATGACAATTTATGTGTATGATGAAATCTCAAATGAGTTTGATTTGTACCACAAACATTCAATGAAAGAAAATACGTATGCAAGTGAAATATAGCCCTTTTTTTATATTTACAGAGACTAGAGCAAGATACCTCCATGAAAATATTACTGGGAAATCTTCAAATGGCATGACTTCATCATGAAAGAATTGCAAAAGTTAAATAAAGGTAACATTGCTTTGTCTTGTTTTCAATACATGAAATGTACTGCTCATAGTGAATATTATGTCATTACCAAGGTGGCTTTGTAATATGTATAGTTTATGACATCACTGAAGACCTCATGGATAGTGTGAAAAAAAAAGCTTGTAAACTGCTTTTCCCCTTCTGTTAATGAGTAGAAGGAGGTGATTTCACTGCATTAATGTGTTCATAGGGTCTATTACTTTTCTGTTTGTTAATATATGGCTGTATTGCTGTCAGTATATATGCATTTTCTCAGGATTGATTTGGTTTTTGATTACTGGTACGTAAATAGTCCTATTGTACAGAATATTGTTTCAACAGTCAGTGATTCTAATTTAGACATATTCATCAGTGTTACAGTGTTTGAGTAAGAGTAAAATTATGGGGGTAAAATATCCCATCATTTTATTTAAAGTAAAATATGAAGCAAAGCATAATTGAAATTGGCATCAATTCTTAGTACAGAAGAATACATGCAAAAACATAACACCCTGACATACACAATTTAAAATGAAGAAATAAAATACAAGATAATAATGGTATGTCCTAAAATGCTCAATAAGATAAGTGAAAAAAAGTGATAAGCATAATATAGAAGCACAAAGCAGGCTTGTTGATGGTGTTGACAAGAATGAAAGTGTTGCTTCAAAAAAAACAAAGATGATTGTAGTAAAAAAAAATAATTAACATTTAATGAATTTTATATTTTAGAGAGAATAGGAAAAGATTTTGATATGGCAGAGAGAGAATATGATATGTTATCAAAACATTTTGTGTTTTCAAAAGATTAAATTAAGGTAAAATTACTATGTACAGTTATTGACGTTGTTGTATCTTTTTTATGTTCGAAAAGTTATTGTTGTTTTATATTAACAGTAATCTACATTTTCTTACTTTTCGATTGCTCTTTTGCTGAAATCCAAATATTTGAACAATTTTTGCATACTAGCTGTCCAGATTAGTATAATGCTGTCATAAGATAAATCTTATTTCAATTTAAACCAAATTAATTTTTGTTTTATCACAGGCAAAGAGAAATAACAACATGGCAAAGTCTTTTTGGAGAAAATATGTGATTATGATAAGATTTAAAAGTACAGAGGTAAGTTTGGTTGGTTCTGTGATAAAAAAAAAAGTTAGGTAGTTCACCTCTATATAAGTATCTCAAAACATTAAAAAGTCAATAGTTTTGACCATAGATTAAATTTAAGTAACAATCATAAAATTCATTAGGCCATGATTATTTGATCACAGTCCAGTCGGTATGTGCTGGTCACAAGAACATATTCCATTGTGATTCTTATAAATTTTATGCAAGGTATTTACTTATATTTATACCTACTGCTTGTCATAGGAAGACAAACTCATCAAAACAAAATTTTTTGTCAGGTCAAACTACTATTTCATTGGCCATTGTATTGTCATGATAATTTTTTTTAATCAAGTAACTGGAATATGTTTACAAAATTTTATCCTCTAACCATGTTACTGTTAAAAATTTACCTTTTGAGTTCAATCAATTAAATTGTGACCAAATTGCTGTAATCACAATATGTATTACTGTCATAAATTTATGACGAAATTACTGTGATCAATATACTTGGGATCAAATAAGTGATTACTGTATTAGATTACTAATTACTGTTATCATGTTTTAATATACTTGTGACCAAATGACTATGGTCAATTTCCTTTTGGGCCAAATTATTGTGATGAATTCCCTTCATGACCTTATTACCATGCATTCCCTAGATTTTCTTTGTAACGAAAATATTGCAATAAACTTACTCTGTGACCAAATTACTGTAAAAAAAATATTTTGTGATCAATTTGCTGTGATAAATTCATGTTGTGATCAAATTATTGTGATAAATTCACTTTGTAACCAAATTATTGTGACAAATTTACTTTGTGACCACATTATTGTGATAAATTTACTTTGTGACCAGATTTGTTTAGTCAGGCATGAATTGATCTCGTTGCACCTCATGATTTTGACCTTTATAGTAGTGGCGGGTGTTGCGCGCGAAGACCATGCTTACTCTTTTCGAAACACCTGATGGTACTTCTTGTATAGGAAGTCCTCTACTATATAATAATTGCACCTGATTTTGTCATGCTCTGGACGAGATTTTTGATTAACGAAATTGTTTTGCTTGTACGGATTTTTATTATTACACTGATAAATCTACTTTGTGACTAAATTACTGTGATAAATCTACTTTGTGACCAAATTATTGTGATAAATTTATTTTGTGACCAAATGTGATCAATTGAATTTGACCAAACTACTGAATAGATTAATATCAATGATTTTTTTTTTCTCCAGAAAACGTCCTATTGGAGATAGTTGATGATGAATTGTGACAGCTGTTCAAAGTCTACAGAGACAGAAGAATTTGATTTAAAATATAGTATATTATAAATACTAAATTGTATCAATTAAATTTGAAGAATATAAAGAATTAAACCTTAAATGATTTTTATACGCCCACATGAAATGTGGAGCGTATATTGTCGTCACCCATATCCGTCCGTCGGTCCGTCCGTCCGTCCGTCCGTCCGTCCACAATTGCTCGTAAACACTCTACAGGTCACAATTCTTGACGGATTTTGACGAAACTTAATGGTAATGTTTATTACCGCCCAAGGATGAACCCTATTGAAAATCAGCAAAATCGGAAAATATTTACTATGAACTATTGCCCTTGTTTTTTTTTAAAAAACGCGTTCGATTTTTGGCTCGTAAACACTCTACAGGTCACAATTCTTGACAGATTTTGACGAAACTTGATGTTAATGTTTATTACCGCCCAAGGATGAACCCTATTGAAAATCGGCAAAATCGGAAAATATTTACTATGAATTATTGCCCTTGTTCTTAAAAACGTGTTCCATTTTTGGCTCGTAAACACTCTACAGGTCACAATTCTTGACGGATTTTGATGAAACTTAATGGTAATGTTTATTACTGCCCAAGGATGAACCCTATTGAAAATCAGCAAAATCGGAAAATATTTACTATGAATTATTGCCCTTGTTCTTAAAAACGTGTTCGATTTTTGGCTCGTAAACACTCTACAGGTCACAATTCTTGACGGATTTTGACGAAACTTAATGTTAATGTTTTTTACCGCCCAAGGATGAACCCTATTGAAAATCAGCAAAATGGGAAAATATAATTTATTAAGAATTATTGCCCTTGTTCTTAAAAACGCGTTCGATTTTTGGCTCGTAAACACTCTACAGGTCACAATTCTTGACGGATTTTGACGAAACTTAATGTTAAGGTTTATTACCGCCCAAGGATAAACCCTATTGAAAATCTGCAAATTTGGAAAATATTTATTATGAATTATTGCCCTTGTTCTTAAAAACGCGTTCGATTTTTGGCTCGTAAACACTCTACAGGTCACAATTCTTGACGGATTTTGACGAAACTTAATGTTAATGTTTATTACCGCCCAAGGATAAACCCTATTGAAAATCTGCAAAATTGGAAAATATTTACTATGAATTATTGCCCTTGTTCTTAAAAATGCGTTTGATTTTTGGCTCGTAAACACTCTACAGGTCACAATTCTTGACGGATTTTGACGAAACTTAATGTTAATGTTTATTACCGCCCAAGGATGAACCCTATTGAAAATCAGCAAAATCGGAAAATATGTACTATGAATTATTGCCCTTGTTCTTAAAAACGCGTTCGATTTTTGGCTTGTAAACACTCTACAGGTCACAATTCTTGACAGATTTTGATGAAACTTAATGGTAATGTTTATTACCTCCCAAGGATGAACCCTATTGAAAATCAGCAAACTCGGAAAATATTTACTGTGAATTATTGCCCTTGTTCTTAAAAACACATTGGAATTTTGGCTTGTAAACACTCTACAGGTCACAATTCTTGACAGATTTTGACGAAACTTATGGGTAATGTTTATTACTGCCCAAGGATGAACCCTATTAAAAATCAGCAAAATCGGAAAATATTTACTATGAATTATTGCCCTTGTTCTTAAAAATGTGTTCGATTTTTGGCTTGTAAACACTCTACAGGTCACAATTCTTGACGGATTTTGACAAAACTCAAGGGTAATGTTTATTACCACCCAAGGATGAACCCTATTGAAAATCAGCAAAATCGGAAAATATGTACTATGAATTATTGCCCTTGTTCTTAAAAACGCGTTTGATTTTTGGCTTGTAAACACTATACAAGTCACAAGTCATTATAGATTTTGTCGAAACTTACTGATGATGTTTATAACCACTCAAGGATGAACCCTATTAAAAATCAGCAAAATTGAAAATATTTACTATGAATTATTGCCCTTGTTCTTGAAAACGCGTTCGATTTTTGGCCATAATTCGTTACAGATTTTTATGAAACTTGCTGGTAAAGTTTATCACCACCCAAGCATGAACTGTATTGAAAATCAGCAAAATGGAAAAATATTTACCATGAATTATTGTTGTTGTTCTTGAAAACTTGTTTGATTTTTGGCTCATAAACACTATACAGGTCACAATTCATAACGGATTTTGATGAAACATACTGATAATGTTTATTACCACCCAAGGATGAACCCTATTGAAAATCAGCAAAATAAAAAAATATTTACTATGAATTATTGCTCTTGTTCTTGAAAACATGTTGAATTTTTAGCTCATAAACACTACAGGACAATACTGGACAGATTGTGAAGAAACTCGATGTGAATGTTCTGAATCACTTTTGTTGTAACTGTCAAATATATTTGTTTAAAGTCAAAGCCAGTGGCCCAGTGGGCGTATATTACCTTGCCTGGCAAGCTATGTTTATTTTGTTCAAAACCTTTGATTAATACTACATTTTCACCACAAAAAATATTTGTATGGGCTGTACCAAAGCAGGCCGTAGGAACAGGGGGCGGTTGGCATTTATTACTGAAGAATGATCGTTTTGTACTTAATAGAAATTATGGGTATGTTGATAGGGGCCAGTATAATCAAAATTGCTTTCTGTACCATAATGTAGGCAGGAACAGCCAACGAAAAGTCTTGAAATCTGCACCACAATCCTTGAGAATGAGTTTTGCACAATTAGCCCCTCCCACCCCTTCACACTGCTTTCTATGGGCCTACAAAGACTGCCAAGTTGAAGATGAATCGGATGCCCTTGAAAAGTTCTAAAACAAATACACATACATCATAGTATATGTAACTAATGACGCAGGTCATTTCGAAACTTATTGACTCTATATAAGGCATAACAATATACATACCATATTTTGTCACTGTCAATAGTGCCAACCCAAAGTTTAGCAATTACCTTTAGAGGAGAAAATAAAAAATAAATAAAATGCGCATTGTACATGCAAATATACGGTACTGGCATAAATTAGTGTTTGTCTGAAACTGAATGACTCAATCCTATAATATGATTAGTTACACCCAAGAAATTTCGGACGTCATATTCGTCTCATGCATTTAATACACAATAAACATTCGTCTTGTCTACGACATTAAAAAAAGTGTTGAATTGATGGACAGTGAACGTATAATTTAATTGTACATTAAATATCTCCACAGGTCTAACAGATCTTGACACTGGAACCGGTCTTGATTTGATAGAAAATGAAAAAATCATTTCTTGATTTCATAAAATATCTCCATTGGCATGACAGATCATGTCCAAAGGCATGTATGTATTGGTCTTGATTTCAGATAATGTCAACAAACTAATTTTCGTTTTCATAAAATATCTCAATTTATCGGGCAGATCTTATCGAAAGCGAGGTATTGGTTTTGATTTCATGTAATGTGAACAAACTATTTTCTTAATACATAAAATATCATATATATCGGAAAGATCTAGTGCAAAGCGAGGTATTGGTCTTGATTTGATGCAATGTAAACCAACGTACAATGTACATAAAATATTCCCATTTATCGGAAAAATTCTGTCCAAGGCGAAGGATTTGTATTTATCTGATGTAGTCCTAATGTGAATACTGTATAACATTTCCATCGTACATGAAATACCCCAATTTATCGGTCAGGGAGAGGGATTTGCCTTGATTTGATAAAAAAGTGAACAAACCATTTACATTTTTCATAAAAATATCTCCATAGGTCGGACAGATCTTGAAGGAGAGGTATTGGTCTTGATTGGATGTAATGCGTAAAAACATTTCCATAGCAAATGAAATATCTCCATTTATCGGTCAGATCTTGTCCACGGCGAGGGATTTGTCTTGATTTGATAGAAAGTGAACAAACCATTTGCATCTTTAATTAAAAAATTTTCCATTTATTTGACAGATCTTGTCCGTGGCAGTCTGACAGATGTAATTTCAATTGTAAACCAAATATCTACATTGTACGTAAAATGATTTTGTCATATTTTAGTGTGTAAAAAGACATAGTGACATACCTACTTTGTTGACCCAATTTATTATTCTGCTGAATCTGCCCACAGGACTATTCAGTTTTTGAGCTATTTAATTATACAGTTATTGAATCTATTGGTGATACATTGCTTGGAAATATGCACTACGCATCTGTTGGGCCTTTAGAATATCCAGTTTTGTAGACTTACTGACTGAATAGTTGATAGGATTACGGACTTTCTTTTGCTGGGTCTATTGACTATATGCTGGGTTTATGGACTATATGTTGGATCTATTGACTATATAATTGGGTCTATTGACTGTATACTTGCCGGGTCTATTGACTACACGTATATGCTGGGTTTATTGACTCTATGTTGGGTCTATTGACTATATATATTGGGTCTATTGACTAATATAGTTTTGGTAGTCCACAACTGGGATCTGAATTTTTTTTATTTTAGTAGCAATCAATAAATGTGACAGTAAATGACAGCTAATAAAACCAAAGTATGTAAATTAGAAGCCAAATGAACAAAAATGGCTGCTTTTTGGTCAAAGTCAACACACTCAGCTACTTGCAAATAGATCTAAATTTGTGATAAATAAAGATAACTAGGTGTTGATATGAATGGAAACATTGCAGACAGTTCAGCTACAGGGATCCTAAAGGAAATTGTGCGGTAGGTTATGGTTATGAATTGAACAACATACTGGTATCCACACTAAAATTCATTCATTTCAACACCTAGTATTAATATTATCAGACAGTACTAACTTCACGTATTTGTCTAAGTTATTGGGTCTTAAGATTATATTGTTGAGAAAAATTTGGACTATACTGTTGCTGGGTCTATATTAACTATTTAGTTTTAGGGTCTTAGGACTATACAGTTGATAGGAATATTGACATAATGCACTATACAATTGTTGGTTTACTGCATTATTTTTGTTAAATGATCTTTGATGAAACAATGTCTTCAAATTTAAACATTTTTATTTATCTGATCTACAGTTGATTTAAATCTAACAAGATTTCTGTACTGTACTGTACTGTACTTTCCATACTTCTTGGATTCATGGTTTTTAGAGAATCTACAGGTTCATTTTTCTTTCAATGGAAATTGTCTTCCACCTAATAAGGGTGTTATCTAGACTAAAACTTACTAATCATCTTTCTCCTGAAAAATACAAAGTGAGAACGAGTCAAATTTTTTCTTACTCAATCAATACATCTGTATGTAATGGGTCACATAAAATTGTTAATAGTATTATGGTTACACTGTAAATGTGTCAAAGCAATTTGGCTTGGATGACAACAATTTAGTAACAATTTTACTAAACAGAGTTGACTCATTGTCAATAAATGAATGACTAAGATGATACTTTCCAATGTCCAAATAATTCTGACAAAATGCTCATAAATCAAATAGGTGACAGAAATGGTTTCACACTGTACATGGCTGACCGTAACTGCTTAAGTTATGACTTATAAGAAAATGTGATCACGGTATATTGGTGACTACTTTGTACAATGGTCACATGTAGTAAACAAGAATAGTAAACAAAAACATATACAAACAGTGTATTGGTAATAGTTGTATGGACAAAAGTTAATTGTGAGATTGTAAATGGCTGACAGTATTAAGAAGGTAGCAGAAATTTGGTATCACTATACATTTGTAAAACTAGTATGGTAACAAGTTAAATAGGTGGTAAATGTGGTCACTCATTTGTCACAATTTACATCAACAGATGACATTCGGTCAAAATTAAATAGATGACATCAACAGTAATATAGTGCAGAAAAAAGAGAATAGTATGAAATATCAATTTTCAATGTCATTTTGACAATTTTCCAGAATAATCATGATGTACCATGTCTGAAAAAGCTTTTTTAAAATTCCCTGATTTTCCAGGTTTTCCATGACCTGTGCCAATCCTGCATAACTGAGACAAATTTGCCCATATTATGTCAATTTGTATGACAGATTTACTGCAGCAGGTGTATGATGGTAAAAGTAAAAAGTACCTATTTGTTTTTTAGAAGTATCAAACAATCACACTTAGCCTTCTCATTAATAAACTTATTTTCTCCAAAAACTGTTTATTGTTCATTCTTTTTGCCTAATAAAAACAATCAAAATATACAAATTATATAATTATTATATAAACATTTATACATAGACAAACATTTTTAAGACATTTTAAAGACATTTTTAGAGTTTTATTGTCTTTCTTTCACACATATCAATAAGTCATTTCAATAAAACCAAATGGATGAATTTTTGCATTGTCATTTTGTCAAAATATTCTCTCACCACACCAAGAAAATATAAACCATGACAGTTGATTTTATGGTGAAAAAAAGTGAAAAATATTTGTACATATACATATTACCAACTGGAGAGTACAGTACTGGTACTGTAAATATTAACGTTAAATATATGCCGAAAACATAAAATTATTAGATAGTTTACCATTAATAAATCTTTGACTCTAAAACTAACAAGTTATGACAATTTTCAACAACTTTGTCTAAGATCCAATTTTTTTCCCAGTCTCTGAAATAAAAAAAGTAAGCAGTAAAAAAATCATATTACAAGATACTTAATATAACTAATAGACATCATGACAAAGCCATCTTCTCTATAACATATCAACTGGTCACCTTCTAAAAGTAAAACCTTGTATATTGTTCCGGAGATAAATATCAATGATGTCAGGGGGCCTACATGGAAAAAGCATCTTGCTGAACAGACAGTAGGATAATAAACCTTGGCCCTGTTTTCTACAGATGGTACATGTTAAAGACAGTTAGAAATCAGAATTAAGAGTTGGCTGATGCTGCTGTCCAAATTTCCTTCATTGCACATAGCATGGCCTTGGCCATGATTTCAGTACCAGCTAATTCACTTATTTCTTTATTATTAACAAAAGCACAAAATCTCAATATTACATGAGTAATGGTAAACCCTCGGTTTGTTTGGATATAATTCACAATTTAATAATAAAATCAAAACAAGCGATTGCATTTTGTAATTTTTGTACAATGATTTATATTTCTAAAGATGTTTATATTCACCCTGAAAAAGTTGTTTGTTTGCCTTTGATACATAAACAAACCCTGTTACAGCAAATAATAAAGTGCATAGACTTTGTGCAACATGAAATGAATAGAGTTTTACATATTGCTTTACTGCACCTCAATAGGCTACACCTTGCAATGTGCAATGAGGGAAATTTTGCCCGGACAGCGGCATTAGCCTACTCTTATTTTTTATTTCTAACGTCGAGGGAACTTTGGTTGTGCACAGTCTATAGTACACAGGGCCTTGTTTTATTGTCCCACCCAAACGACTACATACTTTTTCCATGTAAGCCCCTTCAACCTGCATCACCGATAAGGGAAACCGTTTTGAAAAATCCGAAGGTATTTTCTCGACCCATTTCTAGATTGAACCCCAGACCTTTAGGTTAGCGAGGAAGCGTATAGCTCACTGAGCCACCAAAGCTCCTGTATAACGTCTAAAAAATGATAATTAATTAATTTACGTCATGATGTTTGTAATGCGGTAAACAAGACCAGCTTTTCCATGTCAGCAACTACGACCTGTTTCACTGACTGGTAGTGACATTTATACTTTTGACATATGATCCACAAATATATGTGACTGATATAATTTGCTTTGTACCCATTAGTTACGATGCTTGTACTAGTGAAGATGATTTACGAAAGAAAGGAAGGAATGAGTTTTTCATTTGACTTCACCATAAATTGTAGCAATAGACCCCTAGTGCGGTGTAGGCAAACAACTATGTATGTGACTTCAATGTATAGATGCTTATCTGGAGACACAAATGGTATCATGCCCCCCCCCCCCCCCAAGTTTTCTGACAGGGTGGGGAGAAGTGTAACCACCCCCCGCCCCCCCTTCCACCCTCTGTGATCTGCACCCATATAGTATATAGCCTACTAGGGGTCAACAAAAAAAAAGTAAAAACTATAATTATAAATATACTTAGGCCTAATATAACATGGATTGATGGGTGCATATAGTAACAGAGAACTGAACATGTTGGGTCATTGGAATTGGAAGTAACCTTTGACCCCATGCCTGTGGCTAAAAATACACTGACTCTTGTGTGCTCTATTTAGATATAGATTTACCAATCACTGTGAAATAATAAATCAACTGAGGTTGATCAAATAAAACATAACATACCTGAGAAAAAAGTCTGAAAATACAGCCTCCTGTCACTGGCCCTGGAATTCTGCGCCAAATAAATGGTTCGTTCTACCGTGTCCATGCTATGGTTCTACTTCCTGCGTTCTACTCAGTCTAGTAGTCTCCGTTATCCGGGTGCAATTTCTGGCGTTTATCAATATTTTTTTTCTCCAATAATGGCGATAACCTAACCCAAGAACTAGGCATATTAATTCCAATGAGGGACAAACTAAAAACACATATTGATCTTGTTGTCAAAGCCTTTTTGAGTTTTAATTATATAGGCCCTAGGCCTAAACGTCCAGATTGTAAAGCCTAAAGGCTCTAGGCCTAATGCCAGTGGACCGAAATGCCCTGTGACCTTGGCCTTAGGCATGTAAAGTTTTGACCAAAATGAACAAAAAAGTGAAAAAAATATGCCACAAGCCGGGATATGAGGGCAAATCACTCAAAAAAGCCTAAAAATTGTGGAGAATGTAAAAAAAAAATCGTTTTTGTTTTTAAATTTATCGAAAATACAACAATCTGATTGGACGTAATAATCCTTACAGGTTGCCAATTCGGTCGTTGATTGGTCAATGTATATCCATGTCAAGGCATTGGTGTTAAAGTTAGCGCTTGAACAGGGCTGTATTATCATACCTATGATCCTATGATAATATGGAGACTAATGAACACGCCTAACCTCACTAACTTAACTCCTGATAAAGCGGCTAACTTTAGTTGCAACGGGTGCAAATAACACAATCGCCAGATATACGCATCCAATTATACACACGATTGAACTGTAGAATAATAGTTTGGATGCCAACACCGGATATGGTTGAAAAACTGAAAAGTAAAATTATTTCGTTCATGCAAAGTTTCCGTAATGACGTAATAAAACAGCCTTCTGATCAATCTGTTTACTGCAAACGGACTTAAACGGTAGTGTATAGTTAATATCGAAGATAGCAGACCTGTTTAATCGGAAGACACTATTTAAACTCATTACAAATACCATTACAAACAACTTTCTCAAGTGTCAGTGGCGTTGCCACCCACAAGGAGTAGGAGTCCACTGGACCAGAGCCAGTTGTTGCTAGTTTGCGCCAAAGATTATTTGATTGGTACGTAATGGCTCGCTGTGTCTGCTTGACATTCCAAAATGTTGCGCCAGTTCGCGCCAATGGATAGCTACTGTACGCCATTTGGTACCACTTGGCGGACACTTGGCACTGATTGCTCGATGCAAGTGGCGAGACGAAAATTTCAAACATTTTGAAATTTTCTTGCCGCCATTCAAATTTGGTGCAGTTACGGGCCATCACGAACCAGCTGGGAGGCAGCTTTGTCATACGCCGGCATTGGCGCAAACTGGCACCAACTGGCGCTGGCCTAGTGGACTCCTTGCATTTAGTTTTAAATTTTCTATCCTTCGTTTTCAAATGTCTGATGCTGTGAGCCCTCATTGACAATTCTTTGCCCCTGCTCTGCACCCCCAACTAATGCACCAAAGAAAATTGATTGTGTACTCCGCGATATCGAGTAAGGGCTACCTCCATACGTCAAACGTCAGAGAGTTCGTCACTCCGTCAAGGGAGTTCGTCACTCCGTCAGAGAGTTCGTCACTTCGTCAGAGAGTTCGTCACTCCGTCACTGGAGTCCGTCATTGTTTTGATGCTACCTTACAATTTTATAACTTTTGTTATTATTAATTTCTTAATCAAAAAACGATATTTGACGGAGTATTTGAATCCGATCGTCAATAGAACGTGAAAATACTAGTTTTTTTTTTAAAGTACAAAATTTGGAATATCAAATTTTTGTCAGTAAACGAAAAAAAGAAACAAGCTAATGACTTTGAACTTCGAGATAATTTCAGGGGCCGCGGAGCGTTTTTGAAAGTGTGTGTTGTTGTGGGGGGTGCCTTAGTTGAAAATTTTCAAAATCCACCTCTCACCCTCACCCCCACCACAAAAACTCGTCGGATTTCGGCCACTCGATTTTCAGATTTCGGAAATTATAAAAAAAATTATAAGAATGTCAAAAATATTTTGATGAAATAAGAAAGAAAAGTGTCTGTTTTGGCATGGTCCCCCCTGGCTCTAACGTCCGAAAACAAATTGTAGAACAGATTTTTTTTTGGGGGGGGGGGGGGGGGGGGGGAGGGGGGGTGAAATTTTGACAAAAACTGTTTGTGTGATAGTCCGATGACTTTGAATAAGTCATCTTCACTCATAATTCCTGTCAACCCAGCTATAAATGGGTAAGGATAATTCGGGAAAGATCAATGCCAAGAGGTTTGGCCAAGGACCAGCTGGGAGAAAGGATACGAAAGAAATTAAGTTGTTATCCTTGTAAAATATAGATATTTCTTTCTTTTTTTTAACCTGATTTTTTGATGAACAATTTAATTGATTAATCGATGTCATTTTTTTGTTTTTCATCTAGGAAAAAAATCTTCTGCTGGGGGTCAGCTGCGCTTTGCGACTTAATTAGACTAAAAAAAAACCTGGAAAACACTGGAACTTTTGAATGCTTATATATATATATCTTGGTGATATGTCCCATCTTCCATTGAAGTTAATGTTTTGAGTTATCGGAATCAGGAGCTTCAGAGGAAAATATGAGGGTGTAGACTGTGGGTTTTGGGTTTAATCTATTGGAAATATTATTATGTAATAGTATGGCATTAAATATCCGTGACAAAAAGGGCACATATTCGCCGGATTTAAGTTAAAAACCATATTTGATTGTGCTGTGAATAACCGAGATATAACGTGATTGTTTGAAAAACTCAAAAATAAAATGAAAGCTTCTGTTGTGTAGGCGTATCCATGCATTTCAGACAATCACTGTGAAATGTGTAATTTTCAAAAACTTGTTTGATATATTTTTATTTGTTATAAAAAATAATATTAAGAAAACTGTTTTGTACTTTCATTACACTATGCAGTCGTTAGATGATTCTGAGGACTCTCTTCTTCACACGGCCTTCATGGCCCACCCCCTAGATACGAATTGCTTCATTATGGCTTATTTAGGGGCTAAGAAAATAAGTTTTTGGGGATATTTTTATACTCTCACTATCAAAATCGCAATAATAGATCTTTTCACAACCCTCCCAGATAACGTACATGTTTCTGTCCTTTTTTTTTTGGAATATGTTTCGGGAAAAAAATCTAAAATATCGCTAAAATTCACCAAAATCGCGCATCATGGCACCCCAAAAGTGTGCCGCGCGGCGTTCAGATGCATGACAGTGACGTTGTATATTAGTGGCAAATATATACATTTTCGTTTTTAGGTGGAGGGGTAAGGTGGGGGAGAGGGGGGGAGGGGAAGGAAATGAATGAGTGGGTAACTGGAGGGGTCCATCCTAGCTGTTTCTCCTGCTCAGCAGGAATCGCGTATATATTTATATATATTTCACATATATGGCCATCACCACATATGTCCGAAAATAATGCAAGCTTTTGAGTAACTTAAAACAAAAGTCAACTCTTAAACTCAATAGAGCTCACTTGATCCTATCTCGATTACTTAAAATGCTTCTTACATTATTCAGGGGGTAAAACCCCCTTCCAACCTGCGCCTAAGGCGTCATCGTGTATGCTCCGCACATATAGGCATAATAGGGGCGCTGAAATTTACATTGCCCCCGGGCGCCCAAATACCTAGAGCCGCCACTGATCTGCCAATTTGTAAATAATAAACCCAGTGACGGACTGACGAACTCTCTGACGGAGTGACGAACTCTCTGACGGACTGACTAACTCTCTGACGGAGTGACGAACTCTCTGACGGAGTGACGAACTCTTTGACGGAGTGACGAACTCTTTGACGGAGTGACGAACTCTCTGACGGAGTGACGGACTCTCTGACAATTGACGAAAAGAGGTAGCTCTAACATGGGACTTTTGACGGGGGTGACGGTATTCCGTCAATGATCCCAATTTGTAAATAACAAACCCAGAGACGGAGTGACGAACTATCTGACGGACTGACGAACTCTCTGACGGAGTGACGAACTCTTTGACGGAGTGACGAACTCTTTGACGGAGTGACACGAACTCTTTGACGGAGTGACGAACTCTCTGACGGAGTGACGGACTCTCTGACGTTTGACGAAAAGGGGTAGCTCTAACATGTGACTGACTTTTGACGGGAGTGACGTTATTCCGTCAATGACCTCAATTTGTAAATAATAAACCCCCAGTGACGGAGTGACGAACTCTCTGACGGAGTGACGAACTCTCTGACGGAGTGACGAACTCTTTGACGGAGTGACGAACTCTTTGACGGAGTGACGAATTCTTTGACGGAGTGACGAACTCTTTGACGGAGTGACGAACTCTTTGACGGAGTGACGAACTCTCTGACGGAGTGACGGACTCTCTGACGTTTGACGAAAAGAGGTAGCTCTAACATGAGACTTTTGACGGGAGTGACGTTATTCCGTCAATGACCCAAATTTGTAAATAATAAACCCAGTGACGGAGTGACGAACTCTTTGACGGAGTGACGAACTCTCTGACGGAGTGACGAACTCTTTGACGGAGTGACGAACTCTCTGACGGAGTGACGAACTGGATATGGTGTGGGAATGGATATGGATGCTTTATTGGTTCAGGCACAAGCAACATCTGACAGGTATGTTTAAGATAAAGATCAGCCAGTTTCTCAACAAATCTTGTCGTAAGTCCAGCATTTTTCAATGAACAATTCCACACTTACCACAATTTTAAATTGTAAGACTTTTTGAGAAACAGGTCCCAGTAAAAGCAAAATAATTCTCTTAATTGAAATCGCATCCAAAGCATTGCAAAAAAAGAGAAATAGTAGTGAATTAGTGGACATCTCCAAAGAGAAGTACCATAAGGTGATTCGCAAATACTGCACATATACCATACAACTGGGAATATAATGCACACTCCTTCTCTACAATAAATACAAAAAAAAAAACAGTAATGCAGATAGGATAGTTAAATAAGCTACATAAAGTACATCATTGGGTTTTGATAAAAAAAATTCAGAAGATTTAAAAAGTTAGTTGTGTAGTGGATTGGACAAAAACCAAGACATTCTGTGCCTCAAACTGAGCTTACAACAGTTACTTTTGTTCACCTGATGTTCAGTCGTTCAGATGGGACAATAAACCGAGGCCCTGTGTGCTATTGGCTGTGCACGTTAAAGATCCCTCGACAGTTGGAAATCGAAAATAAGAGCAGGCTTATGCCGCTGTTCTGGCAAAATTTCCCTCATTGCACACTGCATGGCGTTTGCCCGTCCTCAATTAGCCCATATAGGTGCAAAAAGTAGGACGTAAAACTCCATTCATTTCATTTCATTTTTGTTCACCTAGTTTTTTTTTTTTAAATTCACATCATTTATTTTTTCAGTGGTACTCAGAGTCCATTATCATCATCTCTTTTGGCTGACTGGTTAGAAGTGACTGGTGGAAACCTGATAGCTGATATACAAGATCTCGAACAAGAGATGTCAACACAATCACCATTACCATTCCATGATCTTTAGATAACTCTTTCTCTTCTTTATCTTTATAAAAAGACATTGTAAAGAGGTTTCTAAATCTTTTTGTGCATCTGGAACACTGGCATCAATTGGCATCATTCCAATTTTAAATCAGACGTCAGTGGTTCCAACAATTTCACTTAATGAAGTTTTTGATGATGTCACACCGACAAAATGTGCTTGTATCACAGAAGACTTTCGTAAAATCAGAAAGCCTCTTTAAAATCCAAAAAATACTTAATTATAATTACGAGGATGCAAGCAATGGTTAAATAAGTAAGATCGTATACCTATGCTAAAGGAACACGAATTGTGAGGCGAGTGGTCCATATGGCTAATGGGATAAATGATAAATGTTAAATTGTTAATGGAATAATTGTTAATATTTATTGTAAAATTTATTTATATGTAAATATATGTAGATAAAAAAGGGTTGCGATTTATTCAATTTCGGTCCACAGTCGCCATTGCAAGCTATATATGATTCAATTTCATTTCTACTGTCTTTGTATGCAAGGTTTGATAACACAAAGTTCGTAATGCAAAGTGACTAATGCAGAATGTAAAATGCAAAATACATAATGCAAAGAGTAAAGTGTTAGCTGCATTCGTGTGGTATTTAATTGGATTTTTTTAGTATGCTTATACATTTTGCATCAGTGTGAAAAAGTATATATATCGGGTGTCCCAATAAAAACGTCCCCAAGTTTGACAGACTTCAACATGTCCTTGCCAGACACTGAAAATATGAGTCATCGAATAAAAATTATATCTGGTTATCTCCCTTCAATCAATAAATAGCCTACATGTACAACTATTCCGGAAAAAAGACGAGCAACGACAAGCAGTGTGTAATAAAAGTATCCCGCCTTTTTTAAAATTACATAAATTTAGCTTAGCTAAGTGTGCAATAGTAGTGTTTTGAGTTATTCGAGTAGCTGAGTTAAGATAGGAGCGTAAATGTATCTTTAAGATGTATTTTATAAGATGTCTACATATAAGAGGCCCAGGGCTTGAAGTTCTTCAGTTTATATTTTTATCCGTTACGTTGAAATGTATCGCTTCTTCGAGTCTAGTAGTTCTAGTAGAGCTATAGTTCTAAAGATTCCGAATCCATGTCCATAATAAGGGCCTCTATATACTTATATAAATAATTATATACTATTATTACACACGTAAGCAATACTTTCACTTCATGTTGGATGTGATAGCCACAGCTGTGACACGGTTATTTGCTCGACTGTACAGCTTTTACAATATTAACAAAAATATATAGGCCCTACAGGTCCCAAATTTCAGAAATATGTGTTACCAGGCTTCCTGAGAGCACCACTGTAATTGGTAACATTAACAAAGTTTTCAAGGAAGAGGGAGGGGGGGGGGGGGGGGGGGGGGGGCTAAGCCACTCGTATATTAACTTCGGGGCTAGACTGGCTAGATAACCTCGTATACTATACGGTAGTCGCCATATTGAATAAATTTTAGTTCAACTGATTAAATTTTTCAGAGAGTGCCGTCTTCTTTCGCGGAAAAAAACAACCAATGAAAATCAATCTCAGAACAAGAGCTGTCTTTTCCTGCCCATTTACCGGGCAAAATGGCCGCCAATCATCACCAAGTCATTATATAGTCGAGAACAAGGCAGATATTAGCTGTTTAAGGCCTCATAATCAGTTAATAAAAGACAACATCAGCGAACAAGCAGGTATCTAAATTGACTAAATCATTGAGCCAAATAAAAGTTTTCCAAACAACCAACGAACTTGGAAGTGGTTGTTTGGAAAACTTTTATTTAGCTCATTGATTTAGATGCCAGAATGTTCACTGACCTGAAGTTCAAGGATTGAATCCCGACAACACTGTCCTGGCAAACATTTCTCTTATTTTTACACACTGCTTGTCGTTTGCTCGTCTTTTTTGCAGAATAGTAATTGTGAATGTATTTATTGATTGAAGGGAGATAACTTGATATATTTTAGCAACCCCGAGTCAACCCCGAGTCTTCTGTATATACGATAGGTTGAGTGGCGCGAGCAACCCTGGGTCCTCTGGATACAATAGGTAGAGTGGCGCGAGCAACCCCTGTTCGCCTGTATACCCCCACCCCCACTTCCCCCCCTCCCCCACCACCTCATCCGTTTAACTTTACCTTAGAATAATCATAACGAAAGAACGTTCTTTATTTTTAGATCTTTATGTTTATTATCAATACATCTTTAGTCTTCACTATAGAGATTTTATTTTAAAGATCGACATCAATAGGACTTCATCAAAGGGCATCTTAACATATTTTCTCTGCTAATAAAACATCCTCTACTTCCCCATAATCGTAATCGCCCATAGCTACCAGCTTACTCAGAATCTTGTTAAATAGGTAACAGAAGGGATCATCCAAGTTTAGGCCAATTTCGATAGTCTTGCATTCTTCCATCGCCGTACATTTAGCAATACAGTCCTTCCCGTCCATGTTTGGGGAGATGAAGATAGCATATACTGGATAAAGTGTGCATTCACCATTGTTTTCTGCTGAATTCACTACATTGCTGAATATACATCCTTCCGTTGCCCTACACCAATCGGAGCATTCGGCTTCGTTCAAACCCGTGGTAGAATTCATGGAATAAACTCGGCTGCCGAACGCTCCTGCTCTTTTATAACAAGCTGAAACAAAGAGATTGTTATTTTCAATCAGGTCAGTAGCCCGGCTAGCTGTTCAAGCAGGCGGGCGGCGAGGGGAGGTGTTTGCAAATAATATTTCTGGGTGAAATTCTTCTTTTTCTATAAAGTGTATTATAGGATTGTAAATGTTTGGCGACATAATAGAAACAGGACTACACATCAATAACAGGATAACACATGAAATTATACACCTTATATTTAACTTAAGAATATCTTACATTAGATATGACGAGGAGATGAATGTGGATTTAATCGTTCGAGGTTGTTTACAGCCTGGCTCAAGTCGACCGATCGTAGGAGTTGCAGATTTGTTTCCATCGAACAATATCTTTGTGAAAAAAGTCTGCTTGGACTTCAATAGCCAGACTGTGAACAACCGTGGGAGTTAAATTCGTATTTACGGATGAGGACATGTGTGACGAATTTATTATATAATTTATACTCGCTACTATTGGGTTAGTCGCCTCATTCTTCAAAACAATTTGTATCACGGGCCACGCTCAGTGCTGTTCACAGCTCTAGTTTCACTTTATTTTGGACTTACATACATTGTCAGAAATCAAGGGAACTCGAAGGTAAATTATCGTTTTGGAAGGTAAACTGAATTGATCTTTATAACGAAATAACTAAAAGTTTATAGCCATAAAAGTGTTTTTCTTAAGATATTGATAATGTTGAAAGTCCATGAACAAAGTATTAATGAGAAACTTGCTTCATATGAAAATAAAATTATTAATGGTAGCTGTAAAGGCTAGCGCACACGAGAGCTCCCAGCTGAGCAAAATTTCGTGTCTCCCAGCTCAGCTCGCAGCTTTCGTCGGTTTCCGCGCATACGCTAAGCTCAGAGCTTTCAGAGACGTGGTGTCGAGTCATAAACGTCTAAAAAATAACTAAATCACGTGACATTATAACCTGACAAAATATCGGACGTCAACAACCCTTCGAATGATTCAGAATAATTAAGTCATCACACAACAGAAATCTTATATTAGGCATATAATAGTTTCTGTCTTAAGGTGAGAAAAGACGAGTTCTGTTGTTCGAGATTTTCGATAGATCGTGAAAAAAGATGAAACGAATCGTGTCCGCAGTCGTGTCCGGATCCGTACTCCGTTTTTACGACTGTTATGACGTCATTGATAGTAGATGGCGAACGATAAATATTTTAAATTACCTGGTAGTTCTAAGGAACTGGCCACTGGTAATAAACCAACATACAGCAAAACAACTGCCAACATCAAGCTAGAATAGACCACCATTTCGACAGAGTATCAGAGTTAAATGTATAGAACTAATTTGAGTGAGTTTATATAGAAAATAAGATAATTATGGCATGATATTATTACATTGTAAAACAGCTTGCTCTGTAGTCATTATATCGCGTCAGCGTTTTTGTACTAAACAATAAGTATATAACCGCGTTTCCACTGAGAATTGTGAAGGAAAGCTAGGTCTAAGCTAGCCTAGAGCTAGCTTTATTGCCGAACACGTTGCGTTTACACTGAGTTTTTCTGGTTCCCGAACGACTTTAGTCTCGATTATAAAGTCACACATTATAGCCAGCACGCGATCTACAAGACTTATCTTTACTCTACTAGTTAATTAAGAGCGTGCGCCCCCTATTGCCGAACGAGATAAAGCCGGCTTTTTTGTGTTTCCACTGAGTAAATGAAAGCCGGCTTTCATTTGGCCCCCGATAAATTGCCGAACGCGAAAAGCTTCAATTGCCAAACCGTTACGGTTCTCTATTATTATTCTAAATCTTGTTTAGAGTAAAGATACGGTGAATATATCTGTTTAAACCAGTGACTTATCAGCCAACAATGCAGAGCAGGGTTCGTACAGGTCATGGAAAACCTGGAAAATCAGGGAATTTTTAAAAAAGCTTTTCCAGACATGGAATGATCTGGGAAAATCAAAATGATTCTGGAAAATTGTCAAAATGACCTGGAAAAATGATATTTCTTACTGTCCTTTTATTTTATTCATCTATTTTCCATGGTTAATAAGAAAACTTTAGATAGGTACCTGTTCCATCCAGGATCCAGGGTAAAATTGGTCATGGAAAATGATGAAATGTTATCTGGAAAGTCATGGAAATATCAGGGAAAATTTGATCAGATGATCTGTATGTATGGCGGGGAATCTGTGTCTTTATTAAATTTTATGTAGGGAATGCCAATACCATGTAGATAATGCCCATACCATGTAGATAATACAAATGCCATGTAATTATCGCTAATTTTGTGTAGATAATGTAAGTTATATGTTGATTGTCGTAATTGTGAGACGATAAAGCAAAACGATTCATGCATCTATATTTAACCCATAATGCTAATGTAATGTAGCATAATTATTCACTAGAACAGTGAAATTTTAACATTAGCATTTCCTCTTTGAACACAGTAAAAACGACATCAAGCAATCCGTATAAAAGGTATATATAGTGGCGGTGGTTGAAAGTTTTCTGATAGTTCAACTGACTGGATATAGCTCTAGATAATGGACCCTCAGAAAAATTAAACAGGGCGCTTGATCAAAAATTGTATTTAATAAAAAGAAACACCCATGTTCCTGTGGTCATTATAGGTAGAGTGGTGCAACGAGCAACCCTGGGTCCTCTGGATACGATAGGTAGGGTGGCGCGAGCAACCCCTGTACGTCTGTATACCCCCACCCCCACTTTCCAACCACCTTCGTCCGTTTATCTTTGATAAACGAAGAAAAGGAACGTTCTTTATTTTTATATCTTTATGTTTATTATCAATACATCTTTAGTCTTGACTATAGAGATTTTATTTTAAAGATCGACATCAATAGGACTTCACCAAAGGGCATCTTAACATATTTTCTCTGCTATTAAAACACCAAAATTCTCCTCGTCCTCGTCAGTAGTTTCCAAATCACCCGGAATCTTGTTATATAGGTAACAGAAGAGTCCACCACTGCCTAGGCCAACTTCGAAAGTCTTGCATTCTTCCAGCGCCGTACATTTAGCAATACATTCCTTCCCGTCCATGTTTGGGGAGACGAAGATAGTAGGTAGTCGATATAGAACGCATGTATATACGACCGGGTCCACTCTGCCGATTCTACATTCTTTCGTTGCTCTACACCAATCGGAGCAATAGGCTTGTTCGTCCATACCCGGTTTATACTTAATGATATGAGCTGGAATGTTTACCGATTTTGCTTTTTTATAGCAATCTGAAATAAAGAGATATTTATTTTCAGTCAGGGTAATAGCCAGGCTAGCAGTTCAGCGAGGCGGGGGGGGGGGGGGGGTATGGGGTGGGGGTGTTGGCAAATGAAATTATACACCTTATATTTAACTTAGGAATATCTTACATTAGATATGACGAGGAGATGAATACGGATTTAATCCAGGGCCTCGTCTAAGGAATTGTTACTGGGCGGCAGTTAATTGAACAGGCGAGTTTGAAAACTAGATCGCCGGAAATGCAATCAGTGAAACAGACATCAGATAGTCTCAATGAAATGCGGCGATATTTGATATTTTTTTTAAAATTACACACGGCGAAAAAAACAACAGAAGAATTATTCCGAAACATTTATTCACGACAACCAGAACATCATAATCGCCGTCATCACAAATCTAATGTTCAAATGTTCAGCTTAGAAATTATTTTCTAACGAAAAGAATTGCCTCACAAATTGTCTGTTTTGCTTATAGTCGCGTGTCAGGCAGGCGCATCCTGCTCCTGGATTGAAATTGGCGGTTACTTTAAATAGAACAAGTTGTCGTGTTAGTCGAGGCACTGATTTAATCGTTCGAGGTTGTTTACAGCCTGGCTCAAGTCGACAGATCGTAGAAATGGCAGATTTGTTTCCATCGAACAATGTCTTCGTGAAAAAGGTCTGCTTGGACTTCAATAGCCAGGCTGTGAACAACCGTGGGAGTTCAATTCACCGACGTGGACATGTGTATACATGTAATAGTTTCTGTCTTAAGGCGAGAAAAGACGAGTTCTGTTGTTCGAGATTTTCGATAGATCGTGAAAAAAGATGAAACGAATCGTGTCCGCAGTCGTGTCTGGATCCGTACTCCGTTTTTACGACTGTTATGACGTCATTGAAAGTAGATGGCGAACGATAAATATTTTAAATTACCTGGTAGTTCTAAGGAACTGGCCACTGGCAATGAACCAACATACAGCAAAACAACTGCCAACATCAAACTAGAATAGACAACCATTTCGACAGAGTACCAGAGTTAAATGTATAGAACTAATTTGAGTGAGTTTATATAGAAAATAAGATAATTATGGCATGATATTATTACATTGTAAAAGAGCTTGTAGTTATTATCGGGTATCCCAATAAAAACGTCCCCAAGTTTGACGGTAAGTATTTCAGCTGTTGGTGAACCGATCTCTTTCAAAATTCTTTCATATTTTCAGGGTCTATAACAAGGACATGTTGAAGTAAATCTTTGAAAGAGATTGGTTCATCAACAGCTGAGATACTTACTGTCAAACTTGGGGACGTTTTTATTGAGACACCCGATATATCGCGTCAGCATATTAATGTGAAACAATATACATTGTATTAAACAATAAGTGTATATATGACGCTATTATTATTCGGATACGGTGAAGATATCTGTTTAAACCAGCAACTTTATCAGCCAGCAATGCAGAGACAAATGCATTGGTGAGATAGTGCGTTTGTGAGACTGGACGAGTTGAATATGAAGTACAAAATAACAAATAACACATGCATGATGTTCACCCAAACTCACTAATCCGACACTTCCGATAATCTATTAATCAGTTTTACCGGAAGTGATATCAATGAAACCGGAAGTGGTGTAAAATTATTTGCATTCACCGGCGGTCTACATCATAAAAATTTCAAATCAATCCGTTAAAAATCAATTATGGCAAGAAAAAGTATCAAACGAATTTCATATAAAATCATTTATTAAAATACGATGATGGAAATTCGAACAAAATCGGTTGATAAATATATTATCTACAGTCCATTTTATGTTTGTTGCTACAAACATTCATGTTTCACAGAACGATTTCGTTTTACACTCACCAGTGATTTAGCCACAAGTTAGAAAACGTCATGAAATCTGTTTTTCGTACATGGTGCCAGTTTCGAGAAATAGGCACTGCCGTGGACGAAAAATGATAATAAATACGAAAACAATTCAGGGCGTACAAAATTATGTACAAGCTTACAGACATTAGCACTCTTTCTGTATGTAAGCTATGTTCAAGCTTACAGACATTACTACTCTGTTTGTATAGGTAAGTTATGTACAAGTTTACAGTTGTTACTACTTTATTTGTATAGGTAAATTATGTACAAGTTTACGGACGTGACTACTCTATTTGTATAGTTAAGTTATGTACAAATTTACAGTTGTTACTACTCTATTTGTATAGGTAAGTTATGTACAAGTTTACAGTTGTTACTACTTTATTTGTATAAATAAATTATGTACAAGTTTACGGACGTGACTACTCTATTTGTATAGGCAAGTTATGTACAAGTTTGCAGTTGTTACTACTTTATTTGTATAGGTAAATTATGTACAAGTTTACAGACCTTACTATTCTATTTGTATAGGTAAGTTATGTACAAGTTTACAGTTGTTACTATTTTATTTGTATAGGTAAATTATGTACAAGTTTACAGACCTTACTACTCTATTTGTATAGGTAAGTTATGTACAAGTTTACAGTTGTTACTACTTTATTTGTATAGGTAAATTATGTACAAGTTTACGGACGTGACTACTCTATTTGTATAGGTAAGTTATGTACAAGTTTACAGTTGTTACTACTTTATTTGTATAGGTTAGTTATGAACAAGTTTACAGACATTAGTACTCTTTTTGTATATGTAAGTTATGTAAAGATTAAAGAAGCTACTACTATATTTGCATAGGTAAGTTGTATACAAGTTTACAGTTGTCACTACTCTGTTTGTAAAGGTAAATTATGTACAAGTTTACAGACGTTACTACTCTATTTGTATAGGTATGTTCTGTACAAGTTTACAGTTGCTACTACTTTATTTGAATAGGTAAATTATGTACAAGTTTACAGTTGCTACTACTTTATTTGTATAGGTAAGTTATGTACAAGTTTACAGTTACTACTACTTTATTTGTATAGGTAAATTATGTACAAGTTTACAATTGCTACTACTCTATTTGTATAGGTAACTTATGTACAAGTTTACAGTTATTACTACTTTATTTGTATAGGTAAATTATGTACAAGTTTTCAGACATTGTTACCTTTTCTGTGTATGTAAGTTATGTACAAGTTTACACACATTACTACTGTATTTGTATACGTAAGTTATGTACAAGTTTACAGACCTTACTACTGTATTTGTATAGGTACATTATGTACAAGTTTTCAGACATTGGTACCTTTTCTGTATATGTAAGTTATGTACAAGTTTACAGACCTTACTACTGTATTTGTATACGTAAGTTATGTACAAGTTTACAGTTGCTACTACTTTATTTGTATAGGTAAATTATGTACCAGTTTATTATATTGGTTTGAAAAGCGTATATTAAAATTATATATTAATTCATATATTATCTAAGCATTCAATGACCTGACTAAATTTCTCGCAACTGTTACAAAATGCATTATGACTGCCGGTGAGTGTCAAACTTATCAATTAACATTCCAGACTTTAAATGTCCATTGTCATTGTTTAGACAGATCCTAGATCAAAGGGATCCATATTAAGTTATATTTCAACAATAACTCTTTGTTCTGACCTAGCTGTGTCTATGTCACATGGTCATCCCTTTGACCCATCAAAGTATAGTTATTGTCTTAGAGCTTATTAAAGGCATTTCAAAACAGTTCAAGAGAACGTTAACTTGTCATCTACCTACCTAAGTTCAAGAAGGAGAGAGTCCTTAGCGACGGAGATACCAAGCATAGAGAGTTCCAGATCAAGTTTCCAGCCGGGCCTTGCCCCTTTGGGCCATGTTCGATACCAGAGGATCCAAGATATAAGTTAAGATGTGGAAACCATATTTAATTATACAAATGCTTTACCAACCAATAAATGTTCTATACCAACAAAAGTCTTATGTGTTACATAACTCATTGAATTAATTTAAAAATCAATTCTGATGACAAATTATACATTTTGTAGAAAACGATGAATTTCATGAACTAGAAAACCTGATTTTACTGACTAATGGTGTTAATATGTTATTCTCTATTCCAGATATTTTAAATTGATATTGATTATAACCATAAACAACAAAGAACTAAATTTTTAACTTAACTTTTCGAAATAGATTGATATTGTTCAGCATATTCTAGGCTCATCTCGAATAACTTGTCACGGGCCGAAATATATAATATACAATATACATATATCGGGTGTCCCAAACTTTGACGCAAAGTAAATCATCTGCTGATGAGCCAATTTCTTTCACAAATCACACAGATTTACTCCAACATGTCCTTGTTGGACCCTGAAAATATGAAAGTCGTCAAACAAAAATTGTTCAAGTAGGCTACTGCCTCGAACAAAATAGCATGTCAAAAAATTCATTGTCAGAGCAAATTACATATTTGAATTTGTGTTCATTTAGCCAGCACATTTTCCATCCTGATAAACTCTCACGGATCTCATCTAAAGGTACCACTCGAGACGCAACCATCGTGCCTTTCAGTTTCTGTTTAATCAGTGTGTCCCTCTAACCTAAGTGCAGTACCCCTGTTCCTTTAGAGAATCCCATACTGCCTGGAGTCATTACCACTACCAGTGGAACGAATTGGATGAACAGGAAAATATCTTAAGATGAGAAGGTGAGAGCATTTCAGGATGGAAAATGAATGATATTGGTTGTCGATGTGGTGAAAGCAAAATGAACACAGGTTGATGTGTTTAGTTCGCTCTAATATGGAATTTTTTTTTACATGCAATTTTGTTCCTGGCAGTTCTAGTACAATTTTTATTCGATGACTTTCATATTTTCAAGGTCTGACGCAAGGACATGTTCAAGCAAATCTATGATAATTTTGAAAGATATCGGTTCACCAACAGCTGAGATACTTACCGTCAAACTTGGGGACGTTTTTATTGGGACACTCGATATATTATTTTTATCTTGGCTGAGTTCTGTAGTCAGTTATAAATCTGATTGTATCTCAAGACATGATGTTGACCAAAAAAGGTGTTGTACGAGAAGCAAACCATGGTTACTCCTTCAAAAACACCTGATGGTACTTCTCCACTACTTGGTCCACTACTATAAAAATATTACTCTCGAATCTGCCATGATTTGTGAGATGAGATATTGGTTGACGGAATTGTTTTGCTTGTTTTGCTTGTAAGGATATATATATTAATATACATTATAACATACAATGTGAGTATCTCCAAAAGAGAAATGAATTTAACACGGTTATCAGAATCTTGCTTTTCAATCCCATCTGACAGATCTGAATCACATGAAGATATGATAAACCCACCTTAGGGTCTAAACGACCAACCCACCTTAGTGTATAAACGGCCACCCACCTTCGTGTCTAAATGGTCAACCATCCAAAGGGTCTAACGGCCAACCCACCTTAAAGTCTAAACAACAAACCCACCTTAGTATCTAAACGCCCACCCACTTTAGGGTCTAAACGCGCCAACCCACCTTAAAGTTTAAACGGCAAACCCACCTTAGTGTCTAAATGGATAATCCACCCTAGTATCTAAACGGCCACCCATCTCAGTGTCTAAACAACAAACCACCTTGGAGTTTAAACGGGCCAACCACTGTCGGGTTTAAACGACCAACCCACCTTAGTGTTTAAACGACCAACCCACCTTAGTGTCTAAACATCCACCCACCTTGGAGTCTAAACGGGCCAACAACTGTAGGATCTAAACGGCCACCCACCTAAGTGTCTAAACAACTAACCCACCTTAGTGTCTAAACGACCACCCCTTAGAGTCTAAACATCAAACCCACCTTAGTGTCTAAACAACTAACCCACCTTAGTGTCTAAACGACCACCCCCTTAGAGTCTAAACATCAAACCCACCTTAGTGTCTAAACAACAAACCCACCTTAGTGTCTAAACGGCCAACCCACCTTAGTATCTAAACGGCCGCCCATCTTAGTGACTAAACATCAAACCCACCTTAGTGTCTAAACAACAAATCCACCTTAGTGTAACCCTACATACAATGATTTATGATACACTCATTTAGAGCAGAACATTTTTGATACATTAACCGGTTCGATTTTTTTCTGTACCATTAATAGAACTCTATCTGCGATGAACAATAGGTTTTGGTTATAAGTGTTAGGGCATGAAAGCCAACACAGAGTCATTTCTCCAAAACACTTGACCGTGGCATCTTATTCACCCAACAGAAATCCATACGATTGTCTACCGACTGCGCCAAAAGACTGTTTCAACTCAGCGTTAGAGGAAAGTGGGGGGAAAGGGGTGAATTTTAAAAAGCTTAAAGTCCAAAAAGGCATTAAGGTCGGTGCCACGCACAGTGCTGTACTCAGCTCTAGTTTGCTCTGATATTATTTTTTGACATGCTATTTTGTTCGAGGCAGTACTTAAACAATTTTTGCTTGATGACTTTCATAATTTCAGGGTTTAACAAGAAAATGTTGAAGTAAACCTGTGAGAATTTTGAAAGAGATCGGCTCATCAGCAGCTGAGATATTTTGCGTCAAACTTGGGGACGTTTTTTTTGGACACCCGATATAATGTAGATAAAAAAAACGGTTAACAATTTATTAAACGATAATTTGCGGTCCACAGTCGCCATTGCAAGTTCTATTTGATTTCATTTTTACTTTCTTTGTACATTGTATATTAAAAATAACTATTTGATATTGTCTTTAAGCATGCGAAATCTCATTGATATAGAACAGTGTCAGTTCCTAGGGGGTTATATATAATTGAATATTATATAATAAGCTTATAATTAATATTGATATTTTTATTGTTCATCGTTAACAAATATTGCTTGGAGCAAGATACATACGAGCAAATGGTGGTGGTTATGTTTGAGACTATGGTTCTCGATCAGGGTGTGAAAGTCTGATGACCTTGAATAAGTCATCTTCACTCATAATTTCAGTCCACCCAGCTGTAAATGGGAACGGATAATCCGGAAAAGATCAGCTGGGAGAAGGGATCCGCACGGAACCCAAGTTGTTATCCTTGTAAAATATTTCTTTCTTTTCATTCTCAATATGATAATTTAAGGATCTGTGTATATGATGCAAACCGAATGATTTTTTTAAAGGGAATGTTTTAGGGTCGATTTGGGCCTTGAATTTATGCAAATATAGCCTTAAGAAGTACTACTAATGCACGAAAATCATATAATTCCTTCCATTATATCCTCACCTTAACATTTATCCTTCATTTTCTGTATTTGTGTTTTCTATAAAACGCATAGTCTTACTAAACGGCGAGTGGTAATTTTGACTTTTAAACGCCGATATATGGGTACACGTGACAATGGCAATGACCCAGATTAATTTCAAAGGTAAAACAAAAAAATATTCAGTATTTGGATAGTGTTTTACTTGAGTTAAATGTAAAATGAACTTTGCAAATATGCAAGATATGTTATGTTGAAATTAGAAGTAGGCCTAAACTTTTTTATTCTCTTTGAAAACTGTCAAATTCTATGTTGAATTTTGTGATGGTCTAACAGTTGGTGAACATTTCCCTTTTAATGCAAATGTCTAATCGGTTAAACTTAAACGCTATAGGAATCTGGATAATCTTCAGATGACTCCAAATTAAATGTCTTTTAAAATGCATTATTAACGTTCTTATACAGTGAATAATTCAAATACAGTAATGCTCCATTCACAAAATACGTCGCTATACATACCACACAAACGTCTTTTAAAATAACAAATAACACAATCGCCAGATATACGCATCCAATTATACACACGATTGAACTGTAAAATAATAGTTTGGATGCAAACACCGGATATGGTTGAAAAACTGAAAAGTAAAATTATTTCGTTCATGCAAAGTTTCCTTAATGACGTAATAAAACAGCCTTCTGGTCTATCTGTTTACTGCAAACGGACGTAAACGGTAGTGTATAGTTAATATCGAAGATAGCTGACCTGTTTAATCGGAAGACACTATTTAAACTCATTACAAATACCATTACAAACAACTATCTCAAGTGTCAGTGGCGTTGCCACCAACAAGGAGTAGGAGTCCACTGGACCAGAGCCAGTTGTTGCTAGTTTGCGCCAAAGATTATTTGATTGGTACGTAATGGCTCGCTGTGTCCGCTTGACATTCCAAAATGTTGCGCCAGTTCGCGCCAATGGATAGCTACTGTACGCCATTTGGTACCACTTGGCGGACACTTGGCACTGATTGCTCGATGCAAGTGGCGAGACGAAAATTTCAAACATTTTGAAATTTTCTTGCCGCCATTCAAATTTGGTGCAGTTACGGGCCATCACGAACCAGCTGGGAGGCAGCTTTGTCATACGCCGGCATTGGCGCAAACTGGCACCAACTGGCGCTGGCCTAGTGGACTCCTTGCATTTAGTTTTAAATTTTCTATCCTTCGTTTTCAAATGTCTGATGCTGTGAACCCTCATTGACAATTCTTTGCCCCTGCTCTGCACCCCCAACTAATGCACCAAAGAAAATTGATTGTGTGTGCCCGCGATATCGAGTAAGGGCTACCTCCATACGTCAAACGTCAGAGAGTTCGTCACTCCGTCAAGGGAGTTCGTCACTCCGTCAGAGAGTTCGTCACTTCGTCAGAGAGTTCGTCACTCCGTCACTGGAGTCCGTCATTGTTTTGATGCTACCTTACAATTTTATAACTTTTGTTATTATTAATTTCTTAATCAAAAAACGATATTTGACGGAGTATTTGAATCCGATCGTCAATAGAACGTGAAAATACTAGTTTTTTTTTAAAGTACAAAATTTGGAATATCAAATTTTTGTCAGTAAACGAAAAAAAGAAACAAGCTAATGACTTTGAACTTCGAGATAATTTCAGGGGCCGCGGAGCGTTTTTGAAAGTGTGTGTTGTTGTGGGGGGTGCCTTAGTTGAAAATTTTCAAAATCCACCTCTCACCCTCACCCCCACCACAAAAACTCGTCGGATTTCGGCCACTTGATTTTCAGATTTCGGAAATTATAAAAAAAATTATAAGAATGTCAAAAATATTTTGATGAAATAAGAAAGAAAAGTGTCTGTTGGGGGGGGGGGGGGGGGGGCATGGTCCCCCCCTGGCTCTAACGTCCGAAAACAAATTGTAGAACAGATTTTTTTTTTGGGGGGGGGGGGGGGGGAATTTTGACAAAAACTGTTTGTGTGATAGTCCGATGACTTTGAATAAGTCATCTTCACTCATAATTCCTGTCAACCCAGCTATAAATGGGTAAGGATAATTCGGGAAAGATCAATGCCAAGAGGTTTGGCCAAGGACCAGCTGGGAGAAAGGATACGAAAGAAATTAAGTTGTTATCCTTGTAAAATATAGATATTTCTTTCTTTTTTTAAACCTGATTTTTTGATGAATAATTTAATTGATTAATCGATGTCATTTTTTTGTTTTTCATCTAGGAAAAAAATCTTCTGCTGGGGGTCAGCTGCGCTTTGCGACTTAATTAGACTAAAAAAAAACATGGAAAACACTGGAACTTTTGAATGCCTATATATATATCTTGGTGATATGTCCCATCTTCCATTGAAGTTAATGTTTTGAGTTATCGGAATCAGGAGCTTCAGAGGAAAATATGAGGGTGTAGACTGTGGGTTTTGAGTTTAATCTATTGGAAATATTATTATGTAATAGTATGGCATTAAATATCCGTGACAAAAAGGGCACATATTCGCCGGATTTAAGTTAAAAACCATATTTGATTGTGCTGTGAATAACCGAGATATAACGTGATTGTTTGAAAAACTGAAAAATAAAATGAAAGCTTCTGTTGTGTAGGCGTATCCATGCATTTCAGACAATCACTGTGAAATGTGAAATTTTCAAAAACTTGTTTGATATATTTTTATTTGTTATAAAAAATAATATTAAGAAAACTGTTTTGTACTTTCATTACACTATGCAGTCGTTAGATGATTCTGAGGACTCTCTTCTTCACACGCCCTTCATGGCCCACCCCCTAGATACGAATTGCTTCATTATGGCTTATTTAGGGGCTAAGAAAATAAATTTTTGGGGATATTTTTATACTCTCACTATCAAAATCGCAATAATAGATCTTTTCACAACCCTCCCAGATAACATACATGTTTTTCTTTTTTTTTTTAATATGTTTCGGGAAAAAAATCTAAAATATCGCTAAAATTCACCAAAATCGCGCATCATGGCACCCCAAAAGTGTGCCGCGCGGCGTTCAGATGCATGACAGTGACGTTGTATATTAGTGGCAAATATATACATTTTCGTTTTTAGGTGGAGGGGAAAGGTGGGGGAGAGGGGGGGGGGGGAGGGGAAGGAAATGAATGAGTGGGTAACTGGAGGGGTCCATCCTAGCTGTTTCTCCTGCTCAGCAGGAATCGCGTATATATTTATATATATTTCACATATATGGCCATCACCACATATGTCCGAAAATACTGCAAGCTTTTGAGTAACTTAAAACAAAAGTCAACTCTTAAACTCAATAGAGCTCACTTGATCCTATCTCGATTACTAAAAATGCTTCTTACATTATTCAGGGGGTAAAACCCCCTTCCAACCTGCGCCTAAGGCGTCATCGTGTATGCTCCGCACATATAGGCATAATAGGGGCGCTGAAATTTACATTGCCCCCGGACGCCCAAATACCTAGAGCCGCCACTGATCTGCCAATTTGTAAATAATAAACCCAGTGACGGACTGACGAACTCTCTGACGGAGTGACGAACTCTCTGACGGACTGACTAACTCTCTGACGGAGTGACGAACTCTCTGACGGAGTGACGAACTCTTTGACGGAGTGACGAACTCTTTGACGGAGTGGCGAACTCTCTGACGGAGTGACGGACTCTCTGACAATTGACTAAAAGAGGTAGCTCTAACATGGGACTTTTGACGGGGGTGACGGTATTCCGTCAATGATCCCAATTTGTAAATAACAAACCCAGTGACGGAGTGACGAACTATCTGACGGACTGACGAACTCTCTGACGGAGTGACGAACTCTTTGACGGAGTGACGAACTCTTTGACGGAGTGACGAACTCTCTGACGGAGTGACGGACTCTCTGACGTTTGACGAAAAGGGGTAGCTCTAACATGTGACTGACTTTTGACGGGAGTGACGTTATTCCGTCAATGACCTCAATTTGTAAATAATAAACCCCCAGTGACGGAGTGACGAACTCTCTGACGGACTTACGAACTCTTTGACGGAGTGACGAACTCTTTGACGGAGTGACGAACTCTTTGACGGAGTGACGAACTCTCTGACGGAGTGACGGACTCTCTGACGTTTGACGAAAAGAGGTAGCTCTAACATGAGACTTTTGACGGGAGTGACGTTATTCCGTCAATGACCCAAATTTGTAAATGATAAACCCAGTGACGGAGTGACGAACTCTTTGACGGAGTGACGAACTCTCTGACGGAGTGACGAACTCTCTGACGGAGTGACGAACTGGATATGGTGTGGGAATGGATATGGATGCTTTATTGGTTCAGGCACAAGCAACATCTGACAGGTATGTTTAAGATAAAGATCAGCCTGTTTCTCAAAAAATCTTGTCGTAAGTCCAGCATTTTTCAATGAACAATTCCACACTTACCACAATTTTTAATTGTAAGACTTTTTGAGAAACAGGTCCCAGTAAAAGCAAAATAATTCTGTTAATTGAAATCGCATCCAAAGCATTGCAAAAAAAGAGAAATAGTAGTGAATTAGTGGACATCTCCAAAGAGAAGTACCATAAGGTGATTCGCAAATACTGCACATATACCATACAACTGGGAATATAATGCACACTCCTTCTCTACAATAAATACAAAAAAAAAAACAGTAATGCAGATAGGATAGTTAAATAAGCTACATAAAGTACATCATTGGGTTTTGATGAAAAAAATTCAGAAGATTTAAAAAGTTAGTTGTGTAGTGGATTGGACAAAAACCAAGACATTCTGTGCCTCAAACTGAGCTTACAACAGTTCCTTTTGTTCACCTGATGGAAAAGCGTCTAGTCGTTCAGATGGGACAATAAACCGAGGCCCTGTGTGCTATTGGCTGTGCACGTTAAAGATCCCTCGACAGTTGGAAATCGAAAATAAGAGCAGGCTTATGCCGCTGTTCTGGCAAAATTTCCCTCATTGCACACTGCATGGCGTTTGCCCGTCCTCAATTAGCCCATATAGGTGCAAAAAGTAGGACGTAAAACTCCATTCATTTCATTTCATTTTTGTTCACCTAGTTTTTTTTTTCAAATTCACATCATTTATTTTTTCAGTGGTACTCAGAGTCCATTATCATCATCTCTTTTGGCTGACTGGTTAGAAGTGACTGGTGGAAATCTGATAGCTGATATACAAGATCTCGAACAAGAGATGTCAACACAATCACCATTACCATTCCATGATCTTTAGATAACTCTTTCTCTTCTTTATCTTTATAAAAAGACATTGTAAAGAGGTTTCTAAATCTTTTTGTGCATCTGGAACACTGGCATCAATTGGCATCATTCCAATTTTAAATCAGTCGTCAGTGGTTCCAACAATTTCACTTAACGAAGTTTCTGATGATGTCACACCGACAAAATGTGCTTGTATCACAGAAGACTTTCGTAAAATCAGAAAGCCTCTTTACAATCCAAAAAATACTGAATTATAATTACGAGGATGCAAGCAATGGTTAAATAAGTAAGATCGTATACCTATGCTAAAGGAACACGAATTGTGAGGCGAGTGGTCCATATGGCTAATGGGATAAATGATAAATGTTAAATTGTTAATGGAATAATTGTTAATATTTATTGTAAAATTTATTTATATGTAAATATATGTAGATAAAAAAGGGTTGCAATTTATTCAATTTCGGTCCACAGTCGCCATTGCAAGCTATATATGATTCAATTTCATTTCTACTTTCTTTGTATGCAAGGTTTGATAACACAAAGTTCGTAATGCAAAGTGACTAATGCAGAATGTAAAATGCAAAATACATAATGCAAAGAGTAAAGTGTTAGCTGCATTCGTGTGGTATTTCATTGGATTTTTTTAGTATGCTTATACATTTTGCATCAGTGTGAAAAAGTATATATATCGGGTGTCCCAATAAAAACGTCCCCAAGTTTGACAGACTTCAACATGTCCTTGCCATATGACACTGAAAATATGAGTCATCGAATAAAAATTATATCTGGTTATCTCCCTTCAATCAATAAATAGCCTACATGTACAACTATTCCGGAAAAAAGACGAGCAACGACAAGCAGTGTGTAATAAAAGTATCCCGCCTTTTTTTAAAATTACATAAATTTAGCTTAGCTAAGTGTGTAATAGTAGTGTTTTGAGTTATTCGAGTAGCTGAGTAGGAGCGTAAATGTATCTTTAAGATGTATTTTATAAGATGTCTACATATAAGAGGCCCAGGGCTTGAAGTTCTTCAGTTTATATTTTTATCCGTTACGTTGAAATGTATCGCTTCTTCGAGTCTAGTAGTTCTAGTAGAGCTATAGTTCTAAAGATTCCGAATCCATGTCCATAATAAGGGCCTCTATATACTTATATAAATAATTATATACTATTATTACACACGTAAGCACTACTTTCACTTCATGTTGGATGTGATAGCCACAGCTGTGACACGGTTATTTGCTCGACTGTACAGCTTTTACAATATTAACAAAAATATATAGGCCCTACAGGTCCCAAATTTCAGAAATATGTGTTACCAGGCTTCCTGAGAGCACCACTGTAATTGGTAACATTAACAAAGTTTTCAAGGAAGAGGGAGGGGGGGGGGCTAAGCCACTCGTATATTAACTTCGGGGATGGACTGGCTAGATAACCTCGTATACTATACGGTAGTCGCCATATTGAATAAATTTTAGTTCAATTGATTAAATTTTTCAGAGAGTGTCGTCTTCTTTCGCGGAAAAAAACAACCAATGAAAATCAATCTCAGAACAAGAGCTGTCTTTTCCTGCCCATTTACCGGGCAAAATGGCCGCCAATCATCACCAAGTCATTATATAGTCGAGAACAAGGCAGATATTAGCTGTTTAAGGCCTCATAATCAGTTAATAAAATACAAACAAGCAGGTATCTAAATTGACTAAATCATTGAGCCAAATAAAAGTTTTCCAAACAACCAACGAACTTGGAAGTGGTTGTTTGGAAAACTTTTATTTAGCTCATTGATTTAGATGCCAGAATGTTCACTGACCTGAAGTTCAAGGATTGAATCCCGACAACACTGTCCTGGCAAACATTTCTCTTATTTTTACACACTGCTTGTCGTTTGCTCGTCTTTTTTGCAGAATAGTAATTGTGAATGTATTTATTGATTGAAGGGAGATAACTTGATATATTTTAGCAACCCCGAGTCAACCCCGAGTCTTCTGTATATACGATAGGTTGAGTGGCGCGAGCAACCCTGGGTCCTCTGGATACGATAGGTAGAGTGGCACGAGCAACCCCTGTTCGCCTGTATACCCCCACCCCCACTTCCCCCCCTCCCTCACCACCTCATCCGTTTAACTTTACCTTAGAATAATCATAACGAAAGAACGTTCTTTATTTTTAGATCTTTATATGTTTATTATCAATACATCTTTAGTCTTCACTATAGAGATTTTATTTTAAAGATCGACATCAATAGGACTTCACCAAAGGGCATCTTAACATATTTTCTCTGCTAATAAAACATCCTCTACTTCCCCATAATCGTAATCGCCCATAGCTACCAGCTTACTCAGAATCTTGTTAAATAGGTAACAGAAGGGATCATCCAAGTTTAGGCCAATTTCGATAGTCTTGCATTCTTCCATCGCCGTACATTTAGCAATACAGTCCTTCCCGTCCATGTTTGGGGAGATGAAGATAGCATATACTGGATAAAGTGTGCATTCACCATTGTATTCTGCTGAATTCACTACATTGCTGAATATACATCCTTCCGTTGCCCTACACCAATCGGAGCATTCGGCTTCGTTCAAACCCGTGGTAGAATTCATGGAATAAACTCGGCTGCCGAACGCTCCTGCTCTTTTATAACAAGCTGAAACAAAGAGATTGTTATTTTCAATCAGGTCAGTAGCCCGGCTAGCTGTTCAAGCAGGCGGGCGGCGAGGGGAGGTGTTTGCAAATACTATTTCTGGCTGAAATTCTTCTTTTTCTATAAAGTGTATTATAGGATTGTAAATGTTTGGCGACATAATAGAAACAGGACTACACATCAATAACACATGAAATTATACACCTTATATTTAACTTAAGAATATCTTACATTAGATATGACGAGGAGATGAATGTGGATTTAATCGTTCGAGGTTGTTTACAGCCTGGCTCAAGTCGACCGATCGTAGGAGTTGTAGATTTGTTTCCATCGAACAATATCTTTGTGAAAAAAGTCTGCTTGGACTTCAATAGCCAGACTGTGAACAACCGTGGGAGTTAAATTCGTATTTACGGATGAGGACATGTGTGACGAATTTATTATATAATTTATACTCGCTACTATTGGGTTAGTCGCCTCATTCTTCAAAACAATTTGTATCACGGGCCACACTCAGTGCTGTTCACAGCTCTAGTTTCACTTTATTTTGGACTTTCAGTTAATACATTGTCAGAAATCAAGGGAACTCGAAGGTAAATTATCGTTTTGGAAGGTAAACTGAATTGATCTTTATAACGAAATAACTAAAAGTTTATAGCCATAAAAGTGTTTTTCTTAAGATATTGATAATGTTGAAAGTCCATGGACAAAGTATTAATGAGAAACTTGCTTCATATGAAAATAAAATTATTAATGGTACCTGTAAAGGCTAGCGCACACGAGAGCTCCCAGCTGAGCAAAATTTCTGTCGTGTCTCTCAGCTCAGCTCGCAGCTTTCGTCGGTTTTCGCGCATATGCTAAGCTCAGAGCTTTCAGAGACATGGTGACGAGTCATAAACGTCTAAAAAATAACTAATTCACGTGACATTATAACGTGACAAAATATCGGACGTCAACAACCGTTCGAATGATTCAGAATAATTAAGTCATCACACAACAGAAGGTGTCTTAAGGCGAGAAAAGACGAGTTCTGTTGTCCGAGATTTTCGATAGATCATGAAAAAAGATGAAACGAATCGTGTCCGCAGTCGTGTCCGGATCCGTACTCCGTTTCATACGGCCCACCGTGATTGGTTACAGAATGACTCCGTTTTTACGACTGTTATGACGTCATTGATAGTAGATGGCGAACGATAAATATTTTAAATTACCTGGTAGTTCTAAGGAACTGGCCACTGGTAATGAACCAACATACAGCAAAACAACTGCCAACATCGAATTAGAATAGACAACCATTTCGACAGAGTATCAGAGTTAAATGTATAGAACTAATTTGAGTGAGTTTATATAGAAAATAAGATAATTATGGCATGATATTATTACATTGTAAAACAGCTTGCTCTGTAGTTTTTATATCGCGTCAGCGTTTTTGTACTAAACAATAAGTGTATTACCGCGTTTCCACTGAGAATTGTGAAGGAAAGCTAGCTCTAAGCTAGCCTAGAGCTAGCTTTATTGCCGAACACGTTGCGTTTACACTGAGTTTTTCTGATTCCCGAACGACTGTAGTCTCGATTATAAAGTCACACATTATAGCCAGCATGCGATCTACAAGACTTATCTTTACTCTACTAGTTAATTAAGAGCGCGCGCCCCCTATTGCCGAACGAGATAAAGCCGGCTTTTTTGTGTTTCCACTGAGTAAATGAAAGCCGGCTTTCATTTGCCCCCCCCCCCCCCCGAAATTGCCGAACGCGAAAAGCTTTTTTGTGTTTCCACTGACAAATTACCGAACCGTTACGGTTCGGGAACCGTAACGGTTCAGCAATTGAAGCTTTTCGCGTTCGGCAATTTATCGGGGGCCAAATGAAAGCCGGCTTTCATTTACTCAGTGGAAACACAAAAAAAGCCGGCTTTATCTCGTTCGGCAATAGGGGGCGCGCGCTCTTACTTAACTAGTAGAGTAAATGGTAAGTCTTGTAGATCGCGTGCTGTCTATAATATGTGACTTTATGATTGAGACTAAAGTCGTTCGGGAACCAGAAAAACTCAGTGTAAACGCAACCTGTTCGGCAATAAAGCTAGCCTTAAGCTAGCTTAGAGCTAGCTTTACTTCACAATTCTCAGTGGAAACGCGGTTATTATGACTCTATTATTATTCTAAATCTTGTTTAGAGTAAAGATACGGTGAAGATATCTGTTTAAACCAGCAATTTATCAGCCTGCAATGCAGAGCAGGGTTCGTATAGGTCATGGAAAACATGGAAAATCAGGGAATTCTAAAAAAGCTTTTCCACTGTTTCTTACTGTCCTCTTATTTTATTCATCTATTTTCGATGGTTAATAAGAAAACTTTAGATAGGTTCCAGGGTAAAATTGGTCATGGAAAATGATGAAATGTTATCTGGGAAAGTCATGGAAATATCAGGGAAAATTTGATCAGATGATCTGTATGTATGGCGGGGAATCTGTGTCTTTATTAAATTTTATGTAGGGAATGCCAATACCATGTAGATAATGCCAATACCATGTAGATAATGCAAATGCCATGTAATTATCGCTAATTTTGTGTAGATAATGTAAGTTATATGTTGATTGTCGTAATTGTGAGACGATAAAGCAAAACGATTCATGCATCTATATTTAACCCATAATGCTAATGTAAAGCAGCATAATTATTCACTTGAACATTTAAATTTTAACATTAGCATTTGAACACAGTAAAAACGACATAGGCCTAAGTAAATATCCTAGGTCTGAAGATAGCATACACTAAGGCAGCAAACAATAAGGAATGTGAACGGTTTGACGAGTGACTCCAAGGAGAAATCATTGTTGAAATGTAATTATTCTTTACCGCTAAATCTCGCGTGATTAGAAGATAGTACCGTGTGCACTAATTTGCATATAGACCCAGATTTCATGTCAGATTTCATGTTCTATGTAACGATCTAAAAGACAAATGTAAAAAGACAAATTACTTATGTCGTTTTTTAATGTTAAAATTTCAATGTTCTAGTGAATAATGATGCTACTTTACTTTAGCAATATGGGTTAAAGGGTCATTCTGCTCTTTTGAAAAAAGTTTCCATTATCAAAAAAATCGGAGATGCTACCTGATAGTATTTTTAAAGTATGCTTTTTGTATCTCTATATCTTCTTGATCAAACTGAATTTGGTTTTAAAGGGTTAATTACAAACAGCGAGTGCGGTACTAATTGTTAATTAAGCAATTTGGGACATTTCTCTACAATTAGGCGTTTATTTTACTCAAATCCGTTCAGTAGTTTCCTATCAGCATCCAAAAAACATAACACACTTAAAAACCTTACGTAAGGTTTTTTAAAAATTTAGCATGTTTTTAGAGTTTAAAAATTAACGACTGGATTTTTTTTAGTTAAAACTTTCAGATACATTAAAGGGCACATAGTTACAGATTTTAGTGTAAAAATTTCACAAATTTGAGCAAAAAAATATTTTGACCTAAAAAAAAATCAGACTGTCCCTTTAAAGATCGACATCAATAGGACTTCACTAAAGGGCATCTTAACATATTTTCTCTGCTATTAAAACATCCAAAACCTCGTAATAATCGCCAATAGTTACCATATCACCCGGAATCTTGTTATATAGGTAACAAATGCGATAGCCTGGGCCAGCTTCGAAAGTCTTGCATTCTTCCATCGCCGTACATTTAGCAATACAGTCCTTCCTGTCCATGTCTGAGGAGACGAAGATAGTAGGTAGTCGATATAGAAAGCATGAATTGAGGTCTGGGTCCACTTTGCCGACTCTACACCCTTTCGTTGCTCTACACCAATCGGAGCATTCGGCTTGGTTCAAATCCGGGAAATAATAAATGTTATTATTTGGCATGTATATCGATTTTGCTTTTTTATAGCAATCTGAAATAAAGAGATATTTATTTTCAGTCAGGTCAATAGCCAGGCTAGCTGTTCAGCCAAGCGGAAAGGGGGGGTGGGGGGGGGGGGGGGGTCAATAGCCAGGCTAGCTATTCAGACAGGCGGAAAGGGGGGGGGGGGGGGTGGAGAAGGTATTGGGTGAGGGTGTTTGCAAATTGCAAATAATATTTCTGGGTGAAATTCTACTTTTTCTATAAACTGTATTATAACATTGTAAATGTTTTGGCGACATGATAGAAGCAGGACTACACATCGATAACAGGATAACACATACACATCAATAACACATGAAATTATACACCTTATATTTAACTTAAGAATATCTTACATTAGATATGACGAGGAGATGAATACGGATTTAATCCAGGGCAATAAGGAATTGTTACTGGGCGGCAGTTAAATTGAACAGCGAATTTGAAAACTAGATCGCCGGAAATGCAATCAGTGAAACAGACATCAAATAGTCTCTATGAAATGCGGCAATATTTGATATTTTTTTTTAAATTAGACACGGCGAAAAAAACAACAGAAGAATTATTCCGAAACATTTATTCACGACAACCAGAACATCATAATCGCCGTCATCACAAATCTAATGTTCAGCTTAGAAATTATTTTCTAACTAAAAGAACTGCCTCACAAATTGTCTGTCTTGCTTATAGTCCCGTTGTCAGGCAGGCGCATCCTGCTCCTGGATTGAAATTGCCGGTTACTTTAAATAGAACAAGTTGTCGTGTGCACTTGGGATATATATTACCATGCCATATTATTCTTATTTCTGTTATGTTATGTTAGTTATATTTAAAGATTTCCGATTGCTAGCGATATTTTAACAATATAGGACTGCCGACCAGGACTGACTTTTGTGTCACAATGTTAGTCGAGGCACTGATTTAATCCTCCGAGGTTGTTTACAGCCTGGCTCAAGTCGACCGATCGTAGGAGTGGCAGATTTGTTTCCATCGAACAATATTTTTGTGACAAAAGTCTGCTTGGACTTCAATAGACTGTGAACAACCATGAGAGTTCAATTCACCGACGTGGACATGTGTATACATGTAATAGTTTCTGTCTTAAGGCGAGAAAAGACGAGTTCTGTTGTCCGAGATTTTCGATAGATCGTGAAAAAAGATGAAACGAATCGTGTCCGCAGTCGTGTCCGGATCCGTATTCCGTTTTCACGACTGTTATGACGTCATTGAAAGTAGATGGCGAACGATAAATATTTCAAATTACCTGGTAGTTCTAAGGAACTGGCCACTGATAATGAACCAACATACAGCAAAACAACTGCCAACATCAAACTAGAATAGACAACCATTTCGACAGAGTATCAGAGTTAAATGTATAGAACTAATTTGAGTGAGTTTATATAGAAAATAAGATAATTATGGCATGATATTATTGCATTGTAAAAGAGCTTGTAGTTATTATATCGCGTCAGCATTTTAATGTGAAACAATATACATGGCTTACAGTAGTTTGCGAAATTTGCACTTTGCGAAACGAAATAATCTGCACTTTGCGAAACGAAACGAAATATCAGCACTTTGCGAAATAAATATTTCGCAAATCAGTACTTTGCGAAATATATTTTTCGCAAAATGCAGTGATTAGCACTTTGCGAAATATATATTTCGCAAAGTGCAGTAATCAGCACTTTGCGAAATCAGCACTTTGCGAAATATTTGAATTGAATGGTCATACAGGGATGTAAAATATAATTCTAAAAAATGACATCCGGGCAGTGATTTTTATACGCCCACATGAAATGTGGAGCGTATATTGCCGTCACCCATGTCCGTCGGTCCGTCATGCCGTCCGTCCGTCCACAATTGCTTGTTAACACTCTACAAGTCACAATTCTTTACGGATTTTGACGAAACTTGCTGAATTTGTTCATTATCGCACAAGGATGAACCCATATTTAATATGAATTATTGCCCTTGTTCTATAAAAAACGTTCGATTTTTAGCTTGTTAACACTCTACAAGTCCCAATTCTTTACGGGTTTTGACGAAACTTTCTGAAATTGTTTATTATCACCCAAGGATGAACCCTATTGAAAATCAAAAGAATCGGAAAATATTTAATATGAATTATTGCCCTTGTTCTTTAAAACGCATTGATTTTTAGGTTGTTAACACTCTACAAGTCCCAATTCTTTACGGATTTTGACGAAACTTGCTGAAATTGTTTATTATCACCTAAGGATGAACTCTATTTAAAATCAAAAGAATCGAATAATATTTAATATGAATTATTGCCCTTGTTCTTTAAAACGCGTTCGATTTTTAGCTCGTTAACACTCTACAGGTCACAATTCTTTACGAGTTTTGATGAAACTTTCTGAAATTGTTTATTATCACCCAAGGATGAACCCTATTTAAAATCGCAAGAGTCGGAAAATATTTGATATGAATTATTGCCCTTGTTCTTTAAAACGCGTTCGATTTTTAGCTTGTTAACACTCTAACAAATCAAAAGAATCGAATAATATTTGATATGAATTATTGTCCTTCTTCTTCCAAAAACGTTCATACTAGGCTAAACTTGATGAATGAGTTCTGAATGAAATGTATGTTTATGACTACAGGTTGAATATTTCATGCTTGTGATGGTTGCTGTTTTCTGTCAAATTTACTTTTTTAAACAAAGCTGCAAGTGGGCGTATATTACCTTGCCTGGCAAGCTATCTTAATTCTCCATTTCATGTTTTAGGTTTATACGCCCACATAGAAATGTGGACGTATATATTGCCGTCCGTCGGTCCGTCCGTCAACAATTTCTTGTGTACGCGATAGAGACCAGAGTTTTTATCCGATTTGGATGACACTTGGTATGCGTATTTATCTTAATGATATCTCGGATGAGTTCGAAAATGGCGCGATTCCAATAATCGGTTTATGAATTATTGCTCCTAACTTAGAGAAAAATCGTTGTGTTTATCCGATTTTGATGAAATTTGGTATGTGCATTTATATTGGTAATATCTCGGATGAGTTCGAAAATGGCGGGATTCCAATAATCGGTTTATGAATTATTGCCCTTGACTTATTGAAAAACGTTAAAATCAACTTGTGTAGGCTACGCGATAGAAGCTAGAGTCTCCATCCGATTGGAATGAAATTTGGTATGTGCATTCATTTTGATAATATCTCGGATGAGTTTGTAAATGGCGCGATCTAGTCATCGGTTTATGAATTATTGCCCTTGATTTAGTGAAAAAACGTTAAAATTCACTTGTGTGCGCAATAGAAGCTAGAGTTTTCATTCGATTTAAATAAAACTTGGTATGTGCATTCATCTTGATAATATCTCGGATCAGTTTGAAAATTGCCCGATTTGAATGCAATTTGGAATGTATATTCATCATGTAGGCTAATAACTAGGAAGAGATAGAAAATTGTAAAATTTCAGTTGTCGGTTTATGAGTTATTACCATTTTGCTTGAAAATTAACTTGACTTGTGTATGTGATAAATACTAAAGTTTTCATATGCCCACATGAACTTCAACATGGAATATTCAAATTGCTGAAGTGGGCGTATGTTACCTTGCCTGGCAAGCTATGTTTTCTATATGATGTAATAACTCATTTCAGTCTATATTTCAATTTTCAAATGCATACAATTATGTTTACAAATGGATTTGATGGCTCATGTCAATACTGAGCTGTAAATGCCATTAATGAATAGCGTTGCTAAACCCTTCACATTTCTTATGATCATTACACAGAAATACCAACTGTTTACCTTTAAACCAGGCTTGTAAATACCGTAGCACTTAAGTTTCATTATAAATTTTGAACTTGTATTTTTATTTCTTTCATGAACGCAGCCCCACCCCTATAAAAAAAAAAACCAGGGGAAATGATATTATATGCTCTCCTTTCCGTTAATAGCTAAGCTTGGTCAGGCTCGTAGCAAGCCAAGTACTTTTGGGGAGGCAAACGGCCATTCAAAGGGGGCAAGGTATCCACCCCTTTGTAAGGAAGGCTTCTGCTATGCAATGCTGCGCCATTAGATTAGAGTTATTTCTATCTTTATTGGTGTAATAGGTAGCCTGGAAATGGGACTCTATTCAAATGGGCACCCGATTTACTGAAACAAACTTTTTTCCATTTTTCAGGACTTTCCCTGTAAATTTAGGTTTTAAAGGGACAGTCTGAATTTTTTTTAGGTCAAAATTTTTTTTTGCTCAAATTTGTGAAAACAAAATCTGTCACTATGTTCCCTTTAATGTATCTGAAAGTTTTAACTAAAAAAATCCAGCCGTTAATTTTTAAACGCTAAAAACATGCCAAAATTTTGTAAGGTTTTTAAGTGTGTTATGTTTTTTGGACGCTGATAAGGAAACTACTGAACGGATTTGAGTAAAATAAACGCCTAATTGTAGAGAAATGTCCCTCTTATATATTTTAAAGAATTCAGCCAGAATATTGAGCCATTTAAAGGGCAAACACCAAAACTAGGTCAAATTGCTTAATTAACAATAAGTACTCCCTGTTTGTAATTAACCCTTTAAAACCAAATTTAGTTTGATCAAGAAGATATAGAGATACAATAAGCATGCTTTAAAAATACTCTTAGGTAGCATTTGCACTTTTTTTGATATTTGAAACTTTTTTCAAAAAAGCAGAATGGCCCTTTAAGGTTATTTGATCAAAGCCTGATATTGAGAAAATTTTGAGAATTCAACACGTCCAAAAGCCCTCCCAAGACCAGGTTGTTCCCTCTATTGTCGTATGTTAAGTTTATTGCTTCAAGGATACCAATTTGAAGTCAGAAAAAGTCTGTGAAATCCTCTTTTCATGGTTTATTTGAATAGGAACTGTAGTGCCACAATAACAATTTTTGGAAAATTAGACGTCTGTAAACCCAAATTCCCCATATTTCCCCGCAAATTTGATGCCCCTGCGGACCAAAAGCAGGCTCTGAGTCGTATGGGTTCCCTGTGTGACCATTCAATTCAAATATTTCGCAAAGTGCTGATTTCGCAAAGTGCTAATCACTGCACTTTGCGAAAAATATATTTCGCAAAGTACTGATTTGCGAAATATTTATTTCGCAAAGTGCTGATATTTCGTTTCGTTTTGCAAAGTGCAGATTATTTCGTTTCGTTTCGCAAAGTGCAAATTTCGCAAACTACTGTAAGCCATATACATTGTATTAAACAATAAGGCCGTATTCTCGAAGAGTGATTAGAGGACTGATTAGCTAATCTGTGATTAAAATCAGCCTAAACAGAGGTTAAAAAATAAACCGTATTCTCAAAGACTGACTAATTTTAATCTTAGTTTAAAATGACCAAAATTTTAATCACCTCAGGGGGGTAGTTTAAGGGCTGATTAAGAATACAATTATGAAGAAAAAATCTATTCTTCATGTATGGTTTCATGTAATATATAGTTTTTCAACAGAAAGTGCCAGTTTTTAGCTTCAATTAACAATTTGTTTGAAATTTTTGAAATTTTTTGAAATTTTTTTAATTGATATTTACCTAGTTATTTAAAATCACTGGATAGGTAATAAAAATATCTCCCTGTTTATCACTAGAAATGTTATACTCTCACATTGAAGCAGTGGTTCTCAACCTTTTCGACAGTGCTCTCTTCATATTTCTTATTGGATTATATTCCTCCTCATCCCAAACCAAACGAACACACCAACTGAGTGATGAAGATTTTAGTAATTCTTCACAGTAATGAATAAATCTGATCAATATTTGGTTCAAATAATGTATTCAATTTTTTCTCCTTATTTCAACCTGAGGTAATTTTCCCATACTACTTCTGTAAATTGCCTTATGGAGGAAATCCTCTCGGTTGAGAACCACTGTGCTTATAGAAAATGAATTTTACTAAATTGAAAAAAAGGAATTTTACTAAAAAAAAAAGGAAATTGAACTATGGTAAATGTGCAAAGATTCATACAAAATAAACTTACACAGGTTGTATTTTTGTATTAAACCCCCGAAAATGACAAAGAATAATTGCCAGGCAAGGTAATAAACGCTGCAGCTTTAGAAAAATATAGAACAAAAACTTCAGTCATACACCTCTTTTGAACATTTTGGGCTAAAAATAGAACATGTTCCACAGAACAAGGGAAACCACTCTTTTATTATTTTGCATATATTCAATAGGGTTCATCCTTAGGTGAATATGAACACTCGCAACAAGCTTAGTCAAAATCCGTCAAGAATCATGCCAAGTTGAGTGCAGACCCGTAGCAAAGGGTGTAAGGTTGTTGGCCTAGGTGGAACAATGACACTCTGGCATCTTCTTTTGTATTTGATCCATACAAGACCTGTTTAAATTCACAGAATTCTGTTAATTTGGCCCTGAAATGTCGAGAAATCACGTTTCTTGGATTGACATACCTCAGACCTGATTTTATACAAATGATTTTGAAAATTAAATTCGCTTGAAATAGTCAGGAAATCATGTTTCCAGGCATCTTATTCTCAAATTTTCTTGTGGTGTTCAAACCGTCAAATAATATATTCAAATTACTCTCACATTTTTATATGCCCACATGAAAATGTGGACGTATATTGCCATCACCCCTGTCCGTCCGTCAACAATTACTTGTGTACGCGATAGAGACCAGAGTTTTTATCCGCTTTGAATGAAACTTGGTATGTGTATTCATCTTGAAATATCTCGAATGAGTTCGAAAAAGGCGCGATTCCAGTCTTCAGTTTAAAAGTTATTGCCCTTGACTTCGTGAAAAAACTTTAAAATTAACTTGTGTACGCGTTAGAGGCCAGATTTTTATCTGATTTGAATGAAGCTTGGTATGTATGTGTATTCATCTTGGAAATATCTCGGATCAGTTCGAAATTAGCGCGATTCCAGTTGTCGGTTTTGGGGTTTTTGCCCTTGACTTAGTGAAAAAAACGTTACGATTGACTTGTGTACACGATATAGGCTAGAGTTTTCATTCGATTTAATTCATCTAAATATCAGCTCAGATAAGTGCGATGATGGTGCAATCAACTTGGAATATTTAAATTAGCTGGAGTAGGCGTATGTTACCTTGCCTGGCAAGCTATCTTTCAGGAAATATCGAGAAATCAGATTTCATGGAGTGAATTTTATTGAGAAGATCTCACAGTCCCCATTCAGTTTACCCTCAAATTTATCAATTTTGTTTCCAGGCTTCCAATGGCATGCACGTCCTCTATAGAGAAAACCAGTATGGTGGGTAACAATTCACAACGTTTTCAAGGAAGGGGGCGATCTTAACTAAACTTATAAAAATTCACCTATTATTTTTAATCGCTCAAAATACTTACAAACGCAAGAATTTTAAGTTTGTTACGCGTTTTGGAAGCTGCTATAAAACTTCTGTACGAATTTGAGTAAAATTAACACTTGTAGAGATATCTCCAGGTATTTTATAGGTTTCAACGAGAAATACTGAGCCATTTTAAAGCTTATCATCAAAAGTATAGGTCAAACTGGCTTGATAAGTTGAATATATTGAAAAAGTAGCATGTTTAAATGCTTTGACAAGTTCATTTTTTTACCCTCAATAGTTCTATCAAACGACAACTGCCCAGAAGTCGACAGATCTGTTGTCGAACAGGCCTAATTTCTTACACTATTCTGCTGGGGGCCCCTCACAACAAAGAAAAAAACAGTGCTAATCATTGATTAAATAAAATCACTGACTAAGAACTTTTTTAAATATTGATTAGCTATTTTTCCTTTTGAGAATACGGTTTAAATATTTTCACTAATCAGCGAATAGCTAATCACTGATTAAGCTTAATCAACGGTTAATTTAGTCAGCGTTCGAGAATACGGGAAGTGTATATATGACGCTATTATTATTCTAAATCTTGTTTAGAGTAAAGATACGGTGAAGATATCTGTTTAAACCAGCAACTTTATCAGCCAGCAATGCAGAGACAAATGTATTGGTGAGATAGTGCGTTTGTGAAACTTGACGAGTTGAATATCAGGTACAAAATAACACATGCATGATGTTCACCCAAACTCACTAATCCGACACTTCCGATAATCTATTAATCAGTTTTACCGGAAGTGATATCATTGAAACCGGAAGTGGTGTAAAATTATTTGCATTTACCGGCTGTCTACATCATAAAAATTTCAAATCGATCCGTTAAAAATCAATAAAAATATCATACTTCGATAAATTACGGCAAGAAAAAGTATCAAACGAATTTCATATAAAATCATTTATTTTTTGTTCTTTATGATGATGGAAATTCGAACAAAATCGGTTGATAAATTATCTACAGTCCATTTTATGTTTGTTGCTACAAACATTCATTTTACACTCACCAGTGATTTAGCCACAAGTTAGAAAACGTCATGAAATCTGTTTTTCGTACATGGTGCCAGTTTCGAGAAATAGGCACTGCCGTGGACGAAAAATGATAATAAATACGAAAAAAAAATCAGGGTGTACAAAGTTATGTACAAGTTTACAGACATTAGCACTCTTTCTGTATGTAAGCTATGTACAAGCTTACAGACATTACTACTATGTTTGTATAGGTAGGTTATGTACAAGTTTACAGTTGTTACCACTCTATTTGTATAGGTAAGTTATGTACAAGTTTACGGACTTGACTACTCTATTTGTATAGGTGTGTTCTGTACAAGTTTACAATTGTCACTACTCTATTTGTATAGGTGTGTTCTGTACAAGTTTACAATTGTCACTACTCTTTTTGTATAGGTAAGTTATGTACAAGTTTGCAGTTGTTACTACTTTATTTGTATAGGTAAGTTATGTACAAGTTTACGGACGTGACTACTCTATTTGTATAGGTATGTTCTGTACAAGTTTACAATTGTCACTACTCTATTTGTATAGGTATGTTCTGTACAAGTTTACAGTTACTACTACTTTATTTGTATAGGTAAATTATGTACAAGTTTACAGTTGCTACTACTTTACTTGTATAGGTAAGCTATGTACAAGTTTACAGTTGCTACTACTTTATTTGTATAGGTAAGTTATGTACAAGTTTGCAGTTGCTAGTACTTTATGTGTATAGGTAAGTTATGTACAAGTTTACAGACTTGACTACACTATTTGTATAGGTATGTTCTGTACAAGTTTACAATTGTCACTACTCTATTTGTATAGGTAAGTTATGTAGACTTGACTACACTATTTGTATAGGTATGTTCTGTACAAGTTTACAATTGTCACTACTCTATTTGTATAGGTAAGTTATATACAAGTTTACAGTTTTACTACTTTATTTGTATAGGTAAATTATGTACAAGTTTACAGACCTTACTACTCTGTTTGTATAGATAAGTTATGTACAAGTTTACAGTTGTTACTACTTTGTTTGTATAGGTTAGTTATGAAAAAGTTTACAGACGTTACTACTCTATTTGTATAGGTATGTTCTGTACAAGTTTACAATTGCTACTACTCTATTTGTATAGGTAAGTTATGTACACGTTTACAGTTGTTACTACTTTATTTGTATAGGTTAATTATGAAAAAGTTTACAGACGTTACTACTCTATTTGTATAGGTATGTTCTGTACAAGTTTACAATTGCTACTACTCTATTTGTATGGGTAAATTATGTACAAGTTTTCAGACATTTGTACCTTTTCTGTATATGTAAGTTATGTACAAGTTTACAGACCTTACTACTGTATTTGTATAGGTTAGTTATGTACCAGTTTATTATATTGGTTTGAAAAGCGTATATTAAAATTATATATTAATTCATATATTATCTAAGCATTCAATGACCTGACTATCTTTCTCGCAACTCATTGAATTAATTAAAAAATCAATTTTGATGATAAATTATACATTTTGTCGATACGACGAATTTCATGAACTAGAAACCTGTTTCTACTGACTAATGGTGTTAATATGTTATTCTCTATTCCAGATATTTTAAATTGATATTGATTATAACCATAAACAACAAAGAACTAAATTTTTAACTAAACTTTTCGAAATAGATTGATATTGTTCAGCATATTCTGGCTTCATCTCGAATAACTTGTCACGGGCCGAAATATATGTGTCACAGTAGAGCTTCTAATCCAGTAGGATTTGCAATCCTCCTAGTAGAGATGCCAATTGTCATTTCTACTAGTAGAGACGCAATGTAAATCATCTGCTGATGAGCCAATTTCTTTCAAAATTCTCACAGATTTACTCCAACATGTCCTTGTTGGACCCTGAAAATATGAAAGTTATCAAACAAAAATTGTGCAAGTACTGCCTCGAACAAAATAGCATGTCAAAAAATTCATTGTCAAAGCAAATTACATATTTGAATTTGTGTTCATTTAGCCAGCACATTTTCCATCCTGATAAACTCTCACGGATCTCATCTAAAGGTACCACTCGAGACGCGACCTTTCAGTTCCTGTTTAATTAGTGTGTCTAACACAAGTGCAGTACTCCTGTTCCTTTAGAGAATCCCATACTGCCTGGAGTCATTACCACTACAAGTGGAACAAATTGGATGAACAGGAAAATATCTTAAGATGAGAGCGGTGAGAGCATTTCAGGATGGAAAATGAATGATATTGGTTGTCGATGTGGTGAAAGCAAAATGAACACAGGTTGAAATGTGTAGTTCGCTCTGATATTAATTTTTTTGACATGCAATTTTGTTCCTGGCAGTACTAGTACAATTTTTATTCGATGACTTTCATATTTTCAGGGTCTAACAAGGACATGTTCAAGTAAATCTATGATAATTTTGAAAGAGATCGGTTCACTAACAGCTGAGATACTTACCGTCAAACATGGGGACGTTTTTATTGGGACACTCGATATATTATTTTTATCTTGTTCTGTTCGAGTTCTTTAGTCAGTCATAAATCTGATTGTATCTCAAGACATGATATTGACCAAAAACGGTGTTGTACGAGAAGCAAACCATGGTTACTCCTTCGAAACACCTGATGGTACTTCTCCAATACTTGGTCCACTACTATAAAAATATTACTCTCGAATCAGCCATGATTTGTATGAGATATTGATTGACGGAATGGTTTTGCTTGTTTTGCTTGTAAGGATATATATATTAATATACATTATAACATACAATGTAAGTATCTCCAAAACAGAAATGATTTTAACACGGTTATCAGAATCTTGCTTTTCAATCCTATCTGACAGATATGAATTACATGAAGATATGATAAACCCACCTTTGTACCTAAACGGCCACCCACCTAAGTGTCTAAACAACAAACCCACCTTAGTGTCTAAACGACCACCCCCTTAGAGTCTAAACATCAAACCCACCTTAAGTGTCTAAACAACAAACCCACCTTAGTGTCTAAACGACCACCCACCTTAGTGTCTAAACAACAAATCCACCAAGTGTAACCCTACATACAATGATTTAAGATACACTCATTTAGAGCAGAGAATTTTTGATACATTAACCGAATCGATTTTTTGTTATAAGTGTTAGGGCTTGAAAGCCAACACAGGGTCATTTCTCCAAAACACTTGACCGTGGCATCTTATTCACCCTACAGACATCCATACGATTGTCTACAACCTGCGTCAATCCATTGAAACAAAAGGGGGGAATTTTGAAAAGCTTAAAGTCCAAAAAAGACAAGCCAAGGCATTAAGGTCAGTGCTATACTCAGCTCTAGTTTGCTCTGATATTAAATTTTTTGACATGCTATTTTGTTCGGAGCAGTACTTGTACAATTTTTATTCACTGACACTCATATTATCAGGGTCTGACAAGGACATGTTAAAATAAATCTGTGAGAATTTTGAAAGAGATCGGTTCACGTTTTAATTACCTATTTACCTTACGATATATACCTATGCTACAGGAACATGCATTGTGAGACCTGTGGTCCATATGGTTAATTCCGTAATGGGATAAATGCTAAATTATTAATGAAATAATTGTAAAATGTAGTTATATGTAAATACATGTATATAATGTAGATAAAAAAACGGGTAACTATTTATTAAACGATAATTTGCGGTCCACAGTCGCCATTGCAAGTTCTATTTGATTCAATTTCAATTTTACTTTCTTTGTATATGAAAAATAACTATTTTGATATTGCCTAGGTTCCTAGGGGGTTATATATAATTGAATATAATATAATAAGCTTATAATTAATATTGATATTTTTATTGTTCATCGCAAACAAATATTGCTTGGAGCAAGATACACACGAGCAAATGGTGGTGGTTATGTTTGAGAGTATGGTTCTCGATCAGGGTGTGAAAGTCTGATGACCTTGAATAAGTCATCTTCACTCATAATTTCAGTCCACCCAGCTGTAAATGGGAACGGATAATCCGGAAAAGATCAGCTGGGAGAAGGGATCCGCACGGAACCCATTGTTATCCCGAATGATTTTTTTAAAGGGGAATGTTCAGCTTTTTTTTAGGTTGGGCCTTGAATATATGCAAATAGCCTTAAGAAGTATACTACTAATGCACGAAAATCATATAATTCCTTCCATTATATCCTTACCTTTAACCTTCATTTTCTTCATAGTCTTACTAAACGGCGAGTCGTAATTTTGACTTTCAAATGCCGATATTTATGGGTATACGTGACAATGGCAATGACCCAGATTAATTTCAAAGGTAAAACAAAAAAATATTCAGTATTTGGATAGTGTTTTACTCTGAGTTAGATGTAAAATGAACTTTGCAAATATGCAAGATTATGTTATGTTGAAATTGGAAGTAGGCCTAAACTTAGGTTTTTATTCTCTTTAAAAACTGTCAAATTCTTTGTTGAATTTTGTGGTCTGTATTCACACTCAATTTATCGTTAAAAATGTCCGATTGGCAAAAAAATTAATCAACATCCCTGGTTTGAGGGCTTAAATTTCAGGGGGAGTTGTGAACATGGGCTGAGTGTGAGACGGGACCGTATCACTCGTGGTAATTTAGCCTAATTCTGACCCATGTAAAATAAAGAGTTTATTATTATTACTGTTGACAATATTACGGATTAGATAAGCAAAAAAATTTCAGATTCTGAGACTAAAAGGTTTTTGGTTTAACAGTTAACATATCCCTTTGATTGCAAATGTCTAATCGGTTAAACGCTATAGAAATCTGGATAATCTTCAGATGACTCCAAATTAAATGTATTTTAAAATGCATTATTAACGTTCTTATACAGTGAATAATTCAAATACAGTAATGCTCCATTCACAAAATACGTCGCTATACATACCACACAAACGTCTTTTAAAATAACAAATAACACAATCGCCAGATATACGCATCCAATTATACACACGATTGAACTGTAGAATAATAGTTTGGATGCCAACGCGGGATATGGTTGAAAAACTGAAAAGTAAAATTATGTCGTTAATGCAAAGTTTCCTTAATGATGTAATAAAACAGCCTTCTGATCAATCTGTTTACTGCAAACGGACGTAAACGGTTGTGTATAGTTAATATCGAAGATAGCAGACCTGTTTAATCTGATGATACTATTTAAACTCATTACTTATACCATAACAAACAACTATCTCAAGTGTCAGTGGAGTTGCCACCCACAAGAAGTCCACGACTGTACCAGAGCCAGTTGTTGCTAGTTCGAGCCAAAGATTATGTGATTGGCGCGTAATGGCTCGCTGTGGAGCCGAATCAATGTCCGCTCGACATTCCAAAATGTTGCTCCAAAAGTTGCGCCAGTTTGCGCCATTACTCGGCCATTTGATTCCAAAATTCACCTTGATGGGACCATTCGAGCCAATGGATAGCTACTGTGCGCCATTTGGTACCACTTGGCACTGATTGCTCGATGCAAGTGGCGCGACGAAAATTTCAAACATTTTCAAATTTGGTGCCGTTACGGGCCACCACTTGCCAGTTGGGAGGCAGTTTGGTCATACGCCACTAGGCATTACGCTGGCCCAGTGGACTCCTAGCATTTAGTTTTAAATTTTCTATCCTTCGGTTTCAAATGTCTGATGCTGTGGGCCCTCATTGACAATTCTTGGCCCCTGCTCTGCACTCTGTCGGTGAGTGTCAAACTTATCAATTAACATTCCAGCCAAAGGGATCCATATTAAGTAATATATCATAACTTTGAGCACTTTTGTCCTTGACAACAATAACTCTTTGTTCTGACCTAGCTGTGTCTATGTCACATGGTCAGCATAGTTATTGTCTTAGAGCTTATTAAAGGCAATTCAATCCAAGTTCAAGAGAACGTTAACTTGTCATCTACCTACCTAAGTTCAAGAAGGAGAGAGTTCTTAGCGACGGAGATTCCAAGCATAGAGAGTTCCAGATCAAGTTTCCAGCCGGGCCTTGCCCCCTTGGGCCATGTTCGATACCAGAGGATCCAAGATATAAGTTAAGATGTTGAAACCATATTTAATTATACAAATGCTTTACCAACCAATAAATGTTCTATACCAACAAAAGTCTTATGTGTTACATAACTCATTGAATTAATTTAAAAATCAATTCTGATGACAAATTATACATTTTGTAGAAATTGATGAATTTCATGAACTAGAAACCTGATTTTACTGACTAATGGTGTTAATATGTTATTCTCTATTCCAGATATTTTAAATTGATGTTTAACCATTAACAACAAAGACCTAAATTTTTAACTAAACTTTTCGAAATAGATTGATATTGTTCAGCATATTCTGGCCTCATCTCGAATAACTTGTCACGGGCCGAAATATATTATACAATATAAATATATCGGGTGTCTCAAAAAAAAGTCCCGAACTTTGACGCAAAGTAAATCATCTGCTGATGAGCCAATTTCTTTTAAAATTGTCACAGATTTACTTCTACATGTCCTTGTTGGACCCTGAAAATATGAAAGTCATCAAACAAGTACTGCCTCGAACAAAATAGCATGTCAAAAAATTCATTGTCAGAGCAAATTACATATTTGAATTTGTGTTCATTTAGCCAGCACATTTTCCATCCTGATAAACTCTCACGGATCTCATCTAAAGGTACCACTCGAGACGCGACCTTTCAGTTCCTGTTTAATTAGTGTGTCTAACACAAGTGCAGTAGGCCTATGCCTGTTCCTTTAGAGAATCCCATACTGCCTGGAGTCATTTCCACTACCAGTGGAACAAATTGGATGACCAGGAAAATATCTTAAGATGAGAGCGGTGAGAGCATTTCAGGATGGAAAATGAATGATATTGGTTGTCGATCTGGTGAAAGCAAAATGTACACAGGTTGATGTATAGTTCGCTCTGATATGGAATTTTTGTTTTACTTGCAATTTTGTTCCTGGCAGTACTAGTACAATTTTTATTCGATGACTTTCATATTTTCAAGGTCTGACGCAAGGACATGTTCAAGTAAATCTATGATAATTTTGAAAGAGATCGGTTCACCAACAGCTGAGATACTTGCCGTCATGATCTGCCATGATTTGTATGAGATATTGATTGACGAAATTGTTTTGCTTGTTTTGCTTGTAAGGATATATATATTAATATACATTATAACATACAATGTAAGTATCTCCAAAAGAGAAATGATTTTAACACGGTTATCAGAATCTTGCTTTTCAATCCTATCTGACAGATATGAATCACATGAAGATATGATAAACCCACCTTTGTACCTAAACGGTCACCCACCTAAGTGTCTAAACAACAACCCCACCTTAGTGTCTAAACGACCACCCCCCTTAGAGTCTAAACATCAAACCCACCTTAGTGTCTAAACAACAAACCTACCTTAGTGTCTAAACAACAAACCCACCTTAGTGTTTAAACATCAAACCCACCTTAGTGTCTAAACACCAAACCTACCTTAGTGTTTAAACGGCCAACCCACCTTAGTGTCTAAACGACCACCCACCTAAGTGTCTCAACAACAAACCCACTTTAGTGTCTAAACAACAAACCCACCTTAGTGTCTAAACGGCCACCCACCTTAGTGTCTAAACAACAAATCCACCTTAGTGTCTAAACAACAAATCCACCTTAGTGTCTAAACAACAAACCCACCTTAGTGTCTAAACAACAAACCCACCTTAGTGTCTAAACGGCCACCCACCTAAGTGTTTAAACGGCCAACCCACCTTAGTGTCTAAACGGCCAACCAACCTTAGTGTCTAAACGGCCACCCACCTAAGTGTCTAAACAACAAACCCACCTTAGTGTCTAAACGGCCACCCCCTTAGTGTCTAAACAACAAATCCACCTTAGTGTCTAAACAACAAATCCACCTTAGTGTCTAAACAACAAATCCACCTTAGTGTCTAAACAACAAACCCACCTTAGTGTCTAAACGGCCACCCACCTAAGTGTCTAAACAACAAACCCACCTTAGTGTCTAAACGGCCACCCACCTTAGTGTCTAAACAACAAATCCACCTTAGTGTAACCCTACAAACAATGATTTAAGATACACTCATTTAGAGCAGAGAATTTTTGATACATTAACCGGTTCGATTTTTTTCTGTACCATTAATAGAACTCTATCTGCGATGAACAATAGGTTTTTGTTATAAGTGTTAGGGCTTGAAAACCAACACAGAGTCATTTCTCCAAAACACTTGACCGTGGCATCTTATTCACCCAACAGACATCCATACGACTGTCTACCGACTGCGTCAATCCATTGAAACAAAAGACTGTTTCAACTCAGCGTTAGAGGAAAGTGAGGGGAAAGGGGGGAATTTTGAAAAGCTAAAAGTCCAAAAAAGACAAGCCAAGGCCACGCACAGTGCTGTACTCAGCTCTAGTTTGCTCTGATATTAAATTTTTTGACATGCTATTTTGTTCGGAACAGTACTTGTACAATTTTTATTCACTGACTCTCATATTATCAGGGTCTGACAAGGACATGTTAAAATAAATCTGTGAGAATTTTGAAAGAGATCGGTTCACCAACAGCTGATATACTTGCCTTTAAACTAGGGGACGTTTTAATTACCTATTTAGCTTACGATATATACCTATGCTACAGGAACATGCATTGTGAGAATGCCGTAGTGGGATAAATGCTAAATTGTTAAAGTGGCACAGGCTTCATTTTCGTGGGTCGATTTTTCCAAGTTTCAGAAACGGGGACTTTTTTAGCTCAGCAATTTAGTACTGGTTTTTACAACTTATCATTGAAATTTGAGCCTTCAAATCCATGTGCATCCATAATTATTAGCATTTGAAAGTTTTAATGCTCTACTGCACATTAGCGATACTATGCAATATATAGAAAAGTCATCTATAGAAATAGAAGGAGAAATGTCTAATTTAAGATATATTTGAAGAAAATATGCAATTTTCGTACATGTCTAGTGCCTCTGAAGGATACTTAAGTATATTCAAGACCCAAATCAACCAATAAAAATGAAGACTGGTCCCCTTTAATGAAATAATTGTAAAATGTAGTTATATGTAAATACATGTATATAATGTAGATAAAAAAACGGGTAACAATTTATTAAACGATAATTTGCGGTCCACAGTCGCCATTGCAAGTTCTATTTGATTCAAGTTCATTTTTACTTTCTTTGTATATGAAAAATAACTATTTTGATATTGCCTTTAAGCATGCGAAATCTCATTGATATAGAACAGTGTCAGTTCCTAGGGGGTTATATATAATTGAATATAATATAATAAGCTTATAATTATTATTGATATTTTTATTGTTCATCGTAAACAAATATTGCTTGGAGCACGAGCAAATGGTGGTGGTTATGTTTGAGAGTATGGTTCTCGATCAGGGTGTGAAAGTCTGATTACCTTGAATAAGTCATCTTCACTCATAATTCCAGTCCACCCAGCTGTAAATGGGAACGGATAATCCGGAAAAGATCAGCTGGGAGAAGGGATCCGCACGCAACCCAAGTTGTTATCCTTGTAAAATATAGATTTTTCTGAATATGATAATATATGTGTACCTATATGATGCAACCCGAATGAGGGGAATGTTCAGCATTTCTTAAGGTCGATTTGGGCCTTGAATATATGCAAATAGCCTTAAAGGATTTATGCATTGTTTTAAATAAATGAATAAATTCATGTTGTAATACTTGATTAGTAATTTTTAGGGGAGGGTAGACAGAATTTTTTTTATTTTTTGCATTGCAATACCTTAAAAATATAAGATTTTATGCCAAGCTGTACAAGCCGGCCGACTTTTAATTAGATACGTGTCACGTGACTCAGTGACGTCAGAGACGTCCCAGTGTTGACTGAAGCCCAGCTGATTCAATGGCAAATGGTAGTGTGGAACCCTATCAGTTTGACCGGATTAAAAGCCAAATTTCCGAAAATAAATGCTTGGATTTTAGCGACAATTCTTCAGAGGCCGATAGGCCCTAGTAACAGCTGTTCGGATGACGAGGACAACATTGCAAACAGACATCGGTTAGGAAATAATGACGGGTAAGTAGGTCAAAGTGATGATAATGTCACCGATGACCGATTCCTCGCTCGATCTAAAATAGGCCTGAAACATGAATGGGAATAACTTTGAATTTACGCGGACAGTTGGTCGAAATAATAAATAATAAATTTGCCCGTTAATACTATTATGTTAACGAGAGAAAGGGTCTGAAGATCCGATGGCAACTGCACGGTGTCAGTATTACTTTTCAGTAGGCCTACTCAACAAACGTCATTTTATGTTGACTTCGTTCTACTGCACCTTCTTGGCTACTTCTCAGTTCTCCCATTCGTTAGTAAATTACAATTTGACTATTATCATTTGCAAACAATGATGATAGCAAAGGCCAATCCAAATTCACATAAAATTATATTATGTTAGGACCGACGAATGTGCCGCTACATACGTGCGAAGACGAAACTTTATTTTTATTATAATATTACTCTATTTTTCTCGGGCCTAGGCCTAGTCTCTAAGTTAAAAATAGGCCATAGTAGAGAAAACGGTAATTCGAGAAAACTAGGGGCCTTTGGACAAGTGATTAATATATCGTCGGGTTGGAGTAGAATAAGAGTCATGATGAGAACAAGAAAATTGTATTTTTTTGGGACTAATTCAAGTTAACATGGGCGTGTTGCGTGCGCATGCGCTCTTACAGTTTCTACCGCTGTCGCAATATTTTATCTTGACTAAACACAGATTTTTTGATTGACATGAAAATTAACAACTTAAAATATATTCGAAGTGGGACTGTAAATGACCGATAGATTAGTAACCAGCGTAATTAAAACTCAAGTCAACATCGATCGATCCATACATAACAAAAATAAAATAAAAATGGCGTGAACTTCGACTTCAGTCAATCTCAATCTCTTTATTTTCTCTCTTTATCTTTTGAATCCCTCGTTTCCTAAAAATCCGGATCACTTAGAAATCGGAAAAAACATATCCCTGACATCTTCGACGATTTGTTCTTTGATGAATTTGAACACCCGAAGGCAACACAATAGACCATATTGGCGATGCAAAAACGTCTAAACTATATAGGATAGGGTAACGACGCCAACATGTGGGACATCTCTGACGTCATCGCCGAGAGATTCCGAAGATTGCCGGAAAATATGCATAAAAACAACGCTACCGATAATTTTTCATTTTTTCATTTAATTACCGATCAAAAAATTTTTTTTTTTCTTTGTTTATCTGATAGGAGATATTTGTCATCCTTACCTTAACATTTATCCTTCATTTTCTGTATTTGTGTTTTCTATAAAACGCATAGTCTTACTAAACGGCGAGTCGTAATTTTGACTTTCAAACGCCGATATTTATGGGTACATAAAGGCTTAAATTTTCAAGGAGAGTTGTGAACAAAATTACGGATTAGATTAGCTAAATAATTCCAGATTCTGAGACTAAAAGTTTTTTGGTCTAACAGTTAGTGAACATATCCCTTTAAGGAATGGCAATGTCTAATCGGTTAAACGCTATAGGAATCTGGATAGTTTTGGCTCCAAATTAAATGTATTTTAAAATGCATTATTCACGTTCTTATACAGTGAATAATTCAAATACAGTAATGCTCCATTCACAAAATACGTCGCTATACAAACCACACAAACGTCTTTTAAAATAACAAATAACACAATCGCCAGATATACGCATCCAATTATACACACGATTGAACTGTAGAATAATAGTTTGGATGCCAACACCGGATATGGTTGAAAAACTGAAAAGTTAAATTATTTCGTTAATGCAAAGTTTCCTTTATGACGTAATAAAACAGCCTGCTTATCTATCTGTTTACTACAAACGGACGTAAACGGTAGTGTATGTGAATATCGAAGATAGCAGACCTGTTTAATCGGAAGATACTATTTAAACTCATTACAAATACCATTATACACAACTTTCTCAAGTGTCAGTGGCGTTGCCACCCACAAGGAGTAGGAGTCCACTGGACCAGATCCAGTTGTTGCTAGTTGGCGCCAAAGATTATGTGATTGGCGCGTTGTGGCTCGCTGTGGCGCCGAATCAATGTCCGCTCGGCAAGTGTCGCCAAATGCAACCCGACTTGCTCCAAAATGTTGCGCCAGTTTGCGCCATTACACGACCATTTGATACCTAAATTCACCCTGTTGGCACCATTTGTGCCAATAGATAGCTACTGTGCACTATTTGGTGCCACTTGGCGGACACTTGGCACTAATTGCTCGATGCAAGTGGCGCGACGAAAATTTCAAACATTTTGAAAATGTTCTTGCCGCCATATTCAAATTTGGTGCCGTTACGGGCCACCACGAGCCATTTGGGAGGCAGTTTGTTCATACGCCACTAGGCACCTTATTGGCGGCACTAGGCGCCACAGTAAATTGGCAAAATTCGCAAACTGGCACCAACTGGCGCTGGCCCAGTGAACTGCCGATTCCAATTTGGCGTTTACCATTTTGGCTTGAATACTTACCTAGAGCTAGTTGCAATAAATAAAATACCAATCCGAGGTTACAATTCCTCTGGTTCATAAAATGTTCTTTACCAAACAATATTCCCATTATACCAAATCCTTTAGCATATCTTAAAAAATAATGAACAATAGGCCGTATTATCATAACGCTATATTGGTTGATGTATGGTATAGCTGATAAAGTTATGTGATCGTCATAGCTAGAGTGTCTTAAACTGTATATGAGCTAGAAATGGGATGTTATAGAGTTGTGTACGGTGTATGTTATGTGATAGAGCAAGACGATGTAATATGTTATGTGATAGAGCAAGACAGTGTAATATGTTATGTGATAGAGCAAGACAGTGTAATATGTTATGCAATAGAGCAAGACAGTGTAATATGTTATGTAATAGAGCAAGACAGTGTATGTTATGTGATAGAGCAAGACAGTGTAATATTTTAAGTGATAGAGCAAGACAGAGTATGTTATGTGATAGAGCAAGACAGAGTATGTTATGTGATAGAGCAAGACATTGTATGTTATGAGATAGAGCAAGACATTGTATGTTATGAGATAGAGCAAGACATTGTATGTCATGTGATAGAGCAAGACATTGTATGTCATGTGATAGAGCAAGACATTGTATGTTATGTGATAGAGCAAGACATTGTATGTTATGTGATAGAGCAAGACATTGTATGTTATGTGATAGAGCAAGACAGTGTATGTTATGTGATAGAGCAAGACAGTGTATAGAGCAAGACAGTGTATGTTATGTGATATAGCAAGACAGTGTTTGTTATGTGATAGAGCAAGACAGTGTATTTTATGTGATAGAGCAAGACAGTGTATGTTATGTGATAGAGCAAGACAGTGTATAGAGCAAGACAGTGTATGTTATGTGATAGAGCAAGATGTTATGCGACAGCGTTAGGCTAAAGAACCTGCGTGCGATGTGTTATGTTATGAAATTAACAAATGTTATGTGCTAGAGCTAACGTACGTCATGTGATAGGATACGTGAAGAACTACAGTAAGTGTTACGTGATGGAACTACTATGTGTTACGAGATGGAATTACTGTGTGTTACGTGATGAATTACTGTGTGTTACGTGATGAACTACTGTGTGTTACGTGATGAACTACTGTGTTTTACGTGATGGAATTACTGTGTGTTACGTGATGAACTACTGTGTGTTACGTGATGAACTACTATGTTTTACGTGATGGAATTACTGTGTGTTACGTGATGAATTACTGTGTGTTACATGATGAACTACTGTGTTTTACGTGATGGAACTACTGTGTGTCACGTGATGAACTACTGTGTGTTACATGATGAACTACTGTGTGTTACGTGATGAACTACAGTGTGTTACGTGATGGAACTACTGTGTGTTACGTGATGGAACTACTGTGTGTTACGAGATGGAATAACTGTGTGTCACGTGATGGAATTACTGTGTGTTACATGATGAACTACTGTGTGTTACATGATGAATTACTGTGTGTTACGTGATGAACTACTGTGTGTTACGTGATGAACTACTGTGTGTCACGTGATGAACTACTGTGTGTTACAAGATGGAACTACTGTGTGTCACGTGATGGAACTACAGTGCGTTACGTGATGGAACTACAGTGTGTTACGTGATGAACTATACTGTGTGTTACAAGATGAACTGCTGTGTGTCACGTGATGGAATTACTGTGTGTTACAAGATGGAACTACTGTGTGTCACGTGATGGAACTACAGTGCGTTACGTGATGGAACTACAGTGTGTTACGTGATGAACTATACTGTGTGTTACAAGATGAACTACAGTGCGTTACGTGATGGAACTACAGTGTGTTACGTGATGAACTATACTGTGTGTTACAGGATGTAACTACTGTGTGTCACGTGATGGAACTATACTGTGTGTTACAAGATGTAACTACTGTGTGTCACGTGATGGAACTATACTGTGTGTTACGAGATGGAACTACTGTGTGTTACGTGATTAACTACTGTGTGTTACGTGATGATTTTCGTTGTTATCCAATAGAGTGTTAATACTTACTTTGATGTAAGGACTTTAGAACAGCTCATGCGATCATTGAAATCACAAGCAGCAACATAAGACGGGTCCTCTTCCTTTTTAATTTCAACTCTTAAAGAATACAATGAAATCACTACCCCTATAATATTCAATATCACTCGATCAACGGGATTTGATATCCAGAAATATTCCAAACTCATCTTGAATTGATCCTGTAATACAAAATGTCGAATTGAAAATCACACAGGCACCAGATTCTGGTAAAAAAAAAAAATTTTATATATAAAGTTATAAGAGTATAAGACTTTCAAGGTGTGATTAAAGCAGCCATCATTTTGTTCTGTACCTTGAAAGTCTTATACTCTTATACTAGTAACTTTATATTTACGATTTTTTTTTACCAGAATCTGGTGCCTGTGGAAAATCATTATAAAACATAGTTGATTATTAAATGATTATTTGATAAAAGATAAATATGAGGTTATATTGTTCAGTGTTATGAGGTCGGTATGTATTGAGATGTAGATTAAAGGGATTCAAGTTAATTTAGAACACGTCGTGCTTCTATTTGCACACCTGTACAGTTGAAGTGAATACTCCAACCATTATTTTTGCAATAAAAGAGACATAATCATAGTTTTTCATGAATAATTGAATTTCCAAAACGGGAATGATTCCAATAAAACTTTTATAGTTCCGATACACAAACAAAGACACTTAAATCTCATTTGAATTCCTTAAAAATATCTGAAATGTATATCAACAGTTTAAGTGAAATTTCAAAATGTCAAAGATGACACCCAAAAAGATAGTATTTCGTAGGCCTATAATGTCAAGCACGAGGCATTTCACAAACGTCGCGCCACGGTATCTTTCTTATATCTTGTCAAAAAACGTTATCTCTTTTAATTATATATCCAGCAATGATAAATCTACTATCTATAAAACTTCCCTTGTTAAAGATCTATTGAACAATGATTTGAAAGCACCTTCAAGCTATCATTCGTATTTGTCACTTTCGTAAAACAAAATTGTGTGAATATTTCTCCTTTATAACAAAACAACTTCGTAATGCGTAATTTACCACAGAAGATATATGTAGGCTATAGCCTATTCATAAATGAAAATCTTATCCAGTTATATAGCCTACAAGAAGAAAAATGCCACTGACATCCGACAAAACACAACATCTCCAAAATGCCACTTTACCTTATTGCAAATCAGAAAGCCAAATGTTAATGTGATCCAAATTTACGTGTAAAATCCGGTTCCGCTAATAATTGCCACGTAAACAGACCAAATAACAGGAATATTATTTATATTTCTGTCAATGTTAAATGCCATACAGCGTAGAAATAGAACTGTCACATGCAATTGACATATTAACTGACTCTTATCGTGTATAGTATCAGCTTTATTTCTAACCGGCGGTTCCTGATAATGTGAAATAAATTCAATACGGTGTAGATTATGGGATTCAGCGGAGAATGCAAGACATTTTCAGTTTGAATCGGAACTTCTAGGTGTTACCGAGATATAATTATAAAGATTAGGTTCAGGGAAAAGGGTTCAAATTACATTATGCAATGTTGGATAATATTTGCTCTTCTGTTCTGTCCAAGACACTGGACAGGCAGTTATAGGAATGAATCTATATAATTAATGAATTTTCACATTCAATTTCAAACAGTCACATGGCAGAAATATGAACCTCTTTAAGGCTATGTATTTTTTATGAGAAATATATTTTGTCACCCAAAAAACCCCAAAAAACTGAATATGAAACACATCACATTAGATAATGTTTTCCAACGATTGCCTTTGGTTTAAGATGAGGAGATTTCTTTCATCGCTTACAACATTAACAAACACGTTGTCTCTGTTCATTCTCCTAATACTAATAGGCCTATCTATTAAACTTTGAAAGATTGACTTTTTTTAAAAGAATTGTAGCCAATTTCAAATTAAAGTTTGTCAAGTTCCAATAAGTGGTCGACACGTTTGAAGCAAAATGTTGTAAGCGGCCTTTAGCAATATCCAAGATGTCGAAGAAGAAAAACAAGCAAAAGGCAGCGAACTCCTATTCCACTTATATACGCTCATTCATATTAATACTATGTGCCTTAGGGATGGGATTGTGTATTTATACCCTACATGTCGAAATATCGAAAGAGCATGACAATTCCTACACAGCTTACTGTGATATCAGTGATCTCATCAGTTGTTCTAGAGTCTTCACTTCAAGGTAAATAAACCGGGTTGTCCACAGGCATTCGTAGTGGAAAGGGCATCTTTGATTTTGTTAAAACCGTTTAAAGTGGTGCTTCCCTTAAGAATGGACATGGAATTTAACTCCTGAAATGAGAGTAAAAATTCATCAGTGGACTTAGGCCTAAATATCAGCGTTTTCAGAAATATGACTGGTCGTTTAGTAAGAAGACTATGACTTATATAGAAAACACATGTGCATTAAATGAATGATAAATGTTTAGGTAGGGGTATAATTGGAGAGTGTCTATTTGCCACGCGTGGTAAGCAAAGAAAGGTCACTATTGGCTTCATAGTAATTATACGTGGTACGTTTTTCCTCACCACGTGTAAAAATAGCAGGTTTTTATGGTGATTTTATCATTTTAATCTAGTGTGCCGATATTTTCAATGTAAATGAGGCATGAAATATTAATGATGATTGTGTTTTTGATTTGCTAAGTCTTCAGAAAAAAAGCAAGCGATGAAATTTGTCGGCCATTATCTAAACGGTGTATGGTTACTTTTATATCTCTCACATCAGTCCACGTCCTAAATTTCATATAATTCAATCTCTAATGTCTAAGATGAATGACAACTAACTTATACCCATTTCATCAAGAATATTTTTGGTTCCGATAGTACCCGATCTCGGTCGCAATTATGCCAAATAGTCTGTAACAAACGGTCTCCGTCTCACGGAAATGCCCCGGTTTCACATAGACGAATTTCTTACGAATTTCATCCGAATTTTGGTAGTCGGAAGACTTTCGTAAGAGACCGGGAAATTCGGAAGACGAGCCAAAAATTCGGGAGAAATTCCGACACGTCGGGATTAACAATTAGTCAGAAGCAAGTCGGCTATTTGTCAGCTGTTGGTCTGAAGGGCTTTTTTGCGGTCTTCTTTTACGAGGAACATCATCTTGAACATGCTGCTGAACTGCCCAAAGATCATCGATAGCCTCGTTCAAAAGTCGTCGGTATAAGAATGATTATGTAGAAAAAGTCGTCTCCATTATATACGACCAGAACAAATTCGGATCAGTTGTAAGGGCATTCGTATGTGCCGTAAGATCATTCGAATGTGTCGTAAGGGAATTCGTATGTGTCGTTAGAGCATTTGGTAACAGTCGGATTTGTCTTTAGGACAGTCGTAACCCAGTTGTTTCGGTCGTAACGAATTCGTACCTGTCGGGTGGAATTCTTTTCTAGTTTGTTCATGTCGTAACGGTAGTTGGAAATGTCGTTACACGTTTCGTAAAAAAGTTCATCAGTATGTGAAACCGGGGCATAATGAACAGCGGCCATATTTACCCACATCATTAGAAACTCTTATACTTCTGTGATTTACCAAACTAACTAGTTCAATATTGTCACGTCATCTTGTGATTCTGGTAGTTAAAAAATCTGAGACTGCTGTTAATTAAAATGTTAATTAAATGCATAAATGGTGAACAGATAGTCACGATGTAGAATTTAGATGCGCGAGCAGGTGTCAGAATATTCCCCCAAATATTCTACAGCTATGAACAATATTTATGTCGCGGCTTGACATACCGGTGATAAAGCATCAAAGTAAAGAGTCGCCCATGAAGACACAACGAAAAACAACTTTGTCTTCCAAAAATCGAGTACAGAAAAGTGATTGGCCACTGTATTTCCCAATCGGCCTAATCTCGATCAGATTGTTCTCTATGGCTCAATTTTTTGGATCGACCGATTGTCGCCCTGAAACGCCCCTTTTCGTCCCGAATCGTTATGAATCGGCCCAAATCGCCTTGAATTATGATTTTCGGGCGACCATATTTGACTAGATCGACCACAAATTAGGGAGCCTTGAAACTCTTTCTGACCTTTTAATGAAGGTGGAGGACCAACACGCAGTGCATAGAGCTCGGGCACTTGCGCGGCAAATTAGGGTCTGTCTTCCGAGGATCTGATGAGGGTCGGATGCTTACACTCCACCAACATATACACGACCGTCGCTCGAGAGTTCCCATAGTCATGCCCCTTAGGCTATGAGAGTTCCAGAGTTTAAACCGAAAGCTCCAGAGTACACGTATACGGTACTCGACCCTCGGAGGACTCGGGTGATCGCGTCAGACCTTCCCCCGAAGATAAGGTAATGCTCGTTAGCACTCGTAGCTACCAGACTTTTGTTGCAAAAATGCGACCAATCGACCATAAAAATGAAATCGTGTACTTTCGGCTTACTGTGGCTCCCTGCTTAATTTTTTTGCCTATATCTTTGCAAAGATCGTCCACTTACGGTTAGAAGCGGGTCTCTACCGGGCCTTAGACGTGTACCTACGTGAGGTCGACCCGCTCAACGGCAGGTTTTATCTGACTAGAGGTCGATCAGCAGATTATCGGAGACAAACTGTTTTGGATCGGGAGGATTTGACAATATCAATCCTTGGTGAAAAGGAGATAGTTCCCTATTAGAAATGTTCCACTACTGTGCCTTCCATTTCTTCGAGTGGAAGTTACGATATAGTAACTAGTTCCCTATCAATAAGTGTTTAAAATATATATCATAGGCTATATATTATCTGTAACTTTTTAAAGCCTACGCCGATCCCAAAAAAATTAGGCTGGATACTAAATTTCATACCGGGCATTTTCGTCTAGTCCAAAACAACCATTATGCGACCTTGAGCAGTTCTTGACCATGACCTTGTAAATACTACTTTCATTTTATAATTTACTAAAATATCGATGAAGAAGACGCTTCTCCAAATATGTAACTGCTTTTAATTGGAAAATCTTCAAAAACAATGCCCGAAAATCATTGAATTCAAAAGAATTCATTTTGTGTTATTTTAATTTTTACCACGCGTGGCATATAGCCGTTTGAATGGCTTTTGGCTATTTGCCACGCGTGGTAAATATCTCCTGCCGTATAATTGAAGGGATTTTGCAATTTTATGCAGATTTAGTACTTTTGAAGGCTATTTACATGTATTCAAGGCCCAAATCAACCCTCAAAATTGCTGAAAGTAAGCTTATTTATTAACTGTAGGTATGGAAGAGGATTTGGGTTAATTGACAGAATGCTAGGGAAAGAAAGTATATTAAATCAACCTAATAGTGTATTTGGTATGGCCTTCTATACATTCCAGACTATTTTAGGTAAGAACCCGTTCCTTCCTTTATTATATCATTTATCATTAAGTGATACAAAGCTTAAATTATTAAATGAAACTTCATGCTTAATATTTTTGATTTTTTTTTTTTCATTGGCAATTGGCCTAGACCCCTCCTTATATTTGACTGTTCTGTATTATATTTTACTTCTGAGTAGTCCACTACTATACAACTATTACTCTTGATTTTGTTACCCATTACTTTATATAATTCCTTCTTATATATTTCAGCATTTAATTCTGGATATGTTAGTAGTGTGGTACAATTGGTAGCGTCTATAATATCTAATATAGGTTCTGTTTATTTAGCATATATACTATATTTTGTACTACATGATTTCTGTATTGTATGTGTCTCTACCTATGTTATCAATCTTTTGTTATTATTTGTCTCTATAACCAAATATAGGCGTGCTTTACTAGTTGAGAGCAAGAAAAAGAAGTAGCTGTGTGTAGATTTATTTTAGTTTCTCTGAATTTTATCCCCAGAATTACCTTAATTCAAACAAGATTGTTGTATGATTTTTTGTGAAATGAATCACAGTTTTGAGAAATTTTTATGAAATTCCGTTCATGAAATATATGAGGGGTCAAAAATTTTTGCAGTATTTATATTCACTGTTTGCTTGTCATGAAACGATGTAGTTTAAACTTTTTGTCCATTAAATCATCTAATTTGTCCAATAGATTGAAATATTTTGTCATGCCTTGAAGTTCTCAGGGGTTAATAATGCAAAAAAATAAATAAATGTCTGATGTGTTTTAAAGTACTGGTACTTGTATATTGTGATCTTCAGTGAATGAAATGTTTTTCTATAAATTTTTGGTATTATATAATTATTGTATAATGTTTTTTCTAATAAATTTTGTTAACGAAATTCACAAAGCATTCAACTAAGACATACCGGTACCAAACAAATTGCTGATTTGAAATCACGCTAAGGGGTGGACAAGAAAAAGCATTCAGATGGAACAGTATTAGAATTTCCTTGTCAGTTGGAAATGGAACACAAGAGTAGGCTAATGCTGCCGTCCTGGAAAAATTTCCTTATTTGCACACTGCATAGTGTTTGCTTGTCCTCATTAGGTACAGAAAAGTGGGATGTCAAACATAATTCCTTTAAATTTTCATGAAAGGTGATAAGCTCCATTCGGCCCATATATTTTTTTGTAGAATGCATTTGGCCCTTTACAAAAATTAAGCTGTTAGCAATATGTACTTTGTTTATTGTGATTGAATACATTTTAATCATCACATACAGCAAATGAGGCTGTGAAAGCAACAAAAACAATCAATCCTTAATCAAAAGACAGAATAGTCTTTGCGTTGTTGTAAACGTCTTTTGCTCTTTTTTGGAACGTACACAAGTTCACATCATAGCTCTGGATATAACAATTTTACAATTCAGCCTGCTGATTTCTTAGATTTCTTTTTCAATAGTTTTGGTGGACCCATAAATTTAAAAGTAGTTCTGAAACAAACAAACACAGTAATTTTTTGATCTATTGCATGTTCATAAAGATTTTAAAAGTGAAATCGTTTAATGCATTCCATATAGATTTTAGCAGTGATGTATTCTTATGCATAGCCATTAAAACCCCAAGACTTTGGCTTTAAAACTTTTACACTAGTAGCCTACTAGTTGCATATAGCTGTTATACACAGGAATGTATCTAAAACCTCTAGGTATTATATATACTTAGTATCAATGCAATTTCACTCTTTATCAAACTTTTCCTAGTTCGAAACGCAACACAATTCTATACCAAGACTATATACTTACTGGCATGTAGAACAGATTGGATTAAAGGCACAGAAAACTGAAAGAAAGGAGGAAAAATGTTTGAAGGGATCTTGAACCCATTTTTCAATGTTTTACTATGAAAACAAAGGTCTTAAATGAGTATGTAAGGTTTTGTCCACAAGAGATTATCATGCAAAGGTTTGGCCTGGAACCAAACTTTTGCATTCAAATTAGATTTAGCATAATCCATTGATTTAGAAATAGTATGAGATACCTTAAGTCAATAATTGTCGCTAAATTTCAATCTCCATGGCCATTGTGTTCGTGGGATAATATAACATGAAGTCATTGGATTTTTTAGCCAAATTAGCCTAGTATTCTCATGATTTGGCTTTCCAACCTTTTAAATCTGAATTATAGTTAATCACTTACTTGACAAACAAACGGAACAAACATAGCCTACATCAATTAAATTACGGTGACAAAAACACGCTGCTCTATAATCTACCTGGACTTTAGGTGGTAAGGTTAACTTGGGTCTCATTATAGGATCGGGTAAAAATACCCACTGAAAATATACATAATATACATCATATCACCCACTGAAATTAAACATATTATACATAATATCTCAAATGGGTATTTAGATGGTAATGGTAACTTGGGTCTCATAGGATTGGGTAAAAATACCCACTAAAATTATACATATCTCAATTGGGTATTTAGGTGGTAAGGGCAACTTGGGTCTCATAGGATCGTGTAAAAATACCCACTGAAATTATACATAATATGTCAATTGGGTATTTAGGTGGTAAGGGCAACTTGGGTCTCATTAATGGATCGGGTAAAAATACCCACTGAAATTATACATATTCGACATAATATCTCGAATGGGTATTTAGATGGTAAGGTTAACTTGGGTCTCATTATAGGATCGGGTAAAAATACCCACTGAAATTATACATATTATACATAATATCTCAAATGGGTATTTAGGAGGTAACTTGGGTCTCATAGTATTGGGTAAAAATACCCACTAAAAATATACATAATATCTCAATTGGGTATTTAGGTGGTAAGGTAACTTGGGTCTCATAGGATTGTGTAAAAATACCCACTGAAATTATACATATTATACATATCTCAAATGGGTATTTAGGTGGTAAGGGCAACTTGGGTCTCATTATAGGATGGGTTAAAATACCAACTGAAATTATACATAATATCTCAATTGGGTATTTAGGAGGTAAGGGTAACTTGGGTCTCATATGATCGGGTAAAAATACCCACTGTAATTATACATATTATACATAATATCTCAAATGGGTATTTAGATGGTAAGGTAACTTGGGTCTCATTAATGGATCGGGTAAAAATACCCACTGAAATTATACATAATATCTCAAATGGGTATTTAGGTGGTAAGGTAACTTGGGTCTCATAGGATTGGGTAAAAATACCCACTGAAAAATATACATAATATCTCAATTGGGTATTTAGGTGGTAAGGGTAACTTGGGTCTCATTATAGGATCGGGTAAAAATACCCACTGAAATTATAAATAGTATTCCAATTGGGTATTTAGGTGGTAAGGTTACTTGGGTCTCATTAATGGATCGGGTAAAAATATAGAAAAATGCAGAAAAAATTCACCAATGTAAGATGAAGTCAAATTTCATTCAAAGAGTTTAACTACTAATAGTAAAAATACCAATTCCACATTTGATATGAAGAAGGTAAAAATCAATAATAGTTGAAGAGAAGAAGGTGTACAATGACATGGCAGGATAACAGCTTGTCTTCATACAGAGTCCATGTTTCCTGTTGATTTCCTTTCTTTAATGGCTTCAACCTTTAATATGTCATATGTCACTTTCTCCTGTCTTTCATTGTGTCTTTCATACTGGGATTAAATTAATGAAACTATAAAGTGGGAGTAAGTGCAGACTTCATGTAGCCTTTCAAGATAAATCTGATTTCAATGATATTCAACCTCATGGCACAAAGATAGCTTGACAGGTAAAGCAATACACACCAACTAGCAGCTTTAGCTAAAACACCGAACACATTTTGAAAACATGGGCAATAACTCAACATACATTTTACAATTTTGTTCATTTTCGATAGGGCTCATCTTTGGGTGATTTCAAACTATTTCACCTAACTTCACCAATTGTTAAGAAGTGTGCCCTGTGAATGTTTATAAGCAATTGCTTAAGGCAAATGGACCTAATAAACACGAGTGACATCAATATACATGTATTATAAATGTGGAATATTATATGTATAAAATGCCAAAACGCATCAGCATCAAATAAGCTTGCTTCACAAATTTGTCACACAAAGTATCAATAATGGTGTCAAGTACAAATCAGATCATGCTTATGTTTTTCAAAACACCTGATGGTACTTCAAGTTTGAGGAGTCCACTATAATTACAATTATTGCTTCCAATTTTGAATTGAATTTTTATGTACAGATTTGTATAGAAAACATAAAGAAATATAGTGACTTACCAATAAATATTGTAGTAAACCAGACATTTGAGGTATTTTAAGATACATCCCACCCGTTATATCACAGGCCTAAAATAAATACACCATCAAATATATAAAATAATACTTTTCTCTAGGGGCTGTAATTATAACTATGGAAGTAAACTGTTGTTCAAAGTTGTTAGCATATCTGACTCTGTTGTGCTAAAAGCGATACTACATCTTAGAATGAACAAAAAAATTAAATTTTCAAACTTGGTCAATAGGAGTTTATATTCATCAAGGGACTTGCCTGGTTGCATAACTACAACAGATTCCCTAAATAATCTGAAAAATCCAGAAAACAATGTTTATCAATTATAACCTGTTATTATATGGAAATTTACATAGTTTCATGGTTTTATTTGCATTCTGTTTGTATACTTTGGACATTGTTGATGAATATATACTCTGTTTGACCAAGTTTGAGAACTTCATTCTAAGAGGTTGTATTGCTTTAAGGGTATTGATTGGGCTAGCGTTCGAGAAAAAAAACACGAGATGGAATTTTTGTTAATTACTTATTATTTTTGGGCTCAGATTGTAGATAATTATTATTACTTTATTCGTAAACTATATAGAATGAAAAAAAAACGAAAAGAAATTTTGTTAGTTTTTGCTAAAAAATTAGGAAAAAGTAGCAAAATGTGTCCCGGTTGGTACAAGATTTCTCAGCCATTTTTTATTGGAAAATTACGATCTTGGTCTTGATTGAAAGCTTATTCAATAAGGATGAAACGTACAGAGAGTTTTTTCGAAAATTCTAATCAGTTTGGCCCCTGGAAAATGTTTGCCGTACCTACGTGTAAATTTTCGTATTTCCATGGTAACCACCAAAATAATAATTTTTTTGGGAATCAACTCATTAAAAAAAATCTGATTGACATGAAATCAACCTTAAACTATCGAGAAGGACCCCAAATCATCAACAAATGCACAACAAGTCTCAAGAAATCATTATTTCATATACTTATTCCATTTTTTCATAACGTGAAATAGCCCAATTAACACCCTTAAGTAGCATCTTATTTTATTTTAAATTTTTTTTATTTTGGGCTCAACTAATTTACTGTTGTAACTAGTATGTAATCTAAAGCCCTGTCAAGCAAGAGAGCAAAAATTCAACTGTTCAATACTAAGATATCAAGATAAAAGGAATAAAATGATAAAACTAAGTACCTGTTGTAGAAGACCAGAGTCATTATCTAAAATACACGCATCAATAACTGTATTCTATAAATATTATTAGGATGTTAACATACAAATATAATACCAAACATTGAACTAAATTAACAACGATTGACAACAAACATCATTTATTTTAATTTAAAAATTTTAAAAATCTGCAAATTAGCATGACAAGGTACAGAGAGTATAACAGATGCACTATTGGCGGTACAGGTTTCAATATGGAGACAAGACCATTGTCTACCGAAAGCTTTGTTTGAGATTACAAATTATAACTAATCAAACCATTAACATGCAGTGTGCAATGAGGGAAATTTTGTAAGTACAGCAGCATTAACCTATTTTTATTTTTTATTTCCAACAGTATGAAATATGCTTCAGTTCATAGAGTTTTTGGACACACAGTTGTATATAAATTACCTGTTTTTGAGCAGTGAATACAGCATTCATAAAGTTCATATATTGAGCAGCATTATCTTCAGATCCTTTAATAACCTGTAGTCAATAATATACAAATAAATCATCAAAAAGTAGGGGGAGCATGTGTCAACTTCCAAATAACAATAATCCAAATTGTGCTAACATTATTCTTCTTTTTAAACAAATGTATATTAATTGTTAACATTGTAAAATCATTCAAAGAGAGTCAACTTTGTTTCATGAAAATTTGCACTGAAAATGGCACATCTAAGGCTTCATATTTGACATAGTGTTCGTATGCCTCATGTGGTATAATGTCTGCACTGCAGACAACAAATTGAACTGAATCAGTTTTATACAGTTGAGCCACAATTGTCAATCTCTGGAAACCCTGATAACCACATGCCTTATAGTGTTCAATGTAAATATAAATACCTACCAAAATTCTTGATGAAACATTTTCACCAATTGGAGCTTCTTTTTCTATTCTATGGATATCTTACAATATTATTAAGTATAAATAGTTTATCAAAGGGGACCAGTCTTCATTTTTATTGGTTGATTTGGGTCTTGAATATACTTAAGTATCCTTCTGAGGCACTAGAAATGTATGAAAATTGCATATTTCCTTCAAATATATCTTAAATTAGACATTTCTCCTTCTATTTCTATCAATGACTTTTCTATATATTGCATAGTATCGCTAATGTGTAGTAGGGCATTATAACTTTCAAATGCTAATAATTATGGATGCACATGAATTTGAAAACTCAAATTTCAATGGTGAGTTGTGATAACCAGTACTAAATTGCTGAACTAAAAAAGTCCCCCCGTTTCTTAGATTTGGAAAAATTGACCCACGAAAATGAAGCCTGTGCCACTTTAACTAGGATCCTTTTCTTGAAAACTTAACTAAGTCAATGTTTTTTCATATTGGTCAATCATTAAATTTGTTTTTAAATTAAATGTTAATATCTAATTAGATTAGGCCTTATTCTCGATAACTTAACTTATGATGAATTTAGTGTTCCAGTTATTTGATTGGTCAGTTACTAAAATGGATTGTAAATTAAGTATTATTATCCAATTAGATTGCTGTATTTCTTAAAATCTTGATTTTATCTAAGTTAAGTTTTTGAGAATAAGGTCCCTGGATTTTATCTTAGTAAAGTTTTTGAGAATAAGGTCTGTGTAGTAAATGCCATAAAGACTAAAGATTGGCATAGTTATCATTTTTCAAAGCAGATACATGAACAAGTACTACTTATCTAACATTGGTAGAGACATAGGCTGAAATAGATTAGTTGTCTGAAGATTGCACTGTGGAAAACTCTGGTTAACAACATGTTGGACATTCTGTTTCTGGTGATTGTGTCTTGTAACTCAAATACATGCAAATATAAAAGGATACAACACATAGCCATAGACAAAGCACCAGCTACTAAAGAATCAGAATATAGTTCTCCTTCTAATTTATCTGCAAGAAAAATCTATCATTTTATCATGTAATGAAATTTATGCCTTAAAGTGCAAAGACTTCAGCAGTTTCAGAGTTTGATCTTGGATCTTCAATCATGTAAAATGGCTTCAAAAGTACTACAACTGCACAAAAATTACATAAACCCTTTAAGTATACCCAAAAGTAGAAATATCATTTTCTGTTTCTGTAATGTGGTTTGATACATTAAATGGTAACATACCAGGAATATAGATTACATGCTAGTTGAAATGGTAAACGTTGTGCCCAAATAAGAAGCGCCCAAATTAAAAAAAAATAAAATTAAAATACTGAGACACAGCACAGCCAGAGATGTCAACAAATTTGAAGGCCCGATCATAACGTCTATAAATGAAATCATATAACCTAAGTGTTCTTAATTAGTGATTACGCTTCTGTAGCCTTCTCAAGAGTTCTTGCAGCATATATTTTCCACTCTGCTCTGAAAATACATTGTTTGCTAAAAACTAAAATAATCTAAAGCCCTGCATTCATACCATTTAAAATCAGATCTTTAATCTCCTTTTTAATATTTTCATTAAATTCTGTGAATAATTCATATTTCCCATCATTTTCTCCCATCTGTGGAATTGTAACAGCATTTTCTTCACCACCTTCTGTTGTGTCATTATCATTGGTAGTAGCTATATTACCCGTAGCTGGTGGTTTAGGTAAGGGATACAGAAAACAACTGAAATATCAGTACAGATTATAATGCCTTATAAATTTTTCTGCCTGTCTGGACCAATTATTAGTGTCGTAATTCGGAATACACAGATTGTTAAAATACTAAGAGTTTTTTAAACTGACATAAAAAGAAATTTAATCTGGATTTAGACTTATATGTCGGATTACGCAGAATGTCGTAGTACTCAGATGTTGTAAATGACAGAGTACACTGTAGATGACAAAATAATGTGTCAAGACTATTTTTAGCTGTTCATTACCCTTTTAATTTTTAGGAACCTTGTCAGTTTGAAAAGAGCAAATATTTTACTTTATTAATTTGTCCAATGAGGGAGTTTTGACCAGGGCTGTTACTTCAACCATTTCTAACCTGACGAGGTATCTTAAAAATGTTCAGACTGTAGCACCAGGTGCCTTTGTTTACTGTGCCATCCAAAACACTTTTTCCATTGTAGTCCCTCAAACCTGCATCACTAACAGGAAACCAGGTGATTATATCAAGCAAGCCAAGCTAGGACTAATCCCTGAACTTTTAGAAAACAGACACTGATACAGATATTGTGAAGTTGATAAATCCCCTTTCTTTTACTTCATACTAGCAGTGTTTTCAAAGTATGCATCAACTTATAAATTTGATGTTTACCTTTTATTTGTGTGAGCAGCTATAACAGCTAGTTTGTTATAATGACTCAACATCAGATGTGAATTGGCAAAAACCATCAGAGAATTCAGACACTGGGATAAACATACCTGAAATAAAATTTTTCTTAAAACATGAAACATAAGAACATAAAAATGATTCCATGTCTCGGTTAAAATTCTATAAAAGCAATAGAGTAGGCATTATATGCTGGTAACTAAATCACAAAGACATTAAAGATGCTTTCCCTTATTTTCATTTATATTTCATAATTGGACCGCTAATACTTACATAAATATAAAGTAGAGATGTTCAAATGACTGGGAAAAATACCAGTTTGTCTCACAATTAAGTCCTTAATTAAATTGTAATTAGGCTAATTATGACTCGGATTTCCTTGTTTAGGGTACTTAACTCGGTCTCAGTTGTTTAGTCTCTTTTGATCTGTAGATTTGGGTAATCAAAAGAAACCTAATGACCAAGACTCAAATCAAATCATGGAGTCTAAATTTAGTGTTGATTTGACCCTAAAACCCATCTTTAATTTTGCACAGTGCATAAAGATAGATGCAGGAGCTTACTCTTTATCTATGTCGACATCTTGCTCAGTCATTCATCTTACTTCTGCCTCTCTGATAGACTTGTATTGTGATTTTGAAAGGTACACTTAAGGTTTAGTTATGTAAAATATATTTTATTATCACTCCCGATGTGTTATAATAAGATACTTACTGCCGAGCCTGTTTCTGTGATATTTTGACCCCACCATATTGGATTAGTATCTAGAACAATTACCAACAAACTACTATTTCTTAATTCTGAAATTACAATATAGAGATATATATCATATATTCCTAAACTGCAGTCTTTACTGGACAGAGGTATCAATGTCTTCATAGAAAATTTCAATTAGCCATTTCAAGTGCAACTAAATAAGTAGGTATCTTTGATTAACAACATAAAACACCCTAATAGTTAAGTATTTCATAAATATGTTTTTAAAAGATTAAGAATTCCAATAATCTTTTTACCACGCGTTTTATAATTTTCTTAGCTCTACTTTCGATTTGTTTACACTTTACAAATCAAGAGTATTTAGAATTAAAAATAACAATACTGTACACCTCCGTAAAAGTTGCCATTGACAATTACCTTCCATTATTTACGACATCAGTGCACTGGAAGTTCAATATGTTAATCAAAAAATATAAGATGTATTTTTTTAATACAAATAACTGGCATTAACCCGATGAATTTCTGATATTTTCTTCCACAACTGCACCATGTTGGTTTCCTACTTTCCTTTTCGTATAATTCTATTGGCTGACTTAAACACAGGCATATCCAATCAAAATCTCGAAGACGAAATTTCCGCTCAGGAGAGATAACTCTTCCATTGATTAAGTGTTGTTGGACTCAGACTACAAAAAGAATATTCTTGTCCGCACTGAGATAGTTTGCGATATCAGCTTAAGCTGGAAGCGAACGTTAACTTGTCATCTACCAACCAACCAACCGCACTGAGAAAGATAGTGGACCGCAACCATATATACACCCATCGCCATCACGACATGCGGATGGTAAAAACGAAAACACATTTTGAAGATATTGGACAACAGCAATGAATGCCCACTTCTGCATTCTGTTGTAAACAAAATGCCATTTTCAAAGCTTTGTGAAAATTGTATTCATGACAGTTTTAAAATCATACATTCTAGGCTATTGATAAAGCCAACTTGACCTTCGTTTCATGAATATGTATGCACATACTGAATTTCATTTGATGCCATCAAAAAATCTATTTTTAGAAGCAATTGATGTTGATAGAAGCACTTAATTACTATAGGTTAAAAGTCGATAACTCCTCAAAAACTGACGTAAGAAGCCTAGATCTTGAAAAAGCCTTAGATTTAATCAGAAGTAAACTAAACTTTCTCAAACCTTTCGATTTAGGTCCAATAACACCCATTTTTAGTTTCATCAAAATAGGTTGAAAACTAAGAGAGTATCTCAGTATTAGCTAGCATATTCAAGATTTTGGGGCAAGGGCAATAACTTTGCTTATAACGGTCAAAAATAGCTAAAATTCGAATTCGATCTTTCCCAGAAAAACAGTTTATGCTAATGATGTCACTGGTAAAAGTAAAAAACAAGAAATCAGCGAAACTTTATTTTGTGGCATCAAAAAATACAACAGATTTTGAGCCAATAACGCGTGCATTATGAACAGTATGGGCTGGTACCTCTACCATATCACCGGGCTGAAGTACTATTGTTTGTCCATACATTGTAAACTCAAACTCGCCACTGATTATTGAGTCCTTTTTCGACACGCTGTGGGTATGATCGGGGAAATCCGTTCCAGGTGAAAATGTATATTTTATAAAATTATATCCTTGCGATTTTAATTTCTTTTGCATATTTCTGTCATTCATTTCTCCATCTTTTTCTTCATTCCATCTCTCAATCTTAATTTCTTTATTGTCTGGCATCGTATTGTTAGTCTGAAAGCAGAAAATATTATATGTTGAAAAGGATATTTATTTGTAGTTTGTAGCCGAATGTAATAGAATGCATTCCTTCCCTTGGACTACTTCTTGTTCTGTAATTCTTGTCGAAACAGTAGACTTACCGTTGCCGACTTATTCTTCATGAATAATAAACATTTCAAAATAAAAAGAAACGTACAATCTTACATTAAAAGATATTATCTTACGTTTGTTGAGATTGACGTCTTCCAATCTTCGTTATCTCTTGGGAAAAGTTGGTTTTAGAAGAGTTACCTCCCTTTACTAACAAATGAACATACGCCCACATTGAATAATGAACGGTGGTATGTAGGCTATCGACCGGTCCGCAAATAATTATTTCAACGATGAGTTGTAAACACTTTTCTTTTTAATTTAGCTTAAAGAATTCCCGTTTCTGAGACTTAATAATAGAAATAAGTAGAGCGAACTTCTCAGACGAGAAGCACCCTCAGCTAGGTGAGCGCGCAAGGTATGCAAAATCCTCAATTTTTGTGGCTTTTAGATTCTATTTTCAGGAAGTTGTCTATTCTTACCAATAACAAATGTGAAAAAATAATACAATTCCAGAACATTTTCTTAAAAAAAAACCCCAAAACGCTCGAATATATTTTGCACGTGAATCCATAGAATCGATGAAAATTAAGGCTCTCTCTTACAAAGTGGAACTTACAGACATGGTAAATTCAGTTGCCTTATAGATATACATAGGTCAAGATATTGAAATATGGGAAGGAAATCAAAGATTAAAGTCAAAGATTATAGCGAGATTTTATGTCACAACACAAAGATACAAAATCCTGCCAGGATGTCGGGCTTATAACACTCACTAGCCTAAAGAGGTCATAATTTAGTGGTCGACTTTTTTTTTATTTCACCAGTCCTGTTTAGGTTGACAAGCAAACCTTTCAACTATAAGCTGTGCAATGTGTCACATTATTTGCCGGTACATTGGATTTTGCAAGTAGGTGGCGTATGAGATACAGGCCCGTAGCTACAAGGGGACAAAGGGGGGCAATGCCCCCCGAAAAAACTTGATTGCCCCCCCCCCCCCCCAACAAATTGCCAAAAAAAAAACTTTCACTGAACTCGTCTGTAAAACGTGTAATCAGTTGATACAAGTCAGTAAGGAAAACTGATTTATTAAAGGGATTCTTAAGAGGTTTTCTAGTCTTTTTGGATGTATCAGGGACACTTCCAACTTCTATTTGAATCCCTTTAACCTAAAGAGTTAAAACTGTGTGTAAGTTATGATGTTACCGTTCGTTTACATAATTTGTTTACTGAATTTACAAAATTGGTCTGTATATTAAGTTGGTTAAAGCTGGAGTCTTCGATAACCAATCGGTAAAACCGTTTGTCGGTTATGATGTTACTAGTAAACTGCGTCCTCATTAAACAGGATTTTTACTGAACTTAAAAACATGGAATCGGTCGAAAAAAGTCATATAAAACAAATGCTTTTCCGATGGAAATTGATAATTTTGACCATGGGAAAAGAATAACAAAATCGCATCAGATGTATTCTCCGGGTTTCCTAGATCTTAAAATTTTCCGGGGGAGGACCCCCAAACCCCCCGCTAATACAAGCGCCAAATACGAAGGAATTCGACGAATGGACCTTGACTTACAGAAGCACCTTTCAAGTCTTTCGATATTGCCCCTCCGAATATATCACTTGCCCCCCCCCCCCCCCCAAAACACTTACTTCTGGCTACGGGCCTGATGAGATAACGCGCATAGCCTTCGGAGCTAGGTTCGGTCAGATCAGAGGTCCGGTCCGAGAGGTTTTTTATGGCAGTCCACCTAACCACCCGACATGCATTATATAGGTCCCAGTGATTGTGGAAATCGGGTTTTAAAATTCTAAAAGTATTAACAAAGCATTGACAGTGATGATATGTTAGATTTAACCTTTTCCATGCCTTGGACTATCGGTCCTCAGGTCCGAGATCGTTCTATAGATGGTTAGCATGAGGAGAAACATTATGCTTAGATTGCTTAGCCTTAGCCTTAGGTCTGCTGTTGTCAACCAACTGTGTCAAACTACTGTATAGTATTAGGGTGAATTGAGACGAGTCTCAATGAAAGCACTGGCCTAGGTCACAGAGTAATTGATATTGATTATAATGTGAAAAATAAGCTGTTAGTAATGAATACTGAATTAAAAAATCAAACACACATATCCACTCAAGTAGATACAAAATAAAAAAATAGTACTGTATATACTGGTACCAGACCTAAATCTTATCTGAAATGTATTTCCTGAAATATAACTTAGAAATTAATTAATGATAAAATATCGGCTTCTAGGATAAGGGGGCAAGTCTTCCGTGAACGAGAAAATTGCTCAAATTTTGGTTTCTTTTGTAAGCTACAACTAAACGTTTTGTAAATACATGGGGAAATTCATTTTGTAGTTTAGAATAATGACGTTTGACTATTATGGAGGCGTTGGTAGCTGTAGAATTAAATTTCGTTACAAAGGGGATCATCTGATTATCATGTTGAATATTTAGTCCATTTGGCATTACAGTCTGTAGTTGGTCGATCCAATAACTTTCGCGTTGTAGACGTCTAAGCTTAGGTTTGATACTTGGTGACGATGGAACTGCTTCTATCGGCATGATGAGAAGGTCATCAATGGAATGATCGGGAAGGTTAAAATGATTCGCAATTGGTCTATTTTTGGCATGCACTATATCATAGCGATGCCCATTAAATCGTGTTCGGAGCGCGTTTTGAGTCTCGCCAACATACTGTAAATCGCATTTTTTACAAGAAATTAGGTATATGATATTCTGATCTCCGCAAGAAAGTTGGTTATTCATCGCAAATACTTTTCCGTTTCTTTTATTTTTGAAAAAATGAGTAGTATGTATGTGTTCACACGTGCGACACGTAGAACCTCCACATGGAAATGAACCGAATCCAATAAAAGGGGGAGGGGGGTCATTTATTTTTAACATATCTGAAAGCGTATCGTTTTTAATTTTCCGAAGAAATCGTTTGGAATAGCCCCTCTCCCTTAATTTGTCAAAAACTAGTTTACATGCGGATTCAAAATCGGCATGTTGAGTACAAATTCTATAAAATCGTAGAATTTGTGATTTAATTATTCCAAAAAATGTGTGCTTCGGATGGAACGAGCTTTTGAATAAAAGTTGGTGTGTATCGGTTTCCTTGAAATATACTTTGATATCTAATTTTTTACTTGAAAGAAAGTCATCGCCTTTGAACACCGTAGTGTCCAAGAAATCCATGCTGTATTCGCTAATATTTGCTGTCAATTTCACAGAAGGGTGGTGGTTATTTAAAATTTCGAAATATTCCCAAAATTGTTCTAGAGTATCTGACCAAATGATAAAAATATCGTCAAGAAATCTTCCATAAAATAAAGGTTCAAACGGTGAGATGTTTGCTATCTCCCTCTCCCACTCAGCCATAAAAATGTTCGCATAACTAGGGGCAAATCGTTTGCCCATAGCCGTTCCAGATGTTTGTAAATAAATTTTTCCATTAAAAAAGAAGTCATTACGCGTTAAACATAGTTCAAGTAAATCTAAAATCTCTTTATCGGGTCGATCAGAGCATGGGTTTCGATCAAAGGCCTTGCGGACGGCGTCTAGACCAACATTGTTATCAATGTTGGTATACATACTGGCTACGTCTAATGAAATAAAAAAAGAGTTTTCAGGAATGTCTAATTTCTTAATTTTTTCGACAAAATCGGTTGTATCTTTCAGGTAAGAAGGGTGTTTACATGCCAATGGCAGCAAGAAGTGATCGATATATTCGGAAACTCGGTATGATTCACTAGAACAATCAGAAATGATTGGTCTACCTTTCGGAATTTTGTTGGCAACGGACCACTCTGTTTCAGGATTTTTATGAATTTTCGGAAGCGAGTAAATGTGTCGTTGGCGAGACTCGGTAGTCGCGGAAAGATAGTCAAATTGTTTTTCTGAAATAAACTTCTTGTTTGCCAAATTTTTTAGAATTAAGTTTATTTCCTTCGCAGTTTCCACAAAAATTGGTTTGTCAAGTTCGCGGTAATGATTCGGATTATTCAACTGTTTTTCAATTTCAAAAATATAGTCAACGCGATTTTGTATGACGCAGCAACTGCCTTTGTCACTTTTCCTAATGATAATAGTGTTGTCGTTTTTTAGATTATTGAGAGCTTTTCTTTCAAAATTGGTAAGGTTGTTTTTCTCATGAACCAAGGGTAAATGAGAAATTTCTTCATACATATTGTCGCAAATGGTTAAAATATTCTGGTCAATCGCATTATCTGGTGGATTCCAGCCAGATCTATCCGTAAATTTGATTCGTTTACCGCGGCCAAGTTTTTCACGAAAAAAGTAATTTAATTTAAATGTTCGCTGAACTTCAGTTACCGACGTCAAAATTGGTTCAATCGAAAAAGGTTTAAGTGTGGGTATAAAAGTTAACCCTTTGTCAAGAAGTCTTTCTTCAAGGGGAGAAAGTATTCTATCACTTAAATTGACAATAGTCTGTCCTAATTTTGGAATATTTCCCCCCGCGTTTAGTTTAAATGGGAGACCCATTGTAAATATACAGATTTGGCAGTGGGGGCCGTCCAGTGGACGAGATCTAAATGGTTTACCTCGATCATTCCATTGAATCGCGGTATGGTTCTCGCAAATGGTGATGGCTTGTGGAAAAGAAGGTCGTTGAATCTTCGCAAGTTGGCAGCTAAGTTTGGTTTCTGGCGATTGAGTTGTTGTGAAACTGGTATCTGTGTGGCGAATATGGTGGCTGATGGGAATTTGGTTTTCGCGAGGGATAAAAGGTCAAGCATGAGTCTGTGGATGTATTCACCTGAATCATTCTTGTTGTTGAGGCCAATATGAAGGAGAACTTTGGATGGTACTGTGGTTGGTTTGAATTTTGTCAGAATATCGATGATGTGATGGATTTTAGCTCCAGGATATGATTCGGCTTGGGTGTCCGGGTTTACCTCTGGAATTCTGGAAATGTTGGAGGATCCTATGACGATTATTGGTTTGGTTATTTCAGGAAGTGTCCAAGCAGATTTATTATTCTTACCATCATGACGACGAGGGAGGTTGGGTGATTTAGAACCTAAGCTTAGACGACGGCGAAAAGTGTTAGTTGTTGACGATCTTGGGGTTTCGGGATTGGATGAGGGTCGTGACGCTGTAGCGGGTGTAGCAGGTGTGGTAGGTAAAGGTCTAACAGAACTGGAGATAGGCGTAAAAGGAGTGGTTGGTATATTGTTGGTATTACTTCGTTTGCTAGGAGTTGGTTGTGGGTGAGTAGAGGTACTTGGTAAAGAAACTGGCGATCTCTGTCGCTTTCGGGTGGATGTCATTGGTTGAGTGGTAGGTCGTTTGGGAGAAGAAGCTGGAGGGTCAACTATCATATCTGCACCGTGAGTCGAAATATGGTCATTAGATTTTAAAGTAGATAAGATTTGTGCGTATTGATCAAGTGTTTCTTTTTGAAGTCGCTTATAAGACTTTTTTGCCCAATTGATTGCTTCTTTAGAATATTGATTAAAATTTTGGTCTGACAGATTGCGTGACTTTATCATAGAAATTTTTTCAGCAAGCATTGAATCATAGTGATTCTTAAGAGCCAATGCCACGTCTTTGGCCCATCCTCTATTGACATAGTCAATAGCGGTGGCAATTTTAGAATTCCTGAGAGCAGGCTTAATGAAGCGATTAAGATCATTAATTTTGAAAATAAATCCACGAGTTGGTTGACCATTTGCTTGCTTAGAAATTACAGAGGCGTGATGCAGACATTGGATAAGTTGGAAGAAGAGCTTCACAAACGGATTAGATTCTTGCCTCTGGTTATGATCTTGTCTCTGGTTGTGAATAGGTCTCTGGTTATGAACTTGCCTATGGTTGTAATCTTGTCGTGGGTTGTAACCTTGCCTTGGGTTGTAACTTTGCCGCTGATTGTAACCATGTCTGTTAGGCCTATATGCGTTATTGGGGCGGTTATGATGGTTAACAAATTGCTGGTTACGGTGTATAGGTGGTCTGTTATAATAGTTGTCCCTAGCTCCATAATAGTCAAAGTGAGGGAAAAACCTATTGTCCATTGCGAATGAAATAAATTGCTAATTGCTTTCTAATAAGATTCAAGGGGATTCAAACAATGGGGAAATGAAGTCAATTGTAATCTTATTTCTAAAATATAGAAATATTTATTTTATGAAATAAGAAATATAAATAAAACAAGAAAACTTACATAAATAAAATAACAAGAGATAATATGGGGGCTCCTCTGGTGCGATCGCGATTTCGGAATAATATCCTTCTTCAGGCATAGAGTGATGTTCATAAAGATTTGCAGCTCTTATATATGGTATACATGAAGCCATTGTATAACTCAGTGAAAATATAGTATATACAACATGATAATAAGGAATAATAATGATTATAGTTTTACAAACAAAAACAGGGTTTCATTATAATACAATATAATACAAAGTGAAGTGGTGATTGATGTTTATGATCAATAGAGTCTGGTTTTGATAGCTGATTAATACATTGAGATAACTCAAAAATATGGAAGATCAGTATACACAAGTTATATGAATATAGTAATTTCATTTATATAAAACAGTGGATAAAAATAAATGTATGAAAAGAATCATATCATTATAATACATGTATGTGTGTGAATCACAATGTGTTGTACAATACACAATATTTAATATATAAATCATAATTGTATGTAAACAAAATATATATATTGTATAATATGATAATAAATCACAAATGTTCATTTTATAAATAATATCCACATCATAAATCGGGATATAAAAGAAGAATCATCAATAAGTAATGAATAATGATGGTATAGAATATGGCATATATTGAAGTACATTATAATATACACATATAAGGATAAACTAGAATGAACATAGTACAATGTTAACAATCATTTTGGAAGCTAATATAAATGTAGAAATGTATCATACAGTATCAGTATTTACATGTGTAAAGTTGATGTTTTAAATTTCCTTTAGATTCAAAATGATATACAGTAATATGAAAATACAAGGAATACAGATGGTTTCATTATAATACAATATAATACAAAGTGAAGTGGTGATTGATGTTTATGATCAATAGAATCTGGTTTTGATAGCTGATTAATACATTGAGATAACTCAAAAATATGGAAGATCAGTATACACAAGTAATGTGAATATAGTAATTTCATTTATATAAAACATTGGATAAAAATAAATGTATGAAAAGAATCATATCATTATAATACATGTATGTGTGTGAATCACAATGTGTTGTACAATACACAATATTTAATATATAAATCATAATTGTATGTAAACAAAATATATATATTGTATAATATGATAATAAATCACAAATGTTCATTTTATAAATAATATCCACATCATAAATCGGGATATAAAAGAAGAATCATCAATAAGTAATGAATAATGATGGTATAGAATATGGCATATATTGAAGTACATTATAATACACATATAAGGATAAACTAGAATGAACATAGTACAATGTTAACAATCATTTTGGAAGCTAATATAAATGTAGAAATGTATTTTTAAGTGGATGTTTTCACTTAATTTTTAAAAAAAATTCAAAGTAGTACATTACAATAGAATAATTTTTTCTATACATATATGTAGAGCTGGGTACTTGGATCGATATGAACATTGAGGAGTAATAAAATGGGGGGGGGGGGGGGGGGGGGGGGGGTAATTTGGGGTATGATGTCAGAAAGGGGACTGGGGTGGTTGGTTGTAATTTGTTTTCAAGGGGGAAATACAATAATTTACATAGCATGTAAAGGCCTACAGCGAGCTTTCTGTCCACAATTATGTAAAAAATGAATTTCGTATGGTGTTTTCTAATTATATGGGTCTAAAAACATTGTGGAGTGCTAATATCTATTTTTGTATATTAGTAAAGGTAAAGCTGTAGACTTTTAAAAATGGTAACTAATATTATAGTAAAACAAATTTTAAAATTAGAGGTATAACATAGATAATAATAATTTGGTAGCAATGATAAAAAGACATGTGGTGTATTGAAATGCATTAGGGTCATTACAGTATCATGAACACGTCTGCTCATGATAATTGAATATAGAAAGTATAATACATGTATATCAGATAATTTGACTGGCACCAGTTTTTAGAAATATTATTCAGAAGTATATCGATATAAATATACGGTAGCAATCGGTTTTGTACATTTTTTATTTAGGTAAAAATAAAAAATGTGAAATGGTTAATCTCGAGACAATTATGTGCAATTGGTGCGACTATGGTATCTATTACTCTGCTTGCTGGCACTGGCAAAGTTAGTATTAGGGTGAATTGAGACGAGTCTCAATGAAAGCACTGGCCTAGGTCACAGAGTAATTGATATTGATTATAATGTGAAAAATAAGCTGTTAGTAATGAATACTGAATTAAAAAATCAAACACACATATCCACTCAAGTAGATACAAAATAAAAAAATAGTACTGTATATACTGGTACCAGACCTAAATTTTATCTGAAATGTATTTCCTGAAATATAACTTAGAAATTAATTAATGATAAAATATCGGCTTCTAGGATAAGGGGGTATAGTGCAACTGGAACTTACACTGAAACTGGAATGGGTGCGCAAAGATTACACAAAGAATATACCGAGTTTTTTAAAAGGTTACATTGAAATAAACAGACATTGACATTGAGAGAAAGAGATGGTCATGGATGATCTGTCACGGATGATCTCGTAGTTTGTAACATTCTTGAAAAGAGTCATGATCCTGAACGGCCTTGACCATTTATGGTGATTCAACAACCGACTAAATTCTTTACTTTAATGCGCATGCGTTCTGTAACATTTCCGGGTCCGCGTGGGATGCATTAGGGCGTCAAACTTCAACCAAAACGCGAGTTTGCGGTGGATTTTTCTATGATATAAGTGCGAAAATTACTAGATTAATCAAATGTAAGTGATTTCACTATTTTATCTGATATTGTTACATTTTGAAAGACATACAGTCATGTTTCTATTTATAATTTTGAGTGAAAATAACACCGGCCGACCCAATTTTATTTTTAAAGTTTATCACAACTTCCCATCCCTCTATCTTCCATTTTCCACTTCTGTCAATCGGAAACTCGTGACATTAGCTGTGTAATCGACCCTTGCTGATGATAATTAGGCCTATTAGATAATATTTCGGCTGACAAGGCCTGCTGCTGCCTTTGTCAATTTTACTTTTGTTTCCTTTGTTTAGTCTGGTACAAACTGTTTTGTTTACTTCTGTCATTTTGTTACTTTCTTTTGAAGATGGCGTGGAGTATGCGAAATAGTAAATTTCGACATGTGTTTGGAAAAGCATTAAGAAGAGATCAGTGTTATGACAATATTAGAATCACCAGATCATCTTGGGATTCAGCATACTGTGCTGTTAATCCTAAATTTGTGGCAATAGTGACAGAGTCTGCTGGGGGTGGTTCCTTCCTAGTCTTACCATTGTCTAAGGTCAGTGACTCATCTTGTATTATAATATTCTTCCTAGATTTAAACAGTCATCATTACTAATAGTGTTTAATCAATATAATCACTTAATTCAAATCAATCCTGAGAATTGTTATTTTGTTTTTAAATTTTTCTCAGGTTATTATAAACTGCCAAACACTGAAACAGGGTCAATATAGGCCTATTACAGTAGGCCTATTACAGTAGGCCTATAATTATTTAGTACATACAATACGTATTATTAAGATTTTCAGCTCAAATTTCTTGCACTAACAGATAATCCCTGTTAGTATTAAATATTAAATGGGCACTGATTCATGATTAACTATTTTTGGCACAAAGTCAGGTTGAAAATAAAATTTGACTGGAAATTTGCCAACATTATACAGTATTTGTCAATGAAAATAACTGAAAATTCTGCTTCCTGGTTGTTCTAATGGATATAAAATTATTATGTTATGATAAGTGGTTTTAAGTGTTGATTTTTGACTAGTGTTCTTAATTCTTAGTCACTATTATTCAAATATCCTATCAACTTTTCAAGTGTAGATTCAAAATTTTGTACTACTTAGCTTGACTATACATGTAATTTTTGAAAAGTATATCTCTCCTAGGGTGGTGATCACAAGGTGCTATGTACCTTTACAGGGCAGTTCCAGCCTTCTGCATGGGTGATGGGTGGGGGCTGAGATTCCAATAAGGGAAGAGCTAAAGGCCCATCCTCCTGTTGTGGTTCTGACAGCAAACAAAATCAGAAACTAGCTAGACCAGTCCTAGTTGAAAATACACCAACATTATTTACGATTAACTTGTTGGTCTAAGATAAAGCTAATATTTGATAATGGTATAATACAATATGTGCTATATTATAGGTAGGAAGAGTAGAAAGAGATTGTCCGTTAGTAGCGGGTCATCGAGATTCCGTATTAGATATAGCTTGGTGTCCACATGATGATAACCTTATTGCCAGTGCCAGTGAAGACTGCACCATCAAATTATGGGAGATACCTGAAGAAGGAATATTGAAGGAAAATTTAACTGAATCTATGATAGATTTAGAAGGTCACACTAAGAGAGTTGGACATATAGTTTGGCATCCTACTGCACAGCATGTATTACTTAGTGCCGGTAAGAAAGAAAAAATCATATTTTATAACTTTTATGTTTTGGAAGATCCTGTCTACTATCTGGTCCTTGACCAAGCATCTTGACACTGATTTTCCTCAGAATATCTGCAACCAACCTTTTTTCTTAGATTAAAACTTCACTAAAGGATTTTTCATTCCAAATGACATATAGACTGTATTGGAGACCACAAAGCTCATTTTTATACGCCCACTGTGCCAGCATTACAGAACAGTTGCTCAAAGTTTATGAGGTTCAAAATAATAAAATTTTAAATATCTTTGCTTCTTAAATGTTTCTTTAAAGGGATTGTAAAGAGGTTTCCTCAACTTTGTATGTGTATTGGGGACACTGATAGTGCATCAATTTGTGCCATTCCAATTTCCATTCTGATGTGGTTCTTGCAATTCCACTTCAACTAATGCATTTTATGACGTCACTAATAGTGATCTGCATAGATATCAGTAGTATCTTCCGGTAAATCACTATTATCATAAAACGCGTTAGTTTTAGTGGAATTGTAAGAACCGCAGATGTCGGAATGAAAATTGGAATGGCGAAAATTTATGCTATCAGTGTCCCCGATACACATACAAGGTTTAGAAAACCTCTTTACAATCTCTTTAAGAGTTCATCTATAGTCTAAGTCCATTAACTGGTAATCTGATTAAGTGTGATGTAAATTGATAGAAGTGTAATGTTAAACACTATGTTATGTAAGATATATGATAATGATATGTATACTATGACATCATATTATAATCAATTAATTAGTTAATTAGCTATTAACACTTAATGAGGAAGTTCACAGTTTAGTTGATATAATCACAGTATAGTTGATATATTATATGATTATAATATCCGTAACCTTGATAATAAAGTTAAATCCAATTTATCTTTGTATGGTTGGGTTGTATCCATTTTCAATTTCCATTCTGACGTCTGAGGTTCTTGCAATTCCACTAAAAATGCATATATATCAATATTAGCTTCTGATAGATCACTGTCGGTCAGTGTCGGTGACATCATAAAATGTGTTAGGTTTAGTAAAATTGCAAGAATCACAGTTGTCTGAATGGAATTTGGAATGGCGCAAATTGATGCCATCAGTGTCCCAGATGCACATAGAAATTTAGAAAACCTCTTACAATCTCTTAAAGAAAGTGTTTTTGTTGTATATTTCAGGCTGTGATAATAATGTATTTATATGGGATGTAGGAACAGGTACAGCCATGATAGAAATACAAACCAATGATCAGCCATATTGTGCCTCTTTTAACTCTGATGGAAGTCAGTTTGCTCTGACGTGTAAAGATAAAAAATTATACGTTTATGATTCACATACTGGTGATGTTCTTCAGGTTTGTCATGCATTTTTATACGCCCTCATCTCTCTATGAGGACGTATATTGTAGTCACCCCTGTCCGTCCGTCGGTCCGTCTGTCCGTCCGTCCGTCCGTCGGTCCGTCCGTCCGTCAACATTTGCTCGTAAACGCTCTAAAAACTAGAGTTTTTGACGGAATCAAATGAAATTTGATATGTGTATACATATTCATAAAACGAAGATCAAGTTCGAATTTGAGCTATTTTCGATCGTTAGAAGCAGAGTTATTGCCCTTGCCCCAAATCCGTCGGTGCGTCCATCAACATTTCCTTGTAAACGCTCTAAAAACTAGAGTTTTTGACGGAATCAAATGAAATTTGATATGTGTATATATATTCAGAAAACGAAGATCAAGTTCGAATTTGAGCTATTTTCGATTGTTACAAGCAGAGTTATTGCCCTTGCCCCAAATCTTAAATATGCTATTACTCTCTTAGTTTTCAACCGATTTTGATGAAACTATTGGACCTAAATCGAAAGGTTTGAGAAAGTTTAGTTTTCTCCTGATTAAATTTTTTCCTTTTTCGACTTTTTCGTTAGGCGTATATGGCCGTGGTCCACTATCTTTATCATTAGAATTATAAGAGCGCTTTTTAACTTTTTAACTTTTTAACAGGTCATAGAAAAACCTGGAAAATCGGGGATATTCAAAAAAGTTCTTCCAGACATTAGGATTTTGAAAGATTGTCAAAATGATCAGGAAAAATGATACCGTTCTCTTATTCATCCGGTAACTAAAAAAACCAAGAATAGTCTAAGTTTCCTGTTCCGTCCATGATTGTTGTTGATAAATGGCAGAAATTTGCCACGTGAGGTACTGTCTTCCATTTTGGCAATAACATCTGGCACATTTCTATATTAAACAAATTTCAAGTTTGTTGGGTCATAATTAAGTGTTGCATCTCTTCCTATGGTCATGTTTATAAGGACTAATATAAAACCTGTAATTGTAGATCTTGAAAAGTTTAAAACGGCTTTCCTCTTAGAATATCTTGGATATTGTTAAAAACTTGGTTAAACGCTTATAACAATTACCTGAATTTTAACCTGATTGAATACTAAACTTTCTGTTCAATGGCATGGCTTTAGATAACTTTGATTTGGGCACATCCTGTATTTGCAAAGCAGCCCATTCCGAGGAGACTACAGTGGAATTTTCAGTATCTTAAAACTCTGGGGGTTGCATAATAGTTATGGAGTTGTATGACTGTTATTATCATGCCCTCAAACTTTTTGGCATCTCCAGTTCCACAGTGCTTTATTGTTAGAATGATGCGGAATCTTATTTTTTTTATTGGGTAGCAGCTAATTTGGGTGCCTCTAATTTGGTCTCAATGTTTAAGGCTGTAACTAGCATGTAATCTAAAACCCTGAATATGACTCTTGTTTTATCAAATAGGAAGGCGATTCCCATAATGGAACCAAACAGTCAAGATGTGTATATTTGAAAGATGGATTAATATTTACTGTTGGTTTCTCAAGACAGAGTGACAGAAGATATACTCTTCATGATGATGTAAGTTTGTCATGGCTCTTTTATTCATCATTGCACACTGCATGGCATTGTAAGTCTACTTTGCCAAATGAGATGCAGAAATTGATATTTTGTCAATGATCAGCTAAATATGCCTGAAATGCATTGCAAAATTTTCTTACAAAAATTACAAAATTTGATTTTAATTTTAGATTTTTAAAAAAAATGACGTTTTTTATCAAATGATATATTTGTTATTGTAGAAAGATTTAAGTAAACCAATTTTAGAACAAGATATAGACCGAACAAACGGTGTGATATTTCCCTACTATGACCCTGATGTAAACATGATATATTTGTGTGGCAAGGTAAAGTATACTATATAGGTCACCAGTTCAGAAATAGTCCATCCAATACTCAAGGAGCTAGATGTTAGCTCACTTGACAGTTTAATCTCAGTATTGGTTGGGATGATACTGTAATATTTTCAGTCTGGTTTCCCCCATCAGTGTTACATGTTGGAGATACTTACAAATAAAAAGAGTCTTGTCATTTGGCCCTGAGTATGATATGAAAATGTGGATCTTCTTAATTAAAATTTAATATAAAAAAAATGAAATAAACATCTATATTTTACAAGGATACCATCTTTTTGATATCCTGATCTTTATATTATTGTATTATTTCAGGGAGACAGTTCTATTCGATATTATGAAGTAGGAGAATTAAATGGTAAACCAAATGTATTTTACCTTTCAATGTTTCAATCTAAGGAACCACAGAAAGGATTTGGCTTTATGCCTAAAAGAGCCCTCAATGTCAATGCTTGTGAAATTGCCAGGTACGTTTAAAGATTTTCTTCATGAATTCTGTGTAGTGCATGATTTCCACTAGCATATTGTATTTTTAAGCAAGGTTTCCTTTTCCCTTTGGATTGGACACAATTTTAAAGTTATTTTCTTCAATATGCTATGTGGAACATGATGGCCAGTGTAGCTAGAATTGAGCCCGTCTTTTTAAGCCTAGTTATAGTCAGATGCATCCCAAAAGTCGAGCATGTTTTGGGATTTCCATTGAATAAGACATAAATTCAAAAGTAATTGTCAATGCTATGCTATGCTATTCTTGTGCCTCCCCAAATTAAAAAAAAACATATCAAAAGATATTGTACTAACTAATTTACTTTATTTTCAGGATTTATAAGTTACTTAATAGTGGATTATGTGAAGTTATTCCCTTCACAGTACCAAGAAAGGTAAACTACCCTGGATGTCTTTTAGGTCATGTTGAACACTTTTCCTTAGTAAAAGCAAGAAAAGTTAAGAGCTTCCCATGAGTTTAAGCTATGAATATTATCTCCCTTGCATCTAGTATAGCTTTAAGCTTGTAAGAATACAGGCCCCTAGCCAGGAATTTCCAAGGGGGGGTTACATTGACTAGCGAAGCAATAAAAATTAATTTAAACAGCTATAATTCAAACAGAATGTTGACTTTAACAGTGCTTATTTTCGGACCCCCCACCTGGCTACGGGTGTGGAATACCAATGCAGGGCTTTAAATTACATGCGGGTTACATCGATAAACACTTGTCCAAATGAGACAATGAGGAGAAGATTTAAGGGCCAGAAATGCTGACAACTTTGACGCTGGATCATAACAGTTATACCAACTCAATATGTTCCCTGGAGTGTTATTAATTTGTGAAAATTTGTCAGTAAACCATTTGTATTGTAGTCTGACCTATTCCAAGAAGATTTGTTCCCGGATACAGTGGGTGAAACTCCAGCTTTAACTGCTGATGAATTTTTTAGTGGCAAGAATGCTGAACCTATATTAGTAAGTATGGTCATAGTAGTATCATATAATAGTGATGAGCAACACCATTAAAACAAATCATATTGTACAGGCTCATGAATTAAAGTACCAAAATAGTTATCCTTCATTCTGATTTGTTGTGCTCTGTTAAGCACAGATAATTCTGATTGAAAATATGTAGCTTAACAAAATTTAAGGTGCTAAAATCTAGCTCACACTCTTAGACCTTTTTTTTTTGCTAGGTTATTTACCAATGTTATCCAAATATTAAGCACAGTTTGATATCTTTAATGGAAATGATAACAAAAAACAAGGGAATATTTAATGATGTAATTCATATTCTTGATAAGAAAGCACAAATATTCAACACAATTACATGAGTGGTCATCAGTTGAACATCTTAATACACGGTTTATCATGATCCCCAAGGAAGTATGACAATGCAGTTGTGGTTTGGATAAAATGGCATAATTATAGCAAGGAGGAAGTCAGTCATATCATATTCAAGATTCAAGATTCAAGACTAATAATAATAATGATATCTGTATTAGGGTTAAAATTATGCCTGGCCTTTTTACAATTTTGCCCTCTAAAAGGAACATAACAAATTATATACAATACAAAGATCAACAAAACTACAATTACAACAGAAGTATAACTATTTACAATTATTTACATTTATCATTGTAAGTCATCATATAAAGTCGATTGTATTGTTATTTTATGAAGGAAAACTGAACGATAACAAAATGAAAACCAATATCATAGAGTGTTATGTTTTAATTACAGATATCACTGAAAGATGGTTTTGTATCGGCAAGAAAAGAAGTAAGTAAAGTAGGAAAGAAGAATGTATTTGAGAAGAAGAAACCAGTAGGAGGTACTCCTGCTGCTCCTAATAGAGCCTCTACTGGACCTAAAGCTGAGAATAATGAAGCAGCTGCTGCTACACCATCATTACCACCTGTAAGTTACACCTTCATTTCTCTGTCACTGTCATTATAAACCTGGGGCCTTATTCTCGAAAACCTAACAAAGATAAAATCCTGGGGCCTTATTCTTGAAAATTTAACTTTAGATAAAATCCTGGGGCCTTATTCTCGAAAACTTAACTTTAGATAAAATCCTGGGGCCTTATTCTTGAAAATTTAACTTTAGATAAAATCCTGGGGGCCTTATTTTCGAAAACTTAACTGATCCTGATTTTAAGAAATACAGAAATCTGATTGGATTATAATACTTAATTTACAATAGATTTAAAAATCATTTTTATAAGGTAAGTTTTAGAGAATAAGGCCCCTGGGCCTTTATTCTTGACAACTTGACTAAGGATTATTTTAGTGTTCTAGTCGTCTAATTGGTCAATCACTAAAATAGATTTCAAATTTAGTTTTATTATCCAATCAGATTACTGTATTTCTTAGAATCTGGATTATTTCTTAGTTAAGTTTTCGAAAGTAAGGCCCAATGTTTTTCTGTCCCTTTTCAAGGTACCAGGATGGCTCGGTGTGTCAGACACTTGCTTGCTTATTTAGAAGTCCAGGTTCAATTGCAAAATGGGGGAAAAAATACCTTTAGATATGTCAAAAAATCTTGCTATCACCTTTTGTCTTGAGTCTAGTGTTTCTCAGTTTGAAGTACCACATAAATATTTTAATTTTTGTTAAATAAGCAAATTGAAAAAGCATGATATTAAGATTTAGCTTTGAGAATAAATTTATTTCAAAGTGTAAAAAAGTCAGTGCGAAAAATCATAGAATTTAAGGCATGGGGCCAGAATATAGCTTTTTTTTTTCTCTTAGATTTCTCTTTTATTTACTAGCAAACTCATTTATTGTTTTTAATCATTCATCAAATGAATCCAATCATTCATTGTTCATTCCATTGACATTGTTTGTTTGCTTGGATTGGACTAATGTTTTATATGGCAGGGTTTTGATCCACAAGGAATGTTAGATGACATGAGGAAACTGAAATTAATCGTCAAAGCTCATGAACGAAGAATCAAAACATTAGAAGAGAAGTTAACGCAATATGATGTGAATTTATCCGATGATGATTTGTTGGACTTGGATAAAGCATAATATAAACGTAATCACAACTCCACATGTTATTTTGTGCTGTTTGATTTTGTTGATTTTCAGTTTTTTACTAACTCTTGTTCAGTTTCTATTCAGATTTAGGGTATGGGAATACCCAAATATTTAGGTATCGGTCCCCAAATTGTTTTTTTTTTTTTAATTTTACTGTTTTTTTTTTTAATCAGGCACTTAAGTCTAAACTTTCAATGATATTGAGCAAGATTTTTATTATTTGAAAAATTTTGTGGCTTACCTTTGTCAAGTTATTAAATATTATTTCTACTGTATGGAAAGTTTCACTCGAAACACATTTTGAAATATGTCAAAGTATGTTTTTAAAAAGTGCAACCTATACCCAATTATTTTAGCAACAGGTCCACGATTTTATCAATGAAAATTCTTATCAGGAAATGGGACATTTCTTTCCAGTATCAGGAAAAATGCAAATATCAAATTGAAGTTATACCACTAACGTATATATTTAGCTTTAAATGTTGAATTCTATGGTTTGAGGGTGATTTAACATTGTTTTATGGCTGGATTTACATAGTTTAGTTTTCTTATTTCGTAATTCAGAACAAATGCATGATCAAATTATTCTATCAGTTGAATATCTAAAGAACACGTATCATTTTTTTCCATGGACTCTCAATCCACATTTTTAAGATGTCTTCATATCTTTTTCTGACAATAATTCAAAGCATTGATTTGCACCATTCTTATAATATGTCTGTGGTTCTTTTAACTCCATTAAAAATAAGTTTCTATCAATTACGTTTCTCTTGCAAAGATCTTCAAAATTAATGTGCGGTCGATGGGAATGACATAGAAATAGGGCCCAGTCATATGAATGAGACAATAGATTAAGGCCCTGTGTGCCAATTGCTTTTTATGTTCAGATCCTTGAAAGCTTAGAATCGCAGAATACAATATTTGGGGCAAATTTCCATCTTAGCACACTGCATTGAGTTGCATATAAAACAGTTGGAGTATGTAACATATTTACAAAAATAACAATTTAAAGATTGAACCCACATGGGTTTTTTTTTTGTTGAGTTTGAAAATAATTGATTTTTTTAGTTTAGTTAGTGTTTGATTTGTTGAGTTAATTATTTTTTATTTGAAAACAAAACTGATCCCAGTTCATGCATTATGATTAGAGAATAGACCAGGCCTTCTCAAATGGCCCCCTCAAGAGTGGCCCCTCAAAAGTAACTCCTTCTGCTAAAACGATCTGCTCGCTATGCTATATTTGGCCCTTATATTTTTTTCATAAAATGCATTTGGCGCTTTACAAAAATTAATTGAGAAGGCCTGGAATAGACCTACTAAAGCATGCTTAATAGATAATAAACAATTCCAAATTAAATCAAAAACTTCTATTTAAATACTGAATTAAGTTAGTTATTAATTTAATATTTTGTTATTCTCTACTTTATGTAACATCATTTTTTTTTAAATATTTTATTCACAGTAATATGAGCCCTTGTCTATTAAACCCATCTTCTAGATCATTACAAAATGTTGAATAGAATAACAATTTCAATATATTTTACTATGATCTGTTTCAGGCACTGCCAAAGAAAACAGCAGATTCTACAAAAAGTGACTTTGACTCAGCAAAATTAGTTAATGATGTCAAATTACTTCAAGATAAGGTTACAAGACAAGAAAGACGTATTAAAGAATTAGAACAACGTTTAGATAATCTAGAAACACAACATACTGATGAGGAAGATGTCCATGATGAGAAAGGAGACCAATGTTAAAATGTCAGCTTTTTCAGCTTTTTATTTCATTATTTACTTTAAAACAAGAAATTTTCATGTCATGAAATTATTGTAAGCTGACTAAGAAAAACCACATTTGTGCGTCGAAATTTAATTTCGTTTTTTTTCCTGCATAATTGGATATAAATTGCATGTTAAAGCGTTGTACTTATTATTGCAATCTGGCAATAGAGCATTGTGCATGGTTATTGCAATCTGGCAACTGAACTTAATAGTGAATTGAACTTGAATATTAGTTACATTTCATTGACACATAAATTTCTTGTCGACATTATTTTCTTGTTTTTCAGTATCAGAGAGTTCTTTTGTTATATTTTTGTTATTTATATTATTATTTGTTTCATTATGGTCCTTTTCAGCTATTAACAGTCAATATTTTCAGCTCTAAAACAGCATTATGATTCCATTTAGTAATGTTTGATATCTCAACAGATTCAAATCCAGAGTTGGGTGTTGCGTTTTATTTGTTTTCTGCAGGCTACTGCTTTCACCCTCAGAAAAAACAAACAAAACATTCAGATCAGCATTTGACTGATTATAAACAGCTAAAGTTTTCATCTGAAAATTTAACCACCTGTGTTTCCAAGGGTACAGATATCTAATGCCTAGTCGCCCTTGTTTGACTTAATGTAGGCTGATAAAAATATTGAGCTCAATATAAGTTTTTGTTTTGCTTTCTTTTATTTTCGTCTTACATTTTATTGGTCCCAAGTTTGAGTTGAATTTCAAGTTCGACAAATTGTTAGCAGTTATGTCTTTTAGTTCACTGAGATCCATGTGATTTCAGGGATACATTAAAAAGCTATTTGAATTCAATTGAATTACTTTTTATAAAGTTTGCTAATAATTATTGCCAATGATTATTTCCTTATACTCAGACCTATGCTTTCGAGGATTTGGCATTAAGTACATGCAGTGACAGATCATGACATAATATGTAAATATATGTATGAATAATACTTTCTCTGTAGTTCTTGTATTGTTTAACAATTATTTCAAAAATAGTCTAAACCTGTAGAAAACAAAATATTTGGCAGTGGGGAAAAAAAACAAAATTATTGTAGATTGTAGTATATTTTCGGAATTTAGTTGTAAATTTATTTATATATTGTTTTTATTACTAAATTAACTATGCATTATAATATTTTGTATATTCTTAATTGATTTCATAATTCACATTTTTACAACAGTATCAGTAGTGTATTATTTATGGGATTTTCATAAACAGAGAAAATAGAGCTAAGTGGGTCAAAGATATTTCTGCACATGCTTGGATCAGTTCATTATGTATCAAGGCAATCTAGGTATGGTGACAATAGATGTTAAACATGCATGTTTATACCTGAAAAAATTGAGGAAAAAACTGACTAAATTTGCAATCCATAAAAGTTTGGCACATCTGAAATCTGAATAAAGTTCAAAGCCATCTGTATCATCCATAATGGAAGGGAAGGGAAGGGGAAAGTCAACTGCAAAAATTGTAGCTGTTATGATAGCCAATTTTACTTCATATACAAGCCCCTTTCAAGCGCATGAAAGTATCAGATTTTCTTCAAGGAGCTCAAAGAAATTTTGCCTTTGGCGAAGATATGGCATTGAACTTAAAAGTCTAAAGCATGAATGATGTTTCAAAATTAACCAAAAACATCATCAACCTCAAAACACTCCAAATCAAAGTAATCAAGATGCAATAAGCTAGACATAGTGTAGTGCCCACATAATGTAGATCACTATATCACATGAATATATGAAGGTATGGATAGGGTTTGAAGCACCACAAGCCCTTGTCTGATCATGTGCAAGTCTTAATGATATTCAATAGTAGCATTTTAGTGTATAGGGGCCTTATTCTCGAAATCTGATCAAATCCAGATTTTTAGAAATACAGTAATCTGATTGGATAATAATACTTAATTTGAAATAGATTTTAGTAACTGACCAATCGAATAACTGGAACACTAAAATAAAAGTTTTTGTGAATAAGGCCCCAAGTATCATAATTAAGCAAATTGAGGAATTCTGATTGGTTTATTATCTCTTCATAGTTTCTGAAATTGCTTAGTTCAGACTATTTCGACTTACAACTATTTGTAGATTTTGACTGTTCAAGTTTAATTATCTGTTCATGTTCAGAAGAATTGTAAAAATATCAGTTGTATTATTTGTTACTGTTAACAATTGTTTTCAATTTGTTGTATGATAATCTTATTCATTAACAGAAAATTTTAAAAATGAAAAATACTTGAGCCATTGCTATCTAAATCAAAGATTTGAAAAGATAATGTTTTTGTTTAACTCATTATATGTATTGGGGTCCATTAATGACATATTTGTATCATTCTAACAACTTTTCAATCAAAAAATGTAAAGTTTAAGTGAAAATGTGAAAAACATAGACTTTTGTGTGGAATTTAAATTGTGCAAATTGATGCTTTCAATGTCCCTAATGCATATAAAGAATTTTAAAAAACTTCTTTTGAATCTTAGCAAATAAGACTTATTGTAAAATAGCCAAACTGTTACTGTTCTATTTGATATTTGCTAATTCTTTGTTCACTTATTTACATAATTCACTTGTTAGAGTGTCATTTGATCACTGTCACTCGTGCACTAGGTTACTGCTGCACATATATTACCACAACCATTGTTGAGCATTCATTAACCGTAAGTCAGAGGCAATAATACAGTATACAAGCAACTTTAGTTTCTTTCTTTTTTCATCCAAAAAACCCTTGAAATAAAGGGTAGCACAATATGCTTACAATTCGCTTTAATTTCTTTGCAAACTTCTAGGGTAGTGTATCTGAAATTCCTGGCATTAATTTGGAATATCTGGAAATGATTTATTGATGTTTATTATAATAATTAAGTAGTGCGCATTATACTAGCAAATATACAATATATGTATAGCGATATCGTATTATGTTCATAATGATATTTGATACAAGACCCACGGACATATCTTTTTAAAAAAAATAACTGATGCATTGTTCAGCAAGAGCTTTGTCATCAATTGTGAGATAGATTTAGATAACCGAATAAGTGAAGTATTCCATAGAAAATAAATGGAAGACTTTGAATCTGATTGAAAATTAGCAATTTCGGCAGCAGTATTTTCTTTTTCTATGTGAGTCATAATGTTCTTTGCAGCTTCAATTCATCGTGGTGTAAAGGGTTTCTATACTGTACATGTATTTTTTTGTTTTAATTTGTTGTACATGTATATAAGAATTTTGAACTTTTCGTGAATCACATGGCTGAATTAATATTAATGCTTTGTGTAAGAAACCATAACTTCATAGTATGTTCAATGCATGTTTGACCCGACAAATCTGACCCTACACAACACCTCTGATTTAATATACGGATAGTGTCAGCGTCAAAGATACCATGTACATCATGTCTGGGACTGGGCTGGGCCAGATTTCTCTGGAAACTGGAAACGGCTTGTACAATTTCAAAATTCATCTATGCTTGAAACGTTTAATAGGGAAATTGGGCATTGATTACCTAACGTTCATTATCATCGGAGAAGCTCATTCAGTTTCATGAGATTTAAGCTTAAAAATCACTTATTTGGTAATGTCATTGAACATGGGTTTATTCTGAAATATGGGAACATTGCAGCACATAATGTATATGACAAGAGTTAAAGTTTCTCAACGGTTTAGAAATTTGTCTTTTTTTAAGATATGTCCATTTCTTCTGCTGCTAAAATGGACGCTCGTGTACCTCACATGTCAACTATGTAACATATAATAATATTTTATCACAATCACTGTCAATTTAAAGCAATACATGTATTTAATGGATAAAATCATTTTTTGGGCTCTATTTTTTGTTACTGCTGTAGAAAAACATTATTTTGTACCAAATAAAATGCTTATGATTTTTAGCTTAGTTTGTTAATGCCTTGTCGTATTTACTAATAATGATCAACTACTGCGATATAGACGTGGGTTTTATACCAAAATACATTTCGGAAACTATTCGATCAGATCACAGGAAACTGTCAATGTGTCAATCTAGAAAATCTGGGCATGATAAGTTCCTATGAAAAACTTGAATAAGATGCAATGTCTTTGAGGTAGACTCCTCAGTTTAAATAATCATGCATCAAGAATTTTAGGTTACTGTTATTGAAGGACCAAGTTCACCATTCGTTCGACCAATATCAGGTCACCGTTAGTCTCAGGAACGGGATTTCTTATGGTAAAGCTAATCAGTTAAATGAGTGTTCACAGTTCACCGACAAAGCCTTCAAATCCCCGTCTATCCCCGTTTGAAAGTTAAAAATTCGCCTCGTATTTAAGTGAGACTACACCATGTAGCCTATATCGAAATAGTGACAGTGACAGTTTGAAGGGATTGTACTATTTTCAATTTTTATGCAGTTCCAGTATTTCTGAAGATTTTTTTTACAGATATTCCAGACCCAAGTTAACTCCCTGAAATGCCGACTGTTCCTCTTTAAATGCTCAATTAGTCAATATACTGTGAGATCAAAGCTACCGCATGTGACTTAATACCTTTTTCTGCTATTCCTCTTTTGATCAGTTCAAAGTTCAACTCATTAAGGAAAGTAAAGCAATCTCATGTCGAACAAGCACAGAGAAATTAAAACAAAATACATGTACATATTATTATGACATTTATTATAATGACATATAACAATAGGGCGTCAAAAATATTAAAACATAACACAATTCTTAATTTCGACATAAATACACGGTATTTTTACTTACAAAACTCAGTTTTTTATCGTTTTCTGTCAGATCATCCATCTTGAATGTTAAAACTGTGTAGGCCTATATCATGTAATTTTTGCTTGAACAACTAAATATTATATATACCGCAAGTCACCAAAAAACTTAAACAAAAGAGTACTATTTTATTTATTTTTATGAAATTTTTTGAGATTTGAGAGGGTAATATTAACAGTTAATGTAATTTAAAAAATATTCAGAAGGACACAGTGATTCGGTGATTATTCCAAGAGCAATGATATTCATTAGTTGCGATTACATTTTTATTACGGGACATTCTTATAGCAACGATGGGCATCCATTAGTGCCGAAGGAACACGATAAGAAGAATCTGAACAAAAAATGATGACATCCTCTAATACAACTTTTCATTATGAAATATTTACTCATTTATTGATACACTTCCTCACATGAAAAGTTCATAAGATACGTTTACGTGGATTTCTAGATGCCTTTTGTTGTAACGATCGTCCATAGTTGAGCTGTGTGTCCAATTTACCAAAGATATCACAGAGCATACACCACTAGAAAGACATCCTGCTATGTTCGTTATATGATTGGGATGATAACGATGTCTGTTTCAACATCGAAGAATCTGAACAGAACTGAGATCTAGTTGGTGATAGTAATTTCTGACCACATATTCCAATATGGTACTGACGGACATCAGCACTAAGAAACGGATGCGACGTACTCCTTTGACATGAATTAAAATTCGGAGGGTCAAGACTATCACAGGATGATATTTTGATTTTTGGAATATTCCTGTGAAGACAGTCCTTTCTATAGATAATGTCCGAATCAAGTGATGACATAGTGTCCACTGCACTGTCCATCAGTCCGATGGAATTGGTATCCGAAAACGCACCACAATCCGATGGTGATTTCTTATCTGACAAGGACTGTCCAGCATTTCTAAAAGATTCTTGATGCAGACAACACATTGAGGTGCTCAGATTACGCGAATTCCTGCCAACAATGTGTTTATCCGAACTCACTGAAGTATCACAACAAAATGGAAGTTTCACAGCATCTCGATCCACTTTTAATTTCTGCAAGTAATCCTCAACGGCGTCTTCTACGTCGAGCACTGTGCTGAGAAGATCATCGTCAATCTGATCGAGCTGTGTCATCTCCTGCTCGGATACCATCTTGTATAGCTTATAGTTGATGCTTCTGGCTAATTCCACATCTCTTCTAATGAGTACCAATTCGTTCTCTAATCTACGAAACTTTCTCTGATTTTTCAAAATGGCTGCAGTTATTCTGTTGACGGCGCGATTGATTCTTCTTTTCAAAACGTCTCTTTCTAATCTGATGTCTGCAATAGCACGGCAGTTGACCTGTGATGGCTGGAAATATTCCGCACTGGTTGCGTTCGAATCATCAAGTGGTTTTAGATCCCGCCATGAAGAGTGAAAGCTTTCTGAATCATCATTAGGAAGACTGTCAAATATCGACGCCATTTTGGATCTCAGAACTCACAGAAGTCCCAAAACATTTAAACCAAATAATAATGTTTCTTGAAAATATATAGTCCAGTGGGACGACAGGAGTGGGTAATCAGCTTACATTTTTCAACCCTACCTCATATGATAAAAATCCAAAATTAGTTTGTACGCTAATAATGGATATTAATTATGATTACTTGTTTCCGGTGGTGATCAATCAAAATAATTTATCAACCGTGTCTATATATCATAATAACATAAAGGTAGGTTATCGAACATGATCAAACACAAATTTTCGATAACCTTAGTCGTGCATAGTTAATGTATATACCCACAGATTAATAACGTTGCACAGTTTCTGCCCCTTCTAATTGGAAATTGTTTGTTACTGAAGAAAAAAAGTAGTCATGTTTCTTTGACTTCTTAGATTGACAGCTTTATGAGCGATGGTGATGGAGACCTCGGGCGAATCAAATCCAGCTCACTCTTTTTTGAAACACTCGATGTTACTTCTCTTCTTCAATGCTGTACCAACCGATGGACGTGATTTTTGTTTGCGGTTTTTATTATGCATATAATATAAGTTCGTTGATTTAATGTGATTGACGCAGGTTGCCCCTAATATTGTTACGTACACGGATTATTGACGTAACTCTGTCCCACTACTCCTGCACAAAGCCAAATTCCTCTGAATGCCCACCTTCCATGCTCAATCTTAATCAGATGGTAAAGCGGTAATTTTAAATCGTATTCAAAAATATCTGCATATAAATGCATATTTTTTAAAAAAGGTTCTCCAATACCTAAGTCTGCACCACCGGATTACTATCTTTAAAAAGTGTGGGATTTCCTTACAGGGTTGTGAAATGAAGTAGTGTGAAAATTCAGGATGTTCTCGGGTCTTCTTACATGATTCAACTTTTGTGAAACGGCGAAATTTCCTGTCCTGTAAGATATTCAACCGGAAACGGAAAATGATTATAAATGCTTCAGCCTAGTTTATATATTATCTCCAATGATAAACGTCAACACATGCTTCTAACGATTATTTATGATTGATGGGTAGCTATTTTATTTGATATTTTGATCTATTGGATATCCGACATATTTCCGGTATTTCTTTAACTTTATGATCTGAAATGTGATGTTGCTATGAAAAAAGCGTTTAGTGGTTCGGATGGAACAATAAACCGAGGTCCTGTGTGCTACAGGCTGTGCACCTTATTGATCCATCGACAGTTAAAAATAGTTAATAAGACAGTTCGATAACTGTCAGTGACGTCATAAAACGTGTTAGTTTTAGTGGAATTGCAAGAACCACAGACGTCTGAATGGACATTGGAATGGCGCAAACTGATGCTATCAGTGTCCACGATACACATACAAAGTTTAGAAATACGCTTTACAATCCCTTTAAATTCGAATTTCAAAGATTATGAGGCCAATTTTTCTCGCTATCCAATAAAATGTCAAAATATATTGTTAAACTGAAATCTTCAGTCATGTACCTAATTAATTTGTTTCTAAAATGTAACTGACACTAATTTACATTTCAAAATGTTATCATTGCGACATAAGCTACATTTCGAAATTTTGACAAAAAGTTTCTGTCAAATTTAACGAAACCGTTTAAGAACACTACCACTTTTTTTTGATATTTTGCAATAACATTGAAGTATAATTTTCGGCTGTCTAATTTGTCTAAAAAAGTGTCATTTATGAATATATCTTGACAGTGCTGTACATCATTCACTTGAATATAAAAGGCTAGCACCAGTCCCGGCTGCGACAGATTAGTACCTTGGAAGAGAACCACACACATGAAAAGAGTCCGAAGGTCAGGTCTATTTTGCGCTTGGAATTTGAAACATTTTGGTTACTTTGATTGTGGTTCAAATTTATTTCAAAGAGCGAAAAAATAAAAATGAATATTTTATCTTTAATTGCATTACCGTTGATGGTCATTCATTCCACGTCAGGTAAGACAGTTTTTTAGAATTAGATCCAAATACAAATGAGGCCTTGAGAAGGAGACATACAAGAATATTTGACACCATACTCCTAATAGACACCTATATAATTTGTAGTGGAATTTGCAGAAACCATAGGCTTCTGACTGAAAATTTAAAAGTCGTGCAAATTGCTTATATTAGTTCATTTGGAAAACAGTGCCGTTTATAAAAGATCAATTGAAAACACACTCATTGTGTCTCATTGTACACTACATAGTGTGGATCATACACGTTAGCTCAAATTGGACCATAATATCGGGATCCATTTTCAAAGATCAGCACTCTGGAATATTTCTGAAGAAACTTAAATAACTATTGAGCAGGTTATTGGTTATTTTGTTTTCAGGACAGGAAAGTATGTGGTATATGTTATGTTTAATGAGTAACTGTTTTCAAACACCAACCCAACAGACAACTTACCAACGGGGATATTCATATAATCAGCCTACCAGAACACAACGTTCCAGCACACAACAACAGCCATACCGACCAACCGTCAGCACACAACAGCAGCCTTACTTATTACCTGTCAGCGCACAACATCAACCATTCTTACCATCCGTCAGAATACAACAGAAACCTTACCAACAACCTGTAAAGACACAACAGCAATATGGCAGTTTACTACAGACACCCGGCAGTCCACAACAACCATATAAACCACCAAACATCATCGAACCACAAGCGAACGCTGTTAGGCCGTACACCACAAAGCAACAAGCTGTTATTGCACAAGTGATTAAAAATCTTCGACAAGCTAGCGCAAAAGAAAACCAACAGCCATCGACAAACTCACTTCAGCAAACTGACACAAAACAACAACTAGCTACAAAAAACTACAACAATTCAACAGCTTACAACGAACACCCGACAATCCACATCCCGAAACAACCAACACGCAATTTGACAGCCTACTACAAACACACAATTTTCTACAACCCGGAACAACCAACACACAATTTGACAGCCAAGTACAAACACCCAACAGTCCACAACCCGGAACCACTAACACACAATTTGACAGTCTACTACAAACACCCAACAGTCCACAACCCGGAACAACCAACACACAATTTGATAGCCAAGTACAAACACCCAACAGTCCACAACCCGGAACAACCAACACACAATTTGATAGCCTACTACAAACACCCGACAGTCCACAACCCGGAACAACCAACACACAATTTGACAGTCTACTACAAACACCCAATAGTCCACAACCCGGAACAACCAACACACAATTTGATAGCCTACTACAAACACCCAATAGTCCACAGCCCGATACCACTAACACACAATTTGACAGCCTACTACAAACACCCGACAGTCCACAACCCGGAACCACGAACACACAATTTGATAGCCTACTACAAACACTCGATAGTCCACAACCCGGAACAACCAACACACAATTTGACAGCCTACTACAAACACCCAACAGTCCACAACCCGGAACCACTAACACACGATTTGATAGCCTACTACAAACACCCGACAGTCCACAACCTAGAACAACCAACACACAATTTGACAGCCTACTACAAACACCCAACAGTCCACAGCCCGATGCCACTAACACACAATTTGATAGCCTACTACAAACATCCAATAACCCACAACCCGAAATCACGAACACACAATTTGATAGCCTACTACAAACACCCAACAGTCCACAACCCGGAACCACTAACTCACGATTTGATAGCCTACTACAAACACCCGACAGTCTACAACCCGGAACAACCAAGACACAATTTGACAGCCTACTACAAACACCCAACAGTCCAGAGTCTGCTACCACTAACACACAATTTACCACATTACTGCGGAAACGTAACACCATGCAAAACCTCAGACAACGATATGTTAACACAGATTCAACTTACTTAACAAATTCGCCCTTTATTTCAACCGGAAGCAAGCTGTCATCCCCTCAATCGAATACGGGTGTTATAGGCTCCCCTGCATTACAAAGACCTCCATCTACAAATGACATCGCCGCATCAAAATCTTTAACGATGACGCCTATAATAAGAAGTCAAATTGACGAAACACCAAACCAACCAGGTATCACCAACAATGCAATCCCAAGTTTAGCAAACTCCAACCAAGCTCAATCTAACAGTGAGATAACAACAAAAGCAAACGTCATAACATCGGATTCTATTAGACCATTCTCTGTGCAGCAAAAACAACCCCAATATCAAACACATTCTTGTAAGTAATTTATGTTACTGTATGCTAAAATTGTCTGAAGCAATGATCCTAACACTACCGTGCGCCTTCATTCTGCGGCATCAATAAATGATAAAACTAAGTAATTAGATATACATAGTATAGAGATTTAAACTTAAATTTCATTATCGCTCTTAGTGATATCGGTAGCATTACGTTATGTTATGCAACCGCTTAGGCTTACTATGGGTGCCGATGGCCGGTCTGTGCATGCCTGGGTAGGATTGATGTTGACATTCTAAGATTGTGGTCATCATCTTCGTCTACACAAATAATTAGGTTCCAATTGGCACTTTTATTTCAGCTAACTTTTATTCTCCTAGTAGTATGAAGTAATATCACTAAGCTTTAATATATGTTTTTTATGTTTTACAGGGTTGGATGATCTAAATTGTTATTTTGTCCACGGCGAATGTCAAAATTCGAACGAGTTATGCTTTGGTATTTTAAATGAAAGTTTTTGTACAGGTGTAAAATCTTCTTGTTGCATTCCCTTGCGTGGTAAGCGATGATTTATTTCCTAATTTTACTAGAGCATGAGAGAGGACCAGTGCCGCCTAATAGTGGTGTTAACATAGTGTCCCATCCACACCCTCGTGTGTCATACTCGTAAATACGTCGACGTCAAAAACTCGAAGGCCATATTCAGGACGTGATGTCTTGAAACAAATGTAAGGTCGCATGATAATAAAACCCAAGCACAAACGATCCTAACCGTAAAATAAAGACTCTGAGTACAATTTTTTGATCGATACACGTACCAATGGTGAGATCTTTAATGTCAATCGCAAAACCTACAGTCTTTCCGATCTCTTAACAACCTACTCGCAAATATTAAAATTTACAGAACAATCATACTTTTTATTACACTAGGGAGCCACCATTAAATTTCAGTCACTTAAATTTCCCCACCTGAAGTGTTTTGTTGTTAAACCACTTCTTAAAATGAAAAACAGATCTTGGTCAATAAGAGTAGATATTCATCAACGGTGTCCACAGTATAACAAACAGAATCCAATAAACCATAAAACTAAGTAATTTTTCATTACATTACAGGTTATTATTATTAATTATTAATATAAACTCTTATTCACCAAGTTTGAGAATTTTGCTCTTTTGATCATTCTAAGAGGTGTTGTTCCTTTAAGACATCGCCTCTGAATTGTTATTTCAGAATTATTGCCTAAGTAAAATACAGTAACGTGGATGATTCGAAGTTGCTAAAATATCAACTACAGAACGTCGTTAGATTAGGCCTAATTCCTCGGATAACCCCACACGCCTGGTGTCGAGATGATTTCTGTTTTCTGCACCAACTGTAGTGAAATGGACGTCCAAGACGGTGTTTTCATCTAAGATCATATAAAAAAAAATCTGGTTTGAAGAGTTGGTTGATTAAATATTTACAGCCAAGAATCGATTAAAATTTTAACACAAGTTAAACACAAGTTACTTCCCTTGAATGTGAAATTTGTATGTACATAAAAAGATAAATCTACCATTTTTTGTTTTTATACGCCCTCATCTCTCTATGAGGACGTAAATTGTCGGCACTCCTGTCCGTCCAGCGATCGGTCGGTCGGTCCGTCCGCCCTCCGTCAGTCAAAATTTGCTCGTAAACGCTCTTTGATAGAATCAAATGAAATTTGGTATGTGATACATATTCTTAAAATGAAGATCAAGTTCTAATTTGAGCTATTTTCGCAAACGGTCTCCGTGAAAGTTACGCTGGCGCTCTGCAACATATCACGGTAATGAACGGCGGCCATTTGACCGGACTACATCAATGTTATCACGTAATCTCGTGATTCTGGTAGTTCAAACATCAGAGACGGGTCATTCGAGGCTACAAGTATTTGTAAACAAATAACACGAAAACAAACAGATATGTATTTAAAATGATGATAAAATGCGTAAATGGTGAACAGATAGTCACTACGTAGCATTAAATGCACGAACAGGTGTCAGAAAATTCCTCCACAGATTTTATTGCTATGAACTATATCTATGTCGCGACGTTACAAGCAAGTGGTAAAGCGTCAAAGTAAAGAGTCTCGCGCATGAAAACACAACGAAAAACACCATTCATTACCGAGACAGATTATGGTTTACGGAAACTGTCGAGGATTGCCGATTGCTATTTTCGATCATTAGAAGCAAAATTATTGCCCTTGCCCCAAAATCTTGGGCTATTACTATCTTAGTTTTTTTTACCAATTTTAACCAATGATACTTAAAGCGATACTACGTCTTAGAATGAACCAAAAAATTAAGTTCTCAAACTTTGTCAAAAAGAGTATATATTTCATCAACAGTGTTCAAAGTATACAAACAGAATCAAATAAACTCATAAAACTATGTAATTTTCCATACAATTACAGAAGATTATTATTGATAAATGTCTTAAATTGGATTAAGACATTTATCAATTATTGTATTTAAACATAGTTTTCTGGATTTATCAGATTATTTAGGTAATCTGTTTTATAGTTATGCCACTAGGTTTATCCCCTGATGAATATATACTCCTATTTAGCATGGGAGTGGTTTGAAGTCGATGGGTAGGAAACGTTGATGGCATCTGACCCTTTAAGTTGACCTTGGATTGAATTCTCCGAAGTTGCTCAACTAAATGAGTAAACCTAAGTGAAGTGTTCGCAGGCGTATTCCTATATTGCTGAAAAGAATTAATTTTCTATATTTATTCTGACGAGGGTTGGGGTTGGGTCTGTGGACTTCGGCGACCAGAGAGTCCCAGTGCTGGATAACCTACTGAACCCTCTTAAAGTAAAAAATGTTCATGCCAAGATTATTAAATTTTATGCTTTTTATAGAATTTGTATTAAATTTATTTATACTGTTTATAGCCAAATAACTTCCAAAAAACAATGCATATTTTTTCACATTTTATTACAAATAAATAAAAATAACAATAAATATAACAAATGTAATTTATAATTTATTAAATATATTTTTTGGCAACAACAATTTGGGGACTTCTTCATCAATTATAAACCAAAAGCTCTTTTAGAAACTGAAAAATAAACGAATAGTAAAGATTAATAGATTGTCAATGGTATCAGGTGATGGGCAAACAAATGGTTTCAGAGTTTACACATTTTAAACCAAAAGTAACCTTGTAGGTATTACAAGTTGGAAGAGCTGGCACGCAAAAACGTTAGGTTACTGGTTTTGGGCATTAAGCAGTCCATGTATGCTACATTACTACACAGATTGTGTATATTTGAAACTGGGTAGGCTTATGCAGTAAGCATGACAAACTTTCCTTCTATTTTCACTTTAATAGTCATTTTCCATTTGTATATTATTTATATACAGACGTATTTATGTGCTCTCGGACTTAATACAAAATTTAAGATGATTTCCAGTTCTTAATCAATATGACATTCTCAAAAAGTTTCCTTTATTTAATGTATGCTTACCTAAAGGTATACAGCACGATTTTAATGGGTCAGAACAGAAGGTGTCCAACACTACACCAATACATACTGAGTTAGTTGGCATACAGTCGCCAGTAGACATTATACAATAAATATCATCTGGAATAATAAATAAATAAATTAATAAATAAATAAATGAATAGTTCAGTATTTTATAGTATGCGGATAAACGGTTCAAGCTAAGGACATTCGTGAAGTTAATGAACGTCACTCGACCATTAACCCATACGTAAATCACATAATTCTTTCAAATATACCTCAAAATCAACATGTACGTGAATATAATTGTTTTCTGTATGGTGTAGTTTTACTACAAAACGAGTCATATTTTAAATTTTCAAATATGAATTGAATAAAGGCTCAAATTTTATTGGTAAGCTCTGACCACATACTTTTAGATAAAATAAATCCGTTCTGAGATTAAGATGGGATTGGTCGAACGGATGGTGAAAATACCCCTTTAAAGCTAAACCTTCACGTAAACCCCAACACCGATGTCTGTGGTTCAAGAATTATTTTGCTTTGGTTACACAAATATTACATAAATTATATTGGAAATCTACCCCCCATGACCAAACCATCGGTGCTAATGATAAAAATCCATGGATTGTTATAAAATGAAAATATTTAGTGTATATAGCACGATTAGAACGTTAATTGGACTTACCAGAAGATGGGGTTACTGGTCTTGTAGGCATCAAAGCTGCAATGGGTAAAAGTGGAGCCATAGGTCCTGAACCGACTAGATTGCCAACTGGCTCCGGTGGTGATGAGATGCTGATAATTCCTGGAGAAGACTGCTGAACTGATTGATACGACGGACCAGAAGCGGTCACTGGAATTGGTCCCTGAGGTATGTATGGAGACGGTAAAGGCACTCGTGGTATAGGAAGTTCAATTGGTTGAAGAACATTAATCTCTGGTAATGGCGTCTGTGTTGTCTGCCCAGTCACTCGCCCTTCTTCTTCCTCTTCCTCTACTGGGGCTGATGTAGTCAGTAGTTTTGGCATCATGGAATTTGGCTGTAATGTGGCAGATTCTTCTTCTTCATCAGCATCAGGTGCTACAGGCTGGCCAGATGAAATAAGGTTAAAGAGGTTAAGTTTGGCTGCGGAAGTGTCTACGGATGGTAATGGTTGAGCGCCTGTTGACGAGGTTGCTTGATTAACGAAAACCATGGGATCAACAGAATTCGCCGAAGCAGTATCTACGGATGGTAATAGTTGAGCGCCTGTTGACGAGGTTCCTTGATTAACGAAAACCATGGGATCAACAAAATTCGCCGAGGCAGTGTTTACAGATGGTTGAGCGCCTGTTGTGCCCTGAGATTCTGGAACCCTGGGATCAGCAGAGAACTGACTTTCCTCTTCTTCGCTACTGCCACTGCTACTGCTATCGCTATCGCCTATAATATATATACATGTAATTCTATCATTACTGAAGATATTTTCGGGTATAAAACTCTTCTCTCATAAACTCTTGTAGATAGATGACAGACCTACATAGACTGTTAACACCACAAAACAAAAAATGTTGACCAAAGACGCAATTCACGCCAATTAAATGTCAGAATTGTGGTATATTAGATCAAGTGCTCATCAGAAGACATTTTATGGTTAGTCGTGGAATTTGCTCTAGTTTGTGGTTACACGGATGATTGAGAATGGGTTTTCAAAATATGTGCAATGTATGTATTTTAAGACATACATGTATATTCAAATATGTATTGCACCATTCAAAATTTCAATCAAACGTCTGTGGTTCCAGCTGTTATACTTAAACTTTAGTGTTTGATAACATCACACCAGCACATGTCTTCTGATTTTGCGGTCTTGACGTCATCAAACATTTAAGTTTAAGTGGAATTGCTGGAACAAACGACGTCTGATTGTAAGTTGGAATGTTGAAAATTGATCCCTATCGTGTCCTTAATTAACTACAATGAAATTGAAATATTAAAAAAAGTTACAACTTACCAAAAACGGGGGTAGTAAGAAATGAATAAAACTAAGAGAAGCGAAGCTGATAACTTCATTGTAAAAGCCATTATTAATTCCTACGAATGACAAGGGATAAATAATACTAAAGAAAATATTCCAAGCTTTATATACCCTGGCTGTACGTCATCTGTTTACTAGTTCTAATCTGTAACGTGTATTTAAAAATATCTACAATCATGACCTGTCCATCAAAAATCTGAATGACGAAGTTTCCAGTAAAATATCTCTTAATTTAATGTGCAAAATATTTAGCGCGAATTTAAAAAATGTGTGTCATTTGTCAGTTGTATTCGCCTCAACACAAATACTGCGACTTTAGCTTTTGAAGTGATTTTTTGGGGGGGGGGGGGGGGGGGGGGGGGGGGGCGGTGAATCACCGAAATCCTTTGATATGCTTTGACAATTAGTTTAATCGTGGTTTAATATAGGCATTGGTTAGGATTAAATTCTGCTTTGGATGATAACAAGCGACTAAAACTGGTATAACAAGATTTTAGCTTCGTGGTGAATAAAGTTATCAAGTCAGGAATGAATCAAAAGATGTTTAAGCGGTGTTTCATTGTCTCAACCCTTGCCTGAGGCTAGCAATAAAATCAACTCTAAAAGCATGACTTCTATATCCTATCATTTGTTCAAATGACTTGACGTAACGGTATGGAATATATTAGACGATTTAATTTAATATAAAATAACATAGAACTCCTTTGAACCACAATACAAAAGATGAAAATCGAAACCGTTTTACCATTTTATGCTGAATATGTTATGCATATCACTACGTTCAGAATGCATGGCCCTAAATGAGTTAACAGTATCCGGAATGTCATTAAATAACGATTTCCTGGTTTTATTTCTCAACAAATTAATAATTGCTTTTTAAAGGGATATGTTCACTAACTGTCAGGCCAAAAAAATTTTTTTCTAGGAATTGTACAATTTTTGGGCTGTTCCAGTAAATCTGAAGGCTATTTACATAAATTCAAGGCCCAAATCGATCCTCGAAAATACTGAACATTCCCCTTTAAGGTTAATGATCTTTGGTCACGCTTCTTTCTACTTATGTCATAAGAATTTCTTTCTTCAATGTATCGTTTGGTCATCTGCTGACTTATGACACACGCCAATACGCCTCCAGACATTGAAGATAATATATAGATAGGCTACATTGTATTACGGAAATAAAGCTATAAAAATCAGAATGAAAAATGTGTCGTCTTGGTAAATGTGGACAAATCATTCTCACGTGCTCTGTCTTTTGGTGATATCCTGAATGACTAGTAAGAAACATAGGTAATAGTTTAAATCTACCGTCTACTATCAGCCTCATGCCAAATGACTCGCTACTTTGTCTGCAATGTGTATACAGATACAGAGTTCATGCTTAGATTGTGAAATTACTGTGCGTTATATTACGGTATCTTTGTAATGTAAGATGTAAATGAAATAAAATAGGTATGCAACCAACCCCATAATATTCATTAATTTGAAAAATTAGTAAAATCCAAAGTTGTCGAAACATTGTGTTCATTCGTGTTTGTATTTATGGGATCCGTGTGCTACAGGGTCACGAAAACGGTTGGATATTGAAAATACGAGTAAACTAATGCCCACAACAATTTCTTCCCAACGACGAGGCTCCAAGAGGAACAGTGTCTAGACCTCTTGTGAATTGTACCGCATTACATCGATGACCTTTATAGTGTTACTGCTATCTTTATTGGTGCCGAGGAAACCTGGTAAAAGGATTTTCGGAAAGGACCTTTTCTAGAAAATTTTGAGAATTTGACAACCTGAAGCGCGATTTCCTGATATTTCCTGAAGAATTAAGGTTTATTTGTGTGGGAATGCGATAACACAAGAAATGTTTTGGGAAGAATTCCTGAAGAATTCCGTTTTTTTTTATTAGGGAATGCGAGCCCAGCACAAGAAAATTTTGGGAAACAAACGCCTGGAAACGCAAATTCCTGACATTTTCCAGCGAATCTGAAGTGGGTCCGTAAAACTGCAGTTAAGGAATAAAGAAAAGACTATTGCTATTCAATAAATATATGAAATTATTTTACTAATAATAAATAGAAATCCTACACATAAATAAAATAAATAATAAACAGATTTGGGTGCCGATTATCGTTATAAACCAAGAACAGCTAATACCATGAATGATAAAGAGCCAGCAACAAGTTTAGGCTATATAGTAGACTAAAATTTTGGTTATGAAAATGTGCTAATTTTTGGAGGAAAAGCTTTCAATCACACATAAGTTCTATAAATTAATACGTTCATCACGTACGAAACAGCAAATAATTTAGCATTGGATAAGATCAACTTTGCTTGAGATTTCAATTTTCATCCTTATTACAGCAGCAGGGTTTATTGGTTGGTTTGGGTTTATTGGTTGGTTCGGGTTTATTTGTTGGTTTGGGTTTTTCTGAAATGAAAATCAAATACATTGTATCCTCTATTGTTGGAATTATCCTAGTCAACGTTAATGGGATGATTGAACCTTTGGATGATGAGTCGTGGCATCAGGTCTAAACTTAAGTTTGGGTTAATGACAGGGTAAATAATCTACAAAGCTTGGAGATGCCATGGTCCAGATATCATGAACACATCTTATGGTGCGCTACATATTCCCGATCCGGAATACTCGTCAAACAACAGCTTATGAAATGAGGCTAAATGCCAAAACAAAATAAGCTATGAACAACGTTGAACGGTCTCACCTTTTTCGCAGGTATCTCCCAACAGATCTGCTCTAATTCCGTCCAACTCAGAATAAGTGTCAACATAATGGACATAGCTTGGGTCGCCAGCAATTTGATTTAATTCTTCTTTGTTGACGTCTTTACTGACTCCAACCGCCAACATCCGTATACCAGCTTCTCTAGCTAACTGAGCTTCATTGGCAGTCTTGATTGGTTCCTGCGATTCACCATCAGTGATGACTATACAGACATGGCGGACACCAGTTCGACCTTCCGACATGATCTTTTCTCTCATAAATTCGATACCCAAACCTGAAAATCATGACCACAATCATTTCTAATTGAACTACCAACATAACACTTAAAAGGCAGGAAGATCTATATGTTTAATCATAATGGTAACATCGTACAATGTACGTCAATGCTCAGTACATTGTGGTCAATGCATACAGAAAATTGTATGGTCAAAGTCTCTCTGATCTCCATCTTCATTGTTTACATTCTTATTTCGGGTCTTCATTTCCCTTGTGTTTAGTAAATCATACAATGCGATGTGTCAAAAATTTACAGAACCACCGTTTTTCAACAACCGATCTTGCCAAAATTGAGAACGTGAGTACAAAAAGGAGGCAAGTCAATAAATGGCAGACAACTGTCGGGATTCATATTCCAGTTAAAGGATAGTCAAAGTGAAATCTTCTCGTCGGTCAGAGGTATTAGAAGTTGCACCATGACCAATAATTCGTTGCAAACCCTATCAAAATTAATTTTTGGGAATTTCTTAAAACAATTTGCACTTCCACTGGCCACACCACTGTTGCAAAAGCAAACCTATTTCAAAATGATCATTGATTTCACAACCAACCTGTTTCTGTTCGCATCCCTTTGTACCAATATAAGTTAGCGATAAAACTGTCTACGTCAGCTTTATTTTGGTTATTGGTGAGATAATAAACATCTCCAGGGTTTGTGTATACCTCATACCCATACATCATTACACCAACTCGGACTTTCTGGGGACCAATATCAAATGGTTCAATCAAGCTTGTCACAAACTCCTTTGCTTTGGTGAAATTCTGTCGCCATATACTGGCGGATGAGTCAAGCACAAATACAATATCTAATGGCCCTTGTAAACAATCTGAAAAACGAAAAAAAAAAAACTTTGAATCGTACCAGTGTTCAAGTACACAGTACAATATAGGCCCTTATTCATGAAATATAAAAAATAAGTTAATATCATTCTTTCTTTTAGAACAGTGGTTCCCAACCTTTTTCAAGCCGTGACCCAAATTCAAAAAGCTCCCAGAGCCGTGGCCCCCTGTTCAATTCCAAACTAAGGCAAAATAGGGAATAGGCCTATAGCGCAAGGGTTGTTGTTTTGTGCCTCCTCATCATCACCACAAGTAACTGCAGACCTTTCACAGCAAAATATAGTTAAATAAAAGTTGGGCTAGAGAAAAAATGATATACATCCTCATGCCCCATGGCCCCCTGACAAACACCCCATGGCTCCCTAGGGGGCCATGGCTCCCAGGTTGGGAACCACTGTTTTAGAAATAAGCTTCGACGTTCTAGAAAAGTTCATAGCGTTCCTGGTCGTCAGAAAATACCCATCTAAAGACCCTTACAAGATTTGCACCCTCGACAATCCAGCGGTCACTATACCCCCTTCCCCACAATCCAGTGACCACTACCCCCACAATCCAGCGACCACTACCCCCTTAACACAATAACAGACACACAACTACCCCCTTCCCCACAATCCAGCAACCACTGCCCCCTCCCTACAATCAGATAGGCGCAACTAACCCTTCTCCACATACCAGCATGTGCTGCCAGCTGCCACTACACTCTTCTCCACAATCTTGCGGCCACTACCCCCTTCCCCACAATAACAGAGGCGCAACTAACCTTTCCCCACATACCAACAACCACTACCCCCTTTCCTACAATCTTATAGGCTGCCATTACACCCTTCCCCACAATCTAGCTGCCACTACCCCCTTCCCCACAATAACAGAAGCGCCAATGACAGTGGTTACATTTTCTTATTCTGAAATCAAAACGACGTCATAGACACACCTAATCATATAAAAAAAAACATACCTTCATATAAGGTAAGCTCTGTCATCCAGTTTCTCTCTAAAACAAAATTAAAAAGTAAAAAAGTTGCTGAAGGGAATAAAACAAAAACAACGACATACCCATTTTTTTTAAAGAAAAGTCCAAATAAGATCAATAAAGGGTGAATCAGACATGCCATTTATTTTGTTATTTTGTGGCAATCAACTTGCTCATTCGAATCAACAAGTCTGATATCGTACCATGAAGGTCAATTACAATTTCTGCATCTTGATATGGTATATATTAGTTCTCTGGGTTGAGATTTTTTATAATTGGTGATGGACTACAAATTAACGTTCGCTTGCAGCGAATTTTGATATCGCAAATCAGGTATTTGTTGGTAGTTGAAGAATTCGGTAGTTGTAAAAGTTGACAGTCTCTATAAGTAACAGTAAAGTATACTAACTTACCTATACTGGCTGATTCACAAACAAGCTGTAAAAGTAAACAATTTTTGTATAATAACTTAATGAAGAATGTATAGTCTATTCAAATCATGCGTCGACAGCTTGATAGTATATGAATGCAAGGCATAACCTAATTTTTTTTATGATCATTTCAACCGAAACTTTACAATATTCCAACATTTGAGATTTTATAAGTAATATTAGAAATAGTGACAGAGTTACTTCCCATATACTACAATATCTTACAATTTCCTATAAAATTTCCATCATTTTAGTTCGCAATTTTACAACAATAACCAAACCAATCGGCAATCCTCGGCAGTTTCCGTAAACCATAATATGTTGCAGAGCGGCAGCGTAACTTTCACGGAGACCGTTTGTAACCAAACTACAAGTAGTGAGTTCTTGTTTCTGGTTGATGTGTGAAAATCTGATATCCTTGAACAAATCATCTTTACTCATAATTCCAATCTACCCAGTTGTAATGAGTACGGATAACGGAAAAAGTCTAAAATCAGGAAGTTTCAACAAAAGCCAACTGTTAATCATGAAAAATAGAGCTGTTTTTTTTTGTCTCTTTTCTTTAACCCCAATGACGATAAGATAAGCATATTTATAGTGATATGTTCACTACCCTTCAGCCAATCAAACCTTAGTCTCAGAACCTGGAAATATTTACCTAAGCTAATCAAACAGTTTGCACAATTTCCCTAGAAATTTCAACCTTCAAATCATCAACGTTTGAAATCAAAGGCCCAAATTTACTCTCGAAAATGCTGAACGTTTCCCTTTAACGTCACTATCTGTAAAGCAACAAATCTAGCTAAACACTATGCTTAAGACTTTAAAAAAAAGATGACTTACCACGAAACAGGACAATGCTGAGATTACTTTCCACATGATGAACAGTAGTAATATAGTCAGTTGAGAAGGTAGCTGATTTCTAGAATAAAATGTAGTCAAAGTTGTTCATCTTTTATATCATTAAAGTAATTGTTTTAATTACTGCTAATTAGAACAATAATGTCTCTCATTTTAGAGAGTGAATCATTTTTTTTTTTTTATTAATTAATTATTAAAGAGTTGATGAGCCTAATTTTGGTATGTTTGAGAGTTCGGTTCTCGATCAGGGTGTGAAAGTCCGATGACCTTGAATAAGTCATCTTCACTCATAATGCCAGTCCACCCAGCTGTAAATGGGTACGGATAATCCGGGAAAGATCAATGCCAAGATGTTTGGCTGAGGACATCCTTGTAAAATATATATGTTTCTTTCTTTTTTTTTCTTTTTTTTTGTATATTTCCAAAAGGTCTGTAAGAAGCCAAGGGCCTCATTGAGGTTAATAAAATCGTCCAGTTTTTGACGAGGCAGGTGAATCAGACATCAGTGATTTCAATTATTTTTATAATAAGCCCTTTCAGAAATTTTAAAAACCACAAATCCTTGAATTTTCATGTTTTCCCTACAATTGTTTTCATTATGGAAGTTGTAAATTTTCATAAGTTATACCTTATTATGAATTTTAATTTAAACCCTCGTCACATTCTCTTTAAGATAGAAATGTTAAATGGTATTCATCTCAAAAGAACTGTTAAAGTTCATGGATGAGTCACTAATTATCTAATTACATAATGTATGTAATAATTGCTGTAATGAACATTAAGTGAGATATTGTCTCCAGTCGAGTTGATTTGGTGTCAACAAGATAGCTGTTATTAAAGTCTATTATATGCTATTGGAAAATGTCACCAGGAGTTAAAGAATCTTCTATACGAGAATCATGTAAGCTTTTGCCTCTTTTAAAGGTGGGTTTCCTTATTTTTAAAAAATATCATCATAAAAGACCAATAAACAGTGGAAAATCGAAAATGAAAGTACATGTATATAAAAAAAATTATTAAAAAAAATATCCAGTAGCCTGTGGTCATGTACTTGATCTCTAAATCATACCCTGTCCATCAATTTTTTTTTTTGTCTATATGTTGTATATTGTATCTATGTTCGTCCCCATGGACTGAGTGTGAGACAGGATCGTATCACTCGTGGTATTGGGCCTAATTCTGACCCATGTAAAATATTATTATTATTATAATGCCGCCGTCCTTTCCCCTATTGTACATCCGTGTCAGAATATGTCAATTTCCCTAAATTCCCACGTTTTACTAATGAAATAATAGGAACAATAATGATGATTATGTTAAATTAATTTGGTAATTAGACTTCCAGTAGTTTACGTAATGAGATTAACCCCATCTCTACTCTTTTCAGAAGATAGAATAGGCTACCCTAACTTAAAGTCGGCTGAGGTCTTCTGGCAAAATATCAGATAAACCACAATAGACATAAATAAAGCACTCATAGTGAACATTCTACAACTAAAAACAAGTGCTATGGACTGGAAGGTAACAACCCCCCCCCCCCAAAAAAAAAACCCTGGCCAACTGCTAAAGTCTAGAAGTAGAATATGTGGTTGTTTTTATGGCACCTGGTGCCAGTCGTTTTTTTATGCTTTTATATCGAATGGAAACGGCCATTCTCTCAGCTCCTGCCGACAGAGCCGAAACCTCTTCAAAGATTGAATATTAAACTACCAAACCAACCATCCGTTGCCAAGTTAATTACTAAGTTGAAAACATATTGTTGTGTCGATATTCTATGGTGTAAATAATGTATAAACCTATCTATTCACCAGTAAAATTGTTTCAAGTTGATTAAATTTTAAGATTGATTTTTGGATTCTTTTATGTTTTGAAATTTTCATGTTGATTATCAGTGTCTATGAATATATCTGTTCTATTGCCTAATATCGATTCGTGTACAAATTAATTTTGAAACCCAGTGAAAACTAACCATGTCAACATAAAGAAAGTGTATTGTCAATATTGTGATTGTATACACGAAAATAAAACAGTTAATCAATTTATCATTGATATTCGCGTAGCGCTTAGTACATAATCTTCCCTTTTCAGTCAATTATCAACCTAACCCTGAAATTCCGGAAATCTACCCGGTGTCGGCTTTCAACCCTTCTTCTAACCCTGGACTAAGTACTGAATCCATATAGATAAGATAAGTTAATTCCATAATTTGCCACTATTTTGTCATGCTGTGGATGATATTTTTGAGTAATGAAATTGTTTTGTTTATTTTATTATTTGTACAACAGTTTCACAATCTTAGTGGGTGAAAAATACCGAAAGTTGAGAACTACGGTTTTATTTCTTTTGGATTAAACGATCTGTAGTAGGCTATCGTAGAAATGTTAGAGTGTAGGCCTAAAATATGATAGTGTTTTAGGTTCTGTATGCCTGTAGACGGATTTACTTCGAGATTGCTGTTCTCATTCTCAAGATAATTTACTATAGAGGTAGATTAAAATATAAAACATGTTTTCTTTGTTTTCATCAACATCTATACCGAATTCAACATTTTAACACTCTTCCCTAGAACTCATTTCTTGTTATCGACGAATTGAAATCACCAGCGCAGTAACTATGCTTAGCAATTGCGCCGAGCGCAGTAACTATGCTTAGCAATTGTCCCGAGCGCAGTGACTATGCTTAGCAATTGCCCCGAGCGCAGTAACTATGCTTAGCAATTGTCCCGAGCGCAGTAATTATGCTTAGTAAATGCCCCGAGGCGGAGCGCAGTAACTATGCTTATTGCCCCGAGCGCAGTAACTATGTTTAGCAATTGCCCCGAGCGCAGTAGCTATACTTAGCAATTGTCCTGAACGCAGTAGCTATACTTAGCAATTGCCCCGAGCGCAGTAACTATGCTTAGCAATTGTCCCGAGCGCAGTAACTATGTTTAGCAATTTCCCCGAGCGCAGTTACTATGCTTAGCAATTGCCTCGAGCGTAATAACTATACTTGACAATTGATCCTAACACACTAACTATGCTTAGCAATTGCACTGAGCGCAGTAACTATGTCTAGCAATTGTCCCCAGCGGAGTAACTATGCTTAGCAATTGCCCCGAGCGCAGTAACTATGCTTAGCAATTGCCCCGAGCGCAGTAACTATGTTTAGCAATTGTCCCGAACGTAGTTACTATGCTTAGCAATTGCCCCGAGGCGGAGCGCAGCCCCGAGCGCAGTAACTATGTTTAGCAATTGCCTCGAGCGCAGTTACTATGCTTAGCAATTGCCTCGAGCGTAATAACTATATACTTGACAATTGATCCTAACACACTAACTATGCTTAGCAATTGCCTCGAGCGTAATAACTATATACTTGACAATTGATCCTAACACACTCACTATGCTTAGCAATTGCCCCGAGGCGGAGCGCAGTAACTATGCTTAGCAATTGCCCCGAGCGCAGTTACTATGCTTAGCAATTGCCTCGAGCGTAATAACTATACTTGACAATTGATCCTAACACATTAACATGCTTAGCAATTGCACTGAGCGCAGTAACTAAGCTTAGCAATTTCCCCGAGCGCAGTAATTATACTTAGCAATTGATACCAACGCAGTAACTAGGCTTAGCAATTGCTACCAACGCAGAGTATTTCATTAGATAGTTAAAGTTAAACACTCACAGGTTACTAATATCTATAAGGTTTATTGTTCAGGTAATCAAAATTTTAGTGAAAGATATTAGGTATATGTAATTAATCCAAGCGAGGTTCCAGCAATGGTTTCCCAATAACTTGAAGTAGTAAGACCACCACATCCGCCAAAATGTACTTCTGTCACATAGAAATAGTCTGGTGTTAGCTCCTGATTTGCAGCAATCGTCTCTCCATTTTTCGCCCAAGCAAACATATCGACTAGAGAAGAATAATTTCGATTATTTGAAGGAGATTTGTTGTCTAAATTTGGATAAAAGGTGAAGTAACTAAAACCAGTGTTTGCACAATTTAAAAAGCTTTGATCAACAGAATTAGTAGCGTAACCATTAGTGCTATTATTATAGATATGACTTTGATCCAGAAAACCCAAAAACAGAAAATCTCCCAAAACACTGTTAATTGGCCCCGAAAAAAGACCCTTTTCATTGGTATAAATTGACAAAGGAACTGAAGAATATGTTGACAACTGTGACAGGTTTGAGTCTCTTTGGTGGTTTTTCCAATCTTGTCGAAGAACTACTCTGGTTCTGTTCGATCCAATCTGCATCAATTCTGAGGAAGTCAGAAGAGATAGGCTTTGTTTAGAGATAAATGTTATAATCTGAGTTGTTTGGAAATCACAGAATATTTCTATAATCTCTCCACGACTTGTTACCACTCTATAAATACCATTTACCAACGATTCCGTGTAATTCTTCACACTTTCACAAGCTGAATGTATAAACAAAAATATATAATAAAATAGGTTATAATTTTCTGTTATGGTTAATGGCATTGGATGGCAGGCAAAATGTGCTAGTTACACTTAAAGTAAGCTAAAAAAAGGTATGAGAATAATAAAATACCAACGAACATACATCGTCATACTGCGTCAATAATAAAATTGGAAGATAACAGCAATCAGATACTCGCAAAGCAACCCTTTTATTTAAAGGGCCATTCTGCTTTTTTGAAAAAAGTTTCCATTATCAAAAAAATCGCAAATGCTACCTGAGAGTATTTTTAAAGTATGCTTATTGTATCTCTATACCTTCTTGATCAAACTGAATTTGGTTTTAAAGGGTTAATTACAAACAGGGAGTACTATTTGTTAATTAAGCAATATGACCTAGTTTTGGTGTTTTCCCTTTAAATGGCTCAATATTTCTAGCTGAAACCTTTTAAATACACAAGAGGGACATTTCTCTACAATTAGGCGTTTATTTTACTCAAATCCGTTCAGTAGTTTCCTATCAGCGTCCAAAAAACATAAAACACTTAAAAACCTTACGTAAGGTTTTTTAAAAATGTAAGCATGTTTTTAGCGTTTAAAAATTAACGGCTGGATTTTTTTAGTTAAAACTTTCAGATACATTAAAGGGCACATAGTTACAGATTTTAATAAGTTTTCACAAATTTGAGCAAAAAAAAATTTTTACCTAAAAAAAATTCAGACTGTCCCTTTAAGCAATAAAAAGCATTTGAAAATGTACTCACTTGAAAGAAGATGACAATAAGAACCAACATAGGGAACTAAACAGGTACAAGTCGCTACATTATCACTTCTATCTTTTTTACATGACGTAACCTACAATATATCAAAATAGTTACATTATCACTTCTATCTTTTTTTTACAATATTTACATGACGTAACCTACAATATATCAAAATAGTTACATTATCACTTCTATCTTTTTTACAACATTTACATGACGTAACCTACAATATATCAAAATAATTACATTGTCACTTCCAACTTTTTTACATGACGTAACCTACAATATATCAAAATAGTTACATTATCACTTCTATCTTTTTTACAATATTTACATGACGTAACCTACAATATATCAAAATAGTTACATTATCACTTCTATCTTTTTTACATGACGTAACCTACAATATATCAAAATAGTTACATTATCACTTCTATCTTTTTTACATGACGTAACCTACAATATATCAAAATAGTTACATTATCACTTCTATCTTTTTTACATAACGTAACCTACAATATATCAAAATAATTACATTGTCACTTCCAACTTTTTTACATGACGTAACCTACAATATATCAAAATAGTTACATTATCACTTCTATCTTTTTTACATGACGTAACCTACAATATATCAAAATAGTTACATTATCACTTCTATCTTTTTTACATGACGTAACCTACAATATATCAAAATAGTTACATTATCACTTCTATCTTTTTTACATGACGTAACCTACAATATATCAAAATAGTTACATTATCACTTCTATCTTTTATACATGACGTAACCTACAATATATCAAAAATAGCTACATTATCACTTCTATCTTTTATACATGACGTAACCTACAATATATCAAAATAGTTACATTATCACTTCTATCTTTTTTACATGACGTAACCTACAATATATCAAAATAGTTACATTATCACTTCTATCTTTTTTACATAACGTAACCTACAATATATCAAAATAGTTACATTATCACTTCTAAACATTATACATGACGTAACCTACAATATATCAAAATAGTTACATTATCACTTCTAACTTTTTTACATGACGTAACCTACAATATATCAAAATAGTTACATTATCACTTCTATCTTTTTTACAATATTTACATGACGTAACCTACAATATATCAAAATAGTTACATTATCACTTCTATCTTTTTTACATGACGTAACCTACAATATATCAAAATAGTTACATTATCACTTCTATCTTTTTTACAATATTTACATGACGTAACCTACAATATATCAAAATAGTTACATTATCACTTCTATCTTTTGTACATGACGTAACCTACAATATATCAAAATAGTTACATTATCACTTCTATCTTTTTTACATGACGTAACCTACAATATATCAAAATAGTTACATTATCACTTCTATCTTTTTTACATAACGTAACATACAATATATCAAAAATAGTTACATTATCACTTCTATCTTTTTTACATGACGTAACATACAATATATCAAAAATAGTTACATTATCACTTCTATCTTTTTTACATGACGTAACCTACCAAAATTTTTATATCAAAAATAGCTACTTTAGCACTTCTATCTTTTTTACATGACGTAACCTACAATATATCAAAAATAGCTACATTATCGCTCCTTACTTTTGTGTCTGCAGCTAATGGCTACATTTTTAGCAATCATATGCTACTCTCACCCAGTTACATTATCACTTCTATCTTTTTTACATAACGTAACCTACAATATATCAAAATAGTTACATTATCACTTCTATCTTTTTTACATAACGTAACATACAATATATCAAAAATAGTTACATTATCACTTCTATCTTTTTTACATGACGTAACATACAATATATCAAAAATAGTTACATTATCACTTCTATCTTTTTTACATGACGTAACCTACCAAAATTTTTATATCAAAAATAGCTACTTTAGCACTTCTATCTTTTTTACATGACGTAACCTACAATATATCAAAAATAGCTACATTATCACTCCTTACTTTTGTGTCTGCAGCTAATGGCTACATTTTTAGCAATCATATGCTACTCTCACCCAGTCATATCCGTCCAAAATAGCTTTCAGAGGCTGGGAAAAGAGTCAGCAAGTTTCGGACTAACGCCACTGGTGATGATGCGTAGGGGCGCGGAAATTCTGTATTACATGACGTAACCTACAATATATCAAAATAGTTACATTATCACTTCTATCTTTTTTACATGACGTAACCTACAATATATCAAAATAGTTACATTATCACTTCTATCTTTTTTACATGACGTAACCTACAATATATCAAAATAGTTACATTATCACTTCTATCTTTTTTACATGACGTAACCTACAATATATCAAAATAGTTACATTATCACTTCTAACTTTTATACATGACGTAACCTACAATATATCAAAATAGTTACATTATCACTTCTATCTTTTTTACATGACGTAACCTACAATATATTAAAAATAGCTACTTTATCACCCCTTACTTTTGTGTCTGCAGCTAATGGCTACATTTTTAGCAATCATGCGCTACTCTCACTCAGTCATATCCATCCAAAATAGCTTTCAGAGGCTGAGAAAAGAGTCAGCAAGTTTGGGACTAACGCAACTGTGAGTATACGTAGTGAGTATACACGCGTACTTTGGATTTTGTGTTGGGCCCCATTATAAGAAAACTACCTCTAAGAATGATCAAAAAATAAAATTTCTCGAACTTTGTCAGGGTTTTTATTCATTAGGCAACTTATCTGGTATCATAACTATACAACAGATTACCAGTCCTGTATGACGTGACAAATCTAAAAAAAAACTCCTTTATACATAATAATTAAAAAACAAAATATTTTAAGAATTTTCAAAGAAAATTATTTTATTTCAAGGAAAATTATTTTATTTCAAAGAAAATTATTTTATTTCAGGGAAAATTATTTTATTTCAAAGAAAATTATTTCTATTTCATGGAAAATTATTTTATTTCAGAGAAAATTATTTTATTTCAAAGAAAATTATTTTTATTTCAAGGAAAATTATTTTATTTCAATGAAAATTATTTTTATTTCATGGAAAATTATGTAGTTTTATGTGATTATTGGATTCTGTTTGTATACATTTGACATATTTCTGAATAAATACAAATTTGAGAACTTATTTGTTAATTCTATAATAAGAGGTGGTATCATTTTAAAATAATATAACTTCAGGAGATTCAAGCCGAAACGTGAACAGGTTGTGGTTCAATAATTCTATGTTGTATTTATAAATGTCATTTAAAGAATTTGAAACTTACCTTTTTGATAAAATAACAATTATCATTAAAAACAGCACATTGTGATTGAGTTATATTTGGATGATAAACATTATACATTATCCTATTGGTTGAAGATAATGTAGACAATTGTGAACAAATAATTCCACAATGTATTTTGTTTTTAACATTATAAAGAACTGTTGAAGTTTGTAGATTATCATAATCCAATAAATCAGCATCGGATAAAGCAAAATATTGTTCCTCTTTTGCCTCTGCGTTCAAAATTAGACAAACAAATATCAAAAAACCTTCGCACTTCATGCTTCATAAGTTAACGAACACTTGAATTTCAATTCCCTCTCAACCAAATATCCAATATACGTCCTAAGTTGTTAACATATCGCTTCTTTCCTTTAGGAAGACCACAATGGTAGATTATTATCCATGGGAATCGATACCTCGTTACACAAATTTGTTTAAGTGTTCAAGAGACAAAATGATTAATATTTTAAAGGAACATGTTCTGAGAGTTTTAGGCGCGGCTAAGTTTTTATAATGATTATATTGACTTGATCAATTTGAAAAATTGAAAAAGATTACGTTAAGCTTATTTTGTGCTCAAAAACTATCCTTGGAAATTTGCTTTAAATTCAACCATGCTCAATTCTTCTAAAAATGGATGAAAGTCTATGATAACAAAAATTACTTGTCCTGTTGTCCGTCCACATTGCCCCAAACAGGTGCGCAAAAGGAGGAACAATAACCACCACGTAATTTTTCTGTATATTTTCTAGGGCTGCAACGATTCATCGTAGAATCGATGAATCGCGATTCGTTCCTCCTTATCGATGCATCGTGTAAGAAAAAAATAATCGCGATTCATCGGCCCCAATTTTGATTCATTTAATTAACTCTTTTATTGACTGAAAACAAGAAATCCTCACGCATTTTATAATTTATGTCATATTGAAATGTTAAAAAATTGCTTTTTACGTATCAATTTGTTTATTATCATCTTAAATCTTTGTTATTAATGATGACGATCTTAAACATATAAATTTGTTACGAAAATTATGTCAAAAATGTGTTAAAATGTTAATGATTTTCATTTAAAAAAGAATTGCGGAAATTTGTTCTTGTTGACAAAAAAGAGCAGTAGTATTTATAATCATCCCTACTTTGTTGGTTTTTTATTTCTTTCATTTGGTTTTAAAAATTATTTTATATCTTATAATTTAGCTCATGTATTATTTTTTATTTCTTTCAGAGTCAATGACTCTTGTAAATGTATATTATGTATATTGTATTTCTCTTCTATATGTTACTTTGTATATAATTATGTAGTTTAGTGGGACCTATTGAAAATTGGACTATGGTCTAAATGGGTTGCCAAAATAAAGTTATAATAATAATAATAATAATAATGATTAAAGGTTTTCTTTTCTCTCCGATTTCAAACTCAAGAATCGCGATTTCTAATCGCAATAAATCGAATCGTTGAATGTGTATCGTTTAGCGTATCGAATCGCCACTTCAGGAATCGTTGCAGCCCTAATATTTTCGTATGAATTTCATTTAAGGTCTATTTGCCTTTAATAGCCATCAATAACAGAAGGAACTTTATAAGGACATATAAAACGATTCTTAGAGCTTGGTCAATTCCATATCGATATGTCTAGTACCGTTATATTCAATAAAATTCGATTTCTGTTCTCAGATAAATAGATATTAAACTATGCTTAAGGGAAAATAAACTTTATAATTTGAATATTATTTCCTTGTTGATTATCTACGATCCATATTGATGTTTGATGTGAATAGAGGAGTTTGCTTGTCGGAAAATGGAATAAAACACTCTCGAAAGATTGTTATTTATTTGGTCGGTGATATTATCAATCAATTGAAATGTATAGTTTTATAAATTGATATAGTATATCGTACAAGTCAATGAGATTATCATGTACCTGCACTAATGCAATATCGTTGTCTATTTATCTAAGTGGGTGTTTAGAATAATAATATTGTAACCGCAATCAGAAATTGAGATCACCGAATTGAGATATCTAAAGGGATTTTATCATGTAAATATTATGTTTTGATACTGCTTAATTTCAGATATCGTTAAGTAGAATGACAAAATTGGACGGAAGTTCCGACTATCTAAACTTTTACACTACTGTCGTAAGAGAAATAAACAGGACGTCAGGTTCTAATTCTGAAAATATTACGGATATAAAGCTGAAAAAGAAATATATAAACTTTTATACAAAACATCATAGATTATTGAAACTCTTCTGCTTTTTTGAGAGTGCGTGGATCTAGAGTAGCATTTTAATCAGGAATTGCTCAACTTTAAAATGTTTTTTTTTAGGGATTTAAATGGCATATTTTTTTTTCATATTCTAATAAAGAAAGCTTGGGCTAAAGTGAAAATAAGGAAGACATACCGGGAAAAAGAATTGAAAAGTGTATAGTTTTCTATCGAGGATATGCATCTTTAAAATTTCCAGTTTTATCCTTAGCCATACTTTTTGGACTTCTATGAAATTTGGTTATTGGACTGATGCTTTTATTAACTCTTGTGTACTGAGTCTTGTAGTCTGAATCAATATCTGATATTCATGTGCTATTGTCCTAGTGATAAAGATCTGTTTGATAGAAGTTTTTCAATAATCGACGGAAGAGTTCTAATGAAAGGGCGGAACATTCATTAGGCACAAGAGGAAACGAATACTGTCAAACGGAAAATGTATAAAAGAAAACCCATGGTTATATACAGTCAAAATACGTGATGATTACATACTGTTTGTGCGTTTGTAAAAATTAATTTCAAATTTTATGTTAGTTTTATTTTCTTGCACTAATTGTAAAATTCATCAAGGGTAAAAACACATTTCTGGTGACGGTGCACTGAGTGTGGCATATCTGGATGCATTAGGCACAGGTTTCTGTGTTGTTCACACTACATGCATGGAAGTTCACATATATGACAAGTGAATTCAGGGGTTGGTGGTTGGTGAATCCAGATTCTGTGGGGTGTTGGTATCAGTTGTGTTGTTTTCCAAGTGCCCGGTACAGGTATAGGTCTGTTGTATTGACTGCATCATGTTCCATGTCTTTAGTGGTGTCTTCCCATATCGCCCATTCCCACTTCGCCTCTTCCCATTTCGCCCCAAACTTATCCCATTTTGCCCCTTCTCCATTACGCCCCTTTCCTGTTTTGCCCCTTCCCGGTACGACCCTTTCCCCTTTCGCCCCTTTTCCATTTCACCCCTTTTTCAGTTCGCCCCTTGCCCATTTCGCCCCTTTCCCGTTTCGCCCCTTCCTATTTCGCCCATTTCACCTTTTAAAAATACTTATACCACTTAAGAAAGAAAGTGTGCTTGTTCTGGTTCAAATTCTGGCCTAGGCTGTTATTGTACAAGGCTGTGTTCCCCGTTTTCCGTAGTATGGAACTGGGGGACTGATAATGAAAAGTGACTGTTCTTGCGGACGGATGAGACGATAAACCATTGTATGCGCCAACAAAGATAAAAGGGACAGTATGCAAATTTTTAATATAAAAAACTGTGTAAATTTTACTTCTGTATTTCTAAAATAGGCTTTTTATTTCCATATACTGTAACCTAAATTTGTTTTAAAAGGGTTAATAAAAATGAAGTGTTCAACTAATTTGCGTATAATTTTTTTTGTCATAATGCAATTGGTTTTAAGCATGGAATGGGAATTAAAGTGACGGAGGTGGGGGGGGGGGGGGGGGTGGGAAAGGTGTCGAGATGGGAAAGTCATGAATTCATTTATACACTAAGGGACCGTTCTACATCAAGGAACAGAAGATCGGTCGAGTCGTCTTTAATTAAAATACACTGGTCGAAGCGTCCAAAGATTTAAAAACAAAACAAGTACCGTAACACAATTTTTTGGATTTATCTCCCTTTTCATGAAGCGTCAATCTAACAAAACAAGCGTAAACACCGCAATCATGGCCGACAAAACGAAGCCCGTGGTATCTGAAGATAAGAAAACTGAGAAAGAAGAAGATAAGAAAAAGAATGGAGAAAAAAACAAAGAGCAGGAACTGGTACAAATTATTATTTCTAATTGAATAGCCCCAAAGATCTTCAAAATAGGCAATACTAAGCCTGTTCTCTTATATTGAAATCTCTCAATTTTGCTTTATCATATTTCAAATTTCATTGGTCATTGTTTTTTTTCTGATTAAACTATGTGTCTAATTCCACTTTCTTTACAAACGTTTGTCTACAGGTATGCTTTTTGTAGTGCAATGGGCTGAAACCACAGATAACTGACAAAAATGTTATATTCAATGTCAATCATAATGAGACAATGATCAATGTAAATAATTAAATCCGACCCAGACCAAACAGAAACTGTACATGTCATAATTATATGTAAAAAGAACTGAAGAAGGGTTATCTGACCTAGGCTATCCTATACAATTTCATGCTAAAGAAATTTAAATATTAAAACAGGACCAGAATCATTTTATTAAGATTCAGGCTGTGTTATCTTCAGATAACTGAACCATTATGTTATAGGCCTACACTACAGATAGTAGATCTACATTTGTGGAGAATTTAGATGGAAAATGGAATCTGTATGTAATTGTAGTAAAAGTAGCCTGTATTGCCTCGTTACCTAGATCTGTATTACCGATACTGGGTATTATTTACCTGCTTTTTTAACATTTATTTACCTGTAAATGAGAACTTTTATTTTTAACATTTCAGACTGAAGAGGACCAGCAACTTCATGATGAGTTAAACCTGTGTATTGAGAGGTTGAAAGAGTCTGATCAGAAACTATACAAGAATGCTTTGGAGAGTTTACGCACTCTTATTAGAGCTTCTACAACATCAATGACATCTGTACCTAAACCTTTGAAGTATCTTCGACCACATTATGACACTCTGAAAGAAATTCATGAAAAAATTAAGGACAAAGAAACTAAGGTATGTACTTGATCGACTATATTTTTGAATTATGGTCAGTGATAAATTTAGCCCTCAATTTGTACTACAGAGACTGAACAAACCCAATCCTAGGGTATCTGCAAGTGACTTCATGATTTTTAAGGAGGTTTTCATAAATATTTGTTGGACTATTCATAGATATAAAAGCTAATTCAGTTTTAAGTTTTAATTCCAAACTGATATTTAAATATAAATGACATTTTAGTCAGAAAAGTGATCTTTTTAAGGTTATTCAACTGATTTCATGCTTCACAAAACACAATAGCTCAGCTATTAGCTATTAGTGAGTTGGTTGGGTTCAGAATTTGAATCCTCAAAATTATGATGCCACATCTAGTGCTTCAGGAAGTCAACCTAGTCACTGTGTCAGTTTTCAATTCTGATGTTATGTATGTATATTTTGTAGAAATTTTGTGCTGATATTATATCAGTACTAGGTATGACTATGAGTGATGGTAGAGACAGCTTACACTATCGTTTATTGGGATCTAAAGAAGAAATTGGTTCTTGGGGTCATGAATATGTTAGGTAAGATTGAATTTTAATTCTTTAATGTTTACCCCCTAGTATTTCTATGAGTTTGAGCCTATTTTGGCCTATTTTGTGTCCATGGAAATCTCAATGTGTGATTCTTTTCTATGGAAAGTGTATTTACATATTAGAAACTATATATTTTTTGGAATTTTTCTCCCCTAAAAACAAAGACATACATAAATAAACAACATTTACTCTCGTAACAAGCATGTTTTCTAAAGCCCTGTAGTTATAGTTAATTTAAAGAAATACAACCTCTAAATCTAAATTTTCAAACTAGATGAATAAAAGTATATATTGATAAATATATACTCCTATTGATCAAGTTAGAGAAATTTTTTTGTTAATTTTAAGAAGATGAACGTAATTTGTTTATTTTTCAGACATTTAACAGGACAAGTAGCAGCAGAATGGCAGGAAGACGAAGCACCTGACGCTGCTGCTGCTATGAAAGATAAACTATTGATATTGATCAAACAGATAGTACCATATCATATGACTCACAATGCTGAAGCTGAGGCTTGTGATCTATTAATGGAGATTGAGAAATTAGATCTATTAAAAGATTATGTTGATGAATCTGTTTATTCTAGAGTCTGTCTTTATCTTACCAGGTAAACAAACAAACAAATATATGTAGATACAAGTTCAACCTTATTTTGTCTTAATTAACAAATTTCCCAAAAAGGAAAGTAATCTTCAATTATATTGATCTGAGAATAAGAGAGCTGCAATGGCTCAGTGAGTAAGATGGTTGCTCACTGACCTTTCCGTCCTAATTGGCTTAAAGAAATGGAGAAAAAAGAATGTTAAACTCTTTCATTTGCTCTGAGAATAAGCTGTTTTTGAAGTGATGAAAAAGTTATACCATATTGCTTGAATAATCTTTCAATGGCGTATTAGAAGCACAAATTATAGATAAATAAGACATTTTTATGGATATAATACTTCTAGAAAGTTTATTACTTCAACGTTTCAATGTGGTTCTCACACTGTCATCAGGAATATTATAATAATGAGTCATTATATTCCTGATGACTGTGTTAGTACCACATAATAATAATTTTTAATTCTAAAAATATTTATCCATAAAATTGTTATTTATTTTGCTTGAAGTTAACACGGCACGGCATTAACAATGTGCAAAGTTTGTTTTAATAGAATACTGTATTAACCATACATTAGGACAACCTCCATTTCATTTGCTAATTTGTGGACTTGAACTTCAAGTCAAATTTTCATTTAACTTTTTCAGCTGTGTGCCATATGTACCCGATCCAGAAAATACTATTTTAATAAAGACAGCAGTAGAATTATATAGAAAATATAAACAATATCCACAAGCTTTACGATTTGCTCTACAACTTAATGATAGTAAACTTATTGAGGAGATCTTCTACTCTTGTAATGATGTGTAAGTTTATACTTTAGTTAGACCAAAGAAATACAATAGGACTGGAAGCCTAAGTCTTCTCATTCGTCTATTGAACTTTTGTTTCAATTTATGGTTGACCTAGTTTCTCCTTTGGCAACAAGTGGACTCTTAAGTAATACTCACTCGTATCTACTTCGGAACTAGACTAGTGGCTAGATAACCTTGTATACTATACGGTAGTCGCCATATTGAATAAATCATAGTTCAGCCAATCTTAATAATTCTTCAAAGAGTATCGTCTTCTTTCGCGGTAAAAACAGCCAATCAAAAACAATGTTCGAACAAGAGTTGTCTTTTCCTGCCCATTTACCGGGCAAGATGGCTGCCTATCATGGCCGAGTCATTACATAGTCTGGAACAAAATGACGAAGGTTGAGCCGAATGAGTAATACTGTGGCAGAGAGACTGGATGTTCCGGTCTAATTAGATCCTTTTAACATGCCCTTTAAGTAAGATCTATTCCTAGTAGAAGTTACTTGAAGCCCAAGGGATCTGCAGTACCCAGTAGCTCAATGAATGACACTTGCTCGCTAGCTTGGATGTCCAGAGTCCCATCTCAACATAGTCCTCCCCTGTTTGTGATGTAGGCTAGCATCTGATCAGTCGAATAGAATATCTGTAGTATTGTTCTCTCATTGTACACAGCATGGCATAAAAATGTGTACAAAATAGTGCCCAAGGATATGAAGCACTTTTGTTGCAACCAGAAACTCAAATCCACATAGAATGGAAAAGAAGTCAAGTCTTTAACAAACTGGATGGTTGTTTTTCTTCATATATGCTAGACACAAAATTCAATTTAGTATTTTTTGGGTCAAAAGATATATCTTAATGTGTTTTATTTGTATTATTTTAGCCATATGCAGAAACAATTAGCATATCTATTAGGAAGACAACAGATATTTTTAGAATTAAATGAAGATATAGAAGAATATGATGAACTAACAGAAATTATGTCCAATGCTCATTTAAATAATAACTTCTTAGCATTGGCTAGAGAGGTAATGGCAAATTTCTTATTTACTTTGAATTAAGGGCCATTCTGCTTTTTTGAAAAAAGTTTCCATTATCAAAAAAATCGCAAATGCTACCTGAGAGTATTTTTAAAGTATTGTATCTCTATATCTTCTTGATCAAACTGAATTTGGTTTTAAAGGGTTAATTACAAACAGGGAGTACTTATTGTTAATTAAGCAATTTGACCTAGTTTTGGTCTTTGCCCTTTACATGGCCAAAATTTCTAGCTGCAACCTTTTAAATACACAAGAGGGACATTTCTCTACAATTAGGCCTTTATTTTACTCTGGCATAAGGTTTTTAAAAATTTTGGCTTGTTTTTAGCGTTTAAAAAAAAACGGCTGGATTTTTTTAGTTAAAACTTTCGGACGCATTAAACGGCACATAGTTACAGATTTTGGTGTAAAGTTTTCACAAATTTGAGCAAAACATTTTTTTGACCTAAAAAAAATTCAGACTGTCCCTTTAAATATGGTTGGCCTACACAACGCAATAAGCAATCGTACTTCAAAGTCATTTTTTTAGAGTCATACTGAAATGAATATCCATCTATCCCCATGTCTTTCAGTCAACATTTCTTGTTGACATGATAAAAGACTGCTGTTTTCATCTGAAATTGATAAAACTTTGTATAGTTCAAATTTAATAATTATCAGAGTTCGGTTCCTAGCAATCCAAGTCCAATATTCGACCTGAGATTTCCTACTAATTCCTGCATAGACTCAAGTCGACTTAGGGTTTTAAGCACGAAATTGATTAAGCACAAGGTTAGGAAATGGGCCCTGATTATGAACAGTTTTTTGATGTACTCAACGAAACTGATTGATATGTTATAATATGTAAATATTTTATAGTTGGACATCATGGAACCTAAAGTACCAGAAGATATTTACAAGAGCCATTTAGAACCAAATAGTAAGTTATATATTGTATTATTCTATTAGAATACTCAATTTATCAGAAATGTGGACTGATAATTCATTTTGTGAAATAACTGAAAATGAATCTCTTTGCTTTTCTAAATCTAAATTTATTTTTTGAATACTTGCAAATCAATACCATTAACCACAATCAAGTTATATATAGATACAGCTTTATTGAACAACAATCACTGGTTTAAGTTATCAACCATTGATACAAACATGACGTCATTTGCTTGGATACGAGGAAATGGTGGTAGTTATGTTGATAGTTCTTGTTCTAAATGGCTGTCTGGATGTCAGACGACCTTGAATAAGTCATCTTCACTCATAATTCCAGTCAACCCAGCTGTAAATGATTACGGATAATCTGGGACAGATCAATGCCAAGAGGTTTTGGCCAAGGACCAGCTGGTAAAAAGGATCCTCATGAAACCTAAGTTGTTATCCTTGTAAAATATAGATGTTTCTTTCTTTTCTTTCTATTGTACTGACCAATAATTACAATGTAATATTTACAGGATCCTCATTAGGAGCAGGCTCAGTAGATAGTGCTAGACAGAATTTATCAGCATCATTTGTTAATGGCTTTGTTAATGCTGGTTTTGGTTCTGATAAATTACTGATGGAAGATGGGAATAACTGGTTCTTTAAAAATAGAGATTATGGTAGGTTCTAGTTGGTCTTTAATATATCTTGCGTGCATGGGTTTAATGTTTTAATCTTCATAAAACAAGATGGCATAGCAGTGTGTCCAATTGTTTGAAAAATGACAAAACATTTCAGTGGATTTGTCTTTGGTATAGGGCAGACCTTCCCAAATGGTGGCCTACAGGTCAAATCGGTCCAGCGACACCCTTGAGAATGGCCCCTCAAGAGTTACCTCTTCCGCTAAAACGCTCTGCTCACTAGGCTAGTTAAGCTCTATTGTGTCCCATGTCCCAAACATTCATTTGGCCCTTAACAAAAATTAATTGAGAAGGCCTGGTATATGGTAAGGGATCTGTTTAAGAACTGTGCATGGTTTTGTCTGATGAATATGTAACAGTTTTAGGACTAATACTACATTAACTGCCATTAATGTGTAGATAATGTATTCAGAAACTGTGTTTTATCTCTGCTCTAGAAGACATCTTGTTTTGTGTTCAATGTCTTTGTTTTTGTTAGCAACATCAGCCCTGCATTAAAAAAACCCTAGTGTTTTGTTGTTTTCTACTGAATGAGCCATGTTTAACTGAAGAAAAGAATGTTTGTAATAACATCCAACAGTACTTGCACACAAATAGGATTAATATTGTTATTTTGTTTCTAGGTATGTTAAGTGCTGCAGCCTCTCTAGGTTTAATACTATTATGGGATGTAGATGGTGGGTTAACACAGATTGATAAATATCTATATTCTTCTGAAGATAATATTAAGGTAAACTTTGAGTTGGTAAAAAGTTACAAAACTGCTTTGACGAGGTTATTTATGTGTATTTGGTACGCTGAAAGCATCATTGTCCCAAATACACATAAAAAATGAAGAAACTGCTTCACAGTGCTATAAATGCTACTGAATGAATTATGAATATTTGTAAATTTGAGCCTTATAGATGACCACTTACTTTTCCAAAAAAAATATTTTTCAATGTTTTACTTTTTTGATGTTTTCTTATTGTTTAACATAGTGCAAAAACGATATACTCTCTCACTAGAAGTTATACCTACATACCTGTGCCTGTGCTTTGGTAACATTACTTAACAGCAAGGTTACAACCTTAAATACCTATGAATTATACTGAATAATTTGACTTGCAGGCCGGGGCATTATTAGCGTGTGGTATTGTGAATTCTGGTGTACGTAATGAGTGTGATCCTGCTCTAGCTTTATTGACAGATTACGTCATGCACAACAATAATGTTATGAGAATTGGTGCTATAGTCGGGTAAATATCTCTTTTAACTTGTTTACTTCTTTATTGTGAGGATCCCATTCTCATTAGCCCAAACTGGTGCAGAGAATTAGGATTTAAAACTTTTAAGAAGATAAGTTCTAATGGAACATATTTATAGGAGTTTCATTTTGTTTCCTTTAGTCTGTAATACATCATATTTTTTATTTCATGTCGTTTCTCAAAAATTGAAGATCAGTTTATATTTGTAATATTTTTAACCAATCAGATTACTGTATTGTCTAAAATTTTCCTCTGTCTTGGTTAAAATTTTGTGAAACAGGCTACAATAGACAGATATTGCCTAATATAGCAGTCTTATTTACAAATGTGCTACTGTGAGATGTACAAAATATGCCATTTGAAACAATTAAAAAACTCCACTATTTTAATTTCAGACTTGGTTTAGCTTATGCTGGATCTAATAGAGATGATGTTATAAGTTTAATATTACCAGTTTTAGGAGATAGCAAGTCCACTATGGAGGTAATAACTTACTATATCCTATAACCAATATGAGAAATAAAAATTTAAAATTTGTTTCCAATGAATTTTTATTTCATATTCTGTGTCTGTGATGCATTTTAGATTTAATTTTTTTTTTTTTTTATGTCGGATAAAAATGATATCCCATTGAATAAATATATGTCTTTCACTCCTTACTAACAGTCAAAATGGCGTCGGACAGGTTTGCCTCTTTTAACTTCAAAGGAATAATTAAAAGCGAACGTAACAAAAACACACAAAAAAACTTTCCGAGGCTTTTTCACGTCGAAATGAGCGTTTTGTCAAGATTGTTTACTATTAACTGTCAGTGATGTTTAATAGCATGTAAAGTACAGTATGAGTAAATATAACGAAAAACAGGGATCGACATTTGTTTAGATATAAAGACAGCTGATACAGATTAACACCCACAACCAAAACATTGTGTGATAGTGTTTCCAGAGCAATGAGCTTGATAAGATGGTTTGTTTTAATTAACTATGTAAAATGTTTTCCAGGTAGTTGGAATGGCTGCCCTAGCCTGTGGTATGATATCTGTTGGTAGTTGTAATGGTGAAGTAACATCTACTATACTACAAACTATGATGGAGAAATCAGAAGCTGATCTCAAGAACACCTATTCTAGATATTTAGCTTTAGGTCTTGCTTTACCTTATTTAGGTAGGTTTAAATGATTAGTACAGCTCTAATTAGTCCAAAATATTCATTTTACTTCAATTGAGCTCAGTGATTTAAGTAAATATAGGCTTACTAACTCTTAGAATGAACAAAAAATCTGAATTTTCAAATTTGGTCAAGAGGAGTTCATATTCATCTGGGGACTTGCCTGGTTGCATAACTATACAACAGATTACCTAAATAATCTAATAAATCCAGAAAACAATGTTTATATACAATAATTGAAAACCCTTGATCAAATTTAAGGCGTTTATCAATTATAATCTGTTATTATATGGAAATTTACATAGTTTCATGTTATTTTTGCATTCTGTTTGTATACTTTGAATATATACCCTTATTGACAAAGTTTGAGAATTTAATTTTTTTGTTCATTATAAGAGGTTGTATCGCTTTAACAGGGAAGGTTAAATCCAACGTGCGATAATACTTTTGAGACAACACGTTTGTCTAAGAAACCCTCCACAGATTACATTTGTTAAGCTAAGATTCCATATGTGCGTAATGTTCAAGCATCATGCGTTAAATATCGAAATGGTTGGTTTTGGAGGGTATGATTCCATATATGCGGAAGTAGTTTTGTCAATTGGCCTCTGTCATGCGTCAAAAAATTGAATCTTGCCTTTTAAAACCAACCATTTCGATTTTTAACGCACGCATGACGGATATGGAATCTCAGCTTAAGGGAGTTGATTTTGCTGTCTTGGCAATGTTTCTCATATCACATTGCCTAGCATTGTTTGTTTTATTAGCACATAATTGAGTATAAAAATATAAGTATGCTTCCATTTCATTTAGAAAATCTAACAAATTTGTAAATTTCAGGCAAACAAGATGCTGTTGATGCTACTCTAGTAGCTCTAGAAGTTGTTGGTGAACCATTAAAATCCATGGCAACTGTTTTAGTGGATGTTTGTGCTTATGCTGGTAAGTAGAAAATACTTTTTTCATTGAACTTTTTTGACTGTCGTTTATTTTCTTCAAATGTCCTTTGATCCCTTTTGAAATTATTGATTGCGTGGCAAATCTTTCGATTTGTCACGCTTTGTTTTCGTTATGTTTATTTTTTTTTTTTTTTTTTTTTTTTTTTTTTTTTTGGGAAACTTTCTAGAGAAAATCGAAAATGGTGTAGCAAAATTGATTCCACCAAACATTATTAAATGACCTGGTATCAAAAATGAATATCTAAAACTCAGTTTTTGCTAAACCGGAAGTGGGCTATTGCATAATATGCAATTATTTTGCACCTAGTCTGTAAGGTTTATTTCTAAACCGATTTGGCTGAAATTTTCTTCAATTTTTTCATTGACATAAGAAGTATCAAGTGTGGTTACAAAAATTTCAATTTTTAAATATTTTTGTAAAAAAATATTGGAATCAAAATTGTCAAAAAAGCTCAAAATTTCTAACTCAGCCGCTAATTATCCGATTGACCTGAAATTCATAGGACATGTAGAGAATGTCCATAGAAATAAAATTAATCAAACAAATTTTTTTTATCACTTCCGGTTTTGACGTGAGAACTTCCGGTTTTTCAAAATCACGCCTAGCAGCCTCACTTCCGGTATAAATTTCAGATATTGACAAAAACTATATATATTGTCTGTCAGTCATAATTAGAATGCCCTTAGCAAAAAAAATCCTAACCGGAAGTGATGCATAAGCTGCCGTCACAGACTGACACATTTCAGCAAAAAATCAATAAGTCCTCCATTTGTTATCCGATTTTTATGATTTTAGTGTCTATCAAAACCTTGTAACCTTGTCTACAGTTTGTTGGAACAGAATTTTGAATTTCGAATTTGAAATTTTTTTATGTTCGTTTGAATTTTTTGAAAATTCAAAAGGCCGTATTACCTGACCTTGACCTTTGATGACCTTGTAAATTCCAATGAACGATGTCCTTGACCTCAGCTATCTATAGGTATGCTGATATTAATTGAAAAATATTAACTTCTGGTTTTATGGACATTTGAAAATTGACATTTTTGTCAACTTTGGACATCTATATCACATGCTCTAATCAACGCAGAGAATTAAATTTTTCAATTTTGTAATGCCGATTTGATTATCTTTTAAACGATATATGACAATAACCCTTTAGAATATGTTTTCAACATATTGCGTTTTTTTCTTCTGAGGGTTTTAACTTACAATGCAATTATCTAATAGCAATATGGTGTGTATATTCAGTATGTACAAAATTTTCTCTTTTCAACGACATATGACATGAGGAGTTTAATACAAAATCCATTAAAGTGAAAATAGGCATAGATTACCCCTTTTCTGAGAAAGAATAGAAATGGAGAGGATTAAAATGATTGAGAAGGGTTATAGCAGGTTATATAATATAGTAATAAAACTATCGTCATGAACTTTTCACATGGAGGTGTGAAGTATTTTAGGTCATAAACAGATTAATATGATTATGTAATCTTTTAACACTCTGAAAAATATATAAAATTTATTCATATTTTTTTTGCAAAATTTTCACTTACATTAATCTTACATACAATCATTTAGAGCAGTGAATTTGTGATACATCAATCTGTTCGAATTTTTTCTCTACTGTTGAAAGAACTCTTTATACAAGATACACACACCAATTTGGTTTTTGTCGTCTGCTAAGCTTATTATAGGTCATAAACAAATTGGTCAGACTAAATTCAGACTACATAATCTTTTAACTGGACTATCTAGCAGACAGCAATAAATCATTTAACCGGCAATGCGTCTGCGCTAAATCCTTTGCAATAAAAATTAAGTGTTCAAACTGTTTTTATCGTCGGCACCCACGGCACGTATTTGCTCACAGACATCAACTGGATACCGACTGCGCCAATCATTGAAACAAAAGACAGTGTTTCAACTCCTTGTTAGGAAACTATTGATGATTACACAGTTCGAGTGTGGGGGAAGGGGGAATTTGGTAAAAGCTATTAGATACAAATTTGTACTATATACAATCTAATAAAGTCTAATCTAGTCTAATAAAAATATCAAATAATGCCAACAGTCCAATTACAAGCTTTAAAAGGCAATATGTTTTACAATCTGTATGCAAAACCAATGTCTAAGATAAACATATTTTCATTTAAAGCCTTGTATGCGTAATTTTATCCACTATCATTTTAGATATCAGAATGCCTTTTACCTTGAGCCTCTTCTATATTCTGGTTAATTAACAACACGGTTATTTCATAGTTATTTTGTTTATTGAAATCAAATGTTTTATCATATAAAAAATAAAATAGTCAACATACATGTCGATGCTTCTATTTTTGTATAAGCATAATATAAATATATAACAGTTTTGTACAAGTGCACAAAGTAAAAATAAACTAAATGAAAAATAGCTTAATAACATATCAAAAAATATTTGTTGAATATATAAGCACAATTGTTATCTGAAAACAGTGACAACTCAAAACACTATAAGGCTAAAATGTATCCATTAATAAGCATCAATCGAAATTAAAAAGGATAGTATTTTTCAAATATCTATTTTATATGTATCTTTATGAAAGAAAATTCGAAAGTGACATAAAGATACACAATAGATAACAGTATATATTAAAATTTAAGATTATTATTAACATCAAAAGCCCATATTGCCCTTCGAAAATCGTAATTGTTAAATGTATTTGTGAGTAATTTCTGTGTGTACCGGGGCCTCGTTTTATCTTGAATAGTTAATTGGGTAATTATTAAATATATAATATCCATGTGTTCCTAGGACAAGTTTTATTTTTGGATATTTGAATGATATCCCTGTGTAGGCCTATATGGATATATTTGTGATGTAAGTATTGATTGATCTATAATATCCATGTGTACGGAGGCCTCAATTGTTTGAAATTTAAGAAATTGTTGAATGTATGTATGAGTGTACCGAGGCCTCACCGAATCCTCGTTTCCCTCGTTTTACTTTTTGAAAGTATTTGTGAGTGTACTGAGGCCCCGTTTTATTTGTACGTAATTGTTGAATGTATTTGTGAGAGTACCGAGGCCCCGTTTTATTTGTACGTAATTGGTGAATGTATTTGTGAGAGTACCCAGGCCGTTTTATTTGTACATAATTGGTGAATGTATTTGTGAGAGTACTGAGGCCTCGTTTTATTTGTACATAATTGGTGAATGCATTTGTGAAAGTACCGAGGCCCCGTTTTATTTGTACATAATTGGTGAACGTATTTGTGAGATTACCGAGGCCCCGTTTTATTTGTACATAATTGGTGAATGTATTTGTGAGAGTACTGAGGCCTCGTTTTATTTGTACATAATTGGTGAATGCATTTGTGAAAGTACCGAGGCCCCGTTTTATTTGTACATATTATTGGTGAATATATTTGTGAAAGTACCGATGCCCCGTTTTATTTGTACATAATTGGTGAATGTATTTGTGAGAGTACCGAGACCCCGTTTTTTGTACGTAATTGTTGAATGTGAGGGTACCGAGGCCTTAGAGAGGCCTCGTTTTATTTGTACATAATTGGTGAATGCATTTGTGAAAGTACCGAGGCCCCGTTTTATTTGTACATAATTGGTGAATGTATTTGCAAGAGTATTGAGGCCTTGTTTTATTTGTACATAATTGGTGAATGTATTTGTGAGAGTCCTGAGGCCTCGTTTTATTTGTACATAATTGGTGAATGTATTTGTGAGAGTCCTGAGGCCTCGTTTTATTTGTACATAATTGGTGAATGCATATGTGAAAGTACCGAGATCCCGTGGTGAATGTATTTGTAAGAGTACCGAGACCCCGTTTTTTGTACGTAATTGTTGAATGTGAGGGTACCGAGGGTACCGAGGCCTTAGAGAGGCCTCATTTTATTTGTACATAATTGGTGAACGTATTTGTGAGAGTACCGAGCCCCCGCTTTTTCTTACGTAAGTGTTGAATGTATCTGAGAGTGGGAGGCCTATTTCTTGAATGTATAATGCAGGCTTGTTAAGATCCTATTCCGCTTATTTCTGTGATATCATCCCCAACGATCTTAACGATGCATTCCATTGGAAGTTTTTCTAACACATCTTCTACATCAGTGAATTCGTCGAAGTTGAATTGTCTGAACAATAACACTCTAGATATTTTAAAAATCCTTTCTCCACTCGTTTCTTCGCAGTAGACCTCTATAATATCTGAAGTGATGCTGTCCACTGCGATGATGGTAATTTTTTGGTTTTCCATATGGTTGTCCTGTATCTGTAAGTAAAAGTATAAAAATTGTATTGACCATTTTAAAAGCGAGATTTCGTATGAAGGCATTTGAAGCTAGAAAGAAACGTTGGTTGATTCAGTCTTTGTTAAGCTCATTTGGTACTATTCATATTTTAAGCGCTAGCTATATTTCAGTTTGGCACAAGACCTGTTGAAGTGTACTATCTGTAACAATAATTATTTGCTTACCATAATCGATTGAATGTCGTTCACATTTAAAACATTGCATTTGTGATAGGTGTTATATGTTACATTTGAATCCATAAGTGTAACTGTCTGTCCTATTTTCAATGTTGACGAAGTCGCACTCCGCCATAGACTGCATCTTATGGTGTCTGTTCCATCTTTAATTTTAATCTCCTTGACAGCACATTTTTTATTCCTGATGTCTATTTGACGGGTTTGGTCTTCCTGAAATAAAAAAAAATCGCTCTTATAAATATCCGTATTTTAATTCAATGGTGGTAATATGTCGATTTTTGCAAAGTTTTTATCAGTTGAAAGCACATTATTGGAATAGTCTTCAGATCTACTGGAACGGTCCAATCATCGTTTGATTAAATGCTAAGAGTAGGTATAATTCATCTAGAACAGCAAACAATCTTAGTATACCTGTCAATATCAGCGTTTGAAAATCAGAAATACGACTCGTCGTTTAGAAAGACTATGACTCATATATTACTATATTACTATGACTAGTAAGTTCCAGTCAATCTGAAGGACTCGTCGTTTAGAAAGACTCTGACTTAGACTAGACTATACACATAAAGAAATTGAAAGACAACACGGATATAATTAATTGGAATGTGCGATTTTTGAATAGTTCCAGTAAATCTGAAGGATATTTACATAAGACCAAAATCGATCCTCAAAATTGCTAAAACATTCTCCTTACAGTATACAAAAAAGAGACAATTTATTTTAGATATATATAAATTTTAACTTACGGATACCACTGTCCCTTTTACTGTTACAATTGATTTTACTGGAGATTTCTTCAAATCTGCACAGGGTATCGCTTCCTTAATTGGCGTAAAGAGAGCCAAGTGTGCATTGTCAATAACATCTTTATTGGTATCGAATGGTTTAGAACTGAAATGTATAAGATACAATGAATCAATGACATTACCCATACTTATGCTATACACAAATTCAATCATTAATTGAAAATGAAAGTTTCAAAAGTGAGTGTTTGTTGAATATCCGGTGTAACATGTAAGTTGTGTAACTCTTACATTTCTTAACTTAAACACGTAAAATTGTCGGTGATACTGCGATAGCCGAATTAAAACCTTATCACAATAATCGAATGCTCTAAAAAAAAATCACTGTACAAAAATTCCTACTTACTGCATGATAATGGAGTTGTCTTTGAGAGTAATGCCGAAGTCTGTGACAGAGTAATTATTTATCAAGATAAATTTGTTGACAATGATTTTGTCCAAACTTTTCTTGCTGTACAATGTCACCCTCCTGAAGTCTGTTTCATCAGCCACGACGAATTTAATACTATCACTCATCGTCCAACCGTGATGAGAGACATCTACCACTTGTACGTTTAATTTTTTGGTATATAACTCATCTCTAGGAATCAAATCCCTAATTTTAGTCGGTCTGAAAAAAAAAGGTAAAAAAAAATATCAGCTATAACAAGCTACTTACATATTCAATACACTTGCACAGGGTGATCAATTGATCAATTGTGAAGTAAAATGCACTGTAATGAAACCATAGTAGCCTATAAATTTTATTAGACCTAATTAAGAAATTCGTTATACTATTTTAACTATATTAACGGAAATAACTAAAAAATTATTCATAAAACATCTTTTCTGTGGAAATAAAGAATCAAAGAAATAATGACGGCTTCACATTTTCTTAAAGAACGTCTGACAATAACACACGGTGTAAGGTATGCATTCCCCACGCAAGCGTATACTATAAAAGCGCCTGTATTGATTCATGGTAGACACGTTGGAAAATAGAAAAAGGTAGGTATATCAATTCATATTAATAACTTAAATAAAACATAGTAACTTAAATAATCTCATAATTATATGTAGTACCTTCTTTCAATTCCTTGGAATTGAACTGCTTATTCCCTCATTTATTTGATCCTATAACTTTGTTCAGAATGCAACTTTAAAGTGACAAAATCTATTTTGTAATGACGACATTGGTATTTCACATATTTATTATTATAGCTTAGTTTTTTATTTGGAAAGAATCTGAATACACGCAGAAGCAGTACATACAAAATCCTAGAATTCTACTTAAAATTAACGTGGAATTATGTGTTTGTTGTGAAGGCATGGTCTTTGAGCGGTGCATATACATTACGCATGCGTGGACTATTAAAGCTCCGCCTGTTTAATTAATTTCTTTGTTCTATGTTTTAGTGGCAGCCATATTGGAAATACTATTATTAAATAGCCTTTAAGTGCGTTTTTCTACCACGAATATATTTCATTTTGTAAGTATCATTGTACTCGATTATGCAATTTGTATTTGAATACTTTTAGGTTTTTAAATGAATAATGTCATGAAGATAAAATACTCAAGGAATGTAAAATACTATTTAAAATGCTTAGAAACAGTATTTCTTTATTTAAAAATAGATTTTACAATGTACATATAAACGATACAGAAAGAAGCATAATGCTTATTTGAATCTGCCTCGCTGGACGTAGAGAAAATAACATATATTACATGAAAATCAAATTAATAAAAAACAAAATAGGGCAATCAGTTTAGAATATTGAAGTCTTAAATTAATAATTAACATGGTAACATTATGAAGAGAGTAGTATAAAAGGGAAAAATTGTTAAAATTAGGAAATAAATATGCATAATGAAAAAAAAAATTGAGACCATTTTGACCAAAGTTTGGGACCATATTAAGTCCCAATTGACTATAACCCGGTGCATTACGCATGCGTGGCAAGCTCCGCCTTATTTAATAATTTCTTTGTTCTATATTTTCAGTTGCAGCCATATTGGAAATACTATTGTTAACTATTAAATAGCCTTTAAGTGCGATTTTCTACCACGAATGATAGTGTTATATTAAGATAATATTTCATTTTGTAAGTATTTTATTTTGTAGTCTGTTATTGAACCAATGTGATGATTAGGGTATATCATTTGCCGTTTAGCCAACCAGCACTTTTCTTTATAAAAAAGTAAATAATAAAAACTTCGCCCTATTTTATTAGATAATCAATGAATGCACATGTTTCTGCCAGTCTTTGTTCTTGGAAACCTGTCCTTAAATCTTTCGATATTTACCGAGTTATTTTGGGGTATTAAACTTTAAAGCTATGCAGAGGAGACATCTTGAATATATTAATTATTATTACAATGCTGTAAAAGTTGCAGGAGTATTTTTGTGCATGAGAAGGACGTTCACTAGCCAATGATTTATTTTATTCTATACTGGACTATAACCCCAAAATTAGTTAATTCTCATGACAAAATATATAGAGTAACCATTAATGTGATAAATTAATCAGGGCCAATTGAATAGAACTTCTACAATCACTTCATGCCAAACAAAACGTCCAACCTTACAACATAACCTACATAGTCTATTATTTTGTTTCATTCTATTAATCTTAAACATAAGATATCAAAGAATCAACTTACCTTGACATACTGGCTAACTGTATCTTTAATATCTCGCAAATAGTAATCCAACGACGTAATACGCTTTCTGGTACAGATCATCGAATACATGGGATTATATAGCCTTTTGATTCCTTATTATTGGCTTTTTATTAATTAACCAATGAATGCACATGTTTTTATAACCCCAAAATTATGTCATTTATTGCTTAATTAAAAAGATGAAAACAAGGGATTAGGAGTTTATTGCCTTGTTTATGTCTTTGATGTCTATAATATAAATACCTATTGAAAACTTGAAGAAAAGGTTGACATTACACTTCACATTATATGATAATATTTGTGGAATAATATCAGAAATTTACATAATCACAAAATGCAGCTTGAAAAACAGCTTGTAAAAACAGAAGTTACGTTACAAAAATTCAAATATCCCTATCTAATTAATAAGTAATGCTTTCTTGTGTATCATATATTTATTATTATTAAAGCATAGTTATTATTAGCAAAGAATCTGACACGAATACACGCAGAAGCAGTACATATAAAAACCTAGAATTCTACTTCAGATTAACGTTCCTCGTAAAGCTATGAACAATTATTTCTAACCATTATGAATTATGTGCATGGAAGTCGTGTTATAGTCAAATGATGTGTGTGAAGGTATGATATGAGCATATATTATGCATTTTGCATGCGTGGAAGCTCCGTCTTGTGATAGTTTAATAATTTCTTTGTTCTATATTTTCAGTTGCAGCCATATTGGAAATACTATTGTTAACTATTAAATAGCCTTTAAGTGCGATTTTCTACCACGAATGATAGTGTTATATTAAGATAATATTTCATTTTGTAAGTATTTTATTTTGTAGTCTGTTATTGAACCAATGTGATGATTAGTGTATATCATTTGCCGTTTAGCCAACCAACACTTTTCTTTATAAAAAAGTAAATAATAAAAACTTCGCCCTATTTTATTAGATAATCAATGAATGCACATGTTTCTGTCAGTTTTTGTTCTTTGAAACCTGTCCTTAATTCTTTATCAATCAAAACATCGGATTAGCAGTTTATTGCCTTTAGTGTCATGCTTCCCCGACTTTCTGTCTGCTACCTCCTATTACAATTACTCCCTGATCTTATCTATACTTATAACTTGAAGACAAAACAAGAAAAAAATATATACATAAAAAAATATACCGGTTAATGACAAAATAATAATAAATACCACATATAAATGCATAGTCAGAAAAAAACTGCCGTTGATTAATAGAGGCACTTAACACACACATAATTTACTCAATCACAATATATATAAGAGCTTTAAAGATGGGTTTCGCATTTTTATGGGTCAAATCAAGCTTAATAATTGATTAATTGGTGTTTCTAATGAACAATCCATGTAGGCTATGTGTAGGTTATTTAGCTGTTCGTAGAAAAACATGGGGAATTCATTTGACTTCATCAGCTTCAAAACTCTAAATTTAGACTCAATGTTTGATCACGTGACCAAATGACGTCATATATGACGTCGGATGATTGAAGTTGTATAAGAATTGAATATTGAAAATCGGGCCGATCGGAAATGTAAACATGGGAATTCCCTCGGTTAATAGCTAATTACAAGTTAATTAGGGACCTCACAGATTAACTTTTGTACTTGGAATCGTTAGGATAACTGGCCAATCGATTTATATAACAGTTTGACATACAACAAAAATTTGAAACAAAAATGAAGGAATCTTTTACGATTTGTAATCATAGATAACTAATTTACACATAAGGTCAAGATTATCACTATTTAATAGATTAATGAATTTATATAAAAAAGTATAATAACGTGGGAGATATTACTATGTTAGATCACGAAAAAAATGGACAGAACAAGAAATGGTACTCATCTTCCATTCTATTTAATGTAGCCTACATAATTGGTATATTTGATGTTGATGCTATACATGAGAAACACATCTAAACAAAGCTATTTGATAGCATTTGTTTATATTTGAAAATATTAGGGAAATCGATGTACAAAATAAATTATATATCTATAACGATTCATATTCCACTTTTGAACGAACTGGTCATTTACATGGAGCAGAATAATATCGTAATTAGGTACAGAGATATCTTGTTTAGACCAAAAATTGGGGAAACCTAGATTGTCCAGGAGCTGTTTAACATTATAGTTCAGCTATATTTTGTAATACTGTTCCATATAGTTTTCAATTTTCAAACAAGGACGACACGGTCAAAACAATCTCATTGGTTTTGAAGACTTTAATTGTTTCTGCAATAAACTTATACTGCATTAAGGACTTGGAACATAAGACGACATAGCAATTCTAACAAAACCAAATTTGGTCAATAGGAGTTTATATTCATCAGGGGACTTACCTGGTTGCATAACTAAACAACAGATTACCTAAATGATCTAATAAATCTAAAAATGTTTATGTTCATATACAATAATTGAAAAACCCTTAATCAAATTTAAGGCGTTTATCAATTATAACCTGTTATGTAAAGAAATTTACATAGTATTTTTGCATTTTGTTTATAGAATTTGGACATCGTTGATGAATATATACTCTGATTGACCAAGTTTGAGAACTTATATTTTTTTGTTTATTCTAAGAGGTTGTATCGCTTTAAAGGTAAAATTTCTCCTTCAAAAGTAATCTCAAATGTAAAACTTGTATCTAAACAAGTGATAGTTTTGTACACACAATGAATTGGTTTTACATAAACAATGTATTTAAAGAGATATTTCGTTTGTTTCAGAATATATCTCATTTTCCCAAACAAGGCAAAGAACGGTATAGTGGGCCGTATATTATTGAAGTAATAATCACATCTAATCAGTATGTAATTTCTTTTCATAACAATTTGTAGAAATACACGAAAGTTACAAATTTCGTTATTTTTCATTTCACTGATTGCTTTCATTATAGAATGACAATTCTTAACATTATATACATGTACTTAAACTGATACTAATACTATACTATAAGCAATTAAGAATAATTTTGATATCCTAGCTAACTTTTAAAAATTACCAATAGTTGTGCATTTTTCCCATGGCTAATTTTTGTATTTTTATTTTTCAGGTTAAAGACAATGATAGTGATAAGACTAGTACTACCTAACAAGTAAATAAGACCTAGCACTACCTAAAAAGTACAAACGATCTAGAACTACCTAAAAAGTACAAACGATCTAGAACTACCTAAAAAGTACAAACGATCTAGAACTACCTAAAAAGTACAAACGATCTAGAACTACCTAAAAAGTACAAACGATCTAGAACTACCTAAAAAGTAGATAAGACTAGTCTTACCTATAAAGTAAATAAACTAGTCCTACCTAACAAGTAGATAAGACCTAAAACTACCTAAAAAGTAGATAAGACCTAGTACTACCTAGTTATAAAAGTAGATAAGACCTAGTACTACCTAGTTATAAAAGTAGATAAGACCTAGTACTACCTAGTTATAAAAGTAGATAAGACCTAGTACTACCTAGTTATAAAAGTAGATAAGACCTAGTACTACCTAGTTATAAAAGTAGATAAGACCTAGTACTACCTAGTTATAAAAGTAGATAAGACCTAGTACTACCTAGTTATAAAAGTAGATAAGACCTAGTACTACCTAGTTATAAAAGTAGATAAGACCTAGTACTACCTAGTGATAAAAGTAGATAAGACCTATTACTACCTAGTTATAAAAGTAGATAAGACCTAGTACTACCTAGTTATAAAAGTAGATAAGACCTAGTACTACCTAGTTATAAAAGTAGATAAGACCTAGTACTACCTAGTTATAAAAGTAGATAAGACCTAGTACTACCTAGTGATAAAAGTAGATAAGACCTATTACTACCTAGTTATAAAAGTAGATAAGACCTAGTACTACCTAGTTATAAAAGTAGATAAGACCTAGTACTACCTAGTTATAAAAGTAGATAAGACCTAGTACTACCTAGTGATAAAAAGTAGATAAGACCTAGTACTACCTAGTTATAAAAGTAGATAAGACCTAGTACTACCTAGTGAAAAAAGTAGATAAGACCTAGAATTACCTAACGAAAAAAGTAAATAAGACCTAGAATTACCTAGTTATAAAAGTAGATAAGACCTAGTACTACCTAGTTATAAAAGTATATAAGACCTAGTACTACCTAGTGATGAAAATTAGATAAGATCTAGAATTACCCAGTGATAACAGGTAGATAAGACCCAGAACTACATAGTGATCTTAGGTAGATCATAACAAAATTCAAATTGTTTGTTAAAGAAAATTATAATTTATAGAATATATAACCTAAGCCTTCATATTTTCATTATCTGAAAATGGGACGATCTAAAAAAAATAAAATATCTAATTTCAGAAAAAATGAAATTCATACAAAAAGAGAAAGTGATAATATGGATAATGTAAATAATAAATCGGAAAAATTAAACACCGATTTTGTATTTGTTCCTTTTCATAAACTTGATACTAACGAACATAAATTTGAATTGAATGACAACTTTCATTCATGTTCTTCTATTATATCAAACATTAGTTCGCCAAATTCAAGAACAGATAACCCAACCATGAACGCATCTATGCCGAATACAAACATGCCTAATATAGTAAGTGGATTAAAAAAAATGTGTATTGTTGGGAATTTTAATCAAAGTGACTTTGTCCGATATCTACATAATGCTGGTAAGCAATGTGTGCCTAATTCTTTGGTTGCAATAGTTTACAGTAAAATAATAGATATACAGTTATGGACATCTTTTACCCTTGACAAAATATTAGACTTGGGTGATAAATACTATTCTCATCTGCAATCACTACCTACCATTAAACATGATTATATTTTGATTAATGAACTTTTGGATTTCATTGAAATTGAAAAGCATTGCTTTAATTTGGATATTAGTAACGAACCTTTAGTTGGATTAGTCGACTGTATAAACACTCTGGGTGTATCAATGTATGAGGCCTTAGAGAACTGTTTCTTACGTTACGATTATTGTTTTGTAACTTTTTGTCTGAATACATTTTCAATATTAAAAATTCGAAATCGATATTTTGTTTTTGATTCACATGCAAGGAATCGGCAAGGTCAAATCGATGCCAATGGAAATAGTATTTTTCTAGAATATGAGAATTTGATGCAGATTTACTCACATTGTTTAAATCTAAGTGTATCAATGAATTGCAGTCCAAACGAACAATTTGAGATAACTGGTATACATGTTACAAAGATCAACCAAACGGATCAAACTGGTATCAAAAATACAGATTCGGGTCAAACCGACATCCTCACTGAATATTTTGAAATTGACCAAGTTCAATCAGAAAACACACATCTGTTAGACACGTCATCTGACAATAATGTTATTTTAACACATTTTGAATCAAACGAATTCTTTTTTAACCCTCTTAATTCCAACAAACGAAGGCATTTGTGCAAATTACTGTGTTTACCATTTGTTGATGTTACTGATAATGTTGTTCAAGTTTGTGCCCTTAATAAACCTACAGAAATAGTGAGTATTATCGGCGATGGAAATTGCTTCTTCAGATGCTTGTCGTATTATCTTACTTTTTCTGAGGATTTTCATCCCGAAATAAGACTCTCTGTTGTTAACCACATGAAATCGAATATTGAAATATTCACTCCTGTATTAGACCAACAGCACACATCCATTAATGAATACATCGAAAAATCTAAAATTAATTTACCAACAACTTGGAGTACAGAATTTGAAATATTTGTTGCAGCCAATTTGTTTCAGACTGATATTTTTACTTACACTAATTATACTTGGTTAAAATATCATGTTCTAAACAAGGGAGATGATTACAATGATGAAGCAATTTATATAAATCACAGAAATGGTAACCATTACGAAGTTGTTAAAAATGTTGAAATAAAAACTGTATCTAAAAAACGGAAACGGCATCATCACAATTGGTCTGCTTTAAAAAAAAGGAGTAAATATACCATTGAAGAATTAGAAAAAGAAAAGGATGAAAACCGCAAAAGATATGTTAATGTGCTCAAACCCTTGATGCAAATAAAATATGATAATCTACTTAAGATTGATATGAGACAAACTTATAAAACGGAACGAAAACCCGTATTAAAACATCGTTATGAACGGGAATTAAAACCTGTTTTAGAACGAAAATACACAAATGAACTGAAGCCCGTAATGAAAGAGAAATATGAAACGGAGTTAAAGCCCATAATGAAAGACAAATATGAAACGGAATTAAAGCCCGTAATGAAAGAGAAATATGAAACGGAATTAAAGCCCGTAATGAAAGAGAAATATGAAACGGAATTAAAGCCCGTGTTGAAAGGCAAATATACAAATGAACTGAAGCCTGTATTGAAAGACAAATATGCAAATAAACTAAAGCCCGTATTGAAAGTTAAATATAGAGAAGAACTAAAGCCTATGTTACAAAAAAAGTATCAGATTGTGTTGAAGTACGTCCTGTGTAGGAAATATCAAAATAAACTTAAATTTATTTTACGAAAAAAATATTATAGTTTACTTAAATTTATATTGAAAAGGAAATATGAAAACGAACTTAAATCGAAACTGAGAGAACAATACCAAAGCGAATTTAAATCTGTATTGAAACGAAAATATGCAACTAAATTGAAAATTGATTTAAGAAAAAAATACAAAAATGAACTGAAGAATAAAATGGCACAGAAATATAAGATTGATTTAGCGAATGTTTTGAAACATAAATATCGAAATAATCGATATTTCAGAAATATACTGAAAGAGAAAAGTATTCTGAGATATAAATCAAATCCTGAACATAGAATCAAATTAAAAAAAGGCAATAAAAAAAGAAAAGAAATTAAGTTGAAAGATTTAGCGAATGTGGAAAATGTTATAGCAAAATTTAAGAAGGACACATCAGACGGTCCTGTCTATGTTTGTTGTGTCTGCAATAGATTACTTTTTAAGAATCAAGTGAAAATATGCAAGGAAGAAAATTATACTAAAAAAAGTAAAGCAGTAAAAAAGGTAGCAAAGAACTGTATAACTAAAACCTATTACCATGTTTGCAATGCTAAATGTATAGAAGAATGTTCCTTTTCAGAGAACTACAAATCTTTATGGATATGTTTTACGTGTCACAGAAAACTCCTACAAGGAAGAATGCCGGCAGACGCCGTTGTTAATAATATGAACCCGGGTTCAATTCCAGCTCCATTAAGTTGTCTTAATCAACTCGAAAAACATTTGATTTCTAAGAATATAGTCTTTTTAAAACTTGTGAAAGTTTCTCCATTCAACGATAAGAAATTAATGGGAGAAACTGTTTGTGTACCTAGCAACTTAACAGAAATGACCAATATTTTACCAAGGTGTCAAAATGACGATGAATTAATAAGAATTAAATTGAAGAAAAGACTCAGCCATAAAAGTCATTACGAATACCAGAGCATAACTAAAAATCATATAAAGGATGCATTGAGCTATTTAAAACGCAACAACAAGCATTATCATGATGTAACTTTTAACAAAGAGTGGCTACACGAACAAGAAAATAATAATGAATTAATTAATGATAATTCCATTGAGCTCAACGGAACTAGGGACCCTAAAGTAATTAATGATGATAGTAGTGATAGTGATGATATGGATTTAGTAGATGAGAACATTGGCAGATACAGTTGTGATTTGCAAACATCATGCTTACAACCAGTAGATGTATCAGCCAGCATACTGAATAATCCGGATAAAATATTCTCTATTTCTCCTGCAGAAAACAATAGACCAGTTAGACTGTTGATGGATAAAGCAAATGAAGCTTGCTCTTTTCCTTTTTTATTCCCTCAAGGTAACAATACATTCGCTGAAAATCGTAATGTTCGTATTACTTTGGGTAAATATTTAAAAACTAGACTAACATCTGTAGATACACGGTTTGCTTCCTGCTCTGAATATTTATTTTACAGTCAATATATATATGAATTGCAGCAGATATTATCAAGTGTTTCAATAGCTCTCAGACAAGCCAAAATGGGAGGTAATTTTATAACAGCAGATATGTTGACACAGGATGAACCGTTACAAAATATTCTCAAGGCAGATGTTGGATACGCTTTTATGAAAAATTGTCGTGGTTCTCCTGCTTTTTGGCAAGCAACACAGAAAGATCTTTTCGCAATGATCAGACAATTGGGCACTCCAACCTTCTTTGTATCATTCAGTTGTAGTGAACTTCGTTTTGAATCATTTTTAAGCACCATATTGAAACAGCAAGGATCCAAAGTTAGTGTCGATGAACTGAATTGGACTCAAAAGCGCGAACTCTTAAGGTCAAATCCTGTCACAATCGCTAGACTTTTTGACCACAGATTTAAATTATTTGTTAGAAATGTTTTACTTTCAAAAGCTAATCCAATCGGCAAAGTTTCAGATTACTTTTTTAGATCTGAAATTCAAGCTAGAGGAGCAATCCATGTTCACGGAATTGTATATATTGCAGGCGCTCCTAAATTAGACGTTGATAGTGATGAAAGTGTGGTTGAATTCATTGATAAATATATAAGTTGTTCACTTCCCGATGAAAAAGTCGACCCCGAATTACACGAAGTTGTTTCAAATGTTCAAAAACATAGTTCTAAGCATTCAAAATCCTGTAGGAAAAATAAAAAAGTTTGTAGATTTAATTTTCCCAAACCCCCATCGAAAAACACATTTATTTGTCGCCCGTTAGAAAATCTTATTGAAACAAATGGCAACAGTACAGATCTATCTGAGAATAATGCAGATTCTGACACTAAGAACAATATGTCAAATGAGCATGCTAAAGCAATTCTTGAATCTATTTGGAAAGAACTTTCTGCTCCAGATAAACACTACCAGTCATTGTCTAATTTATATGATCACCTTAATATTACCCAGATGATGTATGAACAGGCTTGTGAAAAACTGACAAAAAAGACATATGTAGTCCTTAAACGATCACCCGGTGAAGCCTGGATAAACCAATATAATCCTCATTTGCTTAGAGCATGGAATGCAAATTTAGATATCCAATATGTTACGGATGCCTATGCCTGTGTTGTTTATATTGTAGCATATATTACTAAAGCTGAAAAAGAAATGGGAATGTTATTACGTGAAACCTACAAAGAGGCTAAGCAAAATAACCTGGATGCTAAATCTTGTATGCGACAAATTTCGTCTGCCTATTTACATTCAAGGGAAGTATCTGGCCCTGAGAGCGCATTAAGAGTACTTGGTTTACCATTAAAACAATTTTCACGAAAAGTTCAATTTATACCAACAGGAAAGAACAATGTAAGAATGACGTTACCGTTGAAAGTTTTACAAAGTAGGGCAAAGGACGGAACTTTAAATGATCAAAATATGTTTATGACAGGCATTGTTGATAGATATAAAGCTAGACCTAAATGCATTCCATTCCATGACATGTGCATTGCTACTTTTTATTCCGAATATCGGCTCATGTCTAAATCAGAAAATCCAAATGTTGATTCAGACAAAAATCCAGCGTTCGAACTACAAAATGATCTTGGTTATGTAATTAAACGTTCTAGAACCTCACCGGCTATAGTTCGTTACGCGAGATTTTCGGAAACTAAAGATCCAGAAAATTATTATCTAAGTAGCCTTCAGTTATTTTTACCATATCGCACTGATTTGCAATTGAAACCACCACCGTTTCAAACTCACGAAGAATTTTATACGTCCGGTCACATCAAATTATCGGGCAAAATCGTCCAGGTTAAGCATGTTGTGGAAGAAACCAGAAACCGTTTTCAAACTGATATAGATATTGATTCCATATCTGAAATGATTGAAAAATGTGGTGATTTTGAAGATGCATGGGCTAATATTGCACCCGAAGCTGAACAGGACAGAATTGAAACTGAAAGATTTAGGGCTGAAAATGATGAACATGACGAAGACGATACACCTCAAATTCCTGACATTTTATATGATAAAGGTCAAAGTAGTAAAGTTCGCACTGAAACTAATATTTGCACTATTTCGAAAAAGGATGCTATTCCCTTACTTAGATCCCTGAATGAAATACAGTCTCAGGTATTTTATGACGTTCGCCAGTATTGTCTAGACAAAGTTAATGGTATAAACCGCGATCCATTGAGAATCTTTGTTACTGGTTCAGCTGGTACTGGTAAATCTCACCTTATCAAATGTATTCAATACGAAGCGTCTCGAATTTTTGCGAAAACTGCGGAAAGTTTAGATGACATCACTGTTCTGTTAACCGCACCAACTGGGGTGAGTGCTTTTAATATTGGAGCGTCAACTATTCACAGCAGTTTTTCAATAAGAAAGGGTTTCTCATTTCCACCTTATCAACCATTAGGACAAGAAACTATTAATACATTAAGATGTAAATATCGCAACTTACAAATTTTAATTATAGATGAGATATCAATGGTAGATCATAAACTTTTTTGTTACATTCATGGGCGATTGGGTCAAATAAAAGGTACTAGTGATGAGTTATTTGGTAACATCTGTGTCATATGTTTTGGAGACATGTGGCAACTTAGACCAGTAAAAGGTAATAGTCTTTGTCATGAAAATGTCATAGACCTATGGCACGGAAATTTCAAACTTGTTGAACTTACTGAAATTATGAGACAAAAAGATGATTTAGCCTTTGCCCAAACATTGAATAGAATTAGACAAAGAAAAAAAAATGAACCAATGCTTGCTTCAGACGTAGAAATGTTACAGAGTAGGGTAACTGGTAAAGAGGATGATTGTCTTCACATATTTTCTACTAATCAACAAGTTGAGGATTATAATTCTAGAATGATTGATGAAAAATGCCCGAATTCTGTATCCATCAGTGCTCTAGATTATTCAAAAGATGCCAGAACTGGCAAAATGACGCTTAAAACCACATGTGTTAAAGTGACTGATACACCATTAGTTTCTTCCTTAAAAATAGGTGAAGGGTCAAAAGTTATGTTAGTGATTAATTTAAATGTTTCTACTGGTTTGATAAATGGAAGTTTTGGTCATGTAACATTCATTCAAACTGATCAGAATAATCAACCTGTCAAAATTTTTGTAAAATTTGACAATGCTAAAGTTGGAATAAATGAAGACAGTGCTCTACTTCCGGAAAATGTACCACGTGGTAGTATTGGAATTGAGAGATACGAAAGTCCTCGAGTTAACTATAAGGGCGATGTTAGACGTCAGTTTCCATTACGTCTCGCCTATGCAGTCACTATTCACAAAGTACAAGGTCTTAGTCTCGATAGAGGCGTAATATCTCTTCATAAAATATTTCAAGCTGGTCAAGCCTATGTTGCGTTAAGCAGAGTGAAAACATTACAGGGTCTTACAATACAAGATTTTACAGAAAAAAACATATATTGTGATGAAAAAATTGAATCGGCATTACGAGCAATGGATACTTTTTTACAACCGGAAAACAGGACCATGTCAACTGATACTACTATAATTTTACACAATGTTCAGGGTTTATCTATACATATACAAGATCTACAGAAACACAGGAAAATACAAGGAGGTGATATCATTTGTTTAACAGAAACATGGCTAGATAATTCAATACGTCCATCAAAACTAAAGTTAAATGGTTTCCGTCTTTACCACCAACCTCGAAGCAGCAGCTATGATAACACTAAAGATTTCAAATTTTTAAAAGAAAAGGGGCATGGAGGAGTAGGAATATATTATAAAGATGAAACAAATGTCAATATCTTAAATTTGGGAGTTTTAAATATAGAACACATTGCTTTGAATATTCTAGATAAGAATATTAACGTAATTGTTATCTATAGACCACCTGTATATCGATTAGAATTATTTCTCCCAATGTTAGAAAGATTACTAGTTGAATTACAAGAATCTGGTTCAGAGTATGTTATTATGGGAGATTTCAATCAAAATATCTTGGAGGGTCATTTGTCCATACTAAATTGTTTTCAAAAATTTGGTTTTCAACAACTTGTTCAGCATTACACTACTGAAGGTGGGACACTTATAGATCATGTTTATATCAGTAAAGGAATTCCGTCACATAATGTTCACATTTCACACATACCTGTATATTATAGCTACCATGAAGCTATAAAAATAACCATACGATAAGTTATATTGATATAATATTGAATCTACCTTTTTTTACTTAAAATGAGGGAGTGAACACCAGATTTTAGGGGTTTGAAGTTCAAAAAGTCTTACAGCTATCAAGCAAAGCATCGCGGGCCACGCTCAGTGCTGTTCACAGCTCTAGTTTTTATTTGTTATCCTCTAGAAATAATACATTTACCTTTCAGAAATTAAAATAGCTATACAATTGATGTGTTTAGAGGAAGATAATGTCTATTTGCGTGGCAAATCTTTCGATTTGTCACGCTTTGTTTTCGTTATGATTATTTTTTCTTTTTTTTTTTTTTTTTTTTTTTTTTTTTTTTTTTTTTTTTTTGGGAAACTTTCTAGAGAAAATCGAAAATGGTGTAGCAAAATTGTATCCACCAAACATTATTAAATGACCTGGTATCAAAAATGAATATCTAAAACTCAGTTTTTGCTAAACTGGAAAAGGGCTATTGCATAATATGCAATTATTTTGCACCTAGTCTGTAAGGTTTATTTATGAACCGATTTGGCTGAAATTTTCTCTAATATATTCATTGTAATAAGAAGTATCAAGTGCGATTACAAAAATTTAAATTTTTAAATATTTTTGTAAAAAAAAATTGAAACCAAAATTGTCAAAAAAGCTCAAAATTTCTAACTCAGCCGCTAATTATCCGATGGACCTGAAATTCATAGGACGTATACAGAATGTCCATAGAAATAAAATTAATCAATCAAAATTTTTCTATCACTTCCGGTTTTGACGTGAGAACGTCCTGTTTTTCAAAATCACGCCTAGCAACCCCACTTCCGGTATAAATTTCAGATATTGACAAAAACTATATATATTGTCTGTCAGTCATAATTAGAATGCACTTAGCATAAAAAATCCAAACCGGAAGTGATGCATAAACTGCCGGCACAGACTGACACATTTCAGCAAAAAATTAATAAGTCCTCTATTTGTTATCCGATTTTTATGATTTTGGTGTCTATCAAAACCTTGTAACCTTGTCTACAGTTTGTTGGAACAGAATTTTGAATTTCGAATTTGAAATTTTTTTATGTTCGTTTGAATTTTTTGAAAATTCAGAAGGCCATATTATGTGACCTTGACCTTTGATGACCTTGAAAATTTCAATGAAGGATGTCCTTGACCTAAGCTATCCATAGGTATGCTGATATTAATTGAAAAATATTAACTTCTGGTTTTATGGACATTTAAAAATTGACATTTTTGTCAACTTTGGACATCTATATCACATTCTCTAATCAACGCAGAGAATTAAATTTTCCAATTTTGTAATGCCGATTTGATTATCTTTTAAATGATATATGACAATAACCCATTAAAATATGTTTTCAAAATATTGCGTTTTTTTCTTCTGAGGGTTCTAACTTACAATGCAATTATCTAATAGCAATATGGTGTGTATATTCAGTATGTACAAAATTTTCTCTTTTCAACGATATATGACATGAGTAGTTTAATACAAAATCCATTAAAGTGAAAATAGGCATAGAATACCCCTAATCTGAGAAAAAATAGAAATAGAGAGGATTAAAATGATTGACAAGGGTTATAGCAGGTTATATAATATAGTAATAAAACTATTGACATGAACTTTTCACATGGAGGTGTGAAGTATTTTAGGTCATAAACAGATTAATCTGATTATGTAATCTTTTAACACTCTAAAAAATAAAAAAAATTTATTCATTTTTTTTGCAAAATTTTCACTTATATTAATTTTACATACAATCATTTAGAGCAGTGAATTTTTGATACATTAACCTGTTCGAATTTTTTCTCTACCATTGAAAGAACTCTTTCTGCAAGATACACACTAATTTTCTTTTTGTCGTCTGCTAAGGTTCTAAAGGTTATAGGTTATATATGACAAATTAGTCAAACCACATAATCTTTTAACTCTAGGGCTGGACTCTAGCAGACAGCAATTTAGCTGTTTACGCGTCTGAGCGGGTGCAAGACATTTGCGCACAAAATGACTAATTGGGTCGACATTTGCGCACAAATTACCTGAGAATTTGGGTCGACATTTGCGCACATTTTTTCAAAAGAAACTAATTAATCTATGTTACGATTGCGCACAACAACTATACACCCAGATCGGTGTTTCGTGATCACATTAAATAACGGAAGACAAGCGTACTACAAATGGATGTGAGAGTTTCCATAAACAATTAAGTACAATGTTCTACCAAAGTCACCCTAATATTTTTGATTTCATGGAAAAACTTAAGTGCATCCAAACAAACAGCTATCTAAAGATGAGAGCATCGCACAGCGTTCTTATTGAAAAACCGAACAAAGAAAAGCTCCGTTCTATGAAGGGTTTCCAAGAGGAATACAAGCGTGGTGAAATGGTCAGATCCGAGTATTTGCGAAAAATGGCAAACAAGAATTTACCCTCCGCTTTTTGAAGTGTGTAATGCTAGTCGAAAAAAATCAGAAGCAATATTCGAATACAGTTCGAATTGATATCCTTGTACTGTGTACCCACACGTTGTCACGTTATCCGCTTTTTAAATGTAGTAGAATATTTTGATATTAAATTATTAAATTTTCAACTGTTGTGTTTAATATCTAATCTAGATGTGCGCAAATGTAGACTATAATTTGTGCGCAAATGTCGAGCTTTTTTGTGCGCAGATGTATACTGTGCGCAAATGAAACTTTTGATTTTGTGCGCAAACGTGTTTCTCCCGTCTGAGCTAATCCGTTGCAATAAAAAGTAAGTGCTCAAACTGTTTTTTATCGTCTACTAAGATTATTATAGGTCAAAGATAAATTAATCTCATTACACATTGTTTTAACTTTATAAAAATTAACATGTTTTTCGAGTGTTTGCTATATTTGATATAATATCAGATTTTTTCTTATTTTGAGGGTGATTCTTACCCACGGCACTTAATTGACTTACATACATCAATTCTACTGGCTACTGACTGCTCCAATACATTGGAACAAAAGACAGTATTTCAACTCAGCATTAAAGGAAAATATTGACATTTACACAGTTCGAATGTTGGGGAAGGGGGTATATCCCCTATACAAAATGGCCCCTAGTCAAAATGGCCCCTATTTTGGTCAAAAAATGGACCGGTCACCATGGCCCCTAATTTGGTCAAAATGGACTCTATTTATTATTGATTTCAACCAATTCTTTGGTCAAAATGACCTTTTTTGTGACATTATGTTTAAACTATGTAATGTAAATTGAACTATATTTTTATTATAATCATTATTATTTGAATTGATAATTGAAATGTATGCTCTCTTCTTGTGACCTTGACCAGTGCTTTTATAGGAGAGTATCTTATGTAACAACCAAAACCCATTTTGTTTTTGTCGTCTGCTAAGCTTATTATATGTCATAAACAAATTAGTCAGATTACATAATCTGCTGTAGTGCTGGACTATCTAGCAGACAGCAATACATTAAGTAACTGGCAACGCGTCTTCGCTAATTCGTTGCAATAAAAAGTAGGTGTTTAATCTTGCCAGAGTCAATTGGGGCCATATCCAAATTGGCCCCTAGTCAAAATGGCCAGTCACCATGGCCCCTCTTTTGGTCAAAATGGCCTCTAAATTTCCTCTTTTATTTCAACCAATTCAAAAGTCAAAATGGTCCCTGATTTTTTTTTATAAATTGTAGCTTATATTATGATAATCAAAGGAATAATTGGAAGCTATTTTAGCCTAAAAAAGGTCACTAATTTTGACTGGAAATTGTACTCTGTAACAACAAATTTTGAAGACATAAATTGTGTTCCTATTTATATTTTCATCAAAGCAAAGACATTCTAAGACTTACAATATTAATTTGAAGTTCCGGTTCCAGTTCTCAAAAAGATTATACAAAAAAATATATTATGTAGCGCTTGAGGTTTTGTTAATTTTATCATAAATAAAAATATTATTCTGAGACCATTTTGACTTTTTGGAAGGACCATTTTGACCAGTTATCAAGGACCATTTTGACCAAACGTGGGGCCGTTTTGGATAGGGGCCCAATTGACTATAACCCGTTTTTATCGTCTGCTAAGCTTATTATAGGTCAAAGATGAATTGCAAACTACGAACAATAGTTATGGTTTTAAGAGTTATGCGGATAAATCTACAATCAGGCCTTCTCTCGAAAACACTTTACATGGCATCAGATTTGTTCTTACTTAGAGAGGAATTCTTACCCACGGCGCCAAGACAGTGTTTTAACTCAGCGTTGGAGGAAACTATTGATGTTTACACAGTTTGAATTCACCATGGCCCCTATTTTGGTCAAAATGGACTGGTCACCATGGCCCCTATTTTGGTCAAAATGGACTCTGTATTTATTCTTTGATTTCAACCAATTCTTTGGTCAAAATGGTCCCTGATTTTTTTAATAAATTGTAGCTTATATGATCATAATCAAAGGAATAATTGGAAGCTATTTTAACCCTAAAAAAGGTCACTAATTTTGACTGAAAATTGTACTCTGTAACAACAAATTTTGAAGACATAAATTGTGTTCATATTTATATTTTCATCAAAGCAAAGACATTCTAAGACTTAAAATATTAATTTGAAGTTCCAGTTCCAGTTCTCAAAAAGATTATACAAAAAATACATTATGTATTATGTAATAAAAATATTATTTTGAAACCATTTTGACTTTTTGGAAAGACCATTTTAACCTTTTTTGAGGACCATTTTGACCATTTATCAGGGACCATTTTGACCAAACGAGGGGCCATCAGCGTCTGCGCTAATCCGTTGCAATAAAAAGTAAAGGTTTCATCTTGCCAAAGTCAAAATGGCCATAAAGTTAAATTTGGTCAAAATGGCCAGTAGCCATGGACCCAATATTGGTCAAAATGGCCTCTGAATTTCCTCTTTGATTTCAACCAATTCATTGGTTAAAATAGCCAAAAAAATAAAAGTCCAAGACATTCTAAGACTTACAATATAATTTGAAGTTCCAGTTCTCAAAAAGATTATACAAATAATATATTATGTAGCACTTTATGTTTTGTTAATTTGTAACATCATAAATAAAAATATTATTTTGAGACCATTTTAACTTTTTGGAAGGACCATTTTGACCATTTATCAGGGACCATTTTGGATACCAGACTTTAGGGGTTTGAAGTTCAAAAAGTCTTACAGCTATCAGGCAAAGTATCACGGGCCACAGCTCTAGTTTATTATTATTTTAGGTACTGGTAATGTCTATTTTATTATTATTTTAGGTACTGGTAATGTCTATTATATTATTGCGTGGCAAATCTTTCGATTTGTCACGCTTTGTTTTCGTTATGATTATTTTTTTTTTTTTTTTTTTTTTTTTTTTTTTTTTTTTTTGGGAAACTTTCTAGAGAAAATCGAAAATGGTGTAGCATAATTATATCCACCAAAGATTATTAAATGACCTGGTATCAAAAATGAATATCTAAAACTCAATGTTTGCTATACCAGAAGTTGGCTATTGCATAATATGCAATTATTTTGCACCTAGTCTGTAGGGTTTATTTATTATCCGATTTGGCTGAAATTTTCTTTAATATATTCATTGCAATAAGAAGTATCAAGTGCGGTTACAAAAATTTCAATTTTTAAATATTTTTGTAAAAAAAAAATTGAAACCAAAATTGTCAAAAAAGCTCAAAATTTCTAACTCGGCCACTAATTATCCGATTGACCTGAAATTCACAGGACATGTACAGAATGTCCATAGAAATAAAATTAATCAATCAAAATTTTTCTATCACTTCCGGTTTTGACGTGAGAACTTCCGGTTTTTCAAAATCACGCTTAGCAGCCTCACTTCCGGTATAAATTTCAGATATTGACAAAAACTATATATTTTATCTGTCAGTCATAATTAGAATGCACTTAGCATAAAAAATCCAAACCGGAAGTGATGCTTAAGCTGCCGTCACAGACTGACACATTTCAGCAAAAAATTAATAAGTCCTCTATTTATTATCCGATTTTTATGATTTTGGTGTCTATCGAAACCTTGTAACCTTGTCTACAGTTTGTTGGAACAGAATTTTGAATTTCGAATTTGAAATTTTTTTATGTTCGTTTGAATTTTTTGAAAATTCAAAAGGCCATATTATGTGACCTTGACCTTTGATGACCTTGAAAATTCCAATGAAGGATGTCCTTGACCTCAGCTATCCATAGGTATGCTGATATTAATTAAAAAATATTAACTTCTGGTTTTATGAACATTTGAAATTTGACATTTTTGTCAACTTTGGACATCTATATCGCATTCTCTAATCAAAGCAGAGAATTAAATTTTTCAATTTTGTAATGCCGATTTGATTATCTTTTAAACGATATATGACAATAACCCATTAAAATATGTTTTCAAAATATTGCGTTTTTTTCGACTGAGTGTTATAACTTACAATGCAATTATCTAATAGCAATATGGTGTGTATAGTCAGTATGTACTAAATTTTCTCTTTTCAACGACATATGACATGAGCAGTTTAATACAAAATCCATTAAAGTGAAAATAGGCATAGAGTACCCCTTTTCTGAGAAAATATTAATAAGGAGTAGAGAGGATTAAAATGATTGACAGGGTTATAGCAGGTTATATAATATGGTAATAAAACTACCCACATGAACTTTTCACATGGAGGTGTGAAGTATTTTAGGTCATAAACAGATTAATCTGATTATGTAATCTTTTAACACTCTAAAAAGTATCAAAAATTTATTCATTTTTTTTGCAAAATTTTCACTTATATTAATTTTACATACAATCATTTAGAGCAGTGAATTTTTGATACATTAACCTGTTCGAATTTTTTCTCTACCATTGACAGAACTCTTTCTACAAGATACACACCAATTTTCTTTTTGTCGTCTGCTAAGGTTATTAAAGGTTATAAACAAATAAGTCAGACTACATAATCTTTTAACTCTAGGGCTGGACTCTAGCAGACACCAATTTAGCTGTTTACGCGTCTGCGCTAATCCGTTGCAATAAAAAGTAAGTGCTCAAACTGTTTTTTATCGTCTGCTAAAAATTAACATGTTTTTTCGAGTGTTTGCTATATTTGATATAATAGCAGATTTTTTCTTATTTTGAGGGTGATTCTTACCCACGGCACTTAATTGACTTACATACATCAATTCTACTGGCTACTGACTGCTCCAATACATTGAAACGAAAGACAGTATTTCAACTCAGCATTAAAGGAAAATATTGACATTTACACAGTTCGAATGTTGGGGAAAGGGGTATATCCCCTATACAAAATGGCCCCTAGTCAAAATGGCCATAAAAGTTAAATTTGGTCAAAATGGCCAGTCACCATGGCCCCTATTTTGGTCAAAATGGACCGGTCACCATGGCCCCTATTTTGGTCAAAATGGACTCTGAATTTACATCTCTATCACATTTTCTAATCAACGCAGATAATTAAATTTTTCAATTTTGTAATGGCGATTTGATTAGATTTTAAACGATATATGACAATAAACAAAATATATCAAAATATGTTTTCAAAATATTGCGTTTTTTTCGACTGAGGGTTTGCGTTCGCAACGCGTCTGCACTAATCCGTTACAATAAAAAGTCAATTGGGCCCCTATCCAAATTGGCCCTTAGTCAATGGTTTGGTCAAAATGGCCAGTCACCATGGCCCCAATTTTGGTCAGAATGGCCTTTGAATTTCTCCTTTGATTTCAACCATTTTGACCTTTTTTGAGGACCATTTTGACCATTTATCAGGAACCATTTTGACCAAACAAGGGGCCATTTTGGATAGGGGCCCAATTGACTTTAACCTGTTTTTTTAGCTCATTATTTGTTCGTAATTGTTGAATGTATTTGTAATGTATCGTCTATGCAGTCACTATTCGCAAAGTAGTCGTTATTAGCCTGCTCTTATTTTCGATTTCCAACTGTCGAGGGATCTTTAACGTGCACAGCCAATAGCACACGGGGCCTCGGTTTATTGCCCCATCCAAGCGACTAGACGCTTTTCCATGTCAGCCCCTCCGACCTGCATCACTGACAGGGGGAAACCAAGTTGAAAAATCCGAAGGTGTCATCTCGACCCATGCCGGGATTGAACCCTAGACCTTCAGGTTAGCGAGCAAGCGTCTAACTCGCTGAGCCACCACGGCTCCCTAATTATAAAGAAGAAAAAAAATGTCTTAAATTTGGGAGTTTTAAAAATAGAACACATTACTTTGAATATTTAAGAATATTAACGTAATTGTTATCTATAGACCACCTGTTTATCGATTAGAATTATTTCTCCCAATGTTACAAAGATCACTAGTTGAATTACAAGAATCTGGTGTATGTTATTATGGGAGATTTCAATCAAAATATCATTTGTTTATACTTAATTGTTTTCAAAAATTTGGTTTTCAACAACTTGTTCAGCATTATCATATTTAAAGGAAAGGAATTCCGTCACATAATGTTCACATTTCACACAAACCTGTATATTATAGCTACCATGAAGCTATAAAAATAACCATACTATAAGTTATATTGATATAATATTGAATCTATAACCCTTTCACAAAACTTTTTACTAAAAATTGAGGGAGTGAATACCAGACTTTAGGGGTTTGAAGTTCAAAAAGTCTTACAGCTATCAGGCAAAGTATCACGGGCCACGCTCAGTGCTGTTCACAGCTCTAGTTATTTTAGGTACTGGTAATGTCTATTTTATTATTATTTTAGGTACTGGTAATGTCTATTATATTATTATTTTAGGTACTGGTAATGTCTATTTTATTATTATTTTAGGTACTGGTAATGTCTATTTTATTATTATTTTAGGTACTGGTAATGTCTATTTTATTATTATTTTAGGTACTGGTAATGTCTATTTTATTATTATTTTAGGTACTGGTAATGTCTATTTTATTATTATTTTAGGTACTGGTAATGTCTATTATATTATTATTTTAGGTACTGGTAATGTCTATTTTATTATTATTTTAGGTACTGGTAATATCTATTATATTATTATTTTAGGTACTGGTAATATCTATTATATTATTATTTTAGGTACTGGTAATGTCTATTATATTATTATTTTAGGTACTGGTAATGTCTATTATATTATTATTTTAGGTACTGGTAATGTCTTTTATATTATTATTTTTAGGTACTGGTAATATCTATTATATTATTATTTTAGGTACTGGTAATGTCTATTATTTTAGGTACTGGTAATGTCTATTATATTATTATTTTAGGTACTGGTAATGTCTATTATATTATTATTTTAGGTACTGGTAATGTCTATTATATTATTATTTTAGGTACTGGTAATGTCTATTATATTTTTATTTTAGGTACTGGTAATGTCTATTATATTATTATTTTTAGGTACTGGTAATGTCTATTATATTATTATTTTAGGTACTGGTAATGTCTATTATATTATTATTTTAGGTACTGGTAATGTCTATTATATTATTATTTTATGTACTGGTAATGTCTATTATTTTATTATTTGAGGTACTGGTAATGTCTATTATATTATTATTTTAGGTACGGTACTGGTAATGTCTATTATATTATTATTTTAGGTACTGGTAATGTCTATTATATTATTATTTTAGGTACTGGTAATGTCTATTATATTATTATTTTTAGGTACTGGTAATGTCTATTATATTATTATTTTAGGTACTGGTAATGTCTATTATATTATTATTTTAGGTACTGGTAATGTCTATTATATTATTATTTTATGTACTGGTAATGTCTATTATTTTATTATTTGAGGTACTGGTAATGTCTATTATATTATTATTTTAGGTTAGTAATGTCTATTATATTATTATTTTAGGTACTGGTAATGTCTATTATATTTTTATTTTAGGTACTGGTAATATCTATTATATTATTATTTTAGGTACTGGTAATGTCTATTATATTATTATTTTAGGTACTGGTAATGTCTATTTTATTATTATTTGAGGTACTGGTAATGTCTATTATATTATTATTTTAGGTACTGGTAATATCTATTATATTATTATTTTAGGTACTGGTAATGTCTATTATATTATTATTTTAGGTACTGGTAATGTCTATTATATTATTATTTTAGGTACTGGTAATGTCTTTTATATTATTATTTTTAGGTACTGGTAATATCTATTATATTATTATTTTAGGTACTGGTAATGTCTATTATTTTAGGTACTGGTAATGTCTATTATATTATTATTTTAGGTACTGGTAATGTCTATTATATTATTATTTTAGGTACTGGTAATGTCTATTATATTATTATTTTAGGTACTGGTAATGTCTATTATATTATTATTTTAGGTACTGGTAATGTCTATTATATTATTATTTTTAGGTACTGGTAATGTCTATTATATTATTATTTTAGGTACTGGTAATGTCTATTATATTATTATTTTAGGTACTGGTAATGTCTATTATATTATTATTTTATGTACTGGTAATGTCTATTATTTTATTATTTGAGGTACTGGTAATGTCTATTATATTATTATTTTAGGTACGGTACTGGTAATGTCTATTATATTATTATTTTAGGTACTGGTAATGTCTATTATATTATTATTTTAGGTACTGGTAATGTCTATTATATTATTATTTTAGGTACTGGTAATGTCTATTATATTATTATTTTTAGGTACTGGTAATGTCTATTATATTATTATTTTAGGTACTGGTAATGTCTATTATATTATTATTTTAGGTACTGGTAATGTCTATTATATTATTATTTTATGTACTGGTAATGTCTATTTGCAGTGCGTTCGATTTCGAACGCACTGCTTTGTTTTCATAATGATTTTTTTTTTTTTTTTCGAATTCTTCCCATCTCGCCCAGCCAAAACTACGCATGCTAAGTACTCACTGATGTGACATCCTATTCACAAATGGTGGCCACCGTTACATGAATATAAATTGATCCATTTTAGTCTCACCGGAAATGACGTACGACGCAAAAACTTATTTTAGTGTTTTTGAATTTACGTCATTAAATTTTGTCCGATTTTGATCGGATTTTTTGCGTTAATATCTATAATCTAACAGCTACAAGATGACTTCTTACTAAAATTCAAAAATTTTACTTTTGACACTGACTTTTTTCATTTGAAATTTTTTGAATTTTTTAACTTATACAATTTTATTTTGTTCGATTTGAAAATTTACATGCAGATAGACATTTTAATTCTAAATACAACCCTGTCATTAAAATTTCGATATCACTTCCGGTTTTGACGTCATTCGCTCTCAAATTTCAAATTTCCACTTCCGGAATTTTGAAGATATTCGAAAAATTCTTTTTGCAGTATGTTTATTATGTAGTCACAAAAGTATACAAATGATAAAATTTGACCCGGATGTAACAGATCAGTCGCCGCCTTGAAATGGTATATTTTCATAAAACGCAAAATGGGGCCTCAGGGTGTGATGGAATTTGTATAATTTTGATGTCTATACAATCTACAGTCGATTGTTACCAAAACATGGGAAGCCAATTTTTGAATTTCAATTCTGAATTTTTCTAATTTCCGGTTAAAATAAATCAGTAATTGTCAAAACTTTCAAGGCCCATATTTCGTGACCTTGACCTTTTGTGACTTAGTAACCTGTACAAAAGTTATTACCCTTGATGTGATGTATCCAATGACATATTTTTTTCAGTTGCCCAATGGTTACTTCCGGTTTAAAAGCCGTTTGAAAATTGCAATTTTTAACTTTAAACAGCCCTAACACGTGACCTAATTTACATATGTCTTATTTTCTTTCACCTTCTTACTATGCTATGTCTGCTCTTTCCAATGATATACAACACAATACATTTGAATCAAAATTCCGCCTTTTAAAGTTTGAAAAATTTGTGCCTTTTTCCATTGAAACTGTGCGTGTTTTTTTCAAATTTTATTTCGATCGTTCTGAAAACTTACAGATAGATAGACAATTTGGTGGCGAACAAGAATATGTTTTCAAAATTTCGATGTCACTTCCGGTTTTGACGTCATCGGCTCTCAAAGTTCAAATTTCAACTTCCGGAAGTTTGAAGATATTTGAAAAATACTTTTTGCAGTATGTTTGTTATGTGGACACAAAAGTATACAAATGATAAAATTTGAACCGAATGTAACAGATCAGTCGCCATCTCGAAATGGTATATTTTTATAAAACGTAAAATGGGGCCTCAGGGTGCTATGGAATTTGCATAATTTAGATGTCTATGCAATCTACAGTCGATTGCTACCAAACCAGGGGAAGCCGATTTTTTAATTTCATTTCTGAATTGTTCTTATTTCCGGTTAAAATGAATCATTAATTGTCTAAACTTTCAAGGACTATATTTCTTGACCTTGACCGTTCCTGACTTATTGACCTGTACAAAAATTATTGCCCTTGATGAGATGTAGCCAATAATATAATTTTTTCAGATGCCCAACGTTTACTTCCGGTTTCAAAGCCGTTTGAAAATTGCAATTTTTAACTTTAAACAGATCTATCGCGTGACATAATTCGTCCAAACACATGCTATTGTCATAACAGTTGATGGGAGAGAATTAACAAATCGTAAATATTTTAATTATTCAGACCATAAAAAGTTGCCATTCATCTAAATAAGGAAATCTCAATTTAACTTTTCTAATGATCATTTTTCATAATCATTTGGTTAAAGCCGTATGATTGATGAAAGAAATTCAGGATGACGCACTGCTCAGCGCCGTTTTGGTACGGCTCTAGTATTTTATTATTTGAGGTACTGGTAATGTCTATTATATTATTATTTTAGGTTAGTAATGTCTATTATATTATTATTTTAGGTACTGGTAATGTCTATTATATTTTTATTTTAGGTACTGGTAATATCTATTATATTATTATTTTAGGTACTGGTAATGTCTATTATATTATTATTTTAGGTACTGGTAATGTCTATTTTATTATTATTTGAGGTACTGGTAATGTCTATTATATTATTATTTTAGGTACTGGTAATATCTATTATATTATTATTTTAGGTACTGGTAATGTCTATTATATTATTATTTGAGGTACTGGTAATGTCTATTATATTATTATTTTAGGTTAGTAATGTCTATTATATTATTATTTTAGGTACTGGTAATGTCTATTATATTATTATTTTAGGTACTGGTAATATCTATTATATTATTATTTTAGGTACTGGTAATGTCTATTATATTATTATTTTAGGTACTGGTAATATCTATTATATTATTATTTTAGGTACTGGTAATATCTATTATATTATTATTTTAGGTACTGGTAATGTCTTTTATATTATTATTTTAGGTACTGGTAATGTCTATTATATTATTATTTTAGGTACTGGTAATGTCTATTATATTATTATTTTTAGGTACTGGTAATGTCTATTGTATTATTATTTTTAGGTACTGGTAATGTCTATTATATTATTATTTTAGGTACTGGTAATGTCTATTATATTATTATTTTTAGGTACTGGTAATGTCTATTATATTATTATTTTTAGGTACTGGTAATGTCTATTATATTATTATTTTTAGGTACTGGTAATGTCTATTATATTATTATTTTTAGGTACTGGTAATGTCTATTATATTATTATTTTAGGTACTGGTAATGTCTATTATATTATTATTTTTAGGTACTGGTAATGTCTATTATATTATTATTTTTAGGTACTGGTAATGTCTATTATATTATTATTTTTAGGTACTGGTAATGTCTATTATATTATTATTTTAGGTACTGGTAATGTCTATTATATTATTATTTTTAGGTACTGGTAATGTCTATTATATTATTATTTTTAGGTACTGGTAATGTATTAAAAGTACAACATTTATTACATCTTTGTTCAGAACATGATGATGCTAAAGATCAGGTAAGTGTGGTATATAACTATTATATCATAGGATATACCTTTCGGTGATATAAGTATCTGTTATAAAGTAAAAGGGATTGTAATGAGGTTTTTGAAACTCTTTATGTGATCATGCCTGTAACTAAGCATTCTATAATGTCACTATCTCAAAAGCTACTGATAATTTCAAAGGTCTTTTTGATAGGGACATGGAATTGATGGAGCCACAGATGTCTGATTAAAAATTGGAATGGTGCAGATTGAAAAACACAGGTTAAACGAAATAAACCGCATTTAAAAGCCGTGGGTAGACGGTGAAAGTTGCTAGTGTAGACATAGCTATAATAATAATAACTAAGTTTTGTCTATTCCATATTTTACTACTAGAATATTAGGTTTTAAGTTACAAGTTTGATTATTTTAGGAATCTGAAAAGAAAGATGATAAGAAACAGAAGAAAGATGATAAGAAAGAAAAAGAGCCAGCTGGTCCTGATCTAACAATACAGCAAGGTATAGTGTTTGAAATTGTACATTTCACCCCATATTATGAAATAAAACTTTAGTATGGCCGGAGATTTGGTATTTTGCGCAAAATGTAGGACAATTATTCGTTCTTTTTTACCAATTTTTTTTCTCGTAAATTCTGAAATATAATAATTGACTTATTTATTTTTAACTAGGTGCTAGTGTATTGGGTATAGCTTTAATAGCAATGGGAGAAGATATTGGTAGTGAAATGGCATTTAGAGCTTTTGGACATCTGGTAAGCATCCACATGATAATTTATGTTGTTTTTTCAAAATGATATGGTTCATGATTTACTTCAAATCTTTGTATTTGTATTGAATTTATCATACTAAAAGTTTTTTCACTGCTTTTAGAATGAACTAATCAGAAAAGCTTCGAATTGACTATATATTTGTTTTTCATCGGAATGGGCCTGTTGATATGAACTATTATATAAAAGTGTTCAATAATATCGATAATAAATCATAAGATTAACTTGACTTGATATTAAATGAATGTATTTCTCACGTTTCTCTTTTTATGTTAATTAATGTAGGAAATATTAGAAATTAAATTTATTTATTATTATTTATAGTTACGTTATGGTGAAGTTGGTATGAGAAGAGCAGTACCTCTAGCTCTAGCATTAATCTCTGTCTCTAATCCTAAATTACAAATATTAGATACATTGAGTAAATTCTCCCATGATTCTGATCCTGAGGTATCACATAATGCTATATTAAGTATGGGAATAGTTGGTGCTGGTAAGTATTTCATATTAAACTATTTAGATATGCTATCTGTTATAATGAACGTGAAATTCCAATTCTTAAACTTTTTTCCAAATAAGCTCATAGATATCATAACAGTATCCATAACATAACACACGCACGAAGAAACTGTAAACCAAATCTCGAAATACATGTAAACCCATTTAAAAAAAATTGTTAGCAGCTAATGAACTTTTCATGTGAGTTTGTCAATACATTTCATTATGAAAAGTGATATCAGGTGTCTAGAAGAGTAAGCATACCCTGCATGGCACACCATCCACCACTTATAATCCAATCATTTTAAAAACTAGCTAATTGAGACTTTAATGGTGGTTCTCCTTTAAGGAATATACAAAAAAACATAAGCAATGAGTACACTGTTTCAGGGTTATCAACGTCACAAACCTTGTTGCATGGTGGCAGTATGTGTCCCTAACTGTTTTGAGTTGACCAGACACATTTATCACATCACTTGCCAAATTGATCCTCTGCATGCATTCTAAGATATTTTTGAGCATTTTTTTCAGTGAACAACCCAAAAAACAAACTTTTGCTTACAGTTCCTAAATCATTTTCAGGAACAAACAATGCTAGATTAGCAGCTCTACTAAGACAATTGGCACTGTATCATGCTAAAGATGCCAACAATTTGTTTATGGTTAGACTAGCTCAGGGTTTATGTCATCTTGGTAAAGGTACTCTAACGCTGTCACCCTACCATAGTGATCGATCATTATTAAGTCCAGTGGCTGTAGCCGGTTTGATGGCTGTTTTAGTTTCCTGTTTAGATGTCAAAAATAGTAAGTATTATTCTGATCTCACTCTCACAACACTAAGGTCAAAGTTGAGACTATCTTCTTGACAACATGAGGACCCTTTACGAGAGTGCTCAGCTATTAACGCTCAAGCGCATCCCATAAAAAATCAAAACATCAATATTCTTTTACAATATCATCACATATGTCACTGACAGTGATCTGCCTGGATATCAATAGTAGCTTCCAGTAGATCACTGTCGGTGACGTCATAAAGTGGAATTGCAAGAACCACAGACATCAGAATGGAAATTGGAATGGCTGCAAATTGATGCTATCAGTGTCCCCGATACAAATACAAAGTTTAGATAAACACTTTACAATACCTTTAAATGGATTGAAACTATCTGTGCATCGATTTCAAAGATCAACTAGATATTTGAATAGAAATGTCCATATATAATAGATATTTCAAACATAACATTAATGTCTTTTTTGAACATAATGAAATTGTTTATCTTTCAGTCATTCTTGGTAAATCTCATTATGTTCTATACCACTTGGTATCTGCCATGCAGCCACGTATGTTGGTAACATTTGATGAAGAGTTACGTCCCATGCCTGTATCAGTACGTGTTGGTCAAGCTGTAGATGTGGTAGGACAGGCCGGTAAACCTAAAACTATCACTGGATTTCAGACCCATACCACACCGGTATTACTGGCTCATGGTGAACGTGCTGAACTTGCTACTGAAGAATGTATCCTTTTATATTTTGGTAACAATTATTATCTTGATCCAATTGCCCATAATATGCAATCAGTATTTCTGACTTGTTAGTTGACGTAATAAAATACTAACAGATTGACTAAAATAAGAAATTGGGACAGCTTCTGATTCTTGATGACCAGCATCTTTCCACAATAAGTTTTCTTACAGTTTGATCTTACTGCTCCAAACTTGGAAATGTTGTTCATGTTCGAATACAAGATAGCTAGTAGACAATGGTTTCTTGCAATCAATCTTCATCATTATATTTATTTTTAATCTCATTATGTCCATATAGATCAGGCCTTCTCAATTAATTTTTGTAAAGGGCCAAATGCATTTTATGAAAAAATTAAAGGGCCCGCGAGCCGCTATTATAGAAGGTCTGATATAGATGAACAATCCACTATGTATTAAAATATATATTTTCTAGAAAATAGCCCCTCAATGTCAATCAATGCAAAACTGTAGTTCTGTAGATCTGCAATGAAATACCAGTAGGCCTATATATACAGTGAAAACTGCTCATGCGACCACCTTTATTAAGCGCCCGCTGCTATATGCGACCACAACAAAGTCCCCCCTACGATTTTTCAACTTGATTGTCGACTGCTAAGCGACCACCTTCATTACGCGACCAGCAACCACTGATATACACTCCCGTGAGATCATAAACACTCAATTAAGCGACCATGACACTTCTCACTTAGTCGAGATTAAACGAGATTATAGATAATCAGCAATTTTACTAATCTTCAATCAATAAATTCAACCTAACCTTGTACCTTAACCTAACTATAGATATCTGTTTAACACCGATAATGGAAGGTTTTGTTATATTGAAGAAGAATCCAGACTATGAAGAAGTAACAAGTTAAATTAACGAGCTTAGAGTCACTAGAGGAAGTTTATCATCGTGTTTTCTAGCTATGTCATCATTCTCAACCTATTATTATTATTATTATAAATCAGAGTTGTCATTTGTATAAATTAATGATGATTAAATCATCTCAATGTTCAATGTACGTTTTTTTTATTGAGCTTCAATCAGGGAAAAGAGAAGTATTTTCTTTCTCTTCCATTCCTGATAAAAGACTTAACTTTTTACTCCCACATTGTAATGGGATAGTATATTGTCATCACCTTGCCCGTCTGTACACAATTGGCTTGTGAACACAATAGAGACTACAGTTTTCATCTGATTTGAACGAAATTTGGTGTGATCATTAGTATTCATGAGATCTTGAACAAGTTTGAATTTGACAATTTTCTGCTGAATGGGTTTTGAGTTGTCATCTTCATGTTCAATGTTGTTTTTACTATGGTTCAGCAGTGGAAAGGAACGTTAGCCCTAAATCAGAAAAATGTCTTTACTTTACTATGTACATATTTTTATATTGAACTAAGTGGAATTAAATTGGTGAATTGTGCTCATGCTGGATTAATGGAATCAACCAAGAGTTCAATAGAACAAAGTTTTTACTCAGAAGGCATCCAATTCACTTTGTACAAGGCAAGGATATCTGCTTCACAAGTACTTGTTGTAGGCTCTTTACTCCAAGTAAAAGTTTTTAGGGAGCTGATCCCTTTCTCCTAAAACAGGCCTTCTCAATTATTTTTTAAACGGGCAAAATGCATTTATAAAAAAAATTTAAGGGCCAATTAGAGCTTAAGTAGCATAACCTGTAGAGCGTTTTAGTAGAAGGGGTCACTCTTGAGGGGCCATTTCCGAGGGCGTCGCAGGCCACATTTCGCTCGCTGGCGGCCATTTGAGAAGGCCTGTCCTAAAATATGTGGGTTTAGAATGGGACTTCAATACTCCGCTTTTCAGAAAGCAAACACATTCAAGCTTCAAATTAATTTATTATCAAAAACATGAGCCACCATTGAATACACTAATACTGAACAAGAAATAGCTTTAACAACAGATTAAAAGACAAACAACACTGACACCGGTTTCAGAGGATAAAGCTTACATTGTTACAATTCAGAGTAAGATATTTGTGATCATCCAGGGATGTTTCAAAATAAACACAAGATCATTATATTTTGTTGAGAGAAAAACAATAATTTACAAAATTTCAGTCAGACAAATTTTGATGATTCAAAGTCTTTGACACACATACTTCTTGTATTTTCCACAAGTATATATTACTAAGCTGTGTACTAGCCTCTATCATTCAATCCCTCTTTGTCTAGTCACTGCTAGGGCTGGGTCAAATAATTGAAATTAACAGAAAGTCACAACCAATTTTATCATGATGATCATACAAAATTCTTGACATTAGGCCAAATAAAATAAATCATTAGTTTCTCAGGCACCGCCGCATTACGTGTTTTGGCCCCGCATTCCTCATTTTATCCACACAAATAAAAAAAAAAAAAGTCATTCCGCCGCATTGTTTAGTGTTACTGTAAAAAAAAAAATACCTAGTCCCCGCCGCAAAGCGATTATATGTCCCGCGTACATCTATTTTAAGACCTTTTTTTATCAATGACAACGACTTATTAGATCTAGAAATCTTCAGAATAAAAGTTAAAACAAAATATTCGTTCGACAATACAACGTGGCAACGTACAAATTTACGCGATACAACAAAAAACGAAATGAATCATTGACAAAAGGCGTATTTGTCGGCCGATTCGATTTGATTTCAGTTAGGTAAATAAGCTATTTTGCGCATTTGTGAGCCAGGACGATTAGGCCTAGCGGTCATTTGTGAGATAGTTTACCTAAACTGATTAGGCTAATCGACCTAACCGTCCTATGTATGAGGTGATTAGGCGATTCGATTAGGTCTTTATAGACTCATCAATGACAAAAACGCCTTTAAAAACGTGTGTACAAAAATGATCTCTAAACAAAAAACGGATATACATTATTATAAAAGCTTAGGCACCGTTTTGGAATATATTAAAATTATTATTAATCTTCATGTATAAACATGTATAAATGTTATTAATTACTAAAATGATTATAAAATCTCTGTTTTTGCAAATTCGATTCGATTTCTCTGCTTCTGAAACATTTTGGTTTTAGGCTAATTCCATACGGTAGCCAGTTAGAACGGTAACAAGGGAAAACGGTAACAAAAAAATAAAGTTGAAACGGTAACAAACCTGTTAAAACGGTAACACATATAAGGTTATAACGGTAACATATCTGTAAAAACGGTAACAAAATATTTTGGTAAAAAAAAGTAACAAAATAAAGAATTTATTCAATATAGAAACAAAGGCGGAAATCAAGGTTGATTGTTACTATAAATAGAATCAAAGTGCTGACATAGAATATTAGCAGAGAAGCAGACGACATAATGCAGATTTAATATCTGAATTCATAATGCAATGATCAAAATGAGGTTCAAATAGATATATTTTGATTGCATGACAATATCTCTGCTTTTGAAAAACTGAAACTTTATCGGTCCACTAAATTTATCGACTAGATTTGCCTTTTTTCAGATTTTTCGAGATTCATACGCGTGCGACCTTGAGTCAAGGTCATCACGGGAAGATAAAATATAAATAACATCCATATGAAAAAATTAAATTTTACTAATTTATAAAGACAATATAGGACTCTCAAAAACATTTTGAGGATAATATTACAATTCATTCAAATATAATGGGCAAAATGTGATTCAACAAACGATATCTAGACAATGCCTACTTTGATATCGTCCATGATGGGCCGTTTGGTATCAATTGATATTTTACCGACAATTCAATTACGAAACCACATGTTGTGTGAGAGGATATTTGTTTTATCATTTGATACACATAAATATATAATATAACAACATAATGATAAAAACATTATACATTACATCTATTTTATTATGTGTTACCGTTTTTACAGAACTGTTACCGTTTTAACGGTAAAATCTTGTTACCGTTTTCACAGACCTGTTACCGTTTCAACCGTTTCTATTTTTTTGTTACCGTTTTAACGTGTTACCGTTCTAACTGGCATTAGTTTAATGGTATTAAGTTGAATGTTGCTAATTAATAAATGTTTATTAGTTTAATGGTATTAAGTTGAATGTTGCTAATTAATAAATGTTTATTAGTTTAATGGTATTAAGTTGAATGTTGCTAATTAATAAATGTTTATAAGTCTAATGGTATTAAGTTGAATGTTGCTTATTAATAAATAGTCTAATGGTATTTATTCTTTCTTCTATGAAAATAAAAAAAACAGCCTCATCACCAAATGACCAAAAAAAAAAAATTGTCGAAATGCCTCATCATGAAATTGCTTGAAAAAAAAAAACACCCTCATTAGCACATCAAGACAATAAAAAAAAAAAAAAAAGGCCTACCTGCCTCATTGATTTTTTCAAAAATTGGCCTGAGAAACTAATGATTAATTTTATTTGGCCTTACTTCAGTTTCATTTGTCTTCAATACCAGATATTGATAAATAACAAACATTCAGGTACAAAAACATAAACTAACAGACAAAGATTAGAAGATTTCTCAATTAAAATATTTCGATTATTAATCGATTATTGATCAGCAGCCTGCCTTCAATAATTGATCTCAATTTGGTGATGGATACTCAGCCCTACCTATATATCCTTGTTGTAGATAGTAATAGTCAGATCAGAGACTAGCAGTGTACATACAAGGTAGGATTGAATGAAAGAAGCTAAAACATCCCTAAATGAGCACATATATCTTATTCACATTTTTGTTTCACTTTATCAGAAGCAAGAGGTTGCATAAGAGGCTTTTTTCGACATCACGTAAACTGTCTCAAATATAATACTGAGAGCTCTGATTGGTGGATCTTCATTCAGTTATATTAACCAATCAGATTGTGTGAAATTATTCAGGTACGATTTTCAAAAATGATGACAACAACCAACAATATGAACAACATTATGTTAAAAAGACTACAAAAGAAGAAATATTTTAAGAATTAACAAGTGCAGTTTTCCCTCAATATAAACAACCTGGGTTAAAATTGAAATCAATTTCGTATAAAATACCATCAGAACAAACAAATATTATGTAAAAATGTGATTATGCATCAAATTGAATAGAAACTTCAAATAACAATTTGTGATAATGTATACTTAAAATTAACAGTGAATTACAAAAAAAATCCATCTAATCACATGGGTAAATTATGCAAAAATTTCCAAATCCTTCCAAAGCCATTAAACAAACAGTCTAAAAGATTGGGGGACCTCTTCAAGAATAATCTCGGTTAAGTCAATTCAGTTAAGAGTTACAAAAATAAAGTTAATTCAAACTACACAATCAAGAGTAATTATATATTCATAACATGGGTTGAATTGTCTGTGCATACGTCATTTCCACAACAATTATGGCACATAATTTTACTGCTTATACATTTTTAAACAGTCAATCTTTATGGGGATTGATTTGAGATCTGAATATATGTAAATCATAATCAAAAATGCTACTACTGCACGCAAAATGCATGATCCCTTCAAATATACCTATTTATTTATAGAAATTTAACTTATTATTTCTATATTTGTCTTAAAGATAATGATAATACTGAAACACAGCTACTATGTAATTACTGAATACATCTTGGTATTACCCTAGTACATCAACCCTTTTTTTACAAACAATAAAAACATAACAAATCAAAACAACAAGGGCTCTAAGTACTGATGACTGCATATCAAGAAATTTTTTTCTGGTTAAAGTATTGAACACTTTTTCATTTAAAACAATAAAATGGGTGAGGTCAAATTCCGTGTTGGTGTTAGAACAGAATTTGGACTGGGTCACATGCAATATTTCCTTATTTGACTGATTTTTGAAAAACTTCAATATGTAAAAGATATAGGACCTACTGGTTTTGCATGTTCACACCCAATAGTATTATACATGTATTAACACAAAAAATAAGTTCAAATAGAGTGTTATGTGTTCGTGTTAACATTAACACAGAACGCTAACACGAGATTTGACCTTACCCAATATATTGTATAAAAAAACAATTCTTGGGTACAGGAATGCAAAGAACTCAATAATGCTCAATACAATAACAAATCGATATTAATACAACGTCTGATATCATAGACAAAGTTACCAGTTTAATTTTTGAGCTGTCTAAAGGGGAACACATAGTCTCACTAAAATAGAAGTCATATTTTTGACTTTCAAATGCTGTTATTTATAAATACACATGTATTAAAAGGCTTTAATTTTGATGGTGATCTGTGAACACTATTATTAAATCCCTTGCAAAATACTTCCCGTTTCTGAGACTAGGGTATGATTGGTTTAAAGGATGGTGATTGGTGAATGTTCCCCTTTAAGTATATATAATATATAAGAAAGAATGAGATACAGTGATAACAAATATTAACAATATCATTAAAGTGTAAAAATATGCCACAGTAAAATTTTCGTCAACCAAAAAGTGTATGAGAAAATTCTTAATAAATTTTCAAAATATAAAGATTTAGAAAGGCTAAATGAAAACACTCATTATGGAAAATCAAATATAATATTTGTAATAGATGTCATGTTCAAAATGATATAAAATTCATTAAAGCTTTTTTACACCCTGATTTAAAACGCGTTCCTTCACCATGATACTCGTTATGAATATGAACAAAAAAAAAGTTTTTCAGGGAATTTCTTTTTTTTTTTTTTTATTAATGATAAGGGTGAGCAAAATTTTGAATTTAAATATTAATAATAAGATGATTTACCTTACTTCAAACATGTATTTCGTTCAGAACTTGTTTTGCATATAAATTCAATTATAAAATCAACATTGTAAGAAATTCAAAATATATAGTTTTTGGTCTAAAAATCAAACATTGCTTCCATAAAGTGAGAATCCATATTTTAGATTTATACATAAGATCGTTAAAAATTATTTTCTTTCAAAGTTTAGCTTTGGGCAATAAATTCCATGAAATCTGCTTTGTTTTGATGAGTTGTGCGTGTAGGCCGACCTAAGTTTGACCGTGATCCAATTGATGTTCTAACTTCTAGAAATATTGGTCCCTCCGAATTCTTCATTTCTTCCAGAGATATCAATAACTCTTCAAGTGTTGAGGCTACCAAAGCCTGAAATAGTCAGTATTAAAGACTGTCATTTCTCTTTGGGAATTTTTTTGTGTAATTAATGGAGAATTAGGATCAATTTTTAAAATGAAATGAATGGAGTTTTACGTCCTACTTTTCTGCACCTATATGGGCTAATTGAGGATGGGCAAACGCCATGCAGTGTGCATGTAAATTTTGCCACTCCGACCTGCATCACTGACAGGGGGAAACCGGGTTGAAAAATCCGAAGGTATCATCTCGACCCATGCCGGGATTGAACCCTGGACCTTCAGGTTAGTGAGCAAGCGTCTAACTCACTGAGCCATCGCAGCTCCCAGATGAACAGAAATATAAGTTTACTGGACATAAATTAAAAAGATTAGTTGACACATTTCTTCTAATGTCAAACAAATTATTACTCTGCATTCTAATTACAATTAGTTGATCTTGATTAAGTCAAATTGGTACAAATAATCTTGGAGAGGTTAATGCCAAGAGGTTTGACCAAGGAGCAACAGGACATTTTTGAACCTCTTAAAAACACCATTCTTTTTTTAAGAACTTGAATTACTGCTATGTCTGCTACCTGCAGTCTCCTTACGAAGTGAAAAATCTACAAAAAATTCATGGTTCCGAAAAAAATCTTACCTTCTTGTATCCAGATGCTAAGGCTATTTTAGGGAATGAAAATCCATCAAAATTTCTTGCTTCAGTTGGCTGACCTCCAACTGAGTCATGGGCTCCATTGTTAAATAATATATGTTTAAAATTAGAACATGAACTTTGACCCACACTTGCCATGGCACCCAAGTGCATTAATGCAGCCCCATCACCATCCAAACAGACAACCTGTCAAAATAATACAGTCATAATATTTAGTATAAACATGCAGAGTTGGTTTTTTAATCTCATGCCAAATTAATAACATCAGTAAACAAAGGCGTATTCTTGGCAGGCAGGCAAAAATTAGCTGAATTTCTCTGTTACATTTTTAATTGAGAAGTTCCCTGGGTTGCGCTTGATTGGTACCTTTAAACGTTCCCAATTCATTTAATCATCTGGAACTTCAATAAAACATTTTGGAGCAGAGTTCAGAACGCGTTTTAACTGTTTAAAAACCATAGTAAGTGTAAACAGTATTCAATATGTCAGAGAACTAAGAACTCAATGGGTAAATGTTGAAAATTGTTCAATTGAAGCCAGAATTGGAATGGACAGAAATCGTTTAGAACTCCCCAATAAAGTGCTACCTTAGTATCTCACATTGATTAAACATGTTGTGCAAATTTCATTAAATCATACTAACCAATCAGATTGTTCAGTTGCGACCTCATAAGTCAAAAGTTTCCTGATTATTCTTTATATTAAGTTTTGAATGCATATTAGGAATGAAAGTTATTTAACATTATAACATACCGGTCTATCTGGTTTCTGTAGTGAGATACCTAGAGCAATAGATGATGCATGTCCCATAGAACCAACAGTTAAAAACTCTTTTTCATGTCCTCCACCATTCTTAGCTCTGAAAATATTTCGCGCATTTGAAAAATTCTAAAAAATAGTGGACCCTAGCTTAGGATAATCATGATACAAAGACAGGATAATTTATTAAAGAGATATTGTTGTACGGATAGTGCAAGTCTTCAAACCATGGGTCGCGACCCCACATAGGGAGGTTTGCACACCCTCAAAGGGTAGCAAACTATCTATTGTTGCCTTTGAATTTGTGGGATGGCATAGTGCATTAAGAACTCTTGGTAATAATCTGGCATAGTTCAGAGTCGCAGAACAGTTTTGAAGATGAAAATTCAAACACTGAGAAAATTGAGTGAACCAATGTGATAATGCATAACTTAAACTTTTCATATCAGTTTTCATAATGAAAATACAATCGAACAAGATAAGGCAACATTGAACCAGTTGTAAGTTGATATATTATACAACTGATACAACAAAACATAGAAATACAACATAGAAATACAACTATGTCAACATAGTTGTCACTGATAAAATCAAATATGATGGTATGATATGAAACATAGACAAGGGCAGTTCATATTTTAGTACTTAAAGGAGACCAGTCTTCATTTTTATTGGTTGATTTGGGTCTTGAATATATTTAAGTATCCTTCAGAAGCACTAGAAATGCACGAAAATTGCGTATGTCCTTCAAATATACCTTAAATTGGACATTTCTCCTTCTATTTCTATAGATGACTTTTCTATAATATTGCATAGTATCGCTAATGTGTAGTAGGGCATTATAACTTTCAATTGCTAATAATTATGGATGCACATGGATTTGAAGGCTCAAATTTCAATGGTGAGTTGTGATAACCAGTACTAAATTGCTGAGCTAAAAAATCCCCGTTTCTGAGACTTATCCAAATCGACCCGCGAAAATGAAGCCTGTGCCTCTTTAATATGAAATAATTTGGTTATGTCTGCCATTTTAATTGCTTATTAAACTATTAACGTAAAATATATATTGCATGTTTTCATATCTTGAAGTGACATCTGTGTTAGAACATACATAAATTAAAACATGTTATATAATAAGGGCCAACATGAAAAAAAAAAAACACTTTATAGATTGATGAATTGAAAGTAGGACACAGCTGTAGCAATTGTAAATGTTATATCCTCATGCACTAACAGTGTTCTAAATTTATTTTACTAACCTATATTCAAATAATTCTCTTGATAACATACCAGTTGTACTAACTATAATATCATTTTCTCCCAGTAAATCTACAACTCTCTGTAGAGCAAATTCTCTTGTCATAGGTAATCTACAAAATAGTTAACAGACTTTATTTTACAGTAAAAGTAAACAAAGTAGTCCGTTTCAAGAGTTTTTATTACAATCACAAATACATTTAGATTATTCTAGCTATTTGAAGAATAGTAAGTTACCAATAAGCATTCTGACTAGCTGGAAAAGCACATGATGGCTCTCGGCTTGATTTCAGATTGACCTGTACTAAAAACATACATTGGAGCTAACACTAGTCAGCCAGTCATGTCCGGTAAGTAGAGCCAAATAAACAGCCCTGGTAGCAACTCTACAATATTTGATGCAATGCTGTTGCAATTGTCTCCATAATAGATATTACACTGATCACATGACAATACAGAAGATTCAGTTCCAAGAATGTACTTATAATGATGATCCCTAACAGGGACAAATACTGGATGTCAAATACTCATTAACATACAATTTGTTTACTGATAATTGTTTGCCAATCATAAATAAAAGATTAATTTCAATAATAAACAATCTGTTCCCAGTAAAAAACTGGATTGTTTCAGATTGCCAAAAAGTTAAAGGGACCGTCTGAATTTTTTTGGGGTCCAAAAATTTTTTGCTCAAATTTGTGAAAACTTTACACAAAAATGTGTAACCATGTGCCCTTTAATGTATCTGAAAGTTTTAACTAAAAAAATCCAGCCGTTAATTTTTAAACGCTAAAAACATGCTAAAAGTTTTAAAAACCTTACGTAAGGTTTTTAAGTGTGTTATGTTTTTTGGACGCTGATAGGAAACTACTGAACGGATTTGAGTAAAATAAACGCCTAATTGTAGAAAAATGTCCCTCTTGTGTATTTAAAAGGTTTCAGCTAGAAATATTGAGCCACCTAAAGGGCAAACACCAAAACTAGGTCAAATTTCTTAATTAACAATAAGTACTCCCTGTTTGTAATTAACCCTTTAAAACCAAATTCAGTTTGATCAAGAACATAAAGAGATACAATAAGCATACTTTAAAAATACTCTCAGGTAGCATTTACGATTTTTTTGATATTGGAAACTTTTGTCAAAAAAGCAGAATGGCACTTTAAACACAATATGACAGTAGGCTATATCCAAAACATGCCTGGCAAATAAAAGATGAACAATACTCACTTAATCCTGTCTTGTTTTAGTTTATAGGGTGAGAAAGTTTTACTTCGTACTAACAAACAAAATGGAGATTTCTTCTCAGTTAAATGTCTCTTCGATTTTTGTAACACCTAAAAAACAATCAAATTTTTTTTAAGTTTCCATGTAAACGTTAACAACTGAAATTGGAATTAAATAACGGGACACAATTTATGGTATAGGCCTTCTACTACTTAGTTTTATTACACACAACGTTTCAACAATCTATATTGTCATCATCGGGTGAAATTAAAATTTCTTTATTGGGATATGAACTGAATATCTTATTACCATCATTGTGACCAATATGAGTCCTGATGAAGATTGTGTGTCATATAGGCAGTACATGTAAAAGGAGAAATCTAGTCAGTTAACGGTAGATGTACTTCTCTAGACAGATGGAAGACCAATCGTACGCTACGCCTGACAATAACCTCATATGCAACTGGCAGATAAAGCGCACTACTTTCAGGTCTCCATTGTTGACTTCTGACTAGTCGCTGACAACCTGACATCTTCTGTCTACACCCAATAATCTTGGAAGGTTTTCTTTTGTGTGCATACGAGGTTATTGTTAGACAATGGCCGCCGTATATACGATTGATTGAAGACAAATTGAACATTATTCCTTTTGAGTGATTTTAAACTCATTAATTATTATACTTTGGCTCATGTTTTTTGCTTGCAGAGCACCTGACATTTTTGTCTAACTGACTTCAACTGATACTAAAACACTTACATCATTTAGTTGGCTCACATCAGCTGGTAATTCTTCATATGGTATTCTCATAGATTCTGAATAAAACACCCAAGATATATTAGAATTTGACAAACAGATTTTTCATTTCCATTATTACTATCAATATTTTGTTCTCTATACTTTACCTGGTGTTATACAACAGAATCTCTTCTAAAATGTCCGTAATCATTTTCGAAGTGTATCAATATTGACGTAGTGCAATAATAGGGATTCTGTTGTATAGTTATGACATAATGTAAGTCCATTGAATATATCTTTATTAAAATTAAAATTTTATCTTCTTTCCGAGCTATATCTAGGGGTATTATCATTCAAAAATTGAGTTTTTATTTACTCCCAGTACATCAAGCACAGAGAAGAGATGATCTATTGAACTTAAATGGATCTTCACCTTAAGAAACCATACCACCGGACGGTATGAACGATAAGTAAGATATAGTCCAGTTGTATCCAACCCACTCCCAGTAAAATAAAACAGTCCTACCTAACATATTCTGTGTAATTAAACCCTGTGTAATATGTTAAAACAGTCCAACCTAACATATTCTGTGTAATTAAACCCTGTGTAATATGTTAAAACAGTCCTACCTAACATATTCTGTGTAATTAAGCCCTGTGTAATATGTTAAAACAGTCCTACCTAACATACCCTGTGTAATATGTTAAAACAGTCCTACCTAACATATTCTGTGTAATTAAGCCCTGTGTAATATGTTAAAACAGTCCTACCTAACATATTCTGTGTAATTAAGCCCTGTGTAATATGTTAAAACAGTCCTACCTAACATATTCTGTGTAATTAAGCCCTGTGTAATATGTTAAAACAGTCCTACCTAACATATTCTGTGTAATTAAGCCCTGTGTAATATGTTAAAACAGTCCTACCTACCTAACATATTCTGTGTAATTAAGCCCTGTGTAATATGTTAAAACAGTCCTACCTAACATATTCTGTGTAATTAAGCCCTGTGTAATATGTTAAAACAGTCCTACCTAACATATTCTGTGTAATCAAGCCCTGTGTAATATGTTAAAACAGTCCTACCTAACATATTATGTGTAATTAAGCCCTGTGTAATATGTTAAAACAGTCCTACCTAACATATTCTGTGTAATTAAGCCTTGTGTAATATGTTAAAACAGTCCTACCTAACATATTCTGTGTAATTAAGCCCTGTGTAATATGTTGAGGTTCATCTTTAACTCCAGGCTCTCCTCTCCATCCTACCAATAATAACATAGGTATACTGTAGACTTTAGGTGCCGCTAGTGACATCAATGGATTCACCATGTTTCCTAACCCAGAGTTCTAAAATAAACAACCAAATATTTGAAAGTTTATTGGATGTCACACTAAGAACGTAACAACTATATTTTACAAGGATAAAGCTTGGGTTTAGGGTTATCCTTTCTACCAGATAATCCTTGGGTAAACCTTTAGGCATCAATGTTACTTGGAATTAAATTTACAGCTGATTTCACTAGAATAATGAGGAGAGATGATTATTAGTAACAAAGCAAATGCTCTTAACAAATTATTATTACCCATGTTCTTAAAAGGGATTGCAAAGTGATTTTCTGAAAACTTTGTATGTGTATCGAGGACACTGTTAGCATCAATTTGCGCCATTCCAATTTCCATTCCGACGTCTGTGGTTCTTGCAATTCCACTAAAACTTAAACGTTTTATAATGTCAGTGACGTCATAAATCATGTTAGTTTTAGTGGAATTGCAAGAACCACAGATGTTAGAATGGAAATTGGAATGGTGCAAATTGATACTATCAGTGTCCCCGATACACATACAAATTTTAGAAAAATATTTTACAATCCCTTTAAGGTTCTCATTAAGTTTGGCAGCTTGGCACAAAGCCTAGATTTTATTTTCAATCAATTCTTTTGAAATTAAATGACAGCTGAAATTGATCTTTTTCAGATTTCAGAGAAAAATTGAAGTATTTCCCTTCGCACCCAGTCAAGTAAATACATATACCGGTAGACAAAAAATAACAGCAGAAGGAAATGCCATAAATGGCAAGGAAACCCAGTCTATATTTTCCACATAGATAATATGAAAGGTCGGTATTGATGTCATGTATGATAACAGGCATAAAAATGGAGGTATTTACTTTCAAAATAGAATCAAGTTTTAATTAAAATCAATCAAAAATTTCTAAAGGCTCAAAAATTTGACGTGTTTACATTAAAACAAATTAACAAAAGAGTGAAATATTTGTCGTCCCTGAACCGACTTACAGATCAATATAATCAATGCCAACTGTTGCCTCTCTAAGGTTTGATTCTAATTACACGAGGTCACAATGTACTCCTATTGATCTAAGTAGGTTCATTTCAAATCAACTATATAAAGTAAATAAATAAGTAAATAAATAAGGTTAATGTATGTACACAGTAATTTTGATTTGGTACTGTTTTCCTGATTCCCGTATTATGGGCACCAAGAGCTACAGAAGCATCATCACTAATTAAGCCTCTCTTGCCTGGAGATTGATTTTGATTGGTCGATATTTATGCAGGAGAAGGCAACACTCGATTTATAATTTATGCAATATGGCAACCTCCGTATAGCAATCGTAAATATGTCGGCCATTCTCGCTACGCCTGACAATAAACTCGTATGCAGCTGGCGGATAAAGCGCACTACTTCCAAATTGACTTCTGACTAGTCTCTGACAACCAGACATTTTCTATCTACAAAAGATAATGTACAAGGGAGGTAACTAGCATGAGCTTAGGAACTATTTCTTATCGCGTATTCTACTGCGGCCAAATAATCTTGGAAGGTTTTCTACGAGGTTACTATTACACAATGGCCGACGTTTATACTATTGCTCCGTATAGTATACAAGGTTTTATCCTATAACCGACATGAGAAATAAAAATTTCAATTTGTTTTTAATGATTTTTTTTTTTTCTCATATTTTGTGTCTGTGATGCATTCTAGATAAAAACAAATTTTTTAATTTTTTATGTCTGATAAAAATGATATTCTTGCATCCCGTGGAATACAGCCCATTGAATAAATATGGTATTCAATGGGTGGTATTCAATGGGCTGCGCCACTCGTGAAAATATCACAAGCACTCATGGCATAAAAACCATATTCACTCGTAGCCATAGAATAACCTCTGTTCCAAAGTTGACTATATAATGACTCGGCCATGATAGGCAGCCATCTTGCCTGGTATTTGGGCAGGAAAAGACAACTCTTGTTTCAAGGATGATTTTGATTGGCTGTTTTTTCCGCGAAAGATGATGATACATTTTGAAGAATAATTGTGATTGGTTGAGTTATAATTTATTCAATAGGGCAACATCCGTATAAGTATACGAGGTTATCTAGCACGCTAGTCTAGTTCCAAAATTGAAATGTCCATGTGTAACCTACATAAACAGAAATAAAAGACTTTATGATCTTTCTGGAACGGCCACTAACCTAATTATAAGGTGAAAATAGATTTACCTGTAAATAAACCATTGCTGATTTCCCAGTTGCTAAGTGATAGCCAGCTGCTAAACCTACTGCATTACCTTCATTAGCTGTTATAACATGATTCTCTTTAGCAGCATTAGCAGTAACATAAGCACAGAAATCTAATCAAAATGAAAAACGTGGCAAAAGTTAAAATTTTACAGAGGTTTAGAACAAATAACAAAGATTAAGGATGACATTTGCTTGAAATAAAGATAGCTTGCCAGGCAAGGTAATATACGCCCACTGACAGCTTTGTTTAAAAAAGTAAATTTGGCAGAAAACAGCAACCATAACAAGCATGAAATATTCAACATGTAGTCATAAACATACATTTCATTCAGATCTCATTCATCAAGTTTAGCCTTGTATGAACATATTTGGACGTAGAAGGACAATAGTTCATATAAAATATTATTCGATTCTTTTGATTTTCAATAGGGTTCATCCTAGGGTGAAAATAAACAATTTCAGCACGTTTCGTCAAAATCTGAAAAGAATTGTGACTTGTAGAGTGTTAACAAGCTAAAAATCAAACACGTTTTAAAGAACAAGGGCAATAATTCATATTAAATATTTTTTGATTCTTTGGATTTCAAATAGGGTTCATCCTTGGGTGATAATAAACAATTTCAACAAGTTTCGTCAAAATCCGTAAAGAATTGTGACTTGTAGAGTGTTAACGAGCTAAAAATCGAACACGTTTTAAAGAACAAGGGCAATAATTCATATTAAATATTTTTCGATTCTTTTGATTTTAAATAGGGTTCATCCTTGGGTAATAATAAACAATTTCAGCAAGTTTCGTCAAAAACTGTAAAGAATTGTGACTTGTAGAGTGTTAACAAGCTAAGAATCGAACGCGTTTTAAAGAACAAGGGCAATAATTCATATTAAATATTTTCCGATCCCTTTGATTTTAAATAGGGTTCTTCCTTGGGTGATAATAAACAATTTCTGCAAGTTTCGTCAAAATCCGTAAAGAATTGTGACTTGTAGAGTGTTAACAAGCAATTGTGGACGGACGGACCGACGGACGGACGGACGGACGGACCGACGGACCGACGGACCGACGGACATGGGTGACGGCAATATACGCTCCACATTTCATGTGGGCGTATAAAAAGAAAGTTGATATTGGATGTGAAGTAAAAATCTGTTAGACTTTTGGAGATTTGGAATAGTAGTAAACAATGCATGTTTCAGTCTTCTTTTAGGTGTTGTGACTTGATCAATAGTACCCAATTAAAGTACTACCCAGAATGTCCCTTCACAATAATATATTAAGGGATTGTAATGAGGAATCAAGGACATTGATGGCTTCCATGCTCATCATTTCAATTTTCAGTCAGATGTCTGTGCTTTTTTTGTTTCACTAGAACCAGGCATTTTATGACATCTTAATTATTAGCAGGGAATTAATGAGTGACGCAATGGAACGCTTCGTTCTAATTGACATCCCAAAATTAAAAAATGTCATAGTTGACTGTTCTCACCTTTTAATAAAGAGTCCGGGACACCACAGAAATAATCTACTCCAATGTCATTCAAAGCTTCATAGAAAGCAGCAGGCTGTAATTTTGGATCAGCAAATTTAGGATCAGGCATCACCTCATTTTGTGCTGATTTGGCCATATTTAATCTATGGAATGATGATGTTTGTAAACCAAATATCTGTTGAAGGAAAAGTAAAATTATTGACTTCAGATTTATTTCAAGTATTTTATACGAACTGGCATCAAGAGGGCTCGAAAGGTTATTCATAATTTCTCAATAAAATTGGATAATGACAAAATAATAGAAACTATAATTAAAATTCCCTTCCTAGCTAAGCAAAGATATAGGCAAGAGTAAGATACAGTATTAAATTAGTTTCTTTTGCAGTTCAAAAAAATAATTCTCAATTTCAAAAACCTAAAACGCTTTCAAAAATGGCTAACCATTTAACTAAATGTTAAAACCACTCCTAAAAATCAGACAAAATCATTATTGTTAATGTTTCTATCTAAATGGCGTATAAGATTTTTACCAGACTATCATGATTTTAACACTGGAATTGAGGACCTTTACCAAGCCGAAAAACACAAGATTGAAAACTAAAACACAGAAATTAGGAATAAAAGATTAAAGATATTTATAAATAAACATGCCTCTATTTTTCTTGAAGCTGCTACAGAAAGATTAAAAATTCTTCTAAATACTGGAGCTGCCATCTTCTATAGATCTATCCTGCAACAAGAAAAACAAAAATTATCATAAAGCAAATATCTTGCTAAACTCTATGGTGGTGCATGATTGGGGTGTTCTGCTCTGTCATGTTTCATGGAATCAACTGGCATTTCAATCAAATGAATGTTAGAATGTTTTTCTTGGAGCACCAAAAAAGTATGTAGACAAAATACAAAATGGTGAAGAAATATAGAAGAGTAAATTCTGAATGTATCATATCTTCTTCTTTCTTTCGATTGATGTCAGAATGTGCAAGAACAGTTCCTATTGAGAACACAACAATCAAGAACAATATATACATGTAGAATAAGGCATATTGTCAAATATTGTTGATAAAACCAGACTTAACCATACTTAACGCATCGCGATAATGTGATAAAAATCAACACTTTATATTCACAGTTAAATATTATTAATTGGTCTAGCAAGGGTAACACACCTCCCCATTGACAATTACCTGTTTTAAAAAATACCTAATTATCTCACAAAAATACATAGTTAAACACAGAAAATACACAGTCCTTCTGTAATGAGACCAGACAACAAGGACATAAATTATATTCAAGGAAGCATATATACAGTAAAATATATAATGATCTATAAACCAATGATATACAATAAAATTTATAATGATCAAGTTTATCAACAATAAAGTCAGTCAGACGTGCATTGACACAATTAATATACAAAATATAATTTTTTTTTATGTAATAGGCCTTCACCTTTCTCATTGCAAAAGTAATCCGGTTCTATCCAGTAGTCCAAATAACTTCCGGACTTTGCTTTCCCACTGGCAAATAAACTTATTCGGTTATAACCAGAAATTATCCAGACAGAAAAATCTACATCCATCAGAGTTCAAAAAGCCAATTACGCATGCTCATTTTGACAAAAGTAATAATCATAGATATTGATTCAAAGGAATGCGCTCCCACGCCCCCATCCCACACTTTGAAATTTCATATTATGTTACATGTTATATATATGTGCTGGTAGCCGGACAATTATTTGGCCCCAACTCACCCCCCCCCACATAGATTCCTAGAAACGCCACTGGCCTTAACATTCCAAGACAGGTTGTGAAGAAGGTGCAAGTTAAGGCAGCTTAATTTGAACCGGTTGCGTTCTGAAGACTAAATTAGCTCAAAAAAGCTGCCTTAACTTTAGTCCACTGCACGCACTATAAGAAAACTGTTCATTTTGAAAAAGTGTCCTCTGTAGGCTTAGGTTGTTTCAATTGGTCTATGGGTTGTTTATATTTCTCAGTTTAGAAATAATGCTGATAACCCATACCAAATTTACAACATACAACATTGTATAACAAATTTATACACATTGTAACATTATTGATATACAGTTGTCATGAAGTTTCAAGTTTGTCAGGCCCGACGAGAGCCAAATGCTGAGCTATCAGCCTCAAGTAACTAAAATCTCACCGTCTGCGCGCAGTTTTTGTTGCGTTTTTCGTCTCATGAGGCCGTGAGCCAAATATCTATCCTGTTTGATATTTTTTGTCTCGAAGCAAGAAACTCACCATCTGCGGTGAACATAAGCTGTCAGCTAAGCCAAAGATTTTAACGGACCCATAGAAATACATAAATTCACCATGTGATATCTCCCGCAGTTGTTCAAAATGCCGCGTCTGCCTTTTTTTGAACAATTGGTCACGTGAACGGTCATGTGATCTACTGAACGACAGTTCTCTCAGCCAAATACTTATCGTCTGCGCTGAACCATTCAGCTGAGGCAACAGCTTTGCAAGGTCGATAGCTGAGCATTTGGCTCTCGTCTGCAGTGGGCTTTAAGTTTAAGTCTTGAAACAAGTTAGGTCTACTGGTAGCAAGGATTTCCCAAATTACCTCTAAACAATGCTAACACATTTGTAGAACCATTAAAAGCATTTGTCACAAATGCATATTTATTGAAAATTGAGTTATCCAACATGTAGGCCTATTGGGATAGTAAATAAATATATATGTCGGATTACAGACTATTCCAATGTCAGAATCATTAAATGGATTGTAAGGAGTATTTCTAAGCTTTGTTTGTGTATTAGTGACACTAATGGCATCAATTTGCACCATTCCGATTTCAATTCCGACGTCTGTGGTTCTTGCAATTCCACTATTACTAGCGCGTATGCACTCACTGAAAGTGATTTACCGGAAGCTACTATTGATGTCCAAGTAGATCACTGGTAGTGATGTCATTTAGTGGAATTGCAAGAACCACAGACGTCGGAATGGAAATTGGATTGACGCAAATTGATGCTATCAGTGTCCCCGATACACATACAAAGATTAGAAATACCGTACTCTTTACAATCCCTTTAACCTCAATGCGGCCTCATTGAGTATAAATTTGAGAATTGAGGTTTTTTCCTAGTTGTTTTTCTGCTCAGTTTGCTTTTCTTTGGTTGTTTCCTGGTCATTTTAAGATTAATAGGTCTATTAGGTGCATATAAAAAATCAACACACACAATTTCACAGCATAGGCCTATTGACTAATTCATTTACAGTCTTCATGTGGTGACTCATCTCAGCTAATCAAAATAAAAAGAACTTATCAGATAGAATAAAAATAATGGTTCCAAATTGAGGTATTTTTCAAATTACAAAAAAATGGTCGAAGTGGCACTTTAAAAATGTGTTTGAAACCGGTAGCCTACTATATTACTAGTCATATATTTCACCTGTTGTATGTATATTTCATAAAGTTCGTCAATAAATCCAAGAAAAATATCAAAATGGTCCAAAAAGGGTAATGAATAAGCATACAGGTACCTTTAACTGTTTTATATTCTGTGCTTAGTTACTGTAATCCTTCTGCCGAAAGAGAACCTGTTTTGACAGCTACCAACACTTCGGTTGTTAGAGTGTAAAAGGGACTTAATAACACAATGTTTAAAGCATGTAGACTCGAGTAACCAGTTTAACGATTTTTCTTCCCAAGCTTTGACTTGCGTCAATGCGTATTTATATACCGTGAAATCGACTGACTTCATCGTATTATAATAGATTTTCGTGAAAAGAATAATAGCATTAGGTTCAAATATTGTTTTGACGATAGAATAATATACTTCTGTACGATTTTGTAAACATCACCCCAGTAGACTCTTCTATCAAGACCGAAAAAATTTAAATAAAATTTAAAGATACTGTAGTCTATTAGGACTCTTTACAGAAACTCCAGCTTTCAAATACTTCTGTTATGATATCTGATATAAAGTCAATTAAAGATTTGTGAAGGTCACTTGTGTTCTTTGAGGCCATCACTTGAAAGCACTGGCATGATAATTTTTCTCATCCAGAACCGATTAACAAACTGAGCTTTTCCATTGTCACAAAGACAATTTTTTTTTAAAGAAGAATATTGATATTTAGGGCCTACATCTACACAGTCGGAAATTTGGCATCTGCTTTGGCAACGATATTCATATTGCTTTGCATGGGAAAAAATACAGGCGTATCTAGGTGTGGGGTGGTCTTTGTATGGCTTGAAAATCGCCAAATATTAACATTTTCACGCTATGACTCTGAACATTTGTCTCGCTATGCTACTGAAATGAAAGGTGTTAAAAGCCGAATTGTTTCAGACTTTCTAAAGCACTGGCACAGACATCAGAAATATTTCTTCCTTGAGAATGATTCTAACCCATGGCATCTAATAGCCTATCTCACAATTCATTTCAGCCAATATCAAAAGAAGAAAATCACTTTATTTAATCATTATTTTATTAATTTTTATCTTAAATTTTATTCTTTTTATTCAATATCCCTTTATACATATTTTACAATGAAATAACAATATCAGGCAGCAAAATAAACATAATTCCATAGCAATTTGTACTACATTCTTGATTCACTTGATAAAGAGCACTATCAGTAAATTTATCACACTAAGGTAATAAACATTTGTAATATAACATAATTTTCAAATGGGACAAACTGGTTTAAATTTGGTTTACAAGTTGATGCAACTTCCTTCATTTTGCTTCTAAAAATAAGTATGATTTGATGTTGGCTTTTACATATATTACATCAATAATATGTAAAAAACACATTTTACAAAATACAAATACTTTGGTTATTTGATCAAATTTATGATGTACAAATTTGCTATGAAATTTCGAAAGTTTATTTTGTACCCTGGATTTTTTAATCAAATGTGCCCTTTTATTAAAAGCCCAATAACAATATTATACATCTGTATATATACATGATTATACACATTAACTATACGATCAAGATTGCTAATTCCTAATCATTACTATTATTATTATCATAAATGATTTTTCAAAATATTCATGACAAATGCATATCATTAATTGTCTTATAATAATACATATAAATATCTAATTTATAATAAATATCATTATTTATAATGGTATTCATAGCCAGCTGGTCTAGATATTCATTAGTTTTACAGCTGAACAGATTAATAGAAATTACAGGTATTGAGTTGGCTCAATCAATTGTATGATAAAAAAAGGATAACATGGGAAAGACTCTTAAGAGCTAGTCTTACTATGGAATGCCAAAACGGAAAAAATCCAACATGTGAAAATCACATTCCAAGAAGTTTAAATTTTGTTCCAAGAAATTCCTATTATATACCAAATTCATACATGTAGGCCTACCAAGAAATTCATATCATATACCAATATACCGTATATATAAGCATAATTTATATTTTAGTCTTTTTTTAGATCTGATATATAAAATTAATTATATCAAAGAAAGGAACACACAACGTCTTTTTACAAAAATTACAACGTAAGTCGAAATGGATTGTAAAGAGGTTTGCCAAATTTGTATATGGGCCATCTCCTCTGCCAACACAATGTTCCGTATCATCTGTATGCTGACGACACCCAACTTATTAGCAGTTTCAGCTCTGATGTATCAAACCAGCTATCTACACTTTCACACATTGAAAGTTGTGTAAACGATGTTAAATCGTGGATGACATCTAACTACCTCAAGCTGAACGATGAGAAAACGGAAGCAATATTGTTTGGAACCTCTGCCCGACTGAGCAAATGTCAGCTAAAATCAATCCCAGTAGGCCAATCGGATATATCTTTTACATCTGTTGTGAAGAATCTGGGTGTGTTTATTGACTCAAACCTTAACATGTCAAAGCATGTCAACCATCTTATCAAATCTAGTCATCTCCAACTTCGAAATATAGGCTATATCAGGTCCTATTTGACGAAAGATGCTACAGCTGTCCTCATGAGATCACTTGTGTTGTCAAGATTGGACTATTGTAATAGCTTATTGTCGGGAATTCCAACTGAACAATTATATAAACTCCAAAAAATACAAAATCGTGCTGCACGGATTGTTCTTCAAGTACCCCAACGATGCCACATATCTCCTGTTCTAAACTCTCTACATTGGTTGCGAGTAAAAGAAAGAATTGACTTCAAAATTTTGTCTTTGACCTACCAAACCATCCATAAATCATCCCCAGCATACCTACAGAATCTACTATCAATGTATACACCAACTCGTTCCTTACGCTCTTCAACAAAACAACTTCTAGATATACCAGTGGTTAACCTTCAGACTGTTGGAGCAAGGTCCTTTAGCTTTACTGCAGCTTCTTTATGGAACAAACTACCTGATACAATTAAACTATCTCCATCTCTTGCCACCTTCAAATCTCGAGTAAAGACATGGTTGTTTAATCGCTATGAATAGACAATCTTTTAAAGAGCACACAAGCGCTTTGAGCATTCTTCTACAGAATGGAAAGGCGCTCTATAAATAGACTTATTATTATTATTATTATTATGTATTTGCACAATTCATATTTTCATTCAGAAATCTATTAATCCAAAAAGATTAAGCTCTATACAATTCCTTTAACGAAGATCTTGTCTACCAGGTAGTCCTTGGCCAATCTTCTTAACATTGATCTTTCCCAGATTATCCATAACAGTAGTTATGAATAGAGAATAACGAAAGAAGAAGATATTTACATAATGATAATATTTTAACAATGTCCTACTGACCTAAACTATAATAGCTTACATACCAAGATAACTACTCTAAACAACTAATATTACCTTAGGCTCCAGTACATCAAAACTTTTAAAGGGATTGTCAAGAGGTTTTTCAATCAGACATCCGTTGTTCCAGAAATTCCACTAAAATTCAATGTTTGATAATATCACACTTGCAAAATATGCTTATATCATAGTAAAAGAGAAAATTGCTGGAGTCACATAAGTCTGCAGTCTGATTGAAAATTGTTATTTTCAAATTTAAGTGTATACGGATATCGGTTCAACATTGTCCCTTTAAATCAACATCTATTGATAAAAAATAACATTTAAAGTAAGCACACCAACAAAATTCTTGAAATTTGAAAAACTTAAATACAGTAATGATCTTTATCTATACAATTTTGAAACATTCAAATTAATTTTATATTAAACAATGCAAACATGTAACACTGCTGTTTAAAGCATGGCAAATTTTATAAAAAAAATAAACAGGTTTTTAGGTTAACTTTAACGTTTTGTCTCTGAACCCAACAAATTGTCTTTAATTATATTATTATTCAGTTATTTGATGTTTTGGCTAACCGCCTTCTTCAGAAATAACTAAAATAGACTGACTAGCTGACACATGTCAAAAACATCTTCATTGTAGGCCAAGAAAGAACTAGATTTCATAATCGACACATATTTTTTTTTTAAAATTTCTTAGGTATTTAATCTTGTAATTTAGTTACAGATCAACTTAACTATCACAAATAATTAGGGCTGCAACGATTCTTGAAGTGTTGATTCGATACTAATTCTCTTTCAGCGATTCCATTTATTGCGATTAAATCAATATTCTTAGTTTAAAACAGGAAATAAAAGATAAATTTTTTAATTATTAACATTTTAACACATTTTTGACATATTTTTTGTCTGACTTAAGCCATTCAGTAATATTCTTCTATTTCTGGAAGGCTAATTAAATGAATCAGAATTAAAAATCCCAATAAATGGAATCGTTGAATGAGTATCGTTTAGTGTATCGATAAGAAGGAACTAATTGCGGTTTATTTCATCGATTCTGTGAGGAATCGTTACATCTCTACAAATAATACTATTTTAATTTTAGAACCCACAAAAATATTCAAAACCTATATACATTCCCTTCTAAATGATACTTAGATTCCCAGCAATTACATTTCATCATTGCATATTTCAAATAGTTAAAATTAAATAAATAATACAATATATACAGCATTTATTAGTTATTATTATAAGATTTTGCCAACTGCCAAACTTAACATCCTTTTACAAACTTTTTTAAAGGGAAACAGTCAACATTTTTGGGAGTTGAATTTGGTCTTGAATATATGTAAATATTCTTTAAAATACTGTACTTTAATATTTTCTATATCATATGACACAGTATCACTACTTTTAACTTTCAATTATCAATTATAGACACCACAGGGATAAGCTCAAATTTCGATTGTGAACAATATCATTACTGATTATCTTGGTGGAAAAATTCCCAATTCTGAAACTAAGGTACTATTAGTGAATCTGATAGTGAATATTCCCCTTTAAATTTTACCAAAATAACGTTATATATCAATGTGGAAGCATAGTGCATAATAATAAGACTATTTCAACCAATTTGAAAAGATAGGTAAAGAGCATGCAAGCTTGGCAAGTTGGCACTTTTTCCATCAGGATGAATACAAAAGATAGTGGACCACGGCCATATACGCCTAACGAAAAAGTCGAAAAAGGAAAAAATTTAATCAGGAGAAAACAAAACTTTCTCAAACCTTTCGATTTAGCTCCAATAACATCCATTTTAAGTTTCATCAAAATCGGTTGAAAACTAAGAGAGTAATTTAAGATTTGGGGCAAGGGCAATAACTCTGCTTGTAACAATCGAAAATAGCTCAAATTCGAACTTGATCTTCGTTTTCTGATTATATATACACAAATCAAATTTCATTTGATTCCGTCAAAAACTCTAGTTTTTAGAGCGTTTACAAGGAAATGTTGATGGACGGACCGACAGATTTGAGGCAAGGGCAATAACTCTGCTTCTAACGATCGAAAAAAGCTCAAATTCAAACTTGATCTTCGTTTTATGAATATGTATACACATATCAAATTTCATTTGATTCCGTCAACAACTCTAGTTTTTAGAGCGTTTACAAGCAAATGTTGATGGTCGGACCGACGGATTTGGGGCAAGGGCAATAACTCTGCTTCTAATGATCGAAAATAGCTCAAATTCGAACTTGATCTTCGTTTTATGAATATGTATACACATATCAAATTTCATTTGATTCCGTCAAAAACTCTAGTTTTTAGAGCGTTTACGAGCAAATGTTGACGGACGGACGGACGGACCGACGGACGGACGGACGGACGGACAGGGGTGACTACAATATACGTCCTCATAGAGAGATGAGGGCGTATAAAAATACTATAAGATGAAAGAATGAATGGATGAAGTCATGGATGAATGAATGATTGGATAAAATGCAATATTATGCAATGAATGAATGAAATGAATGAATAAAGAGGTGAATACTATAAACTATATTTAGATCTACTATACCGTTCTTGACCTTGACAATATTCATTATAAATTAATTTAAATAAAAATAAGTGAAATATTAAAATAAGGAATGCTATGGAAACCCAGAATAACGTGGGTAAACCACCAAAATGGTGGCCATGTCTATGGAGCGCTATCACATGGTGCTCATGAGCTGGAGCTGAAATAGAAAAAAAATGGCCATAATAATGTTTGTCTCTTTTAATGGCCACTTGACCATACAAATATTACATCATATATAACTGGAGGAAGTGGCTATTAAAAAAATGTTATAAATGTACATGATATTAAAGTCAAATGCTAATGGGGAGCCCAGTGGTGGTGCGAGTGGGTAAACAGAAAACTTTTGTATACCGGTACCCTCATTTACACCAGCTGACATTTTACTGATGAAAATGGGCAGAATTAATAGGCCTACAATGCTCTAATTACATAATACATGTATATATGTGGAGGTGACCCCTCAGACATCCAACAATAAGCTTTAACCCAACAATTGTCACCCCCTCCCCTGAAACTGATCTGTGTCACTTCAGGTGGTAAAGTGATATATCTACACGTCTATCAATAAATCACTGATCATAATAAACATATACTAAAAACTATAAAATATATCTGTGTAGTATATGGATCAATAATGATCAACTACTGGAGTTTATAAATTTGTTTTGAAGTTTCATATGGTGTCCATCAGCTGTTACCGTAATAATAAGCCTGAATTAACATTGATTCAACATAAAAATATATCTCTTTCAACCATAAAAATCACATATATATTATCATTTATACTGGTTCAATTAATTATCATTTATACTGGTTCACTTTATAATCATTTATACTGGTTCAATCAATTATCATTTATACTGGTTTAATCAATTATCATTTATACTGGTTCAATCATATATATTATTATTTATACTGGTTCAATTAATAATCATTTATACTGGTTCAATCAATTACATTATCATTTATACTGGTTCACTTTATAATCATTTATACTGGTTCAATTATCCATATTATCATTTATACTGGTTCAATCATATATAATATCTTATATACTGGTTCAATCATATATATTATTTATATTATCTGGGTGTGAAACGCCCTACTACCATACGGTACCATTTCAATCATAGATCAACATATTATCATATATACCATTTCAATCATACATTTTATCATATACATGTATACCATTTCAATCATGGTTGAAAGTAATTCATAGACCTTTTCACGTGCTGTGCATCTTGGATCCAAATCATAAAATTTGATTTAAACTTTGTGAATGCCTCGTTGTCCAATCCCACTTAATCAAAACTAATCATATTCTTCATTAATATCAAAATTGATTGAGCTATTTAATAATATTTTCAGATGAAGTTTACATTCACACATTTCTGGGACAAAGCGTCGCTTAACGCCAATTTTCTCCCAGTTCATTAGGTGTTTAGTGACGTTCAATATTACCATTGGATGACATAATTTACATATTTGGCATTCAATTCAATCCCACGAATGAGGTTTGTTAGGTTGAATTCGTTCATCAAATTTGTCATGTTAGTAATTGGAATATATATAACGTAGAAGAATGCTTGAGGACAATGCTCTCCATATTTTATATCACATTAAATAAAGGAACACAATTTTATGGTATACTACTCATTTTTAATTCACACAACGTTTCAACAATCTACATTGTCAACTTCACCTGAAGATGAAAATGTAAATTGTTGAAACATTGTGTGTAATAAAACTACAATGTTTCAACAATCTACATTGTCAACTTCACCTGAAGATGACAATGTAGATTGTTGAAACGTTGTGTGTAATAAAACAAAGGAGTAGTATACCATAAAATTGTGTTCTGTTATTTAATGTGATTTCTACCCCTAAATGTCGCTTAAAGGGATTGTAAAGAGGTTTTCTAAACTTTGTATGTGTATCGGGGACACTGATAGCATCAATTTGCGCCATTCCAATTTCCAATCCAACGTCTGTGGTTCTTGCAATTCCACTTAAACTAGTGCGATTTATGACATCACTAATAATGATCTACTGGAAGCTACTATTGATCACTATTAGTGACGTCATAAAACGTGTTAGTTTTAGTGTAATTGCAAGAGCCACAGATGTCGGAATGGAAATTGGAATGGCGCAAATTGATGCTATCAGTGTCCTTGATACACATACAAAGTTTAGAAAACCTCTTTATAATCCCTTTAAGGATTATATTTCATATGGGTGTATACAAATGAAATACATTACTTACCTTCTTCTATCTCTGATACATGTGTAACAAGTTTTAAATCCAGCATATGTTGTTTATCAAATGTTATATATAATATAGGTGTAAATGGCTTTGTTAACTTGACAGGAAATCTCTGCCATTCTTTACTGTAAATAGAAACAAATTTGATTGTTAGAATACATTTCTTTCTTTTAGTCATTGATCAAGCAAACATTGGCTATTAATGATTGTCCTATAACTTAAAGGGGAATGTTCAGCATTTTCTAGGATCGATTTGGGCCTTGAATATATGTAAATAGCCTTCAGAATCACTAGAACTGCCCAAAAATCGCGTAATCCCTTCAATTGAACCGTCCATAAACATTTATCTTTCATTTTCTGTATATGGGTTTTCTATATAAGATACAGATTAGATTAGCTAGAAAATTCCAGGTTCTGAGACTAAAAGTTTTTTGGTCAAATAGTTAGTGAACATATCCCTTTAACATGTGTGTAGGAATATCCATTCCATCTCCATCCAAACAGTCATCTTTTTGGGGTTTTTTTTACGGAGTCTTGACTTTGTAAACTAGATCTGACCATAGATATATATATAATGAACTAGATAGGACATATCAATGAAATGCTAAGTTGACATAAAAGAATGGCGTCTTATGGGCAATACTTTTCGTTTTTATCAATCATTGAAATGAAGATATAATCCCAGAAAAACATTACGCATGTGATATACCTGTAGGCATATACCTATAATTTTGCTTTCCATTTATCTTAATTTTGTAAACTGGAAATTCGATTCAAAACCAAAACCGATGTTTTCTGCTTGAGGTCATGGACTCAGGACCTGTGTTTGCCCACATTTCTCAATCTCTATTTACACTGTGGAAATCACTCAGAGATATAGATAACATTATTGAAAACCTGACCTCCAACCAAGTATATTGAACCCCATGACCCAAGATATCAGAGCAATAACAATCAAGGACACTGTTATAATGGTTTATAGATAGCAATAGGTCAGGTCATTGTGTATACACAATAAACTACAGGGTTAAAGGGACTCAATGTTATTTAAAGGTGGCAAATGACCAAGACTTAAAGTGGCATTATCTACATTACATGAAATGAAATTTTCGGCAACTGTTTAGTGTTTGTGTTAATGTTAACTGCTAATGCCATGCAGTGTGCAATAGGAGAAATTTTCCCAGGACAGCAGTATAAACCTTGATTTCCAAATGTAGAGGGGTATTTAATGTGCACAGCCTGTAGGATATCGGATTTCGGTTTACTGTCCCATCCAAACAACTAGGTGCTTTTACTATGGGTCTGCATGAATCATTGTCCAGAATAGCCAGAACTGTCGGAACTGGATTTGAGTGAACTGGAACACTGTTCTGGACAAAGATTTTCTGTCCAAACTAGCGAGGTGGTGCAGCTGGAACAGTGACAAAATCAAGATGGCGGCAAATGTCGCAACCGTTTTTTAGTGCAGTGACAGCAGTCACTTCCTGTTCAGAACCTGTCTAGAGCTACTTAGATATTAGTTACGCACAGAACTTTCCACTTCCTGTCCAGAACAATTCCAGAATTACTCGAAAGCTTGTTCGGAACAGAACATCTGGAACAGGTCAAGAACATCTGATTCGTGCAGACCCCTGGTCAGCCCGAAACCAAGTCATCACTTTTAGAGAGTAATGGTTAGCTAATAACAATGTTTTTGATATTCAACCTTAATAATCTTACGTGATAAAAGAAGATGACACCTTTTAAGAGTGACTAAAGTAATTTATTTTACGAGCTTTCGTCGTCGTCGAGACGACTTCATCAGGTGAATTGATTTGAAAAATGAACTGTCCAAATGTCATACAACTACACAGAGTGATACGGCACTTCTTTCAATTTTAATAATCTTACCTTAATTGTACAGGGGCATCCACACAACCGGCATCACAGGCATAGTAAGGTTTATCATTTCTATCTAATGATACATATAGATTGGCTTTATTATCTTCCCCTACTATAACAGATATATTCACATGAGTGTTATTGCCATAATTAATACGATGGAAAAATATATCACGATGTAGTTCTTTAGGATGTACGTCTAGTTCCAAATGTTGTTGTCTATATCTTACAGGACCAAAACTTAAAACCATAGCTTGTAATACACCCTCTGCACCTAAAACAGAAAATAGTTCAAGGGATGATTCAAGGAAGTTTTCATGTATATTAGCAACACAACAACAGAAAATAGTTCAAGGGATTGTTAAGATGTTTCCTCTAATGTGTATTGGAGTCACAGTATTAATTTGAATCTTTCTAGTTTTCAGTCTGATGTCTATGGTTTTTGAAATGCCACCAAAGTTAAGCTTTTTATGACAAAGGCCTTGAAAATTCAAATTCAAATGGACAAATCTCAATTTTATGCCATTATTTTATTTTATCTTAACAGAGGATGTTAAGCCTGTGACATTTCTATTCAAATATACATTATGAATAGAATCGAGAAACAGACAATCGCCTATATCACCTCTGACCAATGACAACACAACACATTTTTTGATGCCTTTTCATTGAATTGCTGACTAACCATATACCAGATTTTAATTCTTTAAAGTGATATGAATAGCTGAAGACTGATTTGCCTTACCTGATTGAACCATAACTGAACACCCCTGGTTCTCTAAGGTAATCATCCACGTTGCCACAACCCTGGCTATGTGATCCTCGTCTACTACATCCATCCATAATGTCTCTGCTTGTCTGGACAAAAAAATATAAATACATGTACCAAAATAAATATGTGGATTCCATAATTATGAAAATCATCAAGAGAACCTCAAAGAGATATTTAAAGTCAAGGGTGTAAGGCTTTCAGTAAAAGTGTAGTCAGTTGAAACAAAATGGTACAGGCATCATGGAATGGAGTGATATAATATAACAATTTTTCACTTGCAGATGAATTTTTGTTTCACTGGCTCATCAGTACATATAATAAATGAAACACCATGTCAATGTACAAAAAATATCTACTCGTAAAATTAATATCAAATGAGCTCAGAATTTTAGAAAAAATAAAATGAATGGAGTTTTATCCTGCACTTATATGGGCTAATTGAGGACGGGCAAACACCATGCAGTGTGCAATGAGGGAAATTTTGCCAGGACAGCAGCATTAGCCTGCTTTTATTATCGATTTCCAACTGTCGAGGGATCTTTAACGTTACAGCCAATAGCACACTGGACCTCGTTTATTGTCCCATTCGAACAACTAGACGCTTTTTCCATGTCAGAATTTTAGAGGGCATACTTACAACGTAGAGTGACCAGCATAACAGCTATCAGGAAAGTATAAGACTTTTAATATTTCATTTCGTTGTTGTTTAGTAGTAGTTATTTCATGTAAAGGTGCTGGTACATTACATAGAACATAATATATAGTCATATTAATTTTATCTCCATTTATAGCTTTCTGGGCTTTAGATTCACTTATACCAAACCCTGTCTTCCATAGCTACAATTATAACAAAATTATCATTTATTCAACATATTAATGTGTGCAATGAGGGATATTTGGTTAATAATAATATATCATATTTTCCACAGCTACAAATATAACAAAATAATCATTTTTTTAACATATTACTGTGTGCAATCAGGAATATTTGGTCAATTATACTTTATCCTGTTTTCCACAGCTACAATCTTAACAAAAACATCTTTTATGAACTATATACTGTGTGCAATGGGGGATATTTGGTCAATGATACTAAATCTATTTTTATTATATACTAGTATCCTTTTAATAAAACAGATCATTCAATTCAAGCTATTTATCAACATAAAGCAACTAGCCAACACATTAAAACTTACAATTTGTTTCAGGTCTCAAACCAAATTATTAAAGGGATTGTAAAGAGATTTCCTAAACTTTTTATGTGTATTGGGGACACTGATAGCATCAATTTGCACCATTCCAATTTCCATTCTGACGTCTGTGGATCTTGCAATTCTACTAAAACTACCACGTTTTATGAGGTCACAACCAGTGATCTACCAGAAGCTACTACACGTTAGTTTTAGTGGAATTGCAAGAACCACAGACGTCAGAATGGAAATTGGAATGGCACAAATTGATGCTATCAGTGTCTCTGATACACATACAAAGTTTAGAAAACCTCTTTACAATCCCTTTTAGTATCAAAAACTCACCTGTTCCCAAACTTTAACATGTTCTCTTTGAAGTAATTTATCATTAATATTCATAACTTCTTCCATGTCCTATAAAAAGATTTTTAAAATATCTTAAAATATTGAATCCGTAAAACATATCTCATAATGCATCAGTGTGCAATTCTAATTTCAATGCTACAAGTACATCTTTTCCTAATATTATTATTAAAAATATCAGTTTTTTTATATAGCATATTGGTTGATTTTGTTTCATGATGTTGACCTATATAGTAGTGGCAGGTGTCGCCTGTGAAACTAAACATTCTTACTCTTTTTGAAACACCTCATGGTTATTTCTCTTTGGAGGAGTCTACTACTATTATTGCTCCTGATTTAGTCATGCTTTGGATAAGATTTTTTATAAACAGAATATACCTCATTCATGCGTCAGCCATCTTGGATCCATATCGAGGCTCATAACGCAAGCAAACAAAAGTAGCGTCTTGCCACTGCAGAAAAATCACCACCTTGAGGTATTTAACGCCACCTTATCAAGTCCCACTAACTCAATCCTAATCAAATTTTACATCGTTAAAATCAGAATTAATTACGCTTTTTAAAAATACTTTCAAATGAAGTGTTTCTTCAAATATTTCTGAAAAAAGGGCCGAAAAGACAGCTTTTTGATCATTTTCTCACTGTTGATATGGTGAATAGTGACGTCATATTCCTTTTCATTCATTTGTCGTCGTACTTTATGAACAAGTTGACGTCATTTGCGTTATGAACCTCAGTTTCTAAGCAGTAAAAGCGAGGCGTGAAAAAGGTCTATTGTCCTGCTTGTATGGATTTAATATCCTACTAACCTTTTTAACTTTGTTGGTTAATTCTGTAATTTTTGATAAAGCTTCAGTTTTTTTCATTGATTTAGTATAATGAACTACAGTAACTATATGTTGATAGTGTTTACTGGAAAGTAATATCTTAATTAGTAAATATCTTTATAACATCCTCTCGTCAAATCAGTCAGGAGCCGCAGTGGCTCAGTCAGTTAGACGCTTGCTCACTCCCAGCATGGGTCGAGATGATACCTTCTGATTTTCAACCCAGTTTCCCGCTGTCAGTGATGCAGGTCGGAGGGGCTGACATGGAAAAAAGATGGAAAAAAGATGGGACAATAAACCGAGGTTCCCTGTGCTCTTGGCTGTGCACGTTAAAGATCCCTCAACATTTGGAAATCTAAATAAGAGCAGGCTAATGTTGCTGTCATGGAAAAAATTTCCCTCATTGCACACTGCATGGCATTTGCCTGTCCTTAGTTAGCCCATACAGGTGCAGAAAAACAGGACATAAAACTCCATCAAATCAGTCAAATATTCAATTTGTTATATATCAATCTGTGATTTTCAATTTTGATGTACTGCAGGTAAAATATACAAGACCCATGTAAAAATGGAATGACTGAATGGAGTACTTTTATGTATTACATTGGGCTAATGAACATGTACATCAGCTGCAGTGTGAAATGGGGAAAACTTCCAATAGACAGCATCATAAGCCTACTGTTATAATGACAAAGATTGGACAATATTTCATTAACTGCTTACCTATTGGGTTTAATGACTAGTGTTGTATCAGTAATGGCTATAGTAGCTATAGCAGCACCTACTACTACGTCTGGATGATCTGGTACTGCTATAATACCAGTTGATATTCTATAGTCATATGCTTTCCCATTTCCAGTCTTTATTCTACAATTACATTATATATCATACAGTATTACAATTATTTGACAAATACAATAGCAAAATTTTCCACATTAATTGTAGTTCTAAGAATTTTTAAGGCCATTGTGGAATCAAAACAAACATAAAAAATTGCTTCACAAAATTTCTTATGATGATTTTGCATAAAGGAGCACACATTTTGCTACATAAAATGAATGGGAACTGTCTATCAGGTTACAAGGATACATTTTAGGCCCTGCTAGATTTAAAGATCTGAAACTGGTTTGGTACATCAATTCGCGTTGTAAACAAGTGTGAATTTACAAAATTCCGAAATCAGATTAATTTTGTAAAAAATTCGAATTTGGCTAGTGTTTCCGCTGAATGACGGCATATTGAATCCGTCCTATGAGGCAAACCATTGTAAACGAGTGACAGAATTCAGAATCATTAATATATGGCTATTCATGTTTGAGGACACAAAAATGCTGAATCTTAATCTGTCCAGAATAGAGGTTACTTGATAGGATACTGCCATTGTGAGGCCTCTTATTATCTGACAATTGAGTCACTTTTCAATCAAGGTTAATAAGAAATAAGCTAACATTGACTTACTGTAGTGTTTTAGTCTGAGCACCAGTCCAACCAGAGGCTCCTATCTGATCAAAATCTACAGTCACTGGATCTCCCTGTATAAAATATATTGTCATAAGTTTATCACGTTCTCCTATATAATATAATATTAAGTCTGCAATAAGAGTTATCTCCCTTTCACTTATTTTCAATACTGTATCAAATGTTTTCTCCAGATTCCTAAATCTAAAAATTGTTCAGAGAAGGCCTTCTAGATGTTGGTCACAACTTGTGCCTTCGACAGTTCACAAATTCATGCATACAACGCTGACAAGACACCAACTCAAAGAAATCCTTTCCATACCAATGGCACATCAACAGGAAGTTGGAATAAATAAAAAAACTGTACTTACAGTAGGATTACTGATACTGATGTCTTGTACTAAAACTGAAGGTCGTGATCTATGGGCGTATAATGATGACTCTACCTGTACACAGTGCCATGACTAAAATACAAAATAATACTCAATCAGAACTAAAGTTTTTCTAATCATAATAAATTTGAATAAGTAAAGATACTTAAAACATTTTCACAGAAAGCAAACCCAAGTAATCAATTGTAATCTTAAATGGATTGTAAAGAGCCTTTATATGTGTATGAGGGACAGTTCTTGTCTTGTATTTGGTACCCATCCTGCTGGTTGCCCATGGTTCCTGTTATTACAGAAAGATTTTACTGGATATAACGCTTGCCGAGCTGCTACGAAGCTTCAGCCCACATATAATATAACAAGATTTTATCTCCCCTTACATCTAGTTTTTTAATTCCTTTTAACCTAAGATATAGGCCAGGCCCGTAGCCAGGAATTTCCAAGGGGGGGCTATATGGACTCGCAAAACAATCAAACTCAACCTTAACAGTCACAATTCAAACAGAATGTCTACTTTAACAGTGCTTATTTGTTTTCAAGGGGGGTTCGTCCGAACCCCCCCTAGCTATGGGTATGTAGGCCCTGCTAGATTTCAAGAAATCCGAAACTGGTAAACAGATTTGTGTTGTAAACAAGTATAAATTTACAAGAAATCTGAAACCATATTAATTCGTAATTGACTAGAGTTTTCTCTGAATGACGCCATATTGAATCCAACCTAGGATAGGAGGCAGAAGGAACAAATGACACGGATTCGGAAACCAGTTTCAGATTGGGTGTAAACGAGTAGGGCCTCATTGAAAATAGAAGAAAACAGAGGTCTTTTTACATCAAAAACTTTTAACCAACCTGTTTAATAGACTGAAATCTATGGACTACTCCTGATTTTATATCTAATACAAACGACTCTACAAAAATACAAATAACACAACATTTATAAAAAACAATTATATTCACTGTTTTCAACAATATATATGCACAAATAGCCAAAAATTATAACATCAGATGACCACTTAAGTTGTTAAGGTCACCAAACTATCCCTCGCTGTAACTAACACCATAAAACACAATAGACTGAAGTATTCCAAGACTAAAGTAATAAGATTGAATTTCAACAGTCAATAATTTAGTGCACTTTTTATACAGTAAAACAACATACCTTTTGTATCTTTGCGATCTATATTCATATTGACTACAGGATAAAAATTGACCGGTACAGCCAAGGCTCTATTTAGTCGTATAAATAAACCATTTTCTGTACCAAACGCAGCAGCTATGTGACCATTTCCTTTAACAAAATAAAAATATCGATAAAGTCTATCATTACCCAAATGTAAACAACCCATTTTATGCCCCCAAAACAGCAGCTAGGTGACAATTACCAAGATATGAATAAGATTGATAATCATTACCAATTGCACCCTAATATAAACATATACCATTCAGTGTCATAGGTTGAAAATCAAGATTAAGTGAACAAAAATGCCATCAATATTCAAATTAACTGCATATCAAATCACTATTGACCAGTATCTTGTGTTGAAAAGTAATCAGGTATTTTTTCAAACATTTTTTCAACACCCTTGGTCAATAAACTACAAGAAAATTAACAAGATGTCCAACATATTTACATGACTTCAATAATTTGGGGATGGGGATGTGTAGATGTGTGTGTATAGGTGGATCATTTTTGTGAAGTATAACACTATTTTCATTCTAGAATACAAGTCACCTGTATAAGCTGGATAGAGATCCTCATCTTCTTCTAAAGGATTGTGGTTGATAAATGCATCATAATTAACCGATCGTTTAAAAAATGTTTGAACTTTTTCATCCAGACATCCATTAGACACTGAAATAAACAATAATATATCCATCAACTATCAGTGATTTAGTACAATAAGGGCAGTCTGTCAGCGTTGACTTGGGTGCCTCTGATGAAGATTTCTTTATTCTGTTATGGTACTTTGTGTTATGCAAATCCCCAGTTTGACAAACTTGTTAAAGGGTAAAAACTGCACAGCATACACACAAATATGGGCCTACATCAATCAAAAAAATTTCAATATATATTTTTTTCAGACTAACTCAATCAGTAAATATGACATGACTGAGAATCATGTACATATTTTGAGGGGGAAAAAGAAGCTCAGTTAGCTGTCAATAACACATGTCCATTTCATCATAAAATGAAATTTTCACGTTAAAAATTAAATCAAAATTTTAAATATAAATTTACCGACAATTTTTGGGTCATGAAACAGATTTGTTTTTAATGAATTACAGATGGTCTATCAGTAAAATTGAGTAAAAGGTTTTACTTACAGTTTGGTCGTTTAGATGAACCACTGCCAAATAAACTGGCTCCAAGATAGTAGACTAATATCAATAATAATAATACACCAACAATAACTTTTCTTGATCTTAAAATAAATAAAAATATATTAACAGATGATGTTATATCCATAAACAAACAGTTTCACTCAAGATTCTAATCACATGCATCACTTTAAATAATCTTTACTAATAGTTTATTCCAAATCAATACTTGAAAAGAAGATGCAGGCCAAAAACAAACTTTCTTGATCTGTTATTTCTTCCAAAATTCTAGATAAACTTCAAAAAAAGGTTATCCATTTACAAATTTTAATTTGTTATTTTATGTGTCATTGATAAGTACCATAGTTTGATTTTCCAATACAATTTTCTAATACAAAAGAAACTTCACATGGAATTGAGAATGTTGTAGATCCTTTATCACAGAATTTTAACTTACAAAAGAGATAATTCCCCTAAATCACACATGAATGTCAATGAATGATAAAATTATAATAAATTAAAACTGAATTCAATTTTCTTTCTCAAGTCATCAGTAATATCTTTATTTTAAAGAAATCCAGATGTAAACATATTTAGGTTCATCTAAAAATCCACAATTAAAAGGGAAATCAATAGAAGATTTCAATCTCAACCTGACACAAATCAGATTTCTCAAAAGAATGCCAAGAAAAAAATTGTAAGTTCAGCACATTAACCTGTAGCCTGATAATTGATCAACATAGATACATCTGTTACACAACATCATTATATAATACAGACCCCAGTAGGTAAATCTCATAATTTAATAGTCTGAAACATGCTGACCCTATTCTAGCCGTTGATAAACATTCTAAATTTGTCAGTTGGCCTAGGGTAAAAAAAAAGATTTGGACAAAAAATAATATCAAAGTAAAATTAATAAGTATGTATGATATTTGTTTATTTATGGCTGCCTGATATTCCATCCTCTCAGTTGTCAGCTGGCGTTGGTAAAAAACAGTAGACAACACTTTTTATGGAAATTTGGTTTTAATAATCTTAAAAATATTAGCTAATCTATATTTGCATTTTATTCACTCATGCAGTCATGGCTTATGATATCATCAGTAATCAATGCTTAAGGCATTTTATTTTAGAAAGAGTAATATTTTTATTTTAAAAAGTAGGCCTAGTGCCTGAATTTTTAAATGGTTTTGTCAAGTGTTCCCAATTATGCATCACCACCCTAGATAATTATTTTTTTTTTTCAGACCTATACCTCAGTTTGTTTCCCCTGAAAAATGTCCAAAATTTCCCAGTCTGGAAAATGCTCCAAAGTTCAAAACCCAGGGTCTAGAGAAAAGCTTTAGGTAGGAGGCTAGAGATTTTAATACCTTTCCTAACAATGTTATAAAAGAAAAATCTGCTGTCAGTGCCATTGAAATAATTATTTGATAATAAATTTGTCAGTAATACAAGGCTGTCTTACAAGAGAAATGTCTAAAAAAAGAGAAATGTCATAATGCTGTGATGGTTATGACAGGTCGTTATGACTAAAATTAGGGTGCGTCTTTTCACAGCCGAAGACCACCGAAGACTACCGATGTCCACCGACGACTACCGAAGACCACCGAAGACCCAAATTTTAGATCTAATTCATTTTTAACAGCTCTTATGAGCAATTGTTTCATCATTTGAAGTCAAATTATGCCACCTAACAAGCTGTGGCAAGTGGAAAACTGGGTTCGGTTCAACAACACCAACCAAAGACATTTTGATGTACCCGTCTGCATAGCTGGAGCAGACTGTCGTTTCGTGCCAGTATTGTATTTCCAGTCGGACACTCTTCGAATACATTCTTTTATAAGCAGAAAAGCTTCCTTGGCTGACATAAATTTACTATTCGGCAAAGATTCGAAATCGGGGACGGCATTGGTGGATGATATAGAATCAACATCTAGTTCCATAATAGGCTGTGTGTGGATGTAATCCTGGTCAAATAGATCATTTCTTCTTATATCATCAACTGGGGAATCAGGAACGGACATGTATGAAGATACATGAGAAGAAGACATTGGTGAGGTTGAAGCAAGTGGAGATGTTGTTGAATAGGTAGAACAACTGGGTGAAGGTGAAGGTGATGGTGGTGGGCTGTCTTGGCAATTTGAAGACGTACTGTTGAACTGAGGATTGAATTCATCTGAGACGGGATAAATGGTGGGTATGACGCTAACAAAATGATTTGGTGTCCAGTATCCCTTGTTGTTGATAGCTGTGTTGGTTCAGTGATATAGAGAACCCATCAGATATTGTATTGTTTGCGATTTGATCGGGCAAATTGCAGAATATTGTTATGCCGTTATTGTGTTATTGTGTTCGGGTAAGACAACAATTTAACAAAACTACCCATTGATATTCATCTTAATTCAGATCTGTGTCTGGAGCCAACACAGCATTGTTAACTAAATAACTAAGTTTTTTTTATTTGTCACGACTTGTCAGATGGCATATTGGGCATTTACGTGATGAAAAATTGACCATAAGAACTGTTAAAAATGATTTAGATAATAAATTGAGGTCTTCGGTGGTATTCTGTGGTCATCAGTAGTCTTCGGTTGTGAAAAGACACACCGCTAAAATTATGTTATCAAAGTTGTTTGTAATTGTAGAGATGGACTATAAAACTTATAACTTTTTAAAAATTACTCAAAATACTTCAAATCAACAAATATTGAGTTGATGCATATAACAAAAACACAATTTTTTCATGCATTCATATGACAAATTAAGGTGTCAACTTATTGGACGTGGCCTTTATTTAATCTTCATTCAAAAAAAGTCAAAAGAATTATGACGGGGACGGGGACACACTGCAAAATATATTGCCCAACTCACCTACTGAGAGAACCAAATGCATTAATGGAACTCGCTAGTTTAGATTTCAGCCACATCAGTCTTATTTTATGAAAAAACTTAAAAGGACATAAACAAACTTTTTGTACAACTCTTATTCCATTCCTCATAATAAAATAAAATAAATTCAACGTAAGAAGGAAACCATGTTGTCATCCCGCAGTTAATGCTCGACTTTCCAGACGTTGACAATTTATAAAAAAATAATGTTGAAAAATAACTTGCCAGTATCTCCATCAATACATTTATGCTATGAATTTTCTTTATTTATTTTTGTTACTGGTGCATTGTTTTGTATTATTTCAACATAAAATTAGTTATTTGACTTTGCTTTTAAAACAAGGCTGGACAATTTTTCTACAAAATGACTTAAGTGCTGGATTAACTTCCGGCATAAATGTTTTCATTGGAGATGATGATGATCCTGTTATAAAGCTTAAAAAAGTATTTTCATCCATTCGAGTCATTTTCTCTCATATATCTTGCTCAAGGCTATGCCTTACTAAGTTCCTCTTACAATGTAAACATTCATGGCTGTACTGATAGTATAGGTCTAAAAAAAACCTGGTTATATTATTCTGACTCAAAATTGACATTAAGTTAATTCATTAACACTACTGACTCTGACAGACAGGTCTCATCATAGTCATAGTCAGATAAAACCTGCCGTTGAGTGGGTAACAGGTCTCAGTGACAGCAGTAACAGTAATAAAATTTGGCTAGTAAGTGAGTAACAAAAGACCAATGGTTATGCCAAAAGAAAATCATAAAATCATAGACGTAATTTCTACTGACAGTAACAGTATTATAGACTAACCTAAAAAAATAAAATGAATACCCTCTGGCCATCAAGTTCAGAATCGCATTTTGCAAATTGAAATATTAACTGCAAAATAGTTATGAGGGTCTTACAGGGTCAAAGGTATCCTAAGACACATGGCATGTAATTGACAACCATATTGTGAATACATTTTCAATTCAGACCTCAATGTGACCAGAGAGTACCACTGACATACATTGTTATGTAGGACATTGGTCTATGACAATGTGTCATTTTTTGTGAGTGAGTAGTTCAGGCCACATCTGTTTCCAGAAATTGTCCATACATCTCAGGCTTCAGACATCCTTGGTTATAAGAACAACACATTATCTGCTTATAAAAGAATATTGCAATTTTCTTATTCAGATAACAGCCTTAAACTTTAAAGATGTTGGTGCCTATATTTACTTTGAAATTAAATCATAAAGTTAACCCTCAGATGGTAGCAGTTGGTAAATATGATGGAATTCATACATCGTTAGCTTGTGCTACTTCAGCAGGAAAGGTAAATTACTGTTATAAAACGTAAAACTTGGAAAATTGCTCCTATGCCATTTAAGAATAAGTTCACACTAACATCACAATTTGAATAAGTGACTGAATTGTTTAATGTGAGTGTTGCCTACACTGGAAGTATGCACTTGACAAAAACCAGAAAACCATTGTTAAAACATTGCATTTGTTTTCCATAAAGTGTATTGTGTTCAATCATGTTTTTAATTATAGCTTATGGTACATAGTACCATGATTAAATTGAAACCTGACAGTTGATATATATGTGATCTAAAAACAATCAAGTATTCCTTTATATTAATTTATTTTCTATTTTAAGGTGTTGATACATAATCCACATAAGAGAAGACAGCAGTCTGAAGGTCGTATGAGTGGTGGTGAGGGTGATATTAGCTTATTAAATATCAACCAACAAGTTACAGCAGTAGAATCTGGTAGATTAGTAGCAGGTTCTCAGAAAGATACACTAGTTATTGGTACCCAGACTAATTTACTAGCCTATGATGTCGACAATAACTCGGATCTCTTTTATAAAGATGTAAGCTACTATTTCTTTTCTTTTTTCTTTTTTTATATTGCAGTAGCTCAGAGAATTAGATGTTAGTTAAACTGGAGCTCTAGTGTTTAATTTAAGCATTATTAGAAATAGTTCTGTTGGAATTTTTAGCCATGTTTTCCTTGTCAGAGAGGTCGGAAGAGCCAACATGGAAAATTTCATTGGGTTTGGTCAATAAACCAAGGCCTTATGTGCTACAAAAGTTATGCATGTTAAAAAAATTCCCTGACTATTGGGAAAGCTACTGTATTGTCCAAAATTTTCCCATATCACACTGTATATCAGTAGCCTATCTGCGTGAGACCAAACATGTGCAAAAAAGTAGAATGTGAAGCTCCCATTTCATTTCATTCGTTTTGTATTTTTCAGACACCTGATGGATCTAATGCTATAGTACTTGGTAAATTAGGTTCACTAGATCCTTTATTAGCAGTAGTTGGTGGTAATTGTTCTATACAAGGATTTGATTCAGCTGGCAATGATGCTTTCTGGACTGTAAGCATGCCTGTTTTGTTTGATACAGAAATATTTGTGGTCTGAGTCCAAATGACATAGGATTTTCATTCTGAGTTGTGACTAAAAAGATCTAGGGCCGAGTTCCTAGCCTTGTGTTTAAGATTGATTTCTTGCTTAAAACCCAAAGGCGACTTGAGTCTATGCAAGAATTAGTAGGAAAATCTCAAGTTGAATATCGGACTTGGACTTACATAAAAGCTAGGAACCAGATTTATTGTCACAAGTAGATAGAATTATGTGTTTGAAATATTTTTTGATGTATATTCTGATGTGTTTTTAGTTTTCAAAGCTCTTAATTCGACAATTATTTCTTTAAATTTCTATCTCACCTGTATCTGATAAAGACCATTATAATACAATTTAAATGTATATTCATATCTCTTGCTATTCATGGTTTAAAAACTTGATTGATTTTCTATATACTTCTAGGTAACAGGTGATAATGTGTCTTCATTGACTTTGATGGATTTTACTGGCAATGGACAGAATGAGGTAAGTTTATACAGCTAGTTAATAACACTGTAAAATCAATACTTTTACTATAACTAAAAAGGCTATGTGATATTTGCCTTGATTTTACTGGTAATGGGGTTAGTTTAAAGAGATATGTTCACTAGCTTTTTGACCAAAAAAAATTTAGTCTCAGAATCTGGAACTTTTTAGCTTATCTAATCCCTAATAATATTCACAACCCTCCAACGAAATTTAAGCCTTCAAACACATGTGTTACCATAAATATCGGCGTTTAAAAGTCAAAATTACGACTCATCATTTAGTGAGACTATGCGTTATATAGAAAACACATATACAGAAAATGAAGGATAAATGTTAAGCTAGGGATATAATTGAAGGAATTATATGATTTTCGTGCATTAGTAGTACTTCTGAAGGCTATTTGCATAAATTCAAGCCCCAAATCGACCCTAAGAAATGCTGAACATTCCCCTTTAAATAAACTGTTAATGAATCCCCATTGAAAATTTTTTAAATTTGGGTAGCTCCAACAGGAATGCCAAAAAAGCATGCTATATTTTTTACAAATTATATTTTGATTATTTTAGTTGGTAGTTGGATCAGAAGATTTTGATATCCGTGTATTTAGAGAAGATGAAATCATAGCAGAAATGACTGAAACAGAGGTAGGTTATCATTTGGATATTGTTTGAATATTTTCATTGTAAAATCTAGTAACTTTTTCTCCAAAACTTAACTTAGATAATTTTAATGTTCGGATTGTCTGAATTGAAGTTTAATCACTTGTACTTAAGTCTCAGACGTGATTTTTTTAGCTAACCTAATTTGTAAATCAGTTCACTGTTTACCTTCGAAATTTGAACCTTCAAATCCATGTGTATTCATAATTATATCTTTTCTCTAGACTGCATCAGAAAAGAAGTATATTTAAAGAGGCACAGGCTTCATTTTTGTGGGTCGATTTTTTCAAGTCTCAGAAACGGGGACTTTTTTAGCTCAGCAATTAGTACTGGTTATCACAACTCACCATTGAAATTTGAGCCTTCAAATCCATGTGCATCCATAATTATTAGCATTTGAAAGTTATAATGCCCTACTACACATTAGCGATACTATGCAATATATAGAAAAGTCATCTATAGAAATAGAAGGAGAAATGTCTAATTTAAGATATATTTGAACGAAATATGCAATTTTTCGTGCATTTCTAGTGCTTCTGAAGGATACTTAAGTATATTCAAGACCCAAATCAACCAATAAAAATGAAGACTGGTCCCCTTTAAAGAGATATGTTCACTAACTGTTCGACCAAAAAACTTTTAGTCTCGGAACCTGAATTTTTTAAGCTAATCTAATATGTAATGATGTTCACAACTCTCCCTCAAAATTTAAGCCTTCAAATCCCTGGGTATCCATAATTATCAGCGTTTGAAAGTCATAAATACGACTCTTACTTTAGTGTGATTATGCATGATATAGAAAAGATGTGTACAGAAAATGAAAGGTAAATGTTTAGGTAGGGGTATAATTGAAGGGATAATGCAATTTTTGCGCATTTCTAGTACGTCTTGAGGCTATTTACATTTATTCAAGGTCCAAGTTGACTCTCAAAAATGCTGAACCTTCCCCTTTAAGACTCAAATCAATCCTTGAAAATGTTCTTAATAAATAAGGCCCCTGAACAGTATAATATTAAAATCATAGTGTTATTCGTAGAGTAACCAAGTCTTCTATTTTCAGACAATAACAGCTCTATGTTCTATGAGTGATAATAAATTTGGATATTCACTAGCTAATGGAACTGTTGGTGTTTATGAGAAAACTGCTAGATTCTGGAGAATTAAGGTCAGTTTCTATAATTTTCATGCTTGTCATTATTTCACTCAGAGCAATTCTGCAATTCTCCAAGCTCTAAAATGGTGAGAAAAAGATGCATTTTGTTTCTTAGTATGGCATGGCTGTAGAATATCCCATATGTGCTGGACATGACCGATTCTTTTTCCACGGGTGCCGACAAAATAAGTCCACATACTAAGTATGCCATAAATGTTTTTGCAATCATAAAAAGAAAAAGGATCAAACATGGATTAAAGAAGATAAGTTTGGTTAACCCTCAATTAGTAAGATAACAAATGATAACACAAATCATAAATTTACTAAAATTGAGTTGTCATTATCTTGTACTCTTGTAGGATATCTAATGTATTTTTCAGTCTAAGAATCAAGCTGTATCCATCCATAGTTTTGATCTGGATGCTGATGGAGTACCAGAATTAATAACAGGTTGGAGTAATGGCAAGGTATAAACTTTATTTCCTTCTTTTAACATTGCCTTTTTATATAAGCCGTCGTTCGGATGGGACAATAAACCGTGGTCCCGTGTGCTAATGGCAAGGTATAAACTTTATCTCCTTCTTTTAACATTCCCTTTTTATATACGCCCACTTCTCTCTATGTGGAGTATATTGTCGGCACACCCGTCCGTCTGTCCGTCAACATTTGCTTGTAAACGCTCTAAAAACTAGATTTTTTGATGGAATCTTTGAAATTGGCATTTTGCTTACGACAGAATGCAGAAGTGGGCATTTATTGCTGTAGTCCAATATCTTCAAAATATTTTTCGTTTTTACCATTTTATGGCAGTGGTCCACTATCTTTAAAATTGTTTAGAGAGGAGATCAGTATATAAGAATATTTGTGGAAAAAATACATTCCTTGTGAGAATATGTTGAAATTGATAGTTTCATATTGTAGAAAATATTGAAAAAATAGTGTGTAAGCATGTACACATGTATAATGTGCATCTAACTCTAACTAACTGTATGGAAAGGAACGGTATTCTATTTAAACACCTCTGACCCTCATTATTCACTTTTTTGTCACCATCTAATAAAAATCTGTACAAGGAAAACAATTTTTCGTTAATCAAAATCGCATCCAAAAACCTGGCAAAATCGAGATTAATAGTTTTATGGTAGTGGACTACCCCAAGAAATACCATCAGGTGTGTTGAAAATGCACAGCCCAAGTCTAGCAGGCCGTTCTGACACAAATTTGGTAGAATTAAAAATCTAACATATTAAGATAGTTATTGTTATCATATTGTCTTGTAATTATTAAGATTGATGCTAGAAGTGATAGAACAGGAGAAGTTATATTTAAAGATAATTTTAACACCTCCGTAGCTGGTATCGTACAGGTATGTGTTTGTAACCAGGATTATATATTGACACACCCTGTATTTACAAAGTTTAAATGTAGGCTATGAAAGCTGTAGAGAAGGCTACAGTAGCATTTGAAAACTCAAGTTGATGTTGATGATACATTTATTAGACGTAGATGATAATACACAATAACAATACAATATACCCTGTGGTGACATTACAAGATAAACGATGTTTACATGGCAAGAGCCACGCTACCAAGTATTGTTCCAAACACAGACTCTTTCCTCATCCGGTTACACATGTGCAGTTCATATTCATGCGTATTACCCATATCCTTTGTCAACAGCATTTTCACTCATGTATATATAGTATAAATGTACAATAAACCTTAATCTACATAAGTATTTACAGTGTAACCGTGTTTATCCGTCCACCGGTACTCCGGAAACCCTGATATCCGCTCGCTTTTTATTGGGAATGGAATATTTACTATGTAAAATTACCCGTTAACCCGATGATCCAGTTTTCGCTTCCGCACACCTATGATTGACTACCAATTAACAAATTCTATAGTAATTAATACTCACCAATCCGTTCGCGTGTCACTAATAATTGATTCGGGATTAGCGGTATTTTTTTCAGGGATTAAGTTAATCCATACTCACGCATGCCTATTATTTGTATTATGGTGTACGTGACATTCGACAGGTAGCTATTGACAGTTGATCAATAACTAAGGGACATAACTCTAATAAGCAAAATGACATTTTTCATATCCGGAATATCGATAAACCGCACGAATTTATCGGGAACGGAAATGTGCGGATAAACGAGGTTCCACTGTATAATGATGTATTCTAGAAATTCAAGATAGTGTAACCTTCCTCTTCCCAATATTCCTAATATTGTAAGATTTACTGTATCTTTTTCAAGGGAGATTACAGAATGGATTCTATGTCATCAGCTGAACAACTTATTTGTGTCTCTGTTGAAGGAGAAGGTTTGTTTTCACTTCATTCAATTACTAATGGTTATTTTAAATGATCACCTTGAATTTGAAACAATTAATAGTGGCTTGAGACATTTGACACTGACAGAATTTTAATCAGGTGTAAAACAATGCACTCTCTACACACAATATTTGTTATATTTTTCAAGTTAACACCATGTTATTTCATGGGCCTTCTGGAAATGTATTTAAACCCAAAACTAACTACAGATTTCAGTTTTATCCCACCATAATAATAATGTATTTGAGTGTGTACTTATGATTTAAATTTATATGTAATATATTTTTAGTACGAGGCTATAACCCAGCTGCACCTGATATGTCTGGTAATTTAATGGATGCTAATTTAGAACAAGACAGTATCAGGGAACTCAGTCAGAGGAAACAGGTAAAACAGTCTAGCAGCATAAAAAGTAATCACGATTAAAGGGATATGTTCACTAACTTTTCGACCTAGAAAATTTCAGTCTCAAAACCTGAAATGTTTTAACTAATCTAATCCATAATGATGTTCACAACTCTCCCTAAAAATTTAAGCCGTCAAATCCCTGCGTATCCATATATCCATAATTATCAGCATTTGAGTGTGACTATACATTATAAAGAAAAGACATGTACAGAAAATAAAAGATAAATGTTTGAAGGAATTGTGAGATTTTGTGCATTTCTAGTACGTCTTGAGGCTATTTACATACATTCAAGGCCCAAATCGACACTCGAAAATTCAGAAATTCCCCTTTAAGTGTGATCTTTTTTTGGTTTATTATTTTGTTGATTTCATCTTAATATGGCTTTATAGCCAAAAAATACTTGTGTAAATCTGTGCATGACTCAAAACATAGACAATCAATTTATTTTGAGGTAATTTAATTGGCAATTGAAAAATTTTACAAGCCAGATTTACTTTGTGTTTGTTACATTTGAAATATGAAAAGTCTATTGTGAAAAGAGGACATAAGCTTATTTTCCAAAGGATCTTTTACTTATCTGTACACCCTTTAGCACATGGGACTTTCGTTTATTGTTTTAAAAGAACCACATGTCACTCACAGCAAACAGCATCATTAAAATGAGAAAACTGGGTAGAAAACTTGAAAGGGTTTTACTTAGTGTAAAGTGTAATCAGACTCAGAACCTTGTGGTAAGCTAACAACACAAGGAGTTGTATATTCTTAACCCTTTAAACAGTGAGTTTAATCATGACGTCATACTGTAGGGAGTGACTTAATTTGATGTTAATGACGTTATAGCATGCGTCACATTAGCGACATATATATCGACATATGTGTCAGACTTAAGAAAATTTTGGACTTAAGAAGTTTAGTGGAACGGGGCAGGCCCCCGTTCCATTAAACTTCTTAAGTCCAAAAAGTCTGACTTACGTAAGAAAAATCCCCAAATTTGCATTTCACTAAGATTCTTACGTCAAGAAATCTTCGTAAATTTTTGCGTAACTTAAGACAGCTACACCCTGTCGTAACTTTTTTCTTAGCTCAAGAAATGCTTGAAAATAAATGAAACTCTGCTTTTTTTGTTTAGTAAACTCATAAATATTAAAACTTTTAATGTTTTTCACGTTTTTACTGTATTATTTGCTCTATTTTTGTCATTTTGAGCTTTCAGTTTTCTGACTGTCAAACATTAGTTACTATGACGTCGTAAATGTCATGTTGACGTCATTCCACGCTTTGAAAATCATACCGCCATTTTGAGGATGAAGTCGTAAATTTTCATCACTAAAGACGGTTTTAAAGTGTTTGGTGGACTCTAAAGTGTTATAATACATATTTCTTTTCTGTTTTTTGATGAAATAAAGAGGTAAATTCGTCAAAACAATGTTGTCGATTACGCACGTGATACCTTGCGTAGCTAAGAACTTCGTAAGTTGCTTAGTGAAACAGGCGTAAGATTTCACGTAAGAAATGCGTAAGTCAAATTCTTTTGCGTAAACTTACGCACTTTAGTGGAACGGGGCCCTGCTCCTTTCATCTGTGACGCATCTTACTTATCAAAGGGTTAATGAACATACTTTCAGAATCTACTATTAGAGTTAAAGAATTATGAAGAGAATATCAGACTAGGATCAGGTGGTGTTGATGCTGTAGCCAGTAGTTCACCCCAAGGAGGATCTACTAGTACTCCTGCTGCCAGTTCCGGTGCTGTTATTACTACAGTAGGAAATCAGATAGGAGAATATGACAAATCACAGATGGGTATTATACCTGTAAGTATTGAACTATACATCCTCTCAGTTGACTCATTATCTTAACTGAAATTTCATATTATCATTGAATTTTTAATAGTTTGTATCTCCAAACTTTTTTTAAGTCGACTGCACCGCTTACATAGAGTAAAGGGTGCGCGCCAATTACGCTCGACTATTAGCGCATCAAGGGCGGGTGATTTTCAGTGTGCATTTGTCCACATGTAGCTGTGTGGAAAATATCTATCGTGTTTGATATTTCTGACAACGTGTGAGAAATGGCACACTGTGTGCGGGCTATGTGAGCTATTTTCTCAGACGATGATCTCAATGCGCATGCGTAAAAGATAGCGGCTTCCAGTGAAGTAATGACGGAAGCAATCTTGGAGGATAAATTTGTTGAATTTTGGCAATATTAACCCTGCTCTTACAATAAATGATCATCCGAATTCAAAGACAAAGACAAGCGTGACAGCCCCATTAAAAAAATCTGTCACCTTGACTTGTTATGAACTGACCTTTGACACGACCTCTGACCTCGCTGAGAAAAAGGCGCATCGTGTACGGGGATTAGTCTAGTGAGCTATTGGCGCACGTTAATTTCTCTTCGTGTGCGCGAACCGTGATGAAGAGTCAAAATAATTTTGTGGAAAAAATTGTAGAAAAACTAACCATTGAATGTTGATTTAGGAGAGTTTCTCAAATTGATATAAAGAAATTTATAATCACAATCTTCTTCCTGATGAATCTAGACTCTCATTGATTTATTTCAGGCCAATACACAGTTACAGACAACTCTAGCTGTTAATTCTGGTGATGACAAAACTCCCGTAAGTTGTCTTCATCTCTTAAGTACAAATGAAATGAAATGAATGGAGTTTTACGTCCTACTTTTCTGCACCTATATGGTCTAATTGAGGACGGGCAAACGCCATGCAGTGTGCAACTTAAGTACAGACCATAGAACTGATAGCTAGAGTGTTAAAAGCTTTAAATGACATCATTTGCTTGGTTAAGTCAATCAAAGAGTGTTTGTGGGTGTGCAGTTTAAGTCCTTAACCTTAAATAAGTCACCTGTCCTCATTATTCCAGTCCACCTAGCTGCAAATAAATATTTGGTAAAAATCAATGGCAAGAAGTTTGGCCAAAGATCCTTTTGAAACTGATTTTGTTAGCTTGTGGATATAGATTTCACTTTTGATGTATAGAATAATAAGAAGAATATATATTGTTAAATCTTAAATTTTCAGGCTCATGTAGAATTGTTGATCAGTACATCAAATGGTAAGTACATTTGAATTAAATGTACAATTGTTAATTAATTTGGTTTAATTTATATATATATATGTCAATAAAATCAAATATTAAATATGTACTGAAACTAAACAGAAATGACACATTGTTGAACAGATTTAATTTACAAGAAAACTCCACACATGACATGTATATTGTACCCTTATTTCCCTTTGTTTTTTTTTTGATACAGTGTTTAAAAAAACGAATTAAAAAACCAAACGAAATGAAATAGGGTCTGATTTTGATATTGTATTTGTAGAAACTGTTATTAGAGCTGTACTGATATTTGCTGAAGGTATATTTGAAGGAGAAAGTCATGTAGTGTGAGTAATATTAGTGTTTTTAGTGTTTATAATGCTAATCATTTACACCCCAAGTTAGGAGTAGCAATCTTCATTTGATATCCTATTGTGACAATTCAAGAATTTCTCAAATTATTTTTATATATAATGTTGATGTATATTATCGTCACCAATGTCTGCCTATCTGTCAGCTTGTGAAAGTTATAGAGGCCACCAGTCTAATTAAAATCAGACCCTAATTTCGTTCGTTCGGTTTTTTTTTTAAATCGGGTTTTTAACCACTACATTAGGGTCTGAGAACCAGGCGCGGCAACAGCCGTTCACGTTAACTTTGACCTTACCTTGATAAACATGACCTGATAAACTAGTCTACAGCATTTAGGAATCCTAGAATGCACCTATTGTTCGCAAACAAAATCCCAGCGCGGGAGAGGGCAAAGATCTGATTGGTTAAAACAAAGGTCATTAAGGTTAGGTCAAAGTTAACGTGAACGGCTGTTGCCGCGCCTGGTTCTCAGACCCTAATGTAGTGGTTAAAAAATCGGATTTAAAAAAAAAAAAACAAACGAACGAAATTAGGGTCTGATTTTAATTAGACTGAGAGGCCACAGATTTCATTTGAACTTTATAGAATATGGTGTGTAAATTTATATTCAGAAGATCTTAGAAAGAAGGAATTTGGGAACAATTTCACAAAGGTGCACAGAGTTTTAACCTTTGATACACTGAAATTACAATAAATGTGGTTTTTGATCGCAATACAGGCCACAGTTTTTATCCAATCTTTATAAAAAAAAGTTATGGAATTATATTTTCAGGCATCCTGTTAGTTCGACTCTATCAGCTAATCTAAAAGTTCCTATTATTCCACCTAAAGATGCATTAGTTGATCTCCATATTAAAACATTGGTTGGTTCTAAAACCAGGTATGTCTAGATATATTAATACTTATGATACTTTTTATGTCCATATATCAATACTATTGTCCTTTTAAGGAGCTGCGGTGGCTCAGTGAATTAGACGCTTGCAGACTTATGCCGCTGTCTTGGCAAAATTTCCCTCATTGCACACTGCATGGTGTTTGCCCGTCCTCAATTAGCCCATATAGGTGAAGAAAAGTAGGACGTAAAACTCCATTCATTTCATTTATTTTGATGATGGAATGTCAGGTTCAAGTTCATCACCTACATCAAGACAATATATGTGTTATTGAAAACCATACTGTTTCAAGTCTAAACTTAACATGATGCTCCTGCCATCAAATTCTGGTCAACCACTGTATAATATCTCGCTGAAGTTCAGCTCAAATTGATTTTTGAAGTAAAAAATTACGAGATTTTAAATGATTATTTTTTTAATGATCATTACATTGATTTGTTTTTCAGTACTCAATTTCATGTTTTTGAGTTGACACGACAGTTACCCAAGTTTTCTATGTATTCATTGATTGATTCCAATATTCCTGATCCTAAAAGTTCTGTTACATTTCAAATAAATGACAGAGTTCAAAGGGTAAGATATAACATTTTAGGTGGAGTATGAAGTTGAATGAAACTATATTTTGAGTTTTTCTCTAAGTTTCTACTGGTTACTCCCGTGACTGATTCCTTAATCCCTATATGATTAGTGATATGTTCACTAACTGTTTGACCTATAAAATTTTTGTCTCAGAACCTGGAATTTTTTAGCCATTCTAATCCATAATAATGTTCACAAATATCCCTCGAAATATAAGCCTTCAAATCCCTGTGTAGCCATTATTATCAGTGTTTGAAAGTAAAAAATACGACTTGTCGTTTAGTGAGACTATGCCCCATAGAAAACACAAATACAGAAAATGAAGGATAAATGTTAAGGTAGGGATATAATTGAAGGAATTATATGATTTTCGTGCATTAGAAGTACTTCTGAAGGCTATTTGCATGTATTCAAGGCCCAAATCGACCCTGAAAAATGCTGAATATTCCCCTTTAACTATAAGCTGCATATCAAGACCTCAATTTCCCCCATTATCATAATTTGGCAGTTTGGTGAGCCCAGACAGGTACAGAAAAGTATTATATAAATTTTCATATCATTTCTAAACCTTTTTCCCTTAATTGGGTTCACTTACCAGTACTTTGCACATCTCATATCAAGTAGGCCTAATCATAAAATTTAACATGTTACTGATTTCATAAAAAAACACAGTCAGAACAGAACTGTCAGATGAGCTCTTGACAATACAAGCTTTTATATAAATGAGACAAATATGAATTTTTTACAACATTTGGTTTCAATTTTAGGTTCTATTATGGATCAATCAGAATTTTTTGATGCAAGAAGATTTAGAATGCGAAGGGATTTTAAGAGTTGCGTTCATGTCACTACGTGGAACTGGTCCTTTGATTATACAGATGGAACAAAATGGCCAGGTTTGTCAAATTCCTTAAAATTATTGGATCAGTAATGACAAAATGACGGGACAATATTGTCCTAGTTTGGTCAAATATGGTTGCCGTTCATTACCGTGAAATGTTGCAGAGTGTCAGCGTAACTTTCACGGAGACTGTTTGCATTTCTTACTCTATTCAATGTGGAAATCTATTTATAGATGTATATAAAGACTGATAATATGGATTTAGCTGGTGATATTATACAGTCTGTGGCTAATTTTCTGAAGATAGAAGATTTACAGTCTGTAGTGGAATATCCTATAGAGATGGAAACTCTAGAATCAGTTCTTGTCAAGGTAAACCTACAGATCTTATATTCCACATTCTGTATGTATGTATACTTTAAAGAGGGTTCTAAATGTTTTATTTGCATGGGGGCCACTGATAGTATCAATTAGCACCATTCTTAATCCAGGTTTTCAATTCAACTACATTTTTCATGACATCACGCATCACTCCCGCTTAGGTAACCTGTGTTACAAGCATATTTCACAGTTGGGCGTCGTTATTACCAAATTTAACAATCGATTAAAATTCATAGTCAAATTGTCTTTTATTATTATTTGCCACACGCTTATCAGAGAAGTCACAACCCATTTTATCATGAACGTACACAAACATATGCTGATTAGAAGATTTCCCACTCAAAATATTTCGATTATTAATCGATTATTGATTGGTAACCTGCCTTCATTAATCGATCACAATTTGGTAATGGATACCCAGCCCTAATGGAGAACAGTTGCCTTAAATCATTATTATTCTACAGGTTGATGACTATCATTCAGTGAGACAGAAACTAACAGCAGAAATGGCTGACCATTCTAATTTAATACGTAGTATGGTGGTCAGAGCTGAAGACTCTAGAATCATGGGAGATATGTAAGTAGTCAAATTTAGTTGATAATAATAAACTCTTTATTTTACATTATTAATTTTGTTAACCCTTTTGAACCCTGGCGTTATTTTGGCTAAAACGTCATATACCCTGAATTCCCAGCAATATTTCTTAAAGTGTATTACGTTAACGTTATATGACATCGGCTTTTAGGGTCAAGTCAAGTTGATTAACATTCAACCTATGCTGCGATATATCCATAGTTTTCAAAGGAAAATTTATTTGTGACAAGTTTTAACTATATTCTAACCATGGTTCCAATGATAGTATTCCAATTATTTTTACCTTCGATTTTCAATTTACATGGTTGACATTTAATATTTTAATTGTACACTGAACTATATCAGTATTTTTCAAAAGACATATCTGAGAAAATGTTTTTTTGATTTATTTAGTATGAGAAGAGGTTAGATTATTGGAATTGAGTTATTTATATATTTTAGGAAGAGTATGAGAAGAGGTTATATGGAGTTATAGTAATTGAGATATTTCTATATTTTAGGAAGAGTATGAGAAGAGGTTATATAGAGTTATAGTAATTGAGATATTTCTATATTTTAGGAAGAGTATGAGAAGAGGTTATAAGAGTTATAATAATTGAGATATTTCTATATTTTAGGAAGAGTATGAGAAGAGGTTATGTACAGTTATAATAATTGAGATATTTCCATACTTTAGGAAGAGTATGAGAAGAGGTTATATTGAGTTATAATAATTGAGTTATTTCTATATTTTAGGAAGAGTATGAGAAGAGGTTATATAGAGTTATAATAATTGAGATATTTCTATACTTTAGGAAGAGTATGAGAAGAGGTTATATAGAGTTATAATAATTGAGATATTTCTATATTTTAGGAAGAGTATGAGAAGAGATTATATGGAGTTATAGTAATTGAGTTATTTCTATATTTTAGGAAGAGTATGAGAAGAGGTTATATGGAGTTATAGTAATTGAGTTATTTCTATATTTTAGGAAGAGTATGAGAAGAGATTATATAGAGTTATAGTAATTGAGATATTTCTATATTTTAGGAAGAGTATGAGAAGAGGTTATATGGAGTTATAGTAATTGAGGAATTTCTATATTTAGGAAGAGTATGAGAAGAGATTATATAGAGTTATAATAATTGAGTTATTTATATATTTTAGGAAGAGTATGAGAAGAGGTTATATAGAGTTATAGTAATTGAGATATTTCTATATTTTAGGAAGAGTATGAGAAGAGGTTATATAGAGTTATAGTAATTGAGATATTTCTATATTTTAGGAAGAGTATGAGAAGAGGTTATATAAAGTTATAGTAATTGAGGAATTTCTATATTTAGGAAGAGTATGAGAAGAGATTATATAGAGTTATAGTAATTGAGATAATTCTATATTTTAGGAAGAGTATGAGAAGAGGTTATATAGAGTTATAGTAATTGAGATATTTATATATTTTAGGAAGAGTATGAGAAGAGGTTATATAGAGTTATAGTAATTGAGATATTTCTATATTTTAGGAAGAGTATGAGAAGAGGTTATATAGAGTGTTCGTAATTGAGATATTTCTATGTTTTAGGAAGAGTATGAGAAGAGGTTATATAGAGTTATAGTAATTGAGATATTTCTATGTTTTAGGAAGAGTATGAGAAGATGTTATATAGAGTTATAATAATTGAGATATTTATATATTTTAGGAAGAGTATGAGAAGAGGTTATATAGAGTTATAATAATTGAGATATTTATATATTTTAGGAAGAGTATGAGAAGAGGTTATATAGAGTTATAATAATTGAGATATTTCTATATTTTAGGAAGAGTATGAGAAGAGGTTATATAGAGTTATAGTTTTAGTAATTGAGATATTTCTATATTTTAGGAAGAGTATATATAGAGTTTTAGTAATTGAGATATTTCTATATTTTAGGAAGAGTATGAGAAGAGGTTATATAGAGTTATAATAATTGAGATATTTATATATTTTAGGAAGAGTAAGAGAAGAGGTTATATAGAGTTATAATAATTGAGATATTTATATATTTTAGGAAGAGTATGAGAAGAGGTTATATAGAGTTATAGTAATTGAGATATTTCTATATTTTAGGAAGAGTATGAGAAGAGGTTATATAGAGTTATAGTAATTGAGATATTTCTATATTTTAGGAAGAGTATGAGAAGAGGTTATATAGAGTTATAATAATTGAGTTATTTCTATATTTTAGGAAGAGTATGAGAAGAGGTTATATAGAGTTATAGTAATTGAGATATTTCTGTATTTTAGGAAGAGTGAGAAGAGGTTATATAGAGTTATAATAATTGAGATGTAATTGAGATATTTCTATATTTTAGGAAGAGTATAGAGTTTTAGTAATTGAGATATTTCTATATTTTAGGAAGAGTATGAGAAGAGGTTATATGGATTTGTATGATTTAAACAGAGATTTAATCAATGGTTATAAGATAAGATGTACAAATCATCAAGAATTAGTGACATGTTTAAAACAGGTTAATCAGATCATACAGAAGGCTGGCAGATTACGAGGTAGGGGAGATTACTCTTATATCATATATTTTTTTATGGAGTTTTGCCTTCTACTAACTGCATCTGTTTGAGCTATTCAGGATAATGCTACTTTTTTTAGACTTTCAACTGTTTTGAGATCATGAAGATGCACAGATTCTAGCACACAGGGTCACATGTTTATTGTATCTGAATGACTAAGTGTCTTTACTCATGTATGATTGTAATGTAATTCTTCATGTGAAAAGTTCATAAGCTGTTACCTATGTTTCGTCAAAATGTCTTTTTGGCTTTTGGGTTTCGTTTTGCAGTTCGGATCGTATGTAATTGGTTTCTACCTCCTTTGGTATCACAGCCAATGTTTTCTAAAGTCCACCATATATTGATTTCTAACAACTAATCTCTGCTCAAGAAATAATTTTATTCTTCTCTTTTTCAGTTGGTAAATATAAAACACAAGTCGTGAATTTGTGTCGAGCAGCCATTAAAAATAACAATGTTAGTTCTTTATATAAAATCATAAGAACTGGCTTTGTGTAAACATCTTTCTTGTGATAAAGTGTTGTATTCCGTCCAATGTTTGTTGTTAGCAACATCATAACTTAGAATTCTAATTAGAAAACATAAATTAAACTGTGTTAATATTACTTTAAGTGCACCAAAAAAAAAACATCCTGACTTCGATGGGATGTATCTCAGCTGTTGTTCAAAATATTCACAGATTTACTTCAAGACTGAAAATGTCATTGTCCAACCCTGCTAGACCTATCATTGTAATATCCTATTTACATAATTCTTTATTAAAAATCAGTGTTTTATAGACCATAGATAGCTTGAATCTCAATCTTTTTCATAATTTATTGTTTGTGTTTAATAAAAAAAAAGGCATATATTTATTTTAGAGAATTTTATATGCGAAAGGTTTATGACTGAAGCAATGATATTTTTAATTTTTAAGATATGTCAAGAAATTACTGATATGCTGTTAGGGCCAGTAAAATAAAAATTGCTTTATATAGGCAGAAGCACCAACCCATTGAATTCTGTACCACCACCTTGAGAATAAGTTTTGCACAATTTGCCCTTCCGATATGAAATTGCTTCCTACGGGCCTGATTTCTGATGTCATTGAAATTTGAATAAACAATTCACTATTCACTCTGTGATTTGCAATCTGTTCAGTACATATTGATGAGGACAGTCTCTGGCTAAGTATTGCTTTCCACTGATTTGTAATAAAACACAGTAACATTGTTGTAGTGGTCGCACTCCACCTTGTCTTGTAAGTTTTTGTTTTGATATTTTGTTATGTTTTAATGTAATGTTATTGTATTTTCATTGTTATATTATGAATATTAGAATATATCAAATTACAAGATATAAAATATATATAAAGGTAATGTTGTTTTTCTAAAACACCGTCTCCTATACAGTCACACGGGAGAGGTAATAATATAAACCCCTTATTGTCGGTAAAGCAAACATGTCAGAGACTTTATTGTCGGCACCCCTGTACGTCCGTCGGTATGTGTTTACATGTTTATGAAACGAAGAATAAGTTCGAATTTGAGCTATTTTCGGCCGTTAGGAGCAGTGTTATTGCCTTTGTCCCTAAAATCTTGAATATGCTATTACTCTCTTAGTTTTCAACCGCTTTTGATGAAATCTAAAATTGATGTTCTTGGACCTAAATGGAAAGGTTCTCAGAAAGTTAAGTTTACTTTTTTTCTTTTTTTTTTTTTGCCACCCGCATGCCGAGTTGGGCGTATATGGCTGTGGTCCACTACTTTTATGATCTGAGTTGTTTAATTAAAATAAGATTACATTAATTTTCGTTTTTTTTTTCGACTCATTGTAATCTAAGAAGGTTTATAACGGGAGCGTGTTACGAAATAATCTGTTTAAAGCACGCGAATCAGAACAACGTTTAAAAGCACGTTTCATATAACGTCGTAATTTACTGCCGCGTCATTTTACTTTCTGTTTTGTTCTCCCACAATGCATAGACGCGCGATCTGCAAGGTAGTTTCTGATTGACTAAAATCGATTTGACCAGAACACGCTCGCCTTATAAACCTTCTTAGATTACAATGAGTCGAAAATAAAAAAATAACCGAAACGAAATGCAATCTAATTGTGATTAGATTGTCTGGAAACTAGCATTGTAAGCTGGTAGAGAACATATTTAGATACATGTAACTAAATTCTTTCAGCTGTTTCCACTTGATCAGGTCAATTTCTATTTGCATTATTGGCGATATGATTGTAATAAACACATACGATAACAACTATGAAAAAATAGATCACAAGATAACGTGCAAACTGTACATATATACAGGTATATATTATGTAGGTAAAAAGTCGATACAATCAGAAGCCAAACGTAGCTTCATTTCCTCTTATTGTATCGCCCTTTTACTTGCAGTTTGCACGATATCGTGTGATTTATTTTTTCTATTCATACAAGTTGACTCGTTTTATATTTCTTTTAGGATATCAATTCATCAAACTATAGATTTCAACTGATAGATGACAGCGACAAAACTAACATATTATCCTTTAACCCTTTATCACACGTCAATAAGTATCGAAGATCATAACAATGAATCAAAATTCACATTTGAAAGTTTATTTTTCCTACGGGGAATTATCTGTTAATCTAAATAGAGAAATCAGAATAACGAGTAGGCCTAATTGATTTCCATTGAAGACAACAGCGACACATCGATACTTGAACTGACCAAGCTCTAAAATCGTTTTATATGTCCTTGTTTTTTGTTTTTTTTTTAAAGTGATTACGTCTCGAAATTAAATGACATAGAGAAAACTTCTGATTAAATTTAAGGCTTTTTTTTTGCCACCCGCATGCCGAGTTGGGCGTATAGGGTAGCATTGGGGAATACGCACCCCTTAAGAACTTGATGCGATTTCAACGAAAATGGTGTAAATAAAGTTTGCTTGTTGTGTATAGTTCAGTGCTGATGTCAGGTTGAGAAAAGACTAAATTGTAATAACGCATTCAAATTATAGTCATTTAACTTTTTTTCTATTCAGAGGCATCTTACCCCGCCAAGTGGATGGGGTAAAAAGCCCAATGGAAAGTCTTGCCTCCTGTTTTTCTTTTAAGACTAGGGTACATGCTCCAGTTAAATGACATAGAGAACACACGAATTTACAGATAAATCACGCGAAATTCACAAGATAGAAATGAAATGAAATGGAGTTTTACGCCTTCTTTCCTTCACCTTTTTAGCTAATTAAACGCAATGTGTCAAATTTTGCAAGATAGTGTGCTTGCTCGAGCCTTGGGCTTGCAAAGTTTGCTATTATTCCTATTGACCCGTTTTTTTAATCTTGTATGTGCACAGACCTTTGGCTTCAAAAATCTTTGTATCTGAGTATCTGTTCAGCTTTTACAGATACAGATTCATATACAGATTGGTATACAAATTGCATATCTAAAATATGGTATTACTTCAGCCGAGTTCCGGTAAATAGTAGGCTTCATCTCGTGGTCATGTACTTGATCACTGAATCTGTTTCTGTCCATTTCTTTTTATTGTTTCCCATCTTTACATTGTTCATTGTACCTATGTTTGTCCCCATGGTAGACAGGACCGTGTCACTTAGTAGTAACATGAAAAATAAAATAAAAATTTGGAACATTTCTCAGAATGGATATCCGACGTTTGTTTCTTCGAATGAATCACTTTGTTATAGAAGAGAAAGGTGTTCTCAATCCACAATGGTTTTTATGCTCCAGATAAGATTTTGATTAACGATTTTATTTGTTATTGTGAATTCAAACAAAAGAACATTTTTTTAATCACATCGATTTTAATTGATTGGCAGTTGACTATTGATTCTTCTGTTATTTCCAAGGGTTATATAAGACGCAAATCAAAATTACTTGAAGGACGTCGGACGTATGGGCGTTGGTTAAATGTAAAGATTAATTTCAAGTGTTCGTTAACTTTTAAAGCATGAAGTTCGAAGAGTTTTTGACATTTATTTGTCTGATTTGCAATGCAAATACAATGAGAGAATATTATTTTGCTTTATCTGATGTTGATTTATTGGATTATGATAATCTACAAACTTCAACAGTTCTTTATAATGTTAAAAACAAAATACATTGTGGAATTATTTGTTCACAATTGTCTACATTATCTTCAACCAATAGGATAATGTATCATGTTTATCATCCAAATATAACTCAATCACAATGTGCTGTTTTTAATGATAATTGTTTGTTTGTTGATAAGGTAAGTAATATCTAAGTCTTGTACTTTAACAGAACGTAATTCTTAATCTTAATACGATACAGCATAGAGCAGGCGCGGATCCAGGGGGGGGGGGGGTGGGGCCGGGGGGGGGCATGCCCCCCCCCCCCCCCAAACGGTAAGATTTCACATCGTGAAACGCATCATATTACATGTCAGGTGGAAATTTCGGCGAATAAAAAGGGAAAATCCTATGTTTTTAAGCCAAAAATAGGTCAAATTTTTTTTTGCATAAATACCACCCCTTTCGCGAATCCTGGTTCAGCCCCTGCACGTGGCCCTCTCCAAACTTTGATGCTGGATCCGCCCCTGAGCATAGAACAGTAAGCTGTATTCAACGTTTTGACGTGATTCTCCTTATTATTCAAAAGGCTCCCCACAAACTGAAACTTCTGCAAAGGCATTAAATCGGTGACTCAGTTCATTGGGACCTCTTTCGATCCATTAGTTTGATTCTCTTTTTTTTAAATTTTTGTCTGCTTAAGAAATTTAAAGAATTGATTTTCGTTAATGAGCCACTGGATTAAACGCAAATTTTACCTCTTGCGTCTCCAAATTATACAACAGCGTATGGTACCAAACCGGAACGCAAATCACATCCAACTAATAGTTTTCTTGGACATGGTATACACTCATGTATAAAAGATAGAAGTGATACTGTAACTATTTTGAATATATTGTAGGTTACGTCATGTAAAAAAGATAGAAGTGATAATGTAACTATTTTGATATATTGTAGGTTACGTCATCTAAAAAAGATAGAATTGATAATGTAACTATTTTGATATTTTGTAGGTTACGTCATGTAAAAAAGATAGAAGTGATAATGTAACTATTTTGATATATTGTAGGTTACAAATCATGTAAAATAGATAGAATTGATAATGTAACTATTTTGATATTGTAGTTTACGTCATGTAAAAAAGGTAAGAAGTGATAATGTAACTATTTTGATACATTGTAGGTTACGTCATGTAAAATAGATAGAAGTGATAATGTAACTATTTTGATACATTGTAGGTTACGTCATGTAAAATAGATAGAAGTGATAATGTAACTATTTTGATATATTGTAGGTTACGTCATGTAAAAAAGATAGAAGTGATAATGTAACTATTTTGATATATTGTAGGTTACGTCATGTATAAAAGCTAGAAGTGATAATGTAACTATTTTGATATATTGTAGGTTACGTCATGTAAAAAAGATAGAAGTGATAATGTAACTATTTTGATATATTGTAGGTTACGTCATGTATAAAAGTTAGAAGTGATAATGTAACTATTTTGATATATTGTAGGTTACGTCATGTAAAAAAGATAGAAGTGATAATGTAACTATTTTTGATATATTGTAGGTTATGTCATGTATAAAAGATAGAAGTGATAATGTAGCTATTTTTGATATTTTGTAGTTTACGTCATGTAAAAAAGATAGAAGTGATAATGTAACTATTTTTGATATATTGTAGGTTACGTCATGTATAAAAGTTAGAAGTGATAATGTAACTATTTTGATATATTGTAGGTTACGTCATGTAAAATAGATAGAAGTGATACTGTAACTATTTTTGATATATTGTAGGTTACGTCATGTAAAATAGATAGAAATGATAATGTAACTATTTTTGATATATTGTAGGTTACGTCATATATTAAAGATAGAAGTGATAATGTAACTATTTTGATATATTGTAGGTTACGTCATGTATAAAAGTAAGAAGTGATAATGTAACTATTTTGATATATTGTAGGTTACGTCATGTAAAAAAGATAGAAGTGATAATGTAACTATTTTGATATATTGTAGGTTACGTCATGTAAAATAGATAGAAGTGATAATGTAACTATTTTTGATATATTGTAGGCTACGTCATATATTAAAGATAGAAGTGATAATGTAACTATTTTGATATATTGTAGGTTACGTCATGTAAAACAGATAGAAGTGATAATTTAGGGACTTGTACCTGTATAGTTCCCTATGTTGGTTCTTATTGTCATCTTCTTTCAAGTGAGTACATTTTCATGTTCTTTGTATTGCCAAAAAGATATAGCTGCAGAATTGTAGTAAGTGTTTTAAAAGGTCAAATAACCTATGAACCAAATTATATAAATGACGCGGCTGTGATGATGTAACCAAAATTGTGTTTAGTCTAATCAAAATTAGACCACATATCTTAAAGGAATTGTAAAGAGGTTTTCGAAACTTTGGGGACACTGATAGCATCAATTTGTGCCATTCAAATTTCCATTCCGACGTCTGTGGTTTTTGCAATTTCACTAAAACTAACGCGCGTTTTATGACGTCACTAATATAGCTTCCGGTAGCTAAATATAAGTGACGTCTATTTAGTGAAATTGCAAAAACCACAGACGTCGGAATGTAAATTGGAATGACGCAAATTGATGCTATCGGTGTACCCAATAAACATACAAAGTTAGAAAATATCTTTACAATCCCTTTAATTGCGTTAAATACGAATGAAAGTTTGGTCTAATTGTGTTACAACTAAATCTAAGTGTACATGGTACATAGTGTTTCTCTGACAATGGTCAAGGTACACGACATCCATTGAGGTTAACCACGAGGAAAATTCTTGCATTATTTTTTTGTGATATTCCAGGAGATTTACCACTAAATTCTAACACACAAATTAGTCTTTCTATTATTTCAAATATGTGTTTTTTTTTTATATAAATTCAGCTTGTGAAAGTGTGAAGAATTCCACGGAATCGTTGGTAAATGGTATTTATAGAGTGGTAACAAGTCGTGGAGAGATTATAGAAATATTCTGTGATTTCCAAACAACTCAGATTATAACATTTATCTCTAAACAAAGCCTATCTCTTCTGACTTCCTCAGAATTGATGCAGATTGGATCGAACAGAACCAGAGTAGTTCTTCGACAAGATTGGAAAAACCATCAAAGAGACTCAATCCTGTCACAGTTGTCAACATATTCTACTGTTCCCTTTTCCATATACATCAATGAAAAAGGTAATTTTGCAAATCCAATCAACAAAGTTCTGGGAAATTATTTTTTCTTAGGTTTTCTCGATCGAAGTTATGTCTATAATAATAGCATAAATGGTTACGCTACTAATTTCATGGATCAAAGTTTCTTAAATTGTGGAAACGCCGGTTACAGTTACTTTGGCTTTTATTCGAATTTAGAAAACAAAACCCTGTCAGTATCAAATAATGCTTCTAGTCGGGCCGATATGTTTGCTTGGGCGAATAATGGAGAGACGATTGCTGCAAATCAGGAGCTAACACCAGACTATTTTTATGTGACAGAAGTACATTTTGGCGGATGTGGTGGTCTTACTACTTCAGATAATTGGAATACCATTACTGGAACATCTCTTGGATTAATAACAGACATTATTTGATTTTGATTAGACAAACTTTTAAAGATTGGTTTCCCTTTTTTCAATGATTGAAATAGAAAAAGCTACTATTTATATGAACAAAAAGTAGAGGTTTTGTAACGACTTAAAAAGTAAGGAAATCCATGTTCAAAACTGCATTATGTTTTCAACGATCTATAATGATATTCCAAGTGTTTGTTTTCCTGCTCGATTTCGGTTATCCACACGACATTTCTAATCAAAAGATTGGAATCAAAATCCTGTTCCCTTACAAGTCAGCAAAAAAACTTAAAACAATGGAACGCAAGTAACGCCCTGGAAATTACAAGACTTGAATTCTAAAAGATAGCTTGCCAGGCAAGGTAATATACGCCCACTGGCAGCTTTGTTTGAAAAAGAACATTTGGCAGAAAACAGCAACCATCAAATATTCAACCTGTAGTCATAGGCCTACATTTCATTCAGAACTTAAATTTAGTGTCTTCCAAACATTTATTTTCTTGATTTCATCAAGGGTTAAGCATTCATCAAGTTAAGCCAAGATAATGTTTATGAGCTTCAAACTAAAACCTATTTTGAACAAGAAGGGCAATAAGTCATATCAAATATTTTTTGATTTTCGATAGGGTTTATCGTGTGATAATAAACTATTTCAATAGAAAAGAATTGTGCCTTCTAGAGTATTTACAACCTAAAAATCAACGTGTTTTAAAGAACAAGGGCAATAATTCATATCAAATATTTTTCGATTCTTTTAATTTTCGATAGGGTTCATTCTTGGGTGATAATCAACAATTTCAGTAAGTTTTGTCTAAATCCGTAAAGAATTGTGACTTGTAGAGTGTTAACAAGCTAAAAATCAAACGATTTTTAAAGAACAAGGGCAGTAATTCATATTAAATATTTTTTGATTCTTTTGATTTTCAAAAGGGTTCATCCTTGGGTCATAATAAGCAATTTCAGTAAGTTTCATCAAAATCCGTAAAGAATTGTGACTTGTAGAGTGTTAACAAGCTAAAAATCGAACGCGTTTAAAAGAACAAGGGCAGTAATTCATATTAAATATTTTTCGATTCTTTTGATTTTTAATAGGGTTCATCCTTGGGTCATAATAAGCAATTTCAGTAAGTTTCATCAAAATCCGTAAAGAATTGTGACTTGTAGAGTGTTAACAAGCTAAAAATCGAACGTGTTTAAAAGAACAAGGGCAGTAATTCATATTAAATATTTTTCGATTCTTTTGATTTTCAATAGGGTTCATCCTTGGGTCATAATAAGCAATTTCAGTAAGTTTCATCAAAATCTGTAAAGAATTGTGACTTGTAGAGTGTTAACAAGCTAAAAATCAAACGCATTTTAAAGAACAAGGGCAATAATTCATATTAAATATTTTTCGATTCTTTTGATTTTCAATAGGGTTCATCCTTGCGTGATAATAAACAATTTCAGCAAGTTTCGTCGAAATCCGTAAAGAATTGTGACTTGTAGAGTGTTAACAAGCTAAAAATCAAACGCGTTTTAAAGAACAAGGGCAATAATTCATATTAGATATTTTTTGATTCTTTTGATTTTCAATAGGGTTCATCTTTGGGTGATAATAAACAATTTCAGCAAGTATCGTCAAAATCCATAAAGAATTGTGACTTGTAGAGTGTTAACAAGCTAAAAATCGAACGCGTTTTAAAGAACAAGGGCAATAATTCATATTAAATATTTTTCGATTCTTTTGATTTTCAATAGGGTTCATCCTTGGGTGATAATAAACAATTTCAGCAAGTTTCGTCAAAATCCGTAAAGAATTTTGACTTGTAGAGTGTTAACAAGCAATTGTGGACGGACGGACGGACCGACGGACAGACCGACGGACAGACCGACGGGAGAGCGGACCGACGGACCGACGGACATGGGTGACGGCAATATACGCTCCACATTTCATGTGGGCGTATAAAAAGTGGTACGGAAAGCCTTTTATTAAGTCTTATTAGTCAATACAGTCCTCGAATGTAAAACTCCTCATCAATAAGCGTTTATCTTGTACCTCTACCATCAGATAAAAATTAAGGGTTTGGAGCTAGGTTCTATAAGAATATCGATACTAAAGCGTTGGTTAACAGTTTTATTGATATGTATACAAACAGAATATTGTAATAGTTGATGTTGGTTGTTTATGTTTAATGTTTGTAATATTTTAATTCAATAACAGTTGGTTGATATAATAATATTTGATATCTGTATCAGTTGGTTGATAGGATAATATTTAATCTCTGTAACAGTTGGTTGATAGAATAATATTTAATCTCTGTAACAGATGGTTGATAGAATAATACTTAATTTCTGTAACAGTTGGTTGATAGAATAGTATTTAATCTCTGTAACAGTTGGTTGATAGAATAATACTTAATTTCTGTAACAGTTGGTTGATAGAATAGTATTTAATCTCTGTAACTGTTGGTTAATAGAATAATATTTAATCTCTGTAACTGATGGTTGATAGAATAATACTTAATTTCTGTAACAGTTGGTTGATAGAATAGTATTTAATCTCTGTAACAGTTGGTTGATAGAATAATATTTAATCTCTGTAACTGTTGGTTGATAGAATAATATTTAATTTCTGTAACAGTTGGTTGATAGAATAATATTTGATATCTGTATCAGTTGGTTGATAGAATAATATTTAATCTCTGTAACTGTTGGTTGATAGAATAATATTTAATCTCTGTAACAGTTGGTTGATAGAATAATATTTAATCTCTGTAACTGTTGGTTGATAGAATAATATTTAATCTCTGTAACAGTTGGTTGATAGAATAATATTTAATCTCTGTAACAGTTGGTTGATAGAATAGTATTTAATCTCTGTAACAGTTGGTTGATAGAATAATATTTAATCTCTGTAACAGTTGGTTGATAGAATAATATTTAATCTCTGTATCAGTTGGTTGATAGAATAATATTTAATCTCTGTAACTGTTGGTTGATAGAATAATATTTAATCTCCGTAACAGTTGGTTGATAGAATAATATTTAATCTCTGTAACCGTTGGTTAATAGAATAATATTTAATCTATGTAACAGTTGGTTGATAGAATAATATTTAATCTCTGTAACAGTTGGTTGATAGAATAATATTTAATCTCTGTAACAGTTGGTTGATAGAATAATATTTAATCTCTGTAACAGTTGGTTGATAGAATAATATTTAATCTCTGTAACAGTTGGTTGATAAAATAATATTTAATTTATGTTAAAGCTGTTTGATTTTTGTGACATTAAATATTTTCTTTCTGTAACAGTTATTATGCATTCTAGCAAAATAAATCTTGTTTACTGTAACTGAGCTCTCCTTTGACTTATACACAACATCACAAGTAAGAAGAATATGCACCAATAAAACCAAAGTTTTTGTATAAAAACATGTTTTTTCTATAGCCATCAAGAAGTAGATTTCTTAAAGGGATTGTAAAGTTATTTTTTAAAATTTTACAATAGGTAAGTGCAAGAAAATTGAACTACATACAATTTGAAATGAATATTTACAAACGCACAAACAGTATGTAATCATCACGTATTTTGACTGTATATAAACATGCGTTTTCTTTTATTCATTTTCCGTTTGTCAATATTTGTTTCCTCTTGTGCCTAATGTATGTTCCGCCCTTTCATTAGAACTCTTCCGTCGATTATTGAAAAACTTCTATCATACAGATCTTTATCATAAGGACAATAGCACATGAATATCAGATATTGATTCAGACTACAAGACTCAGTACACAAGAGTTAATAAAAGCATCAGTCCAATAACCAAATTTAATAGCAGTCCGAAAAGTATGGCCAAGAATAAAACTGGAAATTTTAAAGATGTATATCTTCGATAGAAAACTATACACTTTTCAAAAAAACATTTTAAAGTTGAGCAATTCCTGATTAAAATGCTACTCTAGATCCACGCACTCTCAAAAAAGCTGAAGAGTTCTAATAATCTATGATGTTTTGTATAAAAGTTTATAAATTTCTTTTTCAGTTTTATATCCGTAATATTTTCAGAATAAGAACCTGACGTCCTGTTTATTTCTCTTATGACCGTAGTGTAAAAGTTTAGATAGTCCAATTTTGTCATTCTACTTTACGATATCTGAAATTAAGCAGTATCAAAACATAATATTTACATGATAATGATCTCAATTTCTGATTGTGGTTACAATATTATTGTTCTAAACACCCACTTACATAAATAGACAACAATATTGCATTAGTACAGGTACATGATAATCTCATTGACTTGTACGATATACTATATCAATTTATAATACTATACATTTCAATTGATTGATAGTATCACCGACCAAATACATAACAATCCTTAACATACATAATAATAACATAACATAATACATAACAATCCTAACTCTGTATCGAGAGTGTTTTATGACATTTTCCGACAAGCAAACTCCTCTATTCACATCAAACATCAATATGGATCGTAGATAATCAACAAGGAAACAATATTAATTTTAAAATTTTAAAGTTTATTGTCCCTTAGGCATAGTTTAAAATCTATTTATCTGAGAACAGAAATCGAATTTTATGCCTGGAATATAACTGTCCTAGACATATCGATATGGAATTGACCAAGCTCTAAGAATCGTTTTATATGTCCTTATACTAGTAGTTCCTTCTGTTATTGGCTATTAAAGGCAAGTAGTCCTTAAATGAAATTTATACGAAAATATACAGAAAAATTACGTGATAGATATGATGGAATGAGGTTTTGCTCCTTTTGCGCACCTGTTTGGGGCAATGTGGACGGACAACAGGACAAGTAATTTTTGTTAACAACCGAATTAGCAAACACTTTTTCGATTTTTGTCGATTGATCTCTATACCAAATAGAATCTTGGTTTTTTGTCCCATAGCCTACTTGCGACTTGACGCTCTTATTTTAGAAGAAGTGAGCACGGTTGAATTTAAAGTTTAAATTAGTCTGCGGCTTCATTGTGCCTGTTGACGAGTGGAATTCTTGAAGATGACGACCCCTGTCCATCATCCCAATGTCATACCTTTCTCCTTTACTATGTACGTCATGTACGATAGTTAAAGAGACCACGGGAAGATGATCCCTGTTTGCACTTTTTCATTCATATATTTAAATATACATAATTAATTATTGAATATTGATCATCATTTATTTATTGACATAGTTCATATTTTTTATATTGTATGTTTTATTTGTATCGGGTGCCGGATTAGCATAAGCTTCGGCTTGTTTCCGAAACCTTAGTTATTTTCTGTATAACATTAAATAGTGTAGAAATAAAATATTGTTTATATCAATTTAAAGTCAATTTCCAAGTTTATCAGTTAGTCGCGCCTAAAACTCTCAGAACATGTTCCTTTAAAATATTAATCATTTTGTCCCTTGAACACTTAAACAAATTTGTGTAACGAGGTATCGATTCCCATGGATAATAATCTACCATTGTGGTTTTCCTAAAGGAAAGAAGCGATATGTTAACAACTTAGTACGTATATTGGATATTTGGTTGAGAGGGAATAGAAATTTCAAATGTTCGTTAACTTACGAAGCATGAAGTGCGAAGGTTTTTTGATATTAATTGTTTGTCTAATTTTGAACGCAGAGGCAAAAGAGGAACAATATTTTGCTTTATCTGATGTTGATTTATTGGATTATGATAATCTACAAACTTCAACAGTTCTTTATAATGTTAAAAACAAAATACATTGTGGAATTATTTGTTCACAATTGTCTACATTATCTTCAACCAATAGGATAATGTATCATGTTTATCATCCAAATATAACTCAATCACAATGTGCTGTTTTTAATGATAATTGTTATTTTATCAAAAAGGTAAGTTTCAAATTCTTTAAATGACATTTATATAAATACAACATAGAATTATTGAACAACAACCTGCTTGAATCTCCTGAAGTTATATTTTTAAGTTTAACGTCCTTTTTTTCTTTGATGGTGTATAATGTAGGCTATACGCATCAAACGCAAATATTAACCTAATCACAATTTGCGTATGATTACGAAGAAAACTATTTGTCATTAGTCCCAAACGCAACTCGGATGCAGCAAAAAGCACGAAAATAATAAAAGTAAGAAGTGATAATGTAGTTATCTTTTATATAAAATATATTGTAGGTTACGTCATGTATAAAAGTTAGAAGAGATAATGTAACTATTTTGATATATTATTGTAAAAAAGATAGAAGTGATAATGTAACTATTTTGATATATTGTAGGTTACGTCATGTAAAAAAGATAGAAGTGATAATGTAACTATTTTTGATATATTGTAGGTTACGTCATGTATAAAAGATAGAAGTGATAATGTAGCTATTTTTGATATAAAATATATTGTAGGTTACGTCATGTAAAAAAGATAGAAATGATAATGTAACTATTTTGATATATTGAAGGTTACAAATCATGTAAAAAAGATAGAAATGATAATGTAACTTTTTTGATATATTGTAGGTTACGACATGTAAAAAAGATAGAAGTAATACTGTAACTATTTTGATATTTTGTAGGTAACGTCATGTAAAAAAGATAGAAGTGATAATCTAACTATTTTTGATATATTGTAGGTTACGTCATGTAAAAAAGATAGAACTGATAATCTAACTATTTTTGATATATTGTAGGTTACGTCATGTAAAAAAGATAGAAATGATAATGTAACTATTTTGATATATTGTAGGTTACGTCATGTAAAAAAAGATAGAAGTGATAATCTAACTATTTTTGATATATTGTAGGTTACGTCATGTAAAAAAGATAGAAGTGATAATGTAACTATTTTGATATATTGTAGGTTACGTCATGTAAAAAAGATAGAAATGATAATGTAACTATTTTGATATATTGTAGGTTACGTCATGTAAAAAAAGATAGAAGTGATAATCTACCTATTTTTGATATATTGTAGGTTACGTCATGTAAAAAAGATAGAAATGATAATGTAACTATTTTGATATATTGTAGGTTACGTCATGTAAAAAAGATAGAAGTGATAATGTAACTATTTTGATATATTGTAGGTTACGTCATGTAAAAAAGATAGAAGTGATAATGTAACTATTTTGATATATTGTAGGTTACGTCATGCAAAAAGAAAAAAGTGATAATCTAACTATTTTTGATATATTGTATGTTACGTCATGTAAAAAAGATAGAAGTAATAATGCAACTATTTTGATATATTGTAGGTTACGTCATGTAAAAAAGATAGAAGTGATAATGTAACTATTTTGATATATTGTAGGTTACGTCATGTAAAAAAGATAGAAGTGATGATGTAGCGACTTGTACGTGTATAGTTCCCTATTTTGGTTCTTATTGTCATCTTCTTTCAAGTGAGTACATTTTCAAATACTTTTTATTGCTTAAATTAAAGGGTTTGCTTTGCGAGTATCTGATTGCTGTTATCTTCCAATTTTATTATTGACGCAGTATGACGATGTATGTTCGTTGGTATTTTATTAGCTTGTGTTGTACCTTATGCTATATGTAATGGTTACGTACAAATAAAAGCCGAAAAAATGAACGAAACGAAGTTAATCAAATACGAATGATAGTTTGATCTAATTCTATTTAATCTATATTTAAATGTAACCAGCATATTTTGTCTCTAAGAGAATCTTAAAGTGAAGGCGCCTGCCATCCAACGCCATTAACCATAACAGAAAATTATAACCTATTTTATTATATTTTTTTAATACATTCAGTTTGTGAAAGTGTGAAGAATTCCACGGAATCGTTGGTAAATGGTATTTATAGAGTGGTAACAAGTCGTGGAGAGATTATAGAAATATTCTGTGATTTCCAAACAACTCAGATTATAACATTTATCTCTAAACAAAGCCTATTTCTTCTGACTTCCTCAGAATTGATGCAGATTGGATCGAACAGAACCAGAGTAGTTCTTCGACAAGATTGGAAAAACCACCAAAGAGACTCAATCCTGTCACAGTTGTCAACATATTCTTCAGTTCCTTTGTCTATTTATATCAATGAAAATGATATATTTTTGGGGCCAGTTAACAGTGTTTTGGGAGATTTTCTGTTTTTGGGTTTTCTGGATCAAAGTCATATCTATGATAACAGCATGAATGGATACGCTACGAAATCTGTTGATAAAAGTTTTTCAAATTGTGGAAGCAGAGGTCACAGTTACTTCACCTTTTATCCGAATTTAGACAACAAAAATCCATCGAGATCTGAAAATTATTCTTCTCGAGTCGATATGTTTGCTTGGGCGAAAAATGGAGAGACGATTGCTGCAAATCAGGAGCTAACACCAGACTATTTCTATGTGACAGAAGTACATTTTGGCGGATGTGGTGGTCTTACTACTTCAAGTTATTGGGAAACCATTGCTGGAACCTCGCTTGGATTAATTACTGATATCTAATATATCATATTATATTTATATATATTTTATATTCCTAATTCAATAATTGGTAAATATGTTGAAAGATCAATCAATACATTTAACATCACATGGGAGATAATCCATGTGGTGTGAAAAAATGTTCCAGAATTTTCAGAAACATTTAGAACATCTAATTTTACATTAAAAAAATTATAAAAATGTAGTATTGAAAGATATAAATCTCCGGAAAAACAATTACGCTCTAAAAATCTAGTTTTTAAATTTTTAAAACCACTTTTAAAAAAATAATTACTGTACGTTGTATCTCAAAGATGACCAGTGAAAAACATTACAAGAAACGTGCTCTAATATACCTGTCCACGGTGATATTCTCTCGAATGTCCCTAAGTGGAGGGATATTAGCAAAAAGAAAGACCTGCCATAACAATGGGATAATGTCACAAGAAGTTAATATCTTTCAGTAAAATGTTGATTACCTGAACAATAAACCTTATAGATATTAGTAACCTGTGAGTGTTTAACTATCTAATGAAATACTCTGCGTTGGTAGCAATTGCTAAGCATAGTTACTGCGTTGGTATCAATTGCTAAGCATAGTTACTGTGCTAGGGGCCATTGTTAAGGATAGTTAGTGTGTGGAGCAATTGCTAAGCATAGTTACTGCGTTGGTATCAATAGTTACTGTGCTAGGGGCCATTGTTAAGGATAGTTACTGCGCTTGGGGCCATTGTTAAGTACTATATATACCACGGTGCTTACGAGTTAACATATTTAAACAAACGAATCCGTTAGGATGAGTTTGTTTAAATATGTTAATGAGTAAGTCACGTGGTATATATTACTTGTAACATAAATATGATTGACAGCTTAAAAGTTATGACAGCATCGATCACGTTACTCTTTAATCCAATGAAATTGAAGCTCGTGCACGTTTCATTTTCGTCTGCAAAGGGGATGTCTTTCCAAAAAGGGGCGGAGCTACTGCGAGTGCAATAACTTAGTTGGTTATTTCACTCATTTTTTCCTATTAGATTCTATATGGCTTTCATGTCAAATTACCCAAGAATGCAATAACACAAATTTGCTGTTTATACACCACAGTTTTCCTCAAACACACATTTTAAGCAAATTATTTCTCAAAAACATCAAAGGAAAAAACATCATTTATGTTACAAGGATAGTTAGTGTGTGGAGCAATAGTTACTGCGCTCGGGGAAATTGCTAAGCATAGTTATTGCGCTCGGGGTAATTGCTAAGCATAATACTGCGATAGGGGTCATTGCTTATGATAGTTAGTGTGTTGGGAGCAAATGCTAAGTATAGTTTGTTAGTATTGAAAGTCACACTTCTAATTCTAGGGTCTATAGGGTCTAAGTTCTAATGTGCAGCATGCAATCTTCAATAATAGTACAGAAGCGTTCTTCTGATTTCATAACATCCGGGTAGGAAAAGAAAACTACGACTAAGACTACAACAACACACTAAAAGAGGCCTTTTTTATACAAGAGGCTTAGATACCGCATTTGAGATCAACATAGTTACCCCGATCGGGGCAATTGCTAAGTACTATATATACCACGGTGCTTACGAGTTAACATATTTAAACAAACGAATCCGTTAGGATGAGTTTGTTTAAATATGTTAATGAGTAAGTCACGTGGTATATATTACTTGTAACATAAATATGATTGACAGCTTAAAAGTTATGACAGCATCGATCACGTTACTCTTTAATCCAATGAAATTGAAGCTCGTGCACGTTTCATTTTCGTCTGCAAAGGGGATGTCTTTCCAAAAAGGGGCGGAGCTACTGCGAGTGCAATAACTTAGTTGGTTATTTCACTCATTTTTTCCTATTAGATTCTATATGGCTTTCATGTCAAATTACCCAAGAATGCAATAACACAAATTTGCTGTTTATACACCACAGTTTTCCTCAAACACACATTTTAAGCAAATTATTTCTCAAAAACATCAAAGGAAAAAACATCATTTATGTTACAAGGATAGTTAGTGTGTGGAGCAATAGTTACTGCGCTCGGGGAAATTGCTAAGCATAGTTATTGCGCTCGGGGTAATTGCTAAGCATAATACTGCGATAGGGGTCATTGCTTATGATAGTTAGTGTGTTGGGAGCAAATGCTAAGTATAGTTTGTTAGTATTGAAAGTCACACTTCTAATTCTAGGGTCTATAGGGTCTAAGTTCTAATGTGCAGCATGCAATCTTCAATAATAGTACAGAAGCGTTCTTCTGATTTCATAACATCCGGGTAGGAAAAGAAAACTACGACTAAGACTACAACAACACACTAAAAGAGGCCTTTTTTATACAAGAGGCTTAGATACCGCATTTGAGATCAACATAGTTACCCCGATCGGGGCAATTGCTAAGTACTATATATACCACGGTGCTTACGAGTTAACATATTTAAACAAACGAATCCGTTAGGATGAGTTTGTTTAAATATGTTAATGAGTAAGTCACGTGGTATATATTACTTGTAACATAAATATGATTGACAGCTTAAAAGTTATGACAGCATCGATCACGTTACTCTTTAATCCAATGAAATTGAAGCTCGTGCACGTTTCATTTTCGTCTGTAAAGGGGATGTCTTTCCAAAAAGGGGCGGAGCTACTGCGAGTGCAATAACTTAGTTGGTTATTTCACTCATTTTTTCCTATTAGATTCTATATGGCTTTCATGTCAAATTACCCAAGAATGCAATAACACAAATTTGCTGTTTATACACCACAGTTTTCCTCAAACACACATTTTAAGCAAATTATTTCTCAAAAACATCAAAGGAAAAAACATCATTTATGTTACAAGCATAGTTATTGCACTGGGGACAATTGCTTAGCATAGTTATTGCACTGGGGACAATTGCTTAGCATGATTACTGTACTGGTTTCAATTGCTAAGCATAGTTTCTGCGCTCGGGGCAATTGTTAAGCATAGCTAATGTGTCGGGACAATTGTTAAGCATAGTTACTCAGCTCGGGACAATTGTTCAGTATATAGTTACTGCGTTCGGGGTAATTGCTAAGTATAGTTACTGCGCTCGGGGTAATTGCCAAGTATAGTTACTGTGCTCGGGGTAATTGCTAAGTATAGTTACAGCGCTCGGGGTAATTGCCAAGTATAGTTACTGCGCTCGGGGTAATTGCCAAGTATAGTTACTGTGCTAGGGGTAATTGCTAAGTATAGTTACTGTGCTCGGGGTAATTGCTAAGTATAGTTACTGTGCTCGGGGTAATTGCTAAGTATAGTTACAGCGCTCGGGGTAATTGCCAAGTATAGTTACTGCGCTCGGGGTAATTGCCAAGTATAGTTACTGTGCTAGGGGTAATTGCTAAGTATAGTTACTGTGCTCGGGGTAATTGCTAAGTATAGTTACTGCGCCGCTCTCGGGGTAATTGCCAAGTATAGTTACTGTGCTCGGGGTAATTGCTAAGTATAGTTACTGTGCTTGGGGTAATTGCCAAGTATAGTTACTGTGCTCGGGGTAATTGCCAAGTATAGTTACTGTGCTCGGGGTAATTGCTAAGTATAGTTACTGTGCTCGGGGTAATTGCCAAGTATAGTTACTGTGCTCGGGGTAATTGCTAAGTATAGTTACTCAGCTCGGGGTAATTGCCAAGTATAGTTACTGTGCTCGGGGTAATTGCTAAGTATAGTTACTGTGCTGGTGATTTTGATCTGGACGACTCGTGGATAATAAGAATTGAGTTGTTGGTGAATTTATTATAGATGCAAGTTGAAAACAAATGTTAAATATTGTTGAAAAGAAAGAAAAAATGCTTTATATTATAATCTACCTCTTTATCTTGAGAATGAGAACAGCAATGCCGAAGTCAGTCCGTCTACAGGCATACAGAACCTAGAACATTATCATATTTTAGGCCTGCACTCTCACTACATATCGTTTGGCACCTTTTCAATTCAGCAAAAAGGAATAAAATTGCAGTGCCCAACATGGGGTGTTTTTCACCTCCTGAGGTTGTGAGACTGTTTCACTTAGTTAAGTGAGGATTTGGAAGCCGATACCGGATAGACTTCCGGAATTTCAGTGACTAAAAAGGGAAGGTTATGTACTAAGCACTACGCGAATATCAATGATAAATTGATTAACTGTTTTATTTTCGTGTATACAATCACAATATTGACAATAAACTTTCTTTATGTTGACAAGGTTAGTTTTCACTGGGTTACAAAATTAATTTGTACACGAATCGATATTAGGCAATAGAACAGATATATTCATAGACACTGATAATCAACATGAAAATTTGAAAACATAAAAGAATCCAAAAATCAATCTTAAAATTTAATCAACTTGAAACAATTTTACTGGTGAATAGATACTAGATAGGTTTATACATTATTTACACCGTAGAATATCGACACAACAATATGTTTTCACCTTGTTAATTAACTCGGTAACGGTTGGTTGGTTGGTTTGGTAGTTTAATATTCAATCTTTGAAGCGGTTTCCGCGCTATCATTAAGAGCTGGGAGAACAGTCGTATTTAGATATTGGACGACTGGTACAAAGTAATCATCTGCCTTCGGCCCATCGAAAGAAGTCCAAAAAGGTCTGCTTAATTTTCAAAATTTTCTTGGGATACAAGCTGTCAACGAGAATGATGTACAAAAAGGCCTCAGAAGCAAGGATATTTTCCAAATTGTCAAAATTTGCATGAGGTATATTACCCCGAGTGATCGTCAAGAGGTTATCGCTGTCAACGAGAAAATATTTCGCTGATGCAAGGAAATCAATCCGAAAGCTTTAAGGGTTTTGTCCCAAGAACCCACTTCAAGAGGTATAAGGAGTTGTCAACGAGGAATAACTTTTGGAAAGGACTCAAATGCAATGAAATTTATCCTAATTCAAAATTTGCTTGAGGTAGATAATAACCTCAAACCGTCGTAAAGAAGTACTGTCAATGAGAATATCGGAACAGGCTGCAGATCAGTCCGAAAATTTCGGGTACAATGTCTCCATACCCACTTCAAGAGGTGGGAGATGTCAACGTGAAATATTTTTTGTAAAGATCTTAGATGCAAGGAAATCAACCCAAACTTTAGATTTTTTGGGAGAAAATATCAGTAACCTTTCGCAAGAAGAAAGCACCAATTGCGCTGTTGTCCAGAAACAAAAAAATTAAAAACAGCAGCCCCAACTCTTCTCCCACTCTATCATTTTTTTTGCCTTCGACACAAAGAGTCTTTGATCCGCCACTGCTTTTAGTTGTAGAATGTTCACTATGAGTGCTTTATTTATGTCTAGCTGATACTTTACCAGAAGACCTCAACCGACTTAAGTAAAGGGACTATCTTCTGAAAAGAGTAGAGATGGGGTTAATCTCATTACGTAAACTACTGGAAGTTTAATTACCAAACTAATTTCACATAATCATCATTATTGTTCCTATTATTTCATTAGTAAAACGTGGGAATTTAGGGAAATATAGCCTATTTTGACACGGGTTCAATAGTTATACATATCAGTCTAAAAGACGAAAATAAAAACTTTTGATATTACAAATTTAATAACACATAATATACATAACTGAGAAGAATTAGAGATGTATGCTGAACTTATTTGGGTTAATAAAGACTGGTAAATGTCATGCAGTGTACAATAGGGGAAAGGACAGCGGCATTTATATACTAGATTTCGGGGTTAATTAGTTCATTACCCGTTCCAATATTATCCACCCCTCTGATCTACAAAGAGAAACCGGGTTCAATATCTGAAGGTAGAGCTATTATCTCGACCCATGTCAGGATTAAACAATCCTGGACCGTGGTAAGTCCTGGCTAGCAAACAAACGTCTAACTCACTAAACACCCGCGACTTCCCAATAGGCAACGATTCTCTTCCATGAATAAAAGCAAAGTGGACTCTCCAAGTTGACAAAAACAATTGCAGGCAGGCATCAGGTGTTTTGGGAGATTGATTTTACCCAAACTTACTAACAAAACAACACCCACTACAACACAATACATACAATTTAGAGTACAGTAGGAATTGTCGAAGCTCGATTTGAATATAAAATAGAAGAAGTATTATAACTACAAGAAAACCGTTTACTATTACAGATTTGATAGAAAACGTCGCACTTAAAACATGGTGAAACAAGGTTTATTTTCCAATGGTAAGAACTTATATTATCCATATTGATCCATTTTTCTAATAAAAACAAATAATCCATATTTATTCTTTCTTTGCAATTCTTTTAAATCGCTTACATGTCAATCATTAAAACTTAAATTTTTCTCTTATGATGATATGAGAAATGGATCTATTTATTAGAAAATAATAAATTTGAGAGATAATGATTTTTTTTAGTTCATTTCGGTATGTTTGTTGTTTGCATGTGTATGGAAGTGGGGTGTTTAAAGGGGTAAAATGTTCATTATTTAACGAATACGACCTCTTAGAATAATCAAAAAATCAAAATTCTCAAACTTGGTTAAGCGTTTTTCAATAATAACCTGTAATTTTACGCAAAATAACTTGTTATTAGTTGAAACCTACGTAATAAATAGGAGATACATTTCTTTACAATTTGGCAATAAAATGATGAAGTAAATTCTTTTTATTATAATTTTGTTTTACGAATTAATCATTTCGTTTAAACAAATTGATTAACTATTATTTAATAAAATTGCGTACTTCGTTTAACCGAAATAAGATGTAATCAATTCGTTTAAACGAAATAATTAATTTGTTAAAACGAAATAATTAATTCGTTATATAAAAATAATTATTTCGTTAAAATGAAATAATAATAAAAAGTGTTGAAAATTGCGCCTAAGGGACTCCGTAGAAAACAGAAGCTTTTGTATTTTCAAGTCCAAAATTTTGCAAACAAAGCGCAAAGTGAGATACCATGTTTTAGGAGATAATGTAAAAAACAATGATAGAAATTTCAGACATGTTAACTTATGAAATTAATTTGGTTAATCCCTATATCCCTTCTGTGTCATTAAAGATGAGTTTTCTTACCCTTTTTTAGTGTCAAATTACACAATCTATTAGATAATTTGTGTTTTTAATGATCCATGTATTCATTGCAGTGCGTTCTAGCGAACGCACTGCTTTGTTTTCATATTGACTTTTTTTTTTTTTGTCTACTTCTGGTCCCGCTATTTCGGTATGAAGGAAACATATCACACGTAACCTCAGATGATTTCCCACGATGATTAGCGTGTCGGTATTAGGTGAATGTAAAATGATGCATTTTTTTCCAACCGGAAATGACGTAAAGCAAAAATACCCACTTTAAGGTTTTTACCATTTTCACCTCTGTTTTTCAACCGATTTCGATACAATTTTTTTCGTTTATTTCTTTAAACGTTTGTCTACAAGGTAAGACTTTAAAAATATGCATTTTTAGAACTTTGTTGCTGACTTTTCGATGCACTTTTTTCAACATTTTTTCAACTTTTGCAATTTTATATGTATCAATATGAAAATTTACAGATACATAGACATTTTGATGGCGAACAAAATGACATTTTCCAAAAAATAATATCACTTCCGGTTTTGACGTCATTCGCTTTCAAAGTTGAAATTTCAACTTCCGGAATAATGAAAATATTCCAAAAAATCTTTTTGCGATGTGCTAGAAATAATTATTGACAAAATATGAAATGATAAAATCTGACCCAGATATTTCATATTAGCCGCCATCTTGAAATGACCAATTTTTCTTTAAATCGAAATTCAGAATCAGGGAATCGTCCGATTTGAATACAAATAATGTCTATGGAATCCTTAGTCGATTGCTAACAAAACATGGGAAGCCGATTTTTGAATTTCGATTCAGAATTCTTTTTATTTCCGGTTAAACATTTTCAGTAATAGTCAAAACTGTTAAGGCTCATACCTTGTGACCTTGACCTTGAGTGACCTTGTGACCTGAACAAAAGCTGTTGCCCTTGACGAGATCTATCCAAAGATATAATCATTTTAGATGCCAAATGTTTACTTCCGGTTTTATGGCCTTCTGAAAAATGCAATTTTTAACTTTAAACAGCTCTGTCACGTGACCTAATTTACATACATCATAAATTCTTTTTCGGCTTTACTATGCTTGATCTACTCTTTCCAATGATATATGACACGATGTATTTGAATCATAATTCCGCGTTCTAGAATTTGAAAATATTCTGCCAAATTCCATTGTAACTGTTCGTGTTTCGTGTGTCTGTCTTCTGGTATTCCCGCGTCCCTTTTAGTTAACCTGCTTGTATTCTGGTAGCTGTGCGCCCCTTTTATTTGGTATGACTGCTTGTAGTTCTGCAGCTCTTTTATTTAGTCTGTCTGCTGGTATTTCTGATTCCATTTTATCTGCTTTTATATACAGCTACATGAAAATATGCACGTATATTGCCGTCACCCCTGTCCATCCGTCGGTCCGTTCGTCCTTCAACAATTTCTTGTACACGCAATAGCGATTTGAGTTTTTATCCGATTTAAATGAAGCTTGGTATATGTATTTATCTTGATAATATCTCGAATGAGTTTGAAAATGGCGCGATTCCAGTCGTCGGTTTAAGAGTTACTGTCCTTGACTTAGTGAAAAAAACACGTAAGAATTAACTTGTGTACGCGATAGAAGCTTAAGTTTTCATCCGAATTGAATGAAACTTGGTATGTATAATTATCGTGATACTATCTCGGATTCTTTCATAATTGGAGCTATTCCAGTCGTCGGTTTATGAGTTATTGCCTTTGACTTAGTGAAAATGTTAAAATTAACTTGTGTATGTGATAAACGAGTTTGTATTCGATTTGAATGGCCTAATTTACATACGACACAAATTATTTTTGATTCGTATTATGCTATATCTACGCTTTCCAATGATATATGACACTATGTATTTGAATCATACTTCCGCGTTTTAGAATTTGAAAATATACTGCCAAATTCCATTGTAACTGTTCGTGTTTCGTTTGTCTGTCTGCTGGTATTCCCGCGTCCCTTTTAGTTAACCAGCCTGTATTCTGGTAGCCGTGCGCCCCTTTTATTTGGTCTGACTGCTTGTAGTTCTGCACCTCTTTTTGTTTGCTGATATTTCTGAATCCATTTTATCTGCCTTTTTATACGCCCACATTAAAATATGGATGTATATTGTCCGTCGGTCTGTCCGTCAACAATTTCTTGACACGCGATAGAGACTAGAGTTTTTATCCGATTTGAATGAAGCTTGTTATATGTATTTATCTTGATAATATCACGGATGAGTTCGAAAATGGCGCTATTCCAGTAGTCGGTTTAAAAGTTATTGCCCTTGACTTAGTGAAAACGTTAAAATTAGCTTGTGTATATGATAAAAGCTAGAGTTTTTATTCGATTTGAATGAAGCTTGGTATGTTTATTTATCTTGATGAATTCCATTGTTAATGTGAGTGCTTTTTTTTTCAAAATTCTTTAAAAAAAATTCTGTCACGTGACCTAATTTACCTATTATTTATATGACACTATGTATTTGAATCATAATTCTGCGTTTTAGAATTTGAAAGTAATATGCCGAATTCCATTGTAACTGTATGTGTTGCGTTTGTCTGTCTGCTGGTATTCCCGCATTCCTTTTAGTTAACCCTGCCTGTATACTGGTAGCCGTGAGCCCCTTTTATTTGGTCTGACTGCTTGTAGTTCTGCACCCTTATATTTAGTCTGTCTGCTGGTATTTCTGAATTCATTTTATCTGCCTTTTTATACACCCACATGAAAATATGGACGTATATTGCCGTCACCACTGTCCGTCCGTCGGTCCGTCCGTCCGTCAACAGTTTCTTGTACACGCGATAAGAGACTAAAAATTTTATCCGATTTGAATGAAGCTTGGTATGTGTAATTATCTCGATAATATCTCGGACGAGTTCGTAAATCTTAGTGAAAATGTTAAAATAAACTGTCTTGTTTTTATCCGATTTGAATGAAGCTTGGGATGTCTATTTATCTTGATAATATCTCGGAGTTCGAAAAGTCGGGTTAAGAGTTATTGCCCTTGATTTGACCTTGACCTTTTTTGGTTGAAATTTCTAGGAGAGAAATGTATTTTATTTTCAAATTTGAATTCGATCGTTACAGGTATAGTCAAACAGATGTTTCGTTTGTCCCTCTGTATTCCCACATCCCTTTTAGTTAATCTGCCTGTCATCCCTTTAATTATCCCTGCAAACATATCTTCCAGTGTACTCTCTACTGAGTACTGACACATATAAAATTGAGTGAGTATTTTGACAAGTGCGCTTTTATCTGTATAACTCTTATTATTGGTTGAAAATGTGGCATTTCATCCATGTATCAGGTGGGTTGCGCACTGCTCGGTACCGTCTTCACGGTTCTAGTTATATTCTTATATTGCAAATACTTAATAGATATAACCAATTACAAATTTCATTTTTTGTACAGTCTGGACTATAAAAAATGTTTTTTGCAGTGCGTTCTAGCGAACGCACTGCTTTGTTTTCATAATGACTATTTTTTTTTTTTTTCGAATTCTGGTCACGATCCCCAGCCAAAACTGGACATGCCACGCATAATCTGACATGATTTTCCACGATAAATATGTGCTCATTAGTGAATGAATATAAATTGACTCATTTTCACATAACCGGAAATGACGTATGAAAACAAAAGTGTTTTAAGATTTTTGCCATTATAACCTCTTCTTTTCAACCGATTTTGATGGGATTTTTTTTGTTTATTCCATTAATCGATTTTCTTTCAGATAAAAGTTTCAAAATATGCACTTTAAGAATTTTGTCGCTGACTTTTGGAGCACTTTTTTAGACATTTTTTTTAACTTTTGCAATTTTATTTTGAGCAATCTGAAAACTTACACGTTCATAGACATTTTGATTGCGAACAAAATGGTATTTTCAAAATTTTTATATCACTTCCGGTTTTGACGTCATTCGCTTGCAAAGTTGGAATTTTAACTTCCGGAATAATGAAAATATTCCAAAAAATCTTTTTGCGATGTGCTAGAAATAATCATTGACAAAATATGGAATGATAAAATCTGACCCAGATATTTCATATTAGCCGCCATCTTGAAATGACCAATTTTTCTTTAAATCGATATTCAGAATCAGGGAATCGTCCGATTTGAATACAAATAATGTCTATGGAATCCTTAGTCGATTGCTAACAAAACATGGGAAGCCGATTTTTGAATTTCGATTCAGAATTCTTTTTATTTCCGGTTAAAAATTTTCAGAAATAGTCAAAACTTTAAAGGCTCATACCTTGTGACCTTGACCTTGAGTGACCTTGTGACCTGAACAAAAGTTGTTGCCCTTGACGAGATCTATCCAATGATATAATCATTTTAGATGCCAAATGCTTACTTCCGGTTTTATGGCCGTCAGAAAATTGCATTTTTTAACTTTAAACAGCTCTGTCACGTGACCTAATTTACATACGTCATAAATTTTGTTTCGGTGTTACTATGCTTGATCTACTCTATCCAATGAAATATGACACAATGTATTTGAATCATAATTCCGCGTTCTAGAATTTGGAAATATTCTGCCAAATTCCATTGTAACTGTTCGTGTTTCGTTTGTCTGTCTGCTGGTATTACCGCGTCCCTTTTAGTTAACCTGCTTGTATTCTGATAGCTGTGCGCCCCTTTTATTTGGTATCACTGCTTGTAGTTCTGCACCTGTTTTATTTAGTCTGTCTGATGGTATTTCTGATTCCATTTTATCTGCCTTTATATACAGCCACATGAAAATATGGACGTATATTGCCGTCACCCCAGTCCATCCGTCGGTCCGTTCGTCCTTCAATAATTTCTTGTACACGCAATAGCGACTAGAGTTTTTATCCGATTTGAATGAAGCTTGGTATATGTATTCATCGTGATAATAATTATCTCGGATGAGTTTGAAAATGGCGCGATTCCAGTCGTCGGTTTAAGAGTTACTGCCCTTGACTTGGTGACAAAAACACGTAAGAATTAACTTGTGTACGCGATAGAAGTTTAAGTTTTCATCCGAATTGAATGAAACTTGGTATGTATAATTATCGTGATACTATCTCGGATCCTTTCATAATTGGGGCTATTCCAGTCGTCGGTTTATGAGTTATTGCCTTTGACTTAGTGAAAACGTTAAAATTAACTTGTATATGAGATAAAAGCTAGAGTTTTTATTCGATTTGAATGACCTAATTTACATACAACACAAATTATTTTTGATTCGTATTATGCTATATCTACGCTTTCCAATGATATATGACACTATGTATTTGAATCAAAATTCCGCGTTTTAAAATTTGAAAATATTCTGCCAAATTCCATTGTAACTGTTCGTGTTTCGTTTGTCTGTCTGCTGGTATTCCCGCGTCCCTTTTAGTTAACCTGCTTGTATTCTGATAGCTGTGCGCCCCTTTTATTTGGTATGACTGCTTGTAGGTCTGCACCTCTCTTTGTTTGTTGGTATTTCTGAATCCATTTTATCTGCCTTTTTATACGCCACTATTAAAATATGGATGTATATTGTTCGTCGGTCCGTCCGTCAACAATTTCTTGACACGCGATAGAGACTAGAGTCTTTATCAGATTTGAATGAAGCTCTGGTATATGTATTTCTCTTGATAATATCACGGATGAGTTCGAAACTGGCGCTATTCCAGTAGTCGGTTTAAAAGTTATTGCCCTTGACTTAGTGAAAACATTAAAATTAGTTTGTGTATATGATAAAAGATAGAGTTTTTATTCGATTTGAATGAAGCTTGGTATGTGTATTTATCTTGATAAATTCCATTGTTACTGTGAGTGCTTTTTTCAAAATTCTTTAAAAACAAATTATGTCAAGTGACCTAATTTACATATTATTTATATGACACTATGTATTTGAATCATAGTTCCGCGTTTTAGAATTTGAAAATATTCTGCCAAATTCCATTGTAACTGTACGTGTTTCGTTTGTCTGTCTGCTGGTATTCCCGCGTCCCTTTTAGTTAACCTGCTTGTATTCTGATAGCTGTGCGCCCCTTTTATTTGGTATGACTGCTTGTAGTTCTGCACCTCTTTTATTTAGTCTGTCTGCTGGTATTTCTGATTCCATTTTATCTGCCTTTATATAAAGCCACATGAAAATATGGACGTATATTGCCGTCACCCCAGTCCATCCGTCGGTCCGTTCGTCCTTCAACAATTTCTTGTACACGCAATAGCGACTAGGGTTTTTATCCGATTTGAATGAAGCTTGGTATATGCATTTATCGTGATAATATCTCGGATGAGTTTGAAAATGGCGCGATTCCAGTCGTCGGTTTAAGAGTTACTGCCCTTGACTTAGTGAAAAAAAAACACGTAAGAATTAACTTGTGTACGCGATAGACGTTTACGTTTTCATCCGAATTGAATGAAACTTTGTATGTATAATTATCGTGATACTATCTCGGATCCTTTCATAATTTGAGCTATTCCAGTCGTCGGTTTATGAGTTATTGCATTTGACTTAGTGAAAACGTTAAAATTAACTTGTGTATGAGATAAAAGCTAGAGTTTTTATTCGATTTGAATGACCTAATTTACATACGACACAAATTATTTTTGATTCGTATTATGCTATATCTACGCTTTCCAATGATATATGACACTATGTATTTGAATCATAATTCAACCAAAATTTGAAAATATTCTGCCAAATTCCATTGTAACTGTTCGTGTTTCGTTTGTCTGTCTGCTGGTATTCCCGCGTCCCCTTTAGTTAACCTGCTTGTATTCTGATAGCTGTGCGCCCCTTTTATTTGGTATGACTGCTTGTAGTTCTTCACCCCTTTTTGTTTGCTGGTATTTCTGAATCCATTTTATCTGCCTTTTTATACGCCCACATTAAAATATGGATGGATATTGTTCGTCGGTCCGTCCGTCAACAATTTCTTGACACGCGATAGAGACTAGAGTTTTTATCCGATTTGAATGAAGCTCTGGTATATGTATTTATCTTGATAATATCACGGATGAGTTCGAAACTGGCGCTATTCCAGTAGTCAGTTTAAAAGTTATTGCCCTTGACTCAGTGAAAACATTCAAATTAGTTTGTGTATATGATAAAAGATATTTTATAGTTTTTATTCGATTTGAATGAAGCTTGGTATGTGTATTTATCTTGATAAATTCCATTGTTACCGTGAGTGTTTTTTTTCAAAATTCTTTAAAAACAAATTATGTCAAGTGACCTAATTTACATATTATTTATATGACACTATGTATTTGAATCATAATTCCGCGTTTTAGAATTTGGAAGTAATATGCCGAATTCCATTGTAACTGTACGTGTTTCGTTTGTCTGTCTGCTGGTATTCCTGCATCCCTTTTAGTTAACCCTGCCAGTATACTGGTAGCCGTGCGCCCCTTTTATTTGGTCTGACTGCTTGTAGTTCTGCACCCTTTTAATTAGTCTGTCTGCTGGTATTTCTGAATTCATTTTATCTGCCTTTTTATACACCACATGAAAATATGGACGTATATTGCCGTCACCCTGTCTGTCCGTCGGTCCGTCCGTCAACAATTTCTTGTACACGTGATAGAGACTAGAGTTTTTGTCCGATTTGAATGAAGCTTGGTATTTGTATTTATCTTGATAATATATCGGATGAGTTCGAGAAGCAAAAGTTTTCATAGTTAATCTTTCTGTCTACTTCTTGTAGTTTTACATCCATTTTACTATCCCTGCAAACATATCTTGCAGTGCACTTTCTACTGGCACACAAAAGAGAGTGAGTAATTTGACAAGTACGCTTTTATATTATTATGTAAAACTCTTATCATTGGTTGAAAATGTGACATTTCATCCATGTATCGAGTGGGTTGCGCACTGCTCGGTACCGTCTTCACGTTTCTAGTTATTTTTTAAAATTAAGGAAACCCACATTTAAAAGGGGCAAAAGCTTACATGATTCTGGCATAGAAAATTCTTTAAGTCCTGGTGACATTTTCCAATTGCATTATTGCATATAATAGACTTTAATAACAGCTATCTTGTTGACACCAAATCAACTCGACGATTACTGGAGACGATATCTCACTTAATGTTCATTACAGCAATTATTACATACATTATGTAATTAGATAATTAGTGACTCATCCACGAACTTTAACAGTTCTTTTGAGATGAATACCATTTAACATTTATATCTTAAAGAGAATGTGACGAGGGTTTAAATTAAAATTCATAATAGGGTATACACATTTTTAATAATTAATGATAAAAAAAAATAAAATAATTAACTCTCTAAAATGAGAGACATTATTGTTCTAATTAGCAGTAATTAAAACAATTACTTTGATGATATAAAAGATGAAAAACTTTGACTGCATTTTATTCGAGAAATCAGCTACCTTCTCAACTGAATAACTACTGTTCATCATGTGGAAAGTAATCTCAGCATTGTCCTGTTTCGTGGTAAGTCATCTTTTTTAAAAGTCTTATGCATAGTGTTTATCTAGATTTGTTGCTTTACAGATAGTGGCGTTAAAGGGAAACGTTCGAGAGTAAATTTGGGCCTTTAACTTCAAACGTTGATGATTTGAAGGTTGAAATTTCTAAGGAAATTGTGCAAACTGTGTGATTAGCTTAGGTAAATATTTCCAGGTTCTGACACTAAGGTTTGATTGGTAGAAGGGTAGTGAACATATCACTATAAATATGCTTATCTTATCGTCATTGAGGTTAAAGAAAAGAGACAAAAAAACAGCTCTTTTTTTCATGTATAACAAAAACGCTCACAAGGATCGTTTCTAACAGTTGACTTTTGTTGAAACTTCCTGATTTTAGACTTTTTCGGATTACCCGTACTAATTAGGGGCCTACAACTGGGTAGATTGGAATTATGAGTAAAGATGATTTGTTCAAGGAAATCAGATTTTCACACATCAACCAGGAACAAGAACTCACTACTGTCTTGTAGTTTGGTTATTGTTGTAAAATTGCGAACTAAAATGATGGAAATTTTATAGGAAATTGTAAGATATTGTAGTATGGGAAATAACTCTGTCACTATTTCTAATATTACTTATAAAATCTCAAATGTTGGAATGTGGTTAAGTTTCGGTTGGAATGATCATAAAAAAATTAGGTTATGCCTTGCCTTCATATACTATCAAGCTGTCGACGCATGATTTGAATAGACTATACATTCTTCATTAAGTTATTATACAAAAATTGTTTACTTTTACAGCTTGTTTGTGAATCGGCCAGTATAGGTAAGTTAGTACGTTTACTGTTACTTATAGAGACTGTCAACTTTTACAACTACCGAATTCTTCAACTACCAACAAATACCTGGTTTGCGATATCAGTGTTCGCTGTAAGCGAACGTTAATTTGTAGTCTATCACCAATTATCGAAAATCTCAACCCAGAGAACTAATATACATTGTATACCATATCAAGATGCAGTAATTGTAATTGACCTTCATGGTATGATATCAGACTTGTTGATTCGAATGAGCAAAATGATTGCCACAAAATAACAAAATAAATGGCATGTCTGATTCACCCTTCAATGATCTTATTTAGACTTTTCTTTAAAAAAAATGGGTATGCCGTTGTTTTTGTTTTATTCCCTTCAGCAACTTTTTTAATTTTTAATTTTGTTTTAGAGAGAAACCGGCTGACAGAGCTTACCTTATATAAAGGTATGTTTTTATTTGTATGATTAGGTGTGTCTTTGACGTCTGAGAGAAAGGGGTTTTCGGCTGAAAAATTCGTATTGATTTCAGAATAAGAATGTATTAACCACTGTCATTGGCGCTTCTGTGATGGTGGGAAATGGGGAAGAGGGTAGTGGCCGTTGGATTGAGGGAAAGGGGGTAGTGGCCTCTGAATTGTCGAGGGTGCAAATCTTGTCAGGGTCTTTAAAAAGGTTTTTTTGACGACCAGGAACGCTATGAACTTTTCGAGAACGTCGAAGCTTATTTCTAAAAGAAAGAATGATATTAACTTATTTATATTTCATGAATTTAGTTTTGTTTATGTATTAGGGCCTATATTGTACAGTGTACTTGAACACGTATGTGAAAGGTGCACGATAAAAAAAAAAATGTATATTATTATTATTATTATTAACTTACATTGCGCAATAACAGAGATAGTCATTTACACTGGTACGATCCAAAGGTTTTCTTTTTTCGTTTTTCAGATTGTTTACAAGGGCCATTTGATATTGTATTTGTGCTTGACTCATCATCCAGTTTAAAGTTTTATGAAACTTTCGAGCAAGCAAGGGAGTTTGTGACAAGCTTGATTGAACCATTTGATATTGGTCCCCAGAAAGTCCGAGTTGGTATAATGATGTATGGGTATGGGGTATACACAAACCCTGGAGATGTTTATTATCTCACCAATAACCAAAATAAAGCTGACGTAGACAGTTTTATCGATAACTTAACTTGGCAAGGTGGGAACCAAACAGACACAGGTTTGTTGATAAATTTTTGATTATTTGTGCATACAATTGCAGGAACCGGATGTTCCGGTCTTCAACTTCTAATACCTCTGACCGACGAGAAGATTTCGCTTTGACTATCCTTTAATTGGAATATGAATCCCGACAGTTGTCTGCCATAATTTATTGACTTGCCTCCTTTTTGTACTCACGTTCTCAATTTTGGCAGTAGTAAGATCGGTTGTTGAGAAACGGTAGTTCTGTAAATTTTTAACACATAGAAGTCCCACCATTGCCACCATTGCGCAATATCGCTTTGTATGATTTACTATACACAAGGGAAATGAAGACCCGAAATAAGAATGTAGACAATGAAGATGGAGATCAGAGAGACTTTGACCATACAAATTTCTGTATGCATTGACCACAATGTACTGAACATTGACGTACATCGTTGTACAATGTTACCATTATGATTAAACATACAGAGCTTCCTGCCTTTTAAGTGTTATGTTGGTAGTTCAGTTAGAAATGATTGTGGTCGTGATTTTCAGGTTTGGGTATCGAATTTATGAGAGAAAAGATCATGTCGAAAGGTCGAACTGGTGTCCGTCATATCTGTATAGTCATCACTGATGGTGAATCGCGGGATAGAAACAAGACTGTCAATGAAGCTAAGTTAGCTAGAAATGCTGGTATACGAATGTTGGCGGTTGGAGTTGGTTTCGTCAACAAAAATGAATTGAATGAAATTGCTGGCGACCCAAGCTATGTCCATTATGTTGACACTTATTCTGAGTTGGATGAAATTAGAGCAGATCTGTTGGGAAATACATGCGAAAAAGGTGAGACCGTTCAACGTTGTTCATAGCTTATTTTGTTTTGGCATTTAGCCTCATTTCATTAGCCGTTGTTTGACGAGTATTCCGGATCGGGAATATGTAGCGCCAGGGGCGCCGGAAGGAAATGTTAGCGGCGGGGGCGGAGCTGCGATATAAAGGGCACTATGTGACCGAGCGAAGCGAAGAGCTTCTTAGATCACTTCTTAGGTATACCAGAACGTACGTCATGCCTATATTTTGGGGCATAGGAACACAACAAATTTTGCTGGAACAAATTTGCTTGAATCAATACATTATATTTTTTTTTAAAAAAAGGGCGAAAATGGCACTTATACCAATATAAAAATTTAATACGGGTACATGTACAACTACTTCGTCCGGCCAATATCGTTATGTATGCCCAGTCCAGATAAAATCCCCATTTTCGGTCTTTTGCCTCCGTCGGCTGTAATTATTATGACATAAAAATTGTGTGTCTCCGTGACAAAAAGGGCACATGTTCGCCAAGGTTCCGGCGCCCGTGGTTCCGGCGCCCCTGTGTAGCGCACCATAAGATGTGCTCATGTATCTGAACCAAGGCATCTCCAAGCTTTGTAGATTATTTACCCTGTCGTTTACCTAAACTTAAGTTCAGACCTGAAGCCAGGACTCATCATCCAAAGGTTCAATCATCCCATTAACGTTGACAAGAATAATTCCAACAATAGAGGATATTTGATTTTCATTTCAGAAAAACCCAAACCAACCAATAAACCCTGCTGCTGTAATAAAAATGCAAATTGAAGTCTCAAGCAAAGTTTATCTTATCCAATGCTAAATTATTTGCTGTTTCGTACGTGATGAACGTATTAATTTATAGAACTTATGTGTGATTGAAAGCTTTTCCTCCAAAAATTAGCATATTTTCATAACCAAAATTTTAGTCTACTGTATAAAGTAGTTGCTGGCTCTTTATTATTCATGGTATTAGCTGTTCTGGGTTTATAACGATAATAGGCACCCAAATCTGTTTATTATCTATTTTATTTTTGTGTAGTATTTCTATTTATAATTAGTAAAATAAATTCATATATTTGAATAGTACAAGTCTTTTCTTTATTCTGTAAATGCAGTTTTACGGCCCCATAAATATAAACGAGAATGAACACAGTGTTTCGACAACTTTGGATTTTGACTAATTTTTCAAATTTATGAATATTATGGGGTCTTTTTATAAAAACACAATATGTCTCATCAAACTCTTTTCTTGTCATGTTCTACAAAGTGTCATTAATATAACTCATTAATATCAGTCATCACATTTCTAAGAAAGAATTCATTAAAAAGAGATAATAACTAGACAGTGGTTCAGAATGGATTAGATTAACCTCAAATTATTTATAAATTTTGATTTTGTTGCAATAATACCATTTATTTAGATGTAAATTTGCAGACAAATAATCTTGAATTGTTTTTCTTCCCAGCGTTAATTTGATATTCCGGTTATTTAGTTTATTTTCAATTTCTAGTGATTTTTTTCTGAATTGAGATTTCTTCAAGTAATTAATTTTAGCTTATAAAAGTGTCTGCATTTTCGTGACACCATTAAAAAGAAAATTGACGATTATCGGGAAAGGTGGACAAAGGTATATATGTGCATCCGGCGACGATTCTAGATATGGGTTGAATGAAAAAACAGACTTCATGCATACTGAAAATCTGTCCATGTCATTCATGTCTAGGAATTTCCAGTAAAGCTGAATGTTGCACTCAAATAAGGAGGGAGACAACACAAAGACATTTATCACATCCTTGCTTGGACGATAACGCGAACTACCCACTGTAACCTGAACACAGAACACAATCTGTAAACGAGAACGTTTGTTTGGGTTGACTAACAAAATATGTGGCAAAATGGCACCATATATTTACCCCATAGAGCAACCAAAGTAACTTTTGTAGTTGGAAGGTTGGATCGCAAAATGTCAGTTGATGAATGGTAGAGGGTGTCAGTCTTTCTGCAGAAATTTGTCATCAGCACGAAAGTTTCCCTTTAATCCGGTCGGTAATGTTAGTCGGAAGAGGCGACGCCCATTGTTTCATGAACCAGTTGCTTAAGTGGTCGTAAAAGGGGGGACAAACTGAACCCATAAACATGGCAAAATGACATACATTCATCTTCATTGTTTCATTAGCCAATAAAGTTAATCAAAATTCTATAATAAAATTTTTTTCTGACATTGCCTTTGAGGTTAGATAGTCTTGCATGCAAGAATTCTTATTACAGTATGTACTACTAAAAGGAAATAGAAAACTCAAAACTGCATTATTTATATTTTAATACTGGATGCAAGGCTTATTTCTTTCTCAATGAAGCAACAGAGCAGAATTTTCTGAAGTCCTCATAACACATACAGCAATGTTCATATTCGGAGCCGAACATCGTACCACATGGTCCACATATAGCCGACTGTTTGACGAATACTGATAATGACATATTTATATCACATGGTTGGCATGCCATTGGAACACTTCTCTGATGTCTAGCATGACTCGTTACTACCAACAGAAAACATATATAGTAGACTGTAGTTATTGCTGACATCTTGATTGCTGTTCGGCGTTTCTTGATCTGAAATACATGACATACCCTGATAACATAAAACATATAACGATTTTCTTTTTTACAAAAATAACAACTAGGCTCACGTTCGTACAATCTAATTGAATTATATTACATTTCGAATCGATTATTTTTTTGATTGTCGACTCAGTGTAATCTAACAAGGTTTATAAGGCGAGCGTCTTCTGGTGACGAAATAAGCTAATTATAGCAAATGCCACCCTTCCGCCAGCAAACCAACGTTTACAGGAATATTTTATGTTACGTCATAATTTGGTCTGCCGCAAAGCCCTATATAATTATAGGCCCTTCGACGTCTCCAGAAGACGCTCGCCTTATAAACCTTGTTAGATTACTAATTTTAATTTGATTTACGCTCATAGGAATCTTTTCTAACATTCGGTCATAGGCCAAACCTCATTGCTTTAATATTTCCACGACCACTGTACCCATTTATAGCTGGGGAAAATTTCCGACGAAGACGAAGAGATTTCCGGGGTACAAACAAGGGACAGGCTGATAAAACGGAGGGCAACTGTCAGGAAGTTGAAATCAGGTACCCATGTGGGCGTCAGGAAACATGTTGAAAAACATTTTGGTGCGAAAGATTAATATATTATTAAAATTCAGAGACATGAAGTTGGGCAACAGATGGGGAATCCTTTTTAGCCTTTTACATTTCTCACATTATTGTTATTAAATACATGTGATCCTCACTTTTAGATGTTCAAATCTTAAAAAATTTGTTTGTTGTCTTTTAGTTAAACCAATATGACAAATCTGAATCATCAGAAGAAATTTTCTAAAACAACTAAAGAGGATGATCCCCTCTTGAACTCCTACGGTATCTCTGTCATTACTGTTGTTTTTAAGAATCGATGAAGTGGTACACTTTACATTGGTTGATTATAGAAAGACTTGTATATTCCTTGACCCAAATTTCCATTAAGGACATGAACCATCAAATTCAAAATAATGACCGGAAGTAGAACAATTTTGCCATCAGGATACAGTTTTACGTCGTACAATCGACATAGGGCATCGGTTCAATATCACTATCCAAGTACCTAAAAGTCTTGCCTATTGGACATGTCTCTAACAACGTCTGAAACGTATCAGCTCGATCTATGCCGCCATTGTACAACTGTACAACTAACTGCGCGTTCTTATCACAGCAGTATTTGCAAATGGCAGTTGTTTGTGATCCATTTGAACTGGTTGTTGTCTTGATGATTTTAACTGTCAAAGGCCGTCAGAACAACATTTTGAGAAATAATATTAAAATTTGCAGACAGAGCACCTTTACGAATCAATTACGGGCTATTTATTTCAATCATTAAACCATAAGCATAATGGTAACATGTTACTTCATTTGTCAAGGAAATAGGTTACACTTCTACGACAAGTATTGTAATTTTCAAACGGATATTCCTCGCCCTGACTTTAACACTTCCTGGTACAATTGATTATATCAAACATCATTAAAATCATATCGTCATCATTAGTACTAGCCACTTACATCTCGCCTTTAATACATTTCTCAATTCTATAATGATCTGCTACAACCCGTCATCAATTTAGCTCAGAACATTGATTTTTGCGTTCAGTCTACGTTTTTATCTTTTTTATTTTCAGTTTTTGTATTTTTTTTTAAATGGGGCGTAAATTAAGCTACTCTGAAACTAATACGATATTAGATACAGAAAATAACATTCAATGACAAATCGGGTCTAGTTTAGGCTCAGTTATAGATATTTTGACGCTCAATTGGTTAAGATCTTATAACATCATTAGCCTGATTACTTTAGGGAGATTCTGGTTGTGGGCGAAAGGAATGAACTAATTTTTTGAAAAAGTCGCTTAAAGAAATTCTAGTCGACACAGCAATATAGGTAGTAAAAAGTTCAGGGATAGACTCGAGATGCAAACAAAGATGCAAACAAAGTTTCCAGCGAACCGGAAATTTCAGATAACAAAGGAATTGGGCAACATGACAGTATATTCTCAGCATGACGTAGCATGGTATTTTCTGAAGCATTTTCATCCACAATTAACGTACACCAAATACACCTAATTGACATTGGCCATTTTCTTTGTAATTATCATTTCAATAATAATGGAAGACAATGACCGTGTCCTGTAATCATTAGCTATAACCATTGTCTGTTTGTCCATCAACATATCTTCATTAGTCAACCCAATAATTACTATATTTAATAACTGCTCATTTTCATGACTCCAATATACACCACTCAGTCAAATTATATCCTCACAAATATATATTTTCTTATCACAAAGTTTAATGATCATATATTATCAATGTCTCATAAAATCAAACGACCATGATGGTTGACGACTTGACGGTTACTCGACGTTTATGTAGGATTTTCAAGACATTGTACGGCGTTTTTCTAGGTGAAGGTGGTTGTCTCTTACATCAAATTGCAGTGAAAGTATTGTTTTGGAGAGTGGGTGACAAGTTGCAAAATGTATTTCACCATTCAATCACTAACATGTTCAGACAATCCATGGACAACTAATGACAAGACAAAGGAACACCAAGATGGTTGCCTACCTAACATCTTATAGGTATTCTTATTGAGAAACGCAACGAAAGCATAGGTACAAGTATGTAGTGTACAACGTTCTGTAAAAGATTATGGTTTGTGCGCTATGTTTAACAATTAGAAAACATTGAAAAAGGGTCCGTCTGTAAGGCAACTCTTTCAAAAATCGAAGCTAAAAGCTACCATGAACCATTTCTTTGGAAATGTTACTCGCTACAAAGACATTGTTTCAGATTAAGTCGATGTCGCCAAGAAAGACATTCCCTTCACATTATTTACATGTAGAGAACATCAGATGAACTCTTGGTAATTAAGATACATCATTCCAAGAGCTCTTTATCATCTTTTCTTCACAGCGAAAAACACAAGTTCTGTATAAAAAAGCAATTCGTGTAGCAAATGACATTAAGTCAGTGTGTTTGCCACGTCCTCAAGAGAACTTATTAAGATGTCGAAATAAAGTGGAATAAAAAACGTTTCATTTTAAGAGCAAATGAAAATGCTTTTTATTAATGTTAAGTAAATGCTTATGGGACGATTATAAGTAGCCAAATAACCTCTTAAAATCCTTTGGGGAAATCTTATATCAGATTTCTAGTCGTGAATCTAAGATATCTCAAAATAAACATTAAAAAGTGGTATATCATTTCATAAAAGGCAAATTATGATAATGATTTAGTCCAATGTTAAGCTAATTGCATATCTGATTGTCGCCGAATAAAACCTCATGAGCAACACACATTTTAATTATGGAAATTCATCCATTATTACATGTTTTGTTAGCAACATCAATTTTACATTTTGTTATATCATATTAGGTTATGATTTTATTTTTTTTTTTAAAAATCGGTTGAAAGTTTTTTACTTGTTGTGGAGGAAGAAGTTTCTGATATTTATATATTATTTTTTGACTAGAGCTTAATGCCATGAATTCTTTTAGCAGGGGCCGCGTAACCCTACCGCCCCCCCCCCCCTCTTTTTGGCTCTGTTATTTTTTTTACATCAAAATATTTTTGTCCTTTCTTTAATGTTTATTTTGATAGTCCCGAAATCGAGTGGCCGAAATCGAGTAGCCGAAATACGACGAGTTTTTGTGATATGGGTAAGGGTAAAAGGTGGATTTTATAAATTTTCCAACAAGGAAACTTGTCTGGTACAAGTTCTAAACTTCAGCTTAGCTCTGATTTTGTTTAGAATAGTTATAGAATTTAGAGCTTGTGATCTTTATAATAACTAGATTATTATCTGTCGATTTTAAACAACAGAATCATTTTGGCATTCACAAACGATAATTTTGAGTTGAAGTGCACCATTAATTTGTGGAAGTGCACTTTCCGAAAATCACCTACATTAGGATACGGCCGTGTTTATCCCTACCTCTTCACCTATCTTTTATATACAAACCCTTAATTAACCCTGTAAACTGTGGGTCACGGATTAATTTCCTTTCCAGCAAGATGTTTTGTCTTGACTTCCAAACTACCTGTGTTGCCATTATGTATGGAAATAAAGGAAACAACAAGAGAAGCCTTATATTCAGTTGAAGCTACTAGTTGTAGATGAAGCCCCATATGTCAAAGGATCAGATTTTGTCATCCTATGAACGGCTTATGATCTACTTATTAAAGTACTAAAAAGTTCATTGATCTGACTGATCACTTCAGAAGGGCTGCGTTCACAATTCATTCGCCTATCACACCTCAGTCTCAGAAACGGGACTTATGTATTTTTAATTAAGCTAATCAGTAACATGGTGTTCACGACACACCGTTCAAATTGAAGCCTGTAAATCCAAAACAATTTTTTTGAAGTCAAAAATACGACTCGTATTTTAGTCAGACTATGCATATAGAAAACACATATATACAGAAATTGAAGGACAAATGCTAAGAGGTATATTTAAAGAAATAATGCGGCTTTCATGCAGTTCTGGTACTTCTAAAGTTTATTTACATATATTCAAGGCCGAATAGAGCCCTCGAAATACTGAACATTCCCTTTGATAATGTAAAACATGTATTTCTTCACAATCAACTATCTTTATATTTGCCAAGATATTGTCCTTATTAGTGAGCTTTACAAATCATATCGGACTCACGCCAATAATGTCAATGTTTTTGTCGGAATTGTAGACAAACAGGTTGTCATATCGTCAATATTGTGCACGAAATAAATATAAAAGAAGTACTGTCTATATTTTTGTACTCTGTATAAGTTTGTTCGCCCTTTGAGCGATGTCTGTCTAAATTAGTCACAAGTAGTCTATTTTGATGTATTATTGGATACAGAATAGCTAGGGCGATAGTCAGTGTATCTTAGACATTAAAGTGCAATAGTCTACTTTCTAAATGTCCAATCCAATAATCGTATGTAGGCCTACATTCTACACGCAGACGTAGGCTAGAACTTGTGGTTGAGCGAAATTTTGATTTTTTTTTCTTTCACCGCTAAAAAATAACTTTTCCCTGTCCAAGTCTTATCCCTCGACTTGGAAATCGAAAATAAGAGCAGGCTTATGTAGCTGTCCTGGCAAAATTCCCCTCATTGCACACTGCATGGCGTTTGCACGTCCTCAATTAGCCCTTATAGGTGCAGAAAGCAGGAAGTGAAACTTCATTTATTTCATTTATTTAGTGCTATTACTACACGACATTGCGCTGTGCGACCTTCACGGAAACTGTCGAGAATTGCCGAATACTGTCTGTATTATTGAAAGCAGCAATAACAAAGAGTTTGACGACAGAAGCATCATTTGGACTTTTTCAGCTTTGTAGAGATTTTAGAAAATATCAATAATAAATATTACATAGAATTAATTAAAATAGGCAGGAAGAAATCCCCATGAGGTTGAACAGAACCATTTAACAGAGATTTGACCAAAAAATTAAACTAACAATATTCATGAAATCTGTATTATCTATGGATATTTTTCAGAAAATTGGAATAATTCTCGTTAAGCAATCGAAGTTTGTTTTTACATGCTGATTTCTACTATTCATCACAATAGATCTTCAGAAGATAAAGCCTCTATCTGTGTATATAAGGAATATCAGGAATACCAATACTATATTAGCGGCATTCAACCGAGTTATATTTTCGATTTTGATGCCATAAACTGGGCAAAGTGTCGAAATTTTGTTAATCGGTCGTGGGTGCTGGGTGCATGAGATGAATTGGTCAGCCTTTCCAATGGAAAAATAAACAGGGGGCTCGTGCACGTTAAAAATTCCTGAACGGACATAATAGGAAATGAGAAGAATGGTAAAATTACAATATAGCCTTACAGGAAGGATGGGCTAAAAAAATATTTCATTTACTTAAAAACACGATAATAGAAATGGCTGAAAATATTGGAATATTGTCCCCTAACGATCAATTTGGCCCCCTTTTTCAAAATCTAGGACTTCACTTTTCACTTCAAAATTTTTCCTGTAATCTTTAATGCTTTGAAATATGAATGACCACCAAAATTGCCAAAACAAGTGAATTCTACTTTTGATGAAAAAATATCAACTTGCACAAATTATTTTGACCCTCACCAAATTTTAATATTTTCATTTATGAATATTTTTAAAGGTTTTTATTATTGTATTTGAACTATTTTTCAACTTTTCAAGCAAATATTTGGTATTTTTTTTAAAGTGTCAAAAAACGGAAGATCAAACACCAAGAAAAACATTACATAGTGATTAATTTGATCGATTTTCATTAAATTGAGTTAATCAAATTTTATCTGGTGAAACTATTTATTTTCGCTTTGTAGTAAATTTATAATTTCAAAATTCAAAGATTTCCTAATCATCTTTCTTAACTTTATCTAGAACTACAGACAATTCTAAACTATTATTACTGTGCTTGACATTTTAATCTACGTTAAAATTACAAAAACGGAAAAAAAGAAAATATACTCACAATTTATCTATATAGATCAATATGCCTGTCTTCTGCTGTCGTCGCTATATGGATAAAATCACATTCCAAGATTTCTTATAAATATTGGAAATAACGAACACGTGGTTCCCTATAGACATAAACATTTTTATTGTTATAATCCAGTAAGAACAAAATTATTGAGTAGGAGCCGATTCACACCAATCAAATCACAGAAAAGCAGTTTTCCCGCGGTGACGCTGCGATACATTCTGTCAATAACTACTTAAAATCTTTCAAAAGTCGACTGGAACGTCTTTATTTTTAATGGAAACATTTAAGAAGACCCAAAGGCTTTGTACTGAAGACAAAATATTTTAATCACGTTTTGAGCATGTTTGAAAAACAGTTTTGAATATGTTTTAGTTTATTTGTTTTACCAATATCAGCCAAATGAAAAATCAAGGTAATAATGTGGGAGAGAAAATATCAGATGACAAATCGATATGTGCAGCTGATATTTTGATTTCCCAAAACGTATCCGATTGCACCTTCACTTTAAATATATTTTTATTCGTTATTTTCCCAAAATATGTGTCAGAATGCACAGACTCAATTCTATTTTTCAAAATTTTTCCTGACTTTGACTACGACCCAATTTCCCTATTTATCAATTAAAGGGATATGTTCTGTGAACCTAGATTTTTTTAGTTTATCAGTAATAATGTTTCAAACTCTCTCTCAAAAATTAAGCCTTCAAATCACCCTGTATCCATAAATATCAGCGTTTGAAAGTCAAAAATACGACTCGTATTTTAGTAAGACTATGACTTATTTATAAAACACATTGAAAGAAAACTGTTAAGGTGTGGGTATAATTGAAGAGATTGTGCGATTTTTTGCCATTTCAACATAAATTCAAGGCCCAAATCGTTCCTCGAAAATGCTGAACATTCCCCTTTAACCCTCTTTTTGTACCCCAATTCCAGAACAGGGTCATCGCCACTATCCTTAACTTACGCCATATCTTATTACTTCACTGTAATGGGATTTTGTTTTTCCTATTCTAATCGTTTTAGAACACATTTAAAGGATTGTTGTTAGTATATCTATAAGAGATTTGTCTTAAAATCACACATTACACAAAGGCGCTTTCCACATTTTCTTATTTAAGCAAAACTTCTCCCAAATGTCTCGCGATAAAGACAAATATAGAATTTGTTTTGAATATTGTTGTCATATAATATATCCGGTATCCCCCGGGTGTCTCAAAAACCGTCCCCAAGTTCAACAGGGTCCAGAAAGACTGGAAATGAGGACCTTCCTCGAAAACTTCTTTTGAACACCTGGAAACGCGATTCCACTGCTCGTAAATTTGTAGGAATTTGACTCCCAGAAAAGCAATTTCCTGAATTTAAGAATATTTCAAATTTTGAGAATAAGACGATTTCTGACATTTCCCGGCAGGGTTCATGAAATATCTAATAGAAAATTTTGACAAGCAACCGCTTAGAAACGCGACTCAGTGTCGTGGTGGCTCCAAATTGGCTGGGGGGGGGGGGGGGCACAAACAAAATATTCGATACTGAAACGCAAAACAAAATTTTTTTAGGTTTAATAAGTAAATGTTATCAGTAAATGAAAGATTCTGAGAGTGACATTTTTAATATTACACGGATTTTGTTGACATTATGTTTCTTCAAGTGGATTAACTTAATAGGCTTCATCCTTGGGTGATTACAAACACTCACACCAAGTTTCATCAAAATCCATCAAGAAATCAACTCTCTATCGGGTCCACAAACAATTCAAGAACGAGGGCAATAATTCATAGAAAATGTTGTTCAATTGCTCTTATTTGCAATAGGCTTAATCCTTGGGTGATTACAAACACTCACACCATTGTCTTTCATTGTCCTTAAAGTTTTCGTTTTAATTGTAGTAAACGCAGTTAATTCAACATCGTTCTAAAATTGAAATTAGGCTTTGGATCCCAGAAGTAAATTCAAAGAGCCAAAATAATTAATTCAGTCCGTAGGAAGACCGGAAAGACCTAATTTTGAAGTACAAAAGCAATTTTAGCACTTTTCATAGTGAACGCTTGTAGCGAGCGCGGACCTATGAGAGACCCTCATAGTTGTCTCCCTTGAATAGCTGTAAGCAGTGGAATGTAACATTTCGGCTCACTTTCTTCATTTATCACATTTATCACAACTTAATAGGCTTTATCCTTGGGTGATTAAAAACACTCACACCAAGTTTCATCAAAATCCATCAAGATATCAACTCTCTATCGGGTCCACAAACAATTCAAGAACGAGGGCAATAATTCATAGTACATATTGTTCAATTGCTCAAACACTCACACCAAGACCCCCGGAAACTTCAAGGTTTTAGCTATTTGAAACAATGTAGGAAGGCTATTTGAAGCTATATTTTTGTATTTTTTGTATGTTTATGTCTGCTGTCGGTCGGCTCAACTTTACCGACGGATATCAATAACGGGGGCGGATCCAGGATTTAGAGAAAGGTGGGGGGGGGGGGGGGGGGGGGCGAGCGACAATTTTATAGAGGGTTCTGACATTATTCGGCCCAAAAGGCTTTGTACTGAAGATAAAATATTTTAATCACGTTTTGAGCATTTTTGAAAAAGTTTTGAATATGTTTTAGTTTATTTGTTTTACCAATATGAAAAATCAAGGTAATAATGTGGGAGAGAAAATATCAGATGCCAAATCGATATGTGCAGCTGATATTTTGATTTCCCAAAACGTATCCGATTGCCTTCACTTTAAATATATTTTTATTCGTTATTTTCCCAAAATATGTGTCAGAATGCACAGACTCAATTCTATTTTTCAAAATTTTTCCTGACTTTGACTACGACCCAATTTCCCTATTTATCAATTAAAGGGATATGTTCTGTGAACCTAGATTTTTTTAGTTTATCTAATCCGCAATAATGTTTCAAACTCTCTCTCAAAATTTAAGCCTTCAAATCCCCCTGTATCCATAAATATCAGCGTTTGAAAGTAAAAAATACGACTCGTCTTTTAGTAAGACTATGACTTATATATAAACACTAAGGTATGGGTATAATTGAAGAGATTGTTCGATTTTTTGCCATTTGCAGTAAATCTGAAGGCTATCAACATAAATTCAAGGCCCAAATCGTTCCTCGAAAATGCTGCACATAACCCCTTTAACCCTGTTTTTGTACCCCAATTCCAGAACAGTGTCACCGCCACTATCCTTAACTTACGCCATATCTTATTACTTCACTGTAATGAGATTTTGTTTTTCCTATTCTAATCGTCTTAGAACACATTTAAAGGATTGTTGTTAGTATATCTATAAGAGATTTGTCTTAAAATCACACATTACACAAAGGCGCTTTCCACATTTTCTTATTTAAGCAAAACTTCTCCCAATTGTCTCGCGATAAAGACAAATATAGAATTTGTTTTGAATGTTGTTGTCATATAATATATCCGTTATCCCCCGGGTGTCTCAAAAACCGTTCCCAAGTTCAACAGGGTCCAGAAAGACTGGAAACCCTTTTTGACACTTTTTAAGAGTTCCTGAGATCATTAATTATAATAATTTTTGTTCCACGAGGAATATTTATTATGAGGAACAAATATACAGTCACACCTCTAAGGTATTCTATTCAGGTATGAATCACAATGCATGAATGCACTGATGCACATGTAAAACCTCTGGAGCCCTTCGACCGTGGAACACCGCGTCGAAGAGGAGGAACGAGTGAATACGGGGGTCCTTTCATGGAAAATTTTGAAAATTAAGACTGTTGTGGGTGCGATCTAGATATATTTCAGGCACTTGCAGCCCCGATAAAAATATTCGATACTGAAACGCAAAACACAATTTTTTTTAGGTTTAATAAGTAAATGTTATCAGCAAATGAAAAATTCTGAGAGTGACATTTTTTGTATTACACGGATTTTGTTGACATTATGTTTCTTCAAGTGGATTAACTTAATAGGCTTCATCCTTGGGTGATTACAAACACTCACACCAAGTTTCATCAAAATCCATCAAGAAATCAACTCTCTATCGGGTCCACAAACAATCCAAGAACGAGGGCAATAATTTTCAATAGACTTAATCCTTGGGTGATAACAAATGTAAGCGAAAATAATGTCCGGGGGTATTTATGTCCGGGTTGGACATAATACGCTAGATAGAACTGTCCTTTATTTAGTTATGGACATTAATCACTAGTTAAACATGTCCATTGGACATGTTTCACTAGTGCAAAATGTCCAGCGGACATTTTTCACTGGCGGACATTGTACACTTTTACACAAACACTCACACCATTGTCTTCATTGTCCTTAAAGTTTTCGTTTTGACTGTAGTAAACGCGGTTAATTCAACTTTGTTCTAAAATTGAAATTAGGCTTTGGACACCAGAAGTAAATTCAAAGAGCCAAAATAATTAATTCAGTCCGTAGGAAGACCGGAAAAACCTAATTTTGAAGTACAAAAGCAATTTTAGCACTTGTCATAGTGAACGCTTGTAGCGAGCGCGGACCTATGAGAGACCCCCATAGTTGTCTCCCTTGAATAGCTGTAAGCAGTGAAATGTAACATTTCGGCTCACTCCCTTCATTTATCACATTTATCACAACTTAATAGGCTTTATCCTTGGGTGATTACAAACACTCACACCAAGTTTCATCAAAATCCATCAAGATATCAACTCTCTAACGGGTCCACAAACAATTCAAGAACGAGGGCAATACTTCATAGTAAATATTGTTCAATTGCTCTTATTTTCAAAAGGCTTAATCCTTGGGTGATTACAAACACTTACACCAAGACCCCCAGAAACTTCAAGGTTTTAACTATTTGAAACAATGCTGACATTATTCGGCCAAAAATAAGGGGGAGGGCCCGTGTTGTATTGGGACTAAAAGAATAAGCTCGAAAAAAATTATTATTTCTTACCGACCGACTTTTTTCGAAGGGCTTTTGGCGCCCCCTTGCAACGTCGGCTCCCCCTGGTTTCCATTCACTGGGGAGCCCCCATGCCCCCCCCCCCCCGGCCACCACGCCACTGACGCGACTTCCTGGCATTTGTTTTTATTGCCTGTCTGTAGGCCTACTATATAAAAAAAAACATCAAATCTATTCGAATGTAAATTACGATAATAAATAAAAATTATCCAAATGCTCCATTATTACCTCTATTGAGCCCCAGAGTAGTATAAATCTACCTGGAATATATTTTTGACATTTTTAAAAGGTCAGTTAGAACCTATCGTTCTGTTTATGATATAATATGTTATGCAATATTAATTCTATAACTGAAAGGGGTTTGAAAAAGACTCACCCTTTTTAACATAAATTTTGTTAGTGAAAACATAAGAAAGAAAGATCAATGTCAAGAGGTTTGGTCAAAATCCAGCTTGGAAAAAAGTCAATATCTTCATTAGATTAGATTTTGTCACATGATCAAAGACTTGCTAAATTGGGAATTGTAGTAAAAAGCCGGCATTTTGGATATGTTTTACAAAAATAATTGTGTAAATTCTTTTGACCATCATGATTTGATTTCAGTGTATTGCTAAGAAAGCTGAGTGTTTGCGCTCAAAATTAAACAGAAACTTATTTTGTCAGTAATATATTAACTGTGCACTAGCTGCCTGAAATTCATCCACCAAAATGGGTTCTCACTAAAACAGGGCACTGCACGTATCAGAAAGGCCTATTGTAATGAAATGAAATATTTGCTCTTTTTACATAATATTTTGTTGTCTGATGTACATGATTTTAAAGAAGTTGAAAAGTTACGTCCCTTGAATAGAAAAAAATTGTTTAAATTTTAATGTTTTGTAGTCTGAAGTTTTATATTTACTTTTTGAAGTTAATTCCCTTTGTAATCTTCAACTATGAAAACGGGATTTGTCTCAAGTTGTTAGTGGAGTGTTTTGATCAGGTGAGCCAGCCAGGGTAAAGATCATTGTACAAACCGGTAGAAAATCCTGCTGCATTATTTCTCTCGATAATGGCACCATCCGAGTTACTGGTAAGTAAATAAAAAATTAAACTTTTAGGTATAAAGTTTTAAAGGGATATGTTCACTAACTGTTCGACCAAAAAACTTTTAGTTTTAGTCTCTGAATTTCAGCTTATCTATTCTACTCTCTGACTTCCAAATGCTCATAATCGCAATTTTCGATTTGAAGGTCTGTAAAATACTTCATGGCATTTGACAGTGCATGCGACTAGCTACATTTGTTTTTGGGTCCATTAAAATTAGCTTTACTATCCCAATCCTACCTTTCAAAGTGTTTTTTACTCCTAAATCCTCTGCAGTCGACATGACTTTCCACGATGCATTTGGATCATTAACTGCCCGGATGTAAAATAACGACCTCTATGACAACTTTTTTCATTCGAAAATGCTCGTTGTTCTCATACTATTACTTGGCAAAATTTAGTCCGAAATATTGAGTAATAATTTTTGAATTAGAGACTGACAAAACGTCCTTGGTGCAATACTGATGTAGTAAAGATTATACTCTTCATCAATTAATTTTTATTTTAGATTTGAAATATCACAATGTAAAAATATCACAGTTTAATAAATGTTTAATATATCACAGTTTGATTTATATCTGTGAAGAGTAAGCCGATGAATTTTGTCTCAGGATCGCACTTCAAACTTGTGAGAGGGGATGGACCGGGTCTGATAAAGAAACAACACAAAAAGTACAGCAGTTTAATATTCTAACTGAAAACCAAAAACATGTACAACAAATTACATTGATTTAAATAAAGTAAAAAATTGTAAGAAAAATTAAAATAAAGTTCTAGTCGTGTTAGTAAGAAATTAACCTGGTTAACATTGCAAATTAAATCACGGTATTACCGAATGAAAAAAGAGGTCATCCGGTATGAAACTGTGGTCGCTTTTGTACATCCGGGCAGGTAATGATCCAAATGCATCGTGGAAAGTCATGTCGACTGCAGAGGATTTAGGAGTAAAAAACACTTTGAAAGGTAGGATTGGGATAGTAAAGCTAATTTTAATGGACCCAAAAACAAATGTAGCTAGTCGCATGCACTGTCAAATGCCATGAAGTATTTTATAGACCTTCAAATTGAAAATTGCGATTATGAGCATTTGGAAGTCAGACAGTAATCTGTAGCCTGTAAGTGTAAGGGTAGGCCCTAATAATGTTTCAAACTCTCCCTCAAAATTTAAGCCTTCAAATCGCCGCATATCCTTAAATACAACAGCGTTTGGAAGTCAAAATTACAACTCGAAAATACTGAACATTCCCCTTTATTTAACCAGCTTTTCCATTACACAAAGTCAAGGGATTATTTATATTTTTATTAGGGTAAAATTCTTTCAACCACAACCAGTTTCCAATACCAATCAATGAGTCAGTGTCTTTATGAGTATTTGTGATTCAGATTGGGACGCTGACATGGAAAAAGCATCTAGTCCCTTAGATAAGACTGAATAACCACCACTTCCAGTCTGAGTGATGAAGGTTCTGCAGTGTGCAAGCTAAAAATCCCTAGAAATGATATAATTATCGCTGTCTTGGGAAAAAATTCTCTCATTGCACGATACATGGCAGTGTTGGCATGTATGCCTGCCCTTATTGCATGTACCAAATACGAATTATTACAAAATGATTTAATACAATGAATATGTTGAAATTGATATAATTTAATTTGTAGGCCTATCATGTAAGCCTATATTGAAAGTTAATTTTGGTGCATATTGGAGTCAAAGTTATATTTGGCTAAGTTATTTTACAGATAGAATCGTTTTAAGTCAAAATGTTTTGTTTATGTAGCCATTTTGTATAATAAGCTTATGCTTTAAATAAAGTATAATAGACATTTTTTACCACGTTTAAAAGTGTATGTTCACTATCCGTCTTACCAGTCAAACCTAAGACTCAGAACCTGGAATTTATTATCTAAGCTAATCATTAATAGTGTCCACAACATTCCCTCGATTTTTCAGCCTTCAAATCCCTGTGTATCCATAAAATCGTTTGAAAATTGAAATTCAGAAATACTCATTGTCAGAGTATGCATTATACCATATAGAAAATACATAACATATACAGAAAATGAAAGGTAAAAGTTTAGAAAGGAATGTTTTTCAAAGAATTATGCAATTTTCTTCAGTTATAGTATTTTACTATATTTTGAAGGTTGAATTTTCCCCTTTAAAAGTAATGTGTTTGATTAATTCATTGAATATATTACATGCATTATTGAACAAGTTAAAAAATTAATTCAGAACAGTACAAGCTTATTCCAGTACGGAAGTTCATGGATTGGTAGACTGGGGACTGAATTATTCTTCTTCAGAGTGCTAGTACTTGAGACAATTACTCCTGTTATGGTATTACTATATATATTGGACTGGCTTAACCGTGCCCTTCATAGTAAGTATCTGGAAGTTTTTAAAGGGATTGTTTATTAGAGGTTTTGTGTATCGGGGACACTGATAGCATCAGTTTGCGCCATTCCAATTTCCATTCTGTTTCTGTGGTTCTTGCAATTCCATTAAAACTAAAATGTTTTTCTTCATAGATATCAATAGTAGCTTCTGGTAGATTACTGGTAGTGACGTCATAAAACACGTTAGTTTTAGTGGAATTGAGACGTTAAAATGGAAATTGAAATGGCGCAAATTGATGCTATCAGTGTCCACGATACACATACAAAGTTTAGAAAACCTCTTTACAATCCCTTTAAGATTAATTTCAGTACCGGTACAGTAATAGGCCTAAATACTTATGAATTTGAAGCATTTTTAGATATCAAACCTAGAATTGAGTTTATTAAAGGTAAGGTTAAAACTATCAATAAAGAAAGCAGTGCAACCTGTGGAATTTAAGTATAGAATTAAATGAATTCAATGTGACAGAAATCTACAATTTATGGGAATAAACTTAAGAAATAAACTGGTCGTTGGAATGACTAATGATATTTTGTTCTCAGCTACATATTTTAACTCCACCTGTTGTTAAATTTAAATTCTATTAAAGGGGCACAGGCTTCATTTTCGTGGGTCGAATTTTCCAAGTCTCAGAAACGGGGACTTTTTTAGTTCAGCAATTTAGTACTGGTTATCACAACTCACCATTGAAATTTGAGCCTTCAAATCCATGTGCATCCATAATTATTAGCATTTGAAAGTTATAATGCCCTACTACACATTAGCGATACTATGCAATATATAGAAAAGTCATCTATAGAAATAGAAGGAGAAATGTCTAATTTAAAGTATATTTGAAGGAAATACGCAATTTTTGTGTATTTCTAGTGCTTCTGAGGAATACATTAATATATTCAAGACCCAAATCAACCAATAAAAATAAAGACTGGTCCACTTTAAGACTTGCTGCCTAATCTATAGCAATATCATACTGGTGTATATTTAGAGGTGTACTTGTTCTGGTTCATGGTGCTCTTTTAGACTTTTCAACAGGATAAGGAAACAACATCATGGATTTTCTGAAAAATAATGTAAGATTTAAGTTATTGCTTTCAAGAGGTGTTAAATTATTTTTGACTGAAATCAAAATTGTTATGGAGAGGAACTATTTCATGGGAAGATGGATCAGCTTTTGAATTGAATGTCAAAATGATTACATAGCTAAACCTTTCATGTACTGATATCTTAGTAGGAACAATAGACATTTGACTTTGTTATTTTTCTCAATTTTCAATGATTCAAGATAACTTGGCCTTGTTTATATTTTCTTCATTGTTATTGCACAAACTATTCACTCTTGATGGGTGGGTCGTGGGTCAGCTTTGTGCTTTAACCATTACACAAAAACCAGTTCAGATATCAAAGGAAATATAATTAGGTGACATCAAAGAAATGATTATCTGGGACAGTTTGTTGCTTATAATTTCTCTTTTTTCTCAAGAAACCAAATTATTTTGATGTAGACTAGTTTGTCCCTATTGTAAACTTCACCAATCTCTTGGGATTAATTTGATAAGAGTATAGGCTAATGCCCCTGTCTTTCCTTCATTGCACACTGTAGGCCTACGGCTTTTCATCATTTTGGGTGCTTGGTGACTGCTATTGGTCTCTATACATTTGGACATTTATAATGACATTACAGTTAGCTAGTTAAAACCTGTTGCTTTATCAATTGATATTATATTCATAATTAATATATATGGATTTTTTTATGCTCACTGACTTCTTATAAAAGTTTTGAAATTATGAAAATGAAGTCATGATAATAAACTTGGTCTCAGTTCCACATAAAACTTGGGGAGGTCAAAGGCATAGGCCTCCAAATATCTGTGTTTTGTGGAACTGATACTTTCCAAATAGGAAGAAGTTAAGTATGGTGAAAACAGGGGTATAATATGGTTGGTCAAATAAAATTCAGATAATTTGAAACAAATGAAACTAAAACCAATTTTATGTTATGGACCAACTTTGAAATAAAATTTTGACCACTATTGTTACATTTCAGTTTCAGTTTTAGTATTTGTGTTAAGAATTTTCATTAGTGTTCCTAGTAAACTTTTAACATTGGTCCCAGAGTTTGCAAAAGTTGTCCACGTTGTCTTTTAAAACTGCTAAATTGTCAGGTCAGCAATATCTTTGATCTCCATTATCTTTTTTGGCTCATAGGAATAGGGCTTAATCTTATTAGACCCCTACTTGTTGAAATAGTTCCATAGTTCCAGTTTCCCGGTCTCCATTCAATTAACTCTATGAGTTGAACACTGCATCTTATTATGTTTCAACTAGGATTATGATTTTAATTCTACTATAATTTTAAATGGTTGTCTCAAGTTTAGGTTGACCATTTTTGGCCACACCCTGGATCCCTGATTGTTGCTGATGGTAGTTCTTGTTAATCAAGACAGTAGAAAAATAAATAGTAACTTATATACTTCTGCACTAATATTCCTAATACTCAAATAATATAAGTTAAAAGTTATCTAGGTTTTAATGAATTCCCAATGATTGATCTTTGTGTACTGGATAGGAATATATAATGGAAATTTTATTCATCATTCATTGACTTGGGTTGTCTGCTACAAATCTAAAAATAGTAACAGCTGAGGTCACATGACTAATCTCAGTCTTGAGCCAGCTCACACACATTTTTGTGTAAAAACATCTCACTTTGTGAGGTCAGTTAGAAGGAAGAACTTGATTATAGTGTTAGTGACTAATTGGTGAAGGACATAACTCAGTCAAAAGTCATGTCAGGCTTCAACCGACCTGCAGCTATTGTAAGTTATACAGAAGTTATTTAGTTTTGAGTAGGCAGCTTGCTATACCGGTAGGTTGGCTCAATGTCAAACATTCCACTAAGCAGGCTGTGACTATGATGAATATAGCCTACTATTTACTAGTGATACATTTCCCTTCTTTAAGTAGCCTACAGTAAAAGTTGAAAGCCATTTAAGTGTAACTTATGATAATATTTAGTTAGTTAACTGAATAATGTATTGATGACCAGTACATTACTGTGGAAGTCACTAGGTCATTAGTCCGAAACTTGCTGACTCTTTACCAGCCTCTGCTAGCTATTTGGACGGATATGGCTGAGAGAGAGTCAGAGAAACTACGTCCCAAAAACTTGCGATTTTCCGCACCTCCGCAGGTGCAGGGGTTTTAAACGTATTTATTTACCTCGAATCCACAAATGTCGATATATTTGGAAAGATGGATGATTTTGTATTTCAATCATACCATCATTATCTCCCTACACCATACAGGCCATGTATGCGAGTCCATCAAAGTTTTTTTACCGAGAAATATAATATGTCGGTCACCATTAAATACTACACGCGCAAGGTGCGAAAAATCGCAATATTCTCTTCCAGCCTTCCATATCTGTTCAAATATCTATCATATGGACCACATTCTAAATAGTAATTTAAGATCGTTTGAAAAGAATCTTCATGTTATATTGGTAATTATTGATATCATAATTCAAATCTTTAAAATGAAAGAGTACCCCCCTACTTTTTGTTTTTCTACAAACAATAAACTTATACTTCAATATAACACAAAGTAATAAGAATGCAAGGTGCCAATTTTACTACATAATCTGACAAAATTTGCTTTTATTTTTTGCACCAGAATCGATGTTTGTGTCTGAAGTGTAGAACTTTTTCTTCATAATTACATATATACATTCCTTGGCAGTAAAATGACTCAGCTAAATATTATTTGAAATAATTATCTCAATTATCTGATGATGAAATTTTATGTTTGCAGGCAGTACCAGTAGTAGTAGGGGTTGCAGTTGTAGCTGTAACAGCAGTACTCGCCAAAATTTTCCTCTTTGGAAAGAAAACGTCTGCCAAGATCACACTTAAAGATCCAAATGTGAAAGTTCCACTTAAATTGGTAGATAAAGAGGTATGTGTTATTCCATTACAATTATTATTCTACAAATAGGAATTAGAACTAAGTAACTCTTTCTAACAATGAGCAATAATGAAAGGGATTGAAAAGAGGTTTTCGACACTTTATATGTGTATTTGGAAGCCATTGTCAGACACCAAATGTCAGCAAGAAGTCTTTGGTTCTTGCAATTTTAAGTTGTGTACTTATTGTATGGTATGCTTTCTTTTGCAATTTAATTCCGTTTCATTTCAATATGTTAATTCTTCACATTTCTTTTGTTTCTTCAGGAGATTAGCCATGATACCAGAAGATTTCGATTTGCTCTTCCTTCACCAGAACATATCCTGGGTTTACCTGTTGGTATGTTTAAAGTAAACTTAATTTTGCTGTAGTTTTTAAAGTTTCCCATATATAGTGAAATCTCTTCTCTATTGAAAGGGACATAACTCTTTAAGCTAAAAGTACCCTGAATCACTAAAATCACTGTTCAAATAAACCATTATTATCCTTTGAAGGGATTGTAACAATATTTTTAAACTTTGTGTATATTGCAGAGACTGATAGCATCAGTTGGCAGTCGGAGGTCTATAAATAAAAAATGAGTGGTGCAAATGGTGAATGGTCCCCAATACACACAAAGAATAAAATACCTCTTGCCACTGATATAAATGTTGTCTTTCCAATTTAAAGGGATTGTAAAGAGGTTTTCTAAACTTTGTATGTGTATAGGGAACACTGCTAGCATCAATTTGCGCCATTCAAATTTCCATTCTGATGTCTGTGGTTCCACTTAAACAAACACGTTTTATGACTCCACTACCGGTGATCTACAGGTAGCTACTATTGATATCTATGCAGATCAGTTGGGGTGACGTAATAAAACGTGTTAGTTTAAGTTGAATTGAAAGAACCACAGACTTTGGAATGGAAATTCAAGTGCAAATTGATGCTATCAGTGTCTCAGATGCACATACAAAGTTTAGAAAACCTCTTCACAATCCTTTTAAGGGGAAAAACAAACTTAATTTTTGATAATCCTTTATATTCATTATTTTGTGATTTCAGGACAGCATATCTATCTGACAGCTCGTATAGATGGTCAATTAATTATCAGACCCTATACTCCAGTGTCCAGTGACGATGATAAGGGCTTTATGGACCTAGTTGTTAAGGTAAATTTCTATATTCACTGCTTTGATAGATTCAGATATAAGATTCGAACAGCATAAGCTAGGAGCACATATAATAAAAACAAGACAATATTGAATTTCTTTGTTAGATTTAGGCACCTAATGTTTCAACACAATTTACAAATGTTATCATCAAATATGATACATGGTATCAAAAATCCCAAAATTTTCGCCAGAAAGATATTTATGCAGATCTTGAAACCAATGGAAAAATAATTGACAATAATTTGTGACAGCACCTTGACCTAATTATTTGTACAACCCTAATTTTGTCATTGTAAGACAAGCATCTACCCAATTCTTTTCAACTTTTTTAGTTAGGCGTTTACAGGCTTATAAATGATACAGCATTTTTCACCATTTAACATACATGTTGAATTGAATAATGTAACTGTGTACAACAAACACGTTGAATTGAATAATGTAACTATGTGTACAACATACATGTTGAATTGAATAATGTAACTGTGTTCAACTTGTTTTTTTTTTTTCAGATATATTTTAAGAATGTCCATCCTAAATTTCCAGAGGGTGGTAAGATGTCTCAACATCTAGAGAGTATGTCTATTAATGATTATATTGATGTTAGAGGACCCAATGGTTTATTAGTTTATGAAGGAAAAGGTAACAATAGAAATCTACTGGTGCTGGGTATTGTCAATCATACAATACCTATCGCAATATAGGATAAAGGGACAGAAATAAACACTTCATCTTCAGGGTTTAAATATATAATCCTTCTGAACCTAAGCTATTAAAATATTATTGTTTCTTTCTTTGCAGCATAAATGCTTTCTCACCTGATACCTGATGTTGGTTCCTAGCCTTATGCTTAAAATTAGTCCAATGTTGTGTTAAGTGGTGATGAGAACACAGTCTCATAAAGGCACTGGCCTAGGTCACAAAGTAAAGATTTATGATGAAACAAAGTGTTGTTTGATTGTATTCCATATTTTATTTTAGGTTCCATGAAGATCCGACCTGACAAGAAATCTGAACCAGAAACTAAAGTAGCCAAGAAATTAGGAATGATAGCTGGTGGAACAGGTGTGTGATATTTATCTCCTTTCATCTTTAATTCTATGATATTTCAGTCATATATTTTTAACTGATTTACCTAATTCATGTTGCTTAGTCTTGAGTCTATATTTATCTCCTGTTTGATTTTAAATTATCAGAATTGGGAGCGATAGTTGCTTGGTGAGTTTTGTACTTGCTTGCTGAGCTAAGGTCCATTTTTATTGCCCTCATCTATGAGGACGTATATTGTTGGCTCCCCCATCCGTCCGTTCCGTTCGTCTGTAAATCCTTCAACAGTTTAACATAAGAGCCGTCTTAAACAAATTTCCATCATTGCGCAATTCATGGGCAGACAATTAATCTGTCTTAAATAATAATAATAATAATAATAATAACTTTATTTGGCAACCCATTTGGACAGAAGTCCAATTTTCAATAGGTCCCACTAAACTACAAAAATTATATACAAAGTAACATATAGAAGAGAAAAATAATATACATAAACATTTACAAAGGTCATTGATTATGAAAAATAAAAAAAAAAATAAAAATAAAAATACAAAATTATATGAGCTAAAATATGAAAAAAATTAGTTAAAAAATACCGGTATCTGATTTTTGGGGTTTAGAAAAAAGTAAGGGTGATTACAAATACTACAGCTCTTAATTGTCAACAAGAACAAATTTCCGAAATTCATTTTTAAATTTATATAAGGAAGGATTATGTTTCACAGTTTGTGGTAAAGAATTCCAAAGTAACGAAGCGGTATATTGAAATGTTCTCATCATAGCAGTCTTATTACATTTCGGTATATCTAAAGTTCGGAGTGTTTCAGATCTCAGTGTCATTCTGGTTTCCGTTAATTTCGATCTTTCTGTAAATTTACTGTACAAATATTCAGGGTTTCCAGTTTGAAATAATTTGAAAGTCAATATGCCACGATTATATGTAATACGTTGATACAATGTCAACCAATTTAGAATTTTGAATAAAGGTGCCGAAGGGGAATCATGTTTTTCATCTAAAATACTCATTGCAGCGCGTTTTTGTAATTTATAAAGAACCTCTAGTTTACTTTTATTGGAATTACCCCAAACTGTAGAACAATAATCAAAAAATGGTAAAATATAACTATTATAATATAACTTACGAATATCTAATGGAAGGCATTTTTTAATTCGGCTTAAAAGAAAAATTTTAGAACTTATAATACTTGTTAGTTTTTTTATTTGAAAATCCCATTCAAGATGGTGGTCAATTGTGAGGCCAAGTAAAACTGTGTTGGTAACATTTTCTAAGTGTACATTATTTATGGTCAATGATAATTGGTTATTTATTGTGTGCACATTGGAACCAATTAACATAGCCTTTGTTTTTGTAGCATTTATAATCATCCCATTATCCTCACACCATGTTTTAATATTTACTAAATCATCTTGGAGGGTGGCATTAATAAAATTAATGTTATGGTGAGAAAAATGTAATGTACTGTCATCAGCAAACAAATCTGTGTCACAATTTTTAACGTGAAATGGCAAATCATTTATAAAAATTAGAAAAAGAAGAGGACCAAGATTTGACCCCTGTGGCACCCCACATTTAACAGTACTAAGGTCAGATTGACATGCACCAAGAGATACTCTCTGCATCCTTGAATTTAGATAAGATTCAATCAAAGTTAAAGAGCTGTGATGAAATTTGTATAATGTTAATTTTTCTAAAAGTAATTTATGATCTATCATGTCAAATGCTTTACTAAAATCTAAGCAGACAACTCCTGTCATTTCCCCATTATCAATTGCATTAAGCCAAGAATCACACATTTTGATCAGTGCAGTATTGCAAGAATGTTGTTTTCGGAAGCCAGATTGAAATTTATAGAAAAGATCAAAAGTGTCAAAAAAGTTTGTAATTTTTAAAGTTAAATGTTTTTCAAAGATTTTAGATACGGTAGATAATATGGAGATAGGTCTATAATTACTGGCTAAGTTTCTTTCACCCTTTTTAAAAGCTGGTCTAATCTTAGCATGCTTTAAAACATCGGGAAAAGTGTTTTTGGCGATACATAAATTAATAAGGCCTTTTATTTTTTATTACTTGTTTTACGAACCCGCCGACATTCAAAACGGCAAAAATGAAATAAAAATAAAATGACTTTTGGAGATTTTTTTTATTGCCGCCGACACAAACTGTGCAAATGATCTGAGGAAAAAAAATAATTTGCCAAATATCAATAACACGAACTATACAGTAGACCTATTTTCCAACATCTGATAGTTTCCACTTCATTAAAATAAGAAAATATACGGCACGTAATCACCCAATCATCACGGGAGACCTGTGATTCCAAAATTCGATATATAAAAACACAGAAAGAAAAGATTTGAAATTACCGTTTATCAAAATGCGATACCAATAGATCGATGTTTAAAACACGGAAAGAAAGGACAAGAAAATCTATGTATAAAATCACAGAAGGAAAATAGGCCTACTTGAAATTACCGTTGATCAAAATTCGATACCAAAAATACACGGAGAGAAAGGAGGTTCCGTAACGGATAATTTATCAAAACGAATCTCTTACCGGGAACGATCTTAATCCTTAAATCCAGTAAAATAATCCAAAAGTTTTAGAACTTTCAAACAGATTGCTGACAAGACAATAATACAAGTTATAGTTGACTTCTGATTGTAGACTTATTGACGCCAATAAAATTGAGCGGGAAAAATAGTTCTGATGACAGTACGCAGGACGGTAGTTATTCTGTAAATCTTTAGTAAACTTAATCTACTTGAATAAACGTATTATAAGATTAGGTGACTAAAAACAATAAGATCCCGTTAATTTGTGACACCACTGATTAGTTTGATGAGTACATTTAGAATAGAAAACAAGACCCATTGAGATCAAAGAAAGATCAAGGAATATTGTGAACACCTGCTGTCAACGTGATCAGTGGAAGTAAAATTAGGCCAGGCTGGTAGGCCTACTCTACTGAAGTCAAAGGCACTTGTTTTATATCCATGGAATTTTCCACTACAATATATAGGGTTAATAGACCTGTCATTGATAGAAAACGAGTGCCTGTGTTCTTGCCATATTAATAGAAGCCATTCCCATTTGAATTTTTACGCTTCAACGCTTTATCATATGAAGATATTAAAACACTTGTCTTTTTTGACCGAATCAAATTTTAGAAGTTAATCATTTCTATAACTAATTATTTAACATACATGTATGAATATAACACTTCCCTTAACATTTACCGTTTTCTATTTACTTTAACAAGATTTATACGAGCGTGACCTTGTCAAATTAGACTCAATGTCACGGAGAAAAAAATACAAAATTATCGTAAGTTTCAAAATGATTTAAAAAATTATAAAGAGCAAAAATGAAGCCTGTATTTTTATTAAAAATACATTTTGGCCAAAGTAAGGTAGATACTTCAAATTTGATTTTTTATCACTAATTATTTTGGTGTCTGTGCTATGCCAACTTCAATTTTTGGATTTTTATTTTTATTTTTATTTCGACCGCCGACATTGAACTTTTAAGTCAAAATTTTGTAAAACAAGTAATAAAAAATAAAAGGCCTAATATACGTTAAAGAATTAGCAATACAATTAGCTGATAAACGCAATACCCTAGGACCAATAAAATCAAGCCCTGTCGACTTCTTACAGTCAAGAGACAAAAGGTTTTTATAAACGTCATTACATGCAATATAGTCAATTTTAAAAAAATGATTTTGGGGAATTTTATTTGATACAAAGTTTTCAATGCAAGTAATATTTTTGTGAGAAAGGGGTTTATAAATTGGTTTAATATGATCAGTTATATTAGTAAAATAATTATTCATAACATTAGCAATGTCAGAAAGATCAGTATATTCGGTATCATTATGTAAAATATTTTCAGGAAAAGGATTGATATTAACTTTACCCTTAGCTTCATTAAAGAACTGCCAAATGTTTTTCAAATCTGTTTTATCTTTCACAGATTTTTTAATAAAATTAGCTTTTGATTTTGTAATTAAAGATTCAGTTTCATTTCGCCAATATTTATAAAAGTAATTTTTGTTCTTTTTCTTAAAATAATCTCTTAATTTTCTTGCTTCTTGAATTTCATCATTAAACCATTGAGATTGAGTATGTCTCTTAACTCGTCTGTGTTTTTTTGGAGCGTGAAAATCTAGAACCTGATTAAATAACGAATACCAAGTTTCAATAGCAATATTAGGGTCCTCAATATGTTCAAAACATGAAAATGGTTGCCGAGAAAGGTCATAAAGAAAAGCATTTTCTTTGAAGTTTTTAAATTTTCTGTATTCGATATGAATATGCTGATTTTTATTAATTTTTTTATGAAAATCCAGAACAAATAAAACAGGGTAATGATCACTAAGGCCATAAACTGGGACATGAATTTCAGATATTGATTTTGAAGAATTGGTATATACATGATCAATAATGGTTGATGTGTTTTTAGTACATCTGGTAGGTGTATCAACCATCTGTTCAAGGCCATAAACAGTTAAAATATTCGACCATTGTAATGGTAACTCATGATTAAAGTCAATATTAAAATCACCGGTTATAAACATGGGACTGTAAGTATTATTAGCTAAACTGAGCTCATTATCAAAAAGATTATACCAGTTAATTAGAGATGAGGGTGGTCTATAAACAAAACATAATAAAAAGGATTGGTTTAAATGAGGTGATATTTGTAACCATATAGTTTCAATGTTACCTACTTCTAGATCTAATCTTTTATATTTTAGATTTGATTTCAAATAAACAATTAACCCACCGCCATTTTCATCATTATTCCGATCTTTTCTCTCAAATTGATAATAGGGAATTTGAATGGAGGTGTCTTCGATTTCAGAATGAAGAAATGTTTCACTAAAACCTATAATGTCAATCTTATTTGAATCATTCAGGATTACTTCCTTAACTTCGTCAAGATCATTAAAAAATCTATTTATATTTAGTTGACAAATTTTCAATCCTTTAGTTGAAGTAATGAATGGAGATATAACAGAATCACTCAGAGATATAGTTGAAGATAGAAAAGATGAGTTATTATTACTTTGTGCTGATGACAGTACACTTTGATTTGAATCGTAGTCAAATCCATAAAATGAAATATTAGTTATATCATTATTGGTATTATCAGAGACACTAGTAAAGTTCTCTTCTATATCAGAATACATATCGTTAGAAAAATTTAAAACAGAAAAATCATTTGAAAAATTTAAAACAGAAGTGTCGTGATTAGGAGCAATAAACACGTCTTGTTGATCAAAGAAATTATCTGGTTTATTATCTGGTTGACTAAATTGTTCCATAAATGTGGCATAATCTGCAACATCATCGTTTAGTTTGCTGATAGATGGGAAAAAGATATAAGAGTTTTCGGCACTAAACACTTCGCCAATGTCCTAATAGTTATACGCATAGTCAAACTCTTTGTTAAAATCACAGACCCTTGATTTGTGTCCCTTTTGTCCACAATTGTAACAGAATACAGGATAGGAATGCCTGCAATTTTTTGACAAATGGCCTGTCCCCCCACAATTATGGCATTTTGGATTTGACCGTATAGCACGGTTTTCATTATAAATTGATACATAATTGTTGTAAGTATCCAATAGTTTCATCGTACCTTCATCAGTAAGATGAATTCCATCTCTCCATCGGAGATTTGGCTTCTTAATAAAGTCTGGATTTAGCAGAATGAGTTTTACATTTGATTTCTTCGCCAAGTCTCGATACATATCATTTAGAATGTGGGTTTCTGTGTCTTTTCTTGGTGTAACCTGAGACAGATATATTTCGGTTTTGGGTGAGGCACCTTTGATGTAATCAATAATTTTCTGCATGTCACCTCTAATCTCATTTAGTGATCTCCTCTGTCCTACATCATTTCCTCCAACTTGGATGATGACCGATTTGTAGTCAGGAATGTGGAGTTTTGTCAGTTGCCTAAAAATTACTGGAACTATAGCACCATGTAAAGTTTTCACAACCACATTATCTAATAATTGGGGCTTTATCCTCTGTAAGATAGAGCTACCAATTATTAATGTTGTCTTCACAGGTTGATTTATAGTATTAGTTGCTGATTGATTTGATGGTTGAGTGGCACTTGGAATTTTCATCTTTTCATCTTTTAACATTTTTGTTGTTTCTTCTAACGCTGTTATTTTCTTTTCCATTTCCTCTAATTTCACCAATAAATTTCTGTTGGGGTCAATAGAGTGTGACTCTTTGATTGGTGTTGATATATGTATTGGTGAAAGAGAGCACAATGGTATAGTGTAGTCAGGTTCACTGATGGGTGTAATAGATTTTGCAGATGCTGTCTGATTACTTCCACACTTTTTATATTCAGATAATTCCAGCCTCTTCTTATCATTGTGTGAAATTTCACAATCTTCACATTGAATACATGATCTATTCCCTGTTGTATCCAATTCAGAAGTTGTTTTGACAAGTTTTTCAACAATTGTTGGAAAAACATCAAAATACCAATCAGAAAAGGCACCACCTTGTACATGTAGAGTATTAGTACTACAGTGTAAATGGAGCACCAATTTCCTTTCATTTAGTGTGGAGTTGAAAACTTTACCATTATTTCCCCTATCTGCAAATGTTCCGTATTGTTTTATTAAAAGTCTCTCAATAACTTCATAATAAACTGTTTGAGTAAAAACAATGGCCATACTACAACATCTATCCCTATGATCCACAGTACAAAAGTATTCATTGTTTTTTAAACTGATGTTGGGTTTTCCTTTAGTAAAAGTGTTTTTTCCAAGAATTGAATCTATCACTGATGTATAGAAACTGATAAAAAAAGATGCAGCCATTTTAAAAATTATCCAATATAAGACACTTGTTAAATATTGATAAAAGTTGTATGAAAAAATAATTTGCAATACACAGAGTCTAGCACAAGAGTTTAGAACTAAATTAACGCAAACAAAAATCCTGAGAATAAAACCAAATTTTGTCAACATAAAAGTTCCACATAAAAGCTAATAATAAATTAGCTTTATAATCCTTTATAATCCAACTAAGTAGCTTAAAACACAGAAATAAATAGAAATTACACAGAGCAAATTTTTAGTGACTTCTCATGGCGGCCATCTTAGTGAATTCAGATGCAGAAAAGTGAGAAATAAGATATTTCATTTCTCATATTTATTTCAATGGTCATACTAAGAATCCTAACAATTTCTTATATAATATTTTCAGGTATTACTCCCATGTTACAGTTAATAAGACAAGTATTTAAAGATCCTGAAGATAAAACTGAACTTTGGTTGTTGTTTGCTAATCAGGTAAGATAAAACTGAACTTTGGTTGTTGTTTGCTAATCAGGTAAGATAAAACTGAACTTTGGTTGTTGTTTGCTAATCAGGTATGTTTTCTCAGTGTTTCCAATATGCAAGTTGTACAGAATGATTTGACATCTTTTACTTACACCTAAAACAGTTTACAATGTGAACAGGGGTAAAGAACAGCTTTGATATTTGATATGGCTGTCCTTTTAAAGCTGTTAAAATTAACATATAAATGCTTCTGGATTCATTCATTCAAAAATTCATCATTTAAAGGGATATGTTCACTAACTATACGACCAATAAAATTTTAGTTTCAGAACCTGGAATTTTTTTAAGCTATTCTAATCCATGATATTGTTTACAATTTTCTGTCAAAATATAAGCCTTCAAATCCCTGTGTAGCCATAATTATGAGCGTTTAGTAATACTAGAAAACACATAAAAAAAATGAAAGATAAATGTCTAGGTCGGGGTATAATTGAAGGGATTGTGTGATTTTGGGACTGTTACAGTAAATCTGAAGGCTATTTACATTCTCGAAAATGGTGAACATTCCCCTTTAAACTGTGTAAACAAATGAAAGCATATGACCAATGGTTGATAAGTGAACAGTGTTATATCAGCCAGCTAAATTACTTTCTTTCTGAAAATAAAAATTTGTACAAGCAAGTCAATTCCGTTAATCAAAATGCTCGTCCATAGCATGACAAAATCGGTTGCAATAATTATATAGCAGTGGACTTCCCATACAAGAAGTACCATCAGGATTCAGGTGTTTCAAAAAGAGTAAGCATAGTCTGTTTTGCACGCGACACCTACCACTATTAAAGTTTTGTTTTATAGACAGCAAAGTTTACTTGTTTCCTTTATTGATAGTATGTTAAAATTGTATTTTTAGACTGAGAAAGATATTCTATTGAGACCAGAATTAGAAGATATTCAACAATCTCATCCCTCTAGATTTCATCTTAGTTATACTCTAGATCGCCCTGAACCTAGTAAGCTTTCTTTTATCTTAAGTTTTGCAAGTAGATAACACGATTTTCAAAGAGAATACAGGAATTGCACCTTGATTCTGGGATGGGAATTAGTCACATTCATTCAAGTTGTGTGTAATAAAAATTTGGGGTTAAATCCCTGTGATTATTGACATGGTTCAACCAGGTTTTTTCCCTTGTTACTGCAGGTCCAAAGGGGCTTCAATAGACCTTATTCATGCCTCACTTTGAAACCAAAGTTCATAACGCAAATGACGTCATCCATTCATAAAATGCGACGTCAAATGAATGAAAATGAATATGACATCACTTATCACCATATCACCACATCAAAAAAACTGCCTTTTCGACCCTCTTCTTAGAAATATGTGAAGAAACACTTCATCTTTTTTTTTAAAAAAAAATTGATTAGGTTTGAGTTAATTGGATTGAGAAAAAGGCGTTTTGTCGAGGCGACAATTTTAATGCAGTGGCAAGACGCAACTGTTGTTTGCATTATGAGCCTCGATATGGATCCAAGATGGCTGACGTGTGAATAAGGTTTTTTTAGAAAGTGTGTAGTCATTTAAATGAGAGAACAGTTTCTGAAGACTTTCACCTGAGCTTTCTTCTCTGAGCCCTAATGGATTTTTGATCAAAGAACATTTCTCATTTCAGCTTGGACTCATTTTAAAGGATTTGTTGATGGTGATATGATTTCTAAGAGTCTACCCCCACCAGGAGATGATACTATCATTGTTATGTGTGGACCACCACCAATGATTAACTTTGCTTGTATCCCTAACTTAGATAAATTAGGATACTCACAAAGTAGTAGATTCAGTTATTAATTCTGTAAAATTCTTTTCTTAATTTCTTTGCACTTTGTTGAATACTGGGAACCTTTTCTGGGTCAAAACCACTGAGATGTAGAATTTCAGTTTCTGTTGTCATAATCAGGAAATGAAATATCCTGGTAGTTGCAACATTTTATATTTTGAATAGTTGCGACATTTGCCTTAAATAGATGCAACATTTCATTTAAAAATGTTTGAATAGTTCTTTTTAATAGATCGAGCATTCACCCTGCATAGGCATAATATTTCCAATGAACAGTTATATTTCTAGTGAATAGTTGCAACATTTCCACTGAATAGATGCAACATTTTATTGAGACCTGCTGTCATAGTTAAATTCTTGTTACACCTTTTGTTGAAAATTTAATTGCAATGAGCTACAATCTAATTGTTAATTTAATCTAGAAATTTTTGTTTTGTTTAAATAGAATAATCCTGCCACATTTCGTTGAATATTAATTTCGTGTGTCAGTATATTTGTATTTTGTTAAGTGTTAAAATAAACTTGTAAAATTTTAGGAGATGAAATCTTTTAGCAGTGATTGTAATCTAAGCATTATTCTTGAAAGAGGCAAAGCAAACATTAATTCAGAGATTGCAGGTGATTTGATACTTTGTATATGCAAACATTGCAAAGTCATATAAGTATTTCCATATTCCATAAATGTAAATTGTTTTGCCTCTATATGTTTCCTCTGACCTTGTTTAGATGTATTTGAGATTAATTAAGTATAGTCTATTGTTGAGAAATTTCCTGTGCACTCATATTTTTTTTTGTGTGCTTCAGTTACATACATATATTTGAAAAGATTTATCTCTACACTAAGAGTATGTGAAATTGTTCTGATTTATGTTTGTTTTTGATGAATAACTGCCATTTAACATGCGTTACGTGATTTATATACAGTATAATATTAATAATACATATAGTGCCTATTTAAAATACCTGTTAATATTAGTAATGGATTAGTGAAATATATGAATTTGTAAATTGATATTTATATATGGTAGATTGGTGCATTTTCTTTTATTTTTACCTAAATTATGTTTGCTATTAAGATTTGTTTAAAGTATTGAGAAATCATGCAACCCTTTGGTACAAACTCCTATGTTAATTGCTAATAAGGTGCAGAACTGCCAAGTATTAAATTCTTGTATGTTCTATTTACTGATGTACAAGTGTGATGAAGAGTGCTATATTTATCCTAACATATTATATTATGTGTTGAATGTATGAATATTAATTATTAGCTTTAGTGTATACCTGCTGCTATTGATTTCAAGATTAAAAAAATCAGATCTTTAATTGTGTTTTCTCTTTCTCATTATGAATTTTAGCAAAATAAAGTTCAGTGAAACGTTATGAAGTCATATTACATGTAATGCTTTCTAGTGCTTCGTACATTGGAGCACTGACTTAAATCTTACCATTACCATCGTTCTGGACCACAGTTAATTAACTTGGATGGATTTATCTCCCTTTATTTATTAGTTGTGTCCATTCTGACCATAGAAATCTCAGTTTACCTGTCTATATCAGACTACGTAGGGTTCTACCATGTATGAACGATATGTAGTGTAGTTTCGTATGCTCAGTTGTTTTATAAGCACAGTTATCTCCTAGTTGACATAGGCTTAGTGCTTTACACACGGCAAAGTTTGTTTGTTTGAGCTCAATGATGATGCTATTCTATCGTATCTCGTATGATTACTAGTTTGACGAAGCTATTAGATATAAATTCTATAATGATTTGAGATGTCTGCGATTTAAGACATTCTAATGTACACAATGCCGACTTTGCTTGTGTTTCTGCGCAGTAACGCATCTTCGGTTGACAAAGGATGCTGTTACATATCGCAACCGGCCTCGTATCTGTAATCTTGAAATTCCTACAAAGGCTTTATTTTATTCAACTGGTAATACTTCGCATAAAGGAGTTACAATTTCGGTGTATATATGAATGGGAACAACATTTATCTACCCCCTCGCAACCCGTGTAGTCTTTTATCATTGTCTGGTGGGATATATCGAAATAGTTTCTTTTCAGTTCAAGCAACTATTGAGAAACTTGGACAATATATCAGGACTTTCATGCTCAGAGAATCAGCAAAAATATATTGGATGAACTGCAAGTCATTTATATAAAAATACATTCTATTTTACAATATCATATAAAAACAAACAAAAAAACAAAATCTTTTTATTTTGTTCACAAGAATACTGCCAACAGAAATATACTGGTGTTTTCACTTTAAATTAAAGAACACATTTCCAATAATGTTCTTATTATGGTAGGATTTAACGATTTGATGGGTATATAGAAATATGTAGCCTATTATTGTGAATATTGCTGTTATATTACAGAACCTCTGTTTTGTAACAGAACATTTCCAGATCATGTTCATCTGACAAAAAGCACGCTGTTGAATAACATAACAGTATGGCGAGTAGGTTTCTTACCTATCTTTTTTTTCGCATGTTTTTGACAAAACCGAACAGAAAACATATTTTGAATACATCTTGTATTATTGCGAAGTTGAATTGGAATGTCAACTGAAATGTTTAACCTTTCTGGGGAATGTATTGCAACTTCAGTCACACTACGATCATACTGCAACTACAGAAATTGTAAACATGGAAAGAGTTCTTATATCGCTGTTCGACTCTTTAGCGTATCATACTTGAATATTACCAAGAGCTCTTAAAAACAACTGACATATGTAATGCTTTCCACGTTTACGTATACGTTTGACGCAATTCGAAATCCGTTTCGTGTGCTGTTGAGCACAGAATCCCACACATTGACACTGAAATTCAGAAAGAGTTATGTTGACTTTTTTCTGGACGATATGAATTTCACATATTTATAATAATATATAGTTTCTTGATTAAAATACTCCACTAAATGATGACATCATTAATTAATTATAATTAATTAAGACTTTTCATTTTCTTGACTGTCTTTCTGTGACGTGGCTGATCTTAAGAATGACACCATTTCTTCTTTATCCATTATCCCATCACCTACAAATATAAACAATTACAATTTACTTCAAAGTCATTATAAGAAATGAAATGGAGCTTTACGTCCTACTTTTCTGCACATATTTGGCAATGAGGACAAGCAAACGCTATGCATTGTGCAATGAGGACAAGCAAACGCTATGCATTGTGCAATGAGAGATATTTTTCTAGGATAGCGGCATTGGCCTACTCTCTTTTCAATTTACAAGTCTCTAACGTGCACAGCATGTAACACACAATCTCTACTCTTTGTCTCCTCGACTATTTAATTTTTCGCATAAAAATATATTTGAATTATTTTCTGAAATCTAAAACAGTTTCTTCCAATAGGCTTCCCAAATAAACATATGTTGTGGTACCCCGAATTAAGAACCACGGCACTATAAGACAACTGAGTGGGACGATTTATTCATTGAAACCATTGATGACAATGATAATCATGCAAAAATACATCAAATGTAAAAACGATTGGCCTCATGAAATGAGGTTAACAATCCAGTTTTAAAATTTAAACAATCAGTCAAACAGCCTACACATGATGTTCACTTTGATATTTATTAATAGAACATTTAACACAATTATGTATAATAATTAATTAATAATAATTTTCTTTGATGTATCCGGATCAAAAGATCAATGTAGTAAAAATGAACCAGTGGCGTTTCTTTGAAGTGGGATTGTAGGTTGTAACTTTATACTAATGACAACGTTACGAAAGCACAGGCACAGGACGTATAAGTTTAATGTTCTTTAAGAAACAAAATGTGCGTATAAGCTATTTAGTGTTCGTAGTTCTAAATTCTGTAAACTGTAAATAATCTGAAATTAGCAGAAGAAATACAGCTCCTTATGGGATTATTGGATTAGCATTAAAATGGATTAGGATGGGGAAGGGATGTCCCTTTTCTCCCTAAAAAAAAAATAGGCTGACCCGACTTTTCCTTATTCCGATATTCAAAATTTCTTTTCTTATCATTACGTGCCTTCAGCCCCTCGCCTCCTTCCTCTAAAAACGCCCCCATCCCATCCCTTCAGATAGATGAGGCCCAACACCCTACCCCACTTGCAAAATAACTTAGCATTTGGGTTCCTGCATACTTTCAACCCCCTTGACAATTTTGTGATCATAGGGTCTAGCCTACTAGTAAAGCCACTGGACTGGCTGAACTGAACACAGACTTTTCAAGTGACATACAAAGCCTTTGACCTTTCTCAAGAAAACCATGACATTCCAGACCGATATAACCGAATAAGTTTACTCTTTATAACATGTTTGCATGCCATTTTCGTGTTATACGCTGGTATACATGGCCAACTAGAAATATTGCCTGAAAGCTGATTTAATAAGCTAAATGAAGTTTTTACTATGATGAGATTAGGAGGATGTTGATATTTGTATAAGACTATCTTATAACTGAACTTCAACTCTTACTGATATCAATAGAATCATATAGTACGAGTTATGATGTTTCCTTCTAATAATATTATTATTCTGAACGTAACATAACTATAAAACACGTTTCATTCTGGTGCCGACAATTTATGAACCCAATGTCTTATGATAAGTTCAATTTATTCTAAACATTCATTTCTGTATTCAGGTTGGACTGGTCACATCAGTATCAAATCTAAGTGACCTTACGGAAATCAAATGTTTTTGTGACGACGTAGCATAGTTTTATTGCCAAATCCAAATAACAGAAACCATTTCAAAAAGACAACTAATATTTATGAAGTCCTGGATATACTTCTGTCCCTTTTAAATCATTAAAACTAAGTTTTCCGTTGTTACTGAATTGATTTTGTGGTTTCGATTGACTAAAAACTGCCGAGGATTGCCGATTGAAATATGCGTTGAATGATTCACAATTGCAATTTCAGTATTGCTCTGAACGACACCTTCGCCGCCATTAGTCTGATTGTATCTCATGGTATTGACCCTAGCATTGGCAGGTGTCCCACGAAGCAGACCATGCTTACTCTTTTTGAAACATCTGATGATCAAACAGATCAAAGTGTCACTACTATATAACTTTTGCTCTACATTTCGCCTTGTTTTGGATGAGATTTTGATTAACAGATTTTTGCTTGTACGGAATTTTTATTGTGCCTTCCATATTCCTGTCTCAATTACCCTTTTAGCCTATAAGAGAAAAATTCAGGAGCTACGCATTGTTTTATATTTGGTTTATTTGCCTAAAATATTAACTAATTGATCACGGACATTGATATTTTGACCTGTTCCAGCCAATTTAAATATCGTTTTTACAACATTATCAACAGGCTATTGAAGTATTTGACGCCTGTAAAATTACAAGTCCATTAGCAGTGAATATAATGAATGGATAGTGCTGTTTTGTAGGTTAAAATGTCAACTTGTACACAAGTCCATGGGTTTGTGTGATGTTTTAAAACCTATATTTTATTAGGTAACACAGTTCCATTTTACCAGCTGATCCTTGGCCAAATTTATAAGCAGTGATCGTTCCATGATTATCCTTACCCACTTACATCTGGGTCAATATCTAAAATATCATAAAAAAATGAAATGAATTGAGTTTTACGTCCTACTTTTCTGCACCTATATGGGCTAATTGAGGTAGAGGGCAAACGAGGTACATCAGGCACAAAACAGAATGATGGTTGCTGACGATTTAAATGCTGTATTGACATTTTGACACAAAAGATCAGCTGAAACCTTTCTTTATGAAGAAGAACAACATTATATCTCTTTAGTGCAGAGAGACTTGTTCTAGAAACAGTACAACATCATAATCTCTTATCTTACTAGGTTAACGATAACTGACAAAAACCTCGAGTGTGCAAAATAGCTTAACCACATTGTTACCATGCATTGACAAACACACAAGACATATTTTATTATCAGAACAAATAAGAAACTGAATGGCAAATTATGCTCTGACATCGATATAAATATATAGCTCAGATATATGCGTAAAAATTTAGAATGAATAATAAATATCAAAATTTACGAAATGAGGTGAAAACAAAGCAGTTTTTAATGACCTCTATGACACGTTCGCTTTCTTCTTTTGAGTAGTCTTTGTGACTTTAATTGGGATTGCAAATGACCAAATTCAACCCCTGCTCAATTGAACAGATTTTCTTAAAGGGATTGTTAAACGTATTTCTAAACTTTGTATGTGTATCGGGGACAGTGATAGCATGTTTAGTAGAATTGCAAGAACCACAGACGTCGGAATGGAAATCGAAATGTCACAAATTGATGCTATCAGTGTCCTCGATACACATACAAAGTTTAGAAATACGCTTTACAATCCATTTAAGAATCTATCTTTACTAGCTGGCGAAAAAATGTTAAAAGGATTGCTTCATAGTTTATCAGTTATTATGGATGAGATTCAACAGAACTGTGATGGGTTAGTACATCCGTGTTTCGATTATTTCTGAAAACTCATGAATAAAATTGAGATGAATTTCTTCGTGAAACTTATTGAATTGTGTACATATTATATACGTTCAGATTGACTTGTTAACGTGTAGTAGTAGAAATCAATGTGAGAAAAAGATTGTATATGGTGCGTTCGATTATCTTGTTAATTATCTAGTATTTAATTTACTATATATAATATAGACTAGATCTCACTCCTTGTCCTTGTCGGTAATTATCTACTTCTTGTCATTAATAACTTCAAACTTACACATTGTCAATCATTCCCACATACTCTAATATCAATGCTTTTGGTCTAGAAATCTTTCAACTTAGAGCAAAAATTCTAAATTTTCAAACTTGGTAAATAGGAGTATAATTATATTCATCAGGGGACTTATCCAGAAAACTATGTTTATATACAATAATTAAAAAACCCTTACTCAAATTTTAAGCGTTTTTCAATAATAACCTGTTATTGTATGGAAAATTGCATAGTTTTATGGGTTTATTTGATTCTGTTTGTATACATTGAACATCGTTGTTGAATATAATATACTCTTATTGACCAAGTTTAGGAAATTAACTTTTTGTTCATTCTAAGAGGTTGTATCGCTTTAAACGGACGTTGTATTAAAACATTTGCTTCTCTCAATATAAAGGGGATTCGGCATTTTCCAAGGTCAATTTGGTTCTTATGTGTACATAGCCACCAAGAGTGCTAGAACTGCACGAAATCGTCTGAAAGTGATCGTTGCCCTTTAGATATTCGACTAGGGATTCAATGAATCAAAATAAAATACAAATTCATACTTCCTCGTCAAAAAAGTTCATTAGACACTACTAATGTTTCGTCAATATGATTTCGAGATTCTTTTCACTGAAGGCTCATGTGCTTGGGTTTTATAATGCTATTCGAGATGCGTTTCACAAATTGTACATCATTACAATGTATGCTAGTAGGCGTTTTTAAAAAGACGGTAAATTGTACAATGATGAAAATCAGGCTGTGGAATTTTTAACTATTTCTGTCAAAACTACACAAAGGACAATGGTTGTCTTAGCTTTGTGCTGTCACTGTTCAATTTAAAATCAGACAATTATAAGAGGTATATTGAAGGGCAGCAGACAGTTCTGTATGAAATTATTATGACGACCAATTAGGAAGAAAAAAATGCCAGCAATATCATACTTATATTGTAACAATTATGACCAATAAACACTTGTTTCAATTGTTACAGACTGCCTCGATGGTTTCTCAAGTGGACAATTAGATAATATAAAATAATGACTTACACAGAACTTTTAACAGACTATGTAGGCTGACATTTTTTATAATTTCCGGATGAGGTAATGAGGAGATACCAGTCACCTATTGTTTTTCTTTTTACAATTATTGCAGATATATCATCTTAACTCAGACATTGCAGTTCAGAGCCAGATATATGAGTACAGTGCCAGATATTTCAGTACAGTGCCAGATATTTCAGTTCAGAGCCAGATATTTCAGTACAGTGCCATATATTTCAGTACAAAGCCAGATATTTCAGTACAGTGCCAGATATTTCAGTACAGCGCCATATATTTCAGTACAGCGCCATATATTTCAGTACAAAGCCAGATATTTCAATACAGTGCCAGATATTTCAGTACAGAGCCAGATATTTCAGTACAGCGCCATATATTTCAGTACAAAGCCAGATATTTCAGTACAGTGCCAGATATTTCAGTACAGAGCCAGATATTTCAGTACAGCGCCATATATTTCAGTACAAAGCCAGATATTTCAGTACAGCGTCAGATATTTCAGTACAGAGCCAGATATTTCAGTACAGTGCCATATATTTCAGTACAAAGCCAGATATTTCAGTACAAAGCCAGATATTTCAGTACAGTGCCAGATATTTAAGTACAGCGTCAGATATTTCAGTACAGAGCCAGATATTTCTATTTACAAAGCCAGATATTTCAGTACAGAGCCAGATATTTCAGTACAGCGTCAGATATTTCAGTACAGAGCCAGATATTTCAGTACAGAGCCAGATATTTTTATTTACAAAGCCAGATATTTCAGTACAGAGCCAGATATTTCAGTACAGTGCCAGATAATTGAGTACAGAGCCAGATATTTCAGTTTTAAACTCAGATATTTCAGTACAGAGTCATATATTTAAGTACAGTTCTAGATATTTCAGTACAGATCCAGATATTTCAGTACAGAGCTAGACTTCAACCATTTCACCATAATATGTAATTTTCAGTGCTTATATAACTCCGAGGAGAATTAATGCTTTAAACTCTTTAAAGGTCTTAAAGTCAACTTAAGATCAAGGACCTGGATAAAGTGTAAGACGCACCCCCCCCCCCCCTACCCCCATTTCTCTGAACACAGAAAGAGGGGACGAAAGGGTCTTGGCCTCCCTATATCAACCATCAACCTCTAACCCCGACGTATGGTTCAAAATGAATCAAATAGAATGTCGCTTGGTGTTGTGCGCTTCGCTTCATATTTGGACTCAACAAACCAATCGGTTTGCTTCCATCAATAATTTGGACAAAGAAGGAATATTTATGTTACGTGGAAAATTTAGAAATTTTTTTGTTGAAATATTAATCAATAGAAATATCAATGAATCTTGAAAATTAATTCTAAGGGCAAAAAAGTGACATCTTATGTTTTTCACTAAAATCGTATTTTTTTTCTAATTCCGGACATTGTTAAACAAATATGTTTTTAAATTGACACTTGTCATTAAATTTTAATTTTTAGCAGCTAAATTATGATATTAAGAATTATTAATTTGAAAACTTAATTGATTGACGTTACCCTTTCGCGTGAACATCACATTTCTTGCAATTATAGTGGCACTGATGCCAAACTTGCCTGGAAATATTGATAATACATCGACTTACTCGACGAATATCTTTGTGATTTAGGTTTTTCCCCTTTAATCACGACATCATAAAGAAATTCTTGATTTGGGTCACATAATTCGGGTGAATGAAAATTTTGAATTGCTTGTCTAAATAGGATCTCAAGCGAAACACAAGAGCGTCTGAGTCTCCAGAAGTTTTAGTATTTCATGTTTCAATTCCAAAACTATACAATGTAATCATTTCAGTAACAGATGTGATGTTGGCGGTATCTCATGCAAGAAATTTCATTTAAAAACGTCGCATTCAGAAAACTAAATGGTTTCTCTACTTGAAACAATTACAAATCAAGCGAATTTTGAAGCCATCTTAATACATTGCTAACTAAAAATTTCTGTTACCTATTCTGTAAATAGCATGCTTCGTTCACTAGGTCTAAGAAATCTAATCATGGGATTAATTAAAACATTGAAAATGAATGTGACATCAAATATTAGGTTATGATCTAGAGCTGTGATCGTGATCACGTGGTAAAAAAAAAACAACCAATACAATAGGTGCCGTCATGTTGCAGAGCGCTAGCATAACGTTTGCAGTATACTGTTAGTATATTTTCCCCTTTAAGTTTAAGATCATGGCGTTATGTGTCTGATTTTGATATTTGCGAATCAGCATTCAAAAATTGAAGTGGTAGGCTAAATCAGAGCAACATCTCAGCTGTATAAATTAATTTGGGATGAAGCCTTCTTGCCAAGTTTTTGTTGTTGTCCGCATTTTAAACTGCGAGGTTTTCACTTTAACAATAACATATTTTCTAAGACCTTTTCAAGATTTCCAAATATGGTATTAAACATCCATTCAGTATGTGTTATCTCAAAATTATATGTTAACTTATCTTTCTTTGTTAACATTTCCTGTTTATAATTACAGTTTTCATAATGTAAGGACTATTATTTAAATTTAACCGTAATAACAACGTGTGTGGATATTATGGCGTATAATTTTCACGCCCCAACAAGACGTTGATGACGTTTTAGATAAAGATACAACGAGATATTGATCTGGGGCCTGTTTCTCTTATGATTAAAAATTGTCGTAAGTGTGAAATAAATCATTGCAAAATGCTGAACATACGACAAAATTTATCGTAAGAATTTTTTAGAAACAGGCCCGTTGCCTCATTCTGTAATTTTTGGGGAGGTTTGGTATACGATTAGGTTATCTGCGCCAAAACTGTGTTGGGTATAAAACAAGTCTCTTTTACCCTCATGCACCTGATCTACCTACTACAAATACCTAGTTTGCGATATCAGCAACCACTGGAAGCCAATGTTAACTTTCCATCTATACCAACAACTATCTAGTTTGCGATATCAGCAACCTCTGGAAACGAATGCTAACCTTTCATCTACCAACAACTACCTAGTTTGCGATATCAGCAACCGCTGGAAACGAATGCTAACTTTTCATCTACCAACAACTACCTTGTTTGCGATATCAGCAACCCCTGGAAAAGAATGCTAACTTTCCATCTACCAACAACTACCTAGTTTGCGATATCAACAACCACTGGAAGCGAATGCTTACTTTTCATCTGCCAACAACTACCTAGTTTGCGATATCAGCAACCGCTGGAAGCGAATGCTAACCTCTCATCGGCCAACAACTACCTAGTTTGCGATATCAGCAACCGCTGGAAACGAATGTTACTTGTTCATCTACCAATAACTATCTATTTTGCGATATCAGCAACCGCTGGAAGCTAATGTTACTTCTTCAGCTACAAACAAATACCTAGTTTGTGATATCAGCAACCCCTGGAAACGAATGCTAACCTCTCATCTACCAACAACTACCTAGTTTGCGATATCAGCAACCGCTGGAAGCGAATGTTAACTTTCCATCTACCAACAACTACCTAGTTTGCGATATCAACAGCCACTGGAAGCGAATGTTACCTTTTAATCTTCCAACAACTATCTAGTTTGCGATTTCAGCTACCGCTGGAAGCGAACGTTAACTTTCCATCTATACAACTACGTGTACATAGTTTGCGGTATCAGCAACCACTGGAAATGAATGCTAACCTTTCATCTGCAAACAACTACCTAGTTTGCGATATCAGCAACCACTGGAAGCGAATGCTAACCTCTCATCGGTCAACAACTATCTAGTTTGCGATATCAGCAACCGCTGGAAGCGAATGCAAACTTTCCAATTTCTTCTATACCAACAACTACCTAGTTTGCGATATCAACAACCACTGGAAACGAATGCTAACTTTCCATCTACCAACAACTATCTAGTTTGAGGTATCAATTTACTGGGACGTAAAATCGCCATATACCAATCTTGCGATATCAAGCGGACGTTAAATTATCACCCACCAACCAACCTTTCTGATTAGCAAAAATTAATTCCAAAATGACGATAGAATGTTTTTCACCTACCGTTAGAGTCGTAAATCTTCCATAATTCAGCAGCATCTTCGGGTGATCGTTTTCCCCATGTCGATAGTTGTGCCCATTTTTTATCATCTTGTTTACTGTTATTATCACGTTTTCCCCATGTCGTTAAACTAGACCATTTATTTTTATCTCCACCAAAACGTTTTCCCCACGTCGTAAGACCATTCCACCCTTTAACGTTTTTTTTGTCTAATGTTGAAAATTCGCCGATATCTTCACTATCAGAACTAGAATCCGGACTTCGCTTTCCCCATGTCGTTAAGCCTGACCAATCATTCTTTCCTCGTTTTCCCCATGTCGTTAAACCTGACCAATCATTCTTTCCCCGTTTTCCCCATGTCGTTAAACCTGACCAATCTTTATTGCCTCTTTTTCCCCATGTCGTTAATCCTGACCAATCTTTATTGCTTCGTTTTCCCCATGTCGTTAAACCAGACCAATCTTTATTGCCTCGTTTTCCCCATGTCGTTAAACCTGACCAGTCTTTATTACCCCGTTTTCCCCATGTCGTTAAACCAGACCAATCTTTATTACCCCGTTTTCCCCATGTCGTTAATCCTGACCAATCTTTATTGCCTCGTTTTCCCCATGTCGTTAAACCAGACCAATCCTTATTGCCTCGTTTTCCCCATGTCGTTAAACCAGACCAGTCTTTGTTTGCTCTCTTTCCCCATGTCGTGAGGGAATTCCAGTCTTTATTAGCACGTTTTCCCCATGTGGTTAAACCAGACCAATTATTTCCCTTTGCTCTTTTTCCCCATGTCGTTAAAGAATTCCAGTCTCTATCATTTCCCCTTTTCCCCCATGTCGTTAAAGAGGCCCAGTCCTTATTATTTGCCCTTTTTCCCCATGTTGATAGTGCTGACCAATCGTTTTCGCGTGCTCTTTTCCCCCAGGTACTTAATGAAGACCAGTCTTTATTAGCTCTTTTTCCCCATGTCGTTAATGAGTTCCAGTCCCTATCGTGACCTCTTTTTCCCCATGTCGTTAACGAGTTCCAGTCCCTATCGTGACCTCTTTTCCCCCATGTTGTTAAACCTGACCAATCTTTATTTTGTCTTCGTTTACCCCAGGTAGACAATGACGACCAGTCTTTATTAGCACGTTTCTCGTCTAGAGACAGTTTATCAGTAGAAGGTGTAGTTTCAAGATCTATAAGTTTATTGTCTAAGTTATCACTAGATGTGTTAAGTTCTTGTGAGCTGTCTTTATCCCACGGTACAAGTTCATCACCTACACTACGTTTAACAATAGATGGCACTCCACTTCGTTTACCCCACGTTATAAACTGATTCCATTTTCTTTTTTGAATTGGAATTTCTGCACTTCTCTTTCCCCACGTGATCAACCCAGAATTCGTCCATCTCTTCGCCCAGATTGGCATTTTCTGAAATCCTCTGTAAGTGTAATGCGGGTTCCATCGCTTACCCCAAGTGTTCAAATAACTAGATTTCCAAGCACGTTTGTCCACAGGATTCAGAGAATTTGATAGTTCTATATCGTTGGGGAGTTGTTCCTCTGCCTGTGTTATTTGTAATAATAAGGAATATAAAATAAGGCAGAGTAAAGTCTTTAAATCCATTGGATAGTGATAACTTCTGAAAAGAGAAAACAGAAATTTGATTAATGAAGGGAGATCGAGTTTTTACGTCTTAGGCCTACTTTACTGCACCCGAATGGCATTATAAACCCACTCCGTGCAGTGTTCAGTAGAGACGGCGGTATAAGCCTTATTTTGTCAACTGTCGAAAGATCTTTATAAAAATCTATGTTTGAGTTTTGTAAAAAAAAAAAAAACAGAGCCACAATTATTTAACAGCAGCGTGAATATATATTCATTGATTAATTTAGTAATTAGTAGGGTAGGGAATTCGGGTGTCAAATGTTAAACTAAGAATGGCAAAATATTTTGGGAAAACTGGCATTAGGTCGCAACCAGACGTTCGCTTCTATGCTGGTGTTTTTAACTCATCAGAATAGCTTTCATGCACAACTTAAGATGTTAGTCGTAAACACAAAAAATAATTGCATATTCATAAGTTGTTACCTATGTTTCGTCAAAATGTCTTTTTGGATTTCGAGTTTCATTTTGCGGTTCGGATCGTTAGTACTTGGTTTCTTTATTAAAAACCTTTAGAAACAGAGTCTGCATAATTTTAATTAATGCAAAATTAATTAAAAAATCAAAAGGACAGAGAATTTTAACAAATTAATAAATAAAATCATATTGTTTTCATTTAAAAAGGCAGTTTTCCATAAAGCGTAAAAAAAAATATGAAATTAACTAAGCTTATCATCTATTCTATTACTTTAACAAATATCTCGTGAATACGACTTCCAGATTCTAAGAAAAAAGTTCAATGGCGGTGTTATTTGATTTTATTTACTCAAGACATTCTGTTTACAATATTATAGTTATTTTCTTGCCAACGACAACGAGCTTATTTCCGATTAGTTGGAAATTATAATGAAAGGTAATATCTGATAGAAGGACTTGAAATTTTGACAGTAAATCGATGTTTGATATTTGAACTTTCATGATAGCATTCAAATATGTCGCTTTTCATTAGTTTTACAAATTTGTTTGCCATTTAGTGAATCCGTCTCTTTGACTGACGGGTTTCATGCAATGAAGTCATCGAGTCAAAAAGTCTATAATTTTAAGATGCTTTCTTAATACATGTGACATATACATTTCTGTGCTTCGTACGAAGAGGTGAATATCAAAACTAAAAAGAGTTTCAAGTTTCTGAAATTGAATAAAACGAAACACGAAGGCAGAAAAAAGCGTTATCTATATTCCTGAATAATTATCCCATATTTCTAGCAGTTTAGTTGCACTCGGACTTTGAATACGGTCAGATTTTGACATAATCACAAATACCATTTGGATTTAATAAGAATGTGAAAATGACATGAAATGGAGATTTACGTCTTAATTTTCTGTCCTGCAAGTAATTTGGCAAAATCGAACGCTGGCGTCAAAATGAGCTATACATGTAAGGGTTTGATCAGACTACAGGCAGAGTACGGAAGCGCGGAGCAGAGCAGTTAGTAGCAGCATTAATGTACAGATGGTTTTAAATGTACAGCTGTTTACATCGCAAGCGCAACGACTCAACGACGATGGAGAGCACAGCAAAGCGATACGATGTTCTGCGCTTGAACACTATGGCGCTTCGCCCTGCACTGTCTGTCTTGTGATCAAACCCTTACTCATCTACCGAATCCTTCTAAAGGTTCAACTCTTCCGAACATCCTCTATAAATTTACGTAATCAAAAACCATGGTATTTTATTTTTATAATTATTGAAGTTAGATGTGTCGGAAACAAACAATTGTAAAGTTTATGTGAAACACTAAGTTCAAATTGTATGGTATGTGTTTCTTCACAACATAAAAAAATGACATATTTCGTTTTTAATTGTCTTGACATATTCGTGGTTTGGAATATAAATGTGTATTGGTATCACATTAAATAGTTCATGAATATTCATGACTGAATAATTAGGTATTAATGTCGTTGAAAAAAATTGTGACTGATATATAGACTAATTGAACTAAATTGGCATGTAGTCTGGTAGCAGTTTGTTTTTAAAATTAGCACTTGTGTCTTGAAATGTCTTGCTTTACTGGCACGCCATGGAGATAGATAGCGGAAAGAAATGACATTGAACGGCATATAATAAGCTTCTGATTATTTGAAAATTGATTCAAACGTACATTAAAATAGGTGTATCTTGTTTAGTGGATTATATAAAATTCGATAGTCTCGGCTTTAAAACTAGTCATCAATACGCCATGAAATCTCGGCTTTTTAACCATGTGTTCAATATAGCACGATTTAATACTTATTTTATCTTGCCACAGGGTGCGATCAATTCATTAAAAATCGCCGTCGGCATTTGAATGACCCCATAAGCCTTGTAATACCAATAATCGAAGACTGCGTATTAGGAACGAAGGAGTGCTTTAAGAGGCGATCAATGGCTTTGAAATTATCGTGTAGCTACTCTAGTTCAAGTGGGGAAATAAGGAGAACAATAATCCATCTGAACAAGGTCTCTTGCAGCTTGTCCTTCAACAAACAATCCACTAGTTTCATATGAACCAACCCTTCAACTAAACATCCTCTTCTGTCATTACAGAATCAATTAGGTAAAATTCTAATTAAAATTTCTATTTCTTGTTGTCAGTGAAGGTATATAGAGGTCACAACTTTAGCTCGCTTTCTTAATACCATTAACTAATTTATTTCATTGAGAAACTTGATTGAAGTTGGAATGGTAAGAGATTGAATATAACTGATCTAAAGAACTAGAATATAATCATATCAAACTTTTTATCTGGCACTTTATCAGTACATATTTCTATATATACAGTAGAAACTGTATTAAGAGACCAATAAAGGGAATAATCCAAAACGGTTTTTTAATGAAGTTGGTTTTTGAAAAGAGTATTGGATCAGAAAAAGCTATTTCAAGTTAAGTGTAAGCAACATTTAATTTATTTACGTTCATCAATGTTCTTTTCATGATAAGTTTTCTTCGTATTTTATGGTGGTCCGTATACGCCATCGTTTATTTTTTTAAATTTTGAATTAAAAATGTTAATTTTCACCCGGGTCGTATACGGACCACCGTAGTATTTGCATTAAGTAAATTGTTAAAAGGGCTTTTTGCATTTCGAAGTCGGAAATAAAGTTACTTGGGTAGCGTCTATATTGAGTCACCTTTCCTAATAATTCCTGTTGACGCACCTGTAACTGAGTACGGATAGCCCAGTATAGGCCAATGTCAACAGGTTGGCGGTCTAGTTTAACGAAGTGCCATATCTGTCTCTCTTATTAATATAAATTTCTAGAAATAATTATATTAACACTACAGATATGATTGAAGACTTGGCCTGTGACAGGACATGGAACAGACTCGAAGAAATTTAAATCCATGGAGAGCATTCTTCCCTGACACTTGTTAACGTACCTTCTGATAGAGTGAAGAATGTCTCTTAAATTAATCATCTTTCAATTAAACCAGATGATATATGGTAGAAAGGTTAAAACTTCAACGAATCTGAAGTTTATGTCAATCTCTTTTTATTGCCGTTTTACATATAAGTATAAATATGATATGATGCTACATTTTCAATAGTATCGCATCAAGCAACCTATCGTAAAATCTCAATTTCAGCAAGTATTTATAGTGGATGCAAAGGCAGAACCTCAAATTTTGCGATTTGCAAGTGAAATTAGAGCATATTTGAGCACAAGGGTGAGAGGGAGGATGGGAGGGGGAGTGGTCATGGCACCACATAGGCTACACCATAGACCTGAAGTTTTTTTAGTTTTTTTTATACTGAAGGTAAAATAAAACGAAGAAAAACTGGACGACTTTAAACAGGCATGATGACCTGGATAATGTTAAAACAAAAATGTTTAACATGCCTGTCTTCAACAGTGACACCTTTCCCCTATTGACGAAAATCGTCGTAGCAAAATGCAAAATATGCTTCGTAATAATAAACTACGTGTATTGCACACGCACTACAACTCGAGGGGTATAGGACCTCAAGTGTGATGGGGACAAGTGCCTTGAAAATCAATCTATGTAATTATCAAAAAGAATAATTATGCTGGATGTTATAAAACAAATGTCAATTTGACAGAGCTGAGAGCTGCACCTTGCACGTGTTATGGAAACACGTTTTTCATAGAATGGTATTACGAGTGTATAAACGTATTAACCCTACCCCTTTTTAAACTGTAATTGTGTTGATTGCTTTGCGTGTTTCCGACTACACGGATGATACCTTCTGACCTTATAAACAATGAATAAAACACATGCAAATGTCAAGAACCAAATCCACAATTCTTTGACTTCAAAAGAACTTATCGATGCCTACGGCAAGAGCGTGAATGTTTTATGAATGGAATCGAACACGAGTTATAGTGTTAAAAAAAATATGAGTTGACTTAACCAGTCATTCTGACCGCTGATGTTAATTCATTTCTTGTTAAAGCACCCTCAGTCAGAAAACTTTAAACAAAAAATCGTTAACATTTACATATTGAATGTTACTTGAAAGGATCACGGTAAATAATGAATCACTCAATCCAGAAATTTGTAGGCAAGATTCCAAAGACTTTTGCGTTTCATCTGCACAACAATGAGTCTTTCTAATTAAAAGATATACCATTCCTAATCCGAGATTGGCTATTTGAATTCTTGTCCCTTTTATTTCAAATCATTTAAGATATGTGCCATATTTCAAAACAAATACGTAGATGGTGGTGATTGTTAATCTAGTATAGATACCAAATCTATGAACGTAAACATCTATTAGATAATCTAACCAAACCAAACCAACAACTACCATTCAACTACCACCATCCAGAAGAATAGCCATGATCACAAAGAGTTTGGAAGAATGAAGAAGACCGAGTAACTCAAGCCACACTACCCAGGGCCGAGTTTCACTGCCATGTCATTTGACCGGACCCGACCAGATCTTACGAATTATCAAATTACCAAACCAACAGCACAGTACCATCGGATTGAACCAATCCAACTACCAACTACTACCACTACCAACAATTACCTATTTTGCGATATCAGCTGCTGCTGGAAGCGAACGTTAACTTGTCATCGACCAAGCAACCAACTTTAAAAATGTACCCGGGTAAAAATGGAAGATAAATCATTGGTCTCGCAGGAAGGATTAGAATGATTGTCCCTTTAATTATTTCAAAGCGATAGCGTTCACAGTGATGGATAGTTGAACAAGTTTTTGTGGGTAGATCGAACAGATTGAGTTAGTGTTTAATTGATTAAGGCTAGACAGTGTTTGTGTCCTGACAAAGATAAACATGTCACAAAACAACAGATAAAAGGATGAAAATAGTAGATTAATTTTGTTCAAATTTCGTAATAAAGTAACATAAGTTTCGAACATTTTTAGTACTTAATTCAGTCTATCAGTAAAGTGCTCGAAGTTGGAATATCTCGCTACACTTAAAGCTTCATTGGGGTCGTTCATTTGCCTTATCTGGGACATTGTGGTAGACTTTCAAGTGAGCAGTCACATTCAAGCATTCCCTCGAACGCATGTTCAAAGTTGACTGTAGTTCAAATAGAAAACAAAGTTGCCTTTTCTGCTTGACAGGACATCGTAATAGACGTTTCAAGCCTGAAAACCTTAAAAAGTAGACCTTATTGAGAGTTGAAATAGAACAAATAGTTGCTAAATTGGCGTATTTGCCCCGATAAACAGCCCTATTGAAATTCCCAACCACACCGAAAACCAACTAAATAAATCACTGTAATTTCATATCGAACAATTTTTGCCGCTGCTATGTTCATCCGTTTCGAAAACGCTGAATTAAATTTGCCTTGACCTTGCCAGTACGACCATAAACAGATAGTATGTAAAAGAGATCAAGGTTTCAACCAAATGTATGTCAATTTTTTAAACTTTCGGAAAATGTCAACTGTGCTACATTTGTTAAAAAACACTAATTTTTATGAATCGCCCTCAACGTAATAAGCCTATTTGAACTTTGAAAACCATCACTTCCACACTTATTTAACCGTTATAAGTATCGCGTATAACATTACACAAGGACAAATATTTCATGTGTGTTTTATTGCTCAGAGAAGTAAAATGTGTGTTTTTTTTATAGTCGAAATATGATAACCGGAAGTGATTGATAGGCCAGTAAGAAAAGTTCGAAAACCCTTAATTTTCTAATTAAAGTTCCATTAAATGTTAAAGGTATATTTCTAAACTTTGTATGTATATCAGGGACACTGATACCATCGATATTCACCATTCCAATTCAAAGATATGTGGATCTTCGTCCAAGCTAAAGCAAGCTATCACAAAGGTCCATAGTATTAACCTTTGCAAAGTGATGCCATCCGTGCGTGGTTATGTGTTTCTATAAATGACAGGATCCAAGGACTAATGATTGAAAGTGGAAAAATGTAAATAAAGGCCATAAAAGATACAAACCTCTTTACAATCCCTTTAAAAGACAGGGAAATAATATAAAAATGTTTCTTAATAACAAACACATTGACTGCTTTGAGCTTTGTTTAAAAACAAATATTTTTAACAATTAAACAAACTTGTTTATCGTTTGGGAATTTTTTTGTTGTCTGCCGGAGTGGAGTCTTGCTGAGCAATTGAATTTCTATACCTAGTTAAACAGGCTTAACCAGTCGAAGACTTAAAGAAAGTTGCTAAGAATTGATCATCGTAATTGTCTTCTGTCATTGATGTATCCAATAATCAAATGATATAAAAACACAAAAACAGACATGATTTCATTGAGGTTTTTACGACTTGCTGGCTGCCATCTTGGAATGTTTATGAGAGAGTGTGTTGTGGTTAAAGAGATGATTATGATGTTAGAATAGTCGTTACTAATCATTATATAATCATTTACAATTTTTATAGCTCCTCATTATTCCAGTCATCAGATACTTGTGTAATAGCACACTCGTCTTTAAATAGGCACTTCACTTCATTAAATCATCGTCTTGGTCGCCATTCATCTTGCTGTGGCACCGATGTTGGACATCTTGCGCGTAAAAAGGGTCTGTTTTCTGTGAGTACAGATAGGTACTTGGGTTTTATTACAGATCTGATTGAAACTGCTTCGATGGTAACAAATTACCTAATAGTTTATCAGGGATTTGTTCACAAACACTTCCTATAGTCGTGTACAATATTTAACTCGCATTCAATCCAAAGAAACTATCATTGAGCAGCTGGGACATAATAAATTCGTGTGGAAATTCAGGGCGTTGTAAAGCCTGGGTTTTCAACTTGGAGGACATATCCCAGACTGGGAACATTTGGACATTTTCCCAGGGACACAAACTGAGCTATAGGTCAGAAAAAAATCTGGGTGGATATACATGCACTGTTCACTGTCAGCAACGTATCAAAAAAGCAAAATGCTGTGACTTTTATCATGCTTTAAAATTACAATCCAGGGGATATTGTCATTTCCTCTTGCATAATCGGGGACACTTGAGAAAATCAGTTGAAAACCCAGGCTGTAAAGTCTTCTTTATCATACCTACAAGCAGGACATTAGGACGTACATTTAAGTTCGTTTTATTTTGTTTGCACCTTCCAATAATTAAAACCGCCGACTTGCACCAGAATTCTGAAGATATTACGTTGACCTTGACGTACTATTACCCTATATAACCATCCTACCATGCAGTCATTATAATAATGGTCTTGTGGAAATGACCACATAAATATTGAATGACCGGTAGTTTGTTAATTAGACAATAGGTCAGTAGCTCAATTTACACCGTTTATGTTATCTGAATTGATAGCATGTGGTCAATCAACATCACACAATAATATTAAAATGTGTTGTGTGACATGGCGTGTTTTAACCACAGAATATCAGAACAAATATGGAGTTGTCGTTATTCTATGGATAGTCGCACCGTTTCTGTGCGTTTTAAAGTATCTGCTCAAATTAAAAAACTAATCCTTCAAAATTTAAATGGTAATTATCATCAGTGCTATAAAACTGCAAGGTAGATGGTTATGTAGGGAAATATAATATATAGGGCAACAAGCGGGAAGTGCGTTAGGAGCTAGGGGAGGAAGGTTCATCTATTCAATATTGAAGTGGTTATTTACACTAGACCAGTATCATAATGACTGCAAGGTAGATGGTTATGCAGGGGAATAGAATATATAGGTCAACAAACAGAAAGTGAGGGGGGATGGGGTCGTGGTTCATCTATTTAATATTAATGTGGTCATTTCGACAAGACCAGTATCATAATGACTGCAAGGTAGATGGTTATGTAGGGAAATATAACATTAAGTCTAGAGATCTCTAATATCCAAGTCTGTTGCGCAATCCTGTGTTTGCTCTAGCGTCTCATACTTATACAGATCAGCAATCCAATATTAATGTGGTCAATCCCACAAGACCAGTGTCATAATGAGTGAATGTATGACTGGCTATAAAATCGTATATGTTACATGATGGTACAAATTGCAATAAATATGAGTGTTGTGGTTTTCGATTGCATCGTCTTTTCCCGCCATAACGTCTCAGGCTACACTAAAAAGTCGACCATTTAACGTCAATGAAGCCATTTTAACGCATCACGTGTTGCTATAGTTGCATGGAAAATTCTCCATATTTTAGTATTTTTTATAATTACGTTTTATGAATGTTCGTAGTTTACTCTACTTACACCAACTATATGATCTCTGTATTGCATGTATAGATTGCCTCTCTGTGCTTCATCATGGCTCCAATTGAGGTTTTCTCCTGTGGTCATGTACTTGATCTCTAAATCATCAAACTTTGTACACAATTTTTTTTTTTTTTTTTTTTTTTTTGGTGTCTATATGTTGTATATTGTATCTATGTTTGTCCCCATGGGCTGGGTGTGAGACAGGACCGTTACCACTCGTGGTATAGGGCCTAATTCTGACCCATGTAAAATAAAGAGTTTATTATTATTATTATTATTATTAATTATCATCGGCACACTGGAGCAAAATTATTCGAGATACCAAATATTATCAAAATACTTTGGACAAAATGACTGCGTTATGCTTCTGCACCTTGCGCCACGCTGACTAGAACGCCAAATCAATATATCAGCAAGGTGTTCTTTGTTTTCTGTTTTGTCAGTGACATTCGACTCCCATTGTGGATTTGAATTAAAATTACACGCCATAAGAACAGGTAACAGGAAACCGGCTGGGTTTTTTTTTCTCACCACCTACAAGTAATATCTATATAGATAGACTCTATGATACAGTATAGGATGTCAAAAACAGCATGTCCCACGGCCATCAGCAATCAGTTTATAATTGGACGTAAAGTAATTCAGACAGTGGGCACTTATAATATAAATATTACTAAATTGGTCAAACTAGCTAGCGAGACGTTAGTCATTTTAAATAACCATATATAGTTAACCCGCCAGCTTGTCAAGGTTGTGGCATATTTACTAAATTAATAAACATTTAATAACTAGAACATTTGACAAATAACGGAAGACCTCGCATGGTGCTTCTATCAAACATAATTAACGTTTTTAATATTCAAATTGCTTACTGAATGTTGTTTTCTATAATGATAACTTGTATATTGTACTTCTCAAGACAATGTTGGCGATATGGCTAAGTCTGGCTCAGTTGGTAAGACGTTTGCTCGCTAACCTCAAGGTCCAGACTTAAGTCTAGATAATACCTTCGGATATTTCCACCCGGTTCCCCATGTCAGTGATGCAGATCGGATGGATTGGCATGAAAAAACGTCTCGAGACTGTGCACGTGACAGATTACGATTACGATTACGATTATTGATCAATCCATAATAAGATTGCACGAAAGTCGCTGTACTGGTAAAATTGCACACTTCATTGCGTCCTTATTATTCCACCAAGGTCCATTTCATTTCATTTCACAGGGGCCAGTTTCACAAAACCCTAACTTTTAGTGTTCTAATAATCTGATTGGTCAATCACTAAAATTGATTGTAAATGTTGATTTATAAACCAATCAGATTACTGTATTTCTTAAAATCTGGATTTTATCTAAGTTAAAATTTTGTGAAACAGGCCCGAAACTGACAACTTGTGATATATCAGTCGTTGGGTTTGAAGCAACAATAATGAATCAAACTCTCTCTGAGGTCCGCGTTCAAATATAATCTTGATAATGTTTAGAAACTTTCCCTTTCCTTTGTCATACTTTAAGCTATTTTTAGTGGTTTTCCTCCACGTTTTTTCTATACAGCATTTTAAATTACTGTTAAATTTTGTAAAAGTCGAGTTAATTTGTTTTCTTGTCTTGAGCACTTTAAGGGCATGTACACTGTGCGTTTGTCGTTTACGCACGGTCATAACTAGTCCAAAACTGAATGATTGGATGGATTTAAACAGCAGTAAGATGTTTATTTCTCTTCTTGACTCAAAACTGGGGCGATCCGTAAAAGCCCTTGGAGTCTGTCTTACTTTTAGTACACAGAAGTATATTTATTTTTATAATATTTAAGCAGCTTAGTGTATACGCCTATACATAGACATATTTAAGCTGACACAATAACAATGAAAATACAAGCGTGGTTGTAAGGTTTCCAATATTTCGTAAATTATTAACACTCTGGTATCAAGCAATGCAACTATAATGAAAAGAACTTGTTTCCGGAACAATGATCCTTATTCAAATGCCGTTACGTATCAATATTTATACAAAGTTTGAAGGATATATTTATAAAGGAATATTTACAAACTATCGAACAACATTTTTAAATTTTTAATCGAAGTGTCTGCTTTGATGAGTCAGGGGGATTCATTAATGTCGCAATGAACGGATATTTGACTCGATTGTGACCGACTATTGTTAGGTGATATTTGAAATTTTGCAATGGTAGTAACTTTCTGTATAACCATGTATCTTATGTCATAAATAATTTCTTATATAAACATTCTTGTTTGGTACCTGTTAAGTCAAGTTATGTATCTTAATGCCAAGTAGTATACATGTATATACCCTAATGTCATTTTTTGTAATTATGTAGTGCCAACATCATACGAGAACGCGCCTGACCTAGTTAGCCAGAACCAATGACGTAAGAACGACGCGATAGTTTCGGATGGTGCCAACATGACGTACGCTTTGTAATACAATGTCATTTGCCTGGAGCTACGTTGTAGTGTTCTGCACCGGATTGCACTAAAAGAAACGTCTATATTTTACAAGGACAATAATGTTTCCATGGGGATCCTAATTCCCATCTGGTCCTTGACCAAACCATTTAGAATTTATCTTTCCTGGATTATCCGTACATATTTACATCTGGGTAAACTGGAATAATGTGTGAAATTTACTTATTCAAGTTCATCGGACATTCACACCCGATGGAAATTCCAGCTTTTAAACACAACAACCACCATTTGTTAATGAGCACGAATGTCAAGTTGTGGTTTGTAATAAAAAGTAGTACAGATTGTGGGAAATTTTCATTGACGAAGCGATTCTAAAGACTAGCACGAAAAATTTCAATCCTTTGATTGAAAACACTGTCAACATTTTCTTAAAGACATCATAAAAAAACGATCACATCGTTTCGCAATATAAAACATGAAAATATCAATCATAATTTCCATTTAGCAATAATCTGCATGTCCATCAAAATATTTTCATTCAAGTTTTTTGTAGGCTAGATTTAATTGCACTAGTAGTGATCTTTCGGCAGTTGATATAAAGAAGAGGGCATGGTGACTGGGGGGCAAAACATATCATCGAAATTTTCGCAGTCATACATGTAATAAGCAAAATGCTCCTGTCGAGATAATTTTACACTGCTATCACTTGCGATGAACTTTGAGGTCGACACCCAATTTGGGTAACCAGCACAACTTCAAAGAATCGCAGGGCCTGTCTAGGGTCGCATGGGTCACAAGCACGTTTTGGGGGTTAGTATCGTACCGTGCAGTATGACCTGTAAGTGTCCTTGTTTATAACGATTTTCACGATAATTCTTGCAGTAAAGAAGTTGGTGTTACATAGCTGCATGTAATAATAAATTATGTTTGAACACCTGATAGTATTCTTGATCCAGAATCTGGTATAGTGCAGGGTCGCTGAACAGTTACGAAGCTTGAGTTTGGGTCGCCGATAAAAATGGTTGCAGGCCGGATAATAAGGTGATTAAAGTTAAGACCTTTCAGGTCGACAACAAGATCAAAGATGTCTACTAGTAAGTACAACATAAGTAATTGATATGAACTGCAGTTTCATAATCATTGGAGCTCAGAGAAGTCATCATTTATGATGATGCAGAAACATTAGGTCGCTATATTGTACAAGTGCTGTTATGGAAATGTCCAGAAAGTTGTTTGTTTTTCAATTTTTGTTACATTTCCAATGTGTTATTTTAACACGTTTATTCTTGGAAATGTCAAAAACAGATCACGTCTTTCACCAATCCGATTAAAGGGTATCTTAGAAGGATAACATGGATTACATTATTTAATTACAATTATTGACCTTGGACGTTTCAAATGTATGACTTAATGAAAATTATAAATGGAAACAAACAGCATTGCTGAACAATCGTTTTCTCGACTTTGCTCTCAAATTATTAACGTCGTTGTTGTTGTTGTTGTTGTTGTTGTTGTTGGTCTAAGAATAAATTTTTTTTATTCTGTTTACAATTTATTTTTGAAATGTTATTTTTCTATATTGTCTTAGATCAAGAGATGAATTCAAAATGTTATATCTCTTCCAGTTCTATGTGTAGGAGTTGGTTTAATATCCATAGAAAGCTCGATTGGTGTAATGGTATTTAATTTTCAGCTTGAAAATACCAATAACCTTCGAAGACGTGACTTCATTTCACATAGCCATAACATAATAATATTAATTACATGCAAATATTCCATTAATACTAATTGTATTGTTCGTAACTTCATTAAGACGGGATTAGGCTAATCTTTTAATCCAACCAAATATAAACATTTCAGAAGTCTTTGATAAGACATCTGCCAACATCTGTGAAATGTTCTAATCTGGACGGAAATCTTTCTTCAAAGAGATAAACCCTGGAACACGATTGAGTGAAAAACTAAGCGTTAAATGTAATAAACTGATACCACGGTATTAACAATGCTAAGAAATAAAAACCCCAAGGAACATGATATAGAGGAAATTTTCTTAATGTAAAGTGGTTTACTAATAACGGTTAAATGAAAATTTCGTTATCAGATTTACAACTCGGCAGTTTTTTGAGAGAAATCGAATGTTCATTCACAGTTGTCAAGTTGATCTGATTTGTGCCACTCGAGATTATTGACTAATATACCTTTTAGAAATAATCTCAATGAAGTTCACATCACGTTCAACATTTTTCAGATGTCCTGCTGAAATCTAGTTTCATTGCACTCTACACTATCTGTTTTTATTTCTAAATTTAAAAGCAAAAATGTAAAATTTGTTTCTATTCGAAGAAATTGTCAATGAAGCAGTTAAAATATCCAACAAAAATACAAATATCATGAAAAACTTAAGAAACCATCAAAAGGAGCAATTGGTGAACAAGTGCTTGATGTATATAATTCTCCAAAAAACATTTTTTTTTTCGATCATGGTTTTCATACATGGACGTGAAAAGCATACAATCAAATGAAACAGTGTCAAAGAAACCAAGTTAATTTGTGCACATGTTAATAGTCCTTTTGCTCATATGCTGCATTTAGACTGCGTGTACATAGAAGTATACTTTTCGGGTATACGGTGTACGTTTTAAGTGACACGCATACATATACCTAAAATCGAACAAGGTGATTTCATAATACCTGGTCACATAAGAAGATACTAATCGAAAGCGAAGTATACCTGCCTCATCAGCCTCGGTTAGTAGGATACCGAATACCGTATACTTCTGTGTGCACGCAGCCTAATGATATTTTTTTATTGAACGCAGCACTAAACTAGAATGTGAACCTATGGCACTTATTCACAACAGACGACAATACAAATGGATACCGATTCAGTATCCATTGAACTGCTCTGAATTCAGCTCCCTGACAAGTTCAACTACAAGTTGGCACTACCAACCAACCAACTGTTGTATACCCTCTCTATCCTTTGCTGTTAAGCGTTTTCCAGCGCTTGATTATTCTGGAAGAACTTCTCTGACCATTGACCATCCAAGAAACCAGATGCCACCAACGAACTACCATTCAATCGATTTGACAACTTCTAATTTCCAGTTCTACGTTAACTGACATCGTTTTATTGGCCCAGTTCTCACTAAATGGACATTAGATGGTACCAATCTTTAATTATGTGCTAACTAACAAGTCGAAAGCACGAACTGTCATCTCTCTAACTAATGGGATGATTGCTGTAGGTCACTATGTGAGGCGGATACGGAAGATACTTTATCAAGGTGGTACTTCTTGAATAAATGAAGGCAACAATCTGCTATTATGTAACTTACGCAACGAGCAATCTTCAATATAATTTTCAACAAAAACCATTGATATTCCAAGGCTATATCACGTCTATAGCCCGAGTTATTTTTGAGAAATAAACACCCAGCGACACCTACATCAGCGGACAATCGGAAATATGGTCTTCATGAGGACAGAAAGGCGCCTTTGTTATTGCTCTGGATGATAATAAAACCCTAACAATGTTTGGCTCTGAGCAGCTAAAAATGGACGAATCGGGTGGTTGTTTTTGAAAAGCTAACACCCAGCGACACCTACATCAGAGGACAATCGGAAATATGGTCCAATAAAATTATAGTATTAAATATTCATATAAACTTTGTTTTCCACAAAAAATGTAGTCTCTTCAAAAAAAGACTTATATACCAAAGTCAAATGTCTTATAGAAAAATGTCAGAAAAAAACTGAGTTAATGACGAGCAAGATTTTGACCCTTCCTTCGGTAAAGATATTGATTAAATAATTTACCATATGCACCCCGCTAATTAAATTACGGTGATCTTGTATCTGACCATTAAGAAAACTTGGTAATACCAGTACCTCACATAGTCTACTATTACACATTCATTATCTACCATAATTATATTAGTCTTACAGCCTCTTAATATCCACACCTGCGTTTTCTTACTTGTGGATCAAATGAACGACAAGCAGGGTCAACGTTTTAATAGCATCTCTTCTGTCTTGCAACTGTACTTTCGTTTTCTTACTTATGGATCAAATGAAAGACAAGGGTTAAATCTCTTCAGCCGTCTTGCAAATATTTGAATATGATCCCAGGTTATACACCTACTCCTTCGTTTTTATACGCCCACACATAAATGTGGGCGTATATTGTAGTCGCCCGTGTCTGTCTGTCTGTCTGTCTGTCTGTCTGTCTGTCTGTCCGTCCACAATTGTTGTGAACACGATAGAGAGCTGGTTTCTTGATGGATTTTGATAAAACTTTCTGTGAGTGTTTATAATCATCCAAGGAAGAAGCCTATTGAAAATCAGACAAATCGAAAAATATTTGATGGGTTATTGCCCTTGTTTTTGAAAATACTTTGTGAACACGATAGAGAGCTGGTTTCTTGATGGATTTTGATGAAACTTGGTTTGAGTGTTTGTCATGACCTTGGGATTAACCCTATTGAAAATCAGAAACATCGGTAAATATTTTATGAGTTATTGCCCCTGTTCTTTAAAATGTGTTAATTTTATAGCCCGTAACGCTCTCAAAGTTGTGAACACAATAGAGAGCTGGTTTCTCGATGGAATTTGATAAAAATTATTGTGTGTGTTTATAATCGTCCAAGGATGAAGCCTATTGAAAATCGGACAAATCAAAAAATATTTGATGGGTTATTGCCCTTGTTTTTGAAAATACTTTGTGGACATGTCGGAGAGCTTGTTTCTTGATGGATTTTGATGAAACTTGGTGTGAGTGTTTATAATCATCCAAGGATGAAACCTATTGAAAATCAGACAAATCAAAAAATATTTGATGGGTTATTGCCCTCGTTTTTCAAAATACTTTGTGAACACGATAGAGAGCTGGTTTCTTGATATATTTTGATGAAACTTGGTTTGAGTGTTCGTAATCACCCAAGGATGAACCCTATTGAAAATTAGAAGAATTGACAAATATTTCATGGGTTATTGCCCTTGTTAACTTGTAGTTGTAAACACTAAAAAATCGTTCAATTTTGTAAACATTCTTTATGGCACGGTTTTCGACAGATGTTTCATTTACTGATTTTCCTTGTCGACCTCCCGGACGACTTGGCTGCCATTACAAAAGTGGGCGTATTACGATGGGGCATCGCTATTTTCTTACTTGTAGACAAATGAAACATCGGGATCATTCTTCCATCAGCAACTCTTCAGTCTTCAAATCTATGATCCCAGTGTATACATCTGAGTTTTCGTTTTGTTTTGTTTGTATCAAATGAAAGATCAGGGACTATGTTTCAGTAAATGTTCCGTCTATCTAAACTACGATCCCAGTGTATACAACTTTGCCCTCGTTCTCTTACTTATCGATCACATGAAAGACCAAGGTAATTGTTTACGCAACTTTTCAGTCTTCAAATCTCTGATCTCAGTTTATGATTCTATGCTTTCATTTTCATTTTAGTGGATCAGATAATAGACAATGGCAAATATTAAACTACTCTTCCGTCTTCCAAATCTCAGATCCCGGTGTATAGAACTGTTCTTACGTGTTTCGTTTTCTTACTTATCTATCAAATGAAAGACAAGGGTCAACGTTATTGCATTTCCCTGACCTTTGAGCTGAATTCCGGAGAGATGGAACTCAAGCAAAATTTTTTACCAATTACAACACACATACCCGTATTTAGATCTTTGTAACATTTCAGCATAACAATCTAGAATCTGCGATTGTACGAAGCAAAATTTGCTAGCTGGATGGAAATCACAATATTTTGGTACGTTGGTGAAGTTTCCACCATGAGTGTGGATTTATAAAGCTATTTTATATAGGTTATTGAATAAAAGAGTACGTTTTAATGAATTTATTTTATTTATTACAGAATGATTATACACTGCCGGTAATTCCAGTCTCCAGTTTGCCTCTTCAATGGTGAGAACGGCGAGTAAATTAACGACATTCTGCTGTGGGCTAAATGGCGGCAACTGTCCATGTTTATATAGTAGTAAATGAATGGATCCTTCAGGCGATATGTAAATATCAACTCTAAATTAATCACTTTAGTATTTAAAGGGAACCTATGGTCTACTACCACTTTAAATGTGAATATCAGGCTAAAAAATACTCTCTGTCTGATAACTCTTCCAGACACCTGATATCACTTCATAAATACAAATACCTCCTTGTGTACTAATAAAATACTTCTTTGTATGAAAATTGCAAAAATTTCTTTTTTCGAAATTGGTGTTTACAATCTCTTTAAACGTTACTAGTTTGAAAGTTTTCCAGAAGTGATGCTGTCCAGTCGAGAACACCTTACTATTTGTTCCCAGTAAAAATCGACAGACGCAATATTGCTATACTGATGAAAATAAAAATCACCTTTGTTACGCCATGTGTTTTGTTTTGGAGCTGTTTCCAAGATTATTGAAATGATAAAGGATTAAAGAGCTCAGAGGAAAATTGCAATGACCTTGACATTAAAAATGTCTGATAGTTCTTAAGCTACATTACAAACTTACTGTCAATTTACTTATTAGCGTATTATTGTAAGTGTTTAACTTCAAAGTGAACGTCTGTTTATTACGTCAACTTCCGGTTGTTTTGTTTGGTTGTTAATATTAAACTTCCGGTTAATCATTTCCGGTTGTTAAAAATCGTATCATTCAACATTCTAGGCCACATCAATAGATGTATATGTACTGCTTGCTTTACCTACTATCAAGATCATTATGATGACTAGTTCAGCTTATCAAAGGTCATAATATAAGTTGGGAATTGATTTAAAACAATGGATTTCGAACCGTGAATCATCAAGCTTGTAAGATAAAAATTATTATGAAATGATTATGACTGGAAGGCAGAAGTAGAACACGGCATCCAGCCGAGCGCTCGATAAAATATATATTCATCCAATTGTTAAGGCGGCTTCCTTCATTAGCTATAATTGTTAATCACTGTTTTGTAATACTGGTATTCAAGTACATGTAGTAAAATAGTCAATGTGGTTGTATTTTAAGTGGTTGTTACGATGAGGTGAATGACCACAGTTTACTATTTCGAAACGATGTTACAATAAGGCTTTAACATATAAACTAGAACTGAACAAGATATCAGAGATACGCCCATTGCTTCACACCTAATAGTTAGATTGCATTACTGAGATCGTGTGAACGGCAATTTACAACCTACCTTTTTCGTAACTGCGTACATTGTTAGGGAAACTAGAAAACTAACAAAGGTCAGTAAGACATGAACTGGAAGAGACCATCACATCTTATGGTTATAATGCAAGTGATAGACCATCATCAACCTTCTGTTGTCGAAACAAATGTAAGTGGAAACCAAGACTATAAGTCAGTACGACATTGACTAGAAGACTCACTGATAACAATCAATGTTAGTAAGGGCGTACGCAGAATTGTTTATAGGGAAATGTGGTAGGGGCATAATAGACAATGAAAATTGATGCATTGAGAATTTAATGTAATAGTTCCTTCGGAAATAAATCTACGCACCTATTTCAACATATTCGCGTTCAGCTGCTTTGATTTACACGTTTCGGCTTTTGAGATTTTCCCTTGACTGTGTACGGACGACCATTTCGTGTTTCGTGTACATAAGTAATAAGTTTTGGGAATCAGGAAGAAGTACTTGAGACAAAATAATAGTAGACATAATGTAAAATATTGTTCATTTTGTAGATTATTAAACCTGAAACAGACATTTGCTTATTTCTTTGATCTCCCATTCGTAACCTGAATCATCCCCACGTTAAAAGAGGAACCAAAATCGCTAATAGAACAATTTTAACATGGAATTATTTTGTTACATATGATATGTGACTTCTTCCTTAATGTACATATACAAATATTTTTTTTATTCTATATTATGTTTGTATTAACTCAATTTATTGCTATTACAAAAACACATTTTTTATTGTTAAAATAGTGCTCAATACATTGATTGTAGAGCAATGTAGAAATATTAAAACAGAGCCCGTGTATCAATATTTTCAATATATTTTCTTTACATTACATTATATTATTTAATGTAAATGTTATAACTATATTTTTAGAAAATATCCATTTGCCTAGTGCAATTTGGTTAAGCTAAGAAACAAGAAACAAAATCACTAAAGATCTAAAGAATGTTCTTGGATCATACCTTAATATATTTTTGAATAATTACTTATTATAGATCATAATAATGACTGCGTGGGTCAAAAGTGAAATTAAGAAGCAGAAAAGCAATTCAGATCTCAGGGCTGATTGTATCATGAAGAACAAACTTTATCTTTCTAGTAAGACAGTGACCTAATAATTAACCTAATGAAGAAGAGTTTCATTTATTTAAACTAAGGATAACATTTCATATTTATATATAAACCACAACCAATTTTTCGTGATCCCGTTGACCAGCGATCTGAAATGGTTTTAATTTAATTTTATTAACAAATATTTGTAGCAAGGGATTTGGCATTAAATGTTTCCTACAGTAATAAAACTGTTAAGCGCCCGGGTTCTCAAAGTGGGGTAAATTAACCACCAAGGGGTTAACACATTGACAGTTAGTTCTGCTGTAAAGGGAATTGCTAACTCCGACACTTGCTGAGCCAAGTAAATCGGTGTCATCTTGTGTTGGTGTGACCTTTAAATTTTGTTAGGGATGAAATGTTCGTAAGAGTTTAAGGCTAATGACCGAAAAGCCCCTTAAATCGTTTCGACGATTTTTTTCCGTGATTACAAGAGATAAAGTACTAATTCCCTTTCTTTTTTGTTTACCTATATTTAATGTACAGCATTTCATTTTCCACTTTCAAACTTTTTACTAGAGTACCTCCCCCGCCCTCATTACAATTTCAGTTCATAAAAGTGCTCGCCTTTTTTAAAGTTCAATTGGATGGCGGTAAATTAATAAAATTGTTCTTCAAAAGATCTAAACCACCTTTTAAAAACTTTAATCAGTCTCAGACTAGATCCATTCCGAAAAAAATGCTAATTTCTGAGACAAATCAAGACCTGCCTGAAGAAATAATTGGATTCTGATTTACGGATTGAAAAGAAAGCACAAAGAATTTCTAAATGTGAATATTTTAGGTTATATGATAAAAGGAATAAACGGAAATGTTTCTTCAGAAACAGATAGTTAATTGAAAATGATAATATTTTGCTCTCATATATAGTATACGGTACATGTGAATGGGTGTTTTGACCTTAGTTTATAACGGGAATAGGATGATGGTTTCGAGTTAAAAGAACTCAACCCCAATTCAGTCCAATACTAAAAAATCTTATTAGTGAAGTCCATCCACGACAAAATATATTGACAAACTTTATTTACAAAAGCTTTCTAGCAAAAGTCTCGATCAGTTAATACTCTTTAATAAAATCAACAAACATGGAAAACCCGGTATCAGTACCCTCTGGGCTTTCAATGTTACACTTCCATTTCTCTCAGAACATTTCTAAATCAGTTAACACTATCCTTAAAGAACGACTACGATACTATTTCATTTCCATTCAAGAGACAAGAGTTTAGTATTTTTCGACTAAAATATAAATGTCAGTATCTCTAACTCATTCCCATAGCCAACGGTGATTTTTTAACACTGAGTGCAAATGCCTACCGATCTATTTTAGGTTTATCACTCGCCAATTGCATAACGAACTCACTTTTGAAACCCCGTATTATATCCAATAAGAAAATAAAGAAAAAACTCGATTAAAACAATGATATTATTTGAGTAAAATGTGTCGACCAGTCGTCTTATGATTTGTAGACGAGTTGGTAAAGTCTGTCGACGACTTGGTCAAGTTTGTCGACGAGTTGGCGTGTCGACGACTTATCTAGACACCAAGATATCAAGTTTTATTGTCAAGAATTGAAGTTAATCGTTCAAAAGTAATCGTTAGAGTCAAATGCAGAAGCTGTGAAAGGGTATATTTAGGAGACCAAGTCGTGTGAACAAGTATGCTCTTTTTAAATGTTGAAACACATCAAAAACAAGCTTCACGTTTCACATTTTACAGGTGAGAGAAATTTAAGCGGAAGGTAGACACAGGTTGTGACAGGTATTCATCTGATCAAAGGCCACATCAGACTTGCAATATGGAGGAGTGACCACATGTTGTGATCGCCATTACTTCCTTTCATTGGGTTTTTAACAACGCGTGTTTATTGTCTGGCTAATAATATCAATAAGAATATTTTTCTGCAATTTTAAGTAAATTATTGCATTTCTATTGATATCCGATTTCAATATCCTTGACAATCTTAGTGCATTTGTACTTAAAACCTCGGTTCCCAACCAGGGGTACTAGTACCACTTGGGGGTACCTGCGAACAGACAATTTTAAAAAGTATCGAATGGATTAAATATTAAAATCCATCAACCGAAAAATATCCCTTTACTTTCATGTTGGCTCTTAAAGTAACTTAGGTTGGGCGAAGGGGTACCAGGAGAATGCTTGAACAAAATAGGGGTACGAAGAGTCTAAAAGGTTGGGAACCGAGAGATAGAAAATCAAGACATCAAACTTTCAAGTTGTCCGAAACTTGTTGACGTTTTTCCCAGCCTCTGGTAGCTATTTGGAGAAACAAACAAAAGTTCACAGTCATCATCCGTTTGGTTAAAGGGACAGCCTGAATTTTTTTTAGGTCAAAATTTTTTTTTTTCTCAAATTTGTGAAAACTTCATACCAAAATCTGTAACTATGTGCCCTTCAATGTATCTGAAAGTTTTAACTAAAAAAATCCAGCCGTTAATTTTTAAACGCTAAAAACATACTAAGATTTTTATACTAATCTTACGTATAAGGTTTTTAAGTGTGTTATGTTTTTTCGACGCTGATAGGAAACTACTGAACGGATTTGAGTAAAATAAATACCTAATTGTAGAGAAATGTCCCTCTTGTGTATTTAAAAGGTTTCAGCTAGAAATAATGAGCCATTTAAAGGGCAAACGCCAAAACTAGGTCAAATTGCTTAATTAACAATAAGTACTCCCTGTTTGTAGTTAACCCTTTAAAACCAAATTCAGTTTGATCAAGAAGATATAGAGATACAAAAAGCATACTTTCAAAATACTCTCAGGTAGCATTTGCGATTTTTTTGACAATGGAAACTTTTTTCAAAAAAGCAGAATGGCCCTTTAATAGTACCTTTCAAAAACCTGTAAATTTAAAGACAATTATCTCACCTGATCTATTTTCTTAATATTTCGAAGGGCGAACAAGACTTGATGAAACGATTGCTATTTTTAGTCTTAAATGACTATGATTTGTAAAAAAAAAATGGAATATGGCATATTTTAAGATCTAAGTATTCCAATGTGTAAGGTCTATTTAAACAATTTAAGACATTGTCTTTGAAGATATGACTCCAATATATAGAACAACCAACACCTTATCAGATAAGTACATTTTTAATTGAAATCATTCACAGAACGCATCAAACATTGAAAAGAAATCAAAATCGATGTTAGTTTTCTTTACCTTATTATCAACGTTTTCAATTTTTTATAACGTTGTAGTATGTTTGTTAAAACATTCATTGATTGGAAATAATTAAAGAAAATATACCGGCTACTGATTAGATATATTTTAATTAAACATCATGTGTTATTTGGCAGAGAGCTGGACGCCAGGGTCAGGACAGAACAGGACAGCTGGATATAAGCTGGTTGGTTGATAGATTACAAGGTAACGCCATCTAAGTTTACCCTGGAATTTGAGAAGAGACAAGGTTTTCTCTCTTGCCTCCTGAAGCAACTCTTCATTCTTCGTCCCAATGGGAGCTATGGTGGCGATTCGTATAGCTTCCATCTGTATTTACAGACGTTATAACATCCAATTTCTTCAGTGTGGTGTCGCAGGCCGTACCATAAGCCATACAACCATAGTCAATAACAGTCAATAATAAGTTATAAGCAACACAACATTTCATTTACATGTATATTGTGGGCATGAATAAGCGTCTACTCGTTCAGGTAAGATCATACACCGAGGCCCCGTATTCTACAAGCTGTGCACGATAAAAATCCCTTGAAAGTTGGAAATCGAAAATAAGAGTAGGCTTATGCCAATGCCCTGGTAACATTTTCCCTTCCAGCACACTGCATGGCATTGTCCGTCCTAATTGGAATATATACTGATGCAGAAAAGTAGGACGTAAAAACTCTGGGGTTTTGGAAACGCTAAGACGATGTTGCCCAGAGGTCGATTACATGGGTCTTTTGGCCATATGGTTTTTGACTTAAGATTTAGAATAGCTTAGACTATTAGAGGTTAGCTGTGCAAGCACCGGCCTTATAAGCATGTGCTATTTCAAAATATGTAGTCTACAATCCACATTGATTCGAATTTTTCCTTTTTGTTTTTTTTCTCTCAATGGCAAATATGTAGGTCTACAAGAGGAAAGATAATAGGACTTATATTATTTAATTTCTTTGTGTTGATTTAACAAGATGTAATAAGTAATTTCTTATCGCTATACGACAATATTTACTTTTCTTTTTCCAACACGACGACAACTTGTTGAACAGCCGGCTCTTTCACACAGTCTTTAATACAAGAAAACTATGTTACAACAAAACACAATACCAATGTTAACAGTATTGCCTTTTCGCCCTGAACTGTAATCGATGTGAATAAGAAAAGAAAAGTTTATATGGCGCTTCGACCTGTGTGTTTTGCCCATTCTTTAGCAACCGTCTTATAAATAAATAATGATAACAAAATGCAGATGAAAGGGCACCGACTTGGAAACAGAAAGGACACCCACTGAGGTCTACCGATATTGACGTGATGTCAGCGTGAACAAAACTTTGAATTTGTCTTTGGCTGGAGCGGGAATAACTTTTATGTCAAGCAGGTCTAATGTACCCCCTACCGAGCTGTCACAATTCATTATATTCATTCAACTATAAAGAATCATTGAGCATTTCTTGAAATCGTACGATGGTTTTAGAACCTTTTTCCTGAGATAGACGTTTGCTCGTTAACCTGGCGGTCCAGGGTTCAATCCCGACATGGTCAAGATGATACCTTCGAATTTTTCAACCCGGTTTACCCTTGTCAGTGATGTAGGTCGGATGGGCTGACGTGGAATAAACGTCTAGTCGTTCGGATTGGACAATAAACCGAGGACCCGTGTGCTATTTGATTTGCACATTATAAGATCCATCGGCAGTTGGAAATCAATGCCGCTGTCCTGGCAAAATTTCCCTCATTGCCCGTCCTCATTAGCCCATACAGGTGCAGAAATGCAGGATGTAAAACTCCGTTTCATTTCATTTTCCGAGACAACGATTGGCAACATTGTAATGGTTGTATAATCTTGCAAGTCAAGGTATATACTAGTAGGTAATTATCATATAGATACTGACCAATGCACTAAAAGCTTCTGATAAACCGTTCAGTATCTTGACCCGAACCTTAAACTGAAGCATTGCTATTTAGGACACAAAATTATGTCGAACATCTTAAAAGAGAAAAACCAACAAACCAAGTCATTAGTCTCAAACAGAATTATTCATTCGTTAAGGTAGATAATATGGAACAAGTCGCAAAACATCCGGTATCATTTCAGGTGGAAATAAATGACAAATTCATGTGTATACGAAAAGAGAAAGCGATTTCTGTAATGTATACTGCATCCACAAAGATAGCATCCATTTCTTTAGAGACAAAACCATTGAAGCATTCCGCAAACTAGATTCGACATCAGCAAGATAGTATGATTACAAGATGCTATGTGAAATACACTGCAATGAGAAGAAATACGGAAACATGCAATTAAAACTCCTCATCAGAGGTAAAATTCGTCACAGCCCCGTTTATACAACCGTCTTTATTTATATAAGTAAATATACTTACGTAAGTATACGCCTGTAAACCACACATAAGTAAAAGTGGTGGTGAAAACGCTTTTTCTTGCGTTAGCAAATATACTCCAAGAGTAAATATTATGCTTATGTGAGTAACCTTATAAAGGGGGTTAAAAAAAGCAGTAGATTGAGCGGGGTGCTATTAGTCGTGTTAACATTACTAACTTCTAGAATGTTAAAAGGCTGAAGTTTCTTAATGAAATCAAAATTACCATCTTTTTACTCCATATTAGGTCCATATTACAGCTAGCTAAAACACAAAGGCTATTTATATTATGACTACAAAACTCTAGGTATAAATTTTAATATTTTCAAAGTCATGTCGTTCTAACCTAAAAGTTATCTAATTTGAAACTATCTACGTTGTAGAAAGTTGATCCATTTAAAATTAAGATATATGGTCGTTCTACACACTAAGGCTGCGCTCGATTAGTGAGTTATAATCGTTCGGTTCAATAAACTAACCGGAAGTTTAAACAAAACTGTAACAGCGCATAGAATATACCGAGAGACTAAGTTCACAATGGCGTAAAATGAGTTTCTACAAAAGATTTTCAAGGAACTATAGGTATTTCAGCGGCATCATTTCTTTATAAATTGAGATGGCTTGCATATTTGGAGTCAAACCTTGTCAGCAGAAGGTAAACCCATAAATAGCTTTCTATCAAAATAATATTGTGTTGTTGATGATTGAAGAACAATTACTGTCCACTGCGATGTGATTATTAGGTACAGGCAACTTATTTAATAATTCACCGTTTACATTTGTCACAGCATGCGAGTTTAAAACAATTTCAGGAAACTGAAATAAATCTTGCTAGCTTTTGTTAATAGGATAATTTAGTCTAAAATTGGATTTTATCAGCTGACGGAGGTTTACTTCACCTATTTCCACCATTAACTACCTACAGCAATATTCAGAATAAAATATTGACGTCAGGTTTGTATACGATTAAAGCTAAGCGAAACAGTGTTTCGGTATTCATTAAGAGGATACGTTCGCCATCCTTTCAACAAATTATATCTTAGTCTCACAGCTCGCTCTCGAAACTTGAGCCTTAATCCACGAGTATCCATAATATCAGCGTTTGAAAGTAACAAATCCGACAACATAATATATTCAACTGCCAAATCTGACTCTCGAAAATGCTGACTGTTCCGTTAATCAAAATCGCATCCAAAAACATGGCAAAATCGAGGGTAATAGTTGTATAGTAGTGGATTACTCCAAAGAAGAGAACCATCGGGTGTTTTGAAAAGAGTAAGCATGTTCTGCTTCGCGCGCGACATCCGCCCTTAGTCTACTCTGTATTCCTTTTCTTTATTTTCCGTTGATATATAATTTATCTATTTATTTCCTTTTTTTCTTTTAAATTGTGTTCCTAGTTTTAATGTTTTCATACATTTATTTATCCAACAGAAGCTGATTTATGATTTGATTTAACAGTAAAAAGGTCTGATTTGTATCATAGAATTAAGTCTATAAAACCCAGTAATGCTCTAATGAGTATAGAAGCCCATTAGAGATAATCGTGAAAGAAAAAACATTTATTACAAATGCAATATGAATATATCTTTTCATAATTAAATTCATTACGTTCAATTTTAAACAAGGCAAGTTTTTTTTTTCTTGTAAAGATCAAGCTATTTAATAAGACAGATAAAATAAGAGTTACATTTAAATAAAGAGTTTGTCAGTGCTGTTGTATCACGCGTTATTTCCAATATCAAAGTTGTAGCCAAGGTGGGCAACTGTTTTACACGTGTCGGGAAAGAGACGCACAAAATTGTTGCGTTGACTGTCAGTAATGCTTAAACAATGGGCCTTGTGATGGTGTGCGAACCATTTGCGAAAGAAAAAGTGATCGCAAGTCATCACAAGCCTTCTTATTGTATCGCGATGTGCAATGACATCACAAAACTGTTCCAAGTTTCTCCATCGCGGGATCATAGCTGATTCCTAAATTCTCAGTGGGGCTGGGGCATTAGGTTCACTAATTATTTGAGTCACAGAACTCTTCGGTAACTGTGGTATTCTTGCAGAACAGCAACAGAAAAGTTGCAAGTCCTCCTTGCCGTAAACATCAGAAATAACCCAAAGGCGGTCTCATTGGATTAGTTCTGATGTTTACGCCAAAGGAAAACTGGCAACTTTACTTAACGAGTATATCTATACGCCAAAGGAAAACTGGCAACTTTACTGAACGAGTATATGTATACGCCAAAGGAAAACTGGCAACTTTACCGAACGAGTATATGTATATGTATACCCCCGCATGATTTTAGCACCAGAGAAATATAAAAGCTGCAAATTGAGAGCACAGTTTTGGCAATCTCTCATACAGAGTTGTCTTCCCCTACAGTCCAGATTGAATCTGGACTGCAAGGCAAGGGAAGACAACTCCGTATAAGAGATTGCAGTTTTGGCTGTTATTACGTCCAAGCTGGTGACCCAGATTTGGTACGTGTACCCAAATCTGGAACCAGAGATGCGATTTAGTTCTCAAAATATCATGTTACCTTAGTGTGAATCACGGATCTTTAAACCTCCTTGGCGTGAACATCATGTCAAGTCATGTAATACTGATCTCATATTGAGTTAACCTCCTTTCGCCATTTTGACCATTAACAGACAACGTGCTAATTACATTTAGAAAAAAGAGACAAGAGCTTGCTAAAGGAGAGTAATTGGAGAATGTCAGCGATGTTGAATTAAAAATATGGTATAAGAAATCCCCACACTTTTGATTTCAACATCAGTATGTTGTTTCAATGAAAAACCGCCCAATACGAATTGATTGTTTATATGGGGGCGAATGATATCAGGACAGATCTAAATTTTTCCAAAGGCAACGGAAAAGGAAAAAATTGCGTTGCGACGAAAAGCTTACTATGTTATCCTTATTTCATGCTCCCGTTCCGACTTTCAATATTTGAATCACGGTCGTAAGCATTCATTTAAGCTGAAGGCGCGTTAGAAATGTTATGCTGACACCATTGAAACACCCGTTAAAACCTGGGTATTCAACTTGGGGGACACTGTGACTTTATTAAGCTTCAAAATTGCAGTTTTCGATGACAATTCAGGGGACATGGTCGTTACTATTTCGGGGACACTCGAGAAAAACCAGTTGAAAACCCAAGTTTTAAAACAACTATTTAATAGTACACATTGTTAATAATATCTATGTGGTTTTTATTATAAGAGAATCTCTTCAGAAATAATATTATTCTTGTAGAGTGTATCGTCATGTTTGAATACAAGAATCACAACAATAAAGATAGATGTCAGAAACCACGAAATCAGACAAGCATGTAATTTCTTTTCTTATTGTTTTTGATCCTACGATCCTAGTTATTGTGAGTTCACAGGCGGTCGAGTTTGATCTCATCTCGGTAGGCGTTCTGTCTGAGGTCTGGTAACCTTGGATCGTCATTCTTCATTATTCCAGTTGATCCAACTACAAAGGAGTAATATAGGCCTATCCCGAGAAAGACAACCAATACATATTGTGGATACCGTTCTTTCTCAATACATGAGTGCCATAGAACGAACAGACTCAGGATGAATATACATCAGGGCGAACGGACCTAGGATCAAGGCGAAGAAACATCGAGGAGAACAGACTTCAGGGCGAGTAGAATCAGGACGATCATGAATAAGGGCAAAAATATACAGAGGCGTATGTATAATGCGATACTCATTTACAGAGAGGCAGTATTGAAAAAAAAAACCGCTATAGAGCATTCAGACCTTTCAATTACTAATTGTTGTACATTTTGTTTAAATTCTAGACAGTATAATTAAGAGATATACCTATATTAGTGAAACATATATTAAAGATTTTAACAAAATTGAAGGAAATTCACTTAGTCGTGTTTAAATGAATATTATTAAATGAAATTAAGTTATTTTAGATTTAGGTTAAAGTCTCTCTCGGAGCAATTATATTCCTACAACATTAAAGTAATGTTCCCCAATTAACATGGAACTCGTCTTACGGATATTAAATTTCCAAGACATAGTCCGAAAGTAACTGACTGCTTTGGTAGTTATTGTAGACAGGCAAGTCAGAAATTGCAGACTCTGGTCTCGGACGGGATCACTCATAACATAGGAACGTTATCTGACAAATACAGAAACTTGCGTATAGTAATTTTTCCACTGAAAGTCAAAAAGGTTTTTCCAAAGAACATTGTTTCTTACTATCTAAAAATCAATTCAACTGAGCCTCATGCAATGAATACCGTGTGCGGTGGAATATCATTGACTACGAATTTGTGAATTTAGCATGTCGATAACCATCATAATAGCTATCAGGTATATCAAAGCCAGACAATTTCGGACTATAAGACAGAGAGCTTCCTTGCTTCCTTATTCAGGTTCAATCTTTGTTCCTAGTGTCAAAGTGTCAAAGAGGGTCAGTAGAAATGCTATGTGAAGCCATTGAACGAGATTAGTTTGCTTCAAAGTATTGTGTATTCACTCTTCTTTTCCAGTATTTTGGTTCTGTGTTTCCATTTAGTTGGGCAATTTTGTTTTTTACGGTAATTAATTAGTAGTTTTTGTGGTTTTCAGTACAACCGTAAATTGCTTTAGTACAGATATTATGAGAGTTCTATTTAAAGGGCTCTGGAATTTACGTAAATAGTCAGATTTACTGGAACTGCCCAAAAATCGCACAATCTCTTCAATAAATACCCGTATCTTAACATGTTTTCTATATAGCTCATAATATAGTCTTAGTTAACGACGAGTCGTATTTTGACTTTCAAACGCTGATAATTATGGGTACACGGGGATTTAAATGCTTATATTTTTAGGGAGATTTTGGAACATTATTACTGATTAGATTAGCTAAAGAAATTCCAGGTTCTGAGATTTAAAGTTTTTTGGTCGAACGGTTAGTGAACATATCCCTTTAAAAAAAACCATTGGAACTGATGGCGTCTACTCTCCAATGTCGATCTTGTTTTGTAGTAACATTTTTGTATCAAAACAAAATTACCATATGGTATCATTAACTCAATGAATATGTTTTGTAGGAGATACGTGGGTTAATTAAAAATGCTAATGAAGTAAAATTAATGACTTTCGAAACACCTGATGATACTTCTATTTGCAGAAGACAACTTCCACTCCCGTCCTTGCCATTCTCTGGTCGTTTGGGGGATTTTTACCGTAACAATCCAATGAAGCTAAAAATGAAAGTAAAATTTAGTTTAAAGTTTTCAGCCCATTGCTCCACCCGACAAAGATGATATCCAAATATCAGCGAATTGTGTTGAAATCCCTTCTTTAACATAGTCAAAATGTCAAAAGCCTTCCCTTAAAGACGTTTCTAATATGGAATATTTTTAAAATCAAATCTGATGTTACAGAGTGTTGCACTTGCCACAGTAGCTGTGAATGTTGGCAACAATCAAATAATTTTAACATGTCTGTCCAATGCCACAGAGATCTGCCCTTGGCACAATAGCTGATCTCTTTTTCAAGAATGTTGGTATTAAATACTATGTAGTGAAATTCGTTGCATTGGGATCAATCCTGGTACAACTAGCAATCATCTGTTGTGGGAATGTTGGCTTAATACATTTTTATTGAAGCGCACTGCATCGGGACATGCGTGAATATGTCCATTTGTTAGCATGTTTTTCGAAAGCTACAGCGAACTTCAATTGGTAAAATAGCCGTTTCACTGTAATCGGAATGATACCCCAACATCAGTGAAACGAACTGCATTAGAACCATTGTAATTGGGTTATGAAGCAATTATCTTATAGGAATTGAAGCAATGAAGTGAGGGAAGATGTGTTTTTTTCTTCTAAAATTGACCTTAATTTTGAGAAACGTCTCCTCTAATAATTAAAGTTATGTTTGACATTTGAAAAATAGAGTAAATTGAAATAGATCTGAACAAAAAGTGAAGATTTGAAGGCCGACGGGGAATGAAATATCAGGAACACTTTAGAAGTCACTGGAACAAAACTGAATAAATTACAACGGATAAATGAAATGTATCTTTAGATTAATTTATTTTTAATCATTCTGGTGGACAAATGTCTTTCAAGGGAAATATTCAGCATTTTCGATGGTCTTTAATATATGTAAATAGTCTTCAAATGAACTGTAGGCCTACGAAAAGCGTGTAACACTTCAAATGGGTATCGTAAACTACAGAAAAATCAGTAAGATGCGCTAGCATAAATAGAATATTCCACTGGGAATAATAACTTTCTATTCAAAGTAACCACAAATTAATTAATTAATAAATACTAAGTTTCCGTTTTTCTGGCCTATAAATAAAATACTCATTTAGCAGGCAAATGTTAACTATATGACACTGACCTACATAGGGGCTACATCCGGATAACACTACGCCTACATTTTCCAAAATTAATTAATACCTAAACTTTTTCCTTATTTTCCTCTTTTAAGACAACAACAAAGAAACCAAACGAGCTTTACTTCGGCTTAAAGGATAAAGGAGCGCTGATCACGCAATAATGAGAAATTAACAGAATGTTAAAGAGTAAAAACTATACAAATAGTAATTATATTTCTTCTTTTATTTATTATAACCAGCATTTATAAAAATACGTTAAAAATCGAAGGATAATTTGTAACAATGAAAAAACGTCCGAGTATTCTTCAATGAAGAAGATGAAAAAACTAAAATTAAAGGAATCGTTGTCGATTCAAGGCGTTCAAGAGTGAATGAAATAGTAAGACTTGACGCCTGTTTGTGTTGAAATAGTCCGGGTGATTTATTTTCAACGCATTTTGTTCTTTATCTTAAAAACTGGGAATGAAATATCACCCATCGTTCATTTCGTTGAAACTTAATGTGCAACCAGATGCAGCTAGGAGATAAGGATACCTGAATATAATTGTTTGAGTAGGCATGTAATGAACGGGTATATTAATATAGGAATATCAAATGTACAGACATACAAAATCTTTTACCATTTGCAGCCAAGTCTTCAAGAGGATCGAAATTTATTTTTGCCTTGCCGAGTAGCGACGGAAAACTTACAGTAGTAGATGAGAGCTATAGCCCTAACTAACCATTCGGGCACCTGCAGTTACAGTTACTTCTGTTTAAACAGTGAATGACGTATCCTTTTTAAATTATTGTTGAGTGAAGTCTCAATACCACTAAAAAGGATGAAGCGCCTTTAAAACAAATTTTGGTTTCCGTAGGGAATGAAACATACTTTATTAATATATGTTGCTGTTTATTTATTGAATTGTCTTACAATCTTTTGAGCAGTAACGCCTCGGGCATTTGGGGATCAACATGCATATTTGGAATAGTAACGTGATTAAAAAAAAGAAATTGTGCCAAAAATTGACTGTTATTATTATTTTTGCTACAAAGAAAACACACGTGGATTGCGCTTTCACGATATGGTTAAGGTGTCCTTTAAGTACAGGAACCACGGATAATGGATGTAAGAATTTTAGAATTGTAGTGGTTCATTTAAATACCCTCTTGTACCACAGTCTTTTAAGTCTGTTTAATTATTGCTGCTCAGGGAATTCAAACATTTAAGCTCGTAATCACTTCCACAAACGATTTGTCTGGCTAAATATATAGTTAATAAGATAAAGACTTTAACTTTTCCACTGTGAATAGTGTCATTTATATGCTTTTATATACTCAAGAAGGTACTGCAAATTAACTTAGTTACTCCGTACGTTTGAAACAAACTGTGTATAAGTATCATACGCAGTCAAGATTTCAAATTTAACGTTGTAAAGAAGGCATTCATATGTGCTTTTCTTTAGTGTTGTAGAAAAGATACTACAAATCGACTGAACTTGTTCACTATGGTAAGGTTAAAACTTGTTGCATTTTTTTATTTAAAGGGTCATTGTAAAATTGGATGTAGGTAAGGTAATACACAGTCAAGATTTCAAATTTAACATTGTAAAGAAGGCATTCAGATGTTCTTTTCTTTAGTATAGTGAATTGTATAACAAGATGCTACGATACGAAGCGGAAGAAATTTAGTTAATATTTAAGTTTAAACTAATAAGCAAATGATTTTTAATTGAAGGGACTACTGAACTAAGAAATTTCTATAAAATTAATTTTTAGCTTACAACTATGTGTATTGGTAAAAAAGCAAACTATGTAATATGTTTACAACCTATGAATAGGTGCCTAATTGGAAGCCTGGCTAAATGAAATAACATTCACATTAATAACTTAAGCATTAATAAGAATAACAACTCTCATGAAATTCGCGTTTGATGTTCTAAACGAAATTAAATTAGCTCCTTCCATTATGAAACTAAGAGTCGCGGGAGCCCTCATGGCAAATGGCATGGCGTTTGCCAGTTCATTTTTAGCTCGAACAGGGGCAGAAAAGATGCCACTTTCTTTCATATGAAATAGATGTCAAGCGAATAACTTTGACTTTCAATTTACAACAGCTCATCTGACTATGATGACAACACGTGTAAAGGTGAGAAATACTAATCATTCTAAGTAGGTATTAGTAGGTATATTAATATACTCTTCAGGACATTAGCTAGTAAACCAAAATAAACTTTATGGAATAATCTTAGAACGCCTCAATGTCATCTTTCATCTGAATCGTTCGATATTGTCTCTGTATTAGTTCTGAAGTTACAGTCATGCTAAGAGGCCAACAAACAATCTGACGTTTTAAAAGCTAAACAAAGACACACGAAAGAGGGTCGAAAGAGTATTGTTATTTAATGGCAAAGGTAAGGTCGGTATATCCCGTTATCAAAAGCTGATAAGTCGGGAACCAATGCCACAATTGTATTATGCACACGAGGCATGGAGTTGTCTGTCAAGAAATTAAAATTTCTGCAAAGTTTACAGCATCTGAAAAGGAATGCATGTTTATGAAATTAAATCCTACACTAAATTCAGAATGGTATGAAATTTAACTCACCTTTCCTAGATTCCAGTTCTGTTGAAATTCAGGACTTAAAAACTCACAAGTAGATAATTTCAGTCAGCTACAAAATTTGATCACCAAAATTAACTTGGTAGAAACGTTCGTTTAGCTTGAATTAAAAAATAATTTTCAATCGATCCACAATAGATATTGTCTTTATATGGTAGTTCTTATCATAGTGGAACACTAGTATATAGTCTCCCCCTTCAATTCCCAAAGTTACCAAAGTCTCTTAATGCCAAGTATCTCGCAATATTCCAATAACGTGCACTTTTCACCACTGCCAACACGTGGGCACATGAAAGGGGCGGAGTTAACAAGTGTCAAATGAGATGATGGACGGAAAACGATTTCTTTCCATCAATCAAATCAGGTGATTATTGATTCGAAGAAACATTAAATGTATTGTAAAGAAGGGAATCTAGAAAAATTGATCGAACCGGGGCGTTGCTGTAAGGAAGACATTAAACTTGGGAGATCGGAAGCCGCGGCGGAAACCTAGGCTAGAAAGCAAGTGATCTTTGATGGTGTTTTTCATCGATTCAAAGTAATTTATGACAAGGCAATAATAGTCATTATCATTTCTGTACCCGCTTTTTAACGACCGTCAACAGGAAGGCAAACTTCTGTTATTTTAGTGAGACGAAATCATCATGTCTCTTTGAATCTGTATGATCTTATGTCGGGGATCAAATATATCACACCAATTTCAACTCATTAAGTACTCTTAATACCTAATTTCAATCGACTTCATTCAAAAGTTTAGTAGAATTGAGAACACCGGATTCGGTGAAACATTCATTGATGGAAGGTTCATCTATAATCTATATAGCTTATTATTTAAATCTTTAATTGTGTGCTATAGCAGACAGTGCGACGTAAATACCTCCGTTTTAAAAGGTATGAACTTTTACGTCTGGTCAGTAGGGTAGACAGGTGCTCGTTTTATCTTGGAATAGCTTGAGAATCTGAGAAATAACCATTACATCTATAAACATGATATGAAATAGAGTTTTACGTCCTACTTTTTTGCACCTGTTAGGCAGAGGATAGGTAAACACCATGCAGTGAGCAATGAGAAATATTATCAGGCAACTCCATTAGCCTTACTATTATTTGCGATTACATCTTATCAATGTTAATTCAAAAGTAAACTGAATGAGTTGAAAAAGTTTCTTTCCAATCAGATAATTGGCTATGGAAACTACTGAGGATTATCAATGTTCATATTAGTTTGCTTCGGCTTGTTTCTGAAACCAACATTTATATAGGCTATAGAATACTTGAAAAAACTGTTCATTAACAAAAACGTAGCAAATGTTACCTGGAAGTAATTATAAAGTATGCTTATTGTATCTCTGTATCTTCTTGATCAAACTGAATTTAATTTTGAGGGGTTAATTGAAAACAGGGATGACTTATTGTTAATTAAACCCAGGTTTGGTGTTTGTCTGAATAATTGCTCAAAATTTCTATCTGAAACCTTTATAATACACAACGATATGCATTTCTCTACAAGTAGGCGTTTATTTTACTCAAATCCGTTCATTAGTTTTCTAACAGCGTTCAAAAAGCATTGAGAACTTAAAAAACCTTACGTAAGGTTTTAAGATATTTTAGCATGTTTTAGCGTTTTAAAACTAACGGCTGGATTTTTTTAGTTCAAACTTTTAGATACCTTAAAGGGCATATGTCTGTAGATAATGGTGTATAGTTTTCACAAATTTGAGCAAAAAAAAAAAAATTTGACCTAGAAAAAATTCAGACTGTCCCTATAAGATGTCAACTACAGACGAACTTCGTGATAGAGTCTTCGTAACATTTCTAGATTTTCTCTTCCTGAAAACAAATAGCAGGCAATTATTAATTCTAAACATTAATTAACTATTACTTAAAATATATATTACCCCTTGAATTCATATACCTATCATTACAGAAAATATCTCTTATAAAAGCATTAAACACCCATTTATGCAACATCACCTGATCCCCTTGGCCACTTACTTAAGGACTTTCTACTCTAGTGTAGAACAACATCGCTTTCGTAGGTAGTTGCATACATTCATAAAAGACTTGAGCCACAAACTTGAGCACTTACCACTCTAGTGTAGAACTAGTGCAGCATCACCACCCGCATATATAGACATACAGTCATAACCGATTCCCCTCCCGGTCACTTTCTTGGGGACTTTCTAAGCAAGTGTAGAAAAAAATATTTTTACGCAGTAATGCAACATTACCAGCACATTTCCATCATCTTTCCCCCTTGGTCACTTGAGGATTTACTACGCTAGTGTAGAAAACACTTTCTTAACACCTAGTAATGCAACATCGCCAGCACATTTCCATCATCTGATCCCCCTTGTTTACTTGAGGATTTACTACGCTGGTGTAGAAAACACTTTCTTAACACCTAGTAATGCAACATCGCCAGCACATTTCCATCATCTGATCCCCCTTGTTTACTTGAGGATTTACTACGCTGGTGTAGAAAACACTTTCTTAACACCTAGTAATGCAACATCGCCAGCACATTTCCATCATCTGATCCCCCTTGTTTACTTGAGGATTTACTACGCTGGTGTAGAAAACACTTTCTTAACACCTAGTAATGCACAATTACCAGCACATTTCCATCATCTGATCCCCCTGGTTACTTTCTTGGGGACTTACTACTTTAGTGTAGAAAAAGTATTAAAATCAGATTTGGGGACACACTTTGCTTCGTTCGTTTAGAAAGCACAAATGATTTTTTTTTATATGTCAATAAAATAATTTTAATTTTGTCTTAGTAATATGATTCAATATTCGCTATAAGTGTAAGTAGCCACGGGCCTTAAAAGGTGACTTACCTGATATAACTAGAAATATAGAATTGGGATTGACATTTCTCGTCAGTTCAACCAGTAAAGGAAACGATTTAACTTGAATAGCCTTCCGATCAACTTCTGTAACCGCCGACACGATATAAAAAATCCAGATAAATCGTTTAACTTTAGCATGTTCAGGGCAAAGATCAATGAAAGACAACTATCATTTCTAAAAGAAATCAAAGACATTGCCCCGAATCGCATGCCTTTCAACAATCTCAATCGTTAATTCTTTGTTATTGGTGTTTCTTTTGATATCAATAACATGTTCATTTCTTTTTGTTTGTATCAGAGTTTGGGTGAACCTTTCCTCGGGTCTTGTATAGGCCTAACTTAGATCTAAGTGTGCAATATTTATCTACCAGACGATTCTATTTCGTTTAACACTTTTTTATCAAGACAAGATGATAGTTACATATTCGAAAAAGCAGAATGACTATCTTGTTCATAACTAACTAGCCTCTAAATAAGGCGAGTTATTATTTTATCTAATTTAAGACAAGAGCACAGGAAAAACACCCTGCCGATACAGACCGCCTCTGATTTCTAAATGAAGTATTTGTTCCATCATAGGCCTGTCCATCCGGGAGATTCAAACTACATGATTGGGGGCCAGTGAAGCCTTTGTTAAAACTTGTTAATCTGTCTTCTAAGATCCATCTGTTAAACCCTAAGTAGTGATCCAATTTTTTTCCTTTGAAAAACTTACATTTCCATAGAATTTTGTAATTGTCTTTCTGGGGTAGGCGTCCTGATTTGGTTCACCCACTCCCTAAAGAAGTAGTTGAGAGATTGCTCATTACATGTAGCCAGTGAAAACTTTCTATACAAATTAATGAAGCAGTTTACGATATAGCTTCAAAATTACATTGTTTTAAGACAAGCATGTTACTCCTTGGAAACAGATTATCAATTTCTGTTAACATAAAAACTCATTCATGGCCTTTAATTTAATTTCAATTGAAGGAATAATCATTATTTTTCAAACGTCTTAAAATTATTGATATTCGAAATACTTTTGTGACTCTTCCCAGAAAAAACAGTGAATTCAATATTTTTACCTCTGATATTGGTTACTTGGTTAACTTTTCCTGCTTGAAATTACTAGTCATTTAACACAAAATAGATTTTTAGCCTTTTTAATATCTCTATTGAGTAGACGACGAACAAAATCACAAATTAATCTGAGGCCATATTTACTTAAAGATAATAACATGAGTTTTTAACTGTTATATTTCTTAGATTACAATTCACATGCAATCTTAATGATACGTGTGAATTGTGTACATGCAATAAACAACCAATTGTAACCTTCTACACTATTTAATTAACTTCTAGTTGAGCAAACAGCTCAATTTATTACCTTCTTTCAATTTCTTACAAGGCTATTACCCATTTGAATCTAGAGTGATCGGAGCATAGAAATAATTTGAAAGAATTTCATAACGAAAATAGAAATTTAAACTACATTTACTGCTGTGAAACACCACCCCCGTTAAAAACGATATCATCCATTTGACGACTTTCCTACATGCTAATTTTTCTATAGAATTACACAAAGAAAATGTTAAAGATATTACTATTAATTTAATTAAAATATATTGTGTCTGACTTATGTGTTTCAACCCACATCGATTGCAATAGACGGTATACTTTATAACTGTGGGCTGCGTTGCTATATGTTTTAATCAAAGTCTTTTCAGTCACTAATCTAGCCCATGAGGAGAATTTAAATATGATTCGGGACTGTTCTTACGTAATTTTCTTATGTGTACAATTTGAGTTTCAATGAGGAAAAAGCATGTGTTCAAATTTTGCCAAGACAGAGCTTTGTGTAACATATACAAAGTGAAATTTCTTTTTTTGAGGTGCATGTATATTTGAAAGGATTATGCGCGCAGTTCTAGTACTTCTGAAAACTAATGAATATAATAGATATATGCAGATTCTTCCACCTTAATGTCATAAGAAGGGGGACATTTATTTCAAATATTTTTAAGAACTAACTTATTAATTGATATAATTTTTACTCTTTAGGATTTTATTGTACATAGATATTTTTTACAGTTGCTCAGCTGGATACTGGCTTAGCTTGTTTCATACGAAACTTCGCATCTTTCCTAGCTCCGTATGTGTCGCAGATAAAGATAATATCTCTGATAGGTAGAATTTCTCTGTTGATCAGAATGAGCTTGTTTGATATCCATTGTTCTATAAAAGACAGTATTGAAATTGAATAAAATATTTAAGTTTAGCTTTGAAAATAGGACATAACCTTTTGTTTCATAGCAATTAAAAACTATTTCATTAATCCTGTACTCATTTTCTAAGCACTTTTCTTTTACAAAATCATAATTGTTTACTGCCAACAAAGTCTGGCTGAAATTATAATTGATCTGGATTAGAAAATAAACAGATATTTCAATTATTTCATAGAACGAATAAAATAAAAGAGTAATTGATAAGTTAACCACTCACTTCTCAAACTTTCAAATTTCTTTAAGAGAAAATTGTCCCATAACTATTCGTTGACGAAATTTGAATTTTAAGAGTCCTTACTACATTCCAGTGTGACCATCAGACCTTTAATTATTTATTTGTCTTATTTAAGTTTAATCGTTAGCTTTATCATGGAATACCCTGGCAAAACTCCTACCGGATGTGACGTCTGTTACCAGAAAACATTATTCAACGGTGTACTGTTCAAACATACGAAATATCTGATTCGGGAATCCAGGTCAGGCTCAGAGTTTCTTTTGCTGTTTCAGTACCTAATTTCAGTACTTAAATAACATATAAAATTCATTAGTATATTAATTTTGGTAATGTAGTCGTATGAAGGTGGTAGTTATTTTCGCCCGTAGTTTGCTTAACCATAAAAAAACAATAACTTCTGGATTATCTGTCACGAACTTCTATCGTCCTTTAGTACTTCAGCTATTATTCAGTTATTGAGGCTTCATTTATTTAATTCTTTAGTAATTTACTTAGCAGTCTATTTAAAATTTTAGACGATTTTAAAGATTAGGTCAGAGTTCAAGCCGACAGTTCGTCTTTAACGACGTGGTTAAACTTTTACTTATTGAGGCTGCAATTTATTAATATATTTAGGTTGGAATATATTTTTTTTTATCATTTCAATTTAGGAAGTGATAGCCTCTAGTTACTAGTATGAGATCAAACGTTCTAAAAATATGTAAAAACTTTCAAGAAAGGTAGTGGTTTCAGAAATAGTATCAGATTGGACTGATAGAATTTGAAAGAAGGTCATCAAATGGTGGAAGCATCTGGAAGAATCCTGAAAGCAATTGGATTTTAACTAGTCAACAGCTGAAATCTGAGAGCAGTTTGAATTCATATATTGCTAGCAACTGACATACGAGAGAAATTGGAATTCATCTATTGCTAACATCGCAAACTAAAGACGCGTAAACCTTTGCTTTCTGTCATCTTGAATATTTAATTCTTGCTTGGTTTAAATTGAATCTATTCGAGAGAAACAAATTTTAAAAAGAAAGAAGTGACAAAGAAAAACTAGTGTTGAAAAGAAAAGAAAATGTGACTTTAGAAAATGGTTTACAAGAGATTTTTGCTCTGTGATAACTATGATTATTAAAACTGATTGCTCGAATCAATAAGGCTCCACGCTTGCCTCGCGGGATTATCAACGAATGGTAGTTTTCATAGCAATTTTCTGCGGACTTTCCTTCTCCTCTTTCCGGTTTATATTTCCTTCTAACTACCAATTTTCTCTGATTGGTGTATAAGAAAAATAGAACTTATAGAGTCTAGTACATTTACAATCTTAATGTAAAATTCTCAGGAAATATAGTGCTATACAAAAAATGATTCCTTTTCAATTTCCATAAATAATGAAACATTATTATGTAGGAGTTTTGATTTTATATCAAAATGTCATAAAAGTTTTATCATATGTAAACGTTGTTTAAAGCATATTTATTAATGTATGAAATGAACAATTACATATTCTATAAATGGATTCAGAAAAAAAGAACAATGCTTCTTAAATCTGTCTGCATATGACGGAAAACTTCTTACTATGTCTTGTTAAATCCCCTTAAATTGTTATTATCCATATTATGGAATTTTTTATAGAAAATTAAATTTGTCTCCATATCAATGTAACTTTTTTCAAATTAACTCAAAACCCAAACAGCACCGAGCACACAATCGCCTTTATTAAAGGAATACAACCTCTTAGAATGAACAAAAAATCAAAATTTTCAAATTTGGTCAATAGGAGTTTATATTCATCAAAGGACTTGACTGGTTGCATATAACTATACAACAGATTACCTAAATAATCTGACAAATCCAGAAAACAATGTTTATATACAATAATTAAAAAACCCTTAATCAAATGTAAGGCGTTTATCAATTATAACCTGTTATTATATGGAAATTTACATAGTTTCATGTTTTTTTTTTGCAGTCTGTTTGTATACTTTGGACATCATTGTTGAATATATACTCTGATTGACCAAGTTTGCGAACTTATTTTTTTTGCTCATTCTAAGAGGTTGTATCGCTTTAAAGAACTAGGCCAGGCATTGTTTACAGAAGGGCATCTGGTCAATCAACTTTCATTTTCAATTCAAATGAACTACGGAGGATCTTATATCACCCTTTGGGGAAAATAATTAAACAGAAAATTTTTTTAAAGGGTCACGTTCACTATCCGCTTGATCCATCAAACCTTAGTCTCAGAAATATTTTTTGTATTTTCAGTAATAATGTTCACAACTCACCTCCGAAAGGAGATTCTTAGGTCGGTTAGATTATAAATAAACTTGATGTTTAAATTTTTTTGATCAACGATTTCTAAGTTCCTAAGACCTCTTCGCTTGTTAACTCTTATTTGCGCATGTTTGCGCTGTTTAGTTGGACCCTAAGATCTAGCCAACCTGAAACAATTCCTATACGTCATATCCCACACTATGTCCTTGTACCTAATGATTATTAAATCGTATTGTTCGGAATACAGTAATGAGGATTATTAAAAGATTTGTTTTCTTTTTTTGGATTTCACATCTGGTACTTTGACGTTACAAACAATAAGACTATTGATATCGACAGTTGCGGATACAATGCTACATTCTTAAATATCTTTTATTACAATGTACATGTACGTTTGGAGAGAACAATGGGCAAACAACACATTATACATTATAAGCCGATTACAAGATCATTGACGAGTAAAAAACATTCCTATGCTTGGAATTACTAAGACATATCCATGCATTATACACAGATTTATATTTTTAATTAGGTTGAATCTAAAATCTGTATTTCATTGTAAGTGTTTCTTGATGCCTTGACGTCAACATGACTTGTGTGTATCAAAAAGTTGCCCCATACCACCCCCACACTTTATGTCAGGAGGTCAAGGACCAGCCTGATAATATAAGATCCATGAATTTTTGAGTTCGAATTAAGTAAATATTTGTTCTTTGTTTCTTAACAACGGAATTCCAGAAAAAAAAAAAAAACCAATACAATGATATTAAAGGGATTGTAAAGAGGTTTTTTAAACTTTGTATGTGTATCGGGGACACTGATAGGGGCATTTCGATTTCCATTCCGCGCCTGTGGTTCTTGTAATTCCACTAAAACTAACGCATTTTATGACGTCACTAATATTGATCTACCGGAAGCTACTATTGATATCTTTACAGATCATTATTAGTGAGGTCATTAAAACGCACTAGTTTTAGTGGAATTGCAAGAAACACAGACATTGGAATGGAAATTGGAATGGCGCAAATTGATGCTATTAGTGTCCCCGATACACATACAAAGTTTAAAAAACCTCTTTACAATCCCTTTAATGGTATTAAATTAAAGAGTTAGTCAAACAAACAGATTGTGACTGGGTTAACAATTCTTGAAAAATAATACAAAAAATCATAACAAAGAGTCGCGACATCATATCTTACGCACTCGCTCTAACGGCTTGTAAGATTTAATTTAACTTTTTTTGCCAATCTTTGTAAGAAATTAACTTTGAAATTCAGCAACTCGTTGTTTCGAATCGTGCACAAATCGTAAATAGGTTGTGTTCGACAATGCTTGAAATATTTTGACAATTCTTTGTTTGTATTACTGTCTGAGAATGTATAAACACTGAAACAATAATAAACAGTAAAATAATACACAGTTTGGTGCCACTCCTACACATAAACTGGACACGGTTAACACATATATTAGCACATTAGCAACACAGAGATGCACAGTGGCAATACCCACCAAACACAAAACATTTAAAAAACGTTTTATAGGGGTTTCAAAAAGCTTAGTGGCGGAAAACGTTTAAAAAATGTTTTTAAAAGATTACATGAAAAGGTTTTCTGCATCTATTGTATTAATGTTTCAGGGAAACCTTTTTTAAACGTTCTAAAAACCTTTCTCTAATATGTTTTTGAGGAACGTTAGAAAAGACGTTTTACACCAACATTTTAAATTTGGTTTTTAATAACGTGTTTCAGTAAACTTTTTTGAGCAGGGATAAAACTGCATAGTCCTGCCTGACTTCGTCCACTAACGGAAATAAATCATCTTCTAGTTTATCATTGTTAACATTTTCTAGAAAACGTGAGTTGAGTGCAACTAATTTTGATAATCTTGAAGAAAAAAACAACAGGATAAGCCGTAGTTGTCCAACTTTCACATCAAAAAGTTCAATTCCCAATATTTTCTACTGATAGCATTGATAAACACATACCAAAAACCCAACACAATATCTATCAAACACTTTACTAGGTTTTGATCTGTTCTTATTATCCAAGTTTTTGGAATCGATTCAAATTTTTAGAATTCTTGTCAATTCTTTTACTTCTAGAAACAATAATATATATCTATATCATCAAACGACATCTGAAAATCCTCAGTATATTGTTCATTGAGAAACATTTTAGTGTAAATTTATGATTTTTCAACAAAAAACAAACACAAATTTTTCAAATTTTCTATTGGAATACTATGACGTCACGTCATTGTTTACAATAACGTCCGCGTTAACAATACAAAAAAGAGCGTTGCGATTTTTTATCGTCACTTTTAATTTAGAAGTAGTAAGAAACGGACGAATCGGGTAAGTTGGTTTTTAATATTACTATTACTAAAATTACTAATGTCCGTCAACAATAGGTATGCGCATTATTATTTTCTAGGTAGATAAAGAGGTAATTGATGTCACTCACTGCTGAGTTCATTTCCACTTATTCTACAATTGAAAATAGTAATCTGTTGTTGGCGGACATTGTTCGAACGTAACGGGCGGGTATATTATTATTACTATTGTACGTCAACTGAATGCACATCCCGGGATGATAAGTCAAACACAAAGGCAGGTTATTATTTTCTAGGTAGTTAAAGAGGTAATTGATGTCACTCACTGCTGAGTTCATTTCCACTTATTCTACAATTGAAAATAGTAATCTGTTGTTGGCGGACATTGTTCGAACGTAACGAGCGGGTAAATTATTACTATTGTACGTCAACTGAATGCACATCCCGGGATGATAAGTCAAACACAAAGGCAGGTTATTATTTTCTAGGTAGATAAAGAGGTAATTGATGTCACTCACTGCTGAGTTCATTTCCACTTATTCTACAATTGAAAATAGTAATCTGTTGTTGGCGGACATTATTCGAACGTAACGAGTGGGTATATTATTATTACTATTGTACGTCAACTGAATGCACATCCCGGGATGATAAGTCAAACACAAAGGCAGGTTATTATTTTCTAGGTAGATAAAGAGGTAATTGATGTCACTCACTGCTGAGTTCATTTCCACTTATTCTACAATTGAAAATAGTAATCTGTTGTTGGCGGACATTGTTCGAACGTAACGAGCGGGTATATTATTATTACTATTGTACGTCAACTGAATGCACATCCCGGGATGATAAGTCAAACACAAAGGCAGGTTATTATTTTCTAGGTAGATAAAGAGGTAATTGATGTCACTCACTGCTGAGTTCATTTCCACTTATTCTACAATTGAAAATAGTAATCTGTTGTTGGCGGACATTGTTCGAACGTAACGAGCGTGTTTATTATTATTACTATTGTACGTCAACTGAATGCACATCCCGGGATGATAAGTCAAACACAGAGGCAGGTTATTATTTTCTAGGTAGATAAAGAGGTAATTGATGTCACTCACTGCTGAGTTCATTTCCACTTATTCTACAATTGAAAATAGTAATCTGTTGTTGGCGGACAAATGAGCAACACGGTAATATACTTGCAAAATGTGACAGTGATATACTTGTAAGTATGAGACATGATGTGGCAAAACGTCGATGACATACGATGGCCATCTCGCAACACACAGACAAAATGCGGTAAACACACGGGGCAAACGAGAAACAGTGACACAAGGTAGCAAACCAACAACACACCGTAGCCAAGTAGCAACACATACCCACAGTTGTTAACAGTCAACACAAATACCCACGATGACTTACTAACACTCAATGGTACTATCGCAAATACCATTTCGCTTGAAAGGTGTTACAATACATATTATTATACAAATGCTGTATATATGTAAGTTGAAATTCTTTGAATATACTTTTATAGAATATCTAACCAAGATCCCTTGGGACACATGATGGCATACTAACAATACAGGGTCACATTATGGCATACTAACAACACAGGGGCACGTGATGGCATACTAACAACACAGTGGCACATGGTGGCATACTAGCAACACAGGGACACATGATGGCATACTAACAACACAGGGGCACACGATGGTATACTAACAACACAGGGTCACATTATGGCATACTAACAACACAGGGGCACGTGATGGCATACTAACAACACAGTGGCACATGGTGGCATACTAGCAACACAGGGACACATGATGGCATACTAACAACACAGGGGCACATGATGGCATACTAGCAACACAGAAACATATGATGGCATACTAACAACACAGGGACACATGATGGCATACTAACAACATAGGGGCGCACGATAGCATACTAGCAACACAGAGTCACATGATGGCATACTAACAACACAGGGGCAAATGATGGCATACTTACACCACAGGGACACACGGTGGCATACTGACAACACAGGGGCACATGATGGTATACTAACGACACAGTGACACGTGGTGGCTAACTATCAACACAAAGACACATGATGGAATACTAGCAACACAGGGACACATTGATGTCATACTAGCAACACAGGGACAGGGACACACGATGGTATACTAGCAACACAGATGCACATGATGACTTACTAGCAACACAGGAACATGGTGGCTTACTAGCAAAACAGGGACGGATGCTGGCTTACTAGGAACACAGGGACACATGATGGTTAACTATCAAAACAAGGTCACACGATGACATACTAGCAACACAGGGACACGTGATGGCTTACTAACAACACAAAGACACATGATGGAATACAAGCAAATCAGAGACACATTGATGTCATACTAGCAACACAACTGAAGTTCTTTGAACATTCTTGTGTAGATGAGAATAACAAATTAAGATCCCTTTAACAATCAAACGTCTCCAATTGTTATCAGTGTTGATGGATTTTAGTATAATTTCTGCACAGGTGTATCAACACAACTCTACTTAATAAAACTTAACGTCAGAATTGCCCACAATGTGTATCAGTATTTAATAGACAGATAAGAGATTGATTCACTGTATAAAAGATTGATTCAGATGAATAAAAAGGTATTTTTTTCTCAATTTGTAAATTATCTTCATTATTAATTCCACTTGAGCATAGAATCCTTGAACTTTTAAAGGGATAATACCTAGTTCTTATACAATTGCGTTTTAAGCTCTTAGAATTTCTGTTCCAATTCAGGTAACACAATATAGTGTTCAAAGAGGAAATTCATCGGTAATTGATAGCGCCGAGTTAAATCATCCGATTCCCAAATCTCGAAGACTTTTTAAGTGTGCAGCCACGGTTTATTTCCGAGCAGCAAGGGAGTTCCTTCTATACCTACACCACTGAATGGAAAACAAGATTGAAACCGGGTGCTTTCTGGACCTTTGTTTGAATCAACGCACACACAAATGTATTAGAAGCAGCCCGAAATGTAAAATATAAAATATAAATGGTAGGTTTTTAAAACTGGAAAGTGTGACAAAATCATCGTGTCGTGTGAGAAGTTTACTTGTTAAATTTCGAAATTGTTAAATTGTATTGTCTTTACGATTGATCTATACTATAGTGTACTACAGCATACTACGTCTTTCATTTTTTCAATCCTCTTAACTTCTGAGTCTTTTTTTCCGGCTTCGTTTGTAATCCCCATTTACGTTACGTGCAATAAATCTTCAGACAAATTAGACTAAGTTTTTTTTAAACATTAATATATAAATCAAGAGTATTACCTGTATTATTTGTAAATTGACATTATTTAACTCTCAAGACCTCGGTATAACTATTAAATTTATATCTTCGCCTTTGCTAATACTACAGAATTAAAAATCTGGAGCAAATTCCACATAGATTACTTAGATTTAGAGCTTTTTCTGCTTCTAGACAAATATAAATGTAAGACACGAATCTGTAAAAAAGTCAATTCAAAAATTGAACATAAATAGAACAGCTTCGTTTCTGATTGTTAAAATATTAAGGTACAAGGTGAGAGGCGGTGTCAATGACGTACATGTTGCATGGCGGTCTATGCTGATCTCAAAGTGACCTTGAGTAACCTTGTTTATATTGTAATAAAGGAATAATAAAGAAATTTATTTGAAATTAATTTGATTGATGTTATGTCCGTTAGAGAGCAGTAACGCCATACCGAATTTACTCCTAAATCGGCAACGAAGCTGTATGCAGCTCTATGGTCAAATATAGTCAGTCGGTTATGGTTGACCACCACGTCAGTAATATCTCTAAATAGCTAGATACAGTCAGCAATCAACATCCAACTACTATTGCTTCAAACAACTACGACTTTCAACAACTACCTAATTTGCGATATCAGCATCTAATAGAAGCTAACAATAACTTGTCATCTACCAACCAACCAACCGTCGGAATGTGAATACAATTATACATCCGAAGCCAGATACAAAGTACATTTATAGCCCTCCTTTAGAAAAACTATCTGAGGACCGATATACATCAAGGTCCGTTAAGTTGCTGGATGCAGGTTAAAGACCCTTTCCACAAAACTGTGGTCGCAAACGTCGGTATCAATTAGATGATTCGAAAACTGTTGTCCTGGTACTTGAGAAGTTTCGGTTTGTAGGTAGATGACGACAAGTTAACCTTCGCTTCCAGCAGCATCTGATATCGCAAACTAGGTAGTTGTTGGTAGTAGTTGGTAATTGGATTGGTTCAATCGGATGGTACTATAGTGTTGGTTTGGTGATTTGAGAACATCACGTTTCGCTAGATAACTGCTAAAATAGCTACCACTACCAGAGGTCAGAGTCAGCAAATTTCGAACTGAACAATCTCCAGCCATATTATGACCATATTGATAATATGAACAGGATGGTGGTCATTATAGCTGTCCGTATAATTGAAACCAGTTAAAGAGGTTGTATTTAGAGATGGGGAGAGAAAACTCAATTAGTGTTAAGATCAAGGAATACAACCTCTATCAAACATTAGTTGACAGTGATCAAATGCTTTTAAAGCATCTCACTACATTGTGAGGACAAAACAAGTCAGTAACTATTCTCGATACATAATGATTATATCCTGCTCTAAATTTCTTTATTTCAATACAGAAAAATTCTGACTTTATGATCTGAATAAAAATTTGGACCCAGTAGAATTTTTCATGGAATACTTCCTGATTTATGATTGATATATTTCCTCGTGAATAGCTGTTATTGTCAAACTGGGTTTTAGCATTCTGTTTTTTTGTGATTTTTTTCTTACGGCTTTCATTTTAATTAAATAACTAGTTTCGGACAGCAGAACGTTCTTGATTTCATAGTACCATTGGTACTGATTTTTTTAAATAAAAATTTCGTGTAGATTTGATTCCATTCTTAAAATGAAAGTGTAACTTGAGCTTGCTTTTAAAATTGACGCCCCACCAAGAGGTCCTCGGCTCAATCTAGAGAAAATGGCTCATATTTGGTTCATTCTGAGCCATAATTATATACGTCTCGGTCGGTCAGGATGATGATTATCATTTAATTTTTTAGAAAACTTCCTTACCAACCAAATTATGTTGGGGAAACAAGACCCTAAAAGCTTAACTTTTGAAACATTAATTTTGCGTTAAAAACACATTAAGAGTTAGCCCAAATGTATCTAAAAAGCTTTTAGGTTCGTCCTACCTTTCTGAGTTCAAAGGGCCTCCCTCCACCCCCTATGTCAGGAGATTTAGATATGTAGACTTGTTCCAATTTACGCTTTTTTGTGTCAACTTTTATTCCTAAAACTAGGTTTTTCTAAAAGATTAACTTTTGAAACATTAATTTTGTGTTAAAAACAAATTAAGAGTCAGCCTAGCCCATATGTGTAAAAAAAGCTTTTAGGTTCGTAAACATTTTAATTTGCTCAATAATAGTGATATAACCTAGAGCAGTTGTATTTAAGTTTGAAGAATAAGACGAAGAACGACAGTATAATAGAACTAATGCTACAATTGCCTGTGGATACAGTAGCATTATAATTGTATATTCAAACAGTATTCCATTTCATTAAATGATGTAAGGAGGATAGGAATTAGTTGATATTTCAACCCAAGTCTTGTGAAATCAAACCGAAATATTCGCTGACTGCAGGCCAGTATTGCAGTTAATAACCAATATCATTTAAATAGCCGATATTTAAAACGTAAGGTATTTATGGCATTGCATTTTAATATTTTTTAACTTCAGTTGTTATGTTGGGCTAGGATTACAATATAATAATGTCTTGCGTTGGTGATGATTGAGATTTCAGATGAAGGCAATGACCATGATCGTGAATGGCATACATACAATATGATCGTCCTTAATACCATTTGATCAATCTGGATTTTAAAACCCACTTTCTGACAAGGATGGATATACTATTAGTTCAAAGGTCAATTATTTGTTTTACACAAGTAAATTGTTAATATGTGTATTATAGTTAGGATGATGGAAAAAACATTTTTACCAAAGTTGATATATGATCGCAGATTAATTACAACATACTCTTAGCATGTACTTGTGTTCATATTAAAGAAAATTGACAAAAATTCGAAACTTATAACTGATCTAAATTGTCATGGCAAAATTAAACATGTGTGTGTCTTCCTTATGATTCTGTTTCTCTTTAAAACTTAAAGCTAATAAGTGAACGCAGATTAATTTCAACATAATTTTAGTTGCATTTTCAAACTTTTGTCCCTGTGTTCACAATAAAGAAATTGTCAAATATTTATTTTTTTGAAGTACTCAACATTATTTCTGAAATATTCAAATAACATGTAATGGCAATTTTAACAATTGTTTGACTCGTTAATGATGAGTATATCAGGTGTCTCAAAAAAAACCTCCCCAAGTTTGACAGCAAGTATCTCAGCTGTTGGTAAATCGATCTCTTTCAAAATTCTTACTTCAGCATGTCATTTTCAGCCCCTTAAAACATGAAAGTCGTCGAATATAAATTGTGTGAGTTCTGACCCGAACAAAATAGCATGTAAAAAAAATTCAATATCAGAGCAAATTACATACTTTTAACCCCTGTGGTCATCGTACTTTCACCATATCGAACCACCAATATCAACCTGATTGGCTCTCACTGATCTCATCTGATCTAATGTACCATCTCTCAAACTTGGGGACGTTTTAGATTCTGTCTGAAATTTTTTTAAACAACATTACAAGTTGGGATAGGGGATGATTAGTCTTTCTTTGATATTCTGTATAAAACTGACATTAACTTTAAAATTAATAAGAAATGGGGAACAGATTGAGCAATATTTTGTAATTAAGAATGTTGAATTTTTATAAAGATTTGATTAAAACAGTCATGTCTGCAATTACAATCAGATCTTCAACTCCACATAACGACTCTTTAGTCGTGCCTGAATGTCAAAGAGACCCGTTTGGCTTAGAAACAATATTAGGTAATTTGGTCTACTTCCTCATGGTTTAATGTAAATGTTAAACGAAAGTTTGTTCCCTAATAAATTTCAATTACTTTCGTTGCTAGTTGCACGACTCCTGAGATCAGAGCATACTTTAACCATTCGAAGCACAAGCTATCCTAGAAATACTTCCTTCACCTACTCGATGCCCATCATCATTAAAGGGATTGTAAAGAGATTTTCTAAACTTTGTATATATGTATCGGGGACACTGATAGCATCAATTTGCACCATTCCAATTTCCATTCCGACGTCTGTGGTTCACTGACAGTGATCTACCGGAAGTTACTATTGATATCTGTGCAGATCACTGTTAGTGACGTCATAAAACGCGTTAGTTTTAGTGAAATTACAAGAACCACAGACATCGAATTGGAAATTGGAATGGCGCAAATTGATACTATCAGTGTCCCCGATACACATACAAAGTTTAGAAAACCACATTACAATAGTCCATTAGACTGCATATCATTTCCTTTTTAAATCTGTTCGTATACCCTAACCCCGTATCGTGCAAGATCCCTACTTATTAGTTATTAATTGAAAGAATTAAATAAGGGAATTAATTATCAAGTGATAAGAGTACCCGCTGAGACAATTGAATTGTAACGTAGATGATGGATGATATCACTGATATCAAGATTAACGATATGCCATATCATTAGTCAGTATTAGTCACTTATAGTCCATGAAGTTTTTTTATTTAGCTCATCTAATCAAGGATAGGGTTACATTGACTGTCATTTATTACATTTAAATACCAATTACTCTATCGTTTATTCTGTAGTGTTTATTCACTGGTCAACTAAGCCCCATTCATAGATTTCGTCGCTATAAAGGATAGTTTTACGACCTACGTCCATCGGATGAAGAATTGTAATATATAGTCTTTTATAATAATCTGAAGATGATACTCATAAAAAAGCAACAAAGAATAGTCAAGGTGAAAACAAAGTGATACTCCTCAAGGTTATGAGAATTTAGAATACGCCCACATGACAGAAAATGGCAACATCGACCCTATTTATGGAGATGGAATAATGCATATTTAGTTGTCAGATAATCCATCAAAACCTTTACTTTAATCCATCCAAAGAGCATTTTCAGGCATTGTCGTTTGATCAGTATTTTACGAAACAATTTTTGTATTTCAAGGGACATAACTTGCACTAACATTTAAATTATGTTTTCTGCGAAAGTAGGCCAACAATCGGTATTTCTATGAGGAGAAATTTTAGCTAAGTCAAACTTGTAGTGTATAGCTACTAATAAAATATTTTCAGTAAATTATACTGATATATTTATATTGGGTGAAATTTTTATTTTTTTTAAAACATGTGCTTTGTTCTATATTACATATTCCAAATGAACATTATTGGGACAGATTTTCAGTTTAGGTCTGCTATGAAAGAAGAACGACATTACCCTAATCTTTGTGAACTGTTTCTGACAGGCATCATGACAGTTATCACGAACAATACATGTGATCAATGTACTAATCGATTCCAGGTTTCCAATCAATGATGTAAATTTAGATTGTGGATTATCTGATAATGTGATATATATTCGATATTACGGAAAACATATATTATTGAATATTATGACATTAATTACTTTTCAAGATATAAAATATCGGCAAAGATCAATATTAATTGATTATAATTTATATTTGGATATTTATCTAGATTGCCAGTTACACCACGCGTTTCATCAGTTTTTCATATCAAATGCGATGGTGTACAGTTGAATAGTAATGATCTCTTGAAATAAAGGGTTATACTCGAACATAGATAAAGAAACGATAAGCATCGTCGATTTCAGTTAAGATTGCTAGACATGGTAACATACGCACGCTAGCAGCTGTCGCAAATGAAAATATTATTATTAAAGTTAATAGTAATGATATATTGAAATAAAGGGTTATAGTCGTACAGAGATATAAACGATAAGCATCATCGGCTTCAGTTGAGATGGAAGCAAGACAAGGTAACATAAGCCCACTGTCGGAAATAATGATTAAAAATATAAACTGTATTTGAAACTGTCGAAAATGATAATATTTTTTATTAACATTTTCTAATATCAACCATTTCCAAATGCATTTGTAGTTTAAATTCAAATATATTTCCGTATGGGTGTAATAATTTTATAATAAAATTTGTATTAGCAATCCAGTTACCAGAGGTAATCTTCCCTGGAATCTACTAACTACAAATAACATATATGTATACAAAGAGTCGTGGTATAAAAATGTTGACATATTTACAGGAGAGGCAAAAATAATTATAATTTTGAAGTATGGAAATGGAATTTATAAATATTGCTTGTCTTTATCTTTATTGATAGATGTCAGATGATGAATAACATCAAGCAAGGGAGACAACTCTAGACTCAACAACTGAAGTGAGAGCATAGATCAATAATACAACTAGGGACAACATCAGATACTTCCGTATAAACACTATCAAGGAGAAGGATATTAAGGCTATATTGTGCTTGTCTTAACCACTGCCCAGTGAAATTCAATGTAACTATACATTTAGTATGTAAAAGTCAGTGTCTGCAGTGGGAAAGCAGAAAGGTCACCAACACTGGTTGAATTATCATCAACCTTAAAGGGATTGTAAAGAGATTTTCTAAACTTTGTATGTGTATAGGAAACATTGATAGCATCAATTTGCGCCATTCCAATTTCCATTCCGACGTCTGTGGTTCTTGCAATTCCACTAAAACTAACGTGTTTTATGACGTCACTGCCAGTGATCTACCGGAAGCTACTGTTGATATCTATGTAGATCACTGGTACACATGCAATGTTTAGGAAACCTCTTTAAAATCCCTTTAATGATAGCATAGCAAAGGTACACTTTACTGATATTACAATGGATAAATTGAGACATTTGACATTTCTGTACTTATAACAAACACATTAAGACAATTCTATCTTACAATGCACCACGTACGATATTTATTTATGTACGAATTAAACTATATAAGTGAACACGTACAAACAGCAAGGATACTGTGATACCAGACAGGTAAAAACACGTACAACCCAGGAAAGCTAACCTCACCGGTCAGACATAAATAAATCATTATTTTTCTACTCAAGCTAGTATCTTACACACTATTATTTATCCGACTGTTGGCAAAACAAAGAATAGGCCCACAATTTCATAACCCTATCCAAAATAATGATATTTTCCTGACTAGGTCTCAATGTAGGTAAAAAATATTGTTATTTTCAATAATAGCTTCTATCTTTATTTCTACGAAATGCCAAATATTTAAAATAAATAATGTATATAATAAATTGGGTTATAAAAAATGGCTTATGTTTTTAAAAAAAAATTTGTGATATAAAAAATGAAAAACAAAATAAAAAATATTTATTCTTACGTCTCTCAATCCCAAACCAACAACATCGTTAAGAAATGTGTGTCACCACTAGAACAATAGTAAATTTTTTTCTGTTCTTGAAAAAAACTTTTCATTTTTAAGATCTTACAACATTGTTCAAAAATGTTTGTTCCCCTTGTTCATCCAATAAAATACCCTAATTGAATTCTTATATTTGAAAGCACGAATGACTTTTTTTTCTATAACCATCATTATGTCCTTTTTTTTTACCAATTCTGTTTTCGAAATCAATATCGAAAGGCGTAGGAGGCATAACTCATGTAGGAACTGGGTATATATAAATGCTAAAAACCAACATATTGGACCAAGGCTTAATAACATAGTTTTACGTCATATCATTAGCATTCACAAACCATACACAATAGAATGATTTTCAGTCAGCAACTAGATGCTATCTTTTCAAATTTAAAATTCAAACAAGCATAGAAGACTTTGTCAGTCATTTTTATCAGATAATTTTAAATGGTAAGAAATTGGTAATTAATTTGCTGAAGAAAAAGAAATTGATGAGTTTTATATTAATATGATAGATGTATAGTTAAGATGTGATACGATATCTTACAGATAAATAACGAACACAAAGAACGTGATGTGTAGGGTGGATGGATATTTATTTAAAAGTAATCAGACAAAACAAGAAATTTGCTTATTAAAGCAATTAGAATGATAATGAATAGAAAATCGACATATTGTCAATAGAACAAATAGAATAGCTGATCAGGTACCTTACTTTTGACCTTTCATTCGAGACGGTATACTTTTTATGTATTCACAGCAATAATAGGCCTACGATTTGAAATTTTCAATAAATACGATTCTGATCAATGACAATCTATATCAGTGGCTCCCAATCTGGGGGCCATGGCCCCCTAGGGAGCCATGGAGTGTTTGTCAGGGGGCCATGGCGCATGAGGATGTATGAAGAGTAGAGTAAGAAGAGTATGAAAACGTTCTTAATAAAAATATTCATAGTACCCAGTGAAATAACCCAAGAAGATTCTGCAATCCATGGACGTTATTTCTTCAATAATAAACCCCAAGCACGAAAGACCCCAACCGTAAAACACATTGGCAATACATTGGTAGCCGTCAATGAACTTTGAAAGTATATGAATAAATAAGTAAATATGCATTTCAGTTGGGCTTGAATAACATGACCTACGAAGCCATTGCTTTTTCTTGAAACAAATAATAAACATGAAAAAAATACCTTCTTTAGGCAAACAATATTTATTCATATAATGTACTTTATGAAAATGATCTAGGAACAGGATTCCGCCTTTATCACCTTTCCTGTTGGATCGTAGAGTTTCTCTTTGCTGTAACTATGGCCATTCGATGACACTATGCCTTCAACCTCGAATTTCGTCGATTTATTACAAAAATAAGGATTCTAAATTAAAATCTACCTAAATCTAATATATTCAATAAAATTGATTATTTGAAAATAAAGAAACCAAGTATACTAGCGATCTGAACCGCAAAACCAAACCCGATATCCAAAAAGACATTTTGATGAAACATAGATAACAGCTTATGAACTTTTCACATGAGGAATTATATCAATCATACATAAGTAAGTATTTCATAATGAAAAGTGATATCAGGTGTCTAGAAGAGTAAACATACCCTGCCTAGCGCCACACCCGTCCTAGCTGTAAAACATACACGAAACAAACTACAAAATAAGGACATGAACAGGGGCGGAATTAGGGTGCGGCGTGGCGGGCGTGCGCCCCCCCCCCCCCCTAAAATTTGCAAAGCATGGGTTGTCCGCACCATTTTACCACAAATGTTTCTCGCCACACTTCGCTTGGCAAGATATCTATCTACATTGCACCCACTCTAGAAAAATATTTCAATAACTTTGATTATTTTAACCTCAAATAATTTTTCGGCTCGCAGAAATTTTATTATGCGCCCCCCCCCCCCCCCGCCCCCCTAACGTCAAATCCTGTATCCGCCCCTGATGAAGTAATTAATTGATTAATTCCACGTGGCTGGATCAGGTATTTTCCAATTAAAACATAGGTTCCACTCATTTCGCTTTCATTATTAAATAATAACAAATTCCATATTTGGTATAAAACGTTAGTGATTGTTGTACCGTTTAATACAATATGTTTCTTATCAGTAAGATAGATCTGAAGTTTATACAGCGTGGCATTCCTAGTTATATTATAAAAATAATATGTCAAAAAGAAACGAAAAGAATACAGTGTTTATGCTTTCTGCTCTGTGCCTTTGAATACTTCTAACGAATCACACAAATTACGAGCATCATTGGAATCTTTCAAAGGTTAAGGACATATAGAAATAGGCGTTGATGTGTCAACGAAGTGCTGTTTGTAAATTGTCATGGGACAAAATCATTCATAATTATGAAAAAAATGATATACATGCTCAAGCGCCATGCCCCCTGACAAACAACCCATAGCTCCCACTGTCTTAGAGATTTTTTTCCGAGAAGAAGCGGGGACATTTATGTTTTGTTTCAACACCTCAAGATGCAGGCTCTGATTCTTGAACTGTTGCAACCTTGATCAATCAATCTGCAAAACAAAACCAGCACGACTTGAAAGGTAGTTATGGTTTTTTGAGGGAGTTGGGTTATTAATTTCAGTTTAAGAATTCTTTTTTTATCCGTAAATTACCAGGTCATTAGTGAATAGAAATAGAAACAATCACAAATGGTTGGTAGTTAAGATTTTTTCAAGGAAGCTACGAAGTAAATATAAATTTAAGTGAAATATAAGTGGAAATTTTAAATGGCGTGAAGGGTAATCAAGTTAGTTGTGTTACATGCAACAGAAATCTAATGAATTTAAAAAAATAAGAACACAGGGACGAGTTTTGCTTTCTTGTTCATAACACCAATTTGAGTAAAGAGTTAAGAGGTATCTTTTGTTGTTTGTGTCATTTTCCTTAAGCATTTAGTATCCATTAAGTACTGTTCACACTGACAACATGTTGCCGAAATGCCATGTTGTCGAAAATGTTGTTAGTGTATACAGGTTCGGAAACATTCGGCAACAATTTGCCCAACTTGTTGTCGAACTGTTGTCGTCAAATTTGTGTTGCCCAGGTATTTCGGCAACATATTAGCTAACATGTTTTCGAAAATGTTGTCAGTGTGTAGCCTACTGTACATTACTTAAATATTCATACCTTACATAATGGCCCGTATGCACCAAATAATATCAAATTAAGAAGAATAGAATTATTTTAAACCTTAAATAGATTTAGTTAATTGTAATTAAAGATAATTCTACATTTTGTATGCACCAACTGACAATTAACCAAATATATTTATCTCTATCGTAATTGAAATTCAATTTTCCATTCGAACCACACACTATACAAAATCTATATATGACAAAAGAGTCTAAAGGTTGGTCACTAAGACATATTTCTTATTTAACATTTTGATCTCTCTATGCAGTGTTTTGTAGTCTGAAACTGTATTGACTCTCATCTGTTTTTTGTGGCAGTTTTCAGGAAATATAAGATGAACATTTTTTTTGATTTGTTCTATTCTCCGCGGGAGACTAAATTTATTATGGAATCCATGCCATGTTTCATTTTTGCAAAATATATGTGTCAGTGGAATTTGTCACAATTGGTGATTCAACAACGATTGTTTGTTCTATCTAAACTACTCATCTGAAAACCAAGTAAAAGGGATTCAGGCGATTCCTGGCATTTGTATTTATAGGAATTACACTGTCATTTTCACCAAGTTCAAATAAATCGTCTAAATAATCGTTAAATTTCAAACATCCAAGAGCCACAAAAGGCATTTTAACTGATTTACAAATATAATTAAAAGTTAAAACTGGTCTCGACCAATTTTAAGTTTGGCATGAAATTAGCCAATTTTTAAATACATTTAAGATAATTCTATGTGGTGCATACAGAATATAGAATTAAATTAAATGTTATTCGGGCAGAATAGAATTAAATTAGGCTTAATTTTATTTGGTGCATACGGGCCAATGTGTTTTAAATGTTACATACGACTTCAGAAACAGAGAGAAAACACGGACAGGTTTTGCTTCCTTGTTCACAAAGTGTGTTTGAGTGTGGGTTTTAAAGAATCAGCTTCGATGTTTTTTTCTAAAATGGACTCTTCCGTCTTCTTCTCAATGTCCGCTTCCAACTGAGGCTGATTTCACTTTTTGTATGGATTTTGAAGTCGTAGTTCTCGGACCTTTATCAGTTTTATAATAAAAACTAAACACGAACGATCCTAACCGTAATAACTCTCGTAATCTATGTAACCATATAGGCTAAACATTGGTAACAACTAATGAACTTTTCATATGAGAAAATATATCAATAAATGAGTAGATATTTCATATTTAAAACTTGTATGTTTAGAAGAGTAAGCATATCCTGTATGGTACAACACCCACCACTGCTGTAAGTGGTATTTCGTTTATTGGTTAATTTGTAAAGTTTAACCTTAAAGGGAGGTATCTTATATTTACAAAAATCCCGAAATTCATCATTAAAGGAGAAAACTCGTCAAATTATTATTTTTTTAATGTAAATAGTAGGTTAATGTATTACGGGATAAAATTGAGCAAATGAAACAGTAACTTCGAAGTAACCTTGTGACAATACATTGTACAGCACAATATGTCAGCATCCACCATCCAGGATTTAGAGAAGGGGGGGGGGGGGGTGCTATGAAATAAAACATGCTTCAAATTAAACGGCACCGTGAGCGACAAATTTTTAGAGGGTTGGGTCACATTGGGTACCAGGATATGCACTGTCGGCTAAAAATAGGGGGCTCGATCCGCCCCTGCTATCTTCTTTCAAGCTGCTAAATTCTTGACTTTACTTAAACTTCACTATCCTATAAGATTAATAGTTTTAAACCTAAAAATCCCAATTTGGAAAAATCTATATCAGTATTCAATATTACGTAACCTTCATGTCATTACAATTTAATTATTTATGGTCATTGCTAAATCTGTACGGAACATTTCGACACCGTGTCAGTGGTCATTTCATTTCTTTTTGTCCTAATTACCCAAATAAAGTCGTCATCTATTTTTAATGAATTCAGAAATACGTCACTGGGGCTCGTTAAACTGGGAAGTAAAAAGAGGAGATAGAATTAGCCTAGAGTACGAAGATCATCATTAGAAATCCATTTATCATGGAGCTTGTAGCAGAACTTTACCAATGATCATTAACACCCAATCATTAGAATTAAAGACATTTGTTTCACTTCACCATTAATCCTTGTCGATGATTCTCTTACGCTGAACAATGAATCAATGAACGGCTGAGTGGGCGTGCCTTTACGTCATTCTAGCATATTTTTTCGGAATATTTCATCAGACTTATTCCTTATTAGTAATAAATTTAATAGGTAATAAAATTCGTAATCGGAAGTTATTTAGACAACTTTATAATTTACATTGACCAGCGTTAATATACCTTGATAAGTTAGTCAACCTAACAAACTGTCCATTTGGGTAAAATTCAAAAAGATGTTCAAAAAGGTGTAAGAAGTCATTTATGATGAAAATCTATGCTATATATTGAATTGTTAGTTAAAATCAACTTTGGTTAATAGACTATCGGCAGATTACTTCAATGGTTAATTGAATTTTCGGTCTGAATGAATTATTATCTGACAGTACAAGACAGTAGATTAAAGGGAAATAACTATCCATAAAAATGCTACCCATTAGATTTCCAGTTGTAATATATGGCAAAAGTTTTTCAAATTTGTTAGAAATTTGTCATAGCAGAACATTTCTCCAGATAAAATCTTGTATAGACCTATTAGTGGCGGGTGTGGTGCGTAAAGCAGATCAAAATAACTCACGTGATGGTACTTCTCGTTTGGGAAGTCCACTACTATACAATTATTTGCTCCTGGTATAATCAAAATCTCGACCACAGCATGACAAAATCAGGAGCAAATAATTCTATAGCAGTGGACTTCCCAAACGATAAGTACCATCAGGTGTTTCAAATGAGAGTATTGTAGTTCGGAAAGGATATCCTGGAAAGGTCCAATCGTTATATTGACGTGCTAACAGATAAGGCTGAAATGAGGACTAATAAATATATCAATGTTATAACACTGCCTTTGTGTTTTTTTGTTTCTTTTATTTTTTTCATAATTTACCTACTATTGTTCATTCAGAAAACAATTATAATAGTAAATCTGCTTGCAATCTGTTAAATACTTAGAGAGCGTGATTGCCTCAATACATAGTGAACAATATAATTCCCCTTATAATGTTCAGTCTTCAAGGGAAGTAACTTGGATAAGAAGTCCCATTCTCTGAATTACGGACGGTAAAATAATAGTAGTCTGTTTGGTATTGTACACTATATAGGATTGATCTCCCATGACACTGGAATCCTACTGCTAGGGCCTATAATCCATTAAATAGAAACATAATACGGGGTTGGGAGACTCTTTTTTTCAGATTAATATGTTCTAAGATGTAATATTATTGGTACGACATGTTTATGGTTGACGCTTTCGGATAAAGGCTGATCATCACTCAGATGCTAAATATGAACTATTTGGCGGCCACCCGTATGGTTAGTCCGTTTGTATTTTCAACAGGTTCCTTTTGTCTTTTTAACGTAGGCTACACACACAAATAACGGAAGCTCGTAGTGGCGAGATCTGGACCGCGTTGGTCTTTTCTGTTTTTAAGCACCATGTGTCACCGTGTCACGCAGCTCCAGTCAAATGTCGTCAGGATCGCGTCCTACCCCAGTCTCAAAATTCAGAAAAACTGCGAAAGTAAATATGGCTACTACCTCGTCCTGGAATATAGATCACCCCACAAAAGACTGTCCTATCTTCTTCAGTAGCATAACTGGGAACAATACGGACTATCGTAATTTATGAATAAAATAGTCAATACGGCTGGAATAATGGATTTATTTCTGCAGAGCAGAGCATGCTTCTCTGTTCGAAACATCTGGTATAGACTATTACTATACAACTATTGCTCTCGATTTTTGCCTTTCTTCAGACGAGATTTTCGATTGACGAAATTGCCTCACTTGCGAGGAAAAAGTGTCTAGACGTTCCGATATGGACAATAAAAAGAGCCCTGTAGACTGTACACCTTACAGAAAAGTTGGAAATCGAAAATAAGAAGGCTACATTGCGTTTATCTGTCCTCAGCCTAAAAGGTGAAGAAAAGTGGAACGAAAACATCAATTTTATTTCATTTCGTATTGGTGAATGGGGTCATTCTCAGACTATTCAGACTATTAATACCTTTTTAACACTGACATTCCAATTGGCATAAAGATAATCGTTAAAAACCATTCACCAACGAGATTGCAACGAAAATTCCTTATTGAATAATATTGGTGTTAATTTTTCTATATCTTCAAATCCACCGAGATCGATGACCATTCTCGCCTCTCATAACACACTAAGGTTTATCATCAACATTGAAGCGTAGATTATGTACAAAAGCCCAATATTAAGAGTAGGAAATGTTTGCGTTTTGGGTTATCTTTTCCTTCCACCAAGTGCTTCAATTCGATTTTTACTCATAATTTAATTAGAACTGTTGTATTGTGTCAAAACACTTGTTGGTGATATTTAAAGGGGCATAACTCTGGGTTTTTATTATGTGATAAAATCTAGTTATAACGATATTAAAGGGATTGTAAAGGGGTTTTGTGGCATTTGCTTGTACCGCAGAAGACCCTCGCGAGTGTGACGTGAAGTTTAAGTGGAATTGCTTGAATCACAGACGTCTGATTGAAAATTGGAATGGCGCGAATTGATGCTATCAGTGTCCTCGATCCACATACACTATTTTGAAAACCTCTTTACCATGCTTTTAATATTTCACATCATATAATAGTTATGAAAAGTTCATATGCTGGTACCTATGTACATGTATTGCTAAACTATTATGTTGGACTTCGGGTTTCATTTTATGGTTTGGTACGTTCATACTTTGTACTGAGAGTAGAGACTAGTTAGTAATTTTATAATGCGGCAAAATTTCTCAAGAATTTCAAGAGCCACAGACGCCATACTGGAAAGTGGAATATTACAAAACGTGTTTATTTTGCCCAATATAAACAGACAAGAAACCTAGAACCCATATATGTAGCAGTTCGGGATCAATTTCGAAAATCCACCTTCTTTCAGAGATAATCTTTACATAACGCTAAGTACATGTAATAAAATATAATCCGAAAAACGGGACTTCATCAGACCAGATGTTCTCAATGTGGTATTTTGAAGATGAAAATATTGGGATTCTGAATGTGATACCGTGTGATTTTCAAACTCATTTATCTGTACATGGTGTATCAACAATTCAAAGGAATAGCATTGCGTAGGTGGCACTGAGGTCAGGATTAAGGATTCATAAATTATTTTTGATTTGGATCTCGGTAAGCTCGTCTTTGATTCACTCTACCTGCGATATCTCGACTTTGATTTGTGATTAAAGATTGGAACTGAAGTAATAGTATTTATGTTCTTAAAGGATTATGAAATAATGATATTAAAAATGTAATGTTATATATTTCTGCCCACTTATAAATGTATAGACACTCGTAAGAGAGGTATGGAAATCCATTGGAGTAACGATTTCTTGTTTCAGATTGTCAAAATATGAAAACGTCTTTGAATTTTTCTCTACACCAATATTATAAGACGATATGACGGTTGTAGCCCTGACAACTTTTGCTTTATTTTCAGAACGAGACGGTTGTTTATTACGGTTGTATATATGATATTGTCACAGGATTGTTCATCCCAGTTTTCTTAATTTTTGGAATCGGTAGGATTGATTAAACTGGTTGCCGGCATAAGTCGACATGATGTTTTGGGATGCGGTCAAAAATGCCGCGGCCCCATGTGCTACATTGTGTAGAACTCTTACAAGAGCAGGCTGATGCCTCCTATATAAGTACATTGTGGGCATTGCTTGCATAACACGGTGGAATTTTTTCCGATTCACTAAGCAGTCTTCAATCAATTTCTCCCATCTCTTCTAATTGCATGTCTGAAGTTATAGCCGAAATTCCCAGAATGATACACGACTACCAAACCAACAACAACCACCAGATACAGTTAGCATGGACCCCATCTCATGTACACAACACAGGGAATGACATCTGGATGATATCGAGTTCTGCAGTATCGTATCGTTTAGTATCAATTAGAAATGAGCTGACATGTTAAGGAACCTTCACACCACTAGATACCAGATCGATCTGAAGATACAAAACCAAACCAAACCAAACCATTTTCATTGCAGAAACAAAGAGAACATTTTCCCCATATTTCGTTGAAAGCTTTCCCTCTTTTTTTCTATATTTCTTCTCACTTCTCCTCTTCTTTTCTTTTCATGTCTTCTAGTTTTCCAACATCTATCAGATAATCTAACTAAACCAACAACCACCATTCAACTACCACCATCAAGAAGAATAGCCGAGTTACTCACGTCACACTACTCATGGCCGAGTTTCATCGCCATTTCATTTGACCTGACCAGATCTTACAAATTCTCAAATTACCAAACCAATAGCACAGTACCATCCAATTGAACCAATCCAACTATTACGACTACCACTACCAACAACTACCTAGTTTGCGATATAAGCTTCAACGGAAGCGAACGTTAACTTGTCGTCTACCAACCACCGCGGTCCGTCTTCATAATCCAGGTTCGCAGGGCAGGACGTAACACTCCATTTTATATCATTTTCATTTGTAAATGACCATTTAATACACACTCTCATGATGTGACTGTCAATATTTGAATAAGATCAGAATTGATTCTTGTTAATTGATTTTTTTCCTGAGTTATGACATTTAAAATCATATAGTCAAACAATCATAACGTTAGTTAAGTGGCCATAGTAAATTCAATGATCATAGAGCGCTTAGATAGGAACGTTCATTGTTTTCATAACAAAGGGAGATTACTCCGTTATCGACATTTTAAAACCTGTTGCGAAATGCCATCCTGAGTAATATTTCATGATGTATTAATGCAATAGTGTAGAAGAAAAGTTCCCTATATGATTATTCATATTGGCAACTCATGTAAAATGTAGAGCAGCGACTCCCAGTCTGTGGGCATGGCCCGCGGGAGGACAAGGTAAAATTTGTCAAGGGACATGGGGCTTGACGACATTTTTCGCAATCACAAATTTCATTTAACTTTAAACCCGCTCTGTACAGTCTGTGTTCAATGCATCGGGCCTCTCCGAAGATGGTATCTGATGTTCGAAGGCGCGGAACGGCAACCTTGCGCTATATCTCAAACTCGTTCGATTTGTACCAGAACGTTTCCAGATATTTTTTTTCCTCACCGGCTTGTCCTTAGAAATGAATTTGGAAATTATATCTGTGTCTTTGTTAAATAGTCTCTGTGTTAACAATCTGTGATCTAAACATTGAACTCCTACTTTGGGAATGAACTGGGGGTCGTAGCTCTGGGATCTCCGTGAATGTGGGCCACAGTTCGATAAAGATTGGGAACAAATGATGTATAGCAATTTAGGTGTACGTTGAAGATATTGGTCATTGCTATTTCATGCGGCCATCTATAATCTACCGGAAACCCTTGTAACTACTGCAGAATGACGATCTGTTTCCTTATTTCGAAATTTTCAGCATTCTAAAACTTATCACATCATTCCACTTTACTGACAATTCTAAAATAGTGTTTTACTAACACACCGTTAAATTTAAGTGCTTTTCCTCAAGATTCAATATATTTACAATTACTATATTCTGTTCCTGTAGCCAGCCATGTACTTCTGGGGGCAATTGTCCAATCAAGGAGCAATTTAGGTAACCCGCTACCCCCCTTTACTTCCCCAAGAAATTATTTTGCATTACAGTGGTTCTTACTGTAGAGTTATTGTTTTCTTTTATTGTCGAGGGCGCCCGTTGGAAGCATGGGAAATACGATTAACTTTACCGAATTCTGGGGACCTCCTCTAGGAATTTTAGAGAAATTGATTCCCTGAAACAAAGGTTCTTGACATTTCCTGACGAATTTAAGGCTTGTGATTATAGAAGAAAGACTTCCCTTTCAGTATTATCAATTAACGTATTTAATTGGCTCACCTTGGCTACGGACCTGTGCGACTCTTTCAGATCGGATGTGTAGATAAAAAGCGTTGACAAACAATATCTGTATGTGTGAAAAACCTAAGATATCTTTTTAATCTAAAGTATTTTTTTTTTTTTTCAATCATAATTGTGATTGCACGGATGTTGTTAGTTAGCAGATTTTTTGATCTATCGTGAAAATACAATATCCAATATCCAGGACAACCTTGTTTCGATATACATAGATCTACAAGATTCTGATGAATACAATCCAAACGATCCGGTTGGTTTCGATATTCATGAAGAAATCATCTTTAAACTCCATCCTTACACGGTGCGAGTATGCACAACTAAGACACCATGCCTTTTAAGTTCCTTTCGATCATTTTCAAAATGACCTCGGTACTTGAAACAACTTCCTTCAGGCACTTTTATCAGGAAGATAGCTAATTTTAGATTTACTTTAACCCTCATTAATTTTAATTATTTAAAAGAAACCTCAATCTGAAGCAATTATGTACTTATTTCGACCACATTTTGTCTGATGTTGGAATATTGGAAATAACCCGTCTCATCCTCCTTCTAAACTCTACAACTAACGATCAGCGTGGCCTGTCAATCATTGATTGAAAGAAGACTCTCAACTACTTTTTTATTTTGAAATATTTTTGTATGATTTTGCTAATTATAAGGAAGGTAGACCATAAATAGAATGTCACCCTTCCATAATTATAACCGTAATATATGTCGCAATGTACCGATCTAAATCAGAAATATTTATAAATACTACATTATTACTATGATTACAACATTCAGCAAATAACTTCATAATTTTTTCAAGAATTAAGCATTTATCAATGAAATTCTTTACATTGATTGAAATTGATGCAACCCAGTTAAAGGGATTCATAAACGATTTCTGAGTTTTTGGTCTGATATAATATACTTATGGTATTTTAGATGTTATACTCCGTTTCTCAATCGAAACGTATACGGAGGGAAGTTGGAATAGCAGCTGTAGGGTTCCCCGATATCAAGTCAAAGCTTTTGAATTCTTTTGAAAGCATTTTTTGTCTCTCATTTTAGAATCTGCACAGTAAGAACAATCACACAAGATGGATTTCTAACGAAAGTCAAGGGATATTGAGTCCATGCCATACTCGAGTGAAACAAGAATGCATACTTTGTGGAGAATTCAACAGCTTGGTGGGTCGGTATATGACAATTCAGCGTTCGCTTCCAGTACAAGCTGATATTACAGATACTTGTCTGTGCAAGTTTGAAGTTTCCTGATAAAAATTCTCAAATCTTGCTTTTTTATGGGAAACTAGAGCAAAATACATGGCCTCTTAGTACGCTATTGGCTATAGAAATAATTAAATATATTGCAATGGTTATGAAGCTTGCATCCATTAACTTTATTTTCTGTATGACACATATTTTTCAGGAAAGAATTGACCCGTGTGATTGAATTTATGGTGTAATTAAAATAATACCAGAAAGCAAAAATCAACCCTTATGAGACATGTAATGAGGATAAATGTCTTGTAGTATATTAAAGGGATGTAATAATTATGTTTAATAATATATGATATTTAAATCTTGTCAGTGCCTTTCCCTGAACTCTAATAAATGACCAGTTTTTACTTAAATTGTCTCCTCAATATTTGATCAGTTATGAAGTGTCTAGACGATTTATGGCATCACCTATATAACACTACAATAGAAACACATCACTCTTAATCTACTCATCGCACTACTTCAGTATTCGTGTATGAATCTTGCTTGCTTTATATTGCCCCTTAATTGATATTTCATTGAAAGAATAGTAACGATGAAGATCGGTAAATGGTAAAATTGATTTTGTTGTGGTTATGATATGATAGTTTTATAATAATTCATCAGCTTACACTATCTTGTCTAGTCTTTTACACATTTTGTATTTTTTTTATCCACTTCTTCTCTTTTGTAGACCTCGTCTTAAAGCCCGCGTTTTAACTCTTTCGGCGCCAAATAACGTTATAACGTCATAACGTCCCAGCGCCAAATGAATTTTTAATGAATCGGTATTATGACGTTATTGGTGTTAAATAGGTGTAAATAAACCTGCGTCATTTTCAGGCTCATTTTCCGAATCAGAATTTCCAAATACTCCGATCTAGTCTAAACAGTCCCTTAATGACCTCAACATGATACTCTTTCGGGAGTGAGACAATCGATCTAGATCTTCAACAGAATGTGCCGGATAGTGCTCGATAATGCTCGAAGGTTGTCTGTTATTTTCGAGCAATTGCGGCCGATCGATCAAGAAAAGGGATATTTAGACTTAACAATCCTTGATGAAATGATCTGAATTCCTAATTCTCTTACTATCAAATAAATTGAATTCAACCTATCTGCACTCTTTTCTGTATTCTCACACATTGTTCAAACTGGAACTGTGTCTATTTACAGCAACAGATCTTCGTCAAAAAAGTTGAATCAAAAAAAGAAATAATTTAAATGCTATACATGTGCACCTAATACCACTTAATGTACATCAATATTAAATAATTAGCGTTGCAATTGGTTACATTGTGATGATCTGGCTGGGTAGGCGTTGATTGAAATATTCACATAAATAGCACAAATCATCATGAGAAAGTATAAATATTCCGATTTTTTCCTTCCTTAATTGCTCTTTTGTGATAGATCTCTGTAAGATTCGCATCTCTGCACACGTCTGCACACACTTTTACTAATATGTAATATAATATAGCGTTTTTAAATGATACAGCACGTCATTTCCGGTTTATCATCGATTTGTACTTGATGATGGAGTTTGAAATTCATTGATATGGTATTTTTGTCAAAGAAAAATAAAATCAAAGCGAGAATCAAACATGATTTCGTCTATAAGAAATCACACTGTATCGACTTAGGATTAATAGATGTTAAACTTGGATGAATTGTAATTAACTGATGAGGAGTTAATTAATTATAAGCGGCGACATCAAAGAAAGATTAAATAATCATTATAGCATCATTAAAGCACATTGAATACTTTGATGTAAGTTTAAAATTCTATGATTTGGTATTGATTGAGTGTTGACAGTGGAAAATCTAGATATTTCATCATTTTATCCTTTAAAAGGGTTTTCAAGAGGCTTCCCTACTTCTTCTAGCATCAATTTTCTGTCAGAAGTCCGTGGTTCTTTTGATTATAGAAATGCTTAATGCTTATTGACGTCACTATACACAAAAAGCTGCTTTTAATGCGTAAGGGAATTGCAAGATCCTCAAACGCCCGAAAATAGGAATGGTACAAATCAGATGGCAGCAAACCTCTCTGATCGTTACAATTACCTGGGGCATTAGCTGTAAGTGTTGGACAGTTAGTTTACATGCAAGTCATCCACGTAAAGATACTGTTCAAGGTGCAGTTCACGTTGAGGCTGGAGACTTCTGGTATATCCCTCGTAGATAGTAAGTGTATACAAAATGCTCACAAAATATTTTCGTTTTTTCTATAATTTTCTAGTATACATATATTCAAATCTCTAATGATTTGGAAACATAGTTGAAATCAAGTACATGTATGTGTTTCTTGAAACACACGATGTCACTTTTCAGCCGCGTTTGACAATGGATTCTCGTCAACTCTTTATGTGCAGAATAAATGTCGAAAAAGTATAATGTTTCAAACAATTAAATGATTGGATTTTAAAAAAGATTTTCTATGTGAATGTTTTGATCGAAACATAATCCTTTTTGTGGTTTAAAATAATGACCTTCTGTGATGCCATACTTGATAAAGTAATATCAAACCAAGGTAAGCGTTTAACATGAGAGGAAACTGAAGCATCCCTGTTAAATTCCTAACATAAGAGACAATGCCAACAAATATCAGGTATAGTAGTGAAAACCATGCTTTCTCTCTGTGATAACCATGATGTGTAAAGAACATATAAGCTGCACCTATTTCTAGCCAGGCTAGAGTTGTGATTATTTTAATTGAGGAATCTCGATCTGTTAAATTACAGTAAGCTATCACTTTTACCTGAAAATAAATAAAAAACTCAATTAGCTCCAAATCACTTAGATTTTGATAGTTGCGATTTCGGCAGTTTCCGTTAACCATAATCTCAATCGGCAATCCTTGGCAGTTTCCGTTAACCATAATCTCAATCGGCAATCCTTGGCAGTTTCCGTTAACCATAATCTCAATCGGCAATCCTTGGCAGTTTCCGTTAACCATAATCTCAATCGGCAATCCTTGGCAGTTTCCGTTAACCATAATCTGTCTCTATTGAATGGTGAATTGCGTTGTGTCCTTCACAGCGAGACTCTATACTTTGACGTTATAGCACTTGTTTATCACATAGACATGTGTTTTTGTCCGGTGGAGCTTTCTCTTGGTTGCAAAATTTTCTTGATGCATTTTTACTCTAAACAACCGAAAAGATAGTAAAGAGCAATTCAATGTACGTTCTTAAAAGCGACTATTACATGTATGTATATTTTAACTCCTATAATATGAAATAAATCTTATTGGCAATCACTGTACAAACCACGATAGACATCAATCGTTTAAATAGCTTCTATTATTTGTTATCCTTTAGCAAGATCACAATAAATAAGGTAAAACATTTTTCTGGTGTACATTTATCATAATATGGATCGTATAACTTCTTGTTATTTCGCCTAATGATGACAATGTACATTTTGTGAAACGTAATAAACATGATAAAGTCTAAGAGTAAAGAATTACAAGATTCTATAAGATTCTATATATATATATATACATACCATTTCTGAAGTTTATTAACTCATCGTTTCACATGCTCATACATGCGGTGTTCAAGAGAACTCAGAGTTTCACATGCTCATACAGGCAGTGCTATCAAGAAAACTAAACGTTTTGCATGCTCATACAGGCAGCTTTATCAAGAAAAATTAAACTTTCACATGTCCATACAAGCAGTCATCGTACTAGTATATCATATCTATATATCTTCTTTACCCATACCTATTTCAATATGTCTTATAATGAGTAGTTCCAATATCTGATACATGTTTTACGTAGCCAAGTGTTAAAAACACTACCACTGGACTATGGCGGGGGAAAGCGGCAAAAACCTAATGCTATGTAGAAATGTCTAATTCAAAACGCAAATGTAACATAATGCAATACCAAATACCTAAAACGTCTAATGCAAAAGACAGAATACAAGAAACCTCTAATACATAATACCTCATACGTCTAATTCAAATGACAAAGTACAAGAAACCTCTAATACACAATACATTTAACTGCTTATGCATTATTGATTTTACAATGTGAAACACCGTTAGCATTAGACGACATATCTCGATAAACTTACTTATATTTCTACATTGCAATATCTTTATTTGGGCCAAAGTCAAGGCCAAAGTATTTGGCTATGTTTGTTTACTGTCTTCCCGTTGAGCTACCGTTATCAAAGTTGGCAAATATGTTCTATTATGTATCCTGAATAATTATTGAAAATTTCAGATGATTCTGAAGGTTTTTTTCCACTATCTTCAGGGCCGTAGAAAGCAATTGAAAACTTCATGGCTGATTTTTTGTTCCTTTCACAGACATCTTATCCTGTAAAGGACACGGCATCGAACATCAAAACGCTTGGCGCTGAAGGAACATTTAAGGGATTCTCCCATTCAGAAAATTTTGAAAATCAGGATTGATTTCCTTGCGTTTAGGGGGTTTCCGAATAGAATTCTCGTGTAGAACACCCACCTACTTTTTTAATCTTTTCTTCGATGTCTTCCTATAAACTCGTAAATAGATAATAGGACCGTCAGCCGAGCATCGCATGAAAGGAAATTAACTTTAATTTTCAAAGTTTTCTTATAGGGTGCCAACTCTCCAAACCGATTGCAGTTTTAAAGGTCTGGGATGTAAGGAAATTTTTCTTGGGCTACAATCCCCCAATAAAACCTACCACAGATGCAAGGAATCAAATTATATTGTTTTAATATTCTGAGGATGCAATCCGTCAAAATCGCCTGCTATTCGGAAAGGCCTAATATGCAAGATTTTCTTGCTGTATAGTCTATATGCCCAAAGTCTTATTCAAGAGGTAGGTATTCTGTTAACGACAATTCTGTTCGGAAAGGTATCATAACAAAATGTCCTTCTTCAAAGGGGCAGAGCGGGTTGGTTCTTACAGGAATTTTGTTCGGAAAGGCATCGGATGTAAGGCACCGAGCCTAAAATTTCTTTGGGTAAGGTAAAGCTTCTTTAATGTGGTCGTTTTCAAACCGACTTATTGCCCGAATTTTTAATGATATTTTGCCCGAAAACATAAAATTGGGGGGGGGGGGGGGCAACTGACCAACTTTGATAACGGTAGCTCAACGAGAAGACAGTAATCAAACACAGCCAAATACTACGACCTTCACATTGACCCGATGACCCAAATAAAGATATTGCAATGTAGAAATGTAAGTAAGTTTATCGAGATATGTCGTCTAATGCTAACGATGTTTCACAATGTAAAATCAATAATGCATAAGAAGTTAAATGTATTGTGTATTAGAGGTTTCTTGTACTTTGTCTTTTGAATTAGACGTATGAGGTATTATGTATTAGAGGTTTCTTGTATTTTGTCTTTTGCATTAGACGTTTTAAGTATTTGGTATTGCATTATGTTAAATTTGCGTTTTGAATTAGACATTTCTACATAGCATTAGGTTTTTGCCGCTTTCCCCCCGCCATACTGGACACTGGATTCAGAAGGGGTACCTGATTACAATTAATATGGACATTTTAAAGCGATACAACCTCTTAGAATGAACAAAAAAAAATTCTCAAACTTGGTCAATCAGAGTATATATTCATCAACGATGTCCAAAGTATACAAACAGAATGCAAAAAAAAAAAACATGAAACTATGTAAATTTCCATATAATAACAGGTTATAATTGATAAACGCCTTACATTTGATTAAAGTTTTTCTAATATTGTATTTAGAGATTGTTTTCTTGATTTATTAGATTATTTAGGTAATCTGTTGATTAGTTATCCAACCAGGCAAGTCCCTTGATGAATATAAACTCCTATTGACCAAATTTGAAAATTTAGATTTTTGTTCATTCTAAGAGGTTGTATTCCTTTAAAATAAATTGACCCAGGTCCGTTCGAACAAATCTAAGGTCATGATTTCATATAGAAAACATCAAATCGTCAAATTTACCTTAGTTTCTGAAGATGTGTTTGACCCTTTTATTGTCAATTATTATAGGCCCAGGGTCTGTTCGTAGTTTTACAAGGAATATATATTTTAGGAAGAAGCATACTAAGAGTGATTGTATAGAAAACTTACAAGTTCCTCGAACCTGTCTGTAGACACTGGTATTAACTTGGTGACACCAAACACTAGGAATGTACAACTTGTTAACAGCCTGATTATCTTATTAATATCATCTGAAAAAAAATATAATTTAATTTACAGGTTTTCTTTAAATGTGGGTGAATTACAGATTACTATTAAGCTGTGGACTTTATAAAAGCAAGTATGAGGGGCAAGCCAACACGTCATATCCAACTGTGTTTTTTTGAAAGACTTCGAAAAATGAAATGATTCAAACCGATAAAGATAGCTTGCCAGGCAAGGTAATATACGCCCACTGGCAGCTTTGTTTGAAAAAGAACATTAATTGGTAGAAAAGAGAAAATATCAAATACTCAACCTGTCGTCATAGGCCTACATTTCGTTCAGAACTTAAATTAAGTGTCGTCCAAACATTTTGAACAAGAAGGGCAATACGTCATATCAAATATGGTTTATCATGTGATAATAAACTATTTCAATAGGTTTCATTAAAATCTACTCGAAAAAAAAGAATTGTGCCTTCTAGAGTATTTACAACCTAAAAATCAAAGTGTTTTAAAGAACAAGAGCAATAATTCATATTAAATATTTTTCGATTCTTTTGATTTTAAATAGGGTTCATTATCGGGTGAAAATAAACAATTTCAGTAAGTTTCGTCAACAACCGTAAAGAATTATGACTTGTAGAGTGTTAACAAGCTAAAAATCGAACGCGTTTTAAAGAACAGGGGCAATAATTCATATTAAATATTTTTCGATTCTTTTGATTTTCAATAGGGTTCATTCTTGGGTGATAATAAACAATTTCATAAAGTTTCATCAAAATCCGTAAAGAATTATGTCTTGTAGAGTGTTAACAAGCTAAAAATCGAACGCGTTTTAAAGAACAAGGGCAATAATTCATATTAAATATTTTTCGATTCTTTTGATTTTCAATAGAGTTCATCCTTGGGTGATAATAAACAATTTCATAAAGTCTCATCAAAATCCGTAAAGAATTATGACTTGTAGAGTGTTAACAAGCTAAAAATCAAACGCGTTTTAAAGAACAAGGGCAATAATTCATATTAAATATTTTTCGATTCTTTTGATTTTCAATAGGGTTCATCCTTGAGTGATTATTAACAATTTCAGTAAGTTTCATCAATATCCATAAAGAATTGTGACTTGTAGAGTGTTAACAAGCTAAAAATCGAACGCGTTTTAAAGAACAAGGGCAATAATTCATATTAAATATTTTTCGATTCTTTTGATTTTCAATAGGGTTCATCCTTGGGTGATAATAAACAATTTCAGTAAGTTTCATCAAAATCCATAAGGAATTGTGACTTGTAGAGCGTTAACAAGCTAAAAATCGAACGCGTTTTAAAGAACAAGGGCAATAATTCATATTAAATATTTTTTGATTCTTTTGATTTTCTATAGGGTTCATCCTTGGGTGATAAACAATTTCAGCAAGTTTCGTCAAAATCCATAAAGAATTGTGACTTGTAGAGTGTTAACAAGCTAAAAATCGAACGCGTTTTAAAGAACAAGGGCAATAATTCATATTGAATATTTTTCGATTCTTTTGATTTTCAATAGGGTTCATCCTTGGGTGATAATAAACAATTTCAGCAAGTTTCGTCAAAATCCATAAAGAATTGTGGCTTGTAGAGTGTTAACAAGCTAAAAATCGAACGCGTTTTAAAGAACAAGGGCAATAATTCATATTAAATATTTTTCGATTCTTTTGATTTTCAATAGGGTTCATCCTTGGGTGATAATAAACAATTTCAGCAAGTTTCGTCAAAATCCGTAAAGAATTGTGACTTGTAGAGTGTTAACAAGCAATTGTGGACGGACGGACGGACGGACCGACGGACGGACCGCCGGACCGACGGACCGACGGACCGACGGACATGGGTGACGGCAATATACGCTCCACATTTCATGTGGGCGTATAAAAATAACACCACATCTTTAGAAATATGCACAATAAGCGGTGAACAACATCCATCATAAGACAGTTTGCAATTCACTTGGGAAATTAAATTGAGGTAAACGTGGACACTACAGCATTCAGTACAATGGTTATCTATAAGAAATCAGTCATAAACTGTAATGCCCGATCTTCAAATAATGGGTCGTAACCCAAGTTTGGGTCGCTAGTACAACCTAAAAGCGTCACAGAGTCTGCCAAAGGTTGCAACCCAAATTTAGGTCGCTAGTACAATCTCAAAGAGTCGCAGGGTCTGGCTGAGGTAGCAATCGCCCAAATATGGGTCGCTAGTACAACCCCAAAGAGTTGCAGGGCCTACCTAAGGCCGCAACCAAAATTTAAAAGAGTCGCAGGCGCAGGGCCTGTCTAGTATCGCAAACACATTTGTGGGACGTACAGAATAACACAGTACGATCTGTAGTGTTCCTGGTTAATAACTATTTTCACAATAATTCAAAGAGAAGTAATAATTTCGATGTCATGTAACTGCATGTATTAATAAATTATGTTTGAACACCTGATATATAGTATTCTTTAGTCTTTATTCAGAATACGACGGTAATATAGCTTGGGTTTGGGTCGCCGAGAAAAGGGTTGGAGACCGGGAATCTAGAGCGATTGTTTTTGTATGTGCAGAGTGTTGAATGTATACATATTTTTAAATGATAATACACGTATCACAAGCACAAAGAAAGAAAGAAACATTCATATTTTACAAGGATAACAACTTAGGTTCCGTGAGGATCCCTTTTCCCAGCTGGTCCTTGGCCAAACCTCTTGGCATTGATCTTTCCCATTTACAGCTGAGTGGACTGGAATTGCTGAAATTATGAGTGAAGATGATTTATTCAAGGTCATTGGACTTCCACTCAAACCAGTTTCTGTACTTACCGCCCATTGTAGCCTTTGTATGTTCCTGTCGACCTACTTGAATTGAATCTGCTAAACTAGCAAGCTAGCTATTACCTCTATAATGTGAAACTGCTATCGGTTGCTGTATATTCCTTCACCCTATAGTTCGCCAATAGTTTAGAATCTTTATCACAAGTACACATTAAAATATTCAGTAATTAGCCAGAACATATATCAGTGATGTTGTATATTTAATGTTAGATATCTTATATTTGAACCTTGACCCTTGACCTAATATATGTTTACAATGTTTACTTTAGTTCAGAAAGGTCGAAATATAAACTATAGCAGTGACGAGTGTCGCGTGATAAGCAAATCATGCTTACTCTTTTCGAAACACCTGATGGTACTTCTCATTAAAATAGTTCTCCAGTGTACGAGTGTTAGGCCTACACTGGCTGTTGCCATTCTTTGGAAGAGATTTTTGATGATCGAGATTGTTTTACTTGTATGTATTTGTTATGATATATGGACAAAATTATGATTTATCATTGAACGATATAAGATCTCAGTAATCGAATGGCGATAGAATTACGTTTTGATTCGCTGTTGAAGAGACAACCTTCACCGGTTATTCTTTCATCATTTAAAATAACCTTGAAGTTCTGAATTCCTCACACCATCTTCACACACAGCCCCTCAGACCCCCCCCCCCCCCCCCCCCTCCACCCCGACGTAAAACCCCATGGCATTTTCCTATAACTTTAAATTCCTGGAAAAGGTCTCGACATAGAATTAATTTGTCACAAAACCAATATTCGAGAAATCGAAATCTTGAAGTCACCCCACAAATAATCCAACGGAATGTTTGTAAACCCACTTTATCATGAAATTACACCATTTAGTCATATTGTATGCAATGTTAGTAATTTGAATCGTAAAATGTAATCTATTAGCCTACACCACGTACATGATTTACTATACGATACTTAAAGACTCTTGAATATTTCCACCATGATGTAATTATTTTTAAAGTGTTCATGTTTTTATCATTCGAGCTGGTCAATTTGTTGCAGAAATCGTTTGACCCAATTGTTAGCGATAGCAATTGAATATTTTGTAAGAGTTTTTTTTCTGGCTTTGTGTGTGTATAGGCCAGTGGTTTCCAACCACTTCAGGATGCATATCATTACCTATAATTTGATGTGTAAGGTCTGTAGATGCTTGTTGCTTGTGGTTAAATGCATCTGACCTCCTGGTGATGAGGAGGCACAAGACAACAACCCTTGGGCTATATCCCTATTTTGGAATAGAACAGAGAGCTATGGCTCTGGGAGCTTCGTGAATTTGGGCCACAGCTTGAAAAAGGTTGGTATAGGCATACACGTAGACTTCACCATTGCCATATCCAATACGACGTCCGTGGCCATGATAAGATAATGTGCTACAGGGACTCACACCACGGCGTATGCTGCAATAAGTGAATCTTTATTTCAACCACATAAACTGCTATCGTATCGGAAAACCTTTTCTCTGCACGTATATGCGATCACGTTCTTGTTGTTAGTTGTATGCGGGTTTGAGCTGTGGACAAATGACAGTTTTTTTTTTTATTCTACAGTAATATTCGAGCAACTTCAGCTGGATTCATTCTATGAAGATGCAGTTGCACTATTCATGCGAATTTGCATATTTACTATACTATATATAGTTAACTTTAAATGACACAAGCTGAAAGGCCTACAAGGCGCACACTTATTACCCTAGGATCAAATAAGGTTCAGAATTAACACAATCACCATCGTTAATTTTATTGTCTCTTTATAACAATCAACATAAACAATCTTTATTATCATCATTGAAAACAAATCATTTTAATACATTATCAGAATTTCATTTGGAAATATAACGGCAACATAGAGCAAATTAAGCAAAAGATCTGGATTTCAGCGGGCCCTAGGGACTTAAAACTGGATTCAAATGCTGTTACCGTCGTATTTGGATTGACCTCTAATATAAGATCAACGTGGTGGAAATAACTCTCTAATTTTTAAGTCAAAAAAGACTTTATTTTTTATGATTAGTCAAATTGGAAAGGCAAATCAAAGAAATGCGACAGATTAGACATAAGCCAATCAAAATGCTCGTATCATAGATTATTTTATAATGAGCATTCTGATTGGCAGCAGCATACTCTTACATTACGAAAGTTACACGTACAATACAATAATATATAGCAAAATAAATTGGTTGTGCGATTCGAAAAAGAAAACAAATTTCGTATAACGTATTTCTTTATCATGATGACGCCATTGTGTTTCGAATAATGTTAGAAATTAGTTGGAGTGGGACACGAAAGGGGTATTCCCTAGAGCTAGATGACCTACATTATATTCCTCGCTTATATAACATAATCTCTCTTTCCAATATTACTTTTAAAATTGGACAGCCAATGTGATGAGGTTAAGCCCCAGTCCCACATGTACGGATTTCATCCCGGCGTAGCCCCGGAACATTCCCGGAGGTTTTGGTGTTGCTAAGGACAAGACCAGGAATACCCCGTATTGTAGACCTGGACCGCAAGGTGTACCCCTCATAACGTTCGAGGGTAGACCGAGAGTCCTCCGGAGCCTTAGTACAGACATGTGGGACTGGGGTTTTACAAAACAACGACTTATATGAAATTTAAGATGGGAAAACAGCTATATTATTGGGTTGCGGTATACCAAAACGTGTGTTCAATGCATCTGCTGAAACTCAAAAACACAACAAATCTGAAATAGTCTGAAATATCCACAAACTGATAAATTTAATGTGCGTTAATATGGAAGAAATCCATTCAATCTAGTATCTGCAAATGTTGAATGCGGAATAAGGGTCATGATGTAATTCGGATCTTTTCTTTTTCCTCGTAAGATTTTCTCCAAATGAAAACAATGGTGTATCTTTTCACTTTCACATCCCTGAATATTTGTTGTTTTATTTTTCGCCGATGCCAGGGTCGAATTGTAGCCAAACAGGAAATAAAATGTTAGTAAAAAGGTTAGAGACGTGAAGAACAGAAACACCTTGAAGCACAACCTGATTAGTTAGTTTGTATTTATCATCCACCATGATGTTGATCTGGCTAGTTTGTATTTGTCACCGTCCGTTATGTTTCAGACGACATTCGGAATAATATACACAGTTTTCAGTTTTTAGCCTGAAGAACTGATTCTGACTGAAGAGTTAGTTGTTTATGCTATGACTTTGTACGTCTGTAAAAATGATAATTCAGACTACTCATGAGTGAACTGGCCTTTAGGCATCGTCTTTCTTAATACCAGCCTGTAAAATAGAGATAATGAAGGTAATTAATGGCAGTGTACTTAAAACACATTCACTATAATATTCATTCCGTACTGACCCTTGTTTTTAAAGGGGAGTTCAATTAAACATTCGACTCGAATATTATGAGAATATGCCGTAAACAAAAATACACATAAATTACATATACAGTGGAACTTCGTTTATCCGCACATTTCCGTTCCCGATAAATTCGTGCGGTTTATCGATATTCCGGATAGCTAAAAAATGTCATTTTGCTCATTAGAGTTATGTCCCTTACTTATTGACCAGCTGTCAAAGTTTGCTTGGTTGAGATAATATATTAAAATGGTTAATATATATGAGAGATTCAAACATTTCTTCCTTAGTTTGAATAGCGATACAGAGTGAGCGCGGACCTATGAGAGATACACACAGTGCACACTGTTTACCTAACACTGACAATTTGGTAATGGCCTTAGAAAAACTATTCGGACATTTCTGCGAAAATAAAATGTAGGTGTTGGGATTTTTGTGATGACGCCGTTTTAACAAAGTACAGATTGAGTAATTCTGAATTTTTATCACGTTAGGGGAATTCTTTAATATCAATGTCTTCTACACTTATAGTAAGGTTAATTTTGCTACATGTATTTGATAGTAGATCAATTCCGTGATGCCATTAGAGATGTTTTTATTAATCGGAAAGATGAACAAATTCGTAACTAAAATCTGTCTTGTATTTCCCCTGGCAGTATATTTTTAAATACAAACTTTCATAAAAAGAGTCACGTGGTCATTTATAAAAACGTTAATGAAGTAAACATGAAGAATTCTGTCTGAACTGATTCTGTAAGAATTTGATGTGATTAACGCATTTCATTGCAGATTATGAAGACCGTAACAAGATCTGTTGAGATCTCGTTCAGAAAAATGAACATCATTAAAATGCTCTGATTGCACCCTTACTGTCACTGCTTCTGTCATGATGAACATTTACATATGGCATCACGTAATAAACTTTCACATATAACTACCGCTTCAACATTTTAATTACCATGTATTGGATGAGATCTCAGAGATATGGGCGATATCTTCATCAAAATTTATATTCAGATTGACGTGCATTGAAATAGTTATGACACTAATATGCGGTATATCGGGACGATCCTTGCAATTGTCATCCATATATTGGATAAGATCTTAGCGTTATCGTCGTCAATTTGTACTACATGCATGAAAATAGTTATTACACTAAAACCCTACACTTGACAAAAATATAACTGGTCATTTAGTCTCAAGGCATACGTTCAATGACACTGTGCAACATGTATTCAAACCGTCAATGTGACATCAAGGTGACTGCTGTATGATACTGAAGAAATTTGGATTTAGATTTTAAAGGGAAATGGAATGAGAATGCGCTTGATTTCAGTCCTCCAAATACTCCAGAAATATGTTACGACATTTTGATTCTTCAACCCAACGCCCATGAAGCCTTGAACAAAGATGTTAGACAACGCTAGGAATCATTGTAATGAATCCACCGACTTCTACTATATTTCCTTACAGAATAATATTTAGTCTCCTCGCGTCCTTTAATGTCGCTAAACATTCTTTAAATTGCTCTTTTGAATTACTTCGCATTCAACATTAATCACTAAATTTACCTAGCAATTTAGGAAAAATCAAAAAAATAAAATTTAACATTGCGTCTACATCTTTCTAGAACTTGCAAACCAAACCTTCTTAATTAAGCAAATGAACTGGAGCACTCTCTTATCTGACAACTCTTTATCATTTTTTTATGGATAAAAATGTAGAACAATTTGGTACTTTTCAAGTTTAACTACGTGAAATGTCATTGCTTGTATTTTTTCTCTATTTCTGTGTAAACTTAGCAGATGTTCAGTTTAAGTTTTTGTTCAAGCATTCAATAATTTACACGTCAAATGATCTGTGAAAGTAAAATCATGGTTCGGTGCAGAAATTCTTTGACGGAACACCGTAAGATTTAATTGATGTCATTTGAAATGATGTGGCCAGTCAAAGGGATAGAGTACCAAATATCCGAAAATAGAAAAAAAGTTTAAGAATTACTTGAAAGATTTCTATATTATGTAGCACAAGGTTATGAATAAACCATTGAAAACAGCGGTATTGAAATTTGACTAATTTCGCTGCTCTTGCAACATTTTGCATTTGTGGTTGAGGTCACATTCATGAGCGACCCCCCAAAAAAGAAAGGAGCCTTACCGTATTTTTCACTGATCGTTTTCCTATTCCGGCTCCTAAAAATGAGTATTTATCTATGCTTTGTCGTTTTCCCAATTGACCTCTGTATCCAAATGTATCCATTTGTCTTTTTCCTAGCTGACCTGTGAATCCCAACTGGTCAAATCCACGTTTTCCTAATTGTCCGGCGAATCCATATTGATCAAGCCCTCGTTTTCCTAATTGTCCGGTAAATCCATATTGGTCAAATCCTCTTTTACCGAGTTGTCCGGTAAAGCCATAATGATCCATATTTCGTTTGCCCAGTTGGCCGGTAAAGCCATATTGATCAAGTCCCCTTTTGCCCAATTGACCTGTAAATCCATATTGGTCAAGTCCTCTTTTTCCCAGTTGTCCGGTAAAGCCATATTGGTCAAGTCCTCTTTTGCCTAGTTGTCCAGTAAAGCCATAATGATCCATATCTCGTTTGCCTAGTTGTCCAGTGAACCCAAATTTATCCAATCCACGTTTTCCTAAACTGCCCGCAAATCCAAATTTATCCATACCACGTTTTCCTAAGCTACCGGCAAATCCAAATTTGTCCATCCCACGTTTCCCTAAACTGCCTGCAAATCCAAATTTGTCCATGTCACGTTTTCCCAAACTTCCTGCAAATCCAAATTTGTCCATGCCACGTTTCCCTAAACTGCCTGCAAATCCAAATTTGTCCATGTCACGTTTTCCCAAACTGCCTGCAAATCCAAATTTGTCCATGCCACGTTTCCCCAAGCTGCCGGCAAATCCAAATTTATCCATGCCACGTTTTTCAAAATCGTCCTGAGTTAAAGCACTATTTTCGTGTGAGTCACTGGGCACATTTGGATCTCCAATTACTGTTGACACAAAACATAACACGGATGTTAGCACTAGAACCAATTCCTGTTTTCTAGCAGCCATTGTTTTCTTCTCTGAAAATAGAAAGAAAAGGTTGTATCAGTATCAACCAACATGTATAATAAGTGGCAATATGGCAAGCTGTGTTTTTCATGGATGTCCTCGTAATACATAATTACCATGATTATAAAACAATAGAAGTTATTCATTCTGATTTCTTGGTTAATCATAGTAATGAACCTTTCTGATCAATGTTTCTTTTATATAATTGGTGGTCCGAAAATACAAATATAGCAATTTCTCTTGGATACTTTTATGACTACGTGAAAAGGTCTTGTACGATTAATACCACGAGAATTACATAAATGAATCCATAATGAGGAACAGTTGGTATTTTTAATGGGTTTTTGATAGATGTAAATTCTCTTCAGAAGTACCACATATGCATAGAAATCGTACAATCCCTTTCTTAAACTAACAATTTCACTTTTTAATTCAACGTTTACGGAGTTTCAATTACAAGTCGTAGTTTTAATATTCAGAACAGTGATAATTATGGATAAAATAGCTTTAATTAGGCTGGTGGCAAAAATGTTATTCGAGTTAAGTAGGTTTTTGTTTTTACAATACGTTGAGTAAAAACGCACCCATATAAGGAGTAAACATGCTCGTTCATTTCCTGCAACAACACATGTTCGTTTAAAGTATCAAGTTTTACACATATCAAAATACTATTAAAATGTTTGAATATTTTTTTTTATAAGAATTCAGTGAAAGGAAAATGTATGAGCTCATTGTTTATTCGACACCATAAAATCTCTATCAATTCAGGAGAAGATACTCATATAGTGCTACAACTTCCGTACAAGAAATCCCACTACAAAGCCAAACGGAAATTAATGCCCGCCTAAAGACATGCTGAGTGGTTTCGTTACGTAAATGAAATCAACTTGGACCAGTTACCTACATGATAAGAAACGGTTACTCATTGAATGGTGTGTAAGGATATCGCTTCATTTCAGTGTGTCATTGGAGAAATACTACCTTTTAGAATTATCACAAAAATCAAAATTCTCGAACTTTATATATAAGTTTATATATTCATCAGGGAACTTTTTTATCATAACTATACTACAGATTACCGGTATAATCTCATAGATGCAAAAAACTAAGTTAAATATAATAATTAGAAAACTCTTACAACATTTCTGAAACGTTTTTTTAATAATAACATGTAATTTTATGGAAAATTACTTAGTTTGATGAATGTATAGGGTTTTGAATTTAGACTTACGACATAACTGATGAATATTTACTGTTATTGGCCAAGTTTGAGAATATCAAGCATACTACTTATTCTGTCTTCCAACAGCATAAAAAGCTTAAGGATTAGAATAAAACACACAGAACGAATAGTCAGATCTTCAGATGGGTTTTTAATAAAGTAAAAGAACCGCCCTAGGCTAATCAGTTTTGAGACAAACTTTGTGTCTTTTTTTGGAGTATGAAGTTAAATTTTTAGAAAAGACGAAACAAGAAACCATAGAATGTCTTTGAATACATCATATTCACCCAGCGTCTAGAAATTTCACAAATCCGGCATAATAATTGAATAACTGTCTTCCATTGCCTCTGTGACTTGTTTCAGATATGAATTCTCTTTTAGGGCAGTGACTCAACGAGATGAACCCTCTTAGGGCTGTTGTCCGTGCTGGTTCAACCAGTACCTGAGGAGGTTCAGCCATTGTTTGAGGATCTTCAAATACTGTTATAGTGAATGAATCTGATAACAAAGGTGAACAAATGTGTAATCAAATTATTAGGTTTCACTGCCTACAATATTATGTTTACTCATAAAAAGTGCATTGACAGTCATTGACAAAGCCCCGCAGCTTTGATACACTGTTAAAAACCAGTGGAATCGAACAAAGTCGACGAATTAACATCCATCTCAAGAGTCCGTTCGATTCATTCTCTTGGTAATGTAAACAGCATTATGTTGGCTTTATAAGTTAATGGTTTTAGGTTTGTCGATTGACTGCGAGTTATAAAGATTAGAGCCGTAATGATAGACCTCTAACTCTGGCCAGTCTTCTAATTTCAATCTGACCGGAATTCTTCAGAAAATGTCTAAATGAACCCCTTCGCATTATAATCAGACCGTCGTTACCATATTTTTTCATCTCATAATCCAGTAGTTAAGTGTAATTTAAGAGCATCACTGACATTATGATTTGGTCCAGACTACCATGCTCTAAGTTCTTGCCATATCATTAAGTGATTATAGCTGAAAACGGAATGATCATAAAATTACTACCAAGGTTATGAAGCTATCTTCTCGTATCTATGGTCACCGGGGATTAAGAAAGTGGGATTTTTAAAATGAATTATATTTTTATAGCACATAATATACACTGCAATAAAAATCCGCGCAAGCAAAACAATTCCGTTAATCAAAACCGCATCCAAAATCATGGCAAAATCGAGAGCAATAGTTATATAGTAGTGGACTACTTCAAACAGAAGGTATTTGAAAAGAGTAAGCAATGTAAAATGAAGGTTTTTGTCTCTATGGCTGCATAAATATTTTACTTTTTAAACTACAGTTCTCATTGTTAATTTGCTGTTGGGTTGCTTTTTCCAACTCCGTTCATGCGGTTTAAAAACTATTTTATCTTCATGTATCTTGCATCTTGCATCTTGAATGAAATGTTTAAAAAGACATGAATTGAACCGGTTGTATTCCATGCTTTTGACCTATATAGTGTTGACTGGCATCTACTCTTTTCGAAACACCTGATGATACTTCTCGTTTAAATGTTCACAACTATATTGCTCTGATCCTATCAAAATCCACTTTTATCTAATCTAGCTGTATTATTATCATCAAGATCAACTATTTGATTGGAGGCTTTCTTCATAATTATGATTTGGATCCCACTAACGGAGAATTGCTACACGCAAAGCCAAATTTGTCCACATTTTTAGTGTTTTCGCCTCTCTTGGTCTTTCAGTCATGTAAATAATATCTAAAATTTAACGCCAAGAAAATCTGAAAACTGTTTTTTTTTTTAATTAATTCCACTTCAACACCGCCTTAGAAGGTGACATATAACAGTTGATTTGACAAAGTCATGTCGGTTAATTAAATTCAGCTGATAAATTTAACAACTAGAAAAGTTTTTTTATGAAAATATTGTAGTTAATTTTGAACGACTGTCACCAAATGATTTCGATAATATCGAATAGGCTTCCATATTTAACGCAAAATGCCTCAACTCAAAGACAATTTCCTTTTAAATTGATATCTGCTGATCTAAAACATTGCAATTTTAGTCAATCTAGTTCAAAATAAATCTATATTTGACACTATCTTATTCAGGATCGAACGCAAAATATTTCGACAATTATATAATTTCCTTTTGTTCATTCTTTCGACAAGTTTCAAAGTAAAAATTGTATGAAATGAAATATCCTCCTTTTCTGCAACTGTTAGAGCTAATATAGAAGGAGAGTGACAGACAATGAGTGTGAAGTAAGGTTTAATAGAAAATTTGCCAGGACGTAGGCATAGCATCTTTTTTTCTATTTCCAACTGACAAACGGTTTGAACAGTGAACATCACTTCAACAGTAATAGAGATCGAACATCCACGCATATATGTTCAATTCTATTCCGATTCGTAGAAAGCAAAAAGGCATTGAGGCGTACCGTCTATCCGTCAGTTGAGTACGTAACTTAATCAAATAAAACCTGCGTTTTGACGGAGAGACAAAAACGGACATTTACGTACACTTACGTACGTATGTGTGACCACGGCCTTAGGCCTTATTATTATTATTAAACGTTAGTCTTTACAGATGGATATATGCCTATTATATACCAGGAAAGCATTTTACTGATCTTTAAAATTGATTCAAAGTATTCAGTCTTGTTATTATAATCATCCACAGTATGAATGCTAGTTAAAACTATTTTTACAGTAGAAAATTTCAACGCATCAATTTTTTCTGAGATAAATAGGTTTTTAAATGGTAATAATTAAACTTAATGAACTGTTGAAAAAGATCATTGAAGTTTCTTCATGCAAAGTTTTCATGCTGCTAATATGAGGTTTTGTATCGCTGTTTGTTGAGATAAGAACATGTAACTGTTTAAAACGATTGATCATCACGAGATAAAACTACAGGAATAGTTCTGTGACGCTCGAACACTGGGGTTGAGATAATCTTTGGTGTTTTCGTTTTCCGAACCATTGTACTATTAAAATCTTTCATGTAAAAATGCACAGCCGATACCCAGTATATAAAGGACTAAAATCGTAATCAAGGGGTCGAAAGAGGTTTTCTTAATTTTGATGTATATCGGACACTTGGAGTGGGTGCAAATTGATGGGTTCCCGATACGCAATTGTTTTTGTATGATAATAACTAGTACTAGTGCAAGATACTTGTATTGCATTGTCTAAACTAGGGACGAAACACGCGAGTTTAGTTCAGGCCGACAAGCTACAGAAAGAATAGGTCCCTAACTATGGAAGATGAACTGCTTCCTCTGATACTCTGATATAATCAAACATATCATCCCGGTGCAGCACTAGAACTGAACTAGAAATCATATCTTTAAATATCGTTTAGACGGAGTCGTAGATGAATATCAATGGAAGTGAGAGATCCATATCAATACGATGAGTCGTATTACAGATTTGCTTATGACTAAGGTACGGTTGATCAAACGGATGGTGAATATGCATGCCCCTTTAACGATACAGATCGAACTTGAGTAACTACAGTTTAGGAAGATTAATTGGGATAATTACTTATTTAATTTCTTCTTATTTTTTATCCTATTCACAATGCTTTTAACCAAATTAAAATAATTTTTTAACATTAATTATTTATTTAGAACATACACTTTTGTTATTTTTTCCTACATGTTATATAGAGGCTATGTTGAAGGTAAAATTAAATGAGATGTTACATTTTTCGAAAAACAAAAGTCCGTTTTCCAACCTCTGACTACGAACTATACCCTTTCTCCTTCTGAACAATGGATGTAGGCCATAAAGAATACATTTTAGAAAGGAAAAGGAGTTATTCAGGATAGTGCTATAAATAAAATATAAACTAGGATACTAATTATTTGAGTCTATAATGATCTGAAAGTATAGACTGAAATAGCAGATTATTGAAACTAAGAAATTACAACAAATTAAACCATTTTTATTATCTTCTTTACATTGTTCTATTTCATCAAAAAATCAATTTGCCGTAACGGACTTAACTAAAACAGGCCAATAAATAGGTAGGAAAAATTTACAAACCAATAAAACCAAAGATGTCGGACACAAAAACCTTTTTGATTGTCTGGTCGACTAGCGATTCGTTCAATAAGACTTAAAACTTACAGAGACACTTTGGTAGTCTGCGGATTCATAGCATCTCATTAGTCTACATAGAAGTAAGTGTACTAGCAGACGAAATGTTCGCTCATTCTTATGAAAAGTGAAATATTGGAAACATTTATATTGGCGACAATTGCTATTCTTATCTGTTGCCTTATTATAATCGGTGCGACATGCTGCGACTTTAGTATTGAAAGAGAAAGATATACATCGCATGCAGACTCAATAGAACCAATCAAAAATGTTCGTCATATTTAAACTAAAGACAAAGGAAATTGTGTAGGCGGCTTTGAAGAATATTTGTAAATTTGATTTCCAAGTAAGATACATACGCCGGAAAACATCTAGGCGGTTTCGTTTTACCAGGTTTGTTAATCTGTAAATCTAGCCTACCTCAATACTATTCTCTAGGAGAATCTAATTGGTAAAATCATCAGATTTATCAAAGTAATATAATTATGAATGAATAATAGGAGGATTGTCATAATAAACAATACAGGACATCGGAATTCTCCTCGCCATCTCTCTTACTTCACTCAATTAGTGATTTAATGGCCGAGGTTAATTCGATCTTGGCCGAGTGGAATTTTAGACATTTTCACACTATGACAATGGTTGATTTATAGAATACACAAGAGAAATGTTTAATTTGACAATGTTCGATACCGTATGCTTTTAGTCAATTATAAGATTTATTCCTAGAGCAATTAGATAAGTTTCATTGTGAACATTTTTATATAATATACTGTACGTGGTATACCAAACTTCAAGACGTTATAAAATCATTTTCCAGCGCTTCTACAATTAACTTTGATAATTTACTGTTATAATCGCTTCATAAATTTCTTTGTCGAAAAGTATTGACTCTAATATAATATTATCTATACATGTGCATAATATTTTTGTTATGGAAAATATCTGACAAGGACATGTTGCAGTAAATTTGTGAGAATTTAAAAAGAGATCGGTTCACCAACAGCTGAGATACATGTATTTACCGTCAAACTTGAGGACGTTTTTTTCTAAAAACACCCGATATATAATATACATATTAATTTACATGTCGAATGGTGTTTTACTCATTAGTAGAATTGTATCTGCCTTAATCCCACTAATCTGTATAGCCCAACTAATCCGGATTAGAAAAATTTAATCCTGATAATATGCCGGGAAAGTGGGGGTGTGTTCCCATTACTCATAATTGCATTACTCATAATAAATTTTTAATGGTTCAGTGCATCTTTAATCCCTAGCTACACCCCCATAAACACATGGACTTAACCGATTAGGGACATTCAACACAATTATACAGATAATAATACTTTAATCTCAATAACATCATTTAACAAAATTGATTCTTCAAACGGCCCAACCGATTGTCTATTTCGCGATAAACACGTCGTCTACACCTAACAGCACCACCAAAATACGTTTGGTTCAATTTAGGATGGTAGGTGGGCAACGTTCTCTGTTTCTTGTGACCTGATTTCACTGTTGTAAAGCATCTGAATGGGTATAGTTTCTTCTCTAGCTCGTTTTCGTAGGTTGCTCTTGAATTTTAGTTGGTTGGTGTCTGGTTTAACATGGTCAATATGGGGAGTCGAATTTCGATAGTAGTTGTCTGTAGTGGTCAGGCGACCGTTGCAGTGCTGAACATTACATTTCCAGTAAGTAGTTGTTTCACGACTTCCATTCTTTCCATATACATAACCATCAAACATACACTGAAATATAATAAGAAAAATTCATAACTATATATTCATAAGTATGACAACAGATAGGAGCAATGAAGTATATTTACATTTTTACCATCAAATATACACTGAAATATAATGTGTGAATATTTTAGGATATCAGAATAAATTGTTTTTACTTACTTGCACTTTGCCTCTTTGGGATGTTATGAATTCTACTTCTTGCAGTCCTGCCATTTCTATAACTGATATCATTTTGGTGAAATTTCATGTATTTAACCAAAAATGATTGCAAAGCCATGACTATATCAAACAAACAGAGTAACAACTAAAGAAAGCTGAGTAACTAAATCGTTTGATCAAACGAATACTGAGTTAAACAGTCAGCTTATTAAATGTGTTTACTAGGAGTTAATCCATCTTTAGTTAATTGATTGGACTGTCCCATATATACTATAGGTATGTACTAATTTCAGAAATTAAAACTTTTTATGAGTACTGGCATTATGAGTAATGGAATTATGAGTAATGGGATGTAACCAAAGTGGGAACACCCCGTTTTACTTATGCACTTGTCTCTCGTATTTCCAATTCGTTATTTAAAATTATTTGTTGTCTGAATCAATATCTTTATTATGATGGAGTCTCATTTTAAGGTTTTTTTTCTTGTTATTTAATAATGTTGAAATGATGATATCTCTGTTCTGCTGATGTCAATACAACTTTTTGTTTCATTTTAAATATTATTTTCCTCATTTCACCTGTCATTCGTGTCTACACGTTAAAGATCCCTCGACAATTGAAATTTTAAAAAAGTAGGTTAATGCCTCTGTCTTGGAAACATTTCTCACTAAAAAAAAATAGGACGTAAACTTCAATTTCCGTAAAGGGGAATGTTCAGTATTTTTGAAGGTCGATTTGAGCCTTGAATAGAATATGTAAATAGCCTTCAGAAGTACTAGAACTGCACAAAACATTTATATTTCATCTTCTATATAAGGCATAGTTTAACTAAACAACGAGTCGTATTTCTGACTTTTTTTGACGCTCATATATGGCTACACAGGGATTTGAAGGCTTAAATTTTGAGGGAAAGTTGTGATCTTTATTATATATTAGAATAGCTAAAGAATTCCAGGTTCTGAGACAAAAATGTTATTGGTCGAACAGTTAGTGAACATATCCCTTTAATTTATTTTCATTTCAGCACACTGATATAATGTCGTTGTGTAAAATCTGTTTTGGTGTTTCTGAACATTGTCCAATGCTGTACTATATTGTCTGTGAAGGGTTATTACTTAATACATTACTTATTAAAGGGTTTGGTCGACTCGGATTCCGCCTTGTAATTTTACTCCAACATCATTGCTAACCTCATATTATCTTGTTACACAGTCCCTTAGTTATTATGATGTCGACTGAGTACGTTTCAGATCTAATCCGGCTTGAGATTAACTTCCACCTGGCCTCAGTAATCAGATTGCCATATTACATCTCACTATATCTTACATCAAAGATCTTCTTTCCTTGGATAGGATTACACTTATCATTAATCCTTCTTTCAAATCATTGATCAATACATCTTTAATTCTACTCATACTTAACTAATACTTATCATCTAGTTAGAGACTTTCTTTATTAAAGATCCCTTGTATACCTTGTATTTAAAGTTGGATTGGACTTTACCACGAAATGTGAATAAACTTAAAGGTAAATGTACTGTACAAGAAAGAAAAGAACGAAGCAAACAACCTTCCTTCCTTCCTTCACCCAAGTTTCAAATTTAAAAAAAGTTCCTACATGTGTGGTAGCCTCAATTCCGGAGCCCCTACCCCTCATAGAATCCTAACTGTCCACTGAAAACATTTGGCTTAACAAGTATCTTTTTTTCCAGTTACTATTGGTCACACTTCCTCGCATTGATCATTCCCGGATTATCTGTACCCATTTACAGCTGTGTAAGCTTATTTACATCATTGATGCCAGTGAATTCATGTTGGTTATCTGACATAATTAATTAATCCGAGATCATGCGATATACCAGTGCATATGTGTGTGTCTTTTCAACATAATTTATTTACTTTCTTCTCAGTTGAAACCAAACACATTCATCTACAGACTGTGTATTAGTCGACTTCCCTCCTGTAGTTTATTTTAAAAAAGATATTTGTGCCTGTACAATTCATAAGAGTTTCTTTTTACGATAATCTTAATTCATCTAAAATAATATTTAACATCTGTATTTCAAATTGACTAGACTAATGAACATCAAATCAGTTATACATGTATAATCATACAGCAAGGTAATGGTTGTTCATTTACCAAGGCTATTTTCTTTTAAGTGAGGAAAGTTTGGCTTGCTTGTTAATCGAGCAATATAATAACAGACTTATTTTTTGTTGGCCTTTTCTGGCCCACATCTGAAAAAAACATTATAGCAGGGATAAATTTCTTTCAGTTTACCACAATTTCCATAGGAGTTTTACATCTCTTACAGCTTACATCTGAAAACAACTAGGGAAGCAGGCCCTGCCCTATCCAGACTGGATTATTCAGAGAGGCAAGCCGTTTTCACAAACGGCTTTCATCCAGTCATCATCAACATGATTGTATTTCCTTGATCTTGGGCTGCCGAAATTATTGGATGGGCCATCGGCCCTGTTCCCACGGGCCTGTTTACTGGTGTAGTACTCTGAAAAAGGCACTTATTGGAGAAGTGCTCTGTGAAATTTTGAATTCATGATTTTTACGTTTCAAAAATCTGAAATTGTAATAACAGATCATAAATACCCGTAGCCATAGTGATGAGATAGAACACCATGAAATATATAGATGTTGATAACCCTATATGCAGTCCTCTCGACAAGTAGGGTAATTTCCATTAAGATTTTCACAAATCAGATCCAATAATCAAGTACAACTCTTAATGCCGAAGGCTAACTTTTAAAGAAATTAGGCTTATCCTGTGGGTTTAGTCTCTTAAAAGCCCTGTTCATTAATGTAAAAACTGTTGCTGTAATGATAAGTCCCTCTGATGTTTAAGAACCTTGATATTCGAAAATAAGAAGGAGCTTCAGAAAAAAAATCAGGTTCAAAGTTGTTTTGACGATAAGTCTCTCTCACATCCTCAGTTTTCATTCAGATTCTGGTTAGCACTAAGATACCGTTTATTGACTCGTAGAAGACTTTAAAGGGCATGTTCGACCAATCATATCTTGCTCTCAGAAACCGGATTTATTTAGCTAAGCTAATCAGTAATAGTCTTCACAGCTCAATGCCCATATTTGATCCTTTAAAATTCATGTGTTTGCTTAATTATCCTTGAAAGTTTAAATTCGTATTCTAGTAATACTACGTCTTGTTCCCCTTTAAGAGTAAGAATTTTCTAGATTGAAGTATCTTAAACGAGTTATTTTCTTACAGGTCTAGTACACGTCCTTCTGAAATCTATCTATATATCATTTTGACACAAATCCAACCCCGAAAATTCCGATTTTTCCCCTTTAAGAGTAAAAATGACAAATTGTTTAAAATCCAACCGAAATGTTTTCAGATTGTATTGAATGTCTTTTGTAAATGTTAGCGAGGACAATATAATAAAAATCAATCTCCTTGGCTCCTCAACTTGCTACTTTATCACGAATTTCAACACTTGTGTTGTTTATAAAGAGGAGATATAGAATATCATATCAATAAGACGATATCGAATAAACACTTCACATTCCTTTACTAACACCTTGCTTTGTTTTCTAGTCCTATCCTGTATCATTTCTAGCTAAGCGGTTTAGCACTGGTCATTCAGACCGGAAACGGAAGTTTGTTCAATGCTTGATATCGCGGCCATTTTAAATTGTATGAAATGTCGATGGATTTCAAGCCCTCTTAAACCGGAAATGGTAGTTCAATGCTTGGTATCGCGTTCATTTAAACTTGAAAGTCGATGGATATTAAGGTTAATGAAACCCGAAACGGAAGTTGGTTCAATGCTTGATTTCGCAGCCATTTTAAATTGTATGAAATGTCAATGGATTTCAAGTCCTCTTAAACCGGAAAAGGAAGTACAATGCTTGGTATCGCGGTCATTTAAACTTGAAAGTCGATGGATGTTAATGAAACCTGAAACGGAGATTGATTCGTTGCTTATATCGCAGCAATTTAAAAATGAATAAAATTTAGATGAAGGCCAATAAGACAGGAAAACAGTATAGTTGATTCAATGCTTGGTATTTCGAATTGAAAGGGAAGTAAACTTAGTTACGCGGTACCATGCTAGAAACAAATGGTATATCGCAAAACATAAAGGGATAGTTGTTATAATATTGTAAGCTTTGAAACTGGAAAGGGGATGTTGTTTAGAGCTTGATATAAAGTCCAATGAAACCGGAAGTTAGAAGTAATTTCAATGATCTACGACAACACTGAGCGTGGTTTCAGGACTATTGAAAAGTGATATGACAGAAGGTTTAAACCTAAACAAGAAAGTAAAGATGATTTGTAGTTTGATATCAACACCATTGAAGGGAATTAATTTACATGTAGCTTTTTTTATTAGCCTATAACAAGAGTGCCGAGCAGGGAAATGCTTTTTCTATACCGTCTGATATTCTTTTTGTCATCTAAATTCCTTGAATCAGTATGAGTATATTTCTGCTCATTAAACTATTACGGTTCAGTTTCCCTATATAGAGGTCGTGACTGTGAATTAAAAAACTTCATTCGTCTGATGCTTGTTCTCAAGGTCATTTAGTGTACGTGTATATTAAAATGACATAGAATCAATACAATACAAACGCTCTTCTGTTTATTCAAGAAACAATTTTCAAAAGAGATGCCGTCAAGTCAACACAAAAATACAGAACACCGATGAACATTTACGAAGAGCAAATTTAACAGCAAAATTACGTACTTCGCAGTTTTTTTAGATACTAGTCAGATGTTGAAATGATCATATACATTTCCAGCATTCCAAAGATCTGTGCCTCTTTTCCAGTAAATAGGATACAAGCAAATGGTGGTAGTTGTGTTTGACAGTTCAGTTCTCGATCGGGGTGTGAAAGTCCGATGACAGTGAGTAAGTCATCTTTTTTCATTATTCCAACCAGCCCAGCTGTAAATGGGTACGGATAATCCGGGAAAGATCAATGCAAAGAGGTTTGGCCAAGGACCAGCTGGGAGAAAGGATCCGCAAGGAATCTAAGTTGTTATCCTTGTAAAATATAGATGTTTCTTTCTTTTCTACCTTTCCAAGTCGTCTTGAAAGAAAAGAATTTGTTTCTGATTCTTATGAATGAGTTTCGTTCATTTGATTCTTTTTACGATACTAGTTGATTTCTTTCATTGCTTGTATCTGCTTTAAGATCTTGCTGAATTAAACCAAATCATTTTCCTGTAGACGGGAAGGAAAATTGACTAAAATATGTCTAAAAGATTTCTTTTCTTAAATACCTAGGTTTCACTGTACTTGAAACCTCAAGGAAATATTTACTATTCATTACATAACGGAACACAATTTTATGGTATACAATGTAGATTGTTGAAACGTTGTGTGTAATAAAACTAAGGAGTAGTATACCATAAAATTGTGTCACGTTATTTAATGTGACCTCTACCCCTAAATGTCGCTTAAGGATTATTTACTATACAATGTTTTGTTCAGAAATTACTGGTTTGAAAAAGGACAATACGTACAAGGCGTTCTAGTGTCTTATACATTCCAATCTCGAGTCTAGACAAGGTACATGCTTATGGTGTACTATACTGAAGACTTAAGAGCAATAATTAACGTAATTAAAAGTCCTTCGCATTGTTGTAAAACCCCTCATTGTTGAATGTTTTAACTAAATATAGAAGAAAATCGCATGTTTTTACTGACCTGATAGATCTTACATGTCATGTTGGTTATTTTCAAGGCAAAATTAAAGATTTATGACTTCAACAAAATCTTGCCGTGTACCTAATATGAACAGTAGACTGTCCGAAAACCTTTTTGAGGATTTATTTTACCTATTGTACTTGTAATCAGAGTCTGCCATTTAAATGTTCCGGATTCAGAAACATGCGTTCAGGTTAATATCATTGCCCTAATATTGTTCTCCATTACCCACTGTAAGGTGTTGAATGTCATCATTAGCCAAAACTAGACTCTCCTTTATTGAAATTCAGCAGTTTTTATTCAAGAATATGCATTTGCAGCCAATGTGCATGTTGTATATAAACGTATATAAACTAATGATACTGTATTTTGCAATCATTTTACCTCTAACGATATTGTGATGACTTACAGATTTAAAGCTCGACACGGATTCCGATCAATTCCATTTAAAACCAATAACACTAACAATCAGTTAAAAATTAATGACGAACAACTTTAATTGTTAGAAAGAATTCGTATTTAACTTTATTAGATAACAGCTGGTTAGCTTTACAAACAATTACATTCACAACTCGGGAGTTTTTTAGTCTTTTTCTGTAGCGTTCCTTCTATTTACACCAGTTTTCCTTTACTCGAATTAAGATTAAAAGAATTAAGATATTTGTCTTGTTGACACCAAGCTAACATTATCGTATTTCCAGTCTGATTTCAAGAAGGTCACCAGAAGGAACGTGTATATTATCTAATACAAGATAAGTAAATTTAGCGAATTGAGATAAATCGAGGCAATAAATTAACGTGATTGCTAATTTCTGAGGCAAAAGCCGTGATGAAAGATACGAAAATAATATTAGTTTCTTTCGCAAAAATATAACGAAAAACACACATACTCTGTTTTTTTTGGTGGAATGGTCGGCATTTGCGGGGATCAATTTGGGAATGAAAAAATATATTTAATTTATGTCTTTATTTAATATGACGTCGTTTCACTAAAATACGAATCGAAATTTTAACTTTTAAATGAAGAATATCCTTGCTTCTCATGTATTTGCAGTCTCATATTATTATGACATTGAACTGTTTCTGAGTTTAAGATGTGATTGGTCAAACGTAGACCGGAATACCTGTCTCTCTCAATGCCGCTGGCAGAGAGTCAGGATTACATCTTATTCAATAACTTGATATTCAGCAACCAATTTGGTTGCGTTGAATTATTGTTCTTCCTTGACGTCATTATTAAAAAAAACTGACCATTTTCTTGTATGTTATGATGCCATCTCAACATTTAATCCTTTTTCGACAGAATAAACTAATCCTTGTTGTCTGTAATCCTAGTTGAAATTTTCAAGCTAGAGGTATTTTGAACATGGCCGCCATTTTTAAATTTCATTGAAATTACATCCAATCAAAAGATTTCTCTCAAAATTAACCAAACCAATGATAGATTGTAACCATGAATTTCATTGGATAAACACATATATTAGAAAAATGGCGACGTAGTTTGAGTTAAAATACCCGCCTGATCGACTTTTCATCTAATTTGTACACAAATACACGATGTCAAGTTGTTGTACGGTACATCTTAATTCATACTTATCTAATAATAAATTTACTATTTTCAAAGGTCTAAATCAAGTAACACAACATTTCATGATATTTATATGCTTGGTCGTCTGTCTCTAAAATACGCAGTATTATTTAGAGTCAACTTGTCGGTCTAGGTCGAACGGATAGTGAACTTGCCCCTATAAGATGATAATCACCCCCTTAATGTTACGTCCGTTTTCTTAAAAAATGTAGATGATGATGATTATTTATTGATGCAGATGTAAAACATAAAGGACGAAACATAAAAACCCTGGGGTAACAAGACAACACAAAGACATAGATGAGTAATATGTTCATGTGGCATGCTACCAAGTCTGAAGTGCCGGTCTACTAAACATCCGTCGGACCAGTATCTTCTCGCTTCCGGCTCAATACTGTGCTCAATACTTTTGCATGAATATTTATACTTCCGGTTGGGTCGGTTTGTTTTATATCATTATCATCCAGACACTCTGTATCTACGTCATCTTTACCAAGATTACCATGATTGCATCCCATGCAATATTCAATCAAATTTACCTCTATTCAACACCACCCTCTTGATGCGGCCAGCGGTCACCCTTTTCTAGACAGTGAATGTTGGTTTCTCTTTGATGCAAAGAGACCATTAACCCATGTGGCCCGTTTCAATTAAAGATGCAAGCATCAGTCATACCTATCAATCATGTCTTCTGAAGAGTCATTATTCTATTAAAATTACAGTAAAAGCATAAAGATTCAATTGCTTTTCAATGCCATACTGAAGCGCAGCGTAATTGTAGTGTAAATGTACACCTACAGTACTTGTAATTACAATAAATGCATACTTCAATATTTCTAGCTTGTCAGATGTTACTCTATCATTATCTAATCTGATATTTTCCAGGCATCCAGATACTTGTATTGAAAGGAATTGAAAAGGGATTTAAAGGGATATGTTCACTAACCGTTCGACCCAAAAACTGAGAACCTGGATTTTTTTTAGCTAATCTAATACGCAACTTTCCCTCACATTTGAAGCCTTCAAATTCCCCGTGTATCCATAAATATTAGCGTTTGAAAGTCAAAAATACGACTCGTCGTTTAATAAGACGATGACTTATTATAGCAAACACATATATTCAGAAAATGAAAGATAACTGTTAAGATATGGGTATAATTGAAGGGATATTGCGCTTTGCAATCATTGACGCTTTTTCCAAGACTGTATTTCAGATATATTTTGATAGAGTTTAAGGATATGTTATTATGTCTATGCAGGACGAACTAAATACTTGTTGATCAGATGATTCAGATCACATAATATAATTCCAACCTATTCTATAAGTCAGGGGCGGATTTAGGGGGTGGCGTGGCGGGGGTGCGCCCCCCCCCCCCTAAAATTTGCAAAGCATGGGTTGTCCGCACCATTTTACCACAAATGTTTTTCGCCACACTTCGCTTGGCAAGATATCTATCTACATTGCACCCACTCTAGAAGAATATTTCAATAACTTTGATTATTTTAACCTCAAATAATTTAATAATAAATTTTATTCTGCCCCCCCCCCCCTAACGTCAAATCCTGTATCCGCCCCTGTAAGTCATCAACAATGGCCATTTATATGTATTGCAATTTCTAATCATTGGAAGTTGACTATTGTCAATCGTGCAGATGTAAAGTTTGTCTTGGCCTTCACTTGGACTATAAATCTTAATGATCATTTTATAACTGTTTAGTTTTTTTGCTTCCCTTTCTAATTTGGCTTGTGGTGAATACTAATTGTTTTCAGATCAGAAAGCTTGCGGTTGGTCTACTACATCTTAGATTCAGAATAACGATTGATCTCTTAATGTTAAGAAGAAAAAATAATAAAAGAAGAGCATAATAATGGTTTTATCATAATTAGTCTTATTTCTCTTGACATTTGGAATTCTAGTAATATTCCCTGAAGGGACTGACCTTACATGGTTTCTCTAAGAACTGTGTGCTGTGCTTGCTTACAATCTCATGTCGATACAAATAGTATATATTGTTAGTTTTATATCGAACTTGCGATGCTTGAAAAGTATCTTGACTTATCCGTCCGAAATGCTCAAATTGACCAACTACTAACAACTTAATTCAATTGGATCGGTGCATATCCCGACAGCTCTTTTCACGAACATGAACAACTTGCGAACATGGCGATTTTTCAGTGATTCAGCATTCACTGACTGATCATAATATACCGCACGTTTAAGGAAGTCATCAAAAATACATGTACTTTTAGATTAGCATTTTCGAACATAATTATATATCGGAAACGTTACGAGCTGCACCATGCCCGCCCCATTCACCATTCAAGGTATTGTGAATTACAGAACCCAGGAAAATGACGATGCAAATAAAACAGAATTTTGTCTAAGAAACTTCTTTATATCACATACAAGACAAGGTCCAAATGAGCAATAGTTATAGCAGAAACTTTAACAAACACTGAAAAAGTCACTTGGATCAACCGACAAAACAATGTATTTCGTGTTTTAATTGAAGGTTGACTATCTCGGTGTACATGTATTTTACGCATGTTATCAGAAGCAAAAATAAATATTTGAGAAAGTTTTGCCCCAAACACAGAATGGCATGACGCATTATATGTTCTTTTGTCTCCAGTTTGTTACCTTAACATGTATGTTGACTTGGAGAATATTTTGCTTGAAGGTATCGCAAGTCTACATGGCACGACACCCACCTACTTGAAAAAGAATGTGAGGGGGCTTCTGTTATAAGGTTAGACGACAATACACATCCTATGGCAATGGCTTTCTCTCGACCTTGATATATTCCACGAACTGCATGAGTGATGTCTGTTGAATGGTACGCAGTTATCGAGCTTTTTATTGATGGTATTTAAACAAGATCAACGCAATTTTTTTAACTTACATATATAAATGACCTAGCAAATTCTAAACGTAAGCATGATCGTATCAATGTGAATAAACAGTGGGTATCTGTACAATAACCATCACTCAAATAAGATAAAACTTAAGCAGTGATCAGTAAATGCCAAAGGAGCATCGGCAGTTTAGCCTGTTTATGCAATGATCCGATAAATATAAAAAAAACTTGATTTAACAGTATTATCTGTAATTACTGAAAATGTCAAGGTTAAATTCTCAGAAACATAGTAGTAGTTTATGTGTGATGATACTCTAATTTGGTTCTGTACCACCAAGGTGCGATCTGGGGGGTATTCAGTCACCCAATTTCAGATGAAGAAGAAACTTAAAGCTGCCGTGTCCAACAAACGATGTTGTAAGAAATATACATCAATTTGTAACGGAAATCAATGGGCTATAATAGAAAATTGAACGGAAAGTGAGTTAATTGATAATATGGACAATTCTAATGATTATATTAGTGATTTGATTTGGTGGCAATTCTATTAGAATTAGCGGTAGGTATTATTACAAACTGTCAAACCGTGGTAATAGTTTGTAGAATGAATTATATTACTGTAATAGATATTATATATCACTGGTTAAATCAACTAATTTAGATTGGATTCTTTCATTATCTGTACTGGATACACTGAAACCTTGTTTACAACAAATCACACCAGCTTCAGAACCCTCGAATACAATTAATCAGAGCAGCTTCAGAACCCTCGAATACAATTAATCAGAGCAGCTTCAGAACCCTCGAATACAATTAATCAGAGCCGCTTCAGAACCCTCGAATACAATTAATCAGAGCAGCTTCAGAACCCTCGAATACAATTAATCAGACCAGCTTCAGAACCCTCGAATACAATTAATCAGAGCCGCTTCAGAATCCTCGAATACAAATCAAAACCGCATCAAAACCATTGTGTACACATCGGACGGCAATAAGACCATTGGTTGTAAACCTGAACAGCATCAAGACCATCAAGACCTTTGATTGCAAATCAGAACACCATCAAAACCATTGGTTGTAAACCTGAACACCATCAAGACCATTGATTGTAAATCAGAACAGAATCAAGACTATCGATTAAATCAGAACAGCAATAAGACCATTGGTTGTAAACCTGAACAGCATCAAGACCATCAAGACCTTTGATTGCAAATCAGAACACCATCAAAACCATTGATTACAAATCAGAACACCATCAAAACCATTGGTTGTAAACCTGAACACCATCAAAACCATTGATTGCAAATCAGAACACCATCAAAACCATTCATTTCAAATCAGAACACCATCAAGACTATCGATTGAAAATCAGAACACCATCAAAACCATTCATTTCAAATCAGAACACCATCAAAAACATTTATTTCAAATCAGAACACCATCAAAAACATTTATTTCAAATCAGAACAGCATCAAGACTGTCGATTACAAATCGGAACAGAATCAAAATCATTGATTACAAATCCGAACAGCATCAAGAAAATTGCTTACAAATAATTGCCTCCATTATCTGTACTGGATAACATTTGTTTATAACACATCGGAACAGTCCAATGACGCATTAGCTTATGCTTGCGTCCGCATATTCTCAAATACTAATATCTGATGCTAATCGTATTTGACCCGCATGGGGTTGTCACTATATTTCTATATGTACCTTTTGTTTGACATTCCCGTCTGTTTCAAAATCAAAAATCTATATTAATAGGCAGTGTTACACTGTACGCAGCTAGTATTCTCATGTAGCTGTTTATCATACCTATACCAAAGACCGTCTATAAATTCGGACCGTTCTATAGATCTATTTGTAGTGGACCTGAAGCCAAGAACAAAAGATAGTAAGACCTAGCGATTAACAATGGTTAATGAATAAAGCCATTGGAATCAACAGCTGATCAGATTTAATGCTGTAGACAGCAGAATAACAGGATATCCCTCTGATATCCACTCAATTTATTTCCGCTATATTTATTACTAGTAGAGTGATATGTAATAAAAATTAAACACGTGGATTAAGAGACCATTTATTTGTATTTGATGAGAGAAAAGCCTGATTAAACAAGTTCAGGCATAGGCAACATGTCGAGACGTAACGATTTTGTGTATTCAGCTATGGGAGATCAGTTCCATTTTATAATTAGTTGTCCAAAAGTCCACTTAATCGCGACAGATAAAGATATGGATATTGGACCAGAAATTTAAAAAATAACCATTTCTTCACCTTGTTTCAACTCATTTTATTTCACTTCCGGTTGCTTTAATGAATCGACGGCACGGTATGAGCCTTTGCCAATTATAAAGCGCCTTTAATGTGGACAGGATGGCATTTTTGCGCTTCATGAGTGTGAGTATCCCGAATAATCCCATCTAGTGTTGTTTTTAGGTTGTTTTTTTTTGGGGGGGGGGGGGGGTTCTTGAAAGAAGTTTGTGCACGCATGCTGTATGACTCTTGAAGCACCAAAAGGCTATCCTGTCCACGTGTAACCGTGGTTGGTAGGTTTAGTATATCATCCAGATAAAAATCATTACTGCCTGTCGTTTTCAACCCATCCCTCTAGATTGGTAGATTAGAAAATAACAATCTAGTAGTTTGCCAAGTGACAATTACCACACGTTCAGTGTTATTTACTTCATGAATGGCCTATATCAAAGTGTTTGTAAGAGATTATAATGAAATTGTTATTGTATCAAGCGTATTAAATAAAACATTCAGTGCTAAGTTGATTACTTCCATGAGTGAATCGGTTAATAAGGGTCATAATGGAAAGCTAATGAGTAACTTCTACATATTATACATGCTGTCTTGTAATCGTTCATTCGAGCTGAAACTTAATCTCAAGGTTTCAGAATTAAATACATCGTCTTAGGCTAGAATAAGAGTTCATTTTTGTAGGGTTTTGGAATTTCGTGGGAGTAAATGAAGACTTTGAGGTTACTTCAAGCACAATATTTAATATGTAGTTTATATAGGTACTCTCGTAAACATTCTGATAGTGGTGGTAACGTATTTTTTTTTAAGTTGAATGTCAATTACTAAAAAGGTTATCTACAGAGATCTTAGAAACCACACATTGAAGACACTAAAATTGGTAAAATAATTCAGGGTGTTCTGGGCGAATCAGCATTGATCATTAAAAAATACAATCCTATGGAAGATGGCATTCTATAAATACCAATGATCTACATTGATCAAAAGTGATAGACTATTTTTGACGTACGGCTTTCGGAAAAGAATAACCCCCGTGAAAAGTTCCGGTACCTACAGTATAGGGTCAAGAGCATTGAATGAATAACTTTTCAGAACTTCAGTTTCAACCAGGATAGGAATTCTAAAGATGCGTATAGTTTGTAACTTAACATTTGAACTAGAATTTTGACAACTGTTTTGTTTCTGCTCGTGTGTCTTGTATGAAAATCTAATAAACGCTGTGTTCATATTTAATGTGCATTTAATGTCATTAGAACAGACAAATATAGCACCTCCACATTTAGCTCTAGTTGTTTTTCTATCGATTAAGGAAATGGCTGGAACATTATAATTAGAGGTACATTTGGTTTCAGTGGTTTTAATAGTACAGATCTGTCTGATAAATTTTACCACCATCGAAGTCCTTTTTTAGACTTGTCTTAGTCTGTAGTAGCCTATTGCTCGTCGACATGCAGTGAGGACAATGTTTGCATAAGCACCAATTCACCTGTTAGATTCACGGCGTCAAGCATAATTCACAAAAAGAAAGAAAGATTCCCCGAAAATGTAATTAGCCGTAGCCCGTAGCAAGCTTTGTTGATCATGAAGGGGGGTGGGGGGGAGGCAAGTAGTCCGGGGGATCAATGCAGAAATCATGTCATCGAAATGGGTTCCTGTAAGAATATTTTTTTTTCAATCAATTTTTTCAGAGAGCCTACTATAGCTACAGGCATGTATTTAACGATACTGGAGCTACAATCTGGTCTGTCACTTTGTCTAAAATTCAAGAAGAAGGCATAAAGAAATGAATAGGTATCCCCAATTCACAAAAAAGGCTAGGAAACTTTCATGGAGTCAATACAAGTTGTACAACAGAGCTTTTTTCATGGTCGATGCATTAAATAGATTTAGCGACTGTTCAGAATCTCCCAGAAGTCACCAGTTGTAAAGACAACCCGAACCATTTTTTCTTTTTCTTAAAGACATCGTAGAGACGTTTTCTAAATTGTATATGTATTTCGGGAAAGAGTATCATATAAAACTAGTTGATCGAGTAATAAAGATTGTCTTAGGTAATCCTCATGATATAAAATAGTAAGATTGTTATTAGGACACGAGATAATCTTAGTTTCATTACAATGTCTCGATTATTCTAGCCTTTCTTTCATTCATGAAGCATCATCAGTCGTCGTTATAAATCACTAACAGGCTGTTTTAAACTATATATTATAGCTTATGAAATAATTATTTGCACTTAAAGGGATTGTCAAGAGGTTTACCTGTTTCAATCAGACGTTTGTTCCAGCAAATCTATCTAAGATAATGTGTTTGATGACGTTACATGAGCGAAGGTCTTCCTTAATACAACCATATTAAAATTTACCACGTTGTATTCATTATAAGAGGTAGCATTCCTTACCAAAATAGTACTTGAAATTGAAAAGAGATTGTGTGTGTAGAGGACACTGATGGCATCAATTTGCACCATCCCAATTCTTCTGTAGTTCCAGCAATTCAAGCTTAAACTAAGGGTATGATGAAATCCTACAAATTTTGTAACGAACACAAAGTCTACATTCAAGAACTTGGTAAATAGGAGTATACATGTAGGCAATTTATGAGGTGTCATAAACATACAACAGATGACCAGTATAATCTGATAAATCCAGAAAAAGTTTCATATATATATAATTATTGAAAAACGCTTAAAAAATATTTAGGAATTTGTCAATATCAACTTGTAATTTTATGGCTAATTACTTAGTTTTAAAGTTTATTGGATTCTCTTTTGATACACCGTTGATGATATTGAATTTTTTGACATGCTATTTTGTTTGAGGCAGTACTTGTACATTTTTTGATCGATGACTCTCATATTTTCAGAGCCTGATAAGAACATGTTGAAGTAAATCTGTGTGAATTTTGAAAGAGAACGGTTTATCACCAGCTGAGATACTTTACGGGGACATTTTTTTAGACACCCGATATATACTCTTATTGGCCAAGTTTGGGAACTTAAATCTTTTGTTCATTTTCAGAGGTGGTATCGCTTTCAGAGTTTTGTTTTATCAGATAGCGCAGTTTCTACTCATGCAGCCTACTTTTGAAAACTGTCAATAGCCCAGTTGTAAATCAATATACCAGTTGTCTACACAACGGAATCCATATTTGAATACTTGAAATTATATCTTAGAACCAGTCATTTGTATGTCTTTTGACAAACATTTCAGTGAAATACTTTTTTTTTTAATTTGAACGAGCTCCGGTTACATTAGTTCAAACTAACTATGTGTTTCATACGTCATTTACATGGCTATTTGCTCTTGCTTCATTTATCTAAAACCTTCAAGGTTATTTAAAAGAACGTTAACATTGGTGCGACCGACATCTTTTTGAAAAAGAAATATGTCTTTTCCAGCGGCAAAGCAACTGAATTTCCTTTATTGTGGCATAGTGTCTTGCGTCACAAGAAGATCTCTTTTATAAGATTTCATTAAATAGCCGATAAGTTTGAAAAAGAAAACTTCCATATTTGTACAGAAACATTTCCTGCAGGTCTGAAATTTGGAGTCATACACAGGAGTTGCTGGTATATAGTCATTTATTCCAATTCGAATGAAATTATGATTAGATATTATCAGTGGCGTAGCGATTTTTTAGAGGTGGGGCCCAATTTCTGGCCTGAGGGGCAGGGGCATGACAATATCCAAGTGACTTTGTGTGTTCAATCCATATGTCACCCCTTTAAACGATGTCATAGAAGTCTTAAGACATTTACACTTCATCTGATAGCTTCGGCTGAAGCATGAGGACTTTACTTCATTCTTTCACTGGGTTAATATTAAAAAGGTTATGTTGGTACATTCTTTAGAACAGAATTTAATTGCGAAGAATTTAGCCATAAGGCACCCGTTTTGAAATATGCTTGTATCATAAAGATCTCCACGGATGTGTCAACATTCACTTTGGTTATGGCATCAATAATTAAGGAAATTGATGCTATAGGTGTCCCCGATACACAAACAAAATTTTGAAAAACCTCCATACAATAACTTTAAAAATGAAAAATATTACAAATGCAATGACTTAAAAGATACTTCATCAGTCCATTGTATAGTTTGAAATTATATAACAGAAATTATCATACATTCTGGTAAAATCATTCAAAAATTGTAGGCACGATGTTGTTTCATTTATCAATTCCAATATAAGAAAGGAAATAGTGAGTGACAATGATGTTATGTAATAACAGTAAATCTTATTATCTCATGATAAATTGATAAATAACAAAATCAACATTATATTTATCTCTCTCTAGGGTCAAAACACAGCATCATTCTCCAATATAAACCATTTAAGTATTAATTTATATTGTCAGAGGATTATTCCTTATTCAGTTATTCTTGGAATAGTTTGACATAATTTCACCAACAACCCTATAATACCAACAACCTAGTAAGGGTATTTCACAGTACGGCTTCGTAGGAAGTATACCGGGCCGATCCGGTATGTTTTGGTGATTTTTTTTTTCAGGTTTTTACAATTTTTCATGCTCATCGTATTTAAAAGGGGAATGTTCAGCATTCCCTTCAATAATATCTGTACCTAAACATTTATGTTTCATTTTCTGTATATGTGTTTTCTATAAAAGGCATAGTCTTACTAAACGACGAGTCGTAATTTTGACTTTCAAAGGCTCCTAATTATTGCTACACAGGGATTTAAAGGCTGATTTTTCGAAGGAGAGTTGTGAACATTATTATGGAACATAGTGAACATATCCCTTTATATTAGCTACAAGAACATAATCCACTACAAACAAAAGGCATTGCAGCTTTGTAGCTTTAACACTTGATAGTGATAGATTCTTACGTGAAGCTGGTAGTTACAATGACTGGCCAATAGGTCGTGGTATTTTCTTCAAAAAAGAATTTCAAATTTCAACCCAATTTACCCATGTCTCTAGATATTATTCCAAAGACAGAAAAGACAAAATCGGAAAAAAAAACAGAACCACAAACCATCTCTCAGAATGGAACATCAAGTGTCCAGATCACTTGGGTTCAACCTTGAAAGCTCATCCGCCAAATGTCCAGAAAGCTTGGTGGAACGGACGTCAACTATGAAATGAAATGTCCGTCACTGGATAAAATGACATTAATGTTGATAAATCAGCTCAATCAGACTAGGAAATGAGCATATCAAGGACAGAAATGACAATGTAATAAGGAGAGTGAATTCAGATATTGAAGACTGTTATGACAGTCATAATATAGAAATATTTCTAACATTCTTCCAGAAATGGATTCCCGAGTATATATATAGGAAACTGGATATTAGAAACAAACTTCTTAATTTCGTAACAAAACCTTTTTTAAAATATCACTAGAGGAATAAGGTAACGTTCAGATAAAATGAAAGATTGTTTTTAAGACATATAGAAGTAGGAAGATTACATTAAAACACTAAGATATATGGGAAGTAGTATATCCATATATCTTAGTGTTTTAAAAAATGAAAGATGTGTTTTAAAGAGAGACTATGTACAGCAGGTCTTCTCAACTGGCAGTTAGTGGCGCTTTTTGCTTACTATTTTGGTTGAAATTTTAGATATTATGGTCTGAAAGGAGACTTTTCTACAACTGAATGTAATGATGAAAACAAATTGTAAACTATTCTGTTTTTATAACTTTTTAAGATTTACCCTTCATTTACTGCAACAACAAAAACAAAATCACTTCACAATATTAATGAAACCTTAAGGACACAGAACTTTGTAAAAAAAAAACCAGTTTGTTATGAAACCGATAAGCACTCTCTCTTTAACAAGATGATTACCGTACCGATCTATATTCTATTTTTTAAAATAAATAATACACTCATCTGATATTATTATCTTCTATTTATTGGTTATTATTCGATCATTATTTGTTTTTAAGAAGTTTTTTTTAATGAATGTACTGAATAAACTCGCGTCTCGTAATTTATAATAACAATTAAGGTGGAAAAATGGCATCGCTAATCAATGATTGTGGAAAACGATCTTATGTTCTAGTATATACTCGATCGGGGTGACACTTTCAATTTATATGTATTCAGAAGGGAAAAAAAAGCGCACTTCGTTTCGTGACTATTAAAACTGATGCCATGCATATTATGATATTTCGGATGTATAGAGAGATACACGAAGTTTCAAATTGTAACAGACATTTATAACATAGAAACAGTTCATAGCATGGAGCGGCATAGTTTATAACAACGGGAAGCTTCTCGAATGGCGGCCCGCGATGCACTTGATAATGGCTCCTCAAGAGTGGCCTCTTCCGATCTGCTCGCTATGCTAGCTAAGTTCTTTTTGGCCCTTATATTTTTTTCATATTATGAGAGCTTTTAAAAAAAATTAATTGAGAAAGCCTGCCTTAGAGCGTTTCCATTTGAAGAATCTCAACCCCAACACCCCCTCCTGTTTATCAGATCTCTATTTGTACCCCCAGTTACAGGAGACTGTCATCGCCATTAACATGGGCCACAGAAGCATCATAGTCTAAATCACCGAATTCTCCAACTTATACAAACAGTCTGCTTTAAAATACATTCACCATCAGAATATTTCCAGATATCTGATTTAAAGCGGAATATGGTTTTGGATAAATTCAAAATTCTCTTTTGAATGAAAAAACTCCGCGATCGTCAAGTTGTAATATTTTAATATAATTGACCATAAAACTGCCAATCACTTGTCAAATCACAATATAATAAATTTGTACTAATTATTAGTTATAATACTTCAAGAAAATATTCAAATCAATACTCACAATGATGTCCAGCTATTTAATAAATCGATCGCTAGCAAAATACCTCAACAGTTGGAAATTAATATGGAACAGGCTAATGTTGCTCTTATGAAATAATTTTTCATGGGAGATTTCATCGCTTTTGAAGCCCCAAGTACCAGATGGTGTGACGGATGGAATAGGTGTGTTTTTCCGTTGTTTTAGTAGTTATTTACCATTCTGACCACAGACAAACTGCTATTGTGCTCTGATTGTTGGACATCGTTAAGACACTACCTATCATTTTCTTCGGTTTGATATCCTTTTCCGGTGATATTTTGGGAAAAGGATATCATTTCGATTAAAAACCAAAGAAAATGGTTGGCCGAACACTAAGGAAGTGTCTTTACGATGTCCACCAATCAGATTACAATAACAGTTTGTCTGGTCAGAATGGTAAATAACTACTAAAACAAAGGAAAGACACACCTAGTCCATCCTCCACACCATCTGGTCTTTCAGCAATTAGCATCTCTTCAATGATCTTTCCTGGAAACCTGTTCTCATTTACAGCTGTGTCAAATGGGATTGGGAAAACAATATTTAAAGCTATCGGATATCTACGACATACGATGTAGGTGGATGTGATAAATTTCCTATTTCGTTTCTTAGGGAATTAAGACGAGATAACCTGTTTACAGAAATTACTTTGCTGCAGTAGAAGGCGTAAGATTGGTTCGATTCGACGGGTGATTCAAGACATCTCGTCGTAGCGGTTAACATGAACAGAACCTTACAGAAGTCGTATAGCATAGTTGCAACTGCGATCAACTCAGAAGACCTCATCAAAAATTGCTTTGCATAAACGCAACTGCTATCAACTTGGAAGACCTTAGCGAAAAATGCATTGAATACAAGCAACTGTGATTAATTTGGGAAGACCTCGTCTAAAAATGCATTGCATACAAGCAACTGCGAATAACTTCGAAGCTCCTTGAGCAAACTAATACATTGCATACTGGCAACAGAAACAATCTGGGAAAGCTATTTTAGCAACTGCTATCAGCTTAGCCTCTATCTTCCAGTACAGTACGATGCCAAATCTATCTCATACAAAAGTTCAAGTGTGCATTCCATTTTGACTACAAGCAATCGCTTAAACGCAAATATGGAGGGCAAGCCGATAACAGAATGCACATTTGCTCGGAAATAGAACATGGGCAACCTTAGCAACTTTAATTTTTTAGACGGCTAAGGGAATAGAATTTTTGTTTTATAGGCCATGATGTTGCTTCAAATCCCATTTAACTAAACAAAGTGCATGGTGGAGTAGATTCAGTTTTGTATCTCAATTTCTGATCTTTGACACAAAACAAAAAACTCTATATGATATTCTTCCTTCTTTTAGACATATACTTTTACAGAATGGCCTTAAAACGACAGAATATCATGTCCAATATATAAATAATTAACGGCATCTTAAAGAGTGTTAATTAAATTAAGTAATAATTCAAAGACAATTAATTTACAATACGACAAATTCTACCAAAAAGCAATTTCACTTTTGTCTGAACAACGAACATTGAAATTTATCAACATATGACAGCCCAAAAAAACATTCCACTGCATTTAATTCAAATTTTGTCCATTTAAAATATTAAAATTCTTAATTCGTGAAGTCTTGTCTTATTTGAAATGCTGTGAAATATTGCAGTTGATATTATTAGAAGCACCATTCTATTTTGAAATGTTGCCCACGTATCGGCTGTCCATATTGCAATAATCCACTAAATAAATAATAAATTTCTAAATTTAGCGCAGAAAATTTTTGTAAAATTTTAATATCTGTTTGAAAATAATAAAGTTTAATATGTCAATATTAGACGATTTTTTTCCCGAAAATTACTAAAAAGAGCTCTTGAGAATTACATATTTTTGTAAATGTCTAGAATAATAACCATGCTTTCTTTTTCATTGATTTTGAAAATACGATTGAAGACATTTTAATTTAAAGGGACAGTCTGAATTATTTTTAGGTCAAAAATGTTTTTTACTCAAATTTGTGAAAACGTTACACTAAAATCTGTAACTAAGTGCCCTTTAATGTATCTGAAAGTTTTAACTAAAAAAAAATCCAACCGTTAATTTTTAAACGCTAAAAACATGCTAAATTTTTTAAAAACCTTACGTAAGGTTTTTAAGTGTGTTATGTTTTTTGGACGCTGATAGGAAACTTTCGAACGGATTTGAGTAAAATAAACGCCTAATTGTAGAGAAATGTCACTCTTGTGTATATGAAAGGTTTCAGCTAGAAATATTGAGTCATTTAAAGGGCAAACACGTCAAATTATTTAATTTGATAGTTTGTAATTAACCCTTTAAAACCAAATTCAGTTTGATCAAGAAGATATAGAGATACAATAAGCGTACTTTAAAAATACTCTCAGGTAGTATTTCCGATTTTTTTTATATTGGAAACTCTTTTCAAAAAAGCAGAATGGCCCTTTAAGACTCAAGACTTTTATTGATAATGTGAAATGTTACACCTAATAAACGTTGAAATTTTACACCTTTCAAAAACAGAGATATATAGAGAGAAATTTTCCTTTACTTCATATTTTTTCTCCAAAAAGGGCCTATTTAGAAAACATTTAGACAGGCATTGTATTGAAAAGAATCATATAAAACATTTGTCCTTTAACCCTGTTCTTCCAGGATGCAGGTTGGAGGGACTGACATGGAAAATGATCCAATAAACCGAAACCCATTCACTGCATGCTGTGTACGCTAACGATTCCTCGACGATTGGAAAGAGTAAGCGTATGTTTCAATCCGTCACCGTTCGTCAAAACAGGCGCATAATCTTAGATCGTATATAAAACTCCCATTGCCAATTTCACTGACCAAATCAACATTTTGACAATAGTTATTGTTAAATTCGTTCTGTAAATTACTTGGAACGATGTACACCGAAATTACCATGTTAATAAAAGCCTCCACGTTACATGTACTCTATTAAAATACTGTTAAAGATGTGATTAATGTAGATTGAGGACATCACTTTATTCCTACACCAATTCTGTTCAAGTCATTGATAAAGATACCTTACAAGTTACCCCATCAGTCGAGTTTCACAATTCCGTGCTCTTGTGTGATTTATCTTAGGAAACCTTTATCTAGTTCTCTGTTGACTGAGAGATTGAAAGACGTCTTGTAGACATTTCCATTCTAAACTCAGATAGAAAAATTAATAAATCACTCAGAATTTAACCAACAAAATAAAGGTTAACTGTCAATAAATTTATTACATAGTTGACAGAAACCTGGGGTGTAGTGCTGATAGAAATGCCAAGCCTTGTTATTTATTTTCACAAGGTGGGGTTTGTTTTCAACGTTCTAAGAATAAAATCATTTTTTTCTATTTATGGCATGGATTAGTAAAGTTTAAAACTATATAGTGTTATGTCATAAAGCAAACCTGAAAAGAATCATTTACAATAACAGATACACTTGTCAGTTTTAACAAATTGGTAATTCCAGATTTACCGATTAGTTAACTAAGGATAACGTCCCTGAATTCTCAGCAGAGGACCACGGTGGCTCAGTGAGACGCTTGTTCCTTAACCCGAGGGTCTAGGGATCAATCCCGACATGGGTCGAGATGATAACCTCGGATTTGTAAACCGGTTTCCCCCTGTCAGTGATGCGGGCCGGAGGGGCTGACATCTAAAAAATTCTCTTATTACACACGCATGAGGCATTTGCCTGTCCTTTATATTATCCCAAAATGTTCAGAAAAGTGGGACGAAAACACTATTTGATGTTACTGCTTGTTAGCTCCACATATTTCAGATTTATCAATATGGTTGGCGATTTCTAATTTGTTATAAAAACCCAGTTGTTTTCTTGCATGCATCTTCGGTTACCAATGCTGTTGCTTACAACATTTCTTGTATATCAGACTTATACTGTGGGTTTTTTTTAACAATCACTAAATTAGTCCTTAAAATCTTTACAAATGAATCCTTTTTATAAGGCAAAAGGGGTTAGTAAACAAAATTCATTTTATTTAACACGCAAAAAATATCTTCAACACGTGGCTCACCAATTTGAGATGCTAATAGGCTATATACACCTATTTTACAAAAACAAATTATTTTAATGATGATGACGCACAACGAAGAGAAAAACATATCTCATTTACTCTTATTAGTATAAGCATTAAGAAATTAACACCAGAAACAAAACATCTTCTATTGGTCAAATAGGAACATTCTAATAATTTCAATTAACACCGTGAAACAAACAACCGCAAACTGAATTTATCACTTAGGCAACTCTACATAGGTGACAAAGTTCGTCCTAACTCGAACACTCTATTTGCAGAAAACTTTATTGATGTCTTTATCAATACCCGGCGTATTTTGGATGATAAAAAAGGCATCTCGGATGCAACAGAATTACTTGAAGGAAATAGGGATTGCGGGAGAATGCGCGTGAGCACTTTCGGCGCAACATGTCCACGTGTTTCTTGAAAAACAAAACATAAAGATTGCCTTGAGATTCGACCATAGTGACTGCATTTAAAATCTAACTCGCGTGTTATACCTACTCTTTTATAACGTTTCTAATTCAAGGGATGTTATCAAATTGAAAACAAGATAGTTTGCGGCTTTTGTATCTTCCGACAATTTATCCTTGTATAGGACACAAGTAAATCTTTTCAACGATGCTCCCAATAGTTCTTTACTGTGGTTATTTGGATAAGAAATTTCAAACAGGATATTGCGGTAGATATAGTAGTTACAATAATTGTTTTATATGAGACAATGAAACTAAACAATTTCAAATTGCTTTTTATCTACTTGAAAACGGTAAACTTTATCTTTGTTATTACTACCGGTTGGTCTAACGAACAGTTTTTTGTTGGTATCGTAAAACTTTACAGTCTTGTTGCACTCATTATTTTAAGAGCAATTTTAATTTTTATGATTAATTTAAAAAAAAGAAAAGATGATATTAATCTTTAAATGTAAATAGATGTTAGTATTTGTTTAACCTTTTCATCACCTGTTGACTCTGCGATTGAGCTTGCGATTCCGACTTGTTCAGAGCGTCCACAAAGCACATATTGCATAATATTTAATTATATAAGTCTTAATAATCGTAATGTGTTGATTACTTAGGTAGGGACAAAAATAAAATCGCGGCTGCTGATTATATCCTATCTTGCAAAAATTGAATCTGTACATTTGTCGATTCGAGCGATTCAGTGTACACCAAACATTCAGAAGTATTACAGGCCCTTTGCTGGAAATTGGAATTCTGACATATAACTTTGTTTTAGGACTATGCCATTCGCCCTACCTTTCGGCTTCTTCTTCATAATAGGCTCTATTTCGGGTATTTCGAGAAAAAAAACACATCGTCGATATAAGATGGTAATGTTTGAATTTAATAAAATTGTCCTCTTTTATTATATAGTCTTACAAACGGCAAACTTTCATAAATTTAAATTAAATTCTATACCTGGTTGCTTTATTAAACCTTAAACTAAACTAAAAAAGGTTGACTAAATGACTTAAATAAGGTGCTTTGATATGGTGGGTTTTAGTTGCTCAAAATTCCGGCGTGTTGCCCTTTTATTGACAGTCACTGTCCATCTCTCCTATGCGCGAGTTGACTTATAGGGAAACGTTCACTACCCGTTCATTGTCATAACTTACGTCTTAGAAATAGAAAGAACAATGTTAAATTTGGGGTATATTTGATGGGATTGAGGGATTTCGGTGCAGTTCTTCTTTATTTCCAAACATTCAAGACTCTATTAACCCTCGAATATACCAAATGTTGCCTTATAAGATTGTTCACAGATTAAGCATGATTATACGATTGCGTTCGTTTTTGTGTTTTTTGTGGGTTTTTTTAAGTTACTACCAAGTTCAGTCTTTACGCTAAGAAAGTTTTCATTCAGAGAATATTTCTTATTTCTAAAATTCACATAACAATATGGAAACAAGACGGAAAACTGGATGAGATATTTTCTCTAAATCTCCGACCGTTTGGACTAAATAATTCGATCAGTTATGGAAATAATAAATTGTTTCTTTAAAAAGCGAAGAATAATCATATCTTTAGACTGAATATTTATATTTGTATATTACTTAAAAACTAGATTTTTGACCCAGTAAATTTCACTTTCCGAGCGTCCCTTTTGATTTGTTTCTTAAGGAGCGTACAAACTGACAACAATTTCGACAACATGTCGGCCAACATGTTCCCGAAATCCCATGTTGTCGAAAAAGTTGTTAGTGTATATAGAGTTCGGAAACATTAGGTAACAAGTTGCTCCAACATGTTGCCAAACTGTTTTCGTGTGTGTACAGGACCAAATTATTGTTGCTCAGGAGTTTCGATAACATGTTGGCCAACCTAAATTACATCCCATGCAATTTACCTCTTTTCAACACCACCCTCTTGACGCAGCCAGTACTCTTTTAACAAGATATTTATGAAAACGTTTTATGCGGGTATTTGTATTTACTGGCGATCTCTCTAAGGTGCAGTAAGCTGATACATACATTCGGAGAGTTTGTTTATCCAAAGCTGGAGGCATGGAATACCACAGAAATCAACAGAGCTTGGAACCAAACAATGTATGACGCTTTCTGTATTCATTCGCCTATCAGCGGACATATCTCATGACCATGTTCTAATTTTGTAGGAATAATGTAAAACTGAAACTTTCAAATTTTTGCTGTTTTAACGATAAAAGTGTCGCTTTTTGAAAGTTCCAGATATTAAAGGGTATAAAGTTAATTAATTCATAATTCATATTTATTCATATAGGCCTATATATGCTCCTATATCATATCATATATCAATTTACACAACCGTACTTGAGTACCTTTACAGAAGATTTAACTCCAAAAACAGGGGTGCTGTATTCATTGTGCCACTTTTAGTTCGCAAAAAAGGTGACAAAGATTTGTGTTGCCGAGTATACAGCTTGAATGTTTTTATGTAATTGTGGGATTGTTTTGAAGTACGTCGATTGAAACCTTTTTATCGTAAGCAAGTTTTCAAAGGTCTTCGAAGACGCACCAAAAAACGAAAAAGTTCTGTGGACTCTTCGAAAGAGATACTTAACTAACTAACCCATTCGATGATTTACAACAGCTTTCCTAGAAGATGGTTTTTAAACTTGTCGGCAAACATACATTTCTTCAAATAAACTTCTAAAAACTTTTAAATGGATGCAAAACTTACCTCAACTTTTCAAACTGAAATCTTCAAAAATATTGGAAGCTGGTTGGGAGGTTGCTCTGTCACTCTGTACCTTACTGTATCACTTTCTTAGTCCCTTATCACTTCAGTATGCTGAAAGTTGGTAGTTCTAGAGATAATTCTACCCTTCGATAGGTATTATGATATATGAGAGAATTGAACAGTGTGACGATGTGATGTCTAATACTGATCAATAGAACGTGTCACAACCCAACTGTCAATCAAACGAACACCTACCAATTAACGCCATTTCAGCCAATCAGAGACCGTGTTTAGCGCCTACGTCAAGGAATGGGCCTATTAATTTTTCACGCCGTAAGAAATAAGGTGTAAGATATCAGGCGAGAATAACAGAACTAACGTGGCCACAAACTTCTCATGTCAAATGATATCAGATCAAATCTGCGCCGATATTTTTCAGATCAAAAAGGTGATAAAAAAATGATGTCATGAAGACATAATTCAATCATAATTTATTCGGAAACACGTTCTAACCTAGCATTGCTCTAGCGTTATATATTTTGAATCAGAGCACAGTCTACGTCCTTAATTCATAAGGGACATAATTTTTCACTCATAACCGTTTCCAAACCACATAGACTTCATCATCTCTTTACGGTATAAAACAAGTCAATGGTTAAATCATCACAAGAGGGTGTTACCTAGGCAATTTAGTGAATGGGGGTGAGGTGGGTGGGGGAAAGGGCAAACACGAATGCATAACCTTACGCCTCCTAAATAATACAGTTTACAGGACTTGACTTGTGTCATATAGGATGTAGTGCAGTTTTTAACTTATAGATCTTAATAAAAGGTACTCTAGGTTTGAGAAATATATCTTAAGTGTTTTTCAGATGATGTGATGGACTAAATTTGTTTCTTGACAGACCAAGTTACATACGCCCACTTTTTAGGGATATTTAACGTACACACTACACAACCTATAAAGAGCACACACCTGCGCTGTTGTCCAATCCGAACGACCATACACTAAATGCATTACTGACTAGGTTTGTTAAAGCCTGGGATAAGCGAGCTAGCGTCCAACTCACTGAGCCACTACATCTCCCTATGGAATGTATCAGAGCCATCATTATGAATTCTTTTGGAATTTTTAAGTCGATCGTACTGTTGTTAAACGAGCTGTCATATGAAACGAAAATCATAATGTGTATGAGACTGTAGAATCATGTTTCTGAAGAGCTACATGTTTAAATTATGATATTCAGTGTCAATAGATTTCTCATGATGGAATATTTGATTGATCTAAGAAAGTGATCTGTGTGATGGAACGCCGATATAAAAAGTATATCATTTTACTTTTTTTGATGAAATATCAAGAACAATCTAAACTCACTGAAGCAGATGAGATCAAGTCTCTGTGATTTACCTTGGATCATTGCGAGTGGAGGTTTTTGGCTCAGGTAGACTTGGCTGATTCTGCTAACAACTGGACTCGCAATGACTGCTTGTAACTTGGGGAAATGGGGAAGAAAAGTCAATAAATTATCGTTCCCCCACTCTCAAATATCATTCTACATAGTCCATTCTTGATGCTCTGAGCGCCCTTCTACTTTGAGATTTATAGAAAAGCCATCATTTTTGTTCAGATTAGATTTTTGAAACATTACAATATACTCTTGACTGATGTGATTCAATGAGCTTTTAAGGCATTGAAATGTTTATTCTTCCAGATTATCGCTATCTGAATATTGCCGTTTGAAGTCCTTAGTGCTCAGTGAGTATAGAGGCTTGTTCTGTCAATCCTGACTTAGGTTGAGATAACTTTCTAATTTATGAAATAAAAAACCCTGTCAGTGAAGCAGTCGGTCGAGCAGAACTAGACTTATAGACGTTCGGATGAGGCGATCAACAAAGGCCACCTTCCGTTGGAAATCGAACATTAAAGTACATGTTTGTAGCGATTTCCCTCATTGCACGCTGCATGATTCCCAGGGGCGGCAAATTTTTAGAGGGTTCTGACATCAGTCGGCCAAAAATAGGGGGGCTCGAGCCGGGGAGCACCTCTTGGATCTGCCCCGTTCATCAACCAAAAGGGTGTAGAAAATTAGAACCTTAAAGGGGATCAGTCTTCATTTTTATTGGTTGATTTGGGTCTTGAATATACTTAAGTATCCTTCAGAAGCACTAATGTACGAAAATTGATTATTTCCTTCAAACATATCTTAAATTAGACATTTCTCCTTCTATTTCTATAGATGACTTTTCTATATATTGCATAGTATCGATAATGTGTAGTAGGGCATTATAACTTTCAAATGCTAATAATTATGGATGCACATGGATTTGAAGACTCAAATTTCCATGGTGAGTTGTGATAACCAGTACTAAATTGCTGAGCTAAAAAAGTCCCCGTTTCTGAGACTTGGAAAAATCGACCCACGAAAATGAAGCCTGTGCCTCTTTAATTCCATCTATTATTGCTCTTCACGACGGCTTGAGTCAGTCCATAAAGTTGAGTGTAAGAGTTTTTTTTATGAAATCTGATTTTCTCACTTAAAATTCAGAACTCACTCAGTAATTGGTCCCTTCTTCACGTAAAAAGAAGTTTCCATTTTCACACGTCAAGAAGTGAGTATAAATGGTATCCATATGCAGCATTGTCAATCTTTGAATATTGTTCTTTTTCCGTTTTGATGTCGGAGATAGCGTGACTTAGAGTTTACAAGCGCTAGCTGAGCGAAATACGAGGAGCTTCCAATCCGGTTACTATTTAGACACATTTCGTGTAGAAAATTGATAGAAGGTAAACAAGAATAGTCGATTGTTATTGTGCTCGACTGTCTTTAACTGGCAGAACTCGTCTTCTACTCTTACCATTTACAATTTCCAATCGGATTGCGCGACGATATATTCTACTTGGTTTTAATGATGGCGAAATGTCATTATTGAAACTAAAACGGTGTTCATTTTGTAAGTTAATAAGTGAAGTATTTGTCAGAGCATTGATACGTGGCATGTAATTTTTCTGGGAAAGAGTTAAGACTTAATTCTTCTCCCATAGAGAGTGTAAGATTTGTTTAGTGAAGGCTTTTCGTGTCATTTTAATGGTATTGTCTGGAAAGTGAGAGCCAAAATAAAGAGGTACAAATCTGACGTATTGATTCAATGTCTATTATAGTATGATATCAGGGGGTCGGTTCAATCACGCTGATGAAGATTTACAGAAATACTTCATTCTTCAGACAAGATTTGAGATTCCATCAATATAAGCGGTATCGCATCTTAATTTACCAGTCAAAATGACCTTTTTTGCCGTCCTGTTTTATGATAAAGCAAAAATTTAAATTACGACAATCAGAGAATCAAATCGAATGTTTAAACTTTTTTTGAAGATTTCAGATAAAAAATACTTTTATGTTATCTTACGTAACCCGACATTTTACCAGACTGTATCATCTACGAACGAATTTTTTATGAAATTCAAGTCAATATAATATAAAGAATTTTTTTTAAGTCGAAATTGAACCATGAACTTTTATGCAGTAGGTTAACCATTTCTATTGTCAAATGAAATATGGCAATTAATTATAAAATATTCATGATCGTATCTTTCTATTTTATTTAGTGTTCATTTGAAATCCTTTAGTTGTATAATCTTAACTTATCAAAATGATTCTTACGGATAAACCAAGCGTGGGAAGCGACGTCTCTCGAACGACCGTTTGATCTTTGCGAAGTCCTTGGATGCATATTGTTGATATCATGAGCAGAGATTTCTGTTTGGAACCCTCTAGGATATGTATGACAGATAATTAATTTATATATTTATAAAACAATTGTGTAATAATATAACTAATGAGACATTTAACGATTTGTCCATCCAATTACTAGTATGATGCTTTAAATATTTTGTAGGTCTTCTGTGATTATGTGACCAAGTATACGGAAGTATGACGAAAGGGTGCTGTCGTTTGGACACGATGTCAGTGGCTATTTAGGTGAGAGAGCAAACTGTCAGTTTCATCCTGTTAGGGACAAGCATAATAAAACCGAATCACGAACGATCAAAACCGTAAAACAAACCTCAAAATCCATTGGCAATACTGGAATAGTATAGTATAAGCATTTAAGTCTATTGAATAAGGTATTAAATCGAGAATAAAATGGGTATACTAGTATAAATTATCTGACATTCACAACCTTCGTGGTGTAGTCCGTCTTAATAGGCATATGTACTCAAGTGTAGGAAACATTGGACGTAAAACTTCAGTTCATTTTGTGTTTTTAGTTACTCATTATTGAATAAAGATTTATTGAGATGTCGCGACTGGCCTACTAATCTAAAGTATCTGATTTTGATGTTTATTAAGTTGGTGATATACTTATCGTCAATGTAACGCTAGTCTTATGATATGTTTCTAGTAGCCTAAATATCCTCTGGCTTCCATTCACAGTTCTAGAATTTGAGTTCGTGACATAACTACAGATTATAAACCTCAAAGACAGACTTGTTATTTGTTTTCACTTCTTTTTATACCATCTTCACTCCAATTTCCCGAAAATAAAAACTAAAAAACAACAACAGATTCTTGTCAAAGCAGGACCGGAGCTACATGCCCATCTATATGTAATATTTGTCCAGTGCCCACTACACACAAGACCGAACAATCCAGTATGTTTCCATTGTCAAAGTTGACATAGATAGACGTCAGTAGACCCCTCTCCCGTGTCCTTGTGCCTGTGGTTTCAGGGATCAGGGATTTACTCAGGGTCTAGAAGGGGACTATGGTTCTTATGAGAGTCTTATGAGTAGGGACCAAGGGCGTGGATCTAGGGGGTGGGGATTCGTCATAGTTGACCTCCTCCCCCAATCCATAACTTGATTGGTAAGAAAGAATTAGATTTTTGTGAAGAATAAAAATCGACCGGATGAGAATCAGAGTGGGAAAGCCTGACTTTTACCACCAATCTCAAAATATGGTTCAGAATGCACCAAGAACTGTAATCCTAGACCTTGTTGTTAGCGAGCCAGTGTCTTGCTCACTGAGTCACCTCGACCCCAATCCAGTAATACAATCAAAGAAGTGAATATTTACGGTTAGAATGACCGGAAGTTCTAAAGACCTTTGGTCCAGTCTTTCCGAGTGGCTCAAAATTATGATATTTCAAACCGGAAGCGTCATATAAAAGACAGTTTCAGCTCTGGTAAAGGAGGCTTGTTTAGTATCTCGGAGCGGATGTGGACTAAAAACACGCAACGCCATTGTCTTAATGGAGTCACATACATGTCAGGGACTAATGGCTTATCTGACAATTATAGTTACAACCTACTAATGAACGTCACCAAACTTTAATAACATTGACCCATCGAAGTCGTTGCATCAAGAAATTGTTGACAAGTGCCACGTAGACCTAATTAAATTGTAAGATTTTTAGCACTAGTCTTTACAATTATTACGAGTGTAGATCAGAGTGGCAATAATTTGCTGTTATGCAACGAAGGCTAGTAACAAGACCTTGAAGATGGACAATGACATGCTGGTAGATGAAAAATTGACGTCCGTTTTCATATCCCAGATTACAACAAGTTGTTTTTTAAGGTCTATCTCAACATTGGGCTTCAGCCCTTTAGCCACCAAAGGCACTGAAAAGCACTAAAAGGAACTTTAAACCTTAAATGTGGGCTTCTTTGTAATTGCTTTAGCCGTTCTCTTGTTTGAACAAAAAAACAAAAAGAAAATGTCTCTACCTTTCAGCAATCGACACGCAGGCACTCTGTGTTCCACGATTTTCAACATTCATATACAATATACAAACGGTGTCAGAATCCCTAATGCACAACGTTGGAAATACACATTAAGCATCCACTAACATCGATATGGTAAGTTCTACGATGTCCCAGGGAGTATATGTACAAGCACCGCATTGAATTCCTTTTTGGACTTATATTTGGAGGGATCATGCTGACCTTCATTATTGAATTGAAATCATTTTTGACTCTGAAAATGTCAAGCAATTTCAGATGGATAAATGGTTTGAGTCCATCTTGAATTACTTACTCCCAATCTCTAACTCGAAATCACTTTTGACAAAGAAAAATGCTGAGCAATTTCACAAGGTAAGATGGTTGAGTCCTCCATCATGATTGACTTATTTTGAATCAATTTCTTGAAGGAAAATGTTGAGCAATTTCACAAGGGAAGATGGTTCGAGTCTATATTCAAACAGTTTTTTCAAACGATAGAGATGTAAGAGATTGATATCATTAAGCTGTTTGTCTGGAATCCACTCCAACCGACTAACTTGAGATTCTTCAACGGTCATTTCATGTCAAGACAGGTCTGTTCAAATCATGGCACGGCAATGAAGATTTGTTTACAATTCACTGAGTGTGTCAACTTCTCACTTAGTTAAGTGACACTCATTGCGTACCGTTTGGGAGAAAAAATAAATATTTGTAGTTGAATATAGGCGATGAAGAGGAATGAAGTTTAAAATGTCAGTATAAGATGACGGAATAATCTCAGATCGTCCAGACGCTGTAATTATATGTGTACAACCTTTATTGTCATAGCACTCGTATCTACTTAGGAACTAGACTAGTGGTTAGATAACCTCGTACACTATAAAGTAGTCGCCATATTGAATACATTACAGCTCAGCCAATAATAAGCATTCTTCAGAGAGTGACGTCTTCATGCGCGGTTAAAACAGCCAAATTAATCTCCGAACAAGAGTTATTTTATAAGATCATGAACAAAGTTGACAATATCGGCGATAGCGTCACTACATCGTGCACTGGACATACCTCAAATCTGATGGAGAAATTGTGATTATGTATTGATTGATTGATTGATACAGTTCCTGATCGGGTTGTGCAAGTCCAATGACCTTGAATAAGTCATCTTCACTCCTAATTTCAATCTCCCAGATGTAAATGGGTACGGATAATCCTATAAATATTAATGCCAAGAGGTTTGGCCAAGAATCACCTGGGACAAAAGATCCTCGCGGAGATGTTTCTTTCGTTTTTTTATTAATAAAATACCCGAATCGGTTTAACTAACTATTTCGGTGAAACTTACAGTACGTACGTATTGGAACTTCTGGAACTGGGCAAACAAATAGGAAGAAGCGAACGCTAACTTGTTATCTACCAAAAAACCAAGAAAACAAATTTGTTCGCCATATCAGCATCCACTGAAAGTGAACGTTAACTTGTCATCTACCAACCAACCAAGGTATGAATGAGGCGGCAAATACCAACCCAGTAGCGTGGTGGCCAGTGAATGGAAACCAGGGGGCGCCGACGTTGCAAGGGGGCTCCAAAAGCCCTTCGAAAAAAAGTCGGTTGGTAAGAAATAATAATTTTTTTCGAGCTTATTCTTTTAGTCCCAATACAACACGGGCCCTCCCTCTTATTTTTGGCCGAATAATGTCAGAACCCTCTATAAAATTGCCGCTCGCCCCCCACCTTTCTCTAAATCCTGGATCCGCCCCCCGTTATTGATATCCGTCGGTAAAGTTGAGCCGACCGACAGCAGACATAAACATACAAAAAATACAAAAATATAGCCTTCCTGCATTGTTTCAAATAGCTAAAACCTTGAAGTTTCCGGGGGTCCTGGTGTAAGTGTTTGTAATCACCCAAGGATTAAGCCTATTGAAAATAAGAGCAATTGAATTTACTATGAATTATTGCCCTCGTTCTTGAATTGTTTGTGGACCCGATAGAGAGTTGATATCTTGATGGATTTTGATGAAACTTAGTGTGAGTGTTTGTAATCACCCAAGGATAAAGCCTATTAAGTTGTGATAAATATGATAAATGAAGGGAGTGAGCCGAAATGTTACATTTCACTGCTTACAGGTATTCAAGGGAGACAACTATGAGGGTCTCTCATAGGTCCGCGCTCGCTACAAGCGTTCACTATGACAAGTGCTAAAATTGCTTTTGTACTTCAAAATTAGGTCTTTCCGGTCTTCCTACGGACTGAATTAATTATTTTGGCTCTTTGAATTTACTTCTGGGGTCCAAAGCTTAATTTCAATTTTAGAACAATGTTGAATTAACCGCGTTTACTACAGTTAAAACGAAAACTTTAAAAACAATGAAGACAAAGGTGCGTGTGTTTGTAATCACCCAAGGATTAAGCCTATTGAAAATAAGAGCAATTGAACAACATTTTCTATGAATTTTTGCCCTCGTTCTTGAATTGTTTGTGGACCCGATAGAGAGTTGATTTCTTGATGGATTTTGATGAAACTTGGTGTGAGTGTTTGTAATCACCCAAGGATGAAGCCTATTAAGTTAATCATAAAGAAACATGTCAACAAAATCCGTGTAATATAAAAAATGTCACTCTCAGAATTTTTCATTTACTAAAAACATTTAATTATCAAACCTAAAAAAAATTGTGTGTTGCGTTTCAATATCGAATATTTTTATCGGGGCTGCAATATATCTAGAACGCACCCACAACAGTCTTAATTATCAAAATTTTCCATGAAAGGACCCCCGTATTCCCTCGTTCCTCCTCTTCGACGCGGTGTTCCACGGTCGAAGGGCTCCAGAGGTTTTACATGTGCATCAGTGCATTCATGCAGTCTAATTAAAATCAGACCCTAATTTCGTTCGTTCGTTTTTTTTTTAAATCCGGTTTTTTAACCACTACCCTAATTTCGTTCGTTCGTTTTTTTTTTAAATCCGGTTTTTTAACCACTACATTTGGGTCTGAGAACGTCGCGCTTTGCCAGCCGTTCAGGTTAACTTTGACCTTACCTTGATAAACATGACCTGATAAACTAGTCTACAGCACTTAGGAATCCTAGAATGCACCTATTGTTCGCGAACAAAATCCCAGCGCAGGAGAGGGCAAAGATCTGATTGGTTAAAACAAAGGTCATTAAGGTTAGGTCAAAGTTAACCTGAACGGCTGGCAAAGCGCGACGTTCTCAGACCCAAATGTAGTGGTTAAAAAACCGGATTTAAAAAAAAAAAACGAACGAACGAAATTAGGGTCTGATTTTAATTAGACTGTGCATTCATGCATTGTGATCCATACCTGAACAGAATACCTTAGAGGTGTGACTGTATATTTGTTCCTCATAATAAATATTCCTCGTGGAACAAAAATTATTATAATAAATGATCTCAGGAACTCTTATCATATAATATTTGGGTTAGGGTTAGGTCTAGTGTTATATAATAAAATATTATTATAGTGGAATTTATATATCGTCACAGAGGGTAGGTAGAGGGGTGTGTGTGGGTGGGAGCGTCAAAAACGGTTTGTGCCCCCCAGCCAATTTGAAGCCACCACGCCACTGGCAACCACTACGAATACCAGCAACAAGTTTGCCATATCAAGATCCACTGAAAGCGAACGTTAACTTGTTATCTACCAACCAACCAAAAAATGAACTCGTTCGCCATATCAGCATCCACAGCGAACGTTAACTTGTTATCTAACAACCAAAAAACGAACTTGTTCGCCATATCAGCATCCACTGGATGCGAACCTTAACATATACAAATAAATCAAGGTATGGATGAGGGCAACTATCAGTTGAGATTCCAAAAATTAGAAGCGCCGAATGCTAAGAAAAAGTAAAAATTAGGCTGGCCCATATTTGGCACTTCAAATTTCAAATGTTTTGCTGTGAACCCCTTTGCAAATTCTGTGGCTCTTGTTCGGTACCTCCACCAAAATTCGCAGAATTTAGAAAAGCCACAATCAAACTCAAAATTTACGCAATAAGTATATCGTGTTGACGCCTTTACCTTTGAAGGTGAAAAAGACTAAGCTATCAACATTCTAGCGCTAAAATTGGAATCAAATCACTCATGCAATGTCTCTGATGGAAATCACATTGAATGTTTATGTGATGGATAGATTCAAGTCTAACGGCTTCATACCTCTTTATGATTTAAAAAGTGTGACGATGTGACAATTTGACTGTAAAACAGTGTGACAACGTGACGAAATACTATGCAAATTAAAATGCTTCATTAGAGATCATTATTATCAACATTCACAAATAAACGGTGTCTTGGAATGATCCTGTGGTCTGGCTCCATTGTCTCTTCTTTTTACCATTGTCATCACTGCTTAGATTGGAAAGCATATAATTAAAGCATGATAGGACATAAGTATACAGTGTGTTATACCCAATGACATTGGGCTCCACCCCCCCCCCCCCCCTCGAAAATTTTGTTATATTTTCACTTTAAAAGCCCAATGTTTCTGGCAGTGAGTTCCAAAAAATCGGGAAAAATCGGCCAAGTGAGCTGGGCAAATATCATTAAAATTTGGGCAAGTCGGTCTGCCCCCCGTATGGTCGCGGGCCCCTATGGCTATGTGTTTTTAGTGAATGATCACCCACCTCAATCTAAATATGATCAGATCACATATTTGTTTTCCTCTATTGTCTGGACGCCTTTGCCTTTAGTAGTCGTAGTTAACTAAGCGATCTTCAATGGAGTAAAATAAATTAGTAAAAATTATTTTGCCCCCACCATTTTACAAGAAACAAATACCATATTTTATAATCGATAAATAATAAGATCGTAAATTATTGAATGGTCCGACGCCTCCCCCAACTTTCTAACCACACAAACTTCATTATATTGAATTTTATAACAAACAATTCTGAATGCCACCTTCTTAACTTAAAGTGGTGCGTTCACATTCTGTTCAACCAATCATAAACATGATTTTTTAGCAAAGCTAATCACTGAAAGCTTACCATTGAAATTTGAGTCTTCGAAAGCCATGCGAATACGAGTTTGACTGATATTTTAGTAAAAAAAAGTGCGTGTATACATGTACATCATAGTAATAGAGGTGAATTTCTAGTTTGAGGTATATTTGAAAGTATTATGCAGTTCTTATATTTCTGAAGATTATTTACATATTGACATATACGTTTTCAAAACTCAAATCAATTACCGTATATATGCCGACTGTTCCCCTTTAATATTCAAGTATTATTATTGCTAGTATTTCAAGGTTTAGAACTGGTCGATATATCAAACTTCAATTCATTTATTGTCAGATATTTGACAGCCTACTCAACGAGCCTCTCATAATCATAATATGTGGGCAGGATGAATATGACCATTACATGCTTTTATTTTCTGAAAGATGGTAAATCAGGAACTGTTGGGGCCAGTAAAATCATAATACAGGCAGGAGCAGCCAACCCTAATGCCTTGAAATCTTAACCACCGCCATTGGCAATTTGCCCTCCCCCTTCCCTTTCCAATATGAAATTTCTGCCTACGGGCCTGTAAAATGCATATCAACATATCGGAGCCTACGAATGAATCCATCGGCAACGTCGCTCTCAACTGTGCAATTATCCAGATCATCCAGACCCTATAAAGTTATAAAGTATACAATATCGTCAGCAACTGACAGCAACAAAGGAGTTTTCAGTTGTTGTTGTGATTGATAAGTTTGTCTAAAATGCCACAAGTTGCGGTTTATAGATTAGCGCCTATGATCCGAATCAGTCTGCATCATCATCATCATCATCATCATGGAGCAACTATAAAGCGTCGGTGTGCTCAGGTCCTAACGATTCTCTCGAATGAGAAACATACTCTAGGGTCGAACTTCGCCTTCCTTTAAATGTATGTTAAATTTGTTTTTCGTGACAAAGTAGTGAACTAAGTTTGCCAATGATATTGTGAGAAATCCAATAACCCTACTCAAAACGTAACAAATGGTTCGAGTCTATTGAGTTGTATACAGCTTTGAACTTTGATGAGTGAGTCTGGAGTTTGTTCTTGCCCAACAACTTTTGGACCTATCGTTTTCCTCAGACGTGATATGCGGTTGTGATATCAACATCAAATCAGTAAATCACATCTGAAGAACTGTGTAGGGGCAATATTGTCGGGCCATCACTTAAATAAAAGCACTTTTTTAAATTCCTTGTTCAATGTGATATCATTACAAATCAGTAACAAAATGAAAAAATAGCGATGCCCCATCGTAATACGCCCACTTTTGTAATGGCAGCTAAGTCGTCCGGGAGGTCGACAAGAACTATCAGTAAATGAAACATCTGTCAAAAACCGTGCCATCAAGAATGTTTACAAAATTTAACGATTTTTGAGTGTTTACAACTACAAGTTAACAAGGGCAATAACCCATGAAATAGTTTTCAATTCGTCTGATTTTCAATAGGGTTCATCCTTGGGTGATTACAAACACTCACAGCAAGTTTCATAAAAATCCACCAAGAAACCAGCTCTCTATCGTGTCCACAACTTTGAGAGAGTAACAGGCTGAAAAATTAACGTGTTTTAAAGAACAAGGGCAATAACTCATAAATATTTTTTCGAGGTTTCTGATGTTCAATAGGGTTTATCCTAATGTCAATACAAACACTCATACCCAGTTTCATCAAAATCCATCAAGAAACCAGCTCTCCATGGTGTCCACAACATATTTTCAAAAGCAAAGGCAATAACCCAGGAAATATTTGTCGATTCGTCTGATTTTCAATAGGGTTCATCCTTGGATGATAACAAACACTCACAGCAAGTTTCATCAAAATCTATCAAGAAACGAGCTCTCTATGGTGTCCACAAGATATTTTCAAAAGCAAGGGCAATTACCCATGAAATATGTTTCGATTCGTCTGATTTTCAATAGGGTTCATCCTTCGGTGATAACAAACACTCACAGCAAGTTTCATAAAAATCCACCAAGAAACCAGCTCTCTAACGTGTCCACAACTTTGTTAAAGGCTGAAAAATTAACGCGTTTTAAAGAACAAGGGCAATAACTCATCAAATATTATTTTGATGTTTCTGATTTCCAATAGGGTTTATCCTAATGTCAATACAAACACTCATACCAAGTTTCAAAATCCATAAAGAAACGAGCTCTCTATGGTGTCCACAAGATATTTTCAAAAGCAAGGGCAATAACCCATGAAATATTTTTCGATTTGTCTGATTTTCAATAGGGTTCATCCTTGGATGATAACAAACACTCACAGCAAGTTTCATCAAAATCCATCAAGAAACGAGCTCTCTATGGTGTCCACAAGATGTTTTCAAAAGCAAGGGCAATAACCCATGAAATATGTTTCGATTCGTCTGATTTTCAATAGGGTTCATCCTTCGGTGATAACAAACACTCACAGCAAGTTTCATAAAAATCCACCAAGAAACCAGCTCTCTAACGTGTCCACAACTTTGTTAAAGGCTGAAAAATTAACGCGTTTTAAAGAACAAGGGCAATAACTCATCAAATATTTTCTCGATGTTTCTGATTTTCAATAGGGTTTATCCTAATGTCAATACAAACACTCATACCAAGTTTCATCGAAATCCATCAAGAAACGAGCTCTCTATGGTGTCCACAAGATATTTTCAAAAGCAAGGGCAATAACCCATGAAATATTTTTCGATTCGTCTGATTTTCAATAGGGTTCATCCTTGGGTGCTAACAAACACTCACAGCAAGTTTCATCAAAATCCATCAAGAAACCAGCTCTCTATTGTGTCCACAACAATTGTGGACAGACAGACAGGCGGACAGGCGGACAGACGGACAGACGGACAGACAGGGGCGACTACAATATACGCCCACATTAATGTGTGGGCGTATAATAAAAACCAAAACTGTGGTTTTTACTTTTAATATCAATATCAGTAGGCAAGTATTCAGTCAGTTAACATAAAACATACAATAACAACTTGGTCAATAACAATTTAAATCTACCTCACAATAATCAGTCAACAATATTTCTGCACATCCAGGTACAAAATCGGCAGCCCTTTAAAAAGATAGCTTGCCAGGCAAGGTAATATACGCCCACTGGAAGCTTTATTTGAAAAAGAATATTTGGCAGAAAACAGCAACCATCAAATATTCAACCTGTAGTCAGAGGCCTACATTTCGTTCAGAACTTAAATTAGGTGTCGTCCAAACAATTTTTTTCTCGAATTCATTAAGGGTTAAGCATTCATCAAGTTTAGTCAAAATCCTTCTCTGTTATGAGTTAAAAACTAAAACCTATTTTATACAAGAAGGGCAATAAGTCATATCAAATATTTTTTGATTTTCGATAGGGTTTATCGTGTGATAATAAACTATTTCAATAGGTTTCATTAAAATCTAATCGTAAAAGAATTGTGCCTTCTCGAGTATTTACAACCTAAAAATCAACGCATTTTAAAGAACAAGGGCAATAATTCATATTAAATACTTTTCGATTCTTTTGATTTTCAATAGGGTTCATTATCGGGTGGTAATAAAAAATTTCAGTAAGTTTTGTCAAAATCCATAAAGAATTGTGACCTGTAGAGTGTTAACAAGCTAAACATCAAACGCATTTTGAAGAACAAGGGAAATAATTCCTATTAAATATTTTTTTGATTTTCAATAAAGTTCATCCTTAGGTGATAATAAACATTATCAGTAAGTTTCGTCAAAATCTGTAAAGAACTGTGACTTGTAGAGTGTAAACAAGCTAAAAATCAAAAGCATTTTAAAGAACAAGGGCAATAATTCATATCAAATATTTTTCGATTCTTTTGATTTTCAATAGGGTTCATCATTGGGTTATAATAAGCAATTTCAGTAAGTTTCATCAAAATCCGTAAAGAATTGTGACTTGTAGAGTGTTAACAAGCTAAAAATCAAACGCGTTTTAAAGAACAAGGGCAATAATTTAAATATTTTACGATTCTTTTGATTTTCAATAGGGTTCATCCTTGAGTGATAATAAACAAGTTCAGCAAGTTTCATCAAAATCCATAAAGAATTGTGACCTGTAGAGTGTTAACAAGATAAAAACCGAACGCGTTTTAAAGAACAAGGGCAATAATTCATATCTTATATTTTTCGATTCTTTTGATTTTCAATAGGGTTCATCCTTGGGTGATAATTAACAATTTCAGTAAGTTTCATCAAAATCCGTAAAGAATTGTAACTTGTAGAGTGTTAACAAGCTAAAAATCAAACGCGTTTTAAAGAACAAGGGCAATAATTCATGTTAAATATTTTACGATTCTTTTGATTTTCAATAGGGTTCATCCTTGAGTGATAATAAACAATTTCAGCAAGTTTCATCAAAATCGGTAAAGAATTGTGACCTGTAGAGTGTTAACAAGCTAAAAATCGAACGCGTTTTAAAGAACAAGGGCAATAATTCATATCAAATATTTTTCGATTCTTTTGATTTTCAATAGGGTTCATCCTTGGGTGATAATAAACAATTTCAGAAAGTTTCGTCAAAATCCGTAAAGAATTGTGACTTGTAGAGTGTTAACAAGCAATTGTGGACGGACGGACGGACGGACGGACCGACAGACCGACGGACCGACGGACATGGGTGACGGCAATATACGCTCCACATTTCATGTGGGCGTATAAAAAATATCGCCGGCACCACCCTTTTTAAATCCAGGAGATTGACAAAGAAAGTAGGCAAAACATTTCTGAATGTACATAATAAGATGACTGACTATTCTCATTTCAACAACTATTCATAATAACAATGTTACAGGGTCATAACAATCATTTTAAATATATTAAAATAAAGCATTCCGTTAAAATCAGTCTGAAAATGTTATTTCAGCTTACAAACAAATTAAATGATGAAATGATGTTATCTTTTCTGATAGGTTTAATTTTCGCATTGAAGATTTGGCAAATTTATAATTAACTGCTGAAGACCAAAATAAAACCAGGGCCTGTTGGCATAAAAGTTTAAGTTAAATCCATTTTTAACCCCTGAAAACCTAGGCCTGTATTATAAATCAATGGTTTATTTAAAGAAATTGTAAAGAGGTTTTTCTAAACTTTGTTTGTGTATCAGGGACATTGATAGCATCAGACCACAGAATAACAGACGTCAGAATGGCGCAAATTGATTCTATCATTGTCCCCGCTACACATACAAAGTTTAGAAAACCTCTTTACAATCCCTTTAACTAAGAGCCTAATTTAACTTTGAGTTATTTTTTATGGATAATGGCCCTGGCAATAGTTTCATTATATCATTCTATTTTTATCTCCAGTCTAATTAAAATCAGACCCTAATTTCGTTCGTTCGGTTTTTTTTTAAACCCGGTTTTTTAACCACTTATATTTACCAATCAGAAGTCTCTTTTGAATTATCTTTCGACATCTTTTTATTCAAGTGACTTTTAGATATTGGTAAATCAGGGTTGGCTGATTTAAATCACGTTGATTTAAATCATGATTTGAATCGCGATTTGAATCACATGATTTTCTAATATCAGTATCACAAATATTGCCGTTTATGTCTTTGAATATTTTAAGAGTTTCGTCCCCCTCATATGTGTATGAATGCTGCCATTTAAATGAACGAAGTCTAGTTGTACTGGTCTAATCTTCCAGCTCCAAGACTACGTCGAAGTCAATGGGATGGTCTGAGAACCAAGCGTGGCAACAGCCGTTCACGTTAACTTTGACCTTACCTTGATAAACATGACCTGATAAACTAGTCTACAGCACTTAGGAATCCTAGAATGCACCTATTGTTCGTGAACAAAATCCCAGCGCGGGAGAGGGCAAAGATCTGATTGGTTTAAACAAAGGTCATTAAGGTTAGGTCAAAGTTAACGTGAACGGCTGTTGACGCACCTGGTTCTCAGACCCTAATGTAGTGGTTAAAAAAACAGATTTAAAAAAAAAACGAACGAACGAAATTATTAGGGTCTGATTTTAATTAGACTGTTTTTATCTCCACTTTGAAATTCAGTTTTTGTTAAATATGAAAAGTCAAGAATATATAGAAGAGGCAGTCCCTATTAAAATAAGTTATAATCTTTGTCATAAGTTAAAATAGAATTAAGGCAGTTATACATATCACAGTCATACACAAATTAAAATACAAAAATATAAAAATAATAATTATTTCAACTTTCAATCTTTTCTTTTATCTCTTCTTTTACATCGTGGACATTGTCCATTTTCTCTGGCAAAACAATGTCTGAAATACATGTTAATGTAAATATTTTTTTTCAATAAAAAAACAGCGATCTTTACATGAAAATATATAGCAATATAAGTTTATACAATCAAAACAATTCTTTGAATCAAAATCGTATCCAAAACATGACAAAATGGAGAGTAATAGTTGTATAGTAGTGGACTCCAAAGAGAAGTACCATCAGGTGTTTTGAAAAGAGTAGGCATGTACATTGTCTCTAATTATTAAGCACAGATAGAACTTTAACTGTACACAATCTTACAGTTATAGAAATATGATTCTATTCTCTTTGTTACATCTAAAGTAACTATGCAAGACTGCAACTATGTTTAGAACTTGCCATACCCTTCAAATTACCCTTTTTCCTTAATAACTTGTTGAAACCCTGAATAAGCAGAACTTACTAATCGAGTATCTCCTTAATTTTAATTTATGAGCGTCCAAAACGCATTGGTCTGTGTTGCCAGAATTGTACAGAAGACTTACCTATGTAATACAGCTGAACACTGGGAACAAACAACAGCTATACTATCAAAGGGAAATAACACTTCATCTTCATGACATAATTCACACATATACCCTCGTCCTTGACATCTCTACAATATTAAAGCAGAAATATTCAATTTAATGAAGGGGGGAAATTGCAATCCTTTGTAATGAAAGTCATAACACCCCATCTGATGGTCTGACCCCAGTTTGCCCTTGAATACGAGTTAAGACATTTTTTGAAAGTGGGATAAAAATAGTGTCACTGATATTAGGGCAAGAAGGGGGTGTGCATTATGAACAGTGACACAGATTATTCAATATTTACTCAAGGGTAATACAGATTGCAGCCCTTCGTAATGAAAGTCATAACACCCCATCTGATGGTCTGACCCCAATTTGCCCTTGAACACAAGTTAAGACATTATTGGAACGTGGGATAAAAATAGTGTCACTGATATTAGGGCAAGAAGGAGGTGTGCATTATGAACAGTGACAGAGATTATTCAATATTTACTCAAGGGCAATACAGATTGCAAATTATCTAAAGTGACAGAAATTTTTCCTATCAACTCAAAAACACACGCATTATACACACAAATATACAGTATCTAAATCCTACCTCACAATCTGTTTTAATATGTTGTGCCCATGTAGAATGTACTTGAGCTATTTCAGACAATAAAACATCAGTTTGTACTTCCATTAAATCTTTCATAGTATAAACATCACTACTCTCTACAAAATGTTGTCTATTGTCTAATCTACGTAATAATTTAACCTCCATTGCTTGTTGACATAGTAAAATATATTTCTTCATTATCAATAACTCTTCTCTTAATTTCTATAATGTAAATAAAAAATCAATTAATAAAGTTTTAATTAGAATTTAAAGGAGTTGTTAAGTGATTTTCTAAAAATATTTATGTGTATCAGGAACACTAATAGCATCAATTTGTATCATTCCTCTGAACAAACCATTTAAGATTCATGCTGTAGCAGTCAGTTACTCCATTAGCATGTCAAATGGTGGTTGTAGTTTCTATTTTCAGTCAGCCTTTAATAAGTCATCTTACCTCATTATTCCATTGAACAATATGAAGAGAGTGAGTGACCTTTCAAGATTTTTGATTATTAAATTTAGTTAACCAGAATTCCTGTCATACAGTTACCATAGCAATGATAAACAACTCTACTCACCTTTATTTCATTCAATTCATCAACAAAATTAAATAACATAGGATTAATATCTTGTATTCTAATAACTGGTTTTAAATACATTAAACGTAAACATTGTTTGGAAGACCGCGATACCTGTAAAAAAAACCCAAAAAAACAATGCCATTTATTTTTAGAAAGTCAGGGAAAATGAGAAAGCCCTAACAATAAATATTACAAAAATTTACAAAAATAAATACCTTGGACTGAAGAATAAAACTATTCACATGTATATAGATTTCTTACACACAATATTACACTCTTCTCTGAATATCCACAATCTTTTATTTTACTGTTTCCAAACACATGCATTAAAAATAGTGGACATCAATAATAGCATATTCAAGATTTTGGGGAAAGGGTAATAACTCTGCTCCTAACAGTCAAAAATAGCTCAAATTCGAAGTTGATCTTAGTTTTATGAACATGTATACAACACATACCGAATTTCATGTACTGTGAGAGTTCTAGAAGTCTTTCAAAAATTGCATTAATATATGCATTTATACTTATACTTATAGGCACAAAAAAGATCTTATTCTCTATTTTATTCTATTCAATGATATAAATACCTTTCTAGTTTCAAAGTCCCAGTTATGTAAGACTCTAGCTGGTATAACCATATTATCATTCCAATGACAGAATTCACAGTAATATTGTCCTGTATAGTCACATAACCTCGGTACATTACTACCAGACACTGAAAATAATGAAAATGTTAAGATTAGCATCAAATAACCAAGACTATTCTATTCTTAGCATCTTTGTTACACCTGTTTTGTAAGGTGTGTGAGGTCATCAAACTTTTAGTTAAGGTGTATTTGAAAGAACCACAGATGTTTGACTTAAATTATAATTTAACAAATTCATACCATCAGTCAGTGATACAAAAAAAATGTAGAAAACCTCCTTAGAACTGCAGTAGTATAGCTAATTTTCTTCAGTTCTGTCATTGTGAATATCATAGAAACAACAAAAGTTTTGATATGTCTACACCCCTTAAAAATACAACATTTTAAAAGTGAAAAATATTATTACTATCATACTTACTAAATGATATATTTTTACGACATTCAAAACATCTATAATTTTGGGAAGCCAGACTTTTTTGAGGACAGATATCTAAAATATAGGAAGGATTTTCTTCTACCTAAAAAATACAAATGTTTAAACTTAAAAAGATTTAAACTTCTAAAATATATGGACTAATAAAGCATTGCTATATAATTAATTAACAAAAGCTTAGGATAGCAGATTATTGGTTGAGGTAGAGTTACAGAGGCTAAAGTAAGTAATCATTGACAAAGTTTTAATTCTATAAAAACATACATACCTTTACTTTAGCACAAGTTCTAGTGATTTGGTTTAAACATTTTGAATGACAACAATAACCACAATCTACAATATAAAAAATTCTTAATAAATCTCAACTTATCTCAGATAAGTTGACCACAATCCAGCAGTATCTACCATAGATACTTCTAAATATACTTAATGAAGAAAATGCTGGAATAATGAAAACATGTTTCATAGCAAGTTTTCTATTTTGATTTCAAATTGAAAATCTTCAGGAAACATATCGTATGATGTAAAGTTGTACTCACCAATACATCTATACCATTCTTGTATAACACCCCAAATTACACCATTACATTTCTCACAATAATGTTTAGAACTACGACTTTGTTTTATTCTAAATTTATGACCAGTAACAGCCTTTATATCAGGTTCTAGCTCTTCTGGTCCCTCCTAAAATAAACAGTCAAATTATCATAACCATATAAAGAACATCATGCAATAGGGTCATTCCACGTCAAGTGGACCAATGGTGGGAACCTGACCCCCTCCAAAAAAATCATGAAAAATATATGTGATAATACTAAGTCTTAAACTAACCAATCCAAAATATTAGCTCCCTAGGTCAAAAACTCACCGAGATATGGCCATTTTAAATGAGGGTGTCAAAATTGTGTCATAAATTTTGGTAGTTTTTTGGCTTTTCAGATCCCTTAAACTCACATTTATAATACAAGTACAATGCTTTAACTTTGTATACTAAGTGAACTTTTTGTGTAGATTACGAATTTAACATCAAATAATATGTGCGATTTGTCACTGAGGCGCCACCTGGTGCCAAAGTTTGGACTTTACAACATTTTCACAAAATTGATCGGGATTTAGGAAGCCACTGGCACAGTCAGTTTGGTTCACAGACCTCCCAAATTGGGTATAATTCATGTCAATAAGTCTGTTGTCAACCCAGAGAAACCGGGAGTCCTTGGGATATTTATTGTCTGAATTACGCAGCCCTAAAGTTTGGTTCACACCAAAAATTTATAAAATCAACCCATTTTCTCATATCATTTTGGTCATGTGGGACAGGGGGTAAAAATCTGAAACCAATTGGAAATGAAACTTCATTTATCCAACTATAACATATATTAAACTTTACATTGTGTATTTGAAGGCTTATATTTTTAATCGGCGCCTGAAATTTTGACGGACACTTGACGAAACGACTTTCGGTGACTTTTCACGATCATTAAACATGACTTCAGAATGATCTGTACCCCTCAAACTGGGTTATCTTGAGTAACTTTTTGCGTAGATTACGAATATGCAAAAAATTTTACTCCACAGGGGTCTTTTCAGATTTTATTTTGACTAGAAATTGGCAAAAACAATCTTTTCCGCTTGACATTTCAAGAGTTCAAAGGTTTTGCTAGTTAGCGTTCAGAAAAACTCTGGATCGCAATTCATTGATCTCAGACATAAGCAACAAATTGCTCAGCATCGTTATTCATAACTCGTAAGATTTCTGCAAATCCCCTTTACCTCCAACAAAAATTCCTTGCATAATATATATCAAAGTTCTATGTTCTGGAAATAAGAATGTTCTAGAGAGTTAACTAAGTTCTTTCCAGAACGTTTCGACATATTTTTTTATAAGGGCGTTTCTAGAGTGTTCAATAGGATTAATGAATTTTCAGGGGCCGCGGGGGCCAGGGGGGGTTATGCCCCCCCCCCCCCCCCCCCCCCACACACTTTTTGGCAGTTAATTTTTTTTTCAAACAACTTTCCCCACTTTTAAAAACGCTCCACGGCCTCTGATGTTCTGTTGGTTACTGCAGAATTCCATAAAAATGTATCGAATTTCAAATGATTCCTTATCTGGTGGCACATTCACGAACGTTGGCATCAACAGAGAAGTTAAGATACAGATAACAACTTGTACGATAAATTACAGCCAGGCAAATACATTGCCTATACCTATGATGGTAACTGGTAATATTATTTGCTTCTTCACCATGTCCTTTTGTTACTCTCTCTCAAGTTGTCAGTTGTTCTGGTAACAAATTATGGGATGATGAAAATCCATGACCTTGACCTATTTCCATTCAAAAAAAAATCTGAAAAGACCCCTGTGGAATAAAAAATTTTGCATATTCGTAATCTACGCAAAAAGTTACTCAAGATAACCCAGTTTGAGGGGTACAGATCATTCCGAAGTCATGTTTAATGATCGTGAAAAGTCACCGAAAGTCGTTTCGTCAAGTGACCGTCAAAATTTCAGGCGCCGATTAAAAATATAAGCCTTCAAATACACAATGTAGAGTTTGATATATGTTATAGTTGGATAAATGAAGTTTCATTTCCAATTGGTTTCAGATTTTTACCCCCTGTCCCACATGACCAAAATGATATGAGAAAATGGGTTGATTTTATAAATTTTTGGTGTGAACCAAACTTTAGGGCTGCGTAATTCAGACAATAAATATCCCAAGGACTCCCGGTTTCTCTGGGTTGACAACAGACTTATTGACATGAATTATACCCAATATGGGAGGTCTGTGAACCAAACTGACTGTGCCAGTGGCTTCCCAAATCCCGATCAATTTTGTGAAAATGTTGTAAAGTCCAAACTTTGGCACCAGGTGGCGCCTCAGTGACAAATCACACATATTATTTGATGTTAAATTCGTAATCTACACAAAAAGTTCACTTAGTATACAAAGTTAAAGCATTGTACTTGTATTATAAATGTGAGTTTAAGGGATCTGAAAAGCCAAAAAACTACCAAAATTTATGACACAATTTTGACCCCCTCATTTAAAATGGCCATATCTTGGTGAGTTTTTGACCTAGGGAGCTAATATTTTGGATTGGTTAGTTTAAGACTTAGTATTATCACATATATTTTTCATGATTTTTTTGGAGGGGGTCAGGTTCCCAACTTTCCTAAATTTGGTCCACTTGATGTGGAATGACCCAATATCAATTCTCTTTTGCCAGTACGTGGATAACAATCCTATTTATATTTTAGGCATATGCCAAAATAGATAAATGTAATCTAATGCTCTCTAAGGGTTTGATCCGACTACAGGCAGATATAGTGCCCTTTTCGATATGAAAACTATACACACAATTTGACAGTATTTCCATGAAAGAATTATGTGCTTATTACCTTAATTTCTTGTATCTTTAATCTTAACTGTATCAATTTCTTCACCAGGTTTTTATGTTTATCAGAATTAGGTTTAGCATCTTTAATTAAATCTTTACAAGTATCAATAGCTAGCTCTAGTTCTTCTCTATTACTCAAACCAAAATATCCCTGAAATATATTACACATTGGGACTCAATTGCTTTTACATTTTGGGGAGGTTAAGCCATCTCCAACTATTTTTTTTTTGGATGACAAAAAGTTGGTTATGTAATAAAGAAAATAAAGCCAATCAATTTATTATCAGAGTTTGATGTAGATTGTTTTACCAGTAATGGAAAAAGAAATGAAATGCAGTTTTAAATTTTCTGTACCTGGTTTTACTTATGAAGATGGGCAGTGTGCAATGAGGGAAATTTTGACAGGTCACTAAAATTAAGCTAATATTTTACAATTCAACTGTCAAGAGAGATAATTTACTAACCTCTGGATGTGAAAAGTGATCTTCTGCTAGACCTAAATCAGCAAATGTAATATCATCACTACTACTAGTGGTATCTGATGTAGTTATACCTGTTACTTCACTATTAAATGATTCTACAAATAAAAAATAAAATTGAAAAAATAAAATTTAAGAAGTTGAGAAAATAATCTGTTAATTTCTCATTAAAGGAGAATGTTGATAAAAAATTTATAGATACTAAACAGAAAAATATATCTGAATCAGTCTGATGCTGATGCTGACTACATCTCATCAAGCTGATATAGTCAAAGCTGGCATACTAAACTATATGGCAACAAATGATTGTGCGTCAGAAATGGACTAATCTTACTTGCAACAATTTGAATAAGCAATATGTTATTCCCTTATTATTCATACACTTACAAGATTGTTGTGCAAATATCTGTCAAAATACAATATGCTAGTCTGCAATCATGACTAGATGCAGGATTTTTAAGGAAAAAACGTGACCAATTTTGAAACATTCACAATTAACATAGAAAGACACAAGAAAGGGTACCCTAACCTACCTGATCTTGCACTGAATGTTTTTGAATTATGAGCCGACGTTAAAAAATAATTATCTTTAAAATCATCAAAATGTTCATCGTCAATATTCAGGTCACGATCAAAAGGATTAAAACGTGTTCGTTGTTTGTCTGGACTGAAACTAGTCCCTGAGTTAACTGAGGAAGGGGAGGAAGGAGAAAGACTGAAATTCGCTGAGTCATTGCGACTGTCATTAACATCGTCTTTAGGCGGAGTTGGATACACCTCACTGTTTTTCTTAATATCACTTTTAATTTCTGAATTCGTCACATTATTACACTTGTCTACTTTATGACTCACGCTTCTTTTCACACTTGGCACTGTCTTCTCTGGACTCGGTTGTGTGAAATTGTGTTTGTTCTCACTAGAGTTTTTGAGTATTTTAGGACTGACAGCACCATTGGTTAACTGACTACAATAAACATCTTCTTCATCTGATTCAAACTGAGAAGCTTCAGTAAGAACAGCTCCAGTCATTTTAACAACAGCAGTTTTTGTTTCCACTCTTCTCTCATAGTGCTGAGATGTTCCACTTGTTTTTTTGTTATCTCTTTGAGACATTTTCCATATTTTTTATAAAACAGTTGGTACTTTAAAATTTAAACATTGATCTGAAATATATAAAGAATCAAATAAGTTTACATGAACAGTGCAGATATATTTTTCAAAATGTTTTTTGGCTTACTTAGGACAAAAGTTCAAATGTAGATTGATTGTTAGTATCCGCAAGTATTGGCCAAATCCAGTGTTAGATGGTGATGTTGATAACATAGTCTAATAATAAGATGGTTTATCCCCATAAACACACTGACCTGTGTCAAAAGGTATAGATTTATGATAAAACAAAGTTTAAGTTAAAGGTTAAGAACAATTTGATCAGTTTTACAGTCTAGAATAAATCTAACCCATTAACCCCAACTTAAAGTTTCTTTGTTTTCTACTATACATCTATTCAATCTTTCATTGTTTTATTATAATAATATAAGGCCTTTCTTACAAGGCCTATCCAAATCCAAATTTAGTATTTAGTAGTATCACATCTTAGTCCTCTGATTGCTTTACAATCAACTAAATTACAGTAAGCAATACTAGTAACTCAAAGACAAACTGTGTTTAGTTGGTTAATTACCGATAAATAGATCTAGATCTAGGCTAACCCATATCCCAATAATAGTAACAGCTGATTAATTTAGCTGAGATCACTGCACAGTGAGACTGAGAGTGAAGTGACAAAGGAGAAATAATACGAAGTTGCTTTCCATGGATTGATTTGCTCTTGTGTGCAAGTTTCTATGAAATTACAAAGACGTATGTTTGTGTTTATGCTATGCAGAAGAACTCAATCCAAAAATTTGGTCTCAAAATCCAATGTTTTGAATATTTTTTGTAAAATTAAAACGTAAACAAACCACACCACCTCTCTCATGACAAAACGGAAGTGCTATTTTTAGATATTAGAAAATGTCAAAGTGCCACAAGTCCAAATTGTCCATAATGAAGGTCAGAACGTCCAAAAATCTGAAAAATTTGGAAAGGGAGATAATGGAGTCAATTTAATTGAAAATGCAATGATTTATTAAGGGAGGAGCCGCTTAGTTAAAGGGGACCAGTCTTCATTTTTATTGGTTGATTTGGGTCTTGAATATATTTCAGTATCCTTCAGAAGCACTAGAAATGCACGAAAATTGCGCATTTCCTTCAAATATACCTTAAATTAGACATTTCTCCTTCTATTTCTATAGATGACTTTTCTATATATTGCATAGTATCCATAATGTGTAGTAGGGGATTATAACTTTCAAATGCTAATAATTATGGATGCACATGGATTTGAAGGCTCAAATTTCAATGGTGAATTGTGATAACCAGTACTAAATTGCTGAGCTAAAAAATCCCCGTTTCTGAGACTTATCCAAATCGACCCGCGAAAATGAAGCCTGTGCCTCTTTAATATTAAATTAAAAGTTTTTACGGAGCTGTTTTAAATTCCTATACGGCTATTCGATTCCAGTTGATTCGAGTCATTTGCTGTTACTTATGAGTTAAGGGATATAATTACATTGAGGTCCCAGTTTTACCTATTCAAGTTAACCTTATCATTTAGGCTAGGATTGGGTGCGTCTTTTCACAGCCGAAGACCACCGAAGACTACCGATGTCTACCGACGACTACCGAAGACCACCGAAGACCCAAATTTTAGACCTAATTCATTTTTAACAGCTCTTATGGGCAATTGTTTCATCATGTGAAGTCAAATTATGCCACCTAACAAGCTGTGGCAAGTGGAAATCTGGGTTCGGTTCAACAACACCAACCAAAGACATTTTGATAGTCAGTAATAATTTGGTAAACAGTCTGGCTGACTGAGTCTGAACATTCACATTTTGTAAAAGCTTTTGTAAGTAAGTAAGATGGGAAATAAATTCGTCGACACTTCAGGGGATTTTATCAATTGAATTGACTCATGAAAGCCACTTCAAAACGGTCATTATTTTTTATTTGTCGTCCGAATCCATCACAAAGACGGAAAGAGTTGTCTTCTCTTTACGAATCTTCACAGAGAAGGTCAAGTAGGTCTATATCGTTTGATATTACTACGCCAAATATCTTCAGAATTTTTGAAAGATTTTATGGTAAGATAGTGAAACAGAAATACTTTTATACCAAAAAACGTACATCTGTTGGTGAATATCATAATGTAATGAGCTTTCCTTCTTCTTCGAATAGGAATAAATATCAGTATTGACTGCGTACTATATTCCTATATCGAAAGCGGAAGCGCCATGTCATAACCGCCATATATTAGTGACATGGAGTAGTATTTTGTTTTGAAAGAATTAACGCATTAAAATCTTATTTTATAATGCCTGATCGTATTTAATGTGTCGAGATATTGTCTTTCATATACATTTCAATGTTGTCATTTGACTTTTGTGCAAGTTTGAACCGTTATTTGTTTTAAATCCGTGAAAGTCACTATAAAAGTCAGGTAGGTGTGTTTTCCCACATTTTTCAATTTCTCAACCTCAGTTAGGAAATAGTATTCGTACTCGTAGTATAATGGATGAATACATTACTGAGGGTAACCTATGTACACTTAATGAGTTGTGGTTAATGGTTGTTAGTGGTTTTAATCGCATGGCTTCTGAAACAAAATATATCTTGGGAAGTGGTTTAGTTAACTGTAGTAACTTTGCCTAATCCCTAATGCTAATGACATTATTTTTATAGGCCTAGGGCCTAAAACAGGGTCCACTAGTGGCCATGCACAGTCAAAATGATATATTAAAGTTTAAAGGCTGAGTTGTGATATCAAAATGCAAACAGATAAGGTTTTCATATACCTGGTAAAATGTCAAATAAATGCATAATGCCAATGAAGCTCAATCGGTTGGCAGTTGTCAGATCTAGGTCCAGTTCCTAGCATTTAAGTAAGTCCAAGTCCGATATTCGACTTGAGATTTTCTTCTAATTCTTGCATAGACTCAAGTAGACTTAAGGTATTAAGGGACTGGGCCCTAGATTGAAAGGCAGAGTTGACAAAAGAAAGAAGCTCTGCTAGTAATTAAGGTTTCAGTTGCCTTTTTAATGCGCATGGGTGATTGAAGTGCTGGCAATATTTCATCACTAAAAAGTTTGAATGGTTCACAGTTTTAGATATTATCTCTTGCTTTGATCTGATTCTAATGGAAGCTTACCACAAATGCTATCGTATCCTCTTTTTTTGACATACTTGATAAGCCTCAATATTGCCCTATGACCTTGGCCAATGTTTTCATAAATCTTTTGAGAATTAATAAATAGCTTCCACCATAATATGGTACAGTACTATGAATCTTGTCCTTTCCTTATAATTCTAAATTTGAAACAGTTTTGAGAATAGATTGTTACGGTTCAATGTTTGCTTTTTTAATTGCCAAAATGTAATTTACATTACAGTAGGCCTATTACTTTAATGTGATTTTGCCAAGTCCAGACTAAGCTTATAAATCAATCAATTGAATTGATTAGTGTTAGCTTTGCCACTGTTGGCCAATTCTCAAGTAAGATTAATAAAGCATGTCTCCAAGTTATATTGTTGTGTCGCCTTTATGGTTAATCTCTGTATAGGCCTATCAGGTATATGGAGCTTATAATATTAATCAGCATTGTCAGTAATGGGCTTATTACTGATTGAAAAGACAAATAGATGTTATTATTGATTTTCCTACCTTAAATTCCCTAATGGCATTTTTGAATGGTCAACTTTCCAATCATAGAGTGATAATTGAAGTTTGTTTTATTGGTTGAATTTGTAGAGTTTAACCTCATTCAAGATCTGGCAACCCTTAGCAAGAGAATATGAACAATTATTAGTAGGGTATTTTTGGAATTGTGTTTGTTTGCAAATGAAACAAAAGAGTGCGTTAGGTTTTTCTTGAAAGTTGCCAACAATATTTTTTGTATTACTGAGATACCAACTATACTTAATAGTAATAGAAGTCTTAGATTATTTTTGGGTTTTTATGAGAAATTCAACAAATGATGACAATTTTATTGTGAAATTTTGTTTTAGCTAGTTTATTTTCAGTCTAAATATGGGTCATTATGATTTCTGGTAAGAATTTGATTTCAAATTTAAAATACTGTACTACTGTACTGTATAATGTTATGTTTATGAATATCAACAAAGTATATGAATATTTAATAGGATGTATTACATACCGTACCCAGTGAGATTTACGTACGTATGATAATATTATGAAGAGATATTATGGAGACTAACTATCTGATTAGGTTTGACGAGTTAATTTATTGACAGCTGATAAACCTATTCACATTAAGTGTTATATAAGTATGATGATGTACGTGATATGATGAAATTATGATTGGGTTATTGGTGAATTTTTAAAGCTATACATAGAACATTAGACTGATTAGGCCTGTATCATGGCATCTTACCCTCAAGCAAGGCCGTGTATGGGGCTCATACAGGTCCTGTCCTCAAGCACCTGTGTGTAAATTAGCATAATTTCCTTACTCACTACTGCAATATGAATTTTCTTTTTTACAATACCGGTATATTCTGATGTGATAAAGTTCTGTTTTAATGTCTTTCTGGTTAATGGTTTAAGCACAGCAGGGTGCTATCATAGATATAAGAATACAGTGATTAGACTGATAAAATCTCTTACTATGCTTTAATGTCAGGAATTAAATTAATTCCTAGATTAGCTGGTCAGTTTACACAAATTTGTATTATAATTTCACAGATTGTAAGCTTCACCATAAGTTTTCTGTAACACCAAAGCCAATAATCGTAAATATGTTGGCCATTCTCGCTACAGACAAATACCTCATATGCAGCTGGCTGATAAAGCGCTCTACTTTCGAGTCTCCATTGTTGACTTCTGACTAGTCTCTGACAACCAGACATCTTCTGTAAGATAATGTACAAGGGAAGTTACTAGCATGAGCTCAGGAACTTAATTTTATCGTATATTCTACTTTCGCCCAATAATCTTGGAAGGTTTTCTTCTATCTGCATACAAGGTTATTGTTAGAGACAATGGCCACCATATATTCGATTGCAAAGCATAGGTCCTTCTTAGCTGCGGAACAAAATGTTTTTCTGAGGAGTAACAATGAAATAAAATCGCCAGAAATGTAATTTATGTTATTATATATAAACTTGCTGTAAACTCAATCTGTCAAATAATATTCACATCAAATTAAATCTAAAATTGTGAATATCCCAATGAAATGATTTGGAGAAAGTCACCTTAAATGACAAGTTCATTCATCATTAAAATGATGTGCAGATCTTCAGATAGGTTTGATAAAGTTAATAAAAACTGAAATGTCAAATGTTGTTGGAGTAGAAAGTTTAACAGGAGTAAATTAAGAAGACATTGTCAAGTGAATTTGTTGACAGTTGTCAAATATTTCTTGACATGACTTCTACACTTCCTTGATATGAATGTTATTTGTATGCATGCACAAGAGAAGGTTTGGTTACTTTCAATTGCAGTATTGGTAGTGACTATAAAATCACTAATAATGCATTTTATAACGTCACTGACAGTGATCTGCAAAGACATTAAAGTAGCTTCCGGTCGGTAGATCACTGCCAGTGACCTTATAAAACGCGTTAGTTTTAGTGAAATTACAAGAACCACAGACGTAGGAATGAAAATTTGAACGGCGCAAATTGATGCTATCAGTGTCCCCGATACACATACCAAGTTTAGAAAACCACTTTACAATCCCTTTAACTCGATAATGTCTTACTTAAAATGCATAAAGTTCTCACAAGATAGATTAAGTAGGAGAGACTGTGATATAGTTGTATGGTGACATTCAAGGTCAATTTAATTGTATGTAAATTATGGGATGGTGTAAAATTAGGACAGTAATAAATTTGTGCATGAATGATTCATCTGTGTCGTAAAATAATTAGGTTATGAGATATGGTTTATTCATGTTGGTAAGGGACTCTGGTATTGAATACAGTATATTTAGATTAAGTTACCTGTTCTCAGTAATAATAGTGTGGTAATACTAATTACATTATGGACTAATTATATTATGGATACCGGTAGCTGTATTTTATAGTTGGGTGTAGGCTTTAAAGGTGTGTGTAATGTATTTCATAATCAGTAGAATGGATTTTGCTCTCTTGACTTTTAGCTCTTGTTCAGGTAGCTTACTTATTTTGCTCATTCGACATACATTTAAGTCTTCAGATATTGCCAAAACCAAAAACATGCTGTCCTGGTTGGAAATTGTTTATCTGACATAAATGCATGTGGGTAGCTTGAGATGAGCTCTTGTCAACTAGATATGACAGGAGGAGGAGGACATTGTCATTGAACAGTTAACTTGGCTGATATTTCCATTAAAGCATTCTTGGAGGTTAAAGTCAATCAAATACAGTTTAAGTGTTAAAGCAGAGCAATTTGTCAAGTTATATAAAAGATGAAATTTCCCACAATATCTTAGTTGTTTAGTTCATGAAGCTACGATCTAGTTAAATAAAACAGTCACTTAAGACATTAGTCAATATTTGTCAATTAAAGGTACAAGGTTAAAATGGCAAGAAGTAGATCCTTCTAGAATTTTCAATTTTGATTTTTTTTTTGGTAATATTGGCTTCATTAAAGGGCCATTCTGCTTTTTTGAAAAAAGTTTCCATTGTCAAAAAAATCGCAAATGCTACCTGAGAGTATTTTAAAAGTATGCTTATTGTATCTCTATACCTTCTTGATCAAACTGAATTTGGTTTTAAAGGGTTAATTACAAACAGAGAGTACTTATGGTTAATTAAGCAATTTGACCTAATTTTGGTGTTTGCCCTTTAAATGGCTCAATATTTCTAGCTAAAACCTTATAAATACACAAGAGGGACATTTCTCTACAATTAGGCGTTTATTTTACTCAAATCCGTTCAGTAGTTTCCTATCGGCGTCCAAAAACAATAACACACTTAAAAACCTTACGTAAGGTTTTTAAAAATTTTAGCATGTTTTTAGCGTTTAAAAATTAACGGATGGATTTTTTTAGTTAAAACTTTCAGATACATTGAAGGGCATATAGTTACAGATTTTGGTGTAAAGTTTTCTCAAATTTGAACAAAAAATATTTTTGACCTAAAAAAAATTCAGACTGTCCCTTTAAAGATGGTTTCCTTCATTTTTATACGCCCACACATTAATGTGGGCGTATATTGTAGTCGCCCCTGTCTGTCTGTCCGTCCGTCTGTCCGTCTGTCCGCCTGTCCGCCTGTCTGTCCACAATTGTTGTGGACACGATAGAGAGCTGGTTTCTTGATGGATTTTGATGAAACTTGCTGTGAGTGTTTGTTATCACCCAAGGATGAACCCTATTGAAAATCAGACGAATCAAAAAATATTTCATGGGTTATTGCCCTTGCTTTTGAACATATCTTGTGGACACCATAGAGAGCTGGTTTCTTGATGGATTTTGATGAAACTTGGTATGAGTGTTTGTATTGACATTAGGATAAACCCTATTGAAAATCAGAAACATCGAAAACATATTTGATGAGTTATTGCCCTTGTTCTTTAAAACGCGTTAATTTTTCAGCCTTTAACAAAGTTGTGGACACGTTAGAGAGCTGGTTTCTTGGTGGATTTTTATGAAACTTGCTGTGAGTGTTTGTTATCACCCAAGGATGAACCCTATTGAAAATCAGACGAATCGAAAAATATTTCATGTGTTATTGCCCTTGCTTTTGAAAATATCTTGTGGACACCATAGAGAGCTCGTTTCTTGATGGATTTTGATGAAACTTGCTGTGAGTGTTTGTTATCACCCAAGGATGAACCCTATTGAAAATCAGACGAATCAAAAAATATTTCATGGGTTATTGCCCTTGCTTTTGAACATATCTTGTGGACACCATAGAGAGCTGGTTTCTTGATGGATTTTGATGAAACTTGGTATGAGTGTTTGTATTGACATTAGGATAAACCCTATTGAAAATCAGAAACATCGAAAACATATTTGATGAGTTATTGCCCTTGTTCTTTAAAACGCGTTAATTTTTCAGCCTTTAACAAAGTTGTGGACACGTTAGAGAGCTGGTTTCTTGGTGGATTTTTATGAAACTTGCTGTGAGTGTTTGTTATCACCCAAGGATGAACCCTATTGAAAATCAGACGAATCGAAAAATATTTCATGTGTTATTGCCCTTGCTTTTGAAAATATCTTGTGGACACCATAGAGAGCTCGTTTCTTGATGGATTTTGATGAAACTTGCTGTGAGTGTTTGTTATCACCCAAGGATGAACCCTATTGAAAATCAGACGAATCGAAAAATATTTCATGGGTTATTGCCCTTGCTTTTGAAAATATCTTGTGGACACCATAGAGAGCTCGTTTCTTGATGGATTTTGATGAAACTTGGTATGAGTGTTTGCATTGGCATTAGGATAAACCCTATTGAAAATCAGAAACATCGAAAATATATTTGATGAGTTATTGCCCTTGTTCTTTAAAACGCGTTAATTTTTCAGCCTTTAACAAAGTTGTGGACACGTTAGAGAGCTGGTTTCTTGGTGGATTTTTATGAAACTTGCTGTGAGTGTTTGTTATCACCCAAGGATGAACCCTATTGAAAATCAGACGAATCGAAAAATATTTCATGGGTTATTGCCCTTGCTTTTGAAAATATCTTGTGGACACCATAGAGAGCTCGTTTCTTGATGGATTTTGATGAAACTTGGTATGAGTGTTTGTATTGACATTAGGATAAACCCTATTGAAAATCAGAAACATCGAAAAAATATTTGATGAGTTATTGCCCTTGTTCTTTAAAACACGTTAATTTTTCAGCCTTTAACAAAGTTGTGGACACGTTAGAGAGCTGGTTTCTTGGTGGATTTTTATGAAACTTGCTGTGAGTGTTTGTTATCACCCAAGGATGAACCCTATTGAAAATCAGACGAATCAAAAAATATTTCATGGGTTATTGCCCTTGCTTTTGAAAATATCTTGTGGGCACCATAGAGAGCTCGTTTCTTGATGGATTTTGATGAAACTTGCTGTGAGTGTTTGTTATCACCCAAGGATGAACCCTATTGAAAATCAGACGAATCGAAAAATATTTCATGGGTTATTGCCCTTGCTTTTGAAAATATCTTGTGGACACCATAGAGAGCTCGTTTCTTGATGGATTTTGATGAAACTTGGTATGAGTGTTTGTATTGACATTAGGATAAACCTTATTGAAAATCAGAAACATAGAAATAATATTTGATGAGTTATTACCCTTGTTCTTTAAAACGCGTTAATTTTTCAGCCTTTAACATAGTTGTGGTCCCGTTAGAGAGCTTGTTTTTTGATGGATTTTTATGAAACTTGCTGTGAGTGTTTGTAATCACCCAAGGATGAACCCTATTGAAAATCAGACGATTTGAAAACTATTTCATGGGTTATTGCCCTTGTTAACTTGTAGACAGTTGTAAACACTCAAAAATCGTTCAATTTTGTAAACATTCTTGATGGCACGGTTTTCGACAGATGTTTCATTTACTGATAGTTCTTGTCGACCTCCCGGACGACTTGGTTGCCATTACAAAAGTGGGCGTATTACGATGGGGCATCGCTATTTTTGTTTCAAATTTTTGATGTGTGTCAAATTCTTATAAATCGATTGGCCAGTTATCCTAACGACTTCCCAGTACAAAAGTTAATCTGTGCGTCCCTAATTAACTTGTAATTAGCTATTTACCGAGGGAATCCCCATGTTTACTTTTTTGATCGGCCCGATTTCAAATGAACAATTTGATTGGCTATTATTTTTAAAAGAATGTGCCGTGACGTCATTTGGTCACGTGATCAAACATGGAGTCTAAATTTAGCCGTTTGAAGCTGATAAAGTCAAATGAATTCCCCATGTTTTTCTACGTCCACATACGGCTAAATAACCTACAAATACATGTATTGTTCATAAGAAACACCAATTAATCAATTAGTAAGCACGATTTGACCCATAAAAATGAGAAAACCCATCTTTAACAAGATAATTCTGACTTGGCTATTTGAAAACACAACAAAGTCATAGATAATGTTGTCACCTATTTGTGTACATATAATCTATAAACATGCCCACCACTAAACACTGTAGAAATAGCATGTAAGCAGAATATATATATATACAGGGTTTACATTGATTTATATTGTATTGTTTGAAATATAAGTGGCAGTGTATTTTTGACATTCATTAATTAATATTGAATAATAAAGCTTATACCGGTAGATATACGAGTAGGCTTATATTGTTATTGAATAGTAAGCTTATATATTGTTATTTTCAAGATAAAAGTTGTCTGAATGCCATATGAACCTGAAAAACTTCAATAAGGACATATTAAAGAGGTTTTTTTTTTGTCCTTCTCTGTATGTTTTATTCACCTATTCCAATTTCCAACAAGTATCTTTGGGGTTTTTTTTTTGAAAAAGTTATCCTGACATAATTAAAGTTTTCAAAACTAGAGGCTAAAAAATCTTGGACAAATTGCTCAAATTGATTTCCCATATTCATCCATAATGATAACATTGTGTATTGTGTTTGATATTAGTGATGCAAAACTGAGAAAAAAATGGTTCAATGATTTTATTGGTCCCACCCTACATCGTCAACACTATCTCTTCTAGTTTGTATTTCTTCACACCAGTACAAATAGTTCATCAATGAATTATTATATTATATTTTGTATTTTTCAGATCAAAAGTAAAGCGTCAAGATGGGGAAGATGTTATCAAAGATATTTGGTAATAAGGAGATGAGGATTCTAATGTTAGGATTAGATGCTGCAGGAAAAACCAGTATCCTTGAATATAGAATAGATTTTGGTGACCAATCAGATGGCTAATATCTTCGGAAGTTTACATGACATAAATTGAATAAGCAGTTTTAGGATAATTTGGTTATGGCATTTGATCTAAACTTAACAAATTTGTCAGGCTACAATACAAGTACTAAGAATATTTGTTGATTTAGTTAATAAATTGTCAAGTGATGCATGAGGTATTCACTCATGTTCCAAAAGATGTACATAACTTCCGTCTTCCATGTGACATTACATGATTCTCAACCATAAAACCTGTGTGATTTATCATGAATATTATGCCCTTTGTCCTGTCAACAACATTTGGAACTTGGCATTTATCAGTATTTATTAAACAGGCAAATAAAAAGGCGATTACTCATTAATTGAAAATTCATATACAATATACATATTTATCAAAAATAGGATTTTGATTGTCATATTTTTTTGTTCCTTAACGAGATATTAGCTGTTTTATATAAATTAAAATTAGGCCAACCAGTTACCACCATACCTACTGTAGGATTTAATGTAGAAACAGTCACATATAAAAATGTTAAATTTAGTGTATGGGTAAGTACCTTGTTTCACTTTCATTTGAGATATCAGCTGCCTTTATATGTTGGTATGTCTTACCTTGTCTGACAGTCAGATTGTTTTTAATCTCCCATTCAATGGAAATTCTACAAAATGAAATGTCACACTCAGTTTCCTTATTCACTTAAAGAAAGCTTAAAGTGGTTGTAAAGAGGTTTTCTAAATTTTGTATGTGTATCAGGGACACTAATAGCCTCAGTTTGCGCCATTCCAATTTCCATTCTGATGTCCGTGGTTCTTGCAATACCACTGAAACGATGGAAATTGGAATGGCACAAATTGATGCTATCAGTGTCCTTGATACACACACAAAGTTTAGAAAACCTCTTTACAATCCCTTTAAGGGCGTGAAATTTTATGAAACTGGAATGAATATATTTCATAATCTCATTCATGCACCTTTAAAGCAAGAATTCACAGAACAAGACAGTGAATTTGAAATGTAAAGTTCAGCTCCTATTTAAAAACAATGTGATAGAACATCAAAGCAACTGAAGAATTCAAATTAGAATTGATTTTTCCTTTGACCTATTATTTTACAAACGTATATTGACAGAGTAATACAATTATATGCTGGACAATTTGAAGTGCAATTAAAATTCACATAAAATCAAATGACCTAGAAAATACGTTTCGATATACAATTATATTAATAGAGCCAGTAGAGCAAATCCTTCTGTGACTCATAAAAAAACAAACACTTGAGTTGACTGTGGTCTTTTCTACTATTGTGGACCAACTAGATTTATATAGAATACTTGTTATTAGAAAGTTGTTATTGCCATCTTATACTATTCAAATCTTGGTCCAGAGAGGGTTAGAAACAAAATTTGAATAATCCGTCATATTATTAACAATTTTGCCCTGTTAAATGAAATGTTAGATAGCCATCTCAATAAATGGTACTACACAAAGCTGAAGATGTCACAATTTATTTAAATTTAAGAAGGCTTTGTATCAAATTATCCTTAAATTAGATGTGAAATTCAGATTAGGAACTTACAAAATTTTCATAATGGAACACTCAGTTTGGTAATATATTTTATCAAAAAAAAAATTGTTTAATGAGGAAATAACATTTTTCAATATTGAAATTTCAAGTAAATGTAATTTTGGCAATATTATAAATTTTTGATTGCATTCGGTCCTAGACAGTAAATTGGTTGCCAATATATGGCTTTATTTATGACTACCGGTAAATTTAAAATTGTAAAATATGAGCTGATATGATAAAGGAAGTAAAAGTTAACTTCCCAATATTAACAGTTAGATCTAACCTATAAACTTTGTTATTCTGTCTACTACTGTAGTTAGCCCATATCTTTCTTAATTAAATGTCAAAACAAGATGACCCTTAGAACTACTATTTTTATCATTCTTTAATACCTTACCTTCCACCTTTCTAACATTTATATATTTAAAGGGATATGTTCGTTAACTGTTCAACCAAAAATTGTTTTCTCTCACAACTTGAAATTTTTAAGCTAATCTAATCCATAATGATATTCACAACTCTCCCTCAAAATTTAAGCCTTCAAATCCCCGCGTATCCATAAATATCGGCGTTTGAAAGTAAAAAATACGTCACTTCGCTTAGAAAACAGAAAATGAAAGATAAATGTTCAGTTAGGGGTGTAAAAGCATAATCATAAAATTAAAATGAACCCTTATATTTTTAGATCATAATCAATGACGTGAAAAAATATGAATATTGTTATCACTGAACATAGTTTATTAGTTTCAGACAGTAGATATTAAATTTGACATCTATCTAGTAATATTCAATTTATGTCATGTAAACTTCCTAGGATATTAAATTATCTCAGCTAACTTATTGAATTGAAACATGTAGGTTTGAAGACTTGAAATAAGGAAACAGGCAAGGCGTCATATTACATAAATCATTACTCATTAAGGAAATACATTCTTTGTAGAAGTTTGAACACTACTACTGATTAGATTTAAAATTTAAACATCTCATCGATCAGTGATTGACTCAGTTTCTCAAAAACATTGTCATGTCATGAGTAATATTTCCTAAAGAAAAATCTTGCAACATATGTTACATAAAGTTTTAAAAAGATCGAATCATTTTGATGTTATTAAAATGCATCTTGTAGAAAAATATAAAAACATGATATTTTAATTCATTTTATTGTCACAAACACATGTCGTAGTAAAGGTCAATTTATATTGAAGTTCTTTTGTTCAAATTTGCTTGTGAACATGACATAAAACAGACATAGTTATAGTAATTGTACAAGACTTGGTACATATGTTTAAAAGGTAGATAGTTTATATCCTAAATGGGTTTTGCTCTTGTATTTTTTAATCCAATTTGATTTATTGTCCTAGACATGTCATAAACAAACATGGGTAAATTGATGTGAGAACAAGTAGTAAGAAGCTTCTCTGAATTTGTAATGTTGAACCAAAAAAAATGTTGGTTCGCTTCCTTGCATAGAAAAAAACATGGCCTAATTGACCTGAGAACAATTAAAAGGATTGTAACTTGATTTTCTAAACTTTGTATGTCTATTGGCAATCTAATTAAAATTAGATTACATTTCGTTTCGGTTATTTTTTGATTGTCGACTCCATGTAATCTAAAGACTTGTATAAGAAGGTCATCTTCAGGTGACGAAAATTTCAGCCAATCAAAAACTACCTTCAAGATCGCGGGTCTATGCATTGATATGCATTGTGGGAAAATTATGACGCAATACAAAATATTCAAATATAAACGGTGTTCTGATTGGCAGAGGGGCGGCACGTGCTATAAATAGCTTATTCGTAACCAGAAGATGACCTCCTTATACAAGTCTTTAGATTACATGGAGTCGACAATCAAAAAATAACCGAAACGAAATGTAATTTAATTTTAATTAGATTGGTCTATTGGGGACGCTGATGATAGCATCAATTTGCACCATTCCAATTTCCATTCCACTGAAACACGTTTTAGATATGCATAGATATTAATAGTAGCTTCCGGTAGATCACTGTCAGTGACGGAATGAAACGTGTTAGTTTTAGTAGAATTGCAAGAACCACAGACGTCGGAATGGAAATTGAAATGGTGCAAATTGATGCTATCAGTGTCCTTGATACACATATGAAGTTTAGAAAAGCTCTTTACGATCCCTTTAAAAAGCTCCTAATCTGTAATGTTGACCAAAAACAATAAAATCTTAGTTAGTTCCTCTGTCATAAATAAGAATGATAAACTATCTTGCAATGTTTGTTACTAGTTCCCTAAATACCAGGTTGAATTAAAAGTTGTGTATTTTGGCAAAATCTTCTAGAACATGATTTCACACTTTAACATTGTCATAAACCATAAAGAAATAAACTGGCAATGTATGTCAAATATTATAATGGTATGTACAGGAGCATTGAAGCAGAACACAATATACATGTCATATATTATCTATAAATTATGAGGGACTGTTTACTGCATGAAGTTTACAACAATCAAGTTTACATGTGATTCATACATATCCATGTCTTATATTTATTTATGGAGCAATATCCTCCAAAATTTTTACTAGCTCCCTTTTGTGTTGGCCTTTTATGTCACTCTGAAAGGTCACCAAGTGCTTAAAGATCAAATCCCTCCAAGCAAAACAAGAAATGTGCTGGACAGGGATTTCTTTGTGTTTATTGGGGACACTGATAGCATCAATTTTTACACCATTCCAATTTTCAATAAGCAATAATACATCATTAAATCATTACAAAAATTATTAAAATCAAAGATGTCTGGTGCATATTGTTTTTGTAGAAAACCTCTTTCAAATCTCTTAAAGGATTGATTTTTTTTTTTTTTGAAGTGTTAGTTAGCATACATGAAGTACTATACCATAGCTATTTGAAATTTGAATTATTTTCAATAATAATAGCTATAGATGGACCAAGTCAACCATGAAATAACTATTTTATTATAGGAGGGTATTGAATGATCATCATATTCTATGACATGTAAATAAATAGATTAGACTTTATGAATGGGAATATTAAAATTATATGGCTCTTTGTATGTCTAAACTGTGCATTTAATCACAAATACGCCTCCATAATTTATAAAACGAATACATTTTATGACCACGAAAATTTTATTTATATGCAGATCTGACACGAACATAAGTAATCTATGTCGCATTTAATAATCATTATAATGTAGTTGATGTGATTTCAATTGTCCAATTCTCTACTTCAAAACAGAATAACTTTGAAAAATAGCCTATTGTTGTGTGTGTTTAGAAATAGTCCGGTATATATGCTTCAGTGTGCAACTAATTTTCTGTCACTTATTGAGCTGAGCCTCAAACTTTTGTCGTCGCTTTTAGCCAAGATTTTAAAAGATGTTTTTATTTTCTTGTAGGATGTCGGGGGTCAAGATAAAATTCGACCATTATGGAGACATTATTATACTGGTACTCAAGGATTAATATTTGTATGTGATACAGCTGATAGAGATAGAATAGATGAAGCTAGGAATGAATTACATCGTATTATTAATGATAGAGAGATGAGAGATGTAATTATACTTGTCTTTGCTAACAAACAAGATTTACCTGATGGTGAGTAATTGTTGTATTTTATATTTTTACATCAAGGGTAATTAGGGCTTGCAAACTTGACATTCCAAAGCCATGTTGTACTTCATATTGGCGATGTATAACAAACTATGTCTAAAACCTTGATACCAGTTATTAGACACTCTTGTTCCTATCGAGTAAATGCAGCAATATGATTGGATTGTACAATATCTTTTACAACCTTAACAGACAGACCTCAATAAGGGACTATGATTGGCTAGCATACAATCAAATAAAATGATTCCATTCACAGATTGAGTGATACAAAAAAAATTGCTTAAATGATATCAAGGTAATAGACGTTATATAAACATTGTTTTTGGATAAGGAAAATGTTTTGGACTGAAAGCATTTCCTTATTTTCTTGTCATTATATTGTCAGTTATAAAGTGAAAATACATTGTAAGGCTTGATGTTCAAGTTTTTTTTTTATATGAGCCCTAGTGATTGTTAGGGTTACTTTGCCCCCTTGCAACTTCTGAACAATATCTTTTATTTTTAGTATTAATTCCATAACAGATATTTCAATCATTTGAAATGTTATGCTTTGGCAATGAGCTTAGCCGACTTGAAATAAATTCAGCAGAAGCTGTTACTACACAGTTTTATGTTGAAAGTTTGATGTTAACCTTATGTATATAAGCATTGACTTCTGCAATGATCATCTGAAATTCTGATCTTGGAAATTTACCCATATGAAATTTTTTGTCCTTATCCAAGCACTAAAAAAATGGGCTCATATCAATTATTGTAACATTATTGAATATTTTCTATTTCAGCAATGAAACCTCATGAAGTAACAGAAAAGTTAGGATTAACCAGAATACGAGATAGAAACTGGTATGTTCAGCCATCTTGTGCTACAACTGGCGATGGTTTACACGAGGGCCTTACTTGGTTAACATCCAACCATAAATCTTGACCTGTTTCTCTCTCAACTAACTTACTCTCTGGTTTTAGTTTATTTCCATCATTCACTAAGTGGATATTATAACAAATGTATAAAGGTTTTTTTATGCTGTATAATCTTGAACAATTTCTGTTCAAATAGTGATAGTATATGTTATTTCCTTGCTAATTTCTTTAATAAATCAGTTAATTTGCAAGGATCAAATTTTTCATTAAAAAAAAAAACAATTAAAAATGTGGTCAGATATATTCATGCTTTTCAAAGGAAATTTCTAAACATGTGCTTTAAATGTGGATTTGGTTGAGAGATAGTGGAAGTCGCCAAAAAGTTCATGTATTTTGATTCAAAGCCAATATCAATATTAATTTGTGCTTTTGTTTCGAAACTTTCTCGAAAGCATGAATATCTTTGAAAGAAATTTTTATTTTAATTCGGCTAGATATTTCTTGGACAATTTTGAAAAGATTAGTCCTAAATTTTACTTAAGAGGGAATATTTGGGATGGTTAATTCAAATTAAAACTGATTTTAGTAAAGAAATTACAAGGATTGTGTTTTAGAAATGTGGAAATATCAAGTGTTATATATGAAGTGTCAATTGTAAAAGATACTTGAAAACAATGGAAAGTGAACTAAAATATCATATCTTTTTCTATTGTGTAGTGGTTTTATATTATTTTCTTGTTTTGTACAAGTCTTTTTTGTGAAACTAAAATATGTATCTTAACCATTTATTCATTGTTCATGGCAATTAAAAATGAAGTTTTTTTTTTTAACTCTGAGCCATGAATATCCTTTTTGAAATGAACCATTGCTTGCTTAGAGACAATTCACTTATGATCATTAAGAAATTAATTTGTCAATAGCATTTAATTTTCTACCAAAAAATTGCTGAGAGCAAATAATGCGGATATTTTGTCTTTTAGTTATAGCAGGTTATAATATAGATGCTTCCAAGATCAAATTTTTATAATTTTGCTGAAGTGTATGAGGGAACAACTTGTATTGTTTGTCTTATAGTAATATTACTAAGTTTTAGGGAAATATTCTTATAGCAGTTGTAAAATGATTATTGACTTGCCAAGGAATTCTATATGGTGTCATATAGTTAATCAGGAAAAATGTAAATATTTTTTGTCATGTCAGCTGATTATTTTAGTATGATTTTAAACAGATATAAACTATAATCTACTAACTACTTTCGCTTTCTCAAAATAACTATTTATAGAGTGGTATTTGTCTACACAGTCAGATATATATTCTTAAATTCATTAATATAAAGCACTGTTTGTGAGATTGTCATAAAGTCTTGTTTGTATTGTATTTTGGTCAAGTCAAATCATTTTATTTATTGGTTATGTACAAAAATGATTTTTTGCATGTGAAACTATTTGGTAAATTCATAAATCATATGCATTTACAAAAGCAGGTCTTTGGATTTTGTGTAGGTTTCATTAATTTGAAATTTAAAGCCAAATTTTGCTGATAAACTGAATTTCTACTCTTCATGCAACAATTAGATATTTTAGATAATTTTTTTTAGAAATGCCTGTTAGTTGTAGACCTGCATGGGAAATAACTCCTATACAATCTGGCCTACAAATAATGAATAACTGTTCGAGAACAAAAAAGTGCGAGATGTCATGCTTCCTTGTAATGAAAAAAAGAAACTGATCTTTGTGTATATTAGAATCCTAATTTCAGGAAATATTTTATCAGGCAACAGAGTATTTTTGTTATGTTCTAAAAAATTAAGTTTAAAATAAGACTTTATTTACGTTGTTACCCTATGAATTGTAAATATTCTAATATGATGTGTTTTTATGTTGTAAGAGCATTTATATTCTTGTTTCCATCAATCTTAGTCTGAAACTTACTGATTCTTTCAGATCTCTAATGTCGTCCAACTTTCTCTTTAATGATTTTTACACAATTATCATAAATATTTTCAAAAATGGGTCTGATATCATATACACTAACTTTTTCAAAAGTGAAAATAGTTTTTCTGGCTTCATCTGACGTCTGTTAACCAAATCATTCAGAGGATAGATAAGAGTCAGTCAGTTTCAGACTATTTGAGCCTCTATTATTGTTGAGTTTTTTGTGATCAAGACCAAAATCTTTTCTGTAAATCATTTAATTATCATTTGGTAGTTTTCCAATATAATAATTTTTTTTTTGTGTGAAAAAATCTCAAAATATTTTTTTAATTCGCTTTTTAACATAATTCCTAGAATCTGTAGCTAAAAGTTAAAAATTGAAGGGGAATAAATCCATATTTTTGTCATTAACAGTTGTTTGATCTGGCGATCATACGTATTGTTTTAATTGAACACTTCATTAAGTTAACTTGTTAAGATATAATTCTTGGAAATTTCCCCGAACTTTAGATTTTTCCATTAAAAAAAAACAAAAGCTGCTTAAAGAAAAAATGGAGATCTATATAATAATAATTTCGCCTACCAATTTTCTTTCTTTTTTATGCACTGGAATATATAGGTCTATGCTATTGTGGTGGACAGGCTATGCAGCTATGTTGGTTCTTGTAAATATTACTATTATTATTATTATTAGAAATCAGCTGTTTGTTTATTTTTAAATTTAGCACATTTAATTCTTTAATTAATATTAATTAATACTAGGTCACAGAAATTTGAATTCATGCCAGAATATTGGGCATTCCACTTTTAAAGACTAAATTAAAACTTTTATCTGATAGTCATCAAAAGAAGGTTTCCACCCCCATTTGGGAGACCTTTTTTTAGTGTAAAAATTTGCATTGTGCTAATATAGTAATTATAGAAACTTTAGATTAAATTTCAATATTGTTATATCGCCAATACAACTGAAGAAATATCAAGTATTCTATTATTTGTTTCAATTTACTTTAGTGGGATCCTTCTTTTCAAGTGTATGTTAGAATTAATGTCTGCATTTTGAGAACATGTCAAAAAGTTATATGTAGAAATGTCTATATGATATGAACGTGTGTAATTCAAGTTTCTGTGAGTAGAGATTATCTATGTATAGTTTTTAAACTCTGATTATATAGAAGACTGTATAAATTACTTGATTTGTAATGAATAATATCACTTTTTTAATCATCACTTTTCTTTTTATTCCTGTTCCTTTAAGACAGGTGCTTGCTCTTGCCAGCAGCCCCACAAAAAAAATGTCCCTTTTAAAAAATGGATGACTGTTGAGTTTAAGAAGGTGAGGGGGTTGAATATGGGCCACAGAAGTGTATAGAGTGGTGTTAAGGCAGAACATCACACCAGATTGCAAGTCTTGAAGCTAAATTGACCAATCACATCATTCTATGAATGCATAGTAGAAATTCCCATTCCAACCCATTTTTTTTTTACCAGATGTCAAAGGGTATAAATATTGCTGCATCAGAATAAAAAAAATGAGATGTTTTCTCCAATATGGTCTTTTAGAAATTTTGGTTCCATGTGTAAACAATCATGTCAACAAATCAGTCCAATGGAGAATTAATAGACACATAAAATTGTAACAAAAAGGAACAGATTTTTGAAAATTTATTGAATAACCATAACAAGTAACAACAAATAGAAATATAAAGTAAAACATATTGATATTTTATTTGGTATTAGACAGACTAGATAATTGATGTAATGACATTTTATAATAAATAGAGATTTCTATAAAGTATGAGATTCCAAAGAGTTTCTAAAACCTACTCAATAATAAGGATATCTAAATTTCTTATTGCATCATGATGGTTTCTCATTTACTGTTCTTTCTAAAAAAAAAGTGAATTTTAATGAGAACTACCACTTTGCAACAAAAATTCAGTTATATTTCCAAAAATGGTGGCTCAGATATTGATATGAAAAATATGCCATATAAAGAAGCAGAATATAAAAGCAGATGTCAATATTTATTTTGATTTCAAGGAAAAGTCACCTTGTTAGTCAGCAGCATTTAGAGTGTGCTATAATAGCGGGACTGATACAATATAAATATTTGATGGTAATTATGTAATGATAGTTTGCCAGACCACATGTTAGTTTGACAGATTACACGATAGTTTGACAGACAATATGATAGACCATGTGGTAGTTGGACAGACCAAGTGATAGTTTGTCGAACAACATAATAGTTAGACAGACTGTGAAAGCTTGCCAGACATGACAGTTTTCCGAACAACATAATAGTTTGCCAGACCACATGATAGTTTGCTGGACAACATGATAGTTTGCCAGCCCACATATGATGGCTTGCTGGAAAACATGATAGTTTGCCAAATAACATGATTGTTTGTCAAATATGATATTTTGTCAGACAACATGATAGTTTGCCAGACCACGTGATAGCTTGCCAGAGCACATAATAGTTTTTTGGACCACATGATAGTTTGCCAGACCACACGATAGTTAGCTGGACCACATGATCGCTTACTAAACAACATGATAGTTTGCTGGACAACATGATAGTTTGCCAGACCACATATGATAGCTTGCTGGACAATATGATAGTTTGCCAGACCACATGGTAGTTTGTCAAATAACATGATCATTTGTCAGACATGATAGTTTGCCAGACCACGAGATAGTTTGCCAGACCACATGATAGCTCGCCCGACCACATGATAGTTTTTTGGACCACATGATAGTTTGCCAGACCACACAATAGTTTCTGGACCACATGATAGTTTGCCAGACCACATGATAGTTAGCTGGACCACATGATCGCTCGCCAAACAACATCATAGTTTGACAGACTACATGATAGTTTGACAGGCCCAGTGATAGTTTGCCAAACAACATGATAGTTTGTCAGATCACATTTTAGTTTGCCAGACTATGTGATAGTTTGACAGACCACATGATAGTTTGACAGACTACACAATAGTTTGACAGACCACATGATAGATTGACAGACCACATGATAGTTTGACAAGTTTGTCAGACCACATGATAGTTTGTCAGACCATATGATAGTTTGATAGACCACATGATAGTTTGTCAGACCACAAAAGCCAATAGTTTGAAACTATAGTAGCTAAAATTTTCAGATATTTGGTTAGTTTCAGCATACAAATCGGTAGTTTCAACAATTTTTTTTCAAAAAAATGGATCCCAACGACCCAGTTTTGAAAAATTCAAGAAAATGCATATATGACTAAATCCCTAACACAAATTTGTGACTTTACAAGCAAATGTACCCGGTATGAACAATATAGCTATCAGGGGTCATGTTTGAGCCACTTTTAAACTACATGGTCTTATGAATACATGAAGAGTTGTGATTTTGATTAGAATAATAGCGCTTTGAAAAGACTTCATAGACAAATATAGTCTGACAGACAACAATATATGGTCCACATTTTCATGAGAGCATATAAAAAGTATAAAAATAAAAATTACTAACAATAAAACATAAATAAATAAACAAATAACAACAATATTGAGGAGAGAATGTCTCTTAAATGACTAGATTAATACAGACGAAACATGTGCAATGAATCTACAATATCACTGACAAAACTTAAGAATGAGAACCTAAAAATAAACGGTACTCTGTGTATTGCAAACAATATGATCAATCTGACATCCCGTCCTGGGGCCTTATTCTCAAAAACTTAACTTAGATAAAATCAAGATTTTAAGAAATGCAGTAACCTGATTGGATAATAAAGCCTAATTGAAAATCAATTTTAGTGATTGACCAATCAGATGACTAGAACACCATTAAAAGTTTTCTAGAATACGGCCCCTGATTTCAAAATCATTGCACATGAATAGTCTACCTTTAAAAACATACTAGATCTTTAGAAATAATCAACAAATCTTTAACAACAAGTATAGTCCAGAAAAGACATTCAAGCATATCCAGGTACAATTCAAATATTACCACAAAAAGGCCACCTTATTTTATGTAGTGTTGATAGTAATGAACTATGTCTATGTTCCTTAATTAAAGTGAACTTCAGATGTTAATATTTTGAATCTGACTCTGGGTCTGCACAATATCTTTGCTGGACTACAGGCATCTATCATTATTTTGCTATTGTATGCAAATAACAGTTTATATATTTCATCTTTGGGACTAAACCACTATGGCCTTTCCACAAAATCTTAGGATAAAAATATTATGGAAAGGGGCACATATCATGAAGTAACATTTACTGAAACTTTTGATTTAAATACATAAATAGTATAATGAAACATTTAGATTATGCTTACTAACTCAAATAAAACATATATAAATAAGAAAAGATATAATAATATTGAGCTGTTATTTTTGAGAAAAAATTTGGCACATTTCAGAATAGTAGTAAGACCTCTTATTAACATTTATAACAGATTCATACATTCTTTCTGTCATGCTGAAATGGTCAGTTGGCTATAAGCCTATTTTAACTTGACATCTTATGATCTACCAACCAACCAACTCAATAATTGTTCTTGAAGGTGATATATCACATTATCAAGCATCCATATCACTTTTCAGAAGTAAAAGTCAACATTCCGTTCTCAACACAACATGGTAGTCTCTTGTGACTTACAGAATATTCTTACAAACAATTCTCACACACAGATGAAGACTTACCAGACAATATAGATAGACTATTTGAATTATGAATTCTGATATTTTCTTCTTCATAGATCATTTGTTCCTTCATTCATGCAATCATACTTAAACAAAACAAGTTACTGAAACAACAACTTGAAACTAATAAAACTTTGGTCCCGATAGAATTCCACATACTTCTCAATGGATTTGACATCAAAAAATTAAATCAATGTCAACTAAATTACGTTTTTTAAAATAGCTATGTACACTCATCATTGCTTAATATTGTAGAAATCTAAAATTGGTCCTAATAGACCAAAGTCACATCAGTAAAATAAGTTTGTTCAAAAGAGATCATTAAAAAGGAGTATTATTACAAACTATTGCTAACTAAAGAAGACAAATCATTTACACAAGTTTTTATAGAAATCCACTTTGACTAGAAACAATATGTTGCTGTTCTGGACCCATATCCATTATACCCATTTATCTCTATTATATCAAGAGGCAATTTTCATCACCAAATTCTAATAAAACCAGAATTTCCCCTAACTACCAAAATTTTACACATTAGCAGTGACGTTCAAGCATCAAATTTCATTTAATCTTTACTTCATACCTATACCCATGAATTCAATTTGCCACGAACCAATCAAAATGTTTTATATAAAAATTGCCTCGTTTGATTAAAGTTAAATTCAGGGGCCTTATTCTCGAAAACTTATTTTACAATGATTTTAGTGATTTCATCATATCATTGGTCAATCACTAAAATTGATTTTAAATGTAGTTTCAGATTGCTGTATTTCTTAAAATCTGGATTTTATCTAAGTTAAGTTTTCGAGAATAAGGCTCCAGACTCCCTCATATTACTCTCATATTATCATAGAATTAATTTTGTATTTTCAAACTCATATTGATAACCTACAGTACAAGTTTAAATGAATAAATGAATAAATTAGCTAGCTACCGGTATATTACAAGAAGTATGACTATTGGAATATAACTATATTATATATAATATGGATGTAAATATGGATTTGCAATTTCAACGGAATGACAATTATCAATATGTAGAGATTATAATGCAACTTGATGAGAAATCGGTACATTTTTTATAATAACGACTAAGAACTATCAAATACATATAATATGCTTGTTAATTTTAAGGGATTGTAAAGAGATTTCCTAAGTACGTACACTGATAGCATCAATTTGCATCATTCCAATTTTCAATCAGACATCAGCGTTTCCAATAATTCCAGTTAAACTAAATATTCTATAACAGCACTAATGAGAACTTCGATACTAATGACGTCATCAACCATTTAGTCTTAGTGGAATTGCTGGAACTACAGTCTTTACAATCTCTGTCTCTTTGATAGTGTTTTAGATGTCAAAGTCACAATTTTACTGCGGTGGTAAATTGTTGTCTTCTTTGTGACCTTGACCTTGATCCAAGATGGCCGACACATGAATAAGGTCTATACAGAATGAAAATGGTACCAATTTATCATCAAGTTGAGAATAGTATTATAGCTACTATATATCTCTACATTCTGCCATAAACAATGAGATCTTCTTAGCTAAGTCAATGTTGACATCTGAGGGAAATAAACAGACTTCATTCTCTGATGATGATACTGCTTTAAATGATAAGGAACAGGGTTGTGTTTTATGTGAAGCATGTACGTATTTCTCTAAATTGACATTATCAATATCAACAAATACTATAGACTTCTTGGCAAACTGAAAAATATCACAAAAACATGTTATTATTCTAAATATTCATATCCTTCATATAGGACAATCCATATATACATTTTTATAGAGTGGAGAGTTTGTAGGCTACTAAAGGAAAAGCAAATGCCACTTCTCTTTTAATGAGTCCACTTCTATGCTATTATTGCTCTTGATTTTGTCTGGCTTTGGAAACCATTTTTGATTAAATGGATTTAGGTTATCTTGGTTTTTGCAATTCCATTAAAACTAACGCGTTTTATGACGTCATTGACAGTAATCTACCAGAAGCTACTATTGATATCTATGCAGATCACCATCAGTAACGTCATTAAACGTGTTAGTTTCAAGAACCACAGACGTCGTAATGGAAATTGAAATGGCGCAAATTGATGCTACCAGTGTCCCCGATTTTTTAAATATTCAGTGTAACTTACATCTATGTTGTCTTTTTCAACTAAACAGGTACCCGTAACATCAACAACAAACGCTTTAATAGATGGATTACTTCGATCTATTACTCTACATAGAGTCTTTAATACTTTCTCCTACAAAATATAAGAACATTGAGGGGTAAGTTTCCAATCCTAGACTATTGAAGACAAACCAAATCATATCCCAGTCACGTGCTAGTCTTAATATTTTGAATCACTTTCAGACTTTTTGAAATAGGTTCAGAATGTTTTAGAATGTTTTAGACTAACACCTCGGGCCTTATTCTCAAAAGTTGATATGTAATCCCTAAAGTAGATTTCAAATTTAGTACTATCATCCAATCAGATTAGTGATTTCTTGATATTTGGATTTTATCTTAGTTAAAATTTCAAGAAAAAGGCCCCTGATATGTTGGCCGAGTGCTAGATCCTAGTTTTAAAGCTGAATAATCTTACCACAGGTTCTTGTGCATCTTGTATGTGATCTTTTAATACAATCTTATCTAAATAATAACTACCAATATTGATCATGTTAATATCTTGTTCTTCTGAAATATCACATGTAAAAAATAATAAGTAAACAGTCACACAAATGATTAAATGCCTATACAGAACCAAATTTCATGGATTGTTTGAATAGTTTAAAGGGCAAGCACTCAACAAACCAGAAGTAAAAATATTATATCTTGAATGATTTTATAAAATGTAGCCTTGAAGACAACAGAAAAATTGGTTACAGCTCTAACTTTCAGAAAGATATCTTGCTAGTAAGATGACATACACCCACAATAGCAGTTATAAGACTGTACCAATGTTTCTCAAAGCACAAAATCTCAGCTATAACCTTTTAACAGACAGCTTCCTACGCAAAATACACCCATAACAGCAGTTACATTATTATCATCTGTGACCCTGTGAACTAATTAACTTTATTAGATAAATACTCATCTAACTTGTCTCAGACCCCATCAATTCTACATTAACCTAATTTCCAGAGAAAAGTTTCAAGATTATCTTGACTTTTTACTAAATGAAATAGAGCTTACACCCTACTTCACTTGTTTGAGATAATCAGGATGGATCGGATAAATGCATGTAGTGTGCAATGAGAGAAATATTGCTAGGACACCATCATTAGCCTAGTCTTATCATCAATTTCCAACTGTCAAGGAAGCTTTAACCTGCCTTTTTATTGAGAGTGATAAGAATCATTACATTGAAATCACCAATACACAACCAAATTATAAACAGATAGGGTACAGGTGGTCGGACTTCAATACTGCCGTTTATAGTTTGACAAATGCTGGATTGTGCAATAGAGACACCTGTATGGAGGGATAGGATATGCTTATCCTTCTCAACTCATTTTTCATTACCTAACTCTGGCTATTATTCCAAATTTCTGTTTTGTAGCTGTTTGTTGGCCTTACAGATAACCTTCAACAACAAGAGTTTCACAAGGAGAGTTGAAATTTGGTTATCAATAGCAGAATTTAACTTGTGGATTTATTAAAACAACACATTTCATATCTGTTTAATTCTCAAATATATACAAGTGTACATAAATCATACAAATTTTTTAATCTTACAATCTTTAAGGGATATGATCAACCTTCGTTTTACCAATTGAATTTTAGTCTCGGAAACTGGTATTTTTGCTAATCTAATCCCGACTAATGTTCACAAGTCGCCCTCAAATTTAAGCCTTCAAAGCCCTACATATCCATAATTATCAGCGTTTTTCATTGAGACTATGCTGAACCTTAAGTGTTTATTTTGTTTGGTGGTGCACATCATTCTTTGCAATGTATTATCTCCATTATAACTTCTGCTCTGCTTTTCTAATTTACACAATATTCAAATCTGAAAATACAAATAAAAAAGATTTCACTACATAATAAATTTAGCAGCTTCAGCAAGGGGTCACAAAACATATGGGCTTATAACTCTTTGAGCATTATGTTGAAAATTTTACTGTCTTAATAAGTTAATTACCGAAATTGCACAACTTACAAGTATTGTATCACCAAAAAAAAAGAAATTTTGGTCAATTCATCATTAATCTTATGCCTTTTATAATTTTTTGCTTTATAACAATATTTTAATTTTTATTTACTCGATAATTTATGTTTCCATGCAACCATTCCCTAAATCAAAGTTTGTTCCTATTTGTTATCTATTTAACAGGTATTGAATTGTAATTTTGACTGCAACAAACAATGTAAAATGTGGTGCAAATTTGGAAAAAAATATTTATCAAGTTATCTCATAAGGGACTGATGATAAAAAATAATTTTCTACAAAATCACATAGTCAAAATCAGAAAAAAGACTTTAAGTAAAGAAATCAAGAATATGCATACATACAGTCAAAACAAGAAAGCCTATACTAATCTTTATATCATAGTTATAATTCATTTCAACCAATATCTTTATTAATTCTGATATTTATATCAATATAAAGTCATCAATTACATTAATCTTATAGGGTTTCATTATTAATAACATTATCATTCATTTGGTCCAAATTGAATATTAACTCTTAATTACCATAAAGCTATCAATTATATTAAACAATCTATATCTACTTATTAAATTCCTGAGGGAATGAAATGTAATATAATTCATTTTGATCAGATTTAAACTACGTTTAGAAGCAGAGAGAGCAAAACACAAAGGAATATATTATAGTATAACACAGTTACGAGGCACAATACATTGTCATCAGATGTTATAAATTTCACTTTATTTCCAATATAGCAGAATCATGCTGATCTAAATTAACTTAACTAGAAATGGCAAGATAAAAAAACACTGACCTTATCTTATTACATTTTTTATTCAAAGAGCTCAAGAAACAGTAATATTGTTTTTCAAAATCATAATTTGGCAAAAAACTGCATATTTACATTCATATAAAACATTTTTTAGATAATATCTCATAATTAATTGTAATTTTTTCTAAATTATTTCCAATAAATAATCTTTTAGATAAAAACACCATGTCACCATGTGAAAAAAAAAAATTACCTGTTTAAAGTTAAAGTTGAATCTTTTAAAAAGCTGAAATTCTGCATCCAAAAACTTGAAAATCCAGAATATTTTTCTGTTTTGTTGATGGCATGACAACAAGAAGAAGTGAACTCTGGGATGTCTGCTGTCACAATGAACAAACAATACAGGTGTAGAGAGGTCTCTACCCTATACTGATTTCAGCTCACCCCCAAGCTGTGAACGTAACCTTTGTTTTAATTTCTAGAATTCTTTTTTATCCTAGAACAAAACTCATCCTTACCCCTCACAATCCTGAACAAAATTTATTATTAATTAAGATTTTATAACCAAACACATAAGAGAGATTTAATCAACTTAAGATCTTGATATCAAGTCATAATAAAATATGTTCACTTTTCAGAACTTTGAAGACACATTTATATAACCCTTAACACTGATAAGATAGCTGACCCCCACAGCTTATAACAGGCCTTCTCAATTAATTTTTTTGTAGGGCCAAATGCATGTTATGAAAAAATATTAGGGCCAAATAGAGATTAGCTAGCATAGCTAGCATAGCTAGCATAGCTAGCATAGCTAGCATAGTGAGCAGAGTGTTTTAATGGAAGGGGTCACTCATGAGGGCAGTATTTGGCCTACGGCTGCCATTTTAGAAGGCCTTGTTGATAAGGTTGTATGTGGGAATTATGAGTAATGGGAACACAACGTCAATTTAAAATCATTTGGATGGATGGACAGACAGGAGTGATGGAAATATATGTCAAAATCCAATAAATCCAACTTGATTACATATCATGGATGGACGGACAGGAGAGACAATATACTTCTGAATGAAATGTGGGTATATAAAACGGTGGACATAAACATAGAGCATAATGTGGCCTGGCAGTGTGAGTATGCTCTGCTCCGTCTAACTAGCAATACCTCTACAGGACTTATTGTAATCATTAGAATCAAGCTTAATTCAATGATTTAAAATAATTTCATTACAATTAACTTACTGTAGCAGAATATGATGACTGTTTCTACATTTTGTAAAGTATTTAATTCTAAATCTGAAAATACTTCACAAACTTTACTCCAGATAAATTCTAACATTCCAGTGGAGGTATCTACAGTTAATAATCTTTCTGATTTCTGGAAGTAATCTAGGAATGGCTTCACATTTTGATCAAATAACATTGCTCTTTTCTGAAAATATCATAAAACTCTATTTCAAATAATTTCATTTCCACTAAAGTGATCAACCAAAGTTATAAAACATTTTCAATTATATTTATGTCAGTAATGCCAAGTCGTCCGACATTTTTCATAATTTGTTTCATATAATTTGAAATTAAGAGGCTTTCCTCACCTTAGTTCTAGAAGAATCAGCTTCGTCACTTTTTACATTGGCACCTTCTTTTTTCTTGGCATCAGCTTTAGAAGCCTTTGGATCTGGTTTAGCACATTCTGGTTCTGGCTTCTTTTTCACTAATTTCTCTAATGGAACTGAGAAGTTGATTGCAAATGATATTGGATACTTAAATGCAAAAAAAAAAAAAAATTGGTCCATAAAAGTCATGTGGTTAGAAATTCATTCAATCAGATGTGATTTCTGTTTTACGTAAAAAATATTTCCATTTTACGAACAACAAGAATACACATTTAACTTCATCTTGATTTTATGTGAAATGATAGCGAAAAAAGGGTCCCAATTATCCTAATAGTTACAGAGCATGATTATTACATTAGTTTTCTGTGCATGCCTGTTTCTTACTTCAAATTTCAATACAAGAACCAATTACGCATCAACATTTTCTTTAAAATTATTCAATCATTACCTTTCCTTCAAATAGTTTCATTTCATTGGTACATTCTTTAACAAAACTATTATTATTGACGAGTGATTTTAAATTAGGCATTAAATCTATTAGATAGTTCTGTTTAGGATTCTCATCTATAATACGTTGGATTTCTCTAGTCACCCAAATCAACTTCACCATGGTAGGATCTTCCTAGAATTAATAAATAGTATTATAACTAAATGATCTTTGAAAGGGACGTAAAGTTGAAATCACCCAGTTGAAAGAATCAAACAACAGTTTTACAAGGATTTTTTCTGCCTGTTGGTCCTTCGCCAACCGTGTTGGCACTGATCATTTCAATTTGTTCGTAACAATTTCTACCCACTCGTATCAACTTTGAAACTAGATTAGCAAGCTAATAACCTAATAATAGAGTGGTTGCCATATTGAATAAATTATAGTTCAGTGATTTGAAATCCTTCTACTGCCACAATTGTCTTCTTGTGCGTTAAAACCAACATGAGTTTTCTTATCTTCCTAATTTTCTTGGCAAGATGGCCACCTATCATGGCCAAGTCATGGTATTAGTCTAACACATTGACAAAGGTTGAAACGAATAATTTTTTACCTTTAATTTGGCCTGTATTTTAGCACGTTGATTGAATGGATCAGGCTCTTCCACCTTTTTTGCCACTTCATCCATTATCAACTCACTAACATTTATCAGTTTTAATCCAAATGTTTGAGCAATATCACTAGCTAGTCTTCCCTTCTTAGAGCCAGGGCCACCTGTACATAAAAGAAACAAATATCTAAAACTGAAATTTATTTTAAAGCAAAATTGTTCCAAGTCCTTGATAAACTTGAATATTCATTGCAAAGTGCACAATTAGAACTGAACCATTCATACTTTAAATTTTGTTCACTTTGGACAGACCTATAAGTAACGCTTTCTGTATTAAAGAAATGAAAACACTTTTCAAACAGACATAAGCTTATCTGATTTCATGATATGATATATAATACAAAATAACTTACCAAAAATAAAGATGAGGACTGGTTCTTTTTTCAACAATTTCACATTATGTCCCATACGAACACTGACTTTTTGGTGATGATAAACTTTGACCTCTGCACTACCATCAGATGAGACAGTGCTGGTATTACAACCCATTGTCAGAAATTCTAAAATTAAAAAATGTACTTATTATTGAAAGGGGCCTACACTTGGCATCACAATTGTTCTTTCTTTGAGGAAATTGAACCCATGGCACAATTTAGCTTAATAGCAGACGACAATTACATTAATGTTTACTGCCTGATCTTTCCCTCCTCTATTTCAGTATGGAACAATAATAATACCGGTACCGTTATAAGAAATCTAAAGTTTCATCAAACCCCATAGTCTTGATTTTAGAAATTGATTTTGTATCATAAACACTTCAATGATTTCTTAGCAAATGGTTATTAGATTTATTTACAGTTGAATACAACTTATGCAAGTGCATAACAAAATGAAAAATTGAATAAGCTCAATACTTAAGATATAAGATTACATGTAAAAATTCTAGAAGAGAAGTAATATACCAGTAACTTAAATCAAATATTACCAGTTTAGTCGCAAGATTAAATCGAATAACAAGACAAGTAAGCTTCCATCAAATATATCGTTAATATCTTATGGATCATTAGTTTCAAGATAGACATGTGGATAAATAAAGATAGAGCGCCAGACAAATTACGATACCATTACCTAGTCTAGTTCATCTAATAATAACCGAACAGCGCTAATATAACAACTGATATTGAGAAAGTGAGAAAACGTGGTTTAAACCAAGAGAATAAGCTTATGAATTACATAAGACTCCTGACAAGTTTACCATTTCAATCAATACTCTTACACATTTGACATTTCAAATAGGAGTTTTCAAGAAGATTTTTTTTGTAGCAATCTTGGAGTTATTGATCATTTACTATTTATTTTATTTAATATAAACTGTCTTTTTGTGAAAATTTAAAAGGAATTTCATTCTTGCATTTTTTTAAATTAAATGGTTTTTGTATGTCAGTAAGTACCGTAGTGTAAGTTAAATTTCTCAAATATAAAAAATATCTTTCAGGACTATTTTGACCTATTCTAGGGACCTTTTTTGGGGGGCCATTTGGACCAAATTTGGGGCCATGCTGGTTAGGAGCCAAATTGACTATAACCCAGGTCCATAGGTACAATAATTTTGGCATTGGCAGGAGCAGCCTTGAATTCTGCACCACCACCCTTGAGAATAAGTTTTTGCACAATTTGCCTCCGGAATACGGGCCTGTAACCCATTTAAAATTCTGAAATTGTTCATCTCAAATGATTTCGAATGCAGAAATTTAGAATCAGTTAAAAATTGATTTTTCGAGAGAGCAAAATTCCAAACAAAAGTAGCATAGTACTAGTTTTAAAGATCTTCAGTCTTTTGAAGCTTTAAACAGCTTATTATCAGTAAAATTCAATTTACCAACAAACATAACAGTAAAAGTTTATAATTTGCTTCCAAATGGTTAAAGTTGATGACATCAAAATATTTTCTTCATTTTCTTTCCAAAATAACTGTTATTTATTTCTGTTGTCATGGTAAGAACAGCAGGCCTATATTATTTTTGTTTCCATGGTTAAAATGAAGAGATACAATTTTAGTCTTTCGCTTCAGACAGTGTTATTCAGAATTTGGTTTATATCAATTTAAGAAAGAAACAAACAAAATTAAACATATTTAAATTACAATGATAAAAGTTTAGTTTCTTAGGTCCCAAAGAAGATTCTCTTTCACCAGCTGGTCCTTGTGCAAACTTCTTAGCATTGATTTTTCCAAGAAGATCTGAACTCTCTGATGTTCATTAAAATGATATAAAAATATTGATTTGTTTGCTGAAGATTCTAAACATCACATTAGACAATCATTACTAAATTTTATAATGAATAAATCATTAGATTCCCTTCCAGGAAAATAATATTGATAATGTTATGTTATTGGCATTCTCGGATCTATCTTTCTGCTAATTAATGATTTTTACCTGTCTAAGGCCACATAAAAAAAAACAATTGATGATCATTCCCACCCGTGGCCGAAAACGGCCCCGTCCCTGATTTTTTATTTTAAAAAAAAACGTAAACAATCCGCTCAATAGCGTAGGTATAGGAAAAATTCAATTTTTCGCGGACATTTAACGCGGAATAACTAATATAATAGGAAATACCACCAGTAGGTCCATCGAGCAATTTTATTAATTTACAAAAACAGAATATATGCAGTTTGTGGAATATATTTTCTTTAATTCATTGTTTGCATGCTTCTGGTGAGGTATAAAGCAGTATCAGCATGTAGGCTTAAGTGTTTTAGGGTCCTATAAAAAAAAAAAATAAAAAAAAAAAACCTCCCCCCTCCCCTGATTTCGGAAATTGAAAGGACGATCACCAATTCTTTTTTTTTATATGGCCTAATTAGGTTAAAAGTAGGAGATAATTATTAGAAAAATCATTTACCAATTCTTTTCTTTTATTTTTCTTTTGTACAGTGTACAAACTAATAGGTTTTCTAAAGTCTGAAGTTTTTATCTAATTCATTATCAATTGTTTACTTTGAAATAAGTTGAGTTTGAACAGACTCTGATAGATGGTTATTAGTAGGGCTGGGTCAAATAATCGAAATAATCGATTATTAATGCAACACATTTTTAATTTCGATTATCAATTATCAAATTTCATAATCGATTAAATTCATAGTCAATTTTTCTTTTAACATAATCTGTTACACAATTATCAGACAAGTCACTTGATTTAAACATATTTCAGCCTATTTACCATTGTTATGTACAATTTGACCAGATATGGACCTCGCGAGAGGACCATGGTGTAACATGTACAATAAAATCTTATCTTATCTTATTAATAAATGTTCATGTCATGATGATCATAACAAAAATTCTAGACAGTACCGGTACTTCAATTTCATTTGTCTCCGATGACCAGATGATATTGATAAGTAACCTCACAAAACAATATTTGATATTTGATAAGAATCCCCTTAATTTCATTAAGAATTGAAAGTATGAAGATATTACCGGTAGATGCAAGCACTTAAATAAGTTTAAGCACTCTTCTAATCACTTAGCTTTATCTATAATCTAACTCATACACCATTCATCTCAACCTTTAAATTATTTTTGAGGATATAAGCTTATTTCATATTCTGATACCTTTCAGAAAGAAAATTCCCTCTTCTGTCTGTTGTTAATAATCATGCATATTGCCAATTATTGCAATTGATACCAACATTTTTCCACAAAACAAATCTTGGATGATTTGAACTTAAATTACATCTTTGATCTTATTAAGTTTATCATTATCATACATTTCTAAATGAAACACAATTTCTGTCATTTTACGGAAATCCTGTTGACATTCCTAGTGACAGTGACCATCTTGCTGCTTTGCCTGTGTCTGTGACAGTGGTGAGAATCAGTGACATTGCTTATTATTAGTGCTTGCTGTCAGTGCCACTGCCAGTGTTGCTGAGTGATGCTGCAGGTTTGGCTAGTGTAGTGACTACAAAATACTATTTGAATAGTTCCATTTAGAATACGTTTGTACAGGATAATCATTCACAAGTAAAGCCACATAATTTGCAAAGATAACGACCTAAAATTAAGTGAAATAGAACAGTATTTTTGGAGATATCTTCTCTTACCTTCTCTGATTGTTGTTGTCAAATTTTGTTTACTCTATTCCTAACGGTACTGACATATCGGCAGAAGGTAGGTCATGGTCATTTTCATTGATTTTCAGGTCATGTGATGTCATCTTTTGCGACAAAACGTCCATTTTAACACTTTGAACTTTACGTTTGAGGATAAAATGAATGAATATTACAATGCATTTTTAAGAAGTGTGTATTGTTATCTTCTTTTCCTGGTTATTGCACTTTTTCTTCATATTTGGAACATTTTTAATTAATCAACATATTAGTACGATGTGACTTTTGGTCGATTCGTCTTAATCAAATTTGTAAGCTATCACGTGAACAAAATATGGCGAATGTCGAAAAAAGATAATTTGTAATATTGTAAGTTTAGTTCTTATTTTGCATTTAATCTCTTGATTTCATTGTAAAAAATGTATTTGAGACAATGCCTTAGAGGGATTTGAAAGTCTAAAAAATCATATTTTTGTAAAATGATGATAAGGTCCATGGAAACTGTCAAGTCAAGTGACAATGACCCTAATTGGCTTATTAATCAAATTAATGCCGTTTTGGTTGTTTCGGTTTTATTAGCTATATTTAACTTTAAAACCATTCCCTGGATCCTCATACAAGTTTTTAGCAACAAAGCTTTTGCAATTACATCATTAAGAGAGAATTATGTCTGGATCATTTCAATGGGTTATAATTAAATTATCTATCAGAGACTGAGTGAGGAGAGCATTGATTGAGCCATTTTCCCTATCTATTTGTGTCACTTGTGATAAATTTTTGTGTTGTTAAGAAATATTTCATACTGGTCCCTAATGATCTTATGCTTGTCCTATATCATTGGCAAGGGTTTTAATAAAGTTATTTTGTTTTAGATTTGGACGTTATCAAAAATTGAAATAAGTTGAAATAAAAACTAAGACCATAAAAAGTGTGAAGATCATTCCTACTTCAAAATGTCGTCAGAGTTTTGGATAATTTCTGCACCTGGTGATAAAACGGGTCAACAAACATTTGAGAAATTAAATAGTGTTACCCAGGGCCCTGAAAAATTATCAACAAACAGCAAGTTTCAAATTCCTGATTTGAAGGTTTGTAGTAACTAGTAAACTTACTTATAACTTTACTCATTTTGGGATTACGGTATGGTATCACTGTTGATTACCAATTTAAATAGATTAAAGTGATTGAGCTCATCTTGAGTTACTATCACCAGTTAGGACACCACATCTATCATGTTTAAAGCTATCATGCTCTAACTTAGCTAAAAATAATTATCTAAAAAAAATAATTAAGACTGTCCGTCCGCCATATTTACTTTAATCAGTCGCCATATTTGTTAAAGAAATATGGCCGCCACAACCCAGTATAAAACCCAGGTAAGACACGCCCATCAATCAGTTGGTTGTCAGATCTCGGCAGGTCAAGATCAAATCTCACAGTGAAACCAACCAACCTTGACTTTGACGTAAACAAACAATAATGAATATTGAGGTTAGATCAAATTTCACGATCGTAATGAAATCGGGATTATTTTCAAATACATTATTATACATGATCATGCATGTATATTTATAAACCATATCCGTGCTCGTGAAATATTGTCTATTGCTGTTCATAACAAATTGTGACTATACTAGATTTTTATTTACAAAACAAAATATATAATCACACATTATGTACTCGTGTTTATTTGGAATATGATAAATAAATAATTATTCTATTGAGTAACATTCAGATTTTTCAGATCAAACTTTTCTTACAGATTATTTCATTGTTGCAGATAAAATGCTGCCCATGTGTAAACAAAGGAATGTGTATTTGAATCGACTTTTACTCCACATTCTTTACAAAATGAGTTTTTTTATTAGGTCGTAAAGTTTTCCCTCTGATACTATAAACCGTCTCTGTTTTAGTATATCCCTGTCTTGGTGAAATTTGACATCATCAATATTTTCTGAATGTTCTGGTCGATCGTATGGGTGTGTAGATTTGACACCGTACTGCTCGGAAAAAATACTGTCCATAATCTTATCTACTTCTAGTTCCTAGAAAAAAAAACGAAAATTTAGTTGTTATTTTAAAATTTCCCTAATAATAACTTTGTGACAAATAAGAGTTACTTCCCTTATTCACCAAGCAGACTAAACAGAGATATATCAATGTAACTAACTAGTTTACATTATAATTGTATGCTATTATCATAATTTTATTTCTAAAATATTGGAAATATTTATCCTATGCATCAATATCAATCAGAAACTGTACTACATATGACAAATGAAAACATTGAAATGACTCTTTTCATAAGCCTCAAAGATTATCATTTGTATATACATAAAGAAATACTCGTGGTACAAAACACAGGTAAGTCTGTTTTCTTATCAGAAGTACACTTCTGCAGCTGCATTGTGCATAAAATATGATACATTAGTAAGTATTATGCAAATTGAGAAACGTGTTTTGTATTTTCTTACCTGAGTCTCCATTTTTATTGTTTTGAAAGGCGAGGTTGACTAGTTTCAAGCTAAGTTGGTTTCACTGTGAGTGTCGTTCATCGATGTTGATAGTTTGAAGTTCGCATATCAACTGAACGATGGGCGTGGCTTACCTGGGTTTTATAGTGGGTTAGTGACGGCCATATTTCTTCAGCAAATATGGCGGCTGCTAGTTGTAAATATGGCGGACCAATGGACTTATTTTTTTTTAAATAATTATTTTTAGCTAAGTTAGAGCATGATAGCTTTAAGGGGATTCAACTGTAAATCTTTTAGTAAATGTAACTTTTGATTAATGTTGATTGATTTTTCAGGTGGGAACATTAGATGTATTAGTTGGTTTATCTGATGAATTAGGTAAATTGGATGTATATTGTGAAAGGTGAGTATTTTTTAACTTCATGAAAATTTTGAAAAAGATGTCACTTTGTTTGTACTCAGTACTTAGAAATTTTATTTTAGTGATAAACTGCAAATGGCTTACTCAGTGCACAGTCATTTGATAGTCCTAATAAGAATTTACTTTTTAACATAATAAACATTTTTTTGTGAACAATACTTAAACCCTGTGCCAGTGCCTTCTGTTGAATAGTAACTCGTTCCTTTCAACCATCATTTCTAAGAGGGTAGATATACATGATATATTTTTTTTATTTAGAAATGCTAGTATATTATTATAATTTTATTTTTTTGTATTCAGTGTAACAAGAAAGATAGCCCAGTATATTGGAGAAGTTTTAGAAGACACAAGAGATAAACTACAAGCTAATTTAAAAGTCAATGAAGGTAATTATGAGATAAATGTAAAGTTCCAAGGAATGTGTTAAACCCAATATCTGATATTTGCAGTTGTTAGATTGGTCAATCAGGAAAATTGATTTTGAATTCGACTTTATTTGTCAAAAAAAAATTATTTCTGAAAATAAAGTTTAAGTTTTGTGAAACAGGTTCAAAATAATTTTTTTCATGCCCAGAAATGGCTTTTAACTTTACATTTTTATCAGGAAAATTGATTTTAAATTTAACTTTATTAGGTAATTTCTGAAAAGTTAAAATTTTGAAACAGACCAAGGAACAAGTATATTATGCCGAAAATGCTTTGAAAAGTTTTTTATTATTTAATAATAAATATTAATCATTTTAATAACTTATTATCTCTGATGTAAACCATATTGTCATTTCAGTGCCACCTTCTAATTATCTACAAAGATTTCAATGGGACTTGGCTAAATATCCTATTAAACAATCATTGAAGAGTATTTCAGAAATCATTGCCAAGGTAAATAGTTCACTCCATCAAAATAACTTCATATGAGATGAATTTTAACAAATCAAAACAACCTTTTGTGTACAAGAGTGATGCCAATTCTCATTATTAGTCATAAATTCCATGCCATGTGTTCATATTACAAAACAAAGTGTAGAAAATAACTATGTTCATGTGAGTTGATTGGTCATTTTGAAATCATGTGACATCATTAATATTTATGATATTGATCCCTTATACATTGTTTTCCTGCTAAAGATAAAATAGTTTATGATGAGTGTGTGATGATTGCTTTAACTAATTTTCTTTCAAATTTCAGCAAGTCAACCAAATAGAATCTGATCTCAAATCAAAAGCAACATCTTATAATAATTTAAAGGGTAATTTACAAAGTTTGGAAAGAAAAGCAACGTAAGTACTTATAACTTTTGTTATTTTTTAACCTTGAACTTTGGTTGACCTTGACATTGACCTAGCCTTGACAGTTGGATATTTGAATCACCTTTGACACATATATTTATTTTCATAATGATTCAAAAATATGATGATTCTTACACCTGAACAGTAATATAATATACAGAGAAAATATGGCTATCAATCAAATGCTAATTTGACAAAAAAAAAGTTTAAGTGAAGTAAGGGGTTCCATGATTGGCCTGCCTCCCTCTTCATTGTGTTCTTATTTTGCTCTTAGATCACAGACTATTATTTTTTATCTTGTAAGATTTTCTGCTATATTTACATGTGTATCACTTCCTAATTTTTATTTTCAGAGGAAGTTTGTTGACACGTAACCTAGGTGATATGGTGAAGAGAGATGATTTTGTTTTAGATTCTGAATATTTGACAACTTTAGTTGTTGTTGTTCCCAAGTAAGTGTTGATGCTAATTGTCAAAAAACATGAATGTATCATATTTGTAGACTATGCTTCAGGATATGACTTCCTAAAAACTTGTCCTAACTAGATTGAAAGTATGCTTCAATTTTAAACATAAATTTATCATTTATATACTATATATAGTAGTATATTCTATACTTCAGGATACAATTTCCCATAAACTTGTCCTAAATAGATTGAAAGTATGTTTCGACTTTGATCATGAATTCATCCTAAAAGTAGACTATACTTCAGGATACAATTTCCCATAAACCTCTCCTAAATACATAGGAAGTGTGCTTCTATTTACTATGTAAGAATATTTGAAATATCTATAAGTTTATATTAGATAAAATTTAACTGTTTTTGAAAAGTTATAACCAAAAAATGTCTATTAAATAAGAATTCCTCCTACTGTGGGTGGACATTGATGTAAAGTTCAAAAGTCACTTCACAATATTAATAAACCAGTCACATATCCTGTTTTTATGCAGCTGGAACCCATTAATGAAATATGTTTTATTTTCACTCTTCAGGAATATTTTTAATGAATGGAATTTGAAGTATGAGAAATTGACTGATATGGTAGTGCCAAGATCATCTAAGTATGTACTTTATTAATATATCCCTATTCTATGAAAACACTGACAAATATATTGTATGATATTACTGTTATAAAAAATTTTTTTATAACCAGTATGATTTACTATTAGTACAATTAAATTGAAAGGGACTATATTTTCATGATCAACAAAGTTTCAACATTTTATTTGATTATTGAATTACTAATGTGATGTTTGTCATTTTAATTTTATTTTTAACAGGAAGATTTTTGATGATAATGAAAATGTTTTAGTGACTGTTACATTATTTAAGAGAGTTGTTGATGAATTTAAACATCATTGTCGAGAAAACAAGTAAGTTTACTCCAGTACCCATATTCATAAAACTTAACAATGAATCAAATTCATATTTAACCCTTGAAAACCTGCACAAATTAATGGTAATTTTAACCCTGAGATTAATTTTTATGCATCCAGTCCCTGGATTGAGACATAACAAATTGAGATTAGGATAGCAATTGTATTGCTGACAACCTAAAAAAGAAAAATCCAGAGTACCAAAATGTTATAGACTATCCTTTCTAACTCACATTTTGTGAGTGACATTTTTTGTTTGCGCGAGGTTTAGACTGAATAATATCTATTTAAGGTTTAGTGTACGTGACTTTACCTATAGTGAAGAAGAAATCCAATCTGGTAAAACAGAATTAACTAAACTAGAAGCTGATAAAAAGAAACAATTTGTAAGTAAGCCTACAGTACCACATGTTTATCTTCAAATTACAAAACCAATTTTTTTCAGTTATTGTATTTTGATTATATGAGTGAATATATTTTCATGGTTCGATTTTTCAGAGGTATTCTGTATTTATTCAATGACCGCTAATGTCACATAAATATTTTTGTTTTTTGCGTTTTGGTATAATTTCATTATGCTGTGAAAGTGTAAGGCTGAAAGCTGAATCCAGACTCTCCCAAGCACTGGTCATCGTCATGGCATCAGAATTTTTTCTTTCCCTGAGGATTCAAACCCATGGCATCTTATCTCCTTGCAGACAACAATCCAACAAGCTACAGACTGAACCATACAAATGCCTTTGTAAGGAAACTATTTATGTAAATCATCAGCTTGACTGATTGTTGTTAAATTATGTTATCATTAATTTTAGGGACCATTAGTAAAATGGTTGAAAGTTAATTTTGGTGAATGTTTTGCTGCATGGTTACATGTTAAAGCATTAAGAGTGTTTGTAGAGTCAGTATTAAGGTAAGTGACTGTCTTTGAATATATCTGGGGGAGATGTGGAGGCTCAGTGGGTTAGACTCTTGCTCACTAACCTGAAGTTTTGGATCTAAACTATACATGGTGGAGATACGTTTTCAGTTGTATATTGTGGAAATAGAAATTTACCTAAAATTTATGACTTCCTGTTCATTATCTTCAAAAAGACAATATTGCTACATTGATAATAACCTATTTTAGATATGGACTACCAGTCAATTTTCAAGCTATGGTTGTACAACCAAGTAAAAGATCTACAAAACGTTTACGTGATGTATTAAAACAGTTATATAGCCATTTAGATAATACAGCTTTACAACAGGGTAGTGATGTAAGTATTATGTAATCATTTTTTTATTGTCAGATGGAAAATTTGGTATTTTTTAATTGTTCAAGAAATCTACAAGAAAATCCTCTGAATTATTGAACTTATTGTTCAAATTGTCAAAGTTTGGCTTGAAAAGTGTCCAGTTTATAGATTTGATAGACTGTTTGACTCTAAATTTAGAAATGGAATAGCCTGACTTTGTCATTTTTGCCTTTTTGTTCTCTCACTGGACAATTGTGTTGTCATTTCTTTCAAAACAATAAGATGCTAAGATGCTAATGATTGAATGTTATGAAAATTTTGATTATGAAAATATCTCCTGAGCTAAAAACACATATTTTCTCTCATGTTAACAATGAAATGATTTTATTTTGTAGGAAGTTGATATACCTGGTATAGGATTAGGTGGAAGTGAATACTATCCTTACGTCTCCTATAAAATATCTTTAGATTTAGTAGAACAACGTTAAGATACCTGCTGATTATATTATATATAGTATACGGACAAACAAATATAAATACTTGTATATCAATTATCAACCCATATTATTACAATATTTATTATCTTATATTTAAACAGGGACCATTCTGTCGACACAAATTATATCGGGTAATTGAATTTTGTGACAGACACCATTTAAACATTGACTGGTTTGATTTTCAAGGCATTTGATTGGCTAAAAAGTTACCTTGACAAGTAATGAAGGTGTCACTCTCCACCACACAGTTTGTCTCAGGGTTTGAAAAACTGACTGTGGCACTGTGGCATCAGAATTTTCTTACTTATGAAATGACATTGCACCCAATGGCTCAGCAGACGTCAATTCAATGAGGATTATGTGGTGGAGGATCACATCTTTGATTATAATTCATATGGGTATGATCAACTTTGTAGATTGAAATAGTGCTTGTAATGTATAATAGAAGAAATGAAAAAATTTCTCTTATTGCGCACTGCATTGAGTTGTCTGTTTTGATACTAACACAGAATAGATGTTAATTGACTTTATGGAAGTATTAAAAGCAGACTTTGGTTTACAGATGACACAGACTTTAAAGATATTAATAGCCTAGTTAGTTTAATGATAAGATATAAATAGTGAATAGTCCCTAGTAGATTTATTTATGTCATTCAGTGAAACAAAATTTACAAAGAATTGCTTTGCTGAAATAAATTTGTTTTGCAAAGCCCAATTTTCAAATCCTGAATGTCTGAATAACTATGTTATAAATGTTATGAAATCTAGTCTAAATAAATAGCAAATAATAATTTATCATTCATTTATATCATTATCTCATTAGATGCCTTTATTAATCTGAAGTATCTTGTAGGGTTCTTAAACAGTAGGCAAATTTACTCTACTGATTTGGCAAACTTTTTTTTACTGCACTTCACATAGCACTACTTGTCTTTATTTGCTAAATCTGATGCAGAAAAGAAGGTTAATAGAGGCATTTAGTGAGATATTACCTCATCATAATATATGTTGCATTTTATAAGGAATATATTATATTAATCTACATTCCAAGTTTATAAATATAGTCCTCTATAATATACGATATTATCCCTTCCATTGGTAGTGGTAGACTGTTACTATATTATTTGTGGGCTGATAATTGGAATTGGTGTATAAAATCCTATATTGAACTTACAAGTATGTAATGCCAAAATTCATGCAAGATACCTAGAATTCTGAATTTATAACTAGACAATTTAGCCCTTTTCACTAGAGAAACACCATTGTTTGTTACTCAACAGATCTCAGACTTCATTTGCAACACTGTCTAAAACTTGTGTAAATTTGGAAGGGGCTTTAATGTATTTCTAAATTTAAACAAAATTAAGTTAGATGAATGCTAATAAAAAAGACAGAAAGAGCCTTAATTTGTGTTAAATTTGTAAAGATTGTTTTGTGTAATGTTTGTATATCATCAGTTATTTATTGGCTGTGAAATTTTATTTATAAATATTGGCTATTGAATAAACTTCTAATAAATCATAACCATAATCATCAACATCTGATCCTTCCAGTCCAAGCTACAGACAATTGTGAAGTTATTGAACATCTCTTGACCATTAACTCATATGTTAGGTTAACTGCAGACAGTACTGTTCTGCCGTCTGGGACTCGTATATGCTGAGGTGGAGCAACTTAACTACAAGACAGACTTTAAGACTTCAATACATTGAATAAACAGTTTTTGTAAATGTAATTTGATTGGGTTTATTAAATATATCACTAAAGAAACAAAATAATAAATATTATAAAATATGATACATATATGTCTGATAAACTTATTGATAGTTAATGCTTGAAAATGATATGAGCACCAATAAAAAAAATGGAGATAAAGTAGACTTTTCTTACTGGAAATATCAGTTGTAAGTAAACTCTACTCAAGTTTTGGACTATGAGTTGAACTCAAGTGAATATATCGACATTAACTAAATAAAATTTAACTGAAATTAAATCCCTAAAAGTGCAAAAATACTTCTGACAATCCATGCACATGCTGGTTTTGTGTCAATCTAACTCGAAATATTATTATGAAAATTGAGTTGGCAGTGACTTTTTGGAATGGAGGTAAGTTTTCTCAAAGCTCTGGATATTGCCTCTATTAAGAATGTTCTTGTGATGTAATGATAAGTGGATCAGTGGAACTTAAAATGATAAAAGAATAAATAAATAATGCTGAATGTTAAAATATGACAACATGGACAGATGAATCATTAATCTAACTCTCCAAAAATACCATCATCTTCAAGAATATTCCTTGGATCTACACTAGATCCCGACTGAGAACTTTTATTTTCCTCCAAGTCATTCACTACTCCAACATTTAGTCCAGTTTTAGATAAATTCATCATATTTCCTATTTGATTTAAAATTTCTTCAGAGTCTTTGGATTGTTGTGGGTCACATTTAGAAGTGTCGTCTGCTCCAGTACTAGATTCAGCCATATTGGATTCTGTCTGTCCTGGTGTACACTCTTGTATTAAAGGTTTGACTGTAGATGCCCATGTTTCAGAATTATCTGTTTCTTCAAGAATCTCTATTTTAGGTTTAGTTTTCTGAAAAGGTAAAAAAGCGAAAGTTCTTAGTTTCCACAATATATGAATTATCATAAGATTGATTTAAGTCAAAAAATGAGCAATGATGTGCAAAAAAAAAGAGGATTTGCAAGAAGTAAACATTTACACACTCTTCTATTCAATTCATGGTAAAAACCGAAAAATTGTAAAGAATTTAAAATAGCAGTGGAACAAGGCATTGCAAGGGACCCAAAAAGTTGTGACTCAAGCTCAAGGCTGCCAGTTTATGTCCAAGAAAGCAAGGACTCGGGTATTACATCAGTAAGTGGTAAAGTCACAGCAGAAACTAGAAAGTCTAAGAATGAGTATGAGCTAACTAACCTGTGTTCTAGAGGTCTGAAGAATAATCTCATCATTAATATCAACATCTTCTAAATCTGGTAAATCCTAAAATTGATAAACCATATAACTATGTAAATAAAACAAATCTATAATAAAGTGGGGGAGATTCTTAAGAGATTTTCATTATGGGGATAAAGAGCACTCTATTCTATTTGCACAATTGCCACATTATTAAATGCCCTCGCCCCTCAATATATAAATTATCTTACCTGAAGATAGCCACTAGGTGTTTTATAATCTTCTCCAGTTTCTTCATCATCTACAAACACAAAAATATGTTAAAAATAGAATTCTCTTGAGACAATATAGTTTCAGGGGTGCTCCCCCAGCTCGAGCCCCCTCCTATTTTTGGTCGACAGTGCATATCCTGGTACCCAATTTGACCCAACCTTCTAAAAATTTAACTCTCATGGTGCCTTTGCATTTTAAGTATGTTATGTTTCAGAGCAGCCCCTTTCCCTAAATCCTTAATTTGCCTCTGAGTATACAATAGTAGAGTGTTTGAGGGCCAGTTTTTGTTTTTAAATTAAAGGGGCTGTACAAAGGTTCAGATTTAAACAAAGGAAATATCTATGCTTACCTTCTACTTCTGTAATCAACATTTTTGTACCTTTACTTTCTGTAACAGAACAAATATTTAAATAAAGAATAAGGTAGGGTTAGAGTTTTCACAGTCAAGGCTTATAAAAGTCTACTAACAACTATTTTGAATATTTTTCATCTTTCTTCGAATGGCAATAACTCTTGAAGTTTAGTATTGGTAAGCGCCAACTTCTGGAGCACTGGATATTGCTCATTAACCGGGATGGTTTACTCTGATGTTTACTCTGATGACAACTCAAAGATGCATCCTAATATATACATTTTCTTTAATTTATCACAATAAAAAGAGCTTTATCTTACTTGGTTTAGAAAAGATGCCTTCTGTCTCCTGGTCTGATTTTTTAGTTATAAATGGTATTTCCTCCATATTCTCTGTCGGGACTGCCTTTTCGTCTTTCTTAGTGTTTTCAGTTTCACTCTGAAATTACAAACAATTAATGACATAAATTTATATGTAATACTGGGTATCTTCATACTTAAATATATTGAAATATGTTCGCTAGGAAATTGAATACAAAAGCAAAATTTTAGAGAATTTACAATCCCTTTCCAACAAAGTAAGATTTTTTTTCTACTTCTTGGTATGAATTGATATTGATAAAGATATCTAAAACCATGCAATGTGCAATGTGGTTAATTTTTTGCAGCACCAATGCTTTTCAATGCAAGTATCAAGATTCAAGAAGGATAGTTGAAAATCCCTGACATACAAGTTAACTAGCACATGAAACCATAAAGGATTGATAATGGTTGTGTGATTTACGGTCGTATTTTCAAACATTATATTAGAAATAAATATACCTGTTCAGCCTCTGGTGTTTCACTCTCTGTTTTACATTCATAAGTACCATATAACCAGTCTACTGATTCTGGGTCCACTGTTACTCGTTCATTTATTCCTTCTTTCTTATTCTTCTCATTTAATTCATTCTCTAATGTTGTTGCTTCATTTCTTTGTCTTATTTCAAGGAGAGCTGAAAAATACAAAAATCAAACCTGACATTCATTCTTGACTATGAAGTTGGTAAGAGAGTAACATTTGTCTACACATTGTTAAGAAGACAATTTTACTAATATTTTTCAGAATTAAGATCACACAAGACCACATTATTGTTGTTGTTATTTTCCACACCAATATATAAGCCATTGCATCAGGAGCATGTCCTGGCTTTATTGCATGTCAAGGGTTAGTGTTTTTTTTAGCTTATTCTCATCAAAAGATGAAGATGGATTAACATAACACATTTCTCATTCCTCTGTCAATGTTTTCAAGGTTCTCAGATGTGAGGTCTTGACCGTTCCATCAAGAAACATACTGCTGTAGAAATAATATTTCAGAAAAATTATTAGTTGCACAGGTTGATGGTTGAAAATTTGCTACATTATCCTGAATCTCCCACCAACAACTCCTTTAGAAACATTACCCTTGTTGCTATTAATGTATTCAAGAGTTCCTCAGATGCTAGTTGATCCTACAAATAAAAAACATACAATAACAATAATAATGTTGACTCACCATCGACACTTTCCTGTAATTTCTGTCGTTCTCTACTGACCCATCTTTCTCTTTCAGCTTTCTCTGCTTCTGGTCCTCCAACAAACCTACAGGATTAAAATAAAAATACAAATCAATAAATCATTAAATTAACTCCCAAAATACACAGCAAATTATCTACTAAAACGCCAGTTTTTCATCAGATTTGAAGGTACCCTCAGTCTGACTTTTGTGGTACTTTTGTGGTTTGACCCTCAGCCTGTCCCTGGATTGGAAGAAAGGTAGATTGAGTACACTGTCTACTTACCAAGCATCAATACAAGCTCTATCTTTAGGAAATACAGGTCTATCATCTAAATATGTCAACTCTTTCTACAAACATCAAATAAAAACCAGTTATATCAAATTCATTTCAAGACAAATCATTATAAATAAACAGAAAACTTGGTAAAATGTTTAGGACTATATAATTATAAAGACAAAGAAGTAAAAAGTTCAAACTTACAAGATTTGCTATGAAAGTTTTTCTGTAATTTTTTACTTTCTTCATGAAGGGATTTCCCATCAATGTCAGCACTCTCTGTAATGATTAAAAAAACAAATGTAATGAAGTCATTACACAATTTCAAGAATAATAGAACAGATTGTAGGATGTGTTTTGGTGATTATGAATAATTGAAGTCAACCTCAACCTAGCTGTAAATGGGTACAGACAGATACGGTACTTTGGGATAGATCAATGACAATTAGGAAGTTGAAGTAGGGCCTACATGTACATTGAGTTATTTTTCACTCACCAAATTTTTCATCTGTTTAAAAGTTTCTAAGATTTCAGGATCGTCTATTTTATTATGAGATAAATCTAGTACACCAAGATTATGGCACTGGGCCAGTTCCTCTATATCTTCTCTAGTTTTAAGATAATTATGTGATATCTGTAGAGTATGTAATATAGGACAACAGGCTGAAAGATAATATTTTAAACATGATTAAAAGAAGCCATACATTATAGAAATAATCACGCAAGAGAGGCTTAAAAAAAGAGCATTAAAGAAAAATGTTTTTTTCATCCAGACATTAAAATGCATGATTAAGATTAAACAAAAAATTGGCTTGTTTGGATACAAATATATCTCTAAAGTCCCTGATAAAAATCAGTTGAACGGTTAATTATGACTGGCAAAAAATGCTAAATCAATAGTCCTGTTTAATGTTGCATTAATCAAAATTAAAATTAAATTTGCCAGGCTGGTCTAGTTGGAACTTCAAAATGTCCAGATGAATCCATTTGTTTTTTAAGTCTCAAAACAATCAAAATTTCTTGCAAAAAAACAGAAAAGGATTCTTTTTCAAATTGTTAATAATAGAAGCAAAAACCTTAAAAGTAGGCTTCTCCAAAATTGACTACTTACCTAAATTTTCTATTTTAGAAATTCTGTTGTTACAAACATTCAGTGTATCTAATTGTTGTAAGGGTTCTAAGTTTTCTATTTTTTCGATCAAGTTTTGTTGTAGATAAAGACATCGTAAGTCTTTTTGATTGTCTAAATTCTCTATAACTTGTATTCCATTTGTTTCTAGCCATAAACATCGTAATCCTGTATACTCTTCTAAGTTCTCTATCTTTATAATTCCTGTAATAAACATAGGGTCAAGTAATGATTCTTTTTTAAAAGAAAAGTGAAGAAAAGTGGAAAAAGTTAAAGGAAGGTTTCCCCAAAGAAACAAATTCAATATAAGTTTAAGGTGTTTGCACAATACACAAATTTTCATATGTCAGTTATGATTATGTAGAAAGGTAACAGCTCAGTTTGTATGAATATTGAAATGTGCTTTGTAAATTACTAAAAGAAAAGATGGTTGTAGATTTTAATCTAGATCAGCAGGTCAAGTGACTCGTCTTCCCATTTACTGCAAATAGGAAAAAATAATGCAAGAACGAGCAATGAGAAATGGTTTAGCCAAAGAACCAGCTTGTAGACATGATTATCATAATCCTCAGAGTCCTTCAATTTTTTTTTATCAATATTGGTATCTTACCTTTAAAATGGAGGTACAGAACATCATTTAAATATGGTGTGGAATACAACTTTAATTTCTTACAATGTTGTTTTAAAAACTGTTTGGTTAGGATACTGAAAAATAAATTGATTTTTTAAATATATGTCTAATGATCTAGCTTCGTTCTCTACCATCTATGTAATAAATAAATGTCTGCAATTAACTAAAGAACAATCTTCCATTTTTAGTAATATTAAAAGCTTTTTTTCTGATAATGGCTCTTAACTCATTCCACATGGTAAACTGACTTCTTTGGAACAATGCACATTTTCATGAATGAACAATTTTTAATTGTCTAAAAGAAGATTTTGTTCAAAATAAAATGTCGAAATGATTTTCAAATGAATTACTTTTTCAGTTCCAGTTTGTTGTCTTCAGTGTTTGTATTTTCTGTTTGTTTATTGTCACCAGATCCTTTCTGTTCATTATTGTCTTCTTGTTTACAAACATCTACTTTCTCTGCTGATAAAAATATCATGACATTAAATAAGATCCACTTTCATTTCAATAATTAAATAAAAATAATGTTTATACACAAAAAATATCAAATTAATAATTTTCTATAATGGTTTAACCATTAAACTTATTATATTCATTTTTTTTATATGTTCACAGAAGAGGATTTTTAAACAAGTCGCATCAAACTTTTAAGCCAGATTGTAGTTCAGTCTGTGTTTGGCAGTCAGGTCCAACTTAAACATAACTGGTACATAAAGTTTTATATAGCATCTTATAAGATGATTTTAAATTTAAAATTTCTCAAAGAAAATATATTCTCTTCCAATAGAGAGAGTCTATATTTCATCATTATAAGTTCTGTTTTAAGACGTAAGACTAATATGAAACTAGAATTGCCATATTATTGCCTGCAGTTTTAATTTATTTAGACCAACTCCTATACAGACCTGTAGATTCTTTGTCTAATTCTTTTAATATCTCTTCTTTTTTAGTTGGTATTGGAGTAGTTTCAACAACATTTTCTATAACTAATGTATTAGATTGAATAGTTGAAGTTGTAGGAGTTTCCTCGTCAGTTATTTCTGTTATTAATGGCATCGTGAACTGAAACAGAAATTCACAAAAAATATTGTTGACAATCTATCAAAAGGCCTACAGTACCGGTATTTATAATTTAACCCTTTGATGAGTGAAGCAACACATATGACGTCACATACATTTTGTCATATATATGTCGCTAAATCATCAATCATATTGGTAAATCAAAATAGGTCCATTGTCTGCTGGTAAAATTTCACCAGTTACCCTTGTACCGAAACAGGAATTGGGTAGACGGACACTGGTGAAATAGTCACTTCGATCAAATTTATGCTTGAAATTGAAAGTTGCTAAGAAGACTGAAACGAAACTGAAGTGAATGATCGACAGAGAGTAGCCCAGTAGGCCTACTAGTAGTAAATTAGGTTTATAAACATACCTTTCTAGTGTAACTGTCTGTCGTTTCTGAAATAATGAGTAAATTGTAAAAGTAAATAGCCACTTTTTAAGTAAATTATCCCGAATTCTAGAAAAATCTTCACAAAACTATCTAAAAATGTAAACAAACTTTTATGGCGTCCTTCGCTACCGTTGTCACAACCGTTACCTTATTCTCCTCCAAAGCAAAAGATTTAAAAGGGGAGTTAATCGTCTCTGAAGGAAAAATCTAAACTACAATTAAATTCTTACTAGTCTTGGTTGTTAATTGTCATGTATTCAATCATTTCTTGAAAAAATTAATGAGAATAAATGTTACCACATTTTTCAGCTGTATTTCGTTAAAATTTCCATAACGCTTTTAACTCATTTACTCTCAAGCCGCCAAGGAGTTATGAATAAAATAATATGTAATGTTACGTGTCGGTGATGTATAAAGGGAAGTAACTCTATTTAGTGTGCCACGACTACAAAACAAAATCAATATTTAGTAGAGCCTTCTACAGTACAGATGGTAAAAATGTCTAAAACTAAAGACAACGAAAGAATTCTTCGGCAGGTTCGATATGAAGTCACCGAATTACGAAAACTGGGAGAAGATTGGGGGATGTCTTCAGTACAGATCAATCAATGCATCAATGAAGCTTTATGTCAGAAATTGGCCAGTCAGGCCAGTCAAATTACTGAAAAAATAGCAAGCAAAATCCAAGAAGGAACAAAATGGAGAAAAGTCCGACTGGCTTTTCGTATATGGTTGGCTTTCATTATTTTAGTGTTCGGGTTGGTAATATTGGTGAACAACACAGAATATTTTGGTAAAACTATAGATAAAGCTCTACAACCCTATGGCTACCCAATGTTTAGAGCCCTTAGGTTACTGACATTACCTTTACATCGATACAATATCAGCAGTAAGTATTAAAATTCGTTGACAGCCACGTCAAGTCATTAGGATGGGGGGGTGGGGGGGGGCTGAATTGGGCCCCTGCAGACTTCTTACAAAACCCAAAAGATTAATGTTTGATACTGATAGGGATTTTGGTACGAGAATCAGGATTTTGGCACCTCAGAATCGTCTGAAACTGAAAGGTGCTCTACAGTTTTCAGAATTTCATGATGGGGGAGATCCGCCCTTCAGCTGGCACAAAAACCTGGGTCCCACCACCAATTCAAATCTGACAAAGGGGCTGTTTGTTGAGAATATAAAGAAAAAAATAGGGGGGTGCTATACAATATAATATTTTTTTAAATGTTGTAAAGCAAATTTTTTGGGGGAAATAATTTATAATTAAGACATGCTCCCTACTTTTAAAATTTAATATTTTTTTTAAATATTCCAGATTATCACAATCAAGACTGTTTGGTGACAAATCCATATTTTTATGATGAACAAGATGAGTGTTTGTGTAGCGGAATATCCAAAGTTCGAGTCACAATGCTGAAGAAAGAGAAGGAATTAGGAGAAGAGTTTTTTGATATACCAATCCTCTTTCAGGTCAGTAGGCCTACCATAACACAGCTGGTTACTAGTTAGCAGGGGTTTAAACACCGATTTGTTTCTAAATGTGGGCAAAGATGGAGCAAACTCCTCACCAAGCAAGTGAAGACATTCAGGGGCGTATCCAGGATTTAGAGAAAGGGGGGCTCTGAAATATAAAATGTTTCAAATTTTTAGATGGTTCTGATATTAGTCGGCCAAACAATAGAACCCCCCCCCCTTGGATCCGCCCCTGACATTTGCATCACTTCAAGAAAGCATAATAAATGTTTTTTAGCATGAAAATAGATCTGTAAGTCTATGGCATGACTTCATGACATTGATCTGCCCTTGATAATATGTAAACTGAAGAAATATATTTTATTAAATATTTACAGGGATTACAAAAAGAATTGGTTCCATTAGAAAGAGTAATTAAGATGGTCCAAGATGAATACAAAACTTTAAAAGATCCTTCGCTATTAGTGAAGTCTAGTGTAGATTGGATTAATACCATAGCTGATCTCAATGACATGGAGTTGGAAACTAAAATATTGAAAGAAAAGAATTTTCATGTAGAATGGTATTGTAACTTTTCCTTAATGAAGTTTTTGATTTTCCAAGTAATATAAATTGCTAACCATTTCTTTAAAATGTTCATGGCTGGATTTACTATCCCCAATTTTACAAATGAGCTCTTCCGATCATATATTCACAGATCCACTTGTTTAGTTAGTATGCATGTGTAGAACAGTTCAATAGAAATTAAGGGGTGTGAATTAGAAAATGGCACACATTGATAATCTTTGCACTAAGAAAAAGATAGTGAGGGAATTAAAGATCATCAGCAAATGGAAAAAGAGTTACTGAATAGCGCAGTGGTGACAGGTTCCCGTCTACTGTGTTAAAAAAAAATCAGAATGTTTTTTTTTTTTTCAAAATTTTTTTTGGTTTTATTTAAATTCATCAGCAGGTGCTGGGCAAAAGGAAACCAATGATCCTTGGCCAATAGCTGCTCAAACCTAGGACAGTTTCTCAAATCTTAACTTCTCTTAATTTCAGGGATAGTAGAAGAATCTCCACTAGTCAGACTTTACGTACCTTGTTCCCTCGCCCTGTTGTCTATCCCAAGAAATCTGAAATTGTTATAACAAAGAGTCTATATATAGCAGGACCGTATGCTGATGGTGTTCTTATGGTATGTACCTAAAACTATGAATATTTATATATGGCTCTAAAGAATCATATGGCAAGGATTGTTCCATGGCATGAACATTCTCAAATTATGCAATTTTCGAGTTTTATAGCCAAATTTTTGGCATGATCAGGGGGCCATAGCCCTTAATACGTCACTGACCATAATATTGATCTCTACTTTCAGAATGCTGCAAATGGATATCGAGGCTCATTTTATATACAAGGTTGGGGGGAGAGAGTTGTGACATTTACCCCCAGAGAACAATGTGAAGAATACTGTCAGTCATTCGAAGTTCGCACACAGGCAGGAGATGTTTGTAAGTATCTCAAACATTATCATAATCAAATGGACAAATATATTCTTACAAAAGAGAATATCTGTTAATAAGTTTCTTTAAATGGATGAAACGGAATCAAAAATTCACATATTGCACACTGCATGGCATTGCTTAACCTTTTAAGGGTTCAGAAAAGTAAGGCAGCTTTAACTTATCAGTAATAGTTTTCGCAAGCCATTCTTGAAATTCGAGCTTTTAAATCGTGGTTGATTATCCACATGTCAAACTAAAAAATTAAACTCAATTTTAAGTGAGACCATGCAAATCAATAGAGATATATATCATAAGTGAAGATATATTTTTGAGAGGATGGTGGAATTTTCGTGCAGTTCTAGTTCTTCTGAAGACTATTTACATATCAAAACAACTGCCAAAAATGCAGATTGTTCCCCTTTAATTTAGAATTTTCTTACATTTCAGTGATATTTCCTAATGATTGGTATGTTGACTTGTTACCAAATGAAGAAGAAATCAGTGTTTCGTTTATGGGAGGAATGTCATAAAAAGATACATAAATAAAACAATGAATACAGTATATAGTTGTCCTTTTTATACGCCCACATGAAACTTACTGATAATGTTTATTAATCACCTAAGGATGAACCCTAATGAAAATCAGAAAAATATTGAATTATGAGTTATTGCCCTTGTTCTTCAAACACATAGCGTTATTAATAGTCTTTATTATTATCTCTATGTTCAAAACTCGTTCAGATTTTAGTCTGTAAACACATAAGGCAAAATTCTTCACAGAATTTAAGGAAACTTGCTGAAATTGTTTCATACTACCCAAGAATGAGCTCTATTAAAAATCAGCAAAATCGAAAAATATCTTATACGAGTTATTGCCCTTCAAAATCCTTGCAATTCTGTCAAAGCTGCAAGTGGGTGTATGTAACCTTGCCTGGCAATTTATCTTTTTTATCCAGATTTTACCTATCTTAGTCTATCAAGGATAAATAAGCTTCTTGATGTCTAATACCCTTCAACAGGCTTATATCAAACAAACATAATTCATTTTAATCTCAACTGCACTTTGCACGATGGATCTTAAAGCGATACCACCTTGATAAAATGAACAAAATATTAAGGTTCTCAACCTTGACCAATAGGCCTTAAGTGTATGAATTCATCAATGGTGTCAAAAGTATACAAACAGAAGCCAATAAACCCATGAAACTATGTAATTTTCCATGAAAAATGTTTAAAACCTGCCCTAAAGGTAGTTTTCTAGATTTATCACATTATAGCCTACTAATAATCAGTTGTATGTTAAAATGACACCTGATAAGTTGCCTTATTGAACAATTTTGAGAATTTTGATTTTGTGATCATTCTAATATAATTTCCACTTTTCTTTCTATAAGAGAACATGAACGGGCCTAAATTTTCAGCAACAGGTTACTTTTCCATTATCAAATAAAGGGACATAACTCTAATATGTTTATTCGTAGTGGGAGGAAATGTAAAAATCACTGAAATGATAAAATAAGATACTAAGTAAATTTAATCGAGCAAATTTTCTGTGCACTCGCAGAACTGGGTGTTTTTTCCATTGGACAAAGGTATGATCGTAACATTTCAGTCCAGGTGTTCTTTTAAATAGCCAAATCTTGACCGAAAATGTACGAAATAAAAAGTGTAAATTGGTGTCTCTGAAATGCCAAATTCCTCTTGATTTGAAGGCTCTTCGGGTTCTTTATTATTAGTCCTGTAGATTTTCCTCTTGATCTACATAAAGATCTCAGAAGCAAATGAATTCATTCTAGATCAATTCTCGAAGTCGGAGTGACGTAATTATCACGTGACGTACATGCCGCCATCTTGGTTTGGGGGTAAACGGATCACAGCTGTCATTTTTTCTTCTTTTAATTCGATACTGTAATTTTCAACACGTTTATGAACTTTTCCCCTCCATATTGAATTTACACCTGTTTAGCGAAAGTAAACCTCCTGTTGTCACAGTACGTTATGCAGCAAAACTTAATTTAATCGGCATTGATGAAGGCTGTTCTTGCAAGATCAGCCGACAGGTGCACTGACACAGTGACTGACTGAAGTGGATCTACGATCTTCAGCAGATTCAGAAATGGCCGGCCGTTGATTACGTCACCACGTAAGTTTATAATCTACAAATTTGTTTACATTGACAGAAGTCAAAATCCTGTGTGGCCATCCATGGGCGGCTTGGGCCGATTCATTTTTTAGTTTCAAAGCAAAGCCCAACGAATATTGCTGTCATTTTCCTGTCCCTCAAAAGAATAAGCCTACATATTATGATGAATATGATGTTTCTTGTTTAATCTTTAGATTCAACACAGATTGTAAAGATATACATAAAAGTTTTAAGTAGGTAAAACAAATAATGAAATATGTATTTTTAATTCTGTAATACTTTTGCAGATGGTTGTGCAGGAGTGTTTCCTTAAAGTCAAAGTTATTGATATGTAAAGATGACCAAATTACAAGGTATGTATTTCTCAATCAAATAAAATCTATATTATACCTTTCAGTATTTAGCAGTTTATTTTTTCAAGTTAAATATCATTTAACTACAGAGTCATTACAAGCATTAACCAACCAGGCTTCTTGTTTATTAAGAGACAGTATACATGTTCTTGACAATGTAATTATTTCTTGTAGGTAAGCTTAAAAAGGCAATCTCAATTTATATTTTGCATGAAGTCTTAATAAATTCAATATTACCTTGCATATATTGTCTTTATCTTGCAAACAAATTATCAAGATTTCCATGTGTTACAATTGTCATTAATATGCAAATGTGATTTAAGATTTTTGACTATTTTTATAATTACATGGCTTAAGTTTTTTCTTGAATGATTTATTGGATTTTACATACACGAAAGCTTGATTCAGGGAATACAACTACTAACTGAAGTTTGAGTTATATGCTTAACAAGATTCTTGGAGTATACTGCTCTTGACAAATTACTTTTGATTATTTCAGAATCCTGCAAGAAAAGACAGAGGATAACTCAAGAAGAATTTAATTGGAGTCTTAATAAATTAATATATTGAAGGGTTTGATCACAAATCACTACAGGCACAGCAGGGCCAAGTGCTGCAGCACAGGGAAGTGTTCACAGCCACGATTTGATTTGAGAAATCAGGGTTTATATAATGATTTTCAAACGAATTTTGTAGCCAAACCACAAGCCTGTGATGCTTTTGTATAGCACTAAAAATGTTGATCTACAAAAAAGTAAAAGTACAATGCTCTTTTTGATTTCATGTAATACTGTTGTTTAAAAACTATATTCTGATGTCTTCAATAATTGAAGATATGGATATAAGCTATACCAGATTATAGCTAATATGATAATATGTCAAATATTTTTATCTCCTTGTCCAGGCAAAATCTTACTAACTTTCAAGGCCAAAGGAACACTTTTTAACAGTGAGAGGATGAAGCTTTGCTTTGGAATGTCTTTTTTATGATAAAGAATAATATATTCCTTCAGAGCATATAATGTAATGGTTAGTGTGCTAGCCTTGTTAATTTGAATAACCCTTACACTGTACAGTCAATATTATTTTTATTACTAAAGTAATAGTACAAATGTATCATTGTTACACAAATGTGATGAAAATGTGTGTTGCAGGTTGACCGTATTTTTTTTATAAAACCAATTTAAACTTTTTCTGAATGTTCCAATATAACGTTTCTTCAAAATGTTTCTGAAACACTTGTTTGCTTGATCACTAGTGTTGGTTTGTTTCTAGGAGTATAATCAGCATGACATGGTCTGTTAAATAAGCAGCCTACAAAGAAGAAATGGAAATTGAAAACTAACAACACTTATAATAAAAATAAATTTTAAAAAATTTACAGCTTGTGAAATTTTTTTTTGTTGATGGGTCAATGACTTCACCATCCAAAATCAACACCCGAAATGCAGACTGTACTGTTCCCCTTTTAATCTACTCTCTGGCCGCAGTGTGGTCTGAATTGATTTTGTTTTTCTTGTCATAAATATTCAAAATATGGTTGTCAATTGCATGGCATATGTTTTAGAATGCCTTGGGTCCATGAAAATATAAGCTTATGGTTTGAAAATGTTCAATATGAAATAAATAAACTTTCCTCCTAGAAATTTCTCTTGAAATTGACCCACATTTAGGACTGAAAAATCTATTTACAAATAAATATTTTTTTTACAGGTGTCATTTTCATCAACCCAAAGACAATCTAAGATTCTCAGAATTAAATTGGGGTTAATATTTCAATTCATTAAAAAATAATAGGTAAAATGCGATTCATATAGTTCCTCCTGCATGCAGGCCCATTCCGTGTTCAGTGGACTTGTCAACCTCCTGGAGACAATATTATCTAGGTTAACCTATTTTATCAAATTTCCATTTTGATCTTGCTAGGCCTAGTCAAGAAAATATTTAATTGACTATATTATATGGCCACAATCTGACAATTTTTTAGGCCTTTTTATTTGTTTCAAGTCATTCTGGATAATAAAGTTTAAAGAACAAAATGACACAACAGAAATGAAATGAACGGAACACACATAAATTAAGCGGAATGTGGCTTCCAAAGTTTATTGGTGTCACAACCTTCCCCCAACGGGTACTTGTTTTGTACTGTAGCCACTGTAGGCCTACTGTGTAGTTCGGTCTATCGCCCCAATTCATCAATGGGAATGGTGTAAAACTGCCTGTCTGTTTTCTTCTTCTTGTTTGCTGTTCAGCCGGGAACACAAAATATTTCGGCATACCCCAAAGATGGTCTTCGATGGCTTAAAACTCCAATTACGTGTTAACGTCATATTTGACAGTTTACCCCCAAACCAAGATGGCGGCTTTGTTTACAACAAAAATCACGTGATGATTGCCCGGATGTCCGACTTCGAGAATATCTGGTAAAATGTGTGGGTATGGTTATTTCCATTGATTGAAGTAAGAGCAGCAAAATAAATTCCTCCTATGTCATTAAATGCCTTAACTTAAAAGTTTTGTTGGGGTTGGGATCATTCAAGCATTACAAGCTTGACACTTATTTTATTTTGATAACAATTAAAAGTTATTAATAAAAAAAATCAATTCAGAAGATGGGGTAATCTTATGCGTTTTGAAGTGTGATCTTAAATATTTTTATTTTGTTTTGTAGCTAATTAAGAGTTGAAGATGACGTCAATATTAGATCAGTATGAAGCGGAGTCTGCTAGAAATGCCAGTGGAGGAAGTTTTTCTAGTCTACCTTCTTATCAAGAACCGGTAAGAAACATCTGATCATTGATATTTAAAAATCGTTATGAATTCTATTATTTTGTAATGTATTATGTCAATGCAGTTTTCAGGACATTAAATTTCTGTGCTTAGGGCCTAGCTATTTTAAGTACCTGTAATAGGTTTTTTCCTTAAAATTTGATTTTGGTTTTATAATAGTTTAATGTTATGTTAAAATGTCTAATTTCCATCTAGATTGGTTCTGGATTTATTGATGCCCGTCTAACGGAAGAACAACCTATTTTTACCAAGAAGAAAGTTAATTTTAAGTAAGTCAAGTTTGTGATACAATACGTTGCCAACTATTATATCGGGAACCTGCAGGGACTCTTCAAAATATACAACATAATCCTTTAACGACATAAAAGAGTAAAGGTCACAAAAAAAACCCAGAACACAATTTTATTATAGTAAAGGCTGACAACTCCTGAGGTTAATAAATTTTCTTTCCTTGATGTGTCAATGTTAATGGTTGAAACAGTGTTACAATCAGGGGTATTATTCTTTAAAATCTTGTTTCAAATCTTGTTTGATTCTTTAGGTAGAAAGGGTTTGAATTAGACATCGGAAATCTTATTGAGAGTACCCGGTACTTGCTACCAAATGAGTTACTTCAATATCACAGGTAGAAGCAAGTGAAACATTGCATCATAACCACTTATTAGTTATGTATTACATCTAGTTCTGCTACTGACTTTGTCCTGTAATAAGCTTAGAAAACTTATTTACTCCTATAATTTCAGACCACCAGATCAGTTAACTCATCTAGTTGTGAGTAATAATTTCCTAGTAATGGCCATGAACAGTAATATTTTATTACGAATAGATCTAGAACACCCAGAACAACCTGATGGTAAGTTAGTCTTCCTTACATCTGAAACTATCACGTCATTCTTACGTCATAGAAATAACAGACCCAAACCTAGTTGGAGTCCATTAAATTACTACGCCTTGACTAAATCAGTCAGAAACGTCATAGAACTTGTATGGCAACGTCATGTGTTTACCGTTAAGAAAAGTAGTTCGGCTTTAAACTGTCTCCTAATTATCCATGTGTCCTGATTCTGGTTAACTAGGTCAGGTGTGTTCGCTTATGTCTTCCTTATTGCCATCATCTGTTTGTAACACCTTAAATATCTTTATACCTGGCTTTGGGTTGGCAAGTTGTTTGGTGTACCCAAATAGTTAATGTCTGTTGATTTGTTACATTGCATACTAGTGCTGACATCAGCTAATAATGTTATATATGTACTGTGAAACTGGTGACTATACTGGTGGATAAGATTGATTCTTTGAAATATATCAAATTTATGTTGCAGTCCTCGATTTGTGTATTATATAAGCTTTAGTCATTTATATCGTTACAATGGCACAACAAATGCAATTCTGAAAAAGGTTGTGATTGGGTCTAATGTTTATTTGGACTCATTTGTATACATATATGGCATAAATCTTGAATTTTTTCATTGTGAATAAAATATATCTTGAATTCTTTCATTTGAATTTTAGAGGTTGAATTGCCAAAAGCAGTAGAAGATAAAGTTCATAAGATATTTCTGGACCCAACAGGACGTCACATGATAATAAGTATGGTGTCTACAGAATGTTATTATTTATCTAGAAACAGTAAAAAACCTAAATCTATACAGAAATTAAAGGTAGGTACAGTTTGAATCTATGCCATAGTTGTAAGAACTCAGATTTGCCTTGTTTGCCTTCACCTTTTAATTTAATAATCTTTTTTCCATTAAACATCGTCCAATTCCAGCCATTGTAACTAATTTCCAAATAGGCTTGTTTAATGAATTTCCAAAAAGACCTGAATATCTGAAATGAATATCGAAATAGATCTGTAAAATACATTTGTAAAATAATTTAAAGAAGGACTAAATGGAAGTGGTAATGTTATTCATTGATATGATAAGAGAAATATGATTGAATGCTATATTTGATAATATTGTACTTCCAGACACATCATATAGAGAGTGTAGGTTGGAACTGGCAGAATGCTAATGATAATACAACTAGTGCAATATTGATAGGTACCAGTAAAGGTAAGTAGGCCTACATGTTATTCCATCAAAACACCTTATACTCTGTCATGATTTTACAATGGGATTTTAACTTAGATTGGCTCACTTTAGCGATTTATGGCGTCACTGAGCAGTTTTACCTTATATTATGATATGTTTATATTTTAGGAATAATATTTGAAACTGAGTTAACGTCACATGAAGATAGTAAATTTTTCCAGGGTTCATTGGATCAGTATATAAAACAGGTAGGCCTAATAGATATTCTACAAATGTTGCAGCATTAAAAACTCAAAAATATAATTTTGAATTATATAATTTGGATTATAGAAAGATGGCTATATTCTTATAACTGTAAATATATATATAAGTATAATTTGTCAGTTCAAGCTAGCCTGTAGACCACATGAGGTGAGTGGTGGCATGCAATAATTGTTGTTGCTATAAGCTCATAAAACATACATTGTCATCAACATTTATCTTATCACTCCCTCATGCTAAAATATTGCATAGCTCTGTATGTAAGATGAGATAGCTCAGTTAGTTATTTCCTTTCTTGCAAAGCTAAAGATATAGTGTTGAATCCTGGCTCAGTTGAGATAGTACCTTTGAATCTAGAGTTAAAATTTTCAACTTATTTTAAACCAGTGATGCAGTATGATTGAAATGTTCAATAAAAAAGATTAAAAAAATACAGACTTATTCCACATTAGCCAAAACCTGACCATGCTGAACAGTAGAATGTAAAGCTCCATTTGATTTCATTTCTGTATGTGAGAGTGGGTTAAGAATTACAGGAAAATACTGGAAAAATGTCCCTCGTTGTACACTGCATGACATTCGTCAGTTCTCATTAGCCCAATAGGTGCAGAAAAATGGGGACCTAAAACACCATTTCATAAGAAATTCAGAGCTTGTTGCTGATAGTCAAGCACTATATTATGTTGTCTTTAACATGCACAAATTGTAAGTGATATCATAACCATCTTGATGTTGTCTTGGTTTACTTATTGATGGCTTTGTCTTATTTGTCTGCCTGTCAGATCAATTGATTGCTTTAGTACTTATCATATTTTTGTTTATCTTATGTGGCTGGATGGCTTTTATTTGTATTAAATTTTATTTATCATATTTTTTTATGATAATATAATCAGCATCAAATTTGACCTGTTTTTTGGCCATTTATATTGTTTCAAGATGGCAGAGAGTTAAGCTCTGACCAAGGAGGAACTTAAGATGGCAATGACAGATTTATAGTACTGTTGTCTTTTAGCCCAATGTCCTAGATAATACCTTGGTTCTTTTATCTCAGTTTCCCCATGTTAGTGATGCAGGTTCGAGAAGTTAATTGTAAACACCATATCTAGTTGTTAAAACAATGTTCTGTGAGCTTCAAACTCAAGATTCCTTTTCGAGACCCTTCCGTCCCTCCCTTCTGAGTTCAAGAGAGGATATGTCCCCAAAATCAATTCTTTGCGCACTACTCTCATGTCCTAAATTAAAACATGCTTGAGTTTTGACAAAAAAGCCATGGAAGGAAAATTGTCATTGGCAGAAGTTGTACCTCTCAATTTTGAAAGATTCTACTAATTTCTACTCCTCTATGGAAGTTGTACCCTTCCTCATATATAAATATTATTATTTCTAGCTATTTAATATTGGTAAAGATAGCCCTGTATGTATAACTAGTTTACAGTTTGATAGAATACCAGGTCCCACTATGAATGACTATAAATATTATATACTAGCCACAACTCCTGGGTAAGTCCTTTATGAGAGCACAATTCAAAAAAAACAATATTGGAACATGAGAAATGGTTTACCGGTATGTTTATATAAGGGTTTTATGTCAAGAGATTTTTTTTATAATACTTGCCTTGCGTTTTGCTTGCTTACCTGAAGACCCAGGGTTCAGCCAGGTTTCCTTCAGTCAGTGATGCAGGTCTGAGGGGCTGACATGGAAAAGGTTCTAATTACACCGACGCTCTCTGTGCTACAAGCATGGACGACAGTTGGAAATCGAAAAAAAGAGTAGGCTAATGCCACATAAGCGTAATAGTTAAAGAAAAGTGGGATGTAAAACACCATTTAATTTCATTCGCCTTGTGTTTCGATAATCAGTACTAGTTATTTCATGGGTTTTATTTTTTCTTTAACTTCAGTTTTCAAAAGATGATGTTATTAAAGTTGATGTTGCATTATTGTGTCATTTTAAAATGGATTTGACTTTTGAATTTGATTTATTTTCAGGCGTCTGTATCAGTTTATAGGAAATGTAGCTACGTCTGCTGAACCTCCCATGTTTTATTCTCTATTTCACCAATATGAAACGGGATCAGGTTAGTTACAGAATTACGAGCCCTATTCGTTTACAACCAATCTGAAACTTGATTCCGAATCTGTAGCACTCATTTACACCGTTGTGCCCTGAATCTGAATGCAGATATCGAATCCATAAATCTGCCTCCTAGGGCGGATTTGTAGGATTCAATATGGCGTCATTTAGCGGAAACTCTTGTCAAATAAGTATTTCTTTACAAAACTAATCTGGTTTCAGATTTCTTGTAAATTCACACTCTTTTACACCACGAATCTGATGATCAAAACCATTTTGGGATTTTTTGTAATCTAGTTGGGCCTTAGTAATAAAGAAATGTTGATGGCAGATAATCTTTTAACCCTTCCTAAAAAAAACTTTAAAATAAACAACCCTTCTCGAGTAGTAGATGAAAACACGAAGGGCTAAGCCATGTTGTAAAAAAAAAATGTCTTGTTTTGGAATATGGTGGAGGATCAACAAAAACAATGGCTTCAAAGAAATAATAAAAGTAGATACTTACAGATTTGTTGTTCTTATAAAATTTCCCTCAATGTACACTGCAAGGTGGTTTGCCAGTTTCTGAATCATTTATTCAATTATTCATTTCTTACAGAACATGTACAGTTTATAGAATTACCAGGTGATTTTGGTTACAGTGAACTACATCTTTATTTCCCTAAATTCAGACAACCAGCACAAACATTCGCTTGGATGACAGGTAAGACCAGATCATATTGTAGTTTGATTGATTGAACTGCTCAACTGCCAGGTATATCTTATACGGATACGGGTTGAAACATGCCAAAAGCCACATGTTTTTTGTCAACTGTAAGACATTAAATTCTTTTGCTAGTTGGGATTTGTGACTCTTCATGGATCCAGATAGTACAGTTTGATAGCTCAAAAGAGTTGACAAAATTCCCATTATAGAGGAGATAGCTATGAAGTCATTGATATTGAATGTGTTTCACATGACATGATGCAGGTCAAAGGTTCTGACATAGAAAAAGTTTCTAATATTGGAGAAGCCCTGTGTCCTACTGGCTGTGTACCTGCATGGTATTTAATTCTTGTTAGCCAAAAAAGATGTAAAAAATAAGATCTAAAACCCCATTTCATTTAGGTCCTGGTGTATACTATGGTAATATCGATACTACCGGTAGTGCTGGAGCTAACTCTGTTTCTAATTGTATTGTTTGTATTATTAGGTCCTGGTGTATATTATGGTAATATAGATACTACTGGTAGTGCTGGAGCTAACTCTGTTTCTAATTGTATTGTTTGTATTATTAGGTCCTGGTGTATATTATGGTAATATAGATACTACTGGTAGTGCTGGAGCTAACTCTGTTTTTAATTGTATTGTTTGTATTATTAGGTCCTGGTGTATACTATGGTAATATCGATACTACTGGTAGTGCTGGAGCTAATTCAGTTTTGTCTAATACTAAACTTATTCCGTATCCTTTCAATGTTCAAAATATTTTTTATCTAATTTTCTACACTTTCTAGTCTAATTTGAATAAGTTATGGCTGTGACTCCATTCAAATTAAAATTATTCTGTTTTTTGTATGAAATGACGCAGTGTTTCTTGATGTATCACTTAATCAAGATATTTAGTTTTTGTTTTCAGAAAAATGTGTCAAGATTTTGAATTTAATGTGATAAATACCATATTGGTCTAATGATTTCTTGAGAGATCACAATTCTCGATGAGAGCTTAGCACTCCTGAATGATTTTGAACATGGATCAATTTTTGAATCTTCACACCTTAACTTACAAAAAAGATATCCTAAAGATAAAGTAGATATAGGAAAACCTGTTTCCATGGTGATGACAGAATTCCATGTTTTAATATTATTTGCCGACAGGTAGGCTAAGTATATTCAAATTCGATTTTTTTAAACACTAGTCAATTTTTCAAATTTCCCTCAGAGTATTTGTTTGCTATTGCATTCATTTGTTCATTATCCCTTAATTTTTTTCTTATTCATCCATTCATTCATTTCTTCTTTTGTTTATTTGTTCATTCATTCCTTTTTTTATTCATTTATTTCCTTCATTTTATTTCAGAGTAAAAGCTGTGTGTACATTAAATGAACAAACAATTTATGATGATTTATTTGTGAATGAGGTAACTATTTCATTACTTAATAAGTTAACACTGCCTTTGTCCTTAGATTGGTGTACTTCTCTATAATAGAACTATGTTTAGGTGAGTGTTCAAAGCAGAAGTACCATATATTTAGGTATAGTATACATGTATATACTATTTAGTTTTTTGTGCAATAAACTATCTGAACTGCAATCAAAACTTAAAATCCTTAACAAAATTGCATAAATTAAATTTTCAAAAATATTATCAATGTTTTGTATTTGTATATTATAGAGATTTGGAAAGGTGCTGGGTATTTGTAAAGATCCTATACGAGGTACAATATGGACCTATACAACCAATTCTGTATTTAAATATAGAATCACACATGAAGATAGGTTAGTACTCTTATTTTATCTCACATTTATTAGAGTAGCTAGGAATTTGTGTTCATGAGGTTTCCATCATGATAGTAATTCGAATCAGAGGTTTTGATATGACATGGTGAAGGAGTTTTGGAAACTCTTTTGGGACAATAAACTAAGGCCCTCTTGAGTTTCAGGCCTTTAGATTACATGCTAGCAACTGTAAACGTTGTGCCCAAATTAGAGTAATGTTGCATCTTGCAACTTTAGTATTGAAGAGCTAGATATGCCAACATCCTTGAAGGCCTCTCTCTGATCATAATAGTAGTTCTACCCCCAAAAACGAAATGATATAACACTCAAAGAGTTCTTAATAAGTGAAAATGCTACTGTAGGCTTCCAAGAAGCCTCCCGCCTAAATATCCACTTCCGCTCCGCGTATAGAGTATGCGCCTATATTAATGAGTAATGTACAGACACTTTTAATTGAAGTATAATTATACGTATGTATTTTATTATATTATAGAGATGTATGGCAGATGTATCTAGAGAAAGAAGATTTTGAATCAGCTAAAGAATATTGTCAGGTAAAGATTATAACTTTCCTCTCATTAAGATAGCTGACCACTTTTAAACTACAACAACTGAAGATTCAGGGTTAAATCTCGGGATTGGTCGAGATGCATATGTCAGTGATACAGGTCTGAGAGGCAGACATGTAAAAAGACTGTTAAACATTCCAGTCGGAGAAAAGTAAAACATAAAATCCCTTTTCATTTTATTCCCACAACATCTTCATTGAATTAGACCATCAAAATGTACTATTGTAAATGTTTCTACTCTCCATTTAAGCAGGGGCCTTATTCTCGAAAACTTAACTTACAATTATTTTAGTGTTTGTGTGATATGATTGGTCAATCACTAAAATTGATTTTAAATACAGCTTTATTATCCAATCAGATTACAGTATTTCTTAAAATCTGGATTTTATTTAAGTTAAGTTTTCGAGAATAAGGCCCCAGGACATGCTGGCTGTTCTGGAACTAATTTGAACCCTACTTATAGCTTAATTTTGCTACATTTAATCTATGCAAACTCATATTGATTTCTAATGTACGTAGACTGATGTATTTTTTTCTGTCTTTTCAGGACAATCCATCTCAGTTAAATCAAGTATTAACCAAACAAGCCCAGTTTCTCTTTAATAAAAACAGGTACGTTGTTTAGGTGTCACAGGGGTTTAAAATCTTTGTACAAAGAATTCAAAATGGCGTGGAAGGATAAGATGGATCATATCTGTTTCCATACTGAAACCAGAATTGGAACATGTTCAAAACACATCAAGCAAACACCATCTTATAGATATGATAGAAATAATGTTTAAGTGAGAGTGAGATACAATATTTGCCTTGCTCCCCGGAAATCAGTTCCTACTCAATTTAATGGCAGAAGATTATTTCCTATAAATCTTCAGAAAAGTTTGGTTTGTTTTTCAGATATGAAGAGAGTGCAGCTTTGTATGCCATTACCCAGAATTCATTTGAAGAAATTGCCTTAAAATTCATTCGTCTTCCCCAGAAAGAGGCTTTAAAAACATTTGTAATGAAGAAATTGATCTCCTTGAGATACCAGGTATGTTTTGAAATTAGAATTGTTGGTAGATTTCTTGATCACATACTAGTACTGTTTCCGGATTCATAAAGGATGTTCCTTTAATAACCATAAAAACTCTAACACAGGTTATAGATAAACATAGTTTTTGTAAGGAATTGAAGAAGGGTATTGTTAAGACCTCACTTGGTCTTTGAGTTAAGTGGAACTTTGAGAATGTTGTTGTCGACATAACATGGTTTCACTCTAATCCAATTCATTATAACAGGCCTTCTCAAATGGCGACCTGCACTTCCACTTAAACGCTCTGTTCGCTATGCTAGCTAAGCTCTATTTGTCCCAAATAGTTTTTTTAGAACAGAACATGCATTTGGCCCTTTACAAAAATGAATTGAGAAGGCCTGCATTATAACATGTAAATCCTTCAATATTAAAAATTGATATAATATAAAATTGTCTTATTTATAATAACAATGTGGTCTTTAAAATGTTCCAGGATAAAACTCAGATGACAATGTTAGTAACATGGTTAATAGAATTATATTTAAATCAACTGGGAGAACTGAAGGAACAGAATCAGGATGAGTCAGAAGAATTCACTGAAATTCAGGATGATTTCAGATCATTTCTAGGTCAATCAAAGATCAAGGTCAGTAACATCAATGATATTATCCCAATGGAAATAGGAAAAATGAAGCCCCTCAAAAGGATTGTAAAGATTGTTTTTAACTTTTTATGTGTTATTCAAGGCCAATATGCATAAAACTTAACACTAAATTAAATCCATTTTTAAGCCTCAGACACCTGTATAAATAAATGATTAATTTAACTCAGAATCTAATTTAACCCTAAGTTATTTTTTGTGAATACAGGCCCTGGACACTGATATCATCAATTAGCATCATTCTAATTTTCAATCCGATGCCTATGGTTCTTGTTATTCCACTTAAAATATAGGTTTTATGACTTCACTGTCATAATGGCAGCATTTGCAAAAATGACGTAATATATTGTGAAAAATTCAAAATATTTTAGTCATTGTATATACCCCTTGTTTGACAGGTTAAAAAGTATGCATTATACTCAGAAATATATATACTGTAGTTTGAATGAAGTTGCAAAAGTCATAGATGTCTGACTGAAAATAATAATCACCTCTATTTAATTCTAGGAGTGTTTAAGTAATAACCGAGGTGTTGTGTATGATCTGATAGCAAGTCATGGTGATGTAGAGGACATGGTCTTTTTCGCTGTTCTTATGAAAGGTAAACATTTTATAGATTTTATTGGTATGTCGATGGTTCATTTGGATGTGAGTTATAGCTCATCCTTTTGAGTCGGTGGGCTCTGCTATTTCATTGAATCAACAGGAAGTTTAAAAAAGAAAAGTTTTAAACAGAGTTCAGAACATGTTCCACATCTTCTGAAAAACAATATGTACAGACAAAATTCAAAAAGGAAATGGAAGGGTACATTTTGAATGTGACAATGCTGTATAGAATTAAAAGAAACCACCTGTGAAAAACATACCAATCGACTGTCAACAATTAAGAACATTCTATTGTAGACTATGAGAGAGTTATATCCCATCATTTACAACATGAAAATTATAAACGAGCTTTAGAAGTCCTAGTTGAAAAACAGGTTAGTATGGAAACAGAGATTAAATTGTTGAATGCATTGAAATCTGAGGGTATTATATAGACTTGATACCAGAATTAAACCACAGACCTTCTGGGCATTTATGCCTTTAAACTTTAAACCTTTATAAAACAATCAATAATTTAACTCAGTGGTTGATTTTGACCCTGAGTTATTTTTATGCCTTGGTATGCAAGCTGAAGGCAACAGCAAAAGGTTAAACTTATTTAGGCCTCCTTTTAGTTTTACATGTACTGTAGGTTATTTGATTCTAATTTTCAGAATGATGTTGATCTATATTATAAGTTTTCACCAATACTAATGCAGTACACACCACGAGAAACAGTGAACGCTTGGATAAAACAGGGGAGACAACTAGATCCTAAACAATTAATACCAGCTCTCGTACAATATGATCAGGAGAAATCTAAAGAACAGGTAATGGTTTTACAACTGAGTGGACTGAACGCATGAGAATGATGACGCCTTATTCAAGGTCAAAAGTATAACCTATGACTTGTTTGATTTTGAAGAGGTTTAGCTTCGATTTCACACATTCCAATTTTAAGTCGTAGTTTTAGCTAACTTTTTTATGAAGTCTCAATTGCTGGGGGTGGCCAATGATATCTTAGACCCTTCATCAAAGTGTTGCAAAAATGGTAATTTTTTGTAGAATTGCAAGAACCATATGGGAAGGAACTGATGGCCCTTTAACATGTCAAGTTAACAAGATATGAAATCTAATGAACGCCCATGAGTTGATAGCACCAAGCCAAAAATGTTAATCAGTCATTCTACAGGGTTTTCAGAAAAATAAGATGATGTGTTTATATATTGTAGGGAAATGAGGCTATAAGATATTTAGAGTTTTGTGTACAACAGTTAGATAATAAAGATACAGCCATACATAATTATCTTGTATCTCTGTACGCTAAAATACAACCTGATAATCTTATGGTATATCTTCAACTACAGGGAGAGGTGAGAATTACAGATTCTATTGAATATAGTAGTAATCTTATATTTTAAATATCAAATCTTTTTTAGTGTTAGACCAGTCAAATGATTTAAACACTAAGATCCCAGTGGTCAATTTGTTTATACCCTATATAATGAATATATTGCTCAATCTTGTATAAGGCGCTCCCCTTCCTGACCTCATCAAAATCTGGAAAAAAACATATACCCATGTATAATGTGTACATTGTTGGTACATGACAAAAAGGAGAAGCCTGTGTATTGCAGGCTGTGCAGTCTGAAGCTTTTGAGTGCAATTACAAAACCATTCTTAATTTCAATTCTGTTACATAGAGTATCTAGGCCGATTATGCTACCAAGACATGTTATACCTCTCTGCAACTAGTTTCATCATCTTGGCATCATAGGTCAATATGTTCACAAGTCCAAAGTTTACTGTTTATAAGACATATAGAAATGGGCATAGGTAAAGAAGCACAAGATAATATATGGCTATACTATTTCTGACGTAAGTCCAAAGTCATATATACCTATACAAAATACAACTGAAATCATCTTAGTATTTTGATGGTCTATTTGTGTATTCTAGGAACCAGATATGATTTGTTATGATGTAAAATATGCTCTAAGATTGTGTACTGAATCTAAACATACTAAAGCTTGTGTTTATGTCTACTCTATTATGGGATTGTATGAAGAGGCAGTAGATATGGCTCTTTCAGTAAGTTGTACATGAGTTATTGCCCTTGATCTGAACAATATTAACATTCAATAGTATCAATTGGTGAGTTCTGTACCTTTGCAGATCACCCAAAAGTTCAATAAAACAGTTGGCATGTATTTTTTTAAATCAATTGATATGCATCAAACAGGACTATTAGTGTCAATTTTGAATGAGACATATCTGGTTTTATTCCATTTGATTTGATGTTAAAATTGTAACATACCGTAATACTTTCAGAAATTGGCAATTAAGCGTGAATGATTTATAAGCAATCAAAAGAAGTGAAAATTCAATATTAAGAGCATTGGAGTAAATCCAACCCTGATTGCACTTTGAGAAAAATTGTCCATCGTCATAACCTAAATCAGAAGCAGAAAGGTACAATGTTAATCTCATTTCAGTTCAAGCAATGAACAGAATGACATCTTGACATTATGATAATGACTGGCATGATTTATTCTAGGTAGATGTAGAATTAGCTAAAACAATGGCAGATAAACCTGACGAAGATGATTATGAAATGAGAAAAAAACTTTGGCTCAGAATAGGTAACTTGTCTTCTATAACACTTCATAAAACGTGTTAGTTTTAGTGGAATTGCGAGAACCACAGACGTGGGAATGAAAATTAGAATGCTATCAGTGTCCTCAATACATATACAAAGTTTAGAAAACCTCTTTACAATCCATTTAATTTCATTCTGACATTTTTTCTAACCAATATGTATTGATATTAGGACTATTTAGTATGATGTGTGTTCTATTATACAGCCAGACACGTAGTAGAAGAAGAAAAAGATGTCAAAAGAGCTATGGAGTTTCTTCATGATTGTGATTTATTAAAAATAGAAGATATTTTACCTTTCTTTCCTGATTTTGTTACCATTGACCATTTTAAGGTAATAAAATATTATTATTGCTTCAATTCATGTCTAATGCATGCTTATTAGTCTACTATTGTTGAGTTTAATTCTAGTGAAGATTTAGTGCCTGTTTGTGATGAAGGTAGGATCTGACACAATAGATGTGTAAAGTAGATTGGAACCAAAAAAATCAAAGCTCTGTGTGCTGCCAGCTGTACACAATAAAGACCCCTCAACAGTTGAAAATAGTTAATGCCACAGTAATGGCTAAATTGGACACTGTCACTGAGCTTAATTAGCTCAAGTGGATGCTAAAAAATAGGGCGTCATTTTATATGTGAAACATGGATTTAGAGCTTTTTAAATAGCAAAATTTTATGTTTTAGGAAGCCATTATCACATCTCTACAAGAATATAATCAACATATAGACTCTCTAAAAGAAGAGATGGAAGAAGCTACTCAGAGTGCTGAGGAAATCAGAAAAGAAATACAAAGTTTTAGAAATAAGTAAGTCAGTAAAACCTTTCTTATCCTCGAATATCTTTCTATAATCTTAAATAAATTCAAGTATTCAGATAGTTTTACACTGTGTCAGCAATAATATTAATCAACAAAGGTAGCACTCAATTGGTGAGTTCTAAACATTTCTGTTCAATTCTCAAAGTCAGAATATTATGGAAGCCCGAACAGCCCAATATTAAGACTTCTTAATCCTTAATCCCTAGTTCTTAATGCTTAATTCCTATTCCTTCATTTGTAGGCCATTTTCAACATTTGTTTCACAAAATCAATATTTGTTCACCAAAATCATCATTTGTTCATCATCGATAATTTGTCAAGTTAATTATAATTTGTTTAAGCATATTCTACTTAAATCAAATATTAAATAATTTGTATTTATCTTCTTCTACAATTACATATTATAAATTTAAACACAAGTTTCACTTTACATTTCTCCAATAACAAATCATCAGTAACAAATTTTAATATACAAATCTTGCCCAACAAATCTTGCGTAACATTTCATCAAATACATTTCTCCAAATACATTTCTTGAATATATAAAGCGCCACCTGTCTTCATAATTGTGTGCATTGAAATTATGACGACAGGCGGCGCTGACTGTTTTTGAAACAGACTATAGATTTTGATAGTGACGTAATGCGAAACTGAAAGTTAACAGGAAGAGGAAACATTCTTGCGCGCCATTTTCTAGACGTCGTTGTAATAGGCGCTCTGGAAAAAGGACCCCGAAAAAGCAGCATGGATTCCAAAGACGTTAAAGTTGAAGCTGTGGAGCTCATGAAAAAGGCAGCAGATTTGTTGTTAGGTACGTACATAGTATTACTCTTAGGTGAAGTTGTTAGCCTAGCGTGGAGAGAATTAGGGAATTAATTTATTAATGAGATAATGTATTAATGGTACCGTACTAAGTCAGATAAAACCTGCCGTTGAGCGGGTCATACGTATTTCTCTTAGTTAGTTGGATCAACAAGTAGGCTACTCAGCCAAGCATAGCCATAGGGGTGGGTGGGAGGGAGGGGGGGGGCAAACCGACTTACTGCCCGAATTTTAATGATAATTTGCCCGATTTTGGATATTAGTATTAGTACACCCCCCCCCCCCCTCCACTCTCTCTTAGGGCTATTACCGTATTGTAATTTGTGGGCTAGTCAAATGAACATGAACCTCAGTTTCCTCCCACCTGTCTTCTGACTAGAAGATTGTTAAGACTTGACTGTCCCATTTTTATAAAAATTCTACATTTTCCGGTAATACCATTGATGTGAAAATTTGTTAAATTAATAGGATAGGCCTAAGCCAAATAGATCTAGCGTGGATTAGCCCTAATCCAAATCCCTTACCCTAGTGGCCTAGGTATTTGTCAGTTTAGTCTTAGTATTACTAGCCTTCTGACTAAATTTAATTAATAAGCCTAGCTAGATGTAGGTTAGGTCTTTTGAATCAGGACAACTTGCCATGTGGGCAGCTATCTTTACTAATTAATGTGATCTTTTCAATAGGTTTCGTAAAGCCACTAAAGGGATAAGATGATTGTAATTAGGCCTAAAACAGTCTGCTTTCAATTTATTAAAAAAATTGGTCCGAATTATCTTTTGCGTTGTCCAAGTAATAAAAAAGAGTGGTCCGATTTGTCTTGGGACCAAGTTGTCTTGTATTCTTAAAAATGTGTGTCAGGGTCTGAAGGGACACAGGTGAATTAAGGACAATAGAAATCTACTGTAAGAGAAAAGAGGATTAGATTTACTAGAGGGCCTTATATATTTATATTTCAATAGTTAGAATACACAAGTCTTCTTTTTATTTGTAGAAGAGTTATCTCAATTTGTAAACAACTTTCCCCATAGGCCTACTTGGGGAATGAGTGAAATTTTCTTGATTATTGGACGGAATTGTAATGGTAGTGTTGGTCTAAGTTTTTTAACTTATACAAGATCATAACCTTTATTTTATTATATATTGAGCATGTCTATTTCAGTGGATCAAAGGCAAACTGATGATAATACTAGTAATAGAAGAAGTAACATGTCTACAACACCTGATTTACAACAGCCATCAACATCCTCTTTTCGTCCCGTTGCCACCGAATTAAGGCGACTCTTTCAACCTTACAGTCGCAACAATAATAGAACTCGTACTGGTAGAAGTTCAGCCATGCCTACCCGCAGTACATCCACATCAACATCAAAATGGACACATAGATTTTTTTGCCTCGCAAGCAGGGACAGTGTAAGTATAAAACAAAAGTTGTGAATAATACATTTCAAAAACATTGCAAATGCAATGACCAGTAAATATTACTGCTCTTAATGTTATTGTCGTGGGAAGAACTGGCTAAAATGAGTTGTTCATATTCATGTTTTCATATAACTGAAATAAGCAATACTAAGTAATCAATAACTAGTTTGTCATTGATAGTTCCAATTGTTAGATACTGTACGTTAATATATTATTCAACATTTTCGTGTACTAAGTTAATTTTTTCAATTTCAGGACACTGTTCCTTCCCCAGAAGAGCGCAAGCTTCACTTTGAAGCTGGGCTTGGAGAAAAAAAAATTACATTTGAACGCTCTAATGATGTAAGCCTGTTCACAAGCACACTGGAAGAAGCTTTTTCTAAATTAAAAGGATGTGGTGGTTGGGAGCTATTGAGAACGACAGGAGGCTCAAGATCTGCCTTATCTGTAATCAAGCCTGGAAGAAACGGATATTCGGCTGAATTTCTATCTTCAAGTTACTTATCTCAGGCTCTTTGTTATATAAGACCAATCCAGGAGGATCTGGTGTTGGACGTTGAAGAGTTTGAGGATGAGGTAATTCTTCTTGTAATTATCATTTAATAATTACCATGATCTAGTCTAAAGTAGATGAACATATTCCATGCTCATACTTGAGTTTTATAGAGGTTAGATCTTGGTGTTTGTAAAAGTAACAAGTTTTGGAATGCAGAAGGATTAACATGCAACTATCAGCAAAGATCCTCTGAATCCCTTTCAATATGGATATGCGGACCTATATTGCTGTCATCCCTGTCCCATTTTTTTCTGACTGCTATTATAGGCGTATTTTACCTTGCTTGGCAAGCTTTCTTTGCAATTTTATTTTAATTTAAGATTGGTTACAGTTCATGTTAACATAATGTGTTTTGTCTGTATATTTTTAGGAAATTTTGAAACATGAATGCAAGAGTTGTCTTAAAGAGATACCGTTAGTAAACTTAAGAGACCATGTTGAATTGTGCCAGCAATACCAGGTATGTTATGTATTGAGGATTTAAATTTTTTAAACTTTTTTAGTTGATTATTCAATCCTCAAATCTTTCTCTGACAGTTCCAGTAATAAATTGGTTTGAAATGAAGTAATAACATCAAACCATTTTTAAGGTTAAATACAACAAAAATATTGTTGACTAAAATGCTAATTTTTACAAAATTGAGTTTTGACATTTTTCTACTTTGAACCCTGTAGCTTATGGAACACTTTCTATCTTACAATATCATCTAAAAAATTCATTAAACACAAAGTCATGCAAGTATTGAAGCATGAACTGCTTTTGTAAAATGCAGGGAGTAAAAAATCATTGTGCTGTAAATCACCTCTCTAAATTACAAAAGAGAAAGTTGAAATAACTATTTATTAAAGATTCCATTCTGTAGTTTTATCTCCATACTTTCAGAATAAAGATGAAAACATGCCTATTATAACAACAAAGAAAAGAAACCAACCAATTTGCTCCTTTATGTGTGCCTCTGTAAGTCTGATTTTTTGTCTCCCATTTCAAGAGCTAGATACTCGAGAATGTAGGTCTAGGAATTGATTCCCAAATTTAGATAGAATATTGAGGTCTGGCTACCGATCAATTATCAATATATTGTAATTGAGAAATCTTCTCATCTTTGTCTTCTCTTCTCATCTTTGTCTGTTGGTGTTTGCTTATGTACCGTAATTTGTGTTATTTATTACTGTTTAAATGAAGTAAATGTTGAATTTCTAGAAGTTTTAAGATAATTATGATCCATGTAGCACATAATTTTGGAAAAGAATTTGACTCCTTATTTTTTATCAATTATGAAAACCAAAATTATGAATTAATAGTGTTGATTATTGACAAATATGGGGCCAGGCCAGGCTATTATGTATTATTAAAATTACATGGCTTTATTGATAGAACATATTATTCCTTGCATGGCATGAACAAAATAAGTTTTTTTGTTTTTAAATCTGAAGTAATTTGTGTAATTAATTAATTGGTTCACAGGAAAAATTATTTGAGTCTGATATGGAAACTGCTATTGAAAAGTAAGAGGTCATCCCAAAGTGCCAACACTGTATCACATGAACTTATATATTATATATATATATATATGTTGATTGATAAAAAAAATACATCAATGTCAAGAATGATTAAAATGGAAGCATGTAACTTTATTATTCCTTAAAAGACAATTTGTATATTCTAATAATTGACTTCTGAGAGTGGGTTTGTAGTGTTGTATAGTAAAACATATAAATTCAAAAGATGTAGTGTTGAAATCTTTGAAAGATTTTTGTTAGTTTCCTTTTTCGTTCCTTTTTTTTACCCTTTGTTTTTTATAATGACTCCTATAATTCAGAAAATTTGTTCATATTTTAATGTTATTTAACATAAATTTTGTGCATGTAATTTGCATGTTACCGTTACTTTTCATTATTTTGCATTTTTATTGCTTTGTAATTTTATTTTTTCTAACAAATTTCTACAAAATGAAAATGTAATGTAATTTATTATGGCCCTCTTAGCACTCTAGAAGGCATAGACAACATCTTGCACCACAAGATGTCAGTAGGCCTATATTGTAAGAAACATAAAGAATTTTAACAACTATTTTCCTAACAAACAACTCTTATTGATCAAATTGAATGCTTTATCCAGCCACTCAGTTTTTTGCTGCAAATGGGGCTTCATTAAACTACAGTCTAAATAATTTTTATTATTTTGAGATATTTGTCTTTATTAACCATTTGCAAATAAATGCAATATTACATTCTGGCACCTTTATATTTTATAGGTTGCCATGTCCTGTTTGCCAACAAAAGTTTCATCCCAATTTGATTGAAACTCATGCTGCAATATGTGGTGATGTAATCGAGATCAAGAGTGAAGAGTTAAAGCCTGAGGAATTTGAAAAAGAAAGGTTATTTGTCATTTATAGTAATTAACAAAGACTTAACAAATAATTCTTAGCTTATTTTAAGAATATTATATACATGTTCATTTGCCAAAAGATTATCCATAAAATTAGAAAAAAAAATGCATGGAATTTTAGGTAAACATGGGTGTATCGATAGTTGTGTGATAAATAGAATCTTGAACTTGTGTTTATGTCATATAAAATTTATGAAATTTGTTGCCGGATTAAATATTTCTCTCACCAAGGCGCAGGAAATATTTAACCCAGCAACTTATGCCATATAAATTTTATATGGCATAAGCACTTGTTTAAGATACTATATATATATGTACTAATTTGTACTTGTATGTTATATTTTCATTGCCCCTTGTATCTGATGTCTTAATCAAATAATTTACCAAAAAATATTTCAATTTTGGTTGCTTATAGAATGATTTTTTTTTTTTTTTTTCAAAATTGAGTTTATTGCAATAGCTGTGGAGCTGAAATTTGATTATATTTAAGTAGAATTACTATTTGGCCATGAAAATTTCAATCAGCCAAATATATTAATAGTTGGTAAAGCAGATATGATGGCGATCAAGCCAAGCATTGTTGAATATGACTTGTACCTTAAATATAATACTTGTATGGTGCTAGATTATAAATTTACCAAAATATTTCAGTTTTGAAGATGATGAAGGACAACATCACAAGAAAAGGTGTATTAAAGAAACACTTAAAGAAATGTAAGTATCTTTAAATCTTAGACACAACATTACCTGAAAAAAGCTGTACACAATTTTTAATGATTGTCAATTTTGCTACATGCCACAAAGGTCAAACAGATTCTTTGTAGTAAAATAACCATATATTTCTCAAAATATGATATGTAACATAAAGAAGATCTTTGTCTTTATTGCATTCTATTTTTATATGCCCACACTTTACTAACACTAACAGACCAGAGCACAGGCGCCTGGGCCTGTGGAGTTCATGTCATTATAAGGAACATCAAAGATTATGTATCTTTTGATTGAATGTCATAAATCTAATTTTAAAGGACTTGTAAAGATTTTATTTGTATCAGGGACACTGAAAACATTACAATTTTGTTGTTGTCTGTTGTTCTTGGAATTTTACTTAAACTAATGAGTTTTATGAAGCTACTAATAATATCTATGCAGCTTAATATAAGTGACGTCATAAAACACGTTAAGATTTAACAGAAAGATTCTAGTACACGTTTATTCTAAACATAAATAATCATTTTCAGGTCGGAAGTTAGTGATCCTCATCTGATCATTGATACCTACGTATCAAAATACATGAGAGGAAGACCACTGAACATTACAGATGAATCATCAGAAGTTGAAGGCAAAACCTTTGAAATATTCATTTCACGTGAAAGTTTACTCTCAGATGCATTTTCTGAAGTAGGTTGCAGTAGTGATGGGAATGTGAGTTTCCCCCTAGATGTGACTTTCATTGGGGAGGAAGCAATGGATCTTGGCGGGCCAAGAAGAGAGTTTCTGAGCAGTTTCTTGAACCAATTTAGTGAACGTTTTGTGAAGGATGGATTCATGGTTTCCGAGGACGATTTAGGAAAAGAAGCTTATCTCAAATACCAAAAAGCAAATGCATTTGAAAGTGCAGGTTTACTTGTAGGTTAGTACTTTATAATCACATTTTTACATCGCAAAGATATTTAAGTATTTAACAGAAATATATAAAACACTATCAGGAAAATTAATCAGCAAATATTGACAACAGATGATACTGATAAAGGCATGCTAGTACCAATAGTCTATATGAATAAAATCACCAGAACTAATGTTGCCGATTGTTCAGATACTGCTTAGGGAAAAATTTGGGACTGTACAACAATTTATCATGGATTTATTCCTATGCTATTCTGACACTTAGCTTATCAAATTTTTAGACAATGCAAAAAATGTTATCTTGATATTCTCTTTTAAATTTATATATTAATACATAAGCTTTTTGAGAAGATTTTTTCCTAATTAAAAAAATACTGCAAGTATTAATTAAACAAATACTGTAATATCAAGAAATCATATATTTTTCTTGCAGGAATGTCATTAATGCAAGGAGGACCAGTTCCTGCCATTTTTAAGGACCCAAACAACCTTTTTTTCCATCCATCAACTCCAATAGAGGTGCAGTTTACTAAAGGCATTGAAAAGTTGGGTTTAAAACAGGTGGGCAAATTTGTTTGGAATATAAGTTTATAAGACAAAAAATAGCTGTTATATGTAACTAGGCAAGCTACATCTGAAAAAAGTGTGAAGTTTGTATTTATTACCTTGTCCAAAGCTACAATATTCACTTTCTGTGAAATGATTGCTATGCCAAAAGTTCCTCAAGAAACAGAAACGGGATTTTCTTCAGAAAACTATTCAGTAATAGTGTTCACGGCGCACTGAATTTGAGCCTTCAAATCTACATCCATAATTATGCGTATTTGAAGGTTGGAATATCGACTCGGTATAATGAGATATTCGCAATATATAGAAAAGATATTGGTATAATTGAAGGTATTTTGCGATTATCATACATTTCTAGTAAATCTGAAAACTATTTACATACATATAATATAGACACATATCAACCCATGAAACTGCCAACTGTTCCACATTAAAAGTTCCATGATATTTCCATGTGCATTTCTAGAAAAATGTTGGAAAAGGGTTTTGAAGATTGTGACATTGTGCTGTATGCAGCTTATCAATGCTGTGTATGGTGTCATATTGTACAGACACTCACCTTTGTTTTAAACAATACAATAATCTAAACCTCATATTATGTCACTTGCATATCTTATTTATCTTTATCAACTATATCATTTGTCTACTTACAGCTTTCAGCAGAAAAAAAAGAAGTTTTAGATTTGTTTAAGACCAGTTACCAAAAAGAAACTCTAACTTATCCAAAATTGGTAAAACTCCTCAAACCAAATTTTTCAAACGAGGGGTCTAATCAAAGATTAGGAGAACAGACTGTTTATAGATTTTTCTTAGACTACTTGAAAGAAGTTGCAGGTAATTGTGTTACTGTTTTTATACGCTCACATGATATGTGGAGTGTATATTCACACCAGACAGTCCATTGCTCATATAAAATTGTTTATTATAACTAAAAGATGAGCTCTTCTTAAAGGGACAGTCTGAATTTTTTTTAAGTCAAAATTTTTTTTTGCTCAAATTTATAAAAAATTACATCAAAATCTGTAACTATGTGCCCTTTATTGTATCTGAAAGTTTTAATTAAAAAAATCCAACCGTTCATTTTAAAACGCTTAAAAAAATGCTAAAATTTTTAAAAACCTTACGTGAGGTTTTTAATTGTGTTATGAATTTTGGACGCTGATAGGAAACTACTGAACGGATTTGAGTAAAATAAATGCCTAATTGTAAAGAAATGTCCCTCTTGTGTATTTAAAAGGTTTCAGCTAGAAATATTGAGCCATTGAAAGGGCAAACACCAAAACTAGGTCAAATTGCTTATTTAACAATAAGTACTCCCTGTTTGTAATTAACCCTTTAAAACCAAATTCAGTTTGATCAAGAAGATATAGAGATACAATAAATATACTTTAAAAATACTCTCAGGTAGTATTTGCGAATTTTTTGATAATGGAAACTTTTTTCAAAAAAGCAGAATGGCCCTTTAAAATCAGAAAAACTAAAATATATTTAATATAGGTTATTGCCATTGATCTTTAAAACGTATTTATCTCATAAACATTCTATAAGGACTGTTTTGATAGAACTTAAAATTCAATTTAAAACCTATGTAAAATCAAAAAAGTACAAAAAAAATCTTTCTTTGAAACACATTTAATTTTTTGAATTTTTGAACTAGGTACAATTCTAGATAGATTTTGATGTGAATTCTTTGAAACACCATTAAAAAGAATTGAAAATATATCAAAATTGTTTGATTTCTAGCTTGTAAACATAGATGGCACAGTTTGTGACTGATATGGACAAAATTATTAACTATGAACAAAACAATTTCTGAAAAGTATATTACTAAAGATTGAATATTTTACACTGGTGATGATGGCTATTGTTTCAAATGGTCTTACTTTAACAGATGACAGTGGGCTTATATTCATATGTTAATTTGCCTGTCTAGCTATATAATTCTTTTACGAGTCCTATAACCTTTCAGATTATGTAGTATTCACGTGTAGACATTCCCTTTAAAAAGGTCCACTCATTTACAAATTGTCAGTGGGAAATTGCTAAATTCTCATTAATTATGGAATCCTAGAAAATATATCCACATTCTTTTTAATTTCGATATATATTTTTCAGCACATCGAAGAGGAAGTTTAACACTTCAGAGTATTTTGAAGTTCGTTACTGGATCTGTGGAAATACCTGTATTAGGGTATAGGTGCAACCCAACCATCAGTTTCCAGGAGAACAACGCCATACCTACGAGTAGCACTTGTCTGTGCAAACTTTTTCTTCCTAACTCAACTCAGGATTCTAAAGAAAAGTGTTTTGAATCTTTTGATTATGCTTTTTACAATGATTATTTTGGCATTGTGTGATTTAATACTTGAAAAGACTTTTGATATGCCACAGTTTTTAGCAGTTTGTATTTGTATTTTTAAATTTGTATTTTCAAGATCTTACATTAGTTAGATTAAGAACATTATTTTTTATTTATTATTTGTGTAGTTACTGCACTTGAAATATATAAAATGTGTATTTGTGTCCATGAAAAAAAAATGATTTTTTAGAACTGGTTGTTTCAAAAATAATTGGCACATCTGTCTTTTCATAATCTGTATACTATTTTGAAAATGTACTGTGAATAAATAAGATTGATACCAGGGATTTTTTATTGAGCTACTAGAATATTGACTGCATGTTGAAAGTGATCAATACCAAAATTGTCTGATTCATTTGACTGAATGTCATTCAAAGCTTGAACTGCAAGATCTCCTAGTGGCACATGGTTTCCTTCTTCCAGTTGAACTTGCTCACATTCCAAATTTACTGGACCATCATAATCTATACCAAAGTATACCAGATCATCCTGAATTATTAAGAGAATAAAATATATAAACACATGGGATGGGACAATATTGATCGACAGACAGGCATATCTACTTTACTTCTGCTAAGTAATTTCCAAATTTCGAAGAATACTATACATTTAAGGGGGCATTACCACTTTGGCAAAGAAATTAAATGTGAACTCTTGTGCAGGTGAATATAAACAGAAAAGGTGTCATTTTTTCAAAACAGATAAACTAAATGTAATAACGCCAAGACACCACTTTAAAGCTCACTGAAACACATACCTGATTCAGAGAAGCAACTGGGTCAATAAGTTGTCCTTCAATCCAAAGCTGCAGTGGTGTTCTATTTCTCTCAGTACGAAGTGGGCGTCTGGTTAGTGAATGCCTGAGTTTGTCAAGGTGCTGTTGAATCCTTTTTTTAAATATAATATGCAATGCACGTATGTGAATCTCATTGTCAATGTCCAGAATGTTGTGGTCTTCCATATAATAAAAGAGTTGATAAAAAATTGATGCACAACCTGTCCAAATTTCCCTCCATAATCTTTCAATCCTGAAAAAGATATTGTCAAGAAACTGTTATTTCTGAACTGAAATAACTATAGAACACAACTTCTATTTACAAAAAGTTTTTTTATTAAATTCATGCTTTCCTTCTCACACTCTCCCTATAACTCTCAACGTTTTTTAACTATAAAAGTGCCAAGGTTGAAATATGACAATTTTAAATATCCAGATGAGGTATGGAAATATCAATAAATGTTTTTAATAATTCTAAACTGGAATCACACTACTCTGTGATTACATTCTCTAAGTCTACATACAAAAGGACAATTTTTGAAATATTTACAAAAATAATAAGCCTACACATGATGAATGTTGTGCAAAAAAGTGCTTTTCACAATGCATGGCAGGTTAGCTTGAAGAACCAAAATTTTACTCAAGGCCAAGGTTGTTTACATTCACCATACACATTCCAATGTTGGCATACAACAACAAAATATACTGTTTGACAAAGACACAATGTTTGTGTGCATTGGCAATGGGACTGCAACTTACCTTTGATTATGAACACTTCTACCAGCTATGAAGCTCCCTACACCTTTGTTAACAAGCATGAACTCTGCCACCATCCGATTTTCCCCTCCTTTATCCGATCGTACTCTTTCAGGTACGCCCCACTGTTCTACTGACTCAATAAATGCTTCTAGTACCGATTCTGCAGTGTTATTTGTGTTTACTTTCAGAAAAACTGGCAACCTTGAATAGCCATCTATTCCTCCATGAATGACAAATTTCCACCTGCAAATTAAATATTAACAGTGTACACATAACAAATTGAAAGTATTTCTGTTGTACCTGTAATATTTAAACCAAAATATGAATCCCACATTTATATCTGCGCTTAAAATTTTAATTTAACTTTGACAATGTAAAATAAAAATTAAAATAAAATGCCTCTTGAAAACCCACAGTACATGAAGATGAGTCCTTAGGAGTCTGAAAAATGCTGAAAGACTTATAAATGATAATAAAACGGCCCCAGCCTAGCAAATTAATTAAGCAGATTTAGTTTCTTTTCAATAGCGGAATAAAGTTTTATTTGATGTTTCTCTCCATATTCAGTGAATATATTGATAAAGAAAACAATACCCTGGCTGGTCAATCAAAGAACAGTCAACATGAAGGCTCTGGCCTACAGGCTTACTTGTGAAGTTCTTTTAATGGGATTGTTAAGAGGTTGTTAGCAGCTTAGGAACTTTTCATATGAGTAAGTATATCAACACATGAGAAAGTATTTCATAATGAAAAGTGATATCAGGTGTCTAGAATGGTAAGCATACCTTGCTTGAGGCCACACCAATTTACACCATAAGCTAACAATTTTTTTCCAATACCGGTACTATGAATGTCCCCGGCTTCAAATAAACAATTTGGAAAAACTCTTTACAATCCCTTTAAGATATTTTGGTAGCCTACAAATATAATTCTTACCGTATTAGTTTATGGTTTCCATCGATGTGCCACAAGGCTCTTGGTGCTCTGACATTGTAGGCTCTCCTCTGCACCCTTCTCACATTCAAAAACAAACGTCTAAATAAAACACCTTCTGGATCTACAGCTTTCAATGCCTCCTGTACTCTGCATCTTTGCACCCTGTGTCCACTGTCTGCCAATAATGCAGTTACTGTCCTATATCCAGCATCTGGGAATTTATCTTTAAAGTTTTTAATTAAATCTTTCAAATCCAATTCCCCAATGTTGCTGTATGGCCTAGCAGAAATACCATATAACTCCAATCTTCTTTTAACAGTATTGACACTTACACTTAATAGCTTTGCTATTTCAGTTAATTTAAAATCACATTCTATGAGTTCTTCCAGGCAATAGCGTGGAATATTAAAACTAGGCCTTCCTCTATTTCCAGTAAATATTATAGTAGGTTTTGGCTCTTCTTGGTCGGTTGACAACTGTAGTGAGGTCAGTTCCTCTTTAAAAGCATTTAATCCCAAGGTAAAATAGTCAATAATATCATCGATATTTGTGTCATGACAGCTGGATGTTAGTTCTGACAACTGACTCATCATATCCATGGTGGTCTGGATTTCAGTAATAATACAATAATTGTCGCACCTATAATTTTCTAATGAATGGACTACTCTCAAAATTTTCTCCCGCAGCAGACGTCTCATTTGGACAATTACGTCGCTTTGTTGGTCTGTTGGATTAGCCTCCATAAGAACTTGTCAAGAAAATATAACCAAACAATCCCAGTACAGCATGTAAGAAGAAGAGTAAACAATCGCGCCGGGCTCTACTGTACTTTCAGTTTCGCATTACGTCACTATCAAAATCTATAGTCTGTTTCAAAAACAGTCAGCGCCGCCTGTCGTCATAATTTCAATGCACACAATTATGAAGACAGGTGGCGCTTTAAATATTCAAGAAATGTATTTGGAGAAATGTATTTGATGAAATGTTACGCAAGATTTGTTGGGCAAGATTTGTATATTAAAATTTGTTACTGATGATTTGTTATTGGAGAAATGTAAAGTGAAACTTGTGTTTAAATTTATAATATGTAATTGTAGAAGAAGATAAATACAAATTATTTAATATTTGATTTAAGTAGAATATGCTTAAACAAATTATAATTAACTTGACAAATTATCGATGATGAACAAATGATGATTTTGGTGAACAAATATTGATTTTGTGAAACAAATGTTGAAAATGGCCTACAAATGAAGGAATAGGAATTAAGCATTAAGAACTAGGGATTAAGAATTAAGAAGTCTTAATATTGGGCTGTTCGGGCTTCCATAGAATATATCTCTGTCATTCAAATTCTGTGTTCATTTTCTTTTTTCTGCACACATGGTACACTTTTTGAACATGTTCCTACTTGTTTTATTTAATGTCAAGTTGATTCCATAATCCAGGACAAGCAGAGGCCAATCAGATTATTGTATTTTTTAAAATCAAGATTTTTGCTTAGCTAAAATTTTGTATATCAGGGCCAAAATCTCAATGAGTGCCCTGTAGTTAGTTTTTAACAGTTTCATGATTGGTTAATATTTATGAATATGTTTCAGATATGCTTTTGTAAAAGCAGAAGATAAATGTTCAGCTTGTAATTATCCTTTGATGGTGCGAGCCTTTTATCTGTTTCCATGTCAACATAAATTTCATATGGACTGTTTAATTGCTGAGGTAAATTTATTGTTATTCTGGGAGTATGTTTTATATGGGCTAAGGGTAGGGTCTGCTTATTAAGTTAAATACTCTGCTTAACAAGCATTGCAAAAAAAAAAACAAGCAACTACTTTTTTACCAGAACAACAACTTAGTTTCATGATGATCTTTTCTCCCAACTGGGAGGTTCTAGATTATTCAAGGTCACCAGATTTTGGTTGATCAACTGAGATAAGAATCCATGAGTACTATTTATTTGAATCAACCAAGTCAATGAATCAATTGATCTGGGTTGTGGAACCCTCAATTTTTTAACTCTGTATTTATTTATAGTATACATGTATTATGAACTATACTGTATGACGCTCTATTACTCTGTTAAAGGTGCTGCCAAGTTTACCAAGTTCTAAGAAGAGTCAAGTTGATGCTTTACAGCGTAAATTAGCTGAAAGAGATGATTCGAGATCACGTAAACCAAGTACTGTTTCAAAACAATCAGATTTAGAGACCAAGGTAATATTATAGTTTAATTTTATATATCGTTACTAAAAGAAATCTTGCGTAAGAATGTGTTATAATTTTGGGGGATGGCTGATAGTATGCTAGAGGGTATCATTACGCTGTTGAGCGGAATCTAGTCTTTTGAAAGTTGGAAGCAAAGAAACTATCATTTGATATTTTATTTCTATTTTTTAGAATCAGTTAGATAATCTGGTAGCATCAGAATGTATTTTCTGTGGTGACTTCATGATCAGGTATGATTGTTATTTTTAATTTTAAAATATATTCTGTATTATGTTTCTTAAAAAATTCCATTCTGCATTGTGGAACAGGGTTATATTAAGGGTGTGGCCAACTGTTATACCCTAGTCTTTAATCAAAGAACTGCCATTACTGCGTTCTAGAGGGATTCAAATGATATTTTCAGCAATGCGAGGACTACAAAAGGTTCTGACTGACAGCTATGGGATTATATTATCTTTCAACTTATAGACTGTGATATAGTGTATATTATTTATTTTTTTCTAGGTGTATTGATAAATCATTTATAGAAGATGATGAATGGGTGACAGCTGAACAGGAATGGGAATAAACCCTTCAAGATTAGAGTCCAAATAAAACAGTGCTTCAAATTCAAAACTTTCACATATGGACGAATGGGAAGATCCCAATGAATGAAATGAGCGGGTTTGGGATTCTTTGAATCAACTAAAAATTCAAAATAAGAAGTAAGAACAGGGTTCAAAATGTGTTTCTTTTGGCTGCTGGTCCTTGGCCCAAACTAGTGGCATTGATGTTTCCAAGTTTGTTCAAGGTCACCAGATTTTCACAAACCAACTGAGATTAGAATCCATATCTACCAAGTGAACAAGTCATGATTTGACCTAATGAGGTCATAATATAATCATGGGATATAACTGACAAATACAGACAATCAACAGTTGTTTTATTAAAGAAAATTCTTCAAGACAGCCAAAAAAGTTACTGTAATTATGTTTATCATATGTGCTATAAGTAAGCTTTCTGAAGACCAATCAGGCAAGTTTTTGCCACTGCTTATTTGATGTGGGTTAGGTTTTCAACATATTTACTATATACATCTGTACTCTAAATTAACAATTGAGCTACTTTACAGAAGATTTTATTTATGCTCTTAATGAATAAGTGAGGCATTTCACAGATGATTTATCCAATACTGATTGGATGAAAATGTTGGTTAGGTTCTTAATCAATGTCATGGTTACAGAATCACAATTATTAAAAGTTAGACTCGAAGTACATGTATTTATCAACAAACCTAACTGGATCATGTTTTTAAATCATTGTTATTGTCATGTATTATTATTATTATTATTATTTATAGTCATTCCAATATGGAGAAATTATATAATTATTATTATGTACATAATTAATAAACTGTTATCGATATTTACATTCATTTTGTTTCCTTAAAAAGTATATGTCCCATGATGTATTTTTTAAACTTCACGACAGATGCTATTTCCAGATGGCCATATTGAATAGACAGACGACCATGGCCAAATCAACAGTCCTGGGATTCTACTTCTATCATCAATAGGGACCACAACTGACCCTGTTAGTGCGGTAATCAAGCTTAAGTCTTGCTTTAGTCAAGATAGCACTGTTCTTACACAAAGAAATAATTTAGTCAGAAAGAAAAAAATTCTATCTTTTACCTTTCCAACCAAATAATCAGACTCCATCCGTGTAATCAGTCCCTCCGAACGGCATCGCTAATAGGGGGAAAGATATACTGAAAATGTATTGGATAATTAGCCTTGCTTGGCAACCGCTTGTTTGGTTTGCAATGTTTGAGATTACAAGGGTCGGTGAGTCTGTAAAATGTTTTACCGTAGAATTTTCTTTATTCTTTCGATTCCGAAACATTGAACAACTCAAAAATCCCCTTACACTCCGTGCGCTAAATATACAACCAACTCCCTGAGCTAAATATACAATATAATAAAGAACCTGTTTACCAGTAAAATATTTGCAAAAGCAAACCAAACAGCTGCCCGCGGCCTATGAAAAATTTTGTCGCATAAAAATATAAAATAGCCAGTAGCTTTCCGCACTTTACTTAACAAATCAATCTCTCCAAACTAGTGGCGATTTTTTTTAAATGACTAGAGGAGAGTCTTCTAGAACACCGTTCTTTTGCCTACAGCCCAACATTTCCTCAATCCTTAATCAGTCGATAATGTTTTCTGCGGAGGAATTTTCTTTGGGATTTTCTAGTTAATCAGGCGAAATTCTGGACGTAAATAAATAAGTTGTATAGTTTATATTTTCAATATTGGTTCACACTTAAAGTGGAAGAATCACCATTTTAGATGGGCGATTTGAGTCGTGAATATATGTAAATAGCGTTCACAAGTACAATAACTACAAGGAAAGGCATAATCCCTTCAAATATAGTTCTGAACATTTATCTTTCAATTTCTGTTTCTGTGTTTTGTATATAAGGCATATAGTATCACGTGGATTTCATATTTCCAGGGAGATTGTGAACAATATTTCTGATTAGCATGGTTGAAAAATTCTAAGACTATTAAGGTATGCTTGGTCAAATGAATGGTGAACGTGTCCCTTTAAATAAAAAAACACAAATCATTCTTAGTGCGACACTACAATGACAATTTATAAAAAAAAAAGTTTTTTTAAAGCCTTGTATATACATGTAGAACGCCAGACACCATAAGACAAAATCTGCTAATGTCTGACAGACAAAAATCTCCATTGTGTAGACAGGGCTTTATAGAAAATAAAGAAATGATATATAAAAAGGAAGGGCATGATTTGATTTACTTGGAGTGAATTGAAAGAATTTTTGTAAGTAATAAAATATATAACTGATAAGGTAAATCAGTGTTTCCTGTTATAAAACCAACCAATCAATCAATTAAACAATCCTTGTAAAGATCGATATATTATATCGATTACTGAACTTCCTTCCTCATAACTTGATACTATTAATGTATAAATTACACGTGTATATGGAAAAACTAAAATATGATAGGTCACGGGGCTATTTCCAATAATTATTGCGTCACTTTTGACTAATCCAACTTCCTGATCTCTCTCCCTTCCAAAAATGTGACTTTCTTCTGCAAATCTTAATTTAGTACCTTATAATACTATACAAGGAAATGGAGTTTTACAGTTACAAAGGCTTTTTATGCCCTCAGTCTTGAAGCTTTATTTCGTTTTCAAGAAAGAAATGAATACTATTGAAAATTGATTGCACAGATCCAGTATTGATTGCGAATCATTTCAATTTACCCAGTCATTCCATTGAAGACCTTCTTGTTATGCCTATTGAAAAAGTACCTGTATCTACATTAATCAAACCAAAAACCAAGCGATTACAAAGGGAGAGTTTCTGGATAGACCAACTAGAAACAGTTATACCTAACGGCCTAAATATCCAGCATGACAACCAAATCATACCTTTTGTTGCAACCTACAATACTACAGCCAAGAATGCCTCTGTCATTGTCAAACGATTTTATAATGAACTGCAAGATGAATTCCCTAATGCCAGTGCTTCTTTAGGAGATTCTCTCCTATAACACCTATAACTACCATACTTTCAGACTGTTTGTACCCCAGTTCCCAGGGGCGGATACAGGACGCCGGAACCACGGGGGCAAGGGGGGCGACTACCTCACCTGAGGGGTCGAGGGGGTGGGCGAACATGTGCCCTTTTTGTCACGGAGACGCGGACAATTTTTATGTCATAAAAATTACAGCCGACGGAGGCAAGAGACGGAAAATGGGGATTTTATCTGGACTGGGCTCACATCACCCCAAAATAAGAGTCGGCCGAAACTATAAACCATGCGGCAGCCCAGAGCTGCAGTCAGCTGGTGTTGGTATTCTTCTAGCGCCACCACTGTTTTAAAAAAGTTATTTCAATTCCAAAAAGTCATGCTGATAGTTGAGCTCTACTAGCTGGTAAAGCAAATATGAACACGACAAAAACAAATTGTGCAAAAACTTATTCTCAAGGGTGGTGGTGCAGAATTCAAGGCTGCCGTTGCCCCTACCTATATAAAGCAATTTTGACCCCCCTGTTCCTATGGGCCTAAAAAGTCCATAGCCTATTTGTAACAAAAGATCAAATATTAAAAATACTAATCATAAATTTCAATATAGTGATTTTATGTATATCTTTATGACTTTGCAAGGAGAGGATGTCTTTATTTATTTATTGATATATTATGTCATGTGACGGAATCCCAATATGTACTTTATCAAAGTTTTATAAACAATAAAATGTAATTTAAGTTGCTTATTTATACCTTTAAATAAATAAATAAAGGAAACGGGAAACATAATCCACAATTAAGGAATAATAAAAGAAATAACAATACTGTAATGGTTTTAGGAAATAAATGTATGTCCCCTTAAAGGGGCATGACATAATTTCTATTTCCTAGGCATATTGAGATCTTTGTCTCGCCCTTATATTCAAAGTGACCAAAACCTGTTTTTCCTGGTGAGTATTTCGTAGTTTGGAGTAGTGACGTAACAACATAATAAGATGCGATGTTCCAAGCTTATTCTTATTGTGATATCTTCAATATCATAAGGGCTCTTCGATTTAGGGCTGGCTTGATTATCTCAAATCAAGAAATTGACCCCAAAGAAGGGCTAACACTTATCCCACCCCCCTGTCTTGTATGCAGTACGGAGGGGTTTAGGCGAAAAATACTATTAAACTGAACAGTAGCAGAATATATAGTAGGACTTCTCATTTATTAAAACATTTAGTGTAGGCTATATTACTTCCCATTGCAAAGTTCAAACGACATTGGCTCAATTTTTGTTTAATTCATTGATTGATTTCTTTTCAATTCCGATTCGTGACTTTTAATCCTTTCCCCAAGGCTATACACCAAATCCTTAAATTTTGTTAGTAACGTAAGACAGCGTCAAGACGAAAATGGGAAGTAGATATAATTGGTTAAAAAGTTGGGTAAATGAAGATTACTTATATTACCTGGTAGTACTAATAAAACAATATAATAATAATAATAATAATAATACCGTTACCAAAATATTACTACTTTATTACTTTCCGGAACTTTTTTTCAAATTCCGTTCGCCTAATGGTATAAATACCTGTACATATTCACCTCTCTCAATATCACTTTTCATTCTCAGATATATACCACTATCTGCTTTCTTCAACTTCTAGCATGGCTTTCAAGGTAAGAGATTTTGAAAAGAAAATTCAGTAAAAAAAATAATTTGATATTATGCAAAAATATAATTTTCAAAACGATTTCAAAAAGATATACTTGACTATACTTTCTTTCTTTTAACATTTTAACAAGTGTGTTCCTGACACTTCTTTTTTATCTGCAAGAATAATGGTATTGCGCTCTAATACAGTCATAACGTAACTAAATTCTTTAATTTCGAGTTGGCAAAATTCAATAATTCAGGAAAGATCAATGCCAAGTGGTTTGGCCAAGTACCAGCTAGCAGAAGTATCCTCATAGGAACCGAAGTTGTTATCCTTCTGGAATATATGGATGTTTCTTTTTTTCTTTCATGATATAAAATTGAAATTTATGCACAGTGTGATATCTGAAACGAAAGACGTTTTCACAATTTAACCTGCATTTTTAAATTCTCTTTCAGTTATTTTTCGTAGCAATGATATCATTGTTAAGTTCAGGAGGAAGGAGCATGCCCCTTGATAACGGGTCATGTGTGGATCCGGACATGTCCAAGATCATACTGGACGTGGATGAACTTCACGATAGTTTTTACCAGTTACCGTCCATGAAGGACCATATCGTCAACACAACCTCTGCTTCTCCTTATATAGCTACACATCGCAGTTACATGCATGGTCCAAAAGAGTGTCCAACCATTGAAGACATAGTCAACCGATATGATGGACATATTTGTCCTGTATACTACGTTCTGAACCACGATGAAAATCGAATTCCTAAAAGTTTCGTAGAAGCAGAATGCAGCTGTGCCCAACCTCCAATTGAAATTGATGGAATGATCTCGATGTTAGAATGTGCTCCTTTATATAAATATACCAAGGTACAGCGACGTATTGGATGTGATACTGATGGTTTTTATATCTACACACCAATGTGGGAGAAAGTCAAAATCGGATGCTTTACTCAACTTCCCGTTGGGTTCATCGGAGACGGAATCGTATCGCCTAAATAAACATTCCGAACTAAGAACTTCAACTGAGCTGAGAGATGAGATGCCTTACTTCATTCTGTGACCTCCGGAGCAATATGCAGCACTATTAAACAGAGACAATCCTCTAATTAGACGCTTTGACATATTTTCGTTTCGTCAAGTTTTAAGCTGTTCCTAGTTTCATTTAGAGGGTTATATGCAAAATATATCAACATTGCTATAACAGATAATGATATCTTAAGTTGTGTCTAGTCCTGTACGGAAAACCATGATCTAAAATTGTCCTACAGTATGAATCAAGGTATCTCGTCTCTACCTTCCTCAGTAACAGTTTGAAGTTTCAATGTTATGGAATGTCCCAGAAAAAACAAACCTGTAAATCATATTGGTAAACTGGTTTCATCATATTGATGATCAAATCCTAAACTTTTTGTTATTTTTATGCAATATTTGTTTTATATGATCCGCTTTTAATGAATTTACGAATTGTTATTATTTTATATTATTAATTTTGGTAATTTTCCTTGCATTTAAGTTTTGTATATTATAAATCATATTGTTCTATTTTATGCTTATAATTTTAGATATATTTCTTTCTACCAGTCCCACAACTTCATAACTTCATAACTTCATACGATGTCTTTTTTTTCTGGTTCTGTTTTAAAAATTTAATATTTATATATTGCTCTATTTTTAATGTATTGATCACTATTTCAAAAATGAAAATATATTGTTATCGAATGCAGCTTAAATAAAATTATATTCAAACGCATGTTATCTTAATATAGACCTTAATAGACATTCGTAAGGGCATTTGAGGTCATTGTTTGGTCGCCGGTTGAGTTTTGCCGACGTTAGCAGTAACTTCTAGAAAGCTGCGTCATGTGCAGTGTCCTGATATTGACATCAGATAAAGAAAAAATGTCAAATTGTTTAATATAGGATAATAGTGAGAACAACTTAAACCATCACCAATATTTTGACTCTGGCAGCAACTTTCATGAGCGGTTGCAAGCTCTTAATAGGGGGAGCTCAAAAATTCCCTAGAGACACTGTGAAGACTAAATTTTGTGGTGAATCTGGGTACATTTTGAATTTCATTTTGGGCAATCGTGAGAGTCAAATGATGTTATCTTCGCCTTAATTAACCTATATCATGGGTGTCATAGTGGATTATTCGCTAAATAAGACAACGAAAAGAAGAAAAAAACTGCCACTTTGTCTAAGGAAGGCAACACACAAAGCTGTTGGAATCAATCCTTTTAAATTTTAGAATTTGATCTTTTAATCATATATATACTTACTATATATTTTAGAGATGGTAAGGGAAATAACACAGGTGGAACTTTATACATCGTTAGCCACATAATATATCAACTAAACTTTTTATTAATATATTAACGGTTTGTTAACTATTATAAACCATATTGTATATATCATACATGATAGGGTCATCCTATCTAAATCTCTATTGTACCTTTAAAGGGGACCAGTCTTCATTTTTATTGGTTGATTTGGGACTTGAATATATTTAAGTATCCTTCAGAAGCACTAGAAATGCACGAAAATTGCGTATTTCCTTCAAATATACCTTAAATTAGACATTTCTCCTTCTATTTCTATAGATGACTTTTCTATATATTGCATAGTATCGCTAATGTGTAGTAGGGCATTATAACTTTCAAATGCTAATAATTATGGATGCACATGTATTTGAAGGCTCAGATTTCAATGGTGAGTTGCGATAACCAGTACTAAATTGCTGAGCTAAAAATTCCCGTTTCTGAGACTTATCCAAATCGACCCGCGAAAATGAAGCCTGTGCCCCTTTAAACAGGGGGCCCATCAAAAACTAGAACTTTACTTGCAATTTTTTTATATCTAGCCTGACGCCTGACGGGTCTAGTAAGACATTTCTGGTTTGTTTTTACCGGGTTTGGGTAATCTATCAATAAATTATACTTTGTCTTTGACTGGGAAAAAAACAACTCTTTTCAAAATTTTGCCCATGAAATCTTTCATTTATTAGATTGTCTCAAATGATTTCATTTTGAAAAGTCTGTTATAGGGCCTATATAATATATACTTATCAACTTTGGTACCTGATCAAATGACCCAAAAATTTAAAACTAATTTAAAAAATTCTATATTTTTAGTCATAATATCTCAAAATTTACTCATGGATTTCAACTAAATCTTAAGTAAAAAGTTTTGTCGGAAATCATTGTTATAGTTTCTTGGGTTACACATTATATTGATCAGGCGGTTGATATTTCCATTGTGTGACAATCGAGACAATTTGAAACCAATGTAAACAATGTAGTTATCTCCCTTCATCCATATTTTCTTGACCTACCTACTACCTGGCTATTTATTTCTAAGATTTTCCAATCTTTTGACAAACAATGGAAAGGAAATTTGCCAAGTTCTTTCATTCTCAGGTGAGTTGGAGGTTTTGTACTTTATTTGCCTTTTGATTTAATAGCTTTTCGGCCTTTTGATGATGGCTTACCTGCAGCCAATTTGGGAGTTCAGTTAGGCTACTCAGTTTCTCAGTGTTGCCTGGTTGGTGGAATTCACACTTGACCTGTCAGTTGTCATTGTTCTTCCACAGTTATTGTTTACATAATCGAATTTTGTAAGAATTGAATGAATATCACCTTTTTTACTGATCCAAATAGGGTTGGAAACTCATTGTGGTCAGAGCATAGAAATCTAATACATGGTCAGTCAGCAGAGTTTATGCAAGCTGATAAAGTCAGTTTATTGATAACTGCCGAAATTCTTCTTCATCAGGCTTGTAGGAAATTCATGATGCTCTTATATTACTTTTGAAAAAAAATCAATTTGCATTATATCACAATTTCATCTCAACAACAAAAGTGCTTTTGTTGGTCTATATAATATTCATGTAAAATAACGAAGAAGGAGACAATAAACTCTAAAAGTATGATGTTTATAGTAAATCATTAAGCAATCTATAGACTTATATAGAACATACAGGAGAGAAACTCTACAGCCTTATGTAAAACATACTGGAGAGAAAAACTTCAAGTATGATGTTTGTAGTAAATCATTTAGCAATCTATAGACTTATGTAAAACATATAGTAGATAAACTCTAAAAGTATGATGTTTATAATAAATCATTTAGTAATCTGTAGACTTATATATATCCTACACGAAAGAAACTCTAAAAGTATCATGTTTGTAGTAAATCATTTAGTTATCTATAGAATTACATGACATACAAACATACAGTAGAGAAACTCTAATAGTACATGTATGATGTTTATAGTAATACATTTAGGGCAGGCTTATCTAAAACATACAAGAGAGAAACTTAAGAATTATGATGTTTGTAGTAAATCATTCAGTAATCTATGGTCTTATATAAAACATTCAGTAGAGAAATTTAACAATTACGATGTTTGAAGTAAATCATTTAGTAATTTATAGACTTATATAAAACATACAGTAATATAGAGAAATTTAACAATTATGATGTTTGTAGTAAATCATTTAGTAATTTATAGACTTAGTGCTGGGTATCGCCAACTATGATACAATACGTATCGCGATACTAAGGTCACGATACAATATGTATCGCAATATTGGACAAAAATTAAAACTTCATCTTCAAAGTTCCAATATCTATTTTTGTAGTATAGCTTTATCAATGAAAAATTGAGTCATTTAGCTGTAAGGAATAGTCAATATTCCCCAACAAATTCAGTCAGTAAGTTAGAAAAAATGTGATTTCAGTCACTGATTTGTAAAAAAATCATCACTTTTTATGAAATGAGAGGTATCGTCAAGTATCGATAAACGGCCTCACGATATGATATGTGTATCATGGCATGTCGTATCGCGACACAGTAGAGAAATTTAACAATTACGATGTTTGTAGTAAATCATTTAGTAATTAATAGACTTATATAAAACATACAGTAGTATAGATAAACTCTAAAAGTATGATGTTTATAGTAAATCATTTAGTAATCTGTAGACTTACATACATCCTACACGTTAGAAACTCTTCTAGTATGACTTTTGTAGTAAATCATTCAGTAATCTATAGACTTATATGACATACAAACATACAGTAGAGAAACTCTATTAGTACATGTATTATGTTTATAGTAATACATTTAGGGCAGGCTTATATAAAACTTACATGAGAGAAACTTAAGAATTATGATGTTCGTAGGAAATCATTCAGTAATCTATAGTCTTACATAAAACATACAGTAGAAAATTTAACAATTACGATGTTTGTAGTAAATCATTTAGTAATTTATAGACTTATATAAAACATACAGTAGTATAGATAAACTCTAAAAGTATGATGTTTGTAGTAAATCATTCAGTAATCTATAAACTGATATAAAATATACAGTAGAGGAAACTCTAATAATGTGATGTTTTGAATGATTATAGAAATAAGTAAGTAATCTATAGTCTTACATAAAACATACAGGAGAGAAAACCCACAATTATGATGTATGTAGTAAATCATTTAGAAATCTATAGTCTTATATAAAACTCACATGAGAGAAAACCCATAAGTAGTATGATGTTTATATTAAATCATTTAGTAATCTATAGATTTATATAAAACATACAGTAGATAAACTCTAAAAGTATGATGTTTGTAGTAAATCATTTAGTAATCTGTAGAGATAACATGTATAATCCTTACTGAACTGTTTGCTTATCTCTTGCAAAATTTTTAATTTGGCTAAAAATATTTTATCAGGGTCTGGGAGTTATATTTATTGTTACATTCATTGCTGAAAAACTTTCCAATGTGTTTTCGTAAATCTTGGGTCACCTTTGAGACATTACAAATATGTGGTGAAATTAAGAATTTTGTGAAGTATTACACAAGTAAATATGATAAATGAGTATTAGATAACATAAATATTTCGTATTTTTTTAAAAAAAAAACATCTACCATGCACACTATAAGTTTTTACGAAACAGTCTACAACAATGAAATACGAATAAAAATTGAGATTTTCAAACCAAAGTCTCAGTTTATTTATTGAATCAATTCAAATAAAATGTCTACCTTCAAAATCAATTCCTTAACGAAACTATAACCTTGTTTCTTATCAGATACCCTCTATAGTCTGTTTTGTTTTAAACATTTTAAACAATCATGGTTTATCTTGTTATCTTAAGACTTGTGATTCACTGCTTCTTTCATTTTGACAGACTTGTTTAATAATGTAATTTGGTTGCAGACCATGCCTACTCTTTCCAAAACACCTGTCTCTACTTCTTGTTTGAGGTGTTCAATACATTTGATATACAATTATTGCTCTCAATTTTGTCGTGCTTTGGACAAGATTTGTGATGGAAGAAATTGTTTTGCTTGGACAAAATTTATTATATTTTTTTCTAATTTGAGATCAATAAGAGCTTAATAATTATCTTAACAAAAATTTGAATGACTCTTAAAATATTTGATTGGAATATCAGTACCTTGTCTGTAAGAGAATGATGGATAGGTTTCAATATCAATAGATATCAAGGTCAAATCAAGGTCAAACTAATCAATAATTAATATTGATTTCTGATCAATTAATATTTACTGACATATTTATTGCATTTCAGTCTTTTATAACCTAACAAAGCAAAGCATCCATGTACCGGTACTTAGAATACATACCAGTTCGTTCAGATTGCACCGCAAATTGAAGGTCCAAATTTTGTTTCTATTATTTATATATTTTTGGATAACCTTCACTCACAATTCTTAAAACAAACGTGAATGAATACGATCAGTGGTATTTGTATATGAGAACTAATATGAGCATATAGGAAGTAGGAGGGTTTGGCAGAGAGGCTAGGTCTTATCCTTTTGGGGCCAGGTAGGTTCCTAGGAATGGACCAAATAGGGGCCACAGATTGTGACATCTTGGGCTGAGTATGGGCTACGAAATTGTCCAGGTAGGGACTTACAGGTTGTTTTTCATATGTACAATGATAAGAAATTTAATAGGGAGTAAAACCGGGACAATTTCAATACTTGTCGGACCATAAACAATATTGAAACTAAAGGTAACAATGTATCTATGAATAAAGAAATTAGAAACAGACTATAATCTAAAGGTAAATATTGGCTGATAGACGATTTCAAGTTGAACGATTAAATAGAAAGATCACCAAGTTAGACTGACATGTATTGATAAGATACTTGGAAAAACTACAAATTTGACATTCTAATAAAGTGATTCTGTGCTGGGATATTGATGTTGAAATTACAATGAGTTCTGTGTCAGGTTTCGGATCTAATTTTAACATCAAGGTAAATTTGTGTTGGTTTCTTACATTTTTTCAATGTCCCGTTTAAATGTTTGTTTAGAGTTTGTTATCTTAAATCTTGTAGATTGTAGAACAGTAGACCAAGGAGGTTCAATTTTTTTATTTTTTTAGATAGTACATTTTAAGATTCAAAAGAAGTTATTAAAGGTCTAAATTCAACAGGTTTTTCTTACCAATGACAATTAGACAAGAAATATTTTTGTTTACAGTAAACTAAGAAAGTTTAATTCTGTCATCTTGTAATTTTTTTTTCAAAAGTTTTGGATTCTTAAATGAAAATTACTAATTAAGAACCAAAGTGTACTTCTATTCATAAATTTATATTATCTTCATGAACAAGATATTGGTAAAAAATCAGACAAAAAAAATCTCAGATAAAAGGAGAAAATCAAAGCAAAATTGAGCTGAATGATAAAATTCAGATAAGATATTTGGCACCACAAATATTAACATATAGTGGACAGATTTTAACTGAAAAAGAGCCATAATACTAAATAGATATTATATCCAGTAGATGCACAGATGTGTCTGTGTAATAATGGTTTTGATATTTTTGTAAACTGTTATAAGTTAAGCTTAAGCGCATTGTAAATACTGAAATATATACAAAAAAATCTTAAAAAATTGAAGCAAAAACAAATATCAGAATTAATAAATCATTAAGAAGTGATACAGTCCACTGCACTAGTCTGAAGTGTATCTATTAATTGATTTTTGTCCAGTTATATTCCTGTATATGACCATGTAGAGTTGTGAAATATATAGTATTATAAAGATAAGATTATAAATAATATAACTTCACTGATCATTATTGCTTATACTGTTATTAACGGGAGATAGAACATTTTATAGTCTACTACATACATACTGAACAGATAAAGAAACGTCAGAGTAAATAGTGAAAAAAACTACACAATTATAAGAACGCAACTGGTATTGTCAGTGGAATTTCATACACAGGACGTTTAAAAGTCCAAAAACAATTTGATCATGCACCACGCTGCCCAAAAGACCTAAAAATGCGACGTTTCTTTATCTGTTCAGAATAGTTTACCTAAGTTGTGAAGAAAATCTAATGAAAAGTGCTTTCAGTCCTGGGTCCAATTTTTTTGTCAAAGAAGTAACCTACCGATCAAGGGATCTTAGTTCAGACATATCTATGCTTTACATCATCTGATTTATACTGAAACACTTTATATGCAGTCATAGAACTATCAACCCATCTAAACTGCAATACAACTTCAAAATGAGCAATGTGAGCAATGCAAAGTTATAAACTTCTCTAAACTGTCTGAGTATATTGATAGATTAATTATTTGTACTCAGTTCACAAAATTTAACTAAACTAATAAATACCTAGACTATTGAAAACTATTTACAAGTGATCACTAAGTTGTAAAAGAGATTAAATAGACCAGAGAAAAATTATAATGAATTTTAATTAATCCTGAATTAAACTAAGGTTTATAAAGACTCAGATAGTTACTAAACAAAATAATAGTGAATTGTAATTACACTGTCATGATTTTGACTATCAATGAAATGAGCGTGTTACATTATGAGGGGACTGATAATTAATCATTTTAAATCTAAAAAGCCTATTGTTTTTTTTATTTTTACAGGTAAAAGAATTGATCAATGAAGAAGATGAAAGAGAGGCTCTATTTGAATCTCTTCGGAAATATCAATCGTAAGTTTTTAAAAGATTTGTCAAATAGCTGTTGATTTAGGAGGCTAAAAAATAGACATATAGGAATGCTGTCCTCTAATCAATGTTTCCCAAGACATTGTACGGGAACTGCGTATAAGATTTTAAGTGTATATTTGTGTGTAATCTGTATTTTTCAGTCTATTGGACCTGGAATGTTTATTGTCGGATTTAAAGAGATTGTTCAATGATCCAACCAAACTAGAACTTTATGAACATATCAGGTGAATTTAACTTTCATTGAACTGAAGTTTGAAAAATTTGAGAATGGATAATATTTTACTTAGTAAATAGTTTCATATTTGTGAGTTGAAAGTTTTCAATTTTTAAGAAATAAAGCTCCTTTTTAAGAGCCTGAGTATCATTTTGTTTGTCAAAGTTTTCTCAGGTTATTCAAATTTCTTAAGCAGGGTTACTTAACACATAGACTTGAAGCTTTATTTAGAATTTTTGTGGTTGTTAAAGCAAACAGTTTTGTACCGTGATGTAAAATTAATTAGTAATTGTAATTTGGTTGTTGAGCTCAAAGCACATCATGCTTAATCTTTTTGAAACACTTTCAATGAGATCTTTAATGAATGGAGTTGTCTTGCTTGTATAGATTTCTCAAGTTATCTTTATATTTTCAGACCATTGATTCTATTAAAACATCAGATAGAGTATAGTCGTAAGACACCTAACATGCCTGGTGTTAAACTACGACTAATACGCTTACACAGGCAACATGGTGAAAGTTTAGGATTTGCTGTCAGGGGAGGTAAGCTTGTTTATTTCTCGTTAAGGGGCACCTTTATCTATTTGACCAATGGAACCTTGTCTCAGGAATAAATGCCTTTGTCAAAAACCCATTTGTTGGATATGAAATTATTTCTATTTGAATATTTAGGTTTTGAACATGGTGTTGGAGTGTTTGTATCTGATGTTAAACCTGGATCACAGGCTGATAAAAAAGGTTTAAAGGTAGGAATCAAGTCTCCATTATAACTCTTTCAAACAATCTTGTTTAAAATGACAAAGTCGGTGGTGCAATGAAAACATATTTTGAAAGATGACTGTAGACAGATAGATTGAAAATAGATTATTATTGTGTCTTTTAAGTGGATTTTATATGATTATCCATTTGTTTAGTTATCCATTCATTCAATCATTTATTCCTTTATCCCTTTATATATTCAATCATGTGAATATATTTGTACATTCATTTCTTTCATTCATTCATTCCAGGTAGGAGATGAGATTGTCAGAGTAAATGGGTTTACTATATCAGAAGCTATTCATGAAGATGTTTTAAACTTGATCAAATCACGAGATGAAATCATGTTAAAAGTCACCCATATTGGAATGTTACCTAATAAAGAAGATCCTGTTGACAATGTTACATGGTCGTATGTTGAGAAAATGGATTCCTCTAAGGCCCTGGTATGTTGACAAATTTCACTGAAAGACTTTATGATATTTAGAAAGAGAAAAGAAGCAGCTCAGTTGTTAGGGTGTGGTTTGAAGGGCTGGGACCAAGCAAGTGGACAGGTCTCTAGTTCGTGGGTGTGTTGCCCACTACAGCTTGACATTAAATCCCAGCCCTGTAGATGATTAAGGCATAAATTTCATTTCCCTTTTTTGATTGCAATTAAGTCTCACAGAACACATAAGGAACAATTTGTTTATAATTTTTTTTTGCAGCAAGAAGTTTTAGATGGTGCTGGTGGTAACAGGAACCGTTTCCATGGTAATGAATTAAAGATATTTATCAATACCTCAGGAGCTAGCAGCATTGGTTGTGGGTGAGTTTGTTTATTGCAATTTTAAACTTACTGAAGTAGTTTTGAGGTTAAAAACTGTGCACCATAAATGCAATTATGCAGTATGTCTTGACCGTCAATTGAAAAGTAAACTAGAACTGGCCAGTGCCATTGTTCTGACTAAATTTTTCCTTTTGCACACTGCAAAGTGTTGCCTGTCTTACAAGTAAAGCAGGAAGTGAAACATATATAATAATAAAAATTTATGTCCTTTTCTGTTGAGTTTTCATGATGATCAATTTGTTTTAGAATTTTGAGTGGACCAAACCATTTCCCTGGTATATTTATTGAGAAGGTCAAGCCAGAAAGTTTGGCAGAGGAAGCAGGGTTAGAGGTCGGAGATCAAATTGTAGAGGTCAACGGTACAACCTTCCAGAATATTTCTCATAAAGAGGTAAGAAAACTTAATTGTTCTGATGGTTATGCTCTGTGGAGAACTGAACTTTCTAGGAAGGTTTGTATTCAAAGATAAACTGAATAAAATTCTGACCACCATCTTCATGAGTCAACAAAAACCAAAGAAGGGAGTGAGAGTGTTGCAGATACGCATATGAGGTTATTCTTTATACTGACTTGATATCATAAGACCACAATATTACAATACATTAGACCATGAAAAACAGAAAATGACAATGTTTTTTATTATTGTAGGCTGTTATAACATTAAAGGGAAGCAGGCAGTTAGATATGGTTATAAGAAAAAAAGTGGTAGGTAACAGTTTATTTCATGGTTTGTTCCTCGAAAGAACCTACAGTCAAACTTGTATTAAGCAGCCAGTCAAGGGAATGCTTAAAAGTGGCTGCTTACTAAGGGACGGTGCTTAATAAAGGTACATGTATGGCAAAAAAGAAAAACAACAATAACAATTTTAAATTTTTAATAGCATTATTCATGTCCTATATAAAAATATTCTTTCATACATTGTCAAGAAAAGGGTAACCACTGGCCGCATCAAGAGGGTGGTGTTGAATAGAGGTCAATTTGGTTGAAAATGGCATGGTATGTAATTTTGGTGGCCGTTCATTAAAGGGTGGTGCTGAATACAGATGACCAAGTTTGACTGTACTTAATTTAAGGGTTATTTTCTTTAATGACAAGTGTAATTTTTTGTATATAGGGAACGTTATTATTTGAGAACAGGAATCAAGAACCGTTAAAGATTTTAGGTGGTGGTGGAAGGTCAACAAGTTCTAGTCATGGTGAAGCTGATACTAGGTATGTCTTACAATATTACATTAGACAATTGGTTTTTATCATGAAAGCATTATCTACAGCTGAAGAAAAATTACGCTTGTCACTTTCTCTATACAATCACAATGGTTCTTAGAGGTAGAGTGGATCATCTTCCTGAAGACACTTTCATGTAGTTCCTACAAAAAAATAGAATTGGTTTTAACTTTTCTAATTCCTTGTGTATTAGACAGTTATGTTTCTTAAAGAAATTTGTTTTTTAGGGAAAATTTGGGCATGAAATAATTATGATTTAATGATTTATATTGTAGAAATACTAACAATAGAAAGTATGCAGTAGAGGATTCTACTCCTACCCTGAATGAAGAAGATCTAATACAACAACATTTAGGTACGTTCATTTTCTAGCATAATGGTGTGCTGCTCTCTGGAAGTACTAGCCAGGATTGAAATTTAAATTTAAAGCCCTTAATTTAGGAGCAAAAGAATGGATTAGTGAATAGACATAAAAAGAGGGTTGTGCTTTTGTTGATTTTTCTACGACCAAAACTACCAAGGGTTTGTCTATAACGTCTTAAAAACTTGGGCCTAAAATAGATTTATTATTTCAGCTTCAAGGAAAAGTCTGTCAAATACAGACAGTAACTCTACTAACTATAGAGAAGAATTCCTATTGGATAATCAGAGTGATCAATCAGCCAATATTTATACAGCTGTTATTCCCCGTGATCAACGCAGGGACGAGAACTCCTTACGACAAGAATTAGAGTCATTGAAACAAAAGGTAATGAATTGAAAAGTCTCCAAAAACATAATATAGTTCAGGGTAGGCAACATCGTCAGTAAACGAAAATGATATTTATACATTCAGGGTAGAGCTATTGATGAACAAAAACTGTGAATAAAAAAAAATGACAAAATATTCATAAAACTTAAAATACAGAACAAAAAGATATCTTAAACATCCCTACTGGATATTTTATGATAGCTGTTTTTTTGGTGGAAGGCTATTACGTGAGGCAATAAAAATGGAGCATGAAAAACAATAACACATGTTTAAACTGAAGGAAGTGTTAGGTGGAAAAGGAGCTATTCTAGCTGCACGACATTCTTCAAAGGATAAACCATCTCTGTTAGGTGCTCCACATCCAACTAAACAAACTGTATGGACTGACATTAACAACATCTCACAGATCAGATCCCTGGTAAATCACTCTATAACCAAACACAAACATTTATATATATACATGTATATCACATTGTGTGGTAATCAATCCAAAACTAAACTACAAATTTATCCTATATAATGCTTTGTGTGTTACCTTTCATTACTTTAATATCTTGTCTTTTTCATATAAACTATTATTATTTATAAACATTCTCTGATAATTATTAACATTCTCTGATAATCTTTCAATGGCATATTAGAAGCACAAGTTATAGATAAGTAAGACAATTTTATGGATGGATACTTCTAGAAAATTTATTACTTCAACGTTTCAATGTGGTTCTCACACCGTCATCAGGAATATAATAATGAGTACAAACAAAAAGTAACTAGTATATATATAGGTAACAATAACAATGGGGGACAACAACAAAGGCAAAAGGAAGACATGTAAGTGAGCAGTTAATTAGAGATATAAAGGTAATTACACGGATTAAGAAATAAGATGAGTGAAGCCACTACTAGATAGAAGATGAAAGTAACATTAGGAGAGTTCAAAGGGGTTAATTATAGCAATAGGGTATCCCATATTCTTGGTAATTGGTATCCCTGGTCTCTGTTCAGTTCAGGTTGTAATTTCTTAATCATGATGCTTTCATGATATTTACGGGTGGCGTCATCAGGGAGGTTGGTGAGAAGGGCTTCTGATTGATTCCACTGGATTATATGGTCAGGATTCTCAATGAGATGCTGGCTTAAGGCTGATTTTCCATTAACCATTAACTACCCTGCTAGCGAAAGGACTGAAGTTCATCCCCACCCCTAGAAATCCGAACATACCAAATTTTATCGCCAACATCGAGAAGGGCCTTTACCAACTGGCACCCAATGGTAACATCGACTACCTTCGACACCAAATAGTTGACATACTTAAGAAGACACAAACCACCACCAAAGACAACCTATCCAAAGTGGAACGTAAAGCCATGAAAGAACTACAGGAAGACAACACCATCCAAATAGTAGAGGCTGACAAAGGTAAAGCCACGGTTGTCATGGACAAGGTCAGATACGAAGAAATGGTGAACCAAGCCCTCTCTGATACCAAAACCTATAAGAAACTATCACGTGACCCCACTTCCACCATGGAGAAGAACCACAAGACCCTTCTGAAGTCCATGGCTGACAAAGATGAAATCACCAAAGAACTATTCAATAGACTCAACCCCATCAACTGTACAGCCCCATATGCCCGTGCCACCATTAAAATCCACAAAGACCCTGTCAAGATCCGAATCCTGGTATGTTCTAGAGGAAGTGTCTTCTACACCACTGCCCAGTTCCTTTCTCAACTTCTATCCCCTATAAGTAAATTAGCCAGCTCCTACATTAAAGATTCTGCCACCTTCTGTAAAGAAATAACTACTATCACCCAAACCAGTGGCCCAATGGTAAGCTATGATGTTGTTGATCTCTTCACCAATGTACCCACTAATGAAGCCCTCTCCATCATCCGCCAAAAGGTAGATAACAACCGCAACCTTTTAAATACCACCATCAGCACTGATAACATCATCACCCTGTTAGAATCTTGTATCTCATCCACCTATTTTACTTGGGACAATGGCACCTATCAACAGATACATGGTTTACCCATGGGTTCTCCCCTGTCCCCACTCATCTCAGAACTGTACATGACCCACTTTGAAGAGCAGTGCCTCTCTAACTCCCCCATCACGCCAGTGTGTTGGCTACGTAAAGTCGACGATATCTTCACCATTCTACCTACCAACGCCGATCCCACCACACTATTACATCACTTAAATTCTGTCCACCCAAGAATCCAATTCACCGTTGAAACTGAAATGAACCACCAGCTCCCCTTCCTTGACATACGCATAAAGAAAACAGATGGAACAGTATCAACCTCTGTGTATAGAAAACCCACCCACACCGACCAGTATATCAACTATAAGTCCAATCACCCCAACCGAACTAAGAAGAATACCATTAAGGCATTAGTCACCAGAGCCAAGTCCATATGTAGCAATCAAGACAGTTATAAGGAAGAAATCAACCACCTAACTAATGTATTCTGCAGATACAATCAATACCCTCAAAATTTAGTTTCAGACACCATCAACCATATGAACCAACCCGCTCGAACCATCACCAAACCAGACCAGCCCCCCATCAACATGACCATTCCCTTTATAGGACCTACAAGTTACCAAATTAGCAGAACGATCAAAAGAACCACCAATATTCCAATTAAATTTTCAACAACACCCAGTCTCAAATCCCTGCTAAAAGCCAATGGAAGAACTGAATCTACAATAACCAACAAAGATATGCAGAAGGATATTGTCTACCAGATTAAGTGTAATTGTGGTGCAGCTTATGTCGGTGAAAGTAAACAACCACTGAAAATGAGAGTAAGACAACATAAGACCTCTTGTAACATGGTTAATGGAAAATCAGCCTTAAGCCAGCATCTCATTGAGAATCCTGACCATATAATCCAGTGGAATCAATCAGAAGCCCTTCTCACCAACCTCCCTGATGACGCCACCCGTAAATATCATGAAAGCATCATGATTAAGAAATTACAACCTGAACTGAACAGAGACCAGGCATACCAATTACCAAGAATATGGGATACCCTATTGCTATAATTAACCCCTTTGAACTCTCCTAATGTTACTTTCATCTTCTATCTAGTAGTGGCTTCACTCATCTTATTTCTTAATCCGTGTAATTACCTTTATATCTCTAATTAACTGCTCACTTACATGTCTTCCTTTTGCCTTTGTTGTTGTCCCCCATTGTTATTGTTACCTATATATATACTAGTTACTTTTTGTTTGTACTCATTATTATATTCCTGATGACGGTGTGAGAACCACATTGAAACGTTGAAGTAATAAATTTTCTAGAAGTATCCATCCATAAAATTGTCTTACTTATTCTCTGATAGTTATACACATTCTCCTATATTTATAAACATTCTCTGATAATTATTAACATTCTCTGATATTTATAAACATTCTCTGATATGTATAAACATTCTCTATTATTTATAAACACTCTCTGATATGTATAAACATTCTCTATTATTTATAATCATTCTCTGATAATTATAAACATTCTCTGATATTTATAAACATTCTCTGATATTTATAAACACTCTCTGATATTTATAAACACTCTCTGATATTTATAACATTCTCTGATATTTATAAACATTCTCTGATAATTATTAACATTCTCTGATATTTATAAACATTCTCTGATATGTATAAACATTCTCTATTATTTATAAACACTCTCTGATATGTATTAACATTCTCTATTATTTATAATCATTCTCTGATAATTATAAACATTCTCTGATTTTATAAACATTCTCTGATATTTATAAACATTCTCTGGTAATTATAAACATTCTCTGATAATTATAAACATTCTCTGATATTTATAAACATTCTCTATTATTTATAAACATTCTCTGATATTTATAAACATTCTCTGATATTTATAAACATTCTCTGATATTTATAAACACTCTCTGATATTTATAAACATTCTCTGATATTTATGAACATTCTCTGATATTAATAAACATTCTCTGATATTTATAAACACTCTCTGATATTTATAAACATTCTCTGATATTTATAAACATTTTCTGATATTTATAAACATTCTCTGATATTTATAAACATTCTCTGATATTAATAAACATTCTCTGATATTAATAAACACCCTCTGATATTTATAAACATTCTCTGATATTCATAAACATTCTCTGATATTTATAAACATTCTCTGATATTTATAAACCCTCTCTGATATTTATAAACATTCTCTGATATGTATAAACATTCTCTGATATTTATAAACATTCTCTGATATTTATAAACATTCTCTGATATTATTAAACACCCTCTGGTATTTATATACATTCTCTGATATTTATAAACATTCTCTGGTATGAATAAACATTCTCTGGTATGAATAAACATTCTCTGATATTTATAAACATTCTCTGATATTTATAAACATTCTCTGATATGTATAAACATTCTCTGATATTTATAAACATTCTCTGATATTAATAAACATTCTCTGATATTATAATAAACACCCTCTGATATTTATAAACATTCTCTGATTATAATTGACATAATTGAAATAAGTTTTTTCCAAAATCCCTAAAAAGTTGGAAAAAAACATAGATTCAGTTCAAATACCAAAAATATATCATGAATATTTTTATATGTTATCTTTACAAAATTCACAAATGAGCTCATATATTGATAAAATTGTTTCTATTTTAGTTTAGAGAAGAAGATATTCAGGGAAAAGATTTAGAATTAGTTAAACTTGTAAAGGTAACATCATTTTCTTATTCTATATAATTTGACTAATGCTGTTGAAACATGCCTCTTGTGTATTGATTAGTTACATCTTTATTTTTCTTATCTAGAATACAATTTTATGGTTTACTACTCTTACTAGAAGTACTTTACTACTGCAGGATGTTATTTTACACCTGATGATGTCAGTATAAATTGTTGAAACATTGTGTACAATACTTCAAGTTCTCAGCTGTACACCTTGTTGATTACACTGATGTATGTTTTACTAAAACTGTTATTTCAGAACAAACCATTAGGTATAGAAATAGAAGGTGGAATAGGTACCCCATTAGCTGATAGAATACAAGTAGCAGAAATCTATGCTGAAGGCTGTGTATTTGATAATGGTATGTAGTGTAAGCTTTTCGTAAGATTTCAATTCATGGAGTTACCATTGAATCCTGGATACTTAATTGCCTAAACAACATAAATTGATTGTTATGTTGTATCACTTTTCCTGGGTTCTCAAAGAGAGCTTACTTGAAGTTCTTAAGGGGTTAACGCCATGACTGCAAGTTTTGCTCTTGAAGAATAGCCTTTCCTATCATCCCCACATTTACAAAACCTTTTATTTGTGATTACAGGTGAAATCCAAGTAGGAGATCAGTTATTAATGGTGGATGGTAAAAGTTTAATAGATTTATCAGCTGATCAGGCCAGAAATATTCTTACAGAGGTTGATAAGAGATCACAGGTGAGTTGTGTGCATTTTGTGGTTTAGTTAGTCTAAGGGCACATCTTTTGTCTCATGCTATATAGGTCTATCTCATCTCATATGCTATGGGATTGTCAATGAGGGAACTACCAGGTTACTAAATGCTGGTTTGCCTTTCTTGTAATCCGATCCTTTAAGAATGTTTGTCCAAATTTTATTTTTTCTGGCCATTGTTCTTGTAGGAAACTGTGAAGATAGTTATAGCTAAAGGTTTTATGATCAATGATGAAGATGCAGTGTAAGTAATTTCTCTTCTATACCACAGATGGTTTCTATAAACCATTAGGAGAGGGGCTGAGTAAGGGCTGCAAAGTTGTCAATGGGGTGGGGGATGTGATGCATTGCCAGTCAATCATGACCCCTATTGTGATCCAGTATTTTCTTTGATTAACCATAACTAAAATTTATTCAGACAATCTGCGGGTCAAATTGTTGATCTTCTGTGGGAAATTTCATTAAAATCTTGAAATTTAAGTCAAATCTTGGCAGACTCAATATCCTTAAAGAAATAACTTTTTGACATGATTTTTCCAAAGTTTAAACTGGAATATTGTTCAGATATTTTTACTGTTAGCATGTAAACAAATGGACTTTTTTTTTCAGGACATTTTTCTAAAGATATGCAACAGAAAGTGTTTATTTTTGTTTAATTTCATAACACACTTATCTACAATCAACGAATGTCATAGAACTGATTTAAATATAATTTGTTAAATTACTTAAAGCGATACTACGTCTTAGAATGAACAAAAAAATTAAATTTTTAAACTTGGTCGATAGGAGTTTATTTTCATCAGGGGACAAACCTAGTGGCATAACTTTAAAACAGATTACCTAAATAATCTGATAAATCCAGAAAACTATGTTTAAATACAATAATTGATAAATGCCTTAATCCAATTTAAGGCATTTATCAATAATAATCTGTAATTGTATGGACAATTACATAGTTTTATGGGTTTATTTGATTCTGTTTGTATACTTTGGACACCGTTGATGAATATATACTCGTATTGACCAAGTTTGAGAAATTATTTTTTTTGTTCATTCTAAGAGGTAATATCGCTTTAATATTTAGCTGTTTTGAATGTCACAATTTTCAGTTTTAATTAGTGGGATTTGACATTATAAAATATATATAGACAGCTTTATGGAACAACAATCACTGGTTTATGTTTTATGCAACGTTTCGACGCGTTATGTGCCGGAGGACGACGGGGGGAAACATGTCGAAATGTTTCATAAAACTTTAACCAGTGATTGTTGTTCCATAAAGCTATGTCTATATATTGTGCTTACAATTTGCTAAATGCCATTTAAAGACTTTATTATATAAGATGTTACAATAACACTTCAGTGTGATTTAACTCACTATACAATGTACTGTCCAATTGACTAGAGCTCATTTCATATTTCCTTAACATATACATTTAGGCAGGCGCTTGTCTAGCATGAATGGGTCTGTTAGGCATAAACATTATTAAGGCACAGTGATTAAGTGACATATTAATTAGTCACGCTTTGTGCTGAATATTACCACCATTTAATGTGTCCAAAGGCCTGTATCTAGATGACTAAGTGCTTAAAATACTTTTCACGGTATATATCTGAATATGAAAAGCTTTTCAATATCAGTAATTGCACCCTAAGAGCAAAATAAAGGAACACATATTTTGTATGAACATGATTTTTGATTTATTGCAATATTGATGATATTTATTGTTGTTGATTTTTGTTGATTATTTATTTAATTTGTTATATTTATTCTCTACACATAAACAAAGTTTATCCATTTATTATCTGTTGTTGTTTTTTCATGATGTATTCACATGATGTCAAGCACTGTACTTCATGTATTCCCTCCACAGGATGTAAAAACAGACTGATAAATGAAGCATACTATGTTCTTAATAACAGGACCTTATTCTCAAAAAAACTTAACTTTAAGAGATTGTAAAGAGGTTTTCTTAACTTTGTACGTATATTGAGGACACTGATTTCAATTTCCATTCTGACGTCTGTGGTTCCTGCTATTCCACTAAAACGCGTTTTATGATGTCACTGACAGTGATCTGCCGCAAGCTACTATTGATATCTATGTAGATCACTTGTTAGATTTAGTGGAATCGCAAGAACCACAGATGTCGGAATAGAAATTGGAATGGCGCAAATCGATGCTATCAGTGTTCCCGATACACATACAAAGTTTAGAAAACCTCTTTACAATCTCTTTACAATCTCTTTAATATCACATCTGGATATGCTTTTCCTGACTACATCAATGTAAAATACTATGTTATTTATAAACTTTATCAGGTCAGAGTATAAACTTTCTTACATTATGCTTACAAATAACAATGGGAAACATTTTTTTTTAATAAATTGACCATTATATAGTCATACACATTTATGACTTAGCACTTGAATAACAACAAATTATACATCCCACTATTTTAAAAAAAAACTTGTAGAAAGTAATGATCACAGACACAGATAATACAGACATTGATTTGAGGTGGGGGTTAAATTAGGTGGATCAGTTCAAAAATTCCTGATGAAATATTATGAAAAACAATTAACAACAAACAAAAAAATTTACAAAAAATAATACCGTGAAACCAAAATCCTAATTTCAAGATATAAATATTCTATTATAAAGCAATTTCACTATAGCTAAAAAATCACATAAATATTCAATAATATTGCAAAAAAAATATAAGCAATAAAGCACAAGCCCTAAACTATAACCGGGAAAATGATCTTTGGTCTAGAATTTGACATTAATTTTCACTAGGCAGTGTTGTTGATTTATTTTTTTGCCAAGCGGAAATTTTTAACAATATATTGAGTGTGAATACAGACCACAAAATTCAACATAGAATTTGACTAGGGTTATAATATTTCACTTGACCACAGCAGTAGTAAAAGGCTAACCTCTAAAATTTTGATTGCTAAGGAATCATATGCATTGCTATGTAACAAGCATGTTCCTTTAGCAATGGTGTAAGATCTTTATGATTTAACTGTTGCTTGCATGATCCACCCTTTTTGTCATAATTGTCTAGAAATCCTATACGTCATGCAGCTGGCAAAAACAAAAATCCTTGAATCTAATCAGAAGTAAACTAAACTTAAACCTTTAGATTTAGGTCCAATAACATCCATTTTAAGTTTCATCAAAATCGGTTGAAAACTAAGAGAGTACTACATGTAGTATATTCAAGATTTTGGGGCAAGGGCAATAACTCTGCTTTTGAAAGTCGAGAATAGCTCAAATTCGAACTTGATCTTAGTTGAATATGTATACACATACTGAATTTCATTATCAAAAAATCTAGAATTTTTAGAGTGTTTACAAGCAAATGTTGACCGATAGACAGACAGGGGTACCAACAATATACGTCCACATAGAGAGATGTGGGCGTATAATAATCTTTTGTCCTTCAATTTACTTTAAGGGATTGTAAAGTGGTTTTCTAAACTTTGTACGTGGAACCAGACAATTAATTTTCGAAAAAATTCTTTACAATCCCTTTATCCAAACAGTACAATATCCTTTATGTGTAATAAAATTAACGAGCGTTCATGATACATGTATAAACTATCATGAAATATGTATTGGTATTAAACAATAATAAATTGTTAATTATGACTAAATAATGCCTAAATAGTAAAAAACGGTATCAAACTTACATGGTATATGTTAAAGTCTTTTAATAAATAATGAGCAGTTTTTTTTTTTTAAATTGAGCTACTTTTGAGTTTTTGTTTACAAATATGATTGCAATAGCACTAAATGAGCTGTAATGAGCTTTATTTAATTCAGAGACTACCTGGAGTTTCAAACATGATTTTGAGCTTTTTTTGCATTTTTCATAAATATGATGATTACAATAGCACTATCTAATGGGTTTAAATCATTTATTTAACATGATTTTGCAGCCTATATAAGTATGAGCTTAATGTTCAGATGAGCAATGGTCAACACAATATGTCTAAAGGATTAAGCATTGATAACAAAAACATTATCACAAAATTAATTCTTAAATCCAGTATCCAAAAATTTAACAAACTTGACTTAACTACGATCAGTTCCCTGACAACAAAAACTAGCAAAAAACGTTAAATAAGATTCAGCTTCAGCCTAGAAGTCGTGTTCTCTCATCGTTTGTTTCACGGTCATGATAATATGGCTCCTCATCCAAATGTCGTACTAAAGGCCTCATGGCTACAGTTAGTTCAAATTTAAAGAACTCTCTAACATAGGTAAAAAAGAAACAAAGAAAGGTGGCTGCTGTTATCCATTCACCGCCAGTAGATATCACATGAGCTGTAAAACCCTATAAAAGATATAAATATAAGAACATGGGATAAAGAGTTATCATCCTTGAATAACATCAAATGCTGCAATATTAAAAAAATAATTTATTCTCTGCATGTCTCTTCCTTTTTTAGAAACCTACAGAATTTTGTAAATCAGGCTGCTATAGGAGCTTAAGTTTGTTTCCTGGTCAGTGATGCAGAATGGAGTGGAAATGTATTGTGTTATTCAGATAGAGCATTATATTGAGTCTCATAGTAGGAGATTAAAAAAAGTGTACATGCAGCTAGTGAGATCAATAAAAACTATTTACTGGATCATCAGGTTTCCATTTAAACTTGGTCTCTGTATGGTGATGATTTTGCCAGGAATAATGAGCAAAGGCTGCAGATGCAGCAGCTAAATAATGGTTAAGGAAACACAATGAAACACACTGGATTTGAAGATTGCTGTATAAGTTAGCACTGGGCAAATCTGTCTTTCCTTGCGGGAGATCTTTCTATTCCACTGCTACTGAATTTAATTAAATTTAATTTTGGGCAATTCTTTTAACCGTTCCTCCTAAATCTTTCTTACACAGAAAAAAAACAAAAAGCCTTTTTGGAAATCCTACATATTATTTTGAAAAGGATACTAATAATAAAAGATGATATCGCTGTAAGACTAATAGCTAACCTAACACGACATATATATATACCATTATAATCTGGATTCATATGATATGATATACCAGTCTGTAGGAATGTATATAATATACCAACTATAAATGTTAATGCTGCTCCTGTAAAATGAACTGGTTCCACTTCTGGTCTCTCCTGAAAACATTTTATTTAGATTTTAGTCATTGAATATTGGTAAATCTTTCTTCACTTTCCAATCTTGCCTTAATAATGCTATAAGGACTGAGAGCCTTTTTCAAAAAATTTCAAATAATACGGTTATCCAAAAATTGATTTTAGTAATAGACGATTCTGCTGACATGCTTTTCTCAGTTTTTGACAAGATGCCCCCAGAAAAAAACATTCCCTTATGGTAACCTAGAAGGTTACGAAGAAGGTTACAGGGGCATAACAATGTGGGATAGATTGTTCTAAATGTTAGAGATCAATGGTACAAAATGTTCTTCTGTCAAAATAATTTTTTTCTTTCTGGAATGGCTGGACAGCATGTGGTCAAATTTTGAAAAAAATTCTGAGAGAGTTCAATTTTGCAAACAAGACTTGGATTTTGCACCTATTTTCAGATCAACATTTCAACCTCTTACCTGAAAGTTAGCCACCATAGAAGTTCCAATAGAAGAAATAATTCCAAATAAAAAAGATATTTTATTCATTCTACCTAGCCATATATCTTCATGACCAGCTATAGCTTGGATAGATTTATATCTTACATACATAGTACAGAATGCTGAAATTAATAGTTAGGTAGAGTGGTGGTAACAACAAAATATAATTTTAATAACAAAAGCACAGGCCGAGTAAGTGTAAGGGTACGGGTACACTTAAATTTGGAAAGCTAACGGTCAACAAAGCCATTTCACTGGATTTCAGTGGTTTATTACCATTATAAAGTTTTCCCTAGCAGTAAAATATTTTCTTCTATGATGTTACTGAAAGGAGACAAATGACAGACTCACATAATTTCTGCCAGAGAGCAAGTACAGCATTATAAATTTAGATTATGTCTTTAATAAAGAATTAAACACGATATATCAGAATTGTCGACTAACCTAAACATGCTGCTAAATTGAGAAACTGTCCGAATATACAACTTTCAGGAATCTCTGCTCCAGTATCACTAAAAAAAAAATCTTTTAACTGAGAAACATACAAAAATAAACGTATGACTAATTAGGAAATGTTATTTGACTGTCCTCATGTACAAGGAACCTATGATAAATATACAAAATAAATCAGGAAATCCTATTCACAAAAAATCATATGATGCACATTCTTATCAGCAGATAACCTGGGAAAAACCAAGTTTCACAAAATATTAACAAAGATAAAACTCAAATTTTAAGAAATACAGTAATATGATTGGATAACAAAGCAACATTTTAAATCGATTTTAGTAGTTGACCAATCAGATGACTCAAAGACTAAAATCGTCTTTACGAAGTTACGATTTTGTGAAAATGGCCCCTGGTTAAAAATATGAAAGACATTTCCAACAAAATCAATTTGAAACCAGAATCTGCTTGTATGTAAGCAAAATAGTGATTATCTTTTTAAACAACCATAGAATGATATAAACATAGCTTTATAGAACAGCAATCACTGGCTTAAGCTGTCTTTATTCAAAATCAAAATCAAAATCTTGCAACTCTCAACATTCTTTGGCTCAATACAAATATAAAAAGTACATGTACTAGTACCTGATATATGGGAATGCTGCAGAGACATCATGTCTAACAACTGCTACAATATATGTTATAATAAAAGTCAAAAAAGACAAAACTACTAGAACAATGGGTAAATAACCCAGGGAAGACATTGGTTCACTGGTGTATCAGATTCTGGAATTAAAAAATTAAAAAAAAAAAGAGGTTAAGATAAAGGGAAAAAACTGAGATTGACCCTTGCCTTATCACAGAGGTACATTTGAGTGGTCAACCACCTAATTCCAAAAAAGAAGAAATTCTAATTGCTTCAAAGAAGCTTACTCTTTCTGAAATTATGACTAGAAAACTTATCTACAATCTTTAAAGGGACAGTCTGAATTTTTTTTAGGTCAAAATTTTTTTTTGCTCAAATTTGTGAAAACTTTACACCAAAATCTGTAACTATGTGCTCTTTAATGTATCTGAAAGTTTTAACTAAAAAAATCCAGCCGTTAATTTTTAAACGCTAAAAACATGCTAAAATTTTTAAAAACCTTACGTAAGGTTTTTAATAGACCGGAACATCCTGTCCCTCAATTAGTGAATTTGAGGGACAGGAGACCAAGCTTGATTATATCTTGAAATCGCGCAACCAATTTGGTTGCGTTGAAATATTCTTCTTCCTGAAAGTTTTTTCTCTAAAAACTGGCAAATTTCTTTTATGTTATGATGTCAGCTTGATAACAACCATTTTTCCGACAAAATAAAACAATAATTGTTGTCTCTAGGCCCTAATCTCAGTTAAAATATTCAGACAGAGAGCCATTTAGTAGACCGACAATTTGACTCAAATAGTCTATTTTAACTGAAATTAGAGACAACAATTATTGTTTTATTTTGTCGAAAAAATAGTTGTTATCAAGCTGACATCATAACCCACAAGAAATTTGCCAGTTTTTAGAGAAAAAACTTTCAGGACGAAAAATATTTCAACGCAACCAAATTGGTTGCGCGATTTCAAGATATAATCAAGCTTGGTCTCCTGTCCCTCAAATTCACTAATTGAGGGACAGGATGTTCCGGTCTAGGTTTTTAAGTGAGTTATGTTTTTTGGACGCTGATAGGAAACTACTGAACGGATTTGAGTAAAATAAACGCCGAATTGTAGAGAAATGTCTCTTTTTTGTATTTAAAAGGTTTCAGCAAGAAATATTGAGCCATTTAAAGGGCAAACACCAAAACTAGGTCAAATTGCTTAATTTACAATAAGTATGCCCTGTTTGTAATAAGCCACTTCGGAGTTCCGATTACTTCCGGTAAAAAGCCGGTCACGCGCTATGCATTCTGGGATTGTTTGGAAGATAAACAAACTTTTTTCACGCTACAAATGCAAAGAAAGTTTTTTAAAATGAAAGAAACAGCTCTAATTTTTTTATACATATCAGAGGTGAACATTATTTCTACCCATTAAATCGTGTTTCGATGGTTGACATTGTTTAAAAACTGAATAATGTCAGTTTTCTTTTAGCTCCACGTTACCGTTCATTACGTTGACGTCATTTTTATCTGCAATGACCTTTTGACCTCATCACTTGATAATGTTAGCGCATGCGCAATGCGGAACTCCGAAGTGGCTTATTAACCCTTTAAAACCAAATTCAGTTTGATCAAGAAGATATAGAGATACAATAAACATACTTTAAAAATACTCTCAGGTAGTATTTGCGATCTTTTTGATAATGGAAACTTTTTTCAAAAAAGCAGAATGGCCCTTTAAAATATAATCAAGTGTTTGTGCAAAATGTAACAGTCTGCAACTTACCGAAAGTAAAAGTAGAGTAAACTACACTTGACTAACTGAGTAGACCTGCTCTGTTCAAATTAAAAAAATACACTGACAGTGTCCTGACAACCAAGTTTAAATAAAGGAACTTAATCTATTGAGTAATCATGTGAGGTTTACAAATTGGAGATAACACTTCTAAAGGGGTTAAAAAAAAATCCCAAATAGTTGTTTATTCAATCTCATGTGACATGACAGTTCCTTGTTTACGATAACAGTACTATTCTTACCTTCAAACTAAAGAGTTTCAATCGAGGGGTAGTTAACTCTTTAATGACTTATCTATGCAGACTACATAAAACTCATGTTCTGGCAAATTTGCTCTGATTTTTAATATTTAAATCCTAAAATAGGGGACAGAACTCTTGTGAGACTTAAGTAGTAGTAAAGAGATTTAATTCAAATTATACTAAAAAGCAAAAGAAATATATGGATATGATAAAAAAAAAACAATTTATTTTCAAATGCCTATCATTAGTGATGAAACATTCAGGCAACAGAAATGTAGCCATGCTCAGTAAACGAGTTTATTAACCCCAGCATGGGCGCAGAACGCGGTGTGGACACATGGACCTATCCCAACCAGGTTTTACAGTGGTCGACATATGATAGGCTTAGTCAACATCACTTTTTGTGGTTAATATGATTATCAAACCTTTACATGTATGAGAAATAACATCCATAGATCTAGATCTCTTCTGTGATAGATGGCATATAATCAACGAATTTACTAAGGTTCTCTCAAAATGCACATCCATGCGTTTCAAATGATGTTATTTTCTGGGAGCAGCCCAGACCCACCGCCAGAGGAGGACCCTTTAAGTTGATATTATCATAGCTTCCTACGCACCGCTAATCCGGTTATATTTGTTTTTCATAAGAATAAAATATTGTTTTTAAAAAGTGACATAGGAGTTTTCCTATGATGTCAACTTCGTCATTAGAACTAATTACTATTCTCTGATGAATTTCAGAATTAATGTGCAGGATGACACAGGTTATCTTAAGACAGACTGGTCCATCCTATTGTACATCACGATGCTCACCGAGTTTTTTTTATGTTGTTGAGGTCCACGGTGACATTATTAATTAAAATTAAAATATAATTTAACAATGACCGCCTTGACCTGTTAAAGATAATATCGCCTACTCCACCACGATCTTCGGTATTTCAGATGAAGACCCACATTTAGGTGTGCTCAGCCTAGTCTGAAACCCTATTCCAACCAAGGGGCGGATCTCCCCCGGCTCGAGCTCCATTCCCCCCCACCCCCCAATTTTGGCCGACTAATGTCAGAACCCTCTAAAAATTTGCCGTTGAATTTGAAGCATATGTTATACTTTCTCTAAATCCTGGATCCGCCCCTGCAGCCTCTGATAGCTCTTTTTTTAACAGTTGCCGTCTGGTTTAATGCTTTAGCTGGTTGAACCAGCTGATAATCATCAATGTTTTAAAATGATCATGAAAATTGAGTCCTGTATTCGACATGAGCACCCTTATCAGAGACCATCCAGTTGATCATAGATGCAAATAGTCTGTCATGCTCAAGCTTTCACCTTTGTGAAATTGCGAAAGATTCTATCCGATTTGCAGGCAGACTAATTTGAGCTTTGAATCGCATCCCAATCTATATCGAGATCTAAGGAATATGCGCAAAAAGGGCAAACCAAAAAAGCAATTTTAATTTGGAATCTTTATTTACAGTCATGTAGGCCTATATCAATAACACACGATTTCAAAATTTAAAAAAAAAATTTAATATTCATCTTCAAATTTAAACTAGTTTTTCTCGTCAATATAAACATTTCGTGACTTAGGGACGAGAATCGGACTTACAGGACTGATGGTTCAAAATAAACGAAACTCTAATCCCTTTTTTCATTCAAATTTGCAGAATTAAATCCACTTCATTGTCTCTTAAACAAATTAAGCAGGGATTGTTGAGAGCATGACAGATAAATTAAATTAAACTTGAGGCATTTTTACGCACTTGAATCTGATTCGATTACCTTAATCAATGTGACATCACAAAACAAATCAGAATTTGTCGACAGGATAAATGTAAATTGAATATTTTCCAAGATGGCGGCTTACTAGCTGCCCCACCCCACCCCAAACAGAAATAATAAATATTAATATTTTATGCCCCTATTGACAGTCTATTGCCTTTTTTGGACATACATCCCGGCTGAAATGTATCGTAGTGACATTCTGTCATTTTTTGTACAGATGACACGCCAAAAAAATACAATATAAGGGTGTTAAACCATTTATTCCTATCTTAGAAACGTAATAAACATTTTAGACGCCATTACTAAAGCGGAAGTTAAAAAAGTAATTATGCTCCAGAGTTGATTTACTCGATTAACGTATATCGATTCGATTAGCTGCTACAATAAATGCTCTGATTACCATAATCAAATTTGATTTGATGCAGGATAAATGGTTTTTAGACCAAATCGAATCAGATTAACCCAGGATAAATTCGACTCTGAACAATGGCGGGAGTGTGTGGCGTATGACATGCACGCGATAACCTTATTAGGATATGCCAAGGGAAGTAAGCGACACGTGTAGGTTGTTGAGATATAATGTGGTTTTCCGAGATCATATCTTAATTATTTCGGCGGCGGAAGACTCAATGTTAATGTTTTAAACATTTGAATAAATTAAACAATTATTATGAATGATACTTAATATAAATATTAATTATATGTATTTCAGTATTATTGTTTGGGAACCATTGAAATACCAGAGACGGATCCAGGATTTACAGAAGGGGGGAACTCTGAAATATAACATACTGACATCAGTCGGCCAAAAATAGAGGAGGTGGAGGGCCCCAGCCGGGGGAGCACCCCCTTGAATCCGACACTGAATACCGTAAATTCAAGTCAAGATATCTCCCAAGTTTAGGAGGGCCCATATAATTGAAGTAACTCTTAATAGTGTCTAGTGTTTTTTTTTTCAAATCCAAAAGGTCAAAATTGAGCCAACTATAATTCAGTAGTTTGAATTTGAGATAGAATTTCTCATGATAGGTTCTAAATTATTGTCATACCACAAGGCAGTACATATAGGCCCTACCAACTTCGCTTCTAAGTAGACCTACACTAAAACTAATCTTTTAAACCCACCAAAAGGTGTGAAATATTACAAGTGGGTGCTTTTAAATACATCAAAGATTTTCAGTATCTTTTTAAACCTGGAACCTCGAGATGAAAGTTGGTTCCTGTCATATGCAGAATCGTGGGATTTTTAAGATTTTGTTAGATTAAGGTTAACAGAAAGTCGATAATCCGCCTTCCGTAAAGTTGGTTCAAGCCAAACAGTAAAACAGTTGTCGAATTGTTGGTATAACTGACCGATGGTCAACAGAGCTGGTGGGTGTAAAATACCCTGATGAACCAATGCCCCAAAGATTAAGGATTAAGTATTATGAGTCTGTTTTCTGCCGACGGTATAAAATAATTAGACTTTACAAATTTAAAAAATTTACAAAGTTACAGACAGAGGCCGCGGAGCAACCTTGGATAAGGAGGGACCCTTTGGTTAAAAAACAAAACAAACTTCACCTCAACCCTTACCCCCATTCAAAAACTCTTCGGATTTCGACCCCTAACCACCCCTTTAAAATACTCCCATTTGTCCTTGAAACATGAATTCTGGACATTTTTCAGAGTGGTCATCGCTGGACATTTCTGTTGATAACAAGCCATGATTCTGAGTTTATTGGCAAGGGAAACAAAAGAGTGATTTGTCCAGTATCCAAAAAACAATATGTTTGAACCAAAGGTCAACACCTTAAACCGTTAGATTTTGGCGATAAACACCACAAAACAATACACAGCAAACTTGTCAACATGTCCCGAATAAACAGAAAAATAAGTAACCAAACAAGTAAACAATGATGTGTGTAAATAAAGTAAACAAAATGACCACTTTGTACACAAATTAACATAAGAAGAGGCCTTAGAGAAAATAAATCTTTAAGCTTCTCGGTCCAGTTCATGTACACTGGGCGCCATCTTGAATCTGAATAACCAAGAGTTAATTGATAAACGTGTGAATTCCATGTTTCAGAATGTTTAAAATGCTGAAGCCCATTCAATGCGTCATTGATATCGTTTCCGACCAATTAGATTTCAAACTAAAAACTTTTATCAGATAATTTACTGGAAACATTTGACCTTTTGTCCTTGAAGTGATTCATTTTGGCGGGAAATCGATTTTGCGTCTGTAATTAGAGGGGTTTTAATGGTTTGGTCAATTTACAAGTCTGTTAAAAATTTACACGCTTTTATTATTGGGTGATTAATGGTTTCATCTTAAGGAATCTTGGAAGACAGACCGGAACAAGGGAAAGAAGTATAGGCCTATATTGACCCTTTTCCAGGCTGCTTGTGATCTGTTCCTCGCCATTTAAAAATATAGGCCAATATATCATGTACATGTACTTTGTTTTTTATCCTTATAGTCTCCTTGAGTTGATGCTGTCTCAAAATCTTTTGTGTGCAGATATAACAAAAGTATTTTTATCAAGATAGGCCATGATGAGGGGAAGGTGTTTTCAATTAGCTTACCACAATTGTAATATTTTTCCAAAGGCCAATTTTTCACCATAATGACAACCGAGATGAGTAATTATGTGTTGTGTTATTGAGCTATTAGGTTATTTCACGGTGAATTTACTTTCCTCGACAATATTTATTTCATTAGTCCACCGTGAATACTTGGCCATCATTAAAATAACAAAACTAACCATTGTCATAGTGTCCTTGCCTGAATAGATGAGAATTTCATGGTCATTGGAGGCGACAAAATGAAATTTAATATTATTTACTCTGTGGGACAAGGGTTAAGTAGCGGGGCGTTCGTGTTCGAACAGAAAAAGGGGGTTCATGCGCAAGAACTGGAATTGTATATTGAAGAAGGATTGACATGCAGTTTGAATCGTTAACAATTTTGGCAGCACAGCAGCATCCTTTTTTTTCATTCCATCTCGAAAGCTGATTGGTTTTAAGTGCTCATTCTGTATCACAGGTTCTATAATTTTCACCCCTTCTGATCAACTGGAATCGTGTTCCATCTGTTGGTAGGTGACAGTTATAACAAAGGTGTTTTCATGAATCATAAAGGAGGAGAAACCATAGAATTGTCTTGGGAGCTGAGACGTGTATAAAAAAAAACTCCATTGTGTAATATAGCATGGGTCAATCAAGGTTTTCAAAATGATGTGTTGGTCAATATTGTGAAGTCCAGTGGCTCCAAGTATCATAACCGTACTCAATACAGACGTGCAGAAAAGCAGGACGTAAAACTTAATTTCATATCCATCTATCATAAGAACTAGTTCAACCAAGGGTACTCCCATCGCCAGAAATAAATATAAACTTTTAACAGAATTTTCAATGGAACATTCCCCTGGAATCTACCCTAAAGGGGGGCCCAGTTCATTTAAATCCATGGAGACCCAGTCATTTAGTTGAGCAACTGTTAATATCGGACTATTTAAAGAGAACGTATTCAATTAGATTGTGACACGGACCGTAAAATGATCAAGATGAATATCAGAATTTGATATTAGGGTGTTGAAGGGGTTAATATGAGACCTGTATTCAGAGTTGACAATGGGTTAAAGGGTTAATGTCCAGGGTGATGAGTTTTTTGTTATTTTGACGGTCCTTGTAATAAATCTGGGTGTTTTGTTTGATTTAAATAAATTGGTTTAGGAATTTGTAGCCATGGTGGCCTGATCATCCCTATTTTCTGTCACACAGCAACTCGTCCCCAAAGTTCCAATCAATCTAGATTTTATACCTAAACTTGTTTTTCTGGCAGTTTACCACCTTATGTAGCCTACAAAATGAGTCAGAACAAAACATGCATGGAATCTAAATTGGCAGTGCTCGTCAGTGGTGTTTCTACGGGGGTGAGGGAGGCTGACTAGTCTTTACCTACCCCTTCCGTTTCCAATTCAACATCATCGACTTTTTTAATCCTTGGTACTTTCAGCCCTTGGCAATTCTGAGGCACCCCCACTTTATTATTCCTTGATAGAAATGAAAGTCTGTATATTTCATTCATTCAATAATTCAACATTCGTACAGATTAAAATTCAACAGCTGGATAGTGGAATCATATACTGTTAGGCGTATCCACTCAGATGCTTATATGCTTAGAGTCGAGGTCATCAAGTCTCGAATTCTATTGACGTAACGTTAACTCGAGATTATCAAGTTGTGATTCCTATTCACGTAACGTTATAAACAGAAGGCAATAGACTACCGTGCGTTATGAGTGATATTCACCGGTTGACTACTGTGAGATATAACTGTTATTTCATGGCTGAGTCTACTTGGATAGCATGGCTTTCTCTATTTCAAGTCAATATTTGTTTCTTGACTAACGTTGCGGTCATGTAAATGTGTGTCTAAATCGACCACTGAACATTCATTTGTTTGTTTGTCAAAGGGAAAATTTGTGTTTTGAGTCATTTTGTGTTTTTAGACTCTTATTTTAACCAGGTGTAAACGGATATCATGCTGTCATTTCTTTTAGAACTTGAGAAGGTGACAATCTCGCCGTAGTAGACTTCTTGGATTTACTTTCATCCACAATGGTGCCAACTTGCAGAGTTTATATGGAGATGTTTGGAAAAATTCCAGGGAACTTTAAAGTGTACTTTATGACGGGAGTGATTTTATTTTGTATTTTTAATACAGGTAAGTTTTCTTTGATTTATATTTCACTTGCACCTTTAATGACATGACGTGACATTCCTTAATTACAGGTGTCATGTCAGTGTCTGTATGTCAGTTGGTTTAGTAATTGTATGAAATGTAATTGAAAGTGACATCTCATGCTGTTCCATGCAATGAATGACAAAGGTTACTGGGTTTGTATAAGTGCTGAGTAAGCATATTTTTGAATGCATTATTACAGTAGCCTACTTAACAGGTTAACAAAGTCACTTATTGTCCCCAAAGTTGTATTATATACTGTAAAAAACTTTGCACTTATTGTACCCTCAGAGGTCTAGAGTGATGTGGGTGTTAAGGTGATATGAGAATAAAATTCCCATAAAAAAGCACTGGCCTAAGTGAATCTAGAACTATATATTTTAAAGTGCAGTTAATTTATTAGTATATTAAGATAAATAAATAAGTAAAAAGTTGCATAAAAAGCTGGTGTGTGGGTGAAATTGGAATTTCTTTAGATGTACCGTAACCAGATTTTCCCACTGTCATCAGAAAAATCAGAACTAATCAAAAAAATTATCATATGTCAACATGTGTTTCAAATATAAAATTCATTAACAAGGCAGCTGTTTGAAAAGATTTAAAAAATTGAATGTAGATCTAAGGATGTTTCCAATTGAGCTGTCATTTATTTTTTTTCAATTTCACTTGAGATAATATTGAAATTCACATCCTGTTTTCAGAAATGAAGATCGTGCTTGATATGGCTATTGAAAAAGTACATCTAACTTCTAATATTACAATGCTGATGTTTCCTTATCAAACATAATGGGCTAATGAAAATGGCAATGACATGCAGAGTGGAAGAATTTGTCAGGCGTTGCTCATTGACAGATGCACTGCTTAGTTATTTCAAGTTGGAGGTACCCTCTTCTGTCTGAACACTTTCTTCCAAACCAAACTCAACTTAACTCAAATTGAAGAAGTGTATCTAAATTAATTATATGATGTAAAACTCCAGTATATTTGATTAACAGACTGTACTTTTAAAGGGTGTGTGTAAAACAGGTTGTGGTACATTTGAATTGTATCTCATTCTAATCTCATACATCACACATTAAACATGTTGTGATAGATGTTTCTTAGTACAGTTAGATCAACATTGAGTTATCATCCAAAACATATTTTAACATACTGTTTAAAAAGAAATATATACATTCAAAATGGTGTTTAATCAATTGCTTTCAGTCACTAATTTAGGTAATGAGGATAGGCAACAGTGTGCATTAATTAGAGAAATTTTGGTTGGTTGGTAGATGACAAGTTCATGTTCGCTTGCAGCGGATACAGATATCGCAAACTAGGTAGTTGTTGGTAGATGACAAGTTAACGTTCGCTTCCAGCGAATGATTATATCGCAAAGTAGGTAGTTGCTGGTAGTTGCTGGTAGTTGGATTGGTAATTGGATGATACTGTCGGTTTAGTAATTTGAGAATTCATAAGATCTGGTCAGTTTGAATGGCAAAACAGCAGTGTTTATAGCCTACTCTTTTATGCTTTTCAGCAAAGTAAGTATTGAAGAAGAAAAGTTTGGTACACTAAATTTGGATTGTATTCTAAATTCTTTTACCATTAAGAGAGTGAAATTTCTATTTTTGTATAAAAAAATGAATGTAAATTAACATGTATCAGAGTAAAATAAAGATTTTTTTAAGATGATGTTAATGATAAATTTAAAAAAGGTCATAAAATTATAATTTATATGTTTTTTATGGCTGTTATCTTGACGCTAAATCATTTGAAAATTTATTTAAGTTTTTATTATTTAAGTGCTTTGTGAACTTTATCGGTTCTCAACTTTTTTGCATTTAAGACAAAATTGTTGATGATTTTAATAAAGCTTTAAGGAGATTGGTTAGGAGTGGACACTGGACAACCTCCATCCCTTAAAGACAAAATGCCAGTGCTTTCTGAAAGCACTGGCATTTTGTCTGTACCTTCATTGTGAAATCATGGAGTTAAAGAAGCTTGAAAATCACAGCAATAGGGTTGAATTCTGATTTTGAAGACATCCATTTGAATACCTGTATTTTATATACACCTGTATGATCCTATGTAATTAACACCTGTATGAGACTGTAATTAACACCTGTATGGGTTTATGTAATACAATATGACACCTGTAATGTAACTAGATATAATATAGAGATAAATTTACAGGTATTACATCTAATATTACATATTATATTGTATTATGGGTGGTCTGATATCTTATATTCGCTAAGTTGTAAATGGGTATGGAAGGATAAAAGGGCAAAAAATACTGTCAATATCCTACAGCTAAGGAATAAACTGGTAACAGTGCTGTAGCGAAGATTTTTCAGGGGAAGGCAGGAGCGGGCCATGGGCATGAAAATGTTCAAATCTTGCAATAGAGTAATTATTTCAATATCTCAATAGATCATGGCTCACACCTAAATACACCACTGGTAGTCCGAATCTACCAGTATGGTGTAAATATTCTTCATCATCAGATTTTAAAAGTTTATTTCTTGCTTTTACAAGATATTTTCTCCACATGTTCCAACTGTTTTAGGTGCATTTTGATAAGTTAAATTATTTAAGATCATTAAGTACAGATTGAGAATGTGAGGGTTCTTTAACTAAAATTATATTTTCAAGGTCATGAGATATATTTTTGTGGGTGTAATAGATGGTAGATAATTGAGGTTTCAAATTTCTGATCTTGGAGTTTCAAGGTCGTTGAAGATTGGTTTTCCATGTCTATTGCTGATGTAATGTTCTGTTTGATTTAGCAAGGGTGTTTTTTCAAGACAAACTGGTATTTTGTAGAACATATTTTTTTCTAGTGAAAGATGTTTCATTTTCTAAAGTATTTTATATTGTAACTCTTTGATTGTGTTATGTGAAAGATGAACTCAAAGCTGGTATTTCTTACATTGCTTCTAATTTTCTTTCCAGAATACTTACAAAATTGTTTAAATGTTAATAAATAGAGATCATTGTAATCACAAATCATGTTATACTTGGGACTGACAAAAAGTTGTTATCGAAATATTTTTAGGAACAGAATCTAGCACCTGATCTAAGCAATGAATATCTGCTAAAAAAGGGCAAACAAGATCAAACTGTCGAACATTAGAATTGTAAACCATTCCATACTAATGAAATGTTATCAAAAGATTTGTTCATGAACAGGTCTAGAGCCTAAGGAAACCAATGAATATCTGCTGAAAATGCAACCGAGTTACTAACTGCCGAACATTGAAATCACGCACCATGTACTAATGATGTAAACAATGGTAAAACTGGGTTGATGTTATGATAAAAAAAGTAGTACCAAGGATTGCGATGTTAATCTATACAGGAATATAATTGGTGTAATGATTTTTGGAGGTGGCAGATAACATGATAATGACTGTAATGACTCTTACAGAACAATTCCTTGTTTATTTTTTTGTCTAATTTTAGTAACATGGTAAAAAACTGAACCATTTTCGTGCGTTCCTTTCATATGAATGTCTCTAATTAGTTTTGTAACTTCATGCATCTTAGTGTGCTATATTTTGCTTAAATATAGCATCAAGTAATTTCTCTTTATGAATGGCATGCAGATTTTATGCTTGAATTTTTTTTTTTTAATTAGACTAAAGCTAGACCTATACAGAGGCTGCCAAGCAGTGGGGGGCCATTTTACATCAAAAAAAATGTTGTCCTTTTTTTAATTATTTTTTTTTATAATTTCCAAAATCTGAAAATGGAGTGGCTAAAATCTGACGAGTTTTTGTGGTGGGGGTGAGGGTGAGAGGTGGATTTTGAAAATTTTCAACCAAGGTCCCCCCCACCCCACTTCCACGCTCCGCTGGCCTTGCTATATATTTTTATTATTTTATACAAATGACTCAGTAAAAATTTCTTAAACTAAATATACTAAGGCTTGAAAAAAAGGATTAATTTTGAGTTTTAATGGTTTTGAAATGCCTCAAGTGTTGTTTTTAAACATTTTTTAAAGGAGCTAAGATGTTAAAGTAAACTGGTAATAAAATGTCTACTTTCTACTTAAGAATTATCTAAAGTTTATTTTAATTCTAGTTTCATAATGGTTTCTTCATTTCCTCAGGAAGTGAACAGTTTTTAATGAGTTTACCAAATATACGTCAATTAGAAAGATTTATTTTAAATTCTCTGAATTGACGCCTTAATAATATTGTGGTGGGTACGTCTTGATATGAAAAAATTATCTGAATCTCTCCTCCACAGCCAGTGCTTTTGTTGACTGTTAACCATCCTATGCTGGGGGTCCCACCAAAAGGGAAGCTAACATCTGAATGCTTGATATATAGGTAAATGTATAGTTGATTTCTGTGCTGAAATGTTACTTCATCTCATTTTAATGGACAGATTTTTTAAGCAGGTGATAAAGCTCAATTTTAGCTACCTGTTCAACCTATCAAAGAAGCTGAAATGAGATATTGATGCTGAAAAGCGCTGCAGATAGCGAATAAATTAAATTCATCAAAAGAAATACCTGTAGACTAGGTATAATAAAAAACTCAAAAGAGATATTGGAATTGTAAAAATCAGTAAGCATGCAAACTCTAATGCTCTAATATGCATCTATAAATATCTACAATTGTCCAATTTGTTGTTAGGAAGTGCAGATTAATTAGTTAAACAGCTCTATACAATTAGTTTTGCACTGATATACAGCTTTATACAATTAGTTTATACAAGTTGAAATTTGATATCTTTTGTTTTATTTGAGTAACATATATTTTTTACTTTATCATGATAATTGGTTTAAATGTTATATTATGTTTCTTGTTTTTGTTAAAGGTGTCTTTATTTGAAATTACGACAGAGTTTAAAATTAGTTGAATTTTCAGTTGAAAAATCAAAATATGACAAATGGAAGTATTATGTAATGTAAAGAAAGAAAGAAACATCTGTATTTTACAAGGATAATAACTTAGGTTCCAAACATCTTGACATTGATCTTTCCCAAATTATCCGTACCCATTTACAGCTGGGTGGACTGGAATTATGAGTGAAGATGACTCATTCAAGGTCATCAGACTTTCACACCCTGATCGAGAACCGAATTCTCAAACACAACAACCACCATATCCAAGCAAATGATGTCATGTTAGTAAAGAACGATGCATTAACCAACTGTGCTATAGAACCCCATATTATCCCAATGAGATGTACTAGAGTAATTTAAAACCCACTTTCCATCTGGTACTACCCCTTTAATGTATCCAAATGATTAGTAGATGATGTATTTTGTGTGGGATGTGTAATATCAGATAATGTATTTTAAATTAAGATTAAAAACTGTTATTAGATATTTTTTATTATCAAATATGATTCAGAAATAATTCTAATCTAATTAAAGCTATGATGTTCATGAATCATAAATAAATATTTGTTAGCATTTTATGTGATAGTGACATGACAATATGATCACTTGAGATTGCAAGAACCACAGATGTCTGGTTGAAAATAGAAATGGTGCAAATTAATGCTCTAAGTGTCCAGAAACAAATGAAATTTTTAAAAATACCTTCTTCACAAGCCCTTTATTATGACAAAATGGTATCAAAATGCCATGGTTATCATTACAGAGCACTGCCAATGAGTGTACGTTACCATGCCTGGCAAACTATGTTTGTATAGATGATTCAAATATATTTTTATTGGCCTCTGATCTCTGACCTCATATACCGGGTGATTTCCTATTGACATTGACTCAACTATCAATATAATAAACAGATTAGATCATATTTGAATTAATAGGTGTGTAGTTTGTAAAAGTGGCCCACCCACTCCTAGGTTCAAAGATGGTATACTAGTAACAATTGCAGTTGTAACATAAATGATGTTTTTTCCTTTGATGTTTTTGAGAAATAATTTGCTTAAAATGTGTGTTTGAGGAAAACTGTGGTGTATAAACAGCAAATTTGTGTTATTGCATTCTTGGGGAATTTGACATGAAAGCCATATAGAATCTAATAGGAAAAAATGAGTGAAATAACCAACTAAGTTATTGCACTCGCAGTAGCTCCGCCCCTTTTTGGAAAGACATCCCCTTTGCAGACGAAAATGAAACGTGCACGAGCTTCAATTTCATTGGATTAAAGAGTAACGTGATCGATGCTGTCATAACTTTTAAGCTGTCAATCATATTTATGTTACAAGTAATATATACCACGTGACTTACTCATTAACATATTTAAACAAACTCATCCTAACGGATTCGTTTGTTTAAATATGTTAACTCGTAAGCACCGTGGTATATATAGTACTTAATCGACAATTCTAATGCCCTAAACAATGCTTATTTTAAAGGATTCAATATTTTGTGCTGATGTGTTTAAATTGTTCTTGATTAAATGATTTATGTGCAAAACTCTTAGGCATGTGAATTTTGTAGCTACTAATGGATTTCTTTTACACATGGTTTGAAAATTGATATTGAGAATTAGGAAAACCACCCCCTCATTTTATAAGCATTATGCCATCTTGAAATTGAATTCCGCTAAATGGCTATATAACTATGATCTATTTTCTTGGCGCAGGTAATCTGTGATTAAATGGTACACAACTGGTTATTAGGTAATTCAAGACCAAAAGTTTTTTATTTTAAGTTTGAGATCTCAGATATATTAGATAACACATTAATATGCAGTGCACATTTCTGTTTAAAAACATCAAACGCATCTTCAAATCATGATGAATTAGCGTGTGTATCAAATTTTACCTATTGCGTGAGATCAGTCAATATTACTCAGTCATTTTCAAACACGGCAAACCCTGAAACCTGACCTTTAACCTTGGTATTACACAGGTAGAGCACATTGTTTAAACAAAACCTATTGTTTGTCAGTTACATCGTGATACAAGGCTTGAATTTTTAAATGATTGTAAAAAGGTTTTCCTGTATTTTTTTTGTGTATTGAGCATTGATTTACATTACTCCTATTTCAGTCAGGTGTCAGTTGTTCAGCAGTGGTGCCAGCATCCTGCAACTGTGGGTACAGACAGGGGTTAACTGATAAATGGGGGGCAACTGTGGTCTCTCATGGGGTATCATTTTTGAAAAGTTGAAAAATGAATGATTTGATGCATTCTTATACATGTACATATTATAGGGCAAAAACAAAATCTCTCTTTTATTTGAAGTTTCTTATAATTAAATTTGGTGAGCAAATTATGGTAGACACTACTAGTATTTCCAAGATCCTATACTTGTATGAAATAATAATGAATATTTAGTTTCTACTGTGTTTAAGATAGACTTGAAGACATGAGATTTTGTTTATAATGAAGATTATTTAGTATCATTCCTACAAATACAAATATTATGATTTTCTTATGGGTGTTTTGAATGATACAATATACGTATAGTCAGCAAAGATATGTGTGTTTTCAGGTAGAATAAATCAGAACAGTAAATTTGGGGGGAGTTTTATATGGTTTTGAATACTATATACTTAAACTTCTTAAAAATAAACTTATATTGTTTTGAATGGTGTGCATAAAAATCTTTGCTGAATTATTCAGAGAAATGTGTCACATGAAACTCCATTCCATTCCAATTCATTTCATATCATTACAACTCAACAGGAGCAAAAAATCTACCAAAGACTCTATCTCTTTATCTTATTGACTAGAATTTATCTAGAAACAAAATCTTTATCAGGACACTCAGTCTAAGATAGCCATTAAAATTACTACACAGGAGCAAAAACGATTAAAGTACAAAGACTCTTGATTTACTTCTTAATGACAAGAATTCATTTCTAGCTAGATATGTTTGAGATACAAAACTCTCATCAAGACACCCAGTTTTAAAGTCATTCATATCTACGGAGTGGAGCTATTTCATGTTCATTTTGCCAGCAAAATATAATGCCAGGTTAAATTTGTTCTGATAGACAACATTTTCAACGAGGAATTTTGAATAGCTGTGCACCCAGCAATTGTTTTCTTAAAGACAAAAAAACTAAAAGAAACATTTATTTTAAAGAAAGTTTGTTATGTTTAAGTTTGGCATGTGGTTTTATTTTATGACTGCAACCATTATAGCTACAAACTTCATGTTTTCTGTTTGAACTCAGAGTAAAAATGTGGGTAAAAAGGCAGAAAATTGGTTGTTAGAAAGTTGACACCATTGTTAGCATATTTATAATGGTGTTAAAATGGCAAACAAGTTGTTTTTTGTGGTGTAAAATCTGTTATTTTTTGTGGTGGTAATGATTTATGTTATTGGCATGTTGAATACAGATTGTCAGGGATAACATATTTATCATACAAAGTATATTTATTGTTGTTTTTAATACCTGTACAGTGTACACTTTGACTGTTTGTTTATTTGTATACATGACCGCTTTTGAAAAGAATATTATGTAGGAAAGTATTATAGACAGAATGCGCTGTGTTTTCTGTATATTCTGCATACCTTTGTGTTGCCACATAAATCAATTTGCTATACAGTGGTGTATTGTAAGATGGAAGAGAAGGGGCCCCACAGTATTTTCAGCAGGTGTATTTAGGAGGGGGACAACTAAGGGATGACTAATATAAAATCACAGGCATAGGATATTGTTTGCTGTAAGTGGACATAGACTGAAATTGTACTTAATAGTCCTTTTGCGCTATGCTTCCATTTATTTATGGGGCCGTGATTCAGTGAGTTAGATGCTAACTTAAAGGTCTAGGGATCGATCTTAGCATGAGTCGAGATGCTACCTTTGTATTTTTTAAACGAAGCCCCTTTGTGCTGTCTAGGCAAAATTTCCCTCATATGCACACTCTGTCTGCCACCTTTCATTAACCCAATTGGTGCAGAAAAGTGGAACGTAAAACTCATTTCATTTTCATTAATTTACTTGGTCAGTGTTCGAAATCAAATTAATTAGGCATCATAGACAAAGAAAGAGGTAGTAAAATCTTAATCAGGATACTTCTAAAGAATTAATTCCCTACAATGACAGAAGTTTACAGGTCATGACACCTGTCTATGAATATATTAACTGGTAATTTGTTTTCAATAGAAATATAAAGATATTTTTTATTGGAAATAGAACAATATGATATGGTATTGTTTTTATCTGAAGAATATTGCTAAAAATGAGTTGAAGAACTAATAGATGAAGATTTTATAACGAGATACAAAGTTTGTTACATTTTTTTTAGAGGCAAAAGGCATATTAAATTACTGAACCTCTAATGCTTTTCAAAATAATAATATTACGTGTGGTTTAGCATAGTCATAAAAAAAAACCAGTTCAATTGAAATTGAAAAATCCCAACCAACATTCAAGCCAATATTCTCTCCTAAAGTGATTGATCTTGATCACTGAATTCAATATTTTTGTACCTATATCCACAGGGGCTCGTAGTTATATTTTTTTTTTAAATATTTTTTATACGGTAATAAGAAAAATGAGAAGGGAGGACACTAATTTTGGGGTCAAAACAGAAATAGAAATTCGGCGCTTTTCTTCGCCTCGAAAACGGCCAAGTCTTTGGTCTAACCTATATATTTAGATAAATAAAGCAGATTTTGAATGATAGACTGGTTTACCACGGAGTAATTACCGTTTTTGAGTTCCAAGCGTAGCGAACATGGTCCGGACAACTTCATTGTAGGTCATTTTCCGCTTGCTTTGAGACGAAATACCAGATGAGTTTTCATTGGTCCAAATTTGAGTTATTTATAGACGTCATTGTATGACGCCCAGAAAAATAAATTTCTATTTTTATTTGGACCAACTCACCTAGTATTTCGTCTCGAAGCAAGCGGAAAATGACCTACAATGAAGTTGTCCGGACCATGTTCGCTCCGCTTGGAACTAAAGAACGGTAATTACTCCGTGGTAAACCAGTCTATCATTCAAAATCTGCTTTATTTATCTAAATATATAGGTTAGACCAAAGACTTGGCCGTTTTCGAGGCGAAGAAAAGCGCCAAATTTCTATTTCTGTTTTGACCCCAAAATTAGTGTCCTCCCTTCTCATTTTTCTTATTACCGTATAACAATACTTTTAAAAATATAACTAAGAGCCCCTGTGCCTATATCTAGTGAAAATAGCTCTCTTAAATAGTAATCAAATTATTAAACATTCTTCTTTGGTAATTAGCTCATCAAGATAAAGAACAATAGAAAAATTCATTTCATTCCAAACAATATGTTATTAATTTGTGTGTATGTAAAGACCCAGATATTCATGATCATGATTTTACTATTGACAATAATGATATCTATGATATTAACCAGAAGTAAATTAAGGTGTGGTCCAGGTGTTAACGATCATATATCTTTGATCATATCACACCTGGTACAGATAGTAAATATTAGTAATTAGTCATTATCAGTAATTAATATAGGTAGTTAAAGGAATACTTTCGCTTAAATATGTGCAGTTATTTATTTGATTTCAGTAACTCATTACTTCAAAATCAAAAAGGAAAAAATTGTAAAAGACTGTCAATAGGGAAGGCAACCCTACAACAGTTTTTCCCTTATGAATTATGCAGGTAGGAAGAGCTAACATGGAAAAAGCATCTTGTTGTTCGAACAGGACAATAAACCGAGGCCCTGTGTGCTACAGGCAGTGCATGTTAAAGATCCCTTGACAGTAGGAAATTGAAATAAGAGTAGGCCAATCAATGCCTCTGTCCAGGCAAAATTTCCTTCATTGAACAATACGTCACGTTTGCCTTTTTCATTAGCTCAATAGGTGCAGAAAAGCAGTATGTAAAAGTTCATGTCATCAAAAGTTTCATATCTCTGTCAATTATAGCAATGTTTTAACATAACCTTATTATCTTTTAAAATCCTTATGTTTTGTCATTGTCAGCAAACCAAGAGTAGGATTTTCATTCTATAAAGTGACACAGGTGGCTTGAATTTCTATTAGCTGACAAGATAAAAAAAACTGGATTACCATATCCCTTTGCTACACACAATAAATAGAGCATATTTACCATGACTAATTATCGATATATTTGATAAGTTTAATTATTTGTTTTCTGTGATAATTTTATATTTTTCTCATATTTGCATAAATAATGTCTCTTTCATGTTAGAAATAGGTTTTAGGTTCTGTCTATTTTGATGAATTAATTTTTTCAAGAATTTACATAAATATTTAGAAAATCTTTTGAACATTTCTTTAATAACATAGTTTACTATTTGATTTACTAAGAAATTTGAATGCATCATATCCTAGTTATTTGTATATTTGTATGAATTACTTGAAACAAGAAACCAACTCATGCTGAGAGAAATGTGAAATTCTCACCATAATTAATTTTCATATCTCTAATTTGTCAGTGGAATTTTTATAAGTGTTGATTTCTGAATTTATTCTTAGATATATTTTGTATATATACTAAAGATGAAATACAAGCACTGAAATGATTTCTGATATAAGTAAGAATTTCTAGCCAGTGATATCAGCTGACTTACCACTGGAGACTAAAGCTATAGGGTCATTATTTCTCAATTCCAATTTTCTATATTAATGATGAATACTGCACCCAGTCATAGTCAGAATTTCACTGCTCACTCATTATATGTCTAAGTGGGCTGGATTTATTGGGACACATTTAGTGGAATGCTAAATATTCCTCATCAGATTGTGAAAATAATTTCACCATGTTACCCTTACATTTATGCAAAGTATTGTCTCAATAGCAGCAACTATTAACTTTTGCAAATATAGTTTCCATTGGGTATTCTACTTTCGGCAAAGCCATGCTACGAAAACACTGGTTTGGGCATGGAGACATAACCTCCTGTGGGTTGAGTGAGGGGTGTTAGGCCAGTAAATATAAATCTTTAAAAATGATCTTCACACCATAAAATTGTTGTATTGAGAGAACAGTTGATAAAAGTCTGTTGGTGCCCTTGAAAACCCAGAGATGGAACGAGATGGAGGCTGTGAAGAATAGAATTAGTAAAAGATATTAAAACTGGTAATCAATATTAGAGAGACTGATATGATGATGTGAATTAAAAACTGTTATTGTCCTAGTGTCTAGACAACTATCTCATAATAAACTTAGCTATTGATTTCTGATGATTCTAGTCTGACATAACTTCAGGTCATTATTGTGTTGACATGATTTCTTTACATATCACATCAATATCCTTCATCAGAAAACTTCTATTATTGCACTATTGTTATTTCGATGGGACAATAAACATAGGCCCTGTACAGGCTGTGCACGCTAAAGATCCTTTGAAAGTAAGAGCAGGCTTATGTCGCTCATAGCTCTCTTCATGGCATTGGCCTGTTCTTATTAGCCCATACAGGTTCAAAAAAGCTTTATTTTGTGAACCACTGCCAGTTAAGCTTGGATGGGCTGGACATCAGTAAGCTCTCTAGTGATCTCTATTCCGAAATACCAATTTTCAACCGGTTTAATTCCAGATAAATGTATACTCAGCTCTAACAAAAACTCTAAAAGAGTGAACATACCCTTTATGCTCAACATCAAGTATTGGACCCTAGATTTACCATTTTTTTTCACCCAAGCTCTGCCAAATAAACAACAGCAACTCTAACATACCCTTTATACTCAGCATCGACTCCTTCTAGTTTTTTACTCAACCTCTGCCAAGAGAACTACAGTCAGCCCCCCCCCTCCCCTCTCCTACACCAGAGGAAACAGTAAAACTCTAAAAAAGCCTATCTTCAACTCTAATCTAGTTTGAAAACAAATAACATGATTGATTTTCTGTCTATTCACTGCTTTGATGAGAAGATTTATATCAGTTCTTATGTCATTTACATGTAACAACCTTCATTCCTACAGATCTCTCTCTCAGTATCTTAGTTGTAATCAGTCTCAGAACAACAAACATTACAGCTAATCAAAACCATCAGATAGCTTCTCTTACAGTTTCTAAAGAAATATCTAACAAATAAAACAATGAGTTGACTTGTAATCATAATGAAAGTAAAGAAGATTTTTTTTCCGAAGAAAATAGCTTTCAGTTTTTAAAGAAATTTCTATACCACGTTAAGTCTGTATATTTGAGAGAAATTAGAAATATCTTTACAGAATACATAGAGTATTAACAGCAATAGTAAATATCTTACTTTTTTGCACATGTTTGGGTTTATTGGGACCAGCAAATGCCATGTAGTTTGCAATGAGGAAAATTTTGCCAAAACTAGATGCTTTTTCCATGTCTGCTGCTTGAACTTGCATCACTGACGGCCTGTGATGGGAGAAAACATGTTAAAAAATTGAAAGTATTGAACCCTGGATTTTCAGGTAAGTTAGAAAGCGTCGAACTCACTGAGCCACCTTGAAGCGTCAAACTCACTGAGCCACCTTGAAGCGTCAAACTCACTGAGCCACCTTGAAGCGTCAAACTCACTGAGACACCTTGAAGCGTCAAACTCACTGAGCCACCTTGAAGCGTCAAACTCACTGAGCCACCTTGAAGCGTCAAACTCACTGAGCCACCTTGAAGCGTCAAACTCACTGAGCCTCCTTGAAGCGTCAAACTCACTGAGCCACCTTGAAGCGTCAAACTCACTGAGCCACCTTGAAGCGTCAAACTCACTGAGCCACCTTGAAGCGTCAAACTCACTGAGCCACCTTAGCTCCTGATATCAGGCCTAATGTTATCTAACATGTTATAATGTAATAAATTAATGTACAGCTATTTCTATGTTTTAATAGAACTAATTTGTATAAGAATAATCAATATTTTAGTTAATTAAACTACAAGATTTATCACAGTTCTCATTGATTTATAGATTCTTCAGTTATAAAATGTTTTGTAATGTGCATTTATGGAAATTTTGCTTTGGTAATGGTTTTGGCTTGCTATGTCTTATTTAGACGGCTGCTTGAAAGATTTCTTGCTTTTAAAAAACATTTTCCATAATCTTCAGTGTTGGTATGGCACCATTTTCATCAATCCATCAACACATCAAAACAAATTATTCCAAGGGGATAAGAATGATTTAACAAAAATATATTTTTCTTTTCAAGATTTAAAATTGATTTAACCAATTCTGTCAGCATCAGTTTCATTAAGAAGATACAAAATCACACCCTTGAAGATGAGAAACAATTTTTAACTTTTTTCTCAGCCTCTTGTCGGTTTCATTGAAAATAATTCTGTTAGAATTTGTTTCATTGAAAAGTAATAAAGATCACACCTTAGAACATGAAAGCTGATTTATGAATTTAAAATAATTTTCCAAGTCTGTTGTAGGTTTCATTTAAAATATGAAAGGGATTGTAAAGCCTATTTCTAAACTTTGTAAGTGTATCGTGGATACTGTTGGCATCAATTTGCGCCATTTCAATTTCCATTCCGACGTCTGTGGTTCTTGCAATTCCACTAAAACTAATGTATTTTATGACATCACTGTAAGTCTTCTACCATAAGCTTCTATTGATATATATGCAGATCACTGACAGTGACGTCATAAAACGGGTTAGTTTTAGTGGAATTGTAAAAATCACAGACGTCGGAATTGAAATTGGAATGCTGCAAATTGATGCTATCAGTGTCCCTGATACACATACAAAGTTTAGAAATATGCTTAACAATCCCTTTAATTACTATTGAAGTAGCAACAGGCTGAATCTAGAAAGAAAACAATCCCACCTTAAAAAACGTAAGATGTAATTTCACTAATTAGTGATAGTTGTTGAAAGGTAATTATCAATGTTATGTCAGAAGTGAAACTCATTAACATATTTGAAGGAGAAGAATAAATAACAAAACCACACACCTATTTAGATTTACCTGTGTATATTTTACTAATCTATGAAGAGTTGCTTTATAAAACTAAAGAATTTGGTATAGAGTTGCTGAAGACCTGATTTGGTTCTCAAAATGGTAGTTCCCAGGGGCATAACATCCTAAGTTTTAGCACAAATTTGGTGTTGTTTTGAGGATGCGTGACAATTTGAAAAAATACATACCAAATTATCTGCAATTTTGTCTATTCTATTTTAAGTTTTTAGAGATTTGCTTATAAACTATAAATTCGGACATTGTTTAGAAAATTTGAATTTGGTTTTTATTTTAAATTTATTTATGTCCAATTATGGATATCATGGCAAATGGATATGATCACTTAAAAAACTATTCTGAAAAAGGCTTAATAATCTCAGAAGAAATACATTCTCTGATATATTAGACTTGGACGTTTTATATTGACAAGAGGCCAGAGGTTATATCTACAGCCAACTATTTTTATCTTGATAATGTCGTATATTCTATGTGTTAATTAAATCTTATTCGTTAGTCTGGAAACTGTCTAGTCCGAAACTTGCCAACTTTCTTCTTGCCTTTATAGTTTTATTGATAGATGTGAGCCAGCTAAAATTAGAAAAACTGGATTCTTTTCATTAGATATTTACATTCATAATAAAAAGTTAGTTTTAAAATATAATTTGGATTTTCCCTTTTTATGCTAGGTCTGCAAATTAAGGGTTATTCTTATAGGGTCTAGTTCATCACCAGAGCTCTGTTTCTCAAAACCTAACCTTAAAGGGGAATGTTCAGCATTTGCACGGATCGATTTGAGTCTTGAATTTATGTAAATAGCCTTAAGATTTACAATCCCTTCAATTTTACCCGTACCTTAACAGTTATCTTTCATTTTCTGTCATAGTCTTACTTAACGAGGAGTCGTATTTTTTACTTTCAAACGCTGATATTTATGGATACACAGGGATTTGAAGGCTAAAATTTTGAGAGAGAGTTTGAAACATTATTACGGATTAGATTAGCCCAAAAAATCCAGGTTCCGAGACTAAAAGTTTTTTGGTCGAACAGTTTGTGAACATATCCCTTTAAGTGTTCCAGATATAGCCTACTTGACAAAAATTGATTTTCAATTTTAAGTCCCTTTACTTATCAGATTTCTTAAAGTCCATTTCTAAAAATCGTAATTTTCCCACTATATTTTTCCATGAAAAGTTGCTCCCAAGTTTCGGACTAGTTCTAGAATTGTTTTTCCTTGAGATTAGTTTTCATTAAAGATTCTGTTCGGATCTAATTAACATTGATGTCACAATGCTCTAAGATATTAGTTGTAGTTTTCATGGAAGATTCTTCAAGACATGTTATAGCCAGAGGATCAATTAACTTAGTTTTCTTTCCTAATTTAGCCGAGGGGATCAACAGATATAACTCGGAAGACTCGGTTAAATGAATTGTTTTGTTTCAACATTTTCATCAAAATAGTTCAGGGAACTATCAATAAATCTTTGTCTTTACAGCAAATTTTTAGTTGTAAGTAAAGTTTGCTTCTGTAGTGACGTACAACTAATATTTTTGATGAAGTGTTAAGCGATCCGAATTGGTTTTCATTATATATTATGTTCTATTTGTTTCAAGTTTTCTCTGTTAATTGGTGTAATGAGTAAATGACCTTGAGCATTCATATTGATACCCAATCTCACGATAATCACCTGTTGATTCTGTCTACAAATTTACATCTGTCTGGAAAATGGAGCCTAGACAACCTAGGTTTGATATTGAATGCATTTCTCTTGAAAATGTTCCAGCTTTTACAACAAGTGCTATCTCCTGAAAACTTTCTTATCTTGACATCTCCTGATCCAGACTTTTTCCAGTAGTTCTTTCACATGATTTTACATGATTTTACATAATTTGTCTTGATTCGTTGTCTTCTTATAGTATTTCATCTTTCCTTCATGGAGCTTGGATTCATTCATCTTGTGTCAGTGGAATGAAGAGTCTTAGCATAATGACAGTTGACCTTGACATCCAGCTGTCTTGCGATTGACCCCTGGCTTATTGACGTCTGCTGTAGCTTGATTGACAGTTAGAGTGACTGATATTAACCAATGAAATGGTATAATGATGGAGTGTGGATGTTGTCAGTAGTAATTAAGCTAGAGTTAATCGTATTTTATCATCTTATTAAATGTCTGTCAGTACTTGACTATTAATTAGATATAAATACATTTAACGTTAGTATATTGGCTATTCTGATATCTACATAGGTAAATAAGAATTTAAATGCTACACATTAATAACCAATCCAACCACAAACGACTACCTAGTGTGCAATATCAGCATCTGCTGGAAGCGAACGTTAACTTGTCATTTACCAACACAAGAGAAAACTCTGTACCTACTATGAAGAAGAATGCAAAAGCTTGAAAGGAACAAACTGATTTTAACCCCCTAAAGACTGCTCTGCCCAAACAATTTCTTTTCTTATACCGACACCCTGTTCTTAGTAGGTTGGCAAGTTAGAAGCTAACTTGCTGAAACACTGAGACTGTTCTCATCACCACCTAACAGAGATAACATTGTGAAAAATTGAAATTGGCCACAGTAATATCACTTTAGATACTGTAATAGGATTGGTTGGAATATAAAATCTGAATGATTAAAACTTGATACTATAGTTTATAGCCAGTTAACTGTAAAACTACTGATTTCATAGTCTAAGGAAACCTTAGGGAGTTTCTTCATTTTCAATAAAATATTTATACTCAAATCACACAGCAACAAAATATTATAAATGTGATAGTTAAAGTCATAAATCTACCCATGGAATAAATCTATGTTTTAAATAATTAATTTCACATTATGTCCATTTAAGTAGAAATACTGGTTTGATAGTCAAAGACAAAATAGACATTTTTTTTTAACTAAGTACCGATGTTCCATGAAGTAATTTGGGTCAGAAATACATCCATTTAATAAACATTGTCTTGAATTCTGTTTTAAGTAAAGCTATGGACTATCGTCAAAGGTTTTGAAATACATAGAACTAATGCTCCAATTATATAATTTTGTTCAAAAATCTGTCCGTTAGATAAATCTTAGTTTGAATAATTGTTAGTAGTGGTACTACTGGTATCATACTCAAAGACAAAAAAGAGCGTTTTACACATCCTATACCAATGTTCCATGAAGTATCTTGGGTCAGAAAAATTAGTTTTGAATTATTTATGCTACATTAGTCGTTTATTGTAAAACTTCCGATAGTTAAAGACACCCTGGAGGATTGATTCTGTGTCGTCTGAACTATATTGTCTTCTTGACTTCCTGATTCTGTATTGACCACTTTATATCAAACTACTTGACTCTTTGACTGAAGACTTACTAATATATTGATAACATGATTAAGCAGTGGTTCTCAACCTTGCTTCAACATTTCTTACAGGATTAAATTTCTCCTCACCGGAACGTCTATTCCAAATTTTTCTGCCCATTTGTTTTGTTCCTCCCTCTTATGGTAATTTTTCCTTCACAACTCTTCTTTATTCCACCCTTTAACCGTAACGGTTCGGCAATTGAAGCTTTTCGCGTCCGGCAATTTATCGGGGGCCAAATGAAAGCCGGCTTTCCGTTCCTCATTGGAAACACAAAAAAGCAGGCTTTTTCTTGTTCGGTAATAGGGGGCGCGCGCTCTTAATTAATTAGTAGAGTAAATAGTAAGTCTTGTAGATCGCGTGCTGTCTATAATATGTGACTTTGTGATCGAGACTAAAGTCGTTCGGGAACCAGAAAAACTCAGTGTAAACGCAACGTGTTCGGCAATAAAGCTAGCTCTAGGCTAGCTTGGATCTGCTCTCCTTCACAATTCTCAGTCGAAACGCGGTTATTATATGGAACTGAATTTGTTATAGGTGGTATAGAAGATACTTTCCTATATAGATCTGTACATGCTTAATCTTTTTGGAACACCATCTACTAGTTTGATTGTCTGCTCTTTATAAAACAAAACTGTTTACAAAAGAACCTTTAAAAATTGTGTTGATGAGTCAAGATTACCTTCTGTCCAATTCATTTGAGAGAAATTCTCACGAATCATTTGTTTTATGAAGACAAATCACTTCAATATTGGTATCATTTATAGGTCATAGAAGGTGAAGCATTAATAATTATTAATAATAAGTTATGGGTATAAATAAGGCAGATGCTTAATACCCATATAAATAACAACCTTGGCGGGGGGTGCTGGTGCAGAATTCAAGGCTGCTCCTTCCTGCCTGTATAAAGCAATTTTGATTTTACTGGCCCTAACAACATGCTAATAATTTCTTGTTTTATCCACAGGGGCTCGTAGTTATATATTTTTTTAAAAATATTGTTATACGGTAATAAGAAAAATAAATATAACTAGACCTGTTCGACACAGATCTGTCAGCTTCCGAGTAGTTTTCGTTTGATATATTTATTTTGCGTAAAAGATTAGCATGATTTCAGGATGGAATACAGATTATTTCCTTTTTTTGGCAAAGCCATTCTTTGTCAAATTTGAAATTCTCTGAATACAGTCATTATATTTTTCAGAATATAACAAAATATTTGCTTCAGAAACATGACATTTAATTTTCCTGACACAGGTAATAGGGGCCATGGTGACTGGCCATTTTGACCAAATTTAACTTTTATGGCCATTTTGACTAGGGGCCCAATTGACTATAACCCATTTAGGGTAATTCATAAAAAAAATTAATCAGAGACCATTTTGACCAATGAATTGGTTGTAATCAAAGTGTAAATTCAGGGGCCATTTTGACCAAAAAAGGGGCCATGGTGACTGGCCATTTTGACCAAATTTAACATTTAGGGCCAATTGACTATACCCGTTTAGCAAAACATTGCTCTTTTTATTAACTTACAATATCCAACTTTCTTACTTGTAAAATGTCATTATCAATGATTGTCATTCATTAAACCCATTGTTTTTGGACAAATTAGTAAAATAATCCAATACACAAACCAATATCCAATTAAAATTGAACCAACTATAACTGATTAGCTCTTTGTTTGATATAGAGAAATTTTAATCTATACCGTGCATTTTCGTATCCCACAAAAAGTTCTAGATCTATTTCACAATTCACACTTGAGTGTAGAACTACAAAAGAGTTAAGTTCCACTGCCCATTGATACAGGCTTTAATGATGACCACGCCCCTTATCTCTTATATCTGATTTGATTGGTTCAGAAACTATCATGACAGTTGTAGTTTTCTGTTTCAGAAGTTTATGACCTTAGTTAACACCTGCTATTATCACATTGTTGACCAATTACATAATCCTTATAACTCCCTGTAAAATTATAATCCTCTAATTAGAGTATTTTATTTAAATTTTTTGATGAATTTTGTTTATAAATAATGATTTATATATTATATTGAAGCTTTGAATTTGTACATTATAAATCTGTTTTTAAAAATTTCTCTAAGTGGCCCATAACTCTATTAAGACTTTTTAATATATCAAAAAGACCCATTTTCAAAACTGAATATTTCATGAAATGAAAGTCACAAATCCAATACAAACATATTATTGAAAAGCTTGTGGCGAGCACATTGCATTGACACCAAAATGATTGTTGTGAAAACACAAGTTCTAGTGTTATAATCCTCCAAACATGTGAGATTTTGGAAAATTGTTCATTTCCAAAACCCCATAAAATCAAAAGTAATTAACCCAAATTATAAATTTTGGTATCAAATGAAAGTGTAGCCAAAGTAGAATCGTTTTGTCCAAACATATAGGTTGCAGATGGTCAAGGTCAAAAGTAATAAGCCTTGATATTCAAGGCCTATCACAAAAAACTTTGAATGAAGGTTGTGCAAAGACAAATTCAAAATTCAAAAAAAGGGCGACTAGAGGACCTAGATAATTTTCAAAATTATATTTTAAATCAAGTTTGAAAAAAATCGATTTAAAAATGGGGGAGGAGTAGTCTTTTTCCGATATTTTGCTTTTTTTAAGATGGCGGCTAAACGGTTAGGAATTTGCATATACGGCAAGTGTACAAAATGAAGATATTAATGGTGCAAATTCAATGGAATAACAAATGTTCAAGTTTTTGCAAAAAATAATCCGAAAACTCTGATTTTTGTGATTTTTCACATTTTTTGAAAATTTCAGAATGTTTCGGACAAATTTCAAAATATTTTTTTTGAGAATCTTAATCGATAATTTAAGTTCTACCCACCCATCAATTTTCGTGCAAATCGAAGAAAAATTAAAGAAGTTTGAATTTTGACCGAAATTCGGTACAAAAAGTTATAAACAAAATTTTCGAATTTCAAATTTCAGAAAGCGCAGACTGCTCAAAAGTTATTTGAAGATTGCACACAAAAAAAAATCACGAAAATCAAACAAATAATAATCAATTTATGGCCCATTTCCAAAATTAAGGAGTTTTCCGCTACACCAATTCCAGTCGGAATCTGATATCTGGAAATATATTTAAAAGGCAATTCCGCGGTTTTGAATTTTTTACCCAATGCCAAAAATGTTCTTAGTATTACAGTTTTTGCTGGGTACTCTGACAACGATTACAAAAAAAAAAAAAAAAAAATAAAAATATCTAAAAAATTAATGGAAACAATACAGTTTCGAGCGCAACTCGAAAGCTGTAACAATATTTTAAAAAAAAATATAACTACGAGCCCCTGTGGTTTTATCCAAAAAAATAATTCCTATGGGCCTGTTAAGTTGAATAGGAACAAAAAAAAAATTGTGCTGTATATAATGCTTTTAGGGTGACACTGGTCAAAGCGGAATAAATATAATGCCAACAATGATATTTGTCCCTTTTAATCTGATTAATCTGACCATTTGACCAGGGAAATGGACATTGTCTGGGCTAAACTGAGTTCATCAAAGTTGTAAACAGTGCCATTAGCCTGACCTTCCGCTAGCTAGCCTGGAATAATAGGTCTAAATATGGTAGTGGGAATCTCGGCCGTGATCTGAATACCCAATCAGATTACAGCTAGTTAGTTTGAATGAAAACAATTTCCTCGTATTAATCTCCCACTCAGGTTCGTATATCTCAGCCATATTGTCTCACGTTGAAAAGAATTTATTATAAATCTCTCAGGACTGTTTATTAATCGTAGTGATGACACCATTTTGATTTAAAATTGAGGTTTTGAGATTCCTCCTCAAGCATAATCTTGTCATTTTCTTACAAATTAGAAATTTTTTTATTTTTCGAAGGGTTAACTACACTCGCTATTCTAAATTTCCCACAGATAAACATGAAACATATCAATCTTGATCTGTATTATTATCAGATTGACAATTAGCAGCAGAGACAGAATTAGATATTTTGTAAAATAAATTCAGTTTTACAATTTTTTGAGGAATGATAGCCAACTTTAATGAATGTGGGCTCCAAGACACCAAAAAATGATAAGTGTTTCTATGGGTTGTTTATTTCTCATTTTGCCTCTGATACGTGACTTTCATATTTTTGTTAATGGTAATTGTACCTATGAATTGGTTTATTTGATTTTTTTCAGCATCTTCATCTTAAATTGAAAGTCACAATATGAAAATATTATTGTTTGTGCAAGTTGAATTTTTGTCATTATTTTCATGAAAATTGGATTCTGGCTATGTTACTGATTGTGTAAGAAAGTATTTGCTTTGATAAAAAATAAAAAAAATTTTTGTAAGTTTTGGCCTACATTGTATAAAATAAATACATTGTAAACTCCAACCCTAATCCCTTTAAAACCAATGTAGAAGATTTTGAGTGATCTTCCAACTACACCTAAATATTGGAAACAAACAATCAGACAGTTGAAGCCGGCAAGTCAATAATAACTACCATCATAGTCAAATTGATCTTATTGTACCCTTCATCTCTACGCAACCACTCTAAATCAATAAATTTTGACATATTTACTATTTCTAGAGATATTTTATTGGCGTATTATGATAGTTATATCTAATAGATAGTCATTATTGGCTTCCAGTGAGTCGGCTTAGGTACATCCAATAAAATGGCTAGGAAATGTATTTAATGTCCTTGTGAAATATAGTTTATCAACAAATTAAAATAAATGGCCAAGGAAAACCAGATTTCAAAACTTTCAAAACCTGGGCCAAATCCAAATAGATTTCTATAACTACCCCAGAACTGTGAATAGCCCCACTTTGTCCCTAGTCATTCTTTATTATCATATTAAAGGGACTGTAAAGCGTATTTCTAAACTTTGCATGTGTATCGGGAACACTGATAGCATCAATTTGCACCATTCCAATTTCCATTCCGACGTCTGTGGTTCTTGCAATTCCACTGAAACTAGCACGTTTTATGTCGTCACTGACAGTGATCTGCATAGATATCAATAGCTTCTTGTAGATCACGGTCAATGACGTCATAAAAGACATTTCTTTTAGCGGAATTGCAAGAACCACAGACGTCGGAATGGAAATTGGAATGGCACAAATTGATGCTATCAGTTTCCCCGATACACATACAAAGTTTAGAATATGTTTTACAATCCCTTTAACCCTTGACAATTCTGTGGCCCCTACTCGGCTAAAACATTATTGGGTATTTAGATGTTGTCACTTGAAAATAATCATTGACTCAAAGTGCTAAGATGAGATAAATCCAGATTTATATACTGGAAAGAAAATGTGGGTCAAGAAATTTTTTCCTTAAATAACGTGAAGATAATATTTATCGGAAGTTGTTCATTGATGTTCAATGTGTTGATAGTTTTTCCACTGTCCGTATTTCCTGTTAATGTCCGCCATTAGTCAATTTCTTTCTTTGTTTTTCTGACAGCTCATTTCACAACTTTAACTATATCTGACACCATTTAATAATACGGATTCATTGATTGGCCTAATTTTCTGGTAATCGTCAGAAATCATATGGATTCACTGATTGGCCTAATTCAGAAATAATAGGACATTATCAATTGATCGAAATTCCGAAAACGCTTGACTGTCAGAGATATATATTCACTGGAACTGTCAGTTCATAGAATCTTTGATTTAAATAAAATAAATTGTACTGGTCTAACTTCAGTAGGGACGCATGCTGAAATAGATCAGTAATTTAAACTGAAGATCGCACAGCATGAAACTCAGAGTAGCAACATGTTTCAAGTTCTATTTTAATATTTATAATATTTGGAGTCTTTGATTTAACCAACTAACACCAACAAAAAATTGAGCCTTATAGAAGGGGCCTTATTCTCGAAAACTTTACTTAGATAAAATACAGATCTTAAGAAATTAAAAAATCTGTCTGGATAATAATACTTACTTTTAAACTGATTTTACTTACTGGATCACTAAAATCATCTTTAGTTAAGTTTTCGTGAATAACCCCCTTTGACAAAACAAAATAAACCAACACAGATTTATTTACGAATGAACTCAGCTCAGAAACCTAGTATCATTAGTGTATTATCCACTATTTTTTATAATCAATCTGTTTTCTTTCATAAAAACCAGAATGTTATTTTGTAAGATTAGCCAAATCAGGTTGATAAATTGTTCCAAATAATAGATTTATTTTTTTATTTTTAACAAAAATGATATTTATATACTTTTTAGTTTTAGTTTCTTGTCAGGTTTTGTTTTTTACAGTTTAAGTCATTAGTACTTGGGTTTTTCTATTTTCGGATTTTCTAATAAACTTCTGTTGTGGAGACTTAACATAGATGTCTGAATAATTCCACAAAATAAATGCTTGATTGTCCCCAATTCTCAAAAAATAAGGCATGAAAACCTGTATTTAAAGGGATTGTAAAGTGATTTTCTAACCTTTGTATGTGTATGATAGCACCATTCCAATTTTCATTCCGACATCTGTGGTTCTTGCAATTCCACTTAAACTAACGCATTTTACAATCCCTTTAATGCTTGTGATTACTCTCTCTGTTTCTGTGGACTGATAGGGAAATTTGGTGCAAGATAACCAATGACAATAAATTTGTGTGAATCCTTGTCTTCTTGATTTTTTAAAAATATTAACTGATATTCAAGGATTAGTAAGCCAATAATATCAGGGAATCTTATATAGATCTTAAAATAGACTCAGTACAGAGTTAATCCTGCAGAGGAAATCCTGCTTGATCCTATATTTATTATCCTATATTTATTATCCTATATTTATTATTATATATTAATAATTGTCAATTGATCTGAACTCGTTGAACCAGGATATTATTACTATGTTGCTGTTTATATCATTTATGATCATTGCAAGCAACTCATCTCCAATCCTTTTACCTTCATTTTGTTGCATCACACCTTGAAGTCTTTAGAATTAAGTCTGGAAAGGCCCGATCAATATCAATTTCAACTTATAAAAACCCAAAACACTTGTTTCATCATAAACCTTTATTTTGTGACCTAGGCCAGTGCCTTTATGAGACTATGTTCTCATCACCACCTAACACTTACAAAGTACTAACAATTCAAACAGCAAAACACATCAGAAATTCAGAAGTTCATTTTGGCAACACATTTGTTGCAATTGTTCTATACAGTCTGAAAAGGTTCATATCTCAATTGTTTCTACCTATCACTTTTGAAATAAGTCATTACATTTTCATTGTGTGGCTATGTTTTAAATATTTCTGATGATTTATTTTTCTCTAATTTCAGGTAAGTTTCTGCTATTCAACAATCATCCAGAATGAGAGAACTTGTGTGAAGGTCAGAATTTAATATACAAAATACTGCAGATTGCAGTGGTGGTACAGCCCCCTCAAGCACCCACCCCCACAAACATACACCACACACTCACTCCCTCACCCTCCTTGCTGACCCCCTTCCATCCAAATCTACAGATATGCAAGGTGCCAGTTGATTTACTAGTACAAAATAGGTTTTCTAAAGTAGGAAACTATATTTTTCCTTGTTAGTTTTGCTAGACTTTATAAAAGCTGTAAAATACAGAGTGAAAATGACAAACCATTACAATGATATAAAATAAATTCCCAATGGGAAACATCTCGGACAGTTTCTTATTTTATAGCTGTTTATATTACACATCTATAGCCTTGAGAGTTTCCTTCTTTATCACTCTTAGCTCACACAGTCTCCCGTGATAAACTTAATCAATAATAAAATATAAAATACCCACAAAATATCAAATTACAGCTACGTTGATTTTTCTAAAGGAATGTTCATGGTGGCAATCACAGTATCATTGCAATTTTTTCTGAAAATTTGATATCTGTTGAGCTGAACGCATTGATGTGTTGAACTTGCCAGCTTAATTGGGGAGAGGCAAAAAGATCAGCCAAAGACAGTGACAAATGGAGGACTGATGTGGAGACCCTACGCCCCTCGAGGGTGCAACACTAGATCGTTGAAACATTTGATGGTTGCAACATTTGATTGTTGCCTGCACAGCCTGAGTGTTGCGACATTTGATGGTTACAACATTTAACTGATGGTTGCAATATTTGATGGTTGTCTGATGGTTGCAACATTTGATGGTTGCCTAATAGTTGCAACATTTAACTCTTGAACACTTGAATGTTGAAAATGAGTAGGTGGTCACAATACTAAATAGTTAAGGGTATTGATTGGGCTAGCGTTCGAGAAAAAAAACACGAGATGGAATTTTTGCGAATTACTTATTATTTTTGGGCTCAGATTGTAGATAATTATTATTACTTTATTTGTAAACTATATAGAATGAAAGAAACCGAAAAGAAATTAGGTATTTCGTTAGTTTTTGCTAAAAAATTAAGAAAAAGTAGCAAAATGTGTCCCGGTTGGTACAAGATTTCTCAGCCATTTTTTATTGGAAAATTACGATCTTGATCTTGATTGAAAGCTTATTCAAACAGGATGAAACATACAGAGAGTTTTTTTCGCAAATCCTAATTAGTTTGGCCCCTGGAAAACGTTTGCCATACCTACGCGTAAATTTTCGTATTTCCAAGGTAACCACCAAAATAATAATTTTTTTTGGAAAATCGCTCTGTACGTTTCTCGACAATGTAATTGTCTACATTTATGCCAAGTTTGATGTAGATTGATCCATTCACATTTTTTTAAACTTGTATCAAAGGTTTGAAATGTCCAATTTTTATGACATGTTTGAAAGTGCTGTCAACTCATTAAAAAAAATCTGATTGACATGAAATCAACCTTAAACTATCGAGAAGGACCCCAAATCATCAACAAATGCACAACAAGTCTCAAGAAATCATTATTTCATATACTTATTCCATTTTTTCATAACTTGAAATAGCCCAATTAACACCCTTAAAGTTAAAGTTAAAGTATTTTGCTGGATGCAAATTAATCACTCGTAGGTTGCAAAAAAGTCAGTTGATCGTTTGTCATTTGTTGTTTGAAGATTAGTCATCTTATGATTTAAAATAATTCAGAAGATTAAAACATTCCATTTCATTCTGTTTATTTTTATTGCAGAATCAATAACACATTTTTTTACTTCAAGTTTGTAAAAATATTATTTGATTTTTCTAGTCGCGGATTTTCTTCGAATCAAATATTAACTTCATTATCATTGTAACGTAACTCAATTAAATGTAAAAGGGAAGAGAGTATTTGCAGTTGATTTGACGTCTAATGGTTCGTGGCCCGCCAAGCGAATGATATAAATTTGATAATAATTCACTTCTGTGACAGATAATTCTATTACCCGGAAATCTTGAGAGATTTTAAAATCTGTCAAATTTCTACCTCAGTTGATGAAAAGTGAGACGTTTGGATTGAGTTATACAGTTTCTTTCGATTAAATTTTAAAATTTAGGTCAATTGGATTAATCTGAATTATTCCGATCATGTCATATATGAAGGCTAGGCCACTAGTTCAAATTTTTATTAATTAAAGGTTGCCATTACCATCTCTTACCTTATACCAAGTGCAATACTGGATGAGCAATGGTGTCATTACCAGTTGTTGGTTAAGATATGATTGCTAAATCTCTTTCTTGAAATTTTTATCTGTTTCTCTGTAATTTTAGTTTGAGTGCTGTTTTTTTCTCCAATTATTTGATTTCTGTAACCATACCTAAAAGATCATCAAAAAATTAACCATTAAATATCTGGTAAAGTCAACTAGGGTACCAACTTGTATGGTCCATTGCTTCTGAAATTAGCTACTGGTACCATTGGCCAAGTGTTTTGCAAGACCAATCAGACAAAAAGTAGCCATTTACAATTCTGTAACAATTTGTACAAGTTCAATCCCAATGGGGTGATTTATTTCTCCTTTCCGTCTGCAGTATGTACATATCAGATTATCCAATCGGATGTAATCTAATTATTGATTATAGCCAATTAAATCATTGTAAAGATCAACCAATCAGATATGGGTACTATATTTATGACCGGATATTTCTCTATTAATAGCGATAAAACATGGAAATGTAAACATGGCCAATAATTTCCGACAATTTATAACATCGTAAATTTGTGGATATTAATTTTCTCAGGTCCTTTTTGATTCTTATCAGTTTTATGAGCATTTGATGGTTTTTAGACTGTCAACTACAATAAAGTAGAAATATAGTAGGCTCAGTGGGATTGGTGTCAGGAAAGTTTTCAAGTATCATGAGATAATTGTTGGATACGGCAGCAGGTGCTTTTTGCGTGGTCTGTGGTCTGTCATTTTACGTCATTCAAGAACTATTCTGAATTTCTAATGCTATAGAATTTAATCTTATAAGTTTAATGAGTACTTTGTAGTCATTTGAAGAAATTTTTGCTCAGTTTACTTTCCAGTGCAAGGCTACGGATGGAGCCAATTTAAGGCCAGAACTATTTCCCCTTCAATCTTATGATTCTCTGAAACACTGGGAATCAAATCTTTAAAACTTGAAAATACCAGTTTGTATTAAAATAAACAGAATGATAAGAAGAAGTAAACTGAGCAGGTCAGGCTTTTTTAAACTACTGAGATCAGGGTAAACTAGTAAGATAACCTTGGCTTTATTTACACCTATTCTTAAAGAGAAAGTTTCTGTAATTTCAACTGCTGGATGGTAGGCTACTGGTTCACACTATATGTTCATTATGTTGAGCTTTCAGACAAAGTGAAACCCTTATGGTTTCTGGAAAATATTGTTTAAGCTTGCTGACCATAGATCTTTTTATATGTTGTTATGAGCAATGCTCTTTTTGATTTTTTTTCGGCCGGTTACCCCCCCGCCCCCTATTCCCAAAACTATCTGTCTTGACAAAATATTGTATTGAAACATGTGTCTGCACCAGAGAACAGATTGTGTCAAGATGGTTTAAATATTCTGTCTCGTATTTGACATGGTCTGTCTGTAAACAAGTATGTGTGAACTATAACAAAAGGAGGAATATTCTCAGAGTTACATGTAGAACTCAGAGTTAACAAAAACAAAAGTGTATGCATATGTGCATTGGCATAACTAAACTTTTTCATTTGGGTGTGGGGGCTAGAAGAGGCAGTGACTTGAAATGAGGGGATGGGGTAGGTCTCCTATGACAATTCAAGTGAAATAAATGTTAAAAAGAATGATAAACATATCTATAAGCAGTAGGATGTCATACTGACTCTGTTCAATCTAATTATACTGTTGAGTGTTGAACATCATGAGAAAAATTAAAGTGAAGTGTAATGTTAAGTGGGCTCCCAATGTGAATATTCAGTGTAATATGGGCAGCACATTTTTTAGTTTCTAAAATGTTCACTGTATTTTTTCTTAAAGGGGAATGTTCAGCATTTTCGAGGATTGATTTAGGATTTGAATATTTCAAAATAGCATCCAGAAGTACTAGAACTGCACAAAAATTCCTTTAGTTATATACCTACCTTAACATTTATCCTTCATTTTCTGTAGGCCTATATATGTTTTCCATATAACACGTAGTCTTACTAAACGAGTCATATTTTTTACTTTCAAACGCTGATAATTATGGGTACACATGTGTTTGAAGGCTTAAATTTTGTAGGAGAGTTGTGAACAACATTACGGATTAGATGAGCTAAAATATTTCAGATTCAGACTTAACGAAAAGTTAGTGAACATATCCCTTTAGCTTTATCCATGTAATAAGTTCTGACTTTATCAAAATTTATATTTGAATAATAGCTTAGTCTGCATGAATAAAATATATGTATTTAATCTGTTTGACCTAGGAACTGGGCCAAGTGAATAATGTAGGGTGTACATGAATAAGACATGTACCAAGATTACATGATAATCATTCTGAACATATAATACTACCATTGTGCCAAGTTCAGTTCTCTGTATCTGTGAACATCCATGTTGATTTGAAAGTTTATTGCAAGACCATTCTGTTGATCAACAATTACCTCTAAATAATGACAAAATGTGGATTAGAGGTTTATGTAATGGACTCCTTTATCAGGGGTTTCGAAAGGGGTTGCTTTGTGCTTGGCACCTTCTGATACTTCCATATTAGGCTACTACTGTGGAACATTTCATAATGCACCCCTCAATCCCTCAGCCACATACTGCAATATCACTGTCACTGTTGACACTAATCATAATCTGCTAGCTAGTTGATTTGATGCAATGACAAAAATGTTGATAGGAGGAAGTTTAAAAAAATGAAATATGAATTACAAGAGAAGTATTTCCACATTTTGTATGGTTGGTTAGTAGATGACAAGTTCGCTTCCAGCACCAGCTGATATCGCAAGTTGTTAGTAGTTGGTAGTATGATGTTGGTTTGGTAATTCAAGAATTCGTAAGATCTGGTTGGGTCGAATGACATGGCAGTGAAACTCGGCCCTGAGTAGTGTGGTGTGAGTTCCTCGGTCTCCTTCATTTTCCAAATTCGGTGTTATCATGGTTATTCTTCTTGATGGTGGTAGTTGAATGGTAGTTGTTGGTTTGGTTAGATTATCTGATAGATAAGGGAGAAGGAAGAGGGGGAAAGCTTTCAATGAAATACAGGGGAAAATGTTTTCTTTGTTTTTGCAATGAAACTTATTAGTTTGGTTTTGTCTAGAACTTATGCATTTTAAAGTACACCCCTCTGACTAGATAACACCTTCTTCAATAGAAGCTTTCTTCTTTCATAATTTTTTCGTTAGTTGAAGGATACATAGTTATTAAAAATGAAATATAGATTGAAAGATAAAGTACTTCCGCATTCTACTGTAGATGCCTGCAATGAAAGCTCAGTGTTATCAGAATCTGTTAGCTAGTTGATAATGATATATTAAATACTGCAGTTGATATACGAGAAGGAAGTCGAAGCCGGTACTCTCTTATCATATAATTATTATTAATAGTACATATTTAAATCTTCATTGCCAGCAACAACTGCAATCTTAACAAAAAATCAAATTATATTTTTTTCCAAACTCTTCTGCGTGCTGTCAGGTGCAAGATTGATTTGTGGCAAAATAACTGCATCAACTGGCCACAACTCTTCATTTAGTAATTTTGGTTTGACAAGGCTGGCACATACAAAACTAATGTCAATCACATAGCAGTGGATTTGAGTTTAAATCCAACCCCAACTTACACTTGGCATTGGCCAATATCAAATATTTTTCACACCTTGAGGGTGAATTGAACATTTAATTACTAAACAAAGACGTGACAATCTAACTAACAACACTTTGAGTTGGGAGTTGTAGGACCCTTGACTCCTCTTGACTTCTCTTGACCAATGGCCAATGACCGATATAATCTTTAGACCAATAGCCAATGACCGATATGATCTCTAGACCAATGGCCAATGACCGATATGATCTAACCCCTCCTCTGCCTGATAATATTTCATTTCCGGCCGTATCCAATAACACCTAAATGCCTGGGGCTTTCTTCTTGAAAACAAAACTAAAGGTGATTTAAATGATCCAGCCATCTGATTGGTCAATCACTAAAATCAATTTTAAATTTAGTGTAATTATCCAATCAGATTACTGTATTTCTTAAATCTCGATTTTATCCAAGTTAAGATCTTGAGAATAAGGCCCCTGAAATGTTAGTATGCTCTTTATTTTTATATATCAGTTCTAAAAGATCTTAATCCATTTCACTTTCTAAAGTGTAAGTGATGAGTAGGTGTAATCAATATAACAATCAACGACTGCCAAGTGTGTGGATTAAGGGGAGGACGTGTCCCCCCCTTGAACTCAAAAGGGGGGGACGGAAGGTCTCGGTCCCTCCCATAATTTGATCAGTAAATTAGATTTTTTGAAGAATCAAAATCGATCACATGAAAATCATAGCAGGATGTCACTATTATCTACTCAAAACCCTGAAATATCTGTCAGAATGCACGAAATTACGCCATTTTCCATTTTTTCTCTAGGGCGAGGACCTTGTGTTTAGGCTTGTGTTTAGGCTTGCGGTTGCGGCGCTCTGCGACGTACTTGGACTATACAACCCATGCTGTATATGGGTACTATAGGTGAAAACCTGTTCCCTAATCCTAATATGTAAATAAATATTGTTTATACAAAAAAAAAAAAAACCCATGCTGGTTGGTCCCCCCCAAAATTATTGACAAATCCACGCCCTTGACAACTGCAATATGCAATACAGCAGTTTTATCCCAAGCATCTTTCAGTCATCACTTTATTTACACTCTAAATTCTGTTAATCAACGACCTGCATCAAATTAATCTACAGTAAAAGTGATAAATTATTTGTTGTGAACCTGCAGCCCTGCTCGTAATTTACTTTATTTGATAAAATCAACGTTGATTTACTAGACGAGATTTAAATGATTTAAATATAAATATAACGACTTATTTAATTTCAACCAGAAATTCTTATTTAGTTATATAATGTTGAAGATGCATGAAATTGAATAATTCCAAGTTACTTAAGGGTATTGATTGGGCTAGCGTTCGAGAAAAAAACCACGAGATGGAAGTTTTGCGAATTACTTATTTTTTTTGGGCTCAGATTGTAGATAATTATTATTACTTTATTTGTAAACTATATAGAATGAAAGAAACCGAAAAGAAATTAGGTATTTTGTTAGTTTTTGCTAAAAAATTAGGAAAAAGTAGAAAAATGTGTCCTGTTTGGTACAAGATTTCTCAGCCATTTTTTATCGGAAAATTACGATCTTGGTCTTGATTGAAAGCTTATCCAATAAGAATGAAACGTACACAGAGTTTTTTCGAAAATTCTAATTAGTTTGGCCCCTGAAAAATGTTTGCCGTACCTACGTTTAAATTTTCGTAAATTTTCGTATTTCCATGGTAACCACCAAAATAATATTTTTTTTTTGGAAAATCGCTCTGTACGTTTCTCGGCAATGTAATTGTCTGCATTTATGCCAAGTTTGATGTAGATTGATCCATTCACATTTTTTTAAACTTGTATCAAAGGTTTGAAATGTCCAATTTTTATGACATGTTTGAAAGGGCTGTCAACTCATTAAAAAAATCTGATTGACACGAAATCAACCTTAAACTATCAAGAAGGACCCCAAATCATCAACAAATGCACAACAAGTCTCAAGAAATCATTATTTCATATACTTATTCCATTTTTTCATAACGTGAAATAGCCCAATTAACACCTTTAAGTTTGCTCAAGCTTGAATATTGACTTTGGCTGTGTGAGAGGGATTTCTTTGGATTTTTCCAAATCTAAAAACCATAGCTACTAATAAATATATTGATAAAAAAGAAAGCTCCATGTTGTGTGTCTTTAAGACCATAATTAACTCTAACTGGCTGGTTGGTCCAAGTTAATGTTCAATTCCAGCAGAAGCTGATAGTGTAGACTAGGTGTTGTTGTTCTTGATGTTTGTACTCTTAGTTTGCTAGTTTAGCAATTTTCAGATCTGGTCAAGTCCAATGACATTAAGTGCATCATTATAAAAAGTGAAATATGAATTACAAGAAAAGTATTTTCACATTCTGTTCACGGTACAACTGCATGTATTTCATCAATTAAATTACACCTCTTGCTATGAAGGTTCTCTACTGATATCATAATCTGCTATCTAGTTGAAAATACTGTTATTATGTGAAAAGAAAGTTATTAAAAATGAAATATAAATTGAAAGATAAAATTCTTCCGCATTCCTCATGTAGACGCCTGCAATGAAAGCTCAGTGTTATCAGAATCTGTTCGCTAGTTGAAAATGATTTATTAAATACTGTTGATATGTGAAAAGAAAGTTATTGAAAATGAAATGCGTGCATATAATAGAGACTGCTACTTTAAGAAATCTCTAAACTTGGTATGCTTATGATAAAGCTTCACAGAGCCTTCCAAAGTATGATCTATTTGTTGCTGTAAGGGAAATGACAAGACCATGTTCTTTTGCTTTGGTGTTGAAATATGAATTACATATGAAACACAAAATGTTTTCTTGAGTAATTAGGTAAATGACTTTAGGTGATGATTCTTTATCACTATCTTCTCCATCAATTGAACCTTAATCTGAAACAGTAATTCGAGTGTATTTTTTTTTTACTTCAAACACTGATTTTCAAACACTGATAGTTATGAGTGCACAATAGTGCACATGCATTGAAGGTTTTATTTTGATATTGAGTTTTGAACACTAATACTGATTAGCTCAGCTGACAAATTCCCATTTCTAAGACTAAGGCTAAGGGATTTGTCAAATAGTAAACGTTCCCCTTTAAAATGTTCTTCACACACTTAGCGAAATTATGTAATTACCATCTTCAACTTAACACTAATATAACCAATGAAAGATGGCTGCCAAAATATGCATTACCTGTATAGAATGATTTATTATGAGAATGCGTTTTCTATTGTTCAAATAAACAATACAGTGTTTGATTTTCATCTTAAGAGACTTGCGAGTATTTTGCCTGAAATATTCTGCTTCTTTTCTATTCTAGTCGTTAGTATACTTAATGATAATACTACTATAATATTGCAAAAGAGTTAAACGCAGCCCACATATTGCCAATGATCAGAATCTGAGTACCCTGGAGTCCACCCTGTCTGTATGCCTCTGTCATTGCAGAACTTCTGCTTCCTTTGAACCCTGACGTTATTTTGGCTAAAACGTCATATACCCTGAATTCCCAGCAATATTTCTTAAAGCGTATTACGTTAGCGTTGTATGATGTCACTTGACAACGGCTGGTTTACTGGCTTGTCGGATATATACATCGTAAGATTGAGTTGGTGTGCCGGCTTTTAGGGTTGAAAGGGTTAATGCTATATATAGATATTTGTGCTCATTTTTCGAGTACATAAACAAAAAACAGTCAACTTCATGTTAAGGAAGTTTACATTGTAATCAACACAATTTAAGTTTAAGTATAGTGTCTTATACTATTCAATCTACCTAAAAAAAAATAGTGGACTACTGGAAAGATGACCTTGGATTATTAGATCTCAGGGTATCTTTGGATTTGCACCAGTACGTTTTCTTTCAACACTTATTATAAAGTAAAAAGCCATAAGTAGCATATCATAAAAATATGTTCTGTTATTTACTGATAGGAGAACACAAATAATTGAGGCAGAGAATAAAACTGGGATATTATCAGCTAAAAACATGCCAGAATATGCAATTTCGATAGAAGAATGTATATTTTGTTATCAATAAAGTGCTTGAACCTTCTCAAGGGAGATGATAGGATGCTAGAATATAAAAAGAGAAGACTCCCAGACTTTAACTGGAATATAAACATTCTGCTATCAGCTGGTATGATTGTATTTAGTCTAGCAAGTACCTGTGGTGGATAATGAAAATAATGGGTTCCAAACCCGTGAGTGCCCAATTTTTGGAGTTTCACATTGTTAAAGGTTCAAATGTACATCTCTAAATGTATCCAAAGCTTTGTCAACATTTTGATCAAATTTTAATCAAGTAATCGGTAATAATGAAATCACTTCAACACAGTTAAGGGGGGTGGCTTAGCCACTGAGTACCTATTTAAGTCTTTATTCTGCTGGACCTTTGACCTTTGAAGGTTTTCAGAAAATAGAAGACATATTTAAATGTGCATTGTTGCGGTTCTGTAGCAGTCAGTTAAAGCGTTGGTTCTTTACTTGACATCATTTGATTGGTTACTTCAAACAAATGGTAGTTGTTGGTTCTTATCTCCTGTGCTGTGGGAAGGTCAAATGAACTTGAATTAGTCAACTTCACTCATAATTCCAGTTGATCCAGCTGTAAATGGGCACTGATAATCTGGGAAATGTCAATGCCTAAAGGTTTTACCAAGAGCTAGTTCATAGAAAGAATATTTGTGAACCTAAGTTGTCTGTTTAATATTAAAGATAATCCTCAAGCCTGAAAGTAACATGGATAGAAAATAATTCATATTGAAAATCCAAGATAGCTTATAGAGACTATGGTTTTGATATGAAATGTATTTTTTGGATTTTTCTTGCTTTAGCTGTATTGGGGAAATTACCTTCTGTGTATGGATGCATGTGATAATACACTATTTAATTCAATAATATACTGTGATCACAATGATAGACTGAACTGTATATAGAGGTGGTCTTTGAACAAAGGTTTGACTGTAGTTGGGCGACACCCATGAATCTGTAAGTGAAGATAAAGTGTTAGCAATAAAATACATATTTCTTATTCTAAATAAATACAATAAAGTGTACAATTACATAGAAATATGTTTTTGAAATATCATAAGTTTAAAGAGATCAGTCTGATATTTATAAAGTTGTTACTTTTAAATCAATTTCGGATTTGCTAACCTTAATACCAGGACTTTCAGTTTTGGGGGCTAATAAGGTGCTTTTAGGCTATATTCTCCAAGCCTAAGAATTAATCACGAAATAGTAGAGATTTATAGCCGGAAGAGGGTAATGCAATAGATCAAGTATCCTGAAGGGATAATAGAAAGAAAAAGGTTGAAAACCCTGATTCAGCTGTAGACCTTTTTGTCATTCTTGTCTCACTAAAGTTCAACTGATGTCAAAGACAATTACCATCTTATTTATCATTCTATATTTATTTATCAGACCATTAGTAAAAAGAAAATGCCAGTTTTGTGTTTGACAGTAGATTAAGGCAAAATTAAAATTCTGTGGGTTCTTTACCTATCTGGCCAAATTTCACTCACTTGTTTTACACTGCATGTAATTTTATGACGTCACTAATAGTGATCTACCGGAAGCTACTATTGATATCTATGCAGATCACTATTATTGACGTCATAAAACACGTTAGTTTTAGTAGAATTTGCAAAAACCACAGACTTTGGAATGAAAATTTGAATGGTATCAGTGATGGTATCAGTGTTCCCGATACACATACAAAGTTTAGAAAACCTCTTTACAATCCCTTTAAGTTAAAGGGAGAGATTCTATTCTGTTTGTCCTCTGAGAATTTGACACTTTTCCTTCTCTCCACCTACTCTCTTGACTATTGACAAGTTCCCTCCCCTTTTTAACATGCCTGCGTGATCCTAATATGTTTTACATGTTGTGTAATAAAACAAAAACCGGCTTTGATATGTCATTAGCTATTATCATCTCCAATATCACAGGCACTTGTATTACATTATTTTCTTTCTTAATTCAATCTTTGACATTTTTTCCAAGTGGTTGCACTGAGAGGGTGGAATCATGGGACAGTTTATCAATGGAATTAAGAAGGTTGAAGATAACAATAGAGTATTTTTTGAGGAGTTATTACGTTAAAACATGTGCCAAGGTGTAACAAATTGCGATCCGCGTTATTCAAAGGAAGTGAAAAGAATATCTGTAACATATGCAGTCTGTATCAATTTCTGTATCGGAAATTATTACCGACTCCTTTGGGCTTTAGTTTTTACTGATTATATGTTCAGAAATGTTGAATGAATTTCGAAAGGTGACAATAAGGTTTGCTCTCTTAATATGAAACAGCCAGTAAGATTGCTTGAAAGATATGTTGAATCTCTGAATGGTGAGTTCTGAATGAAAGGAAATAAAGTTTTTACATTAAAAAAAAAAAATAAGGGAGAAGACATTCTATGCCTGAAAAAAAATATATATATGGGGCTCGAAAGTACCAATTTCTTGCAAATTCTGCAGAATTTGTTGTTCATTGTCCAATTTGGATTGTATGTTGATTTGGAAAGTGAAGTGATAATTTCACAAAAAACTTAATTGTATTCCAATTGTTTATAAGTCATTTGTTGCTATATAAGATTCAAGAGCTAAAAGTAATATTGATCCATGGACAAAATTTCAGCAGCAAAGTAAGCATGTCTGATCTGGCAACAACTATACAATAGTACCTGTGACATTTGTTGTGAAACGGAAACTAACTCAGCCATTAAATAACATTTTACACCATTGTACCGGAGACTAAATACACTAACGAATAGTTAGCACATGTCAAATGGCTCGCTAGAAGTATTTTTGGCAGCCAAATCCACGATTGTTTTAAAACATGGCGGGTTGAAAAAGAAGGAACGGAAATGTCTTGACCTGTACAATGAATAGCAGGTATATTAACGGGAGACCCGCCCAATATGTCGTGAAGCTCAGGTATAATTATGGTGTCGTAACTAACAACACATGTACCTTTTTCTTTTATCCAACATTTTCACGAGTTTTCAAAGGTTACCATAAATTGTGATCTTTTCAGGTGGGATGATGGGAAGGGAGGGATACAATGCAAATTGTTTCTTAGAAATTGGCATATGTTTTTAATTTGCATTGAAAATGAGGAAAGAGCTGAATTTTCAAAGATATTTCAGCAAATAAATTAAATACTTTTTTTTTTCATTCATATTAAACAATCAAGTTTTGTATATGCATTGAAGGAGCTTTAATTGTTCTAATACCTGAGGCCTTATTCTCGAAAACTTATCTTAATAGATAAAATCCAGATTTTAAGAAATACAGTAATCTGATTAGATAATAAAGCTGTATTTAAAATCAATTGTAGGGATTGACTAATCATATGACCCGAGCACTAAAATCATTGTAAGTTAAGTTTTGAGAATTAGGCCCCTGATAATTATGTCCTAGTTGGATCATTTGGATATGTTTGAACTAAGAAAATGAACTATGATCGTCAATGCCCGGGTGTCAGTGCTTTGACCTTTAATATGGTCAACAGACCTGGAAGTATCGTCCAATAATATTATGGTGACCAGATGGAAGGAAGGATATGGCTGACCGTCTGTTTCAGATCATCGTTCCTCTAAACACAAAATAAATGTTTTCTTATGATGTCCATGTTTTTTCTAAATAGATTAATGTGTAACATTCCCAGAACAAACTGAACATGGTGGTCTAAGATCACTTCCACATGGTGGCCATGTTATATTGAAATCACATCAAAGAAGCAAGGAAGGGATGAGCAGAGGAATTGATGGAATTTGAAGTTCAAAGAAAGACCATCATTTTCAGATTTGTGATTTTGGCATTACAGAATGATTGTTTGATTTATTGGGACCACTCACTGATGAAACATGTATCATTTTAGTATTGAGACTTTAGGAATTCGGCATCTAACAAATTGAACTGAGTGAATGCTTTTATTTCATGAAAAAATCAGAAACCTGCAGAGGGGAAGTGTTATATTGTTGAAGAAAGGTTTACATTTAGTTCAATAAAAAATATTGACTCATTAATCATTTCATCATTGGAATTTTCTTTAATTTTGTCACCAGTTAGGGTATGCTTACTTTTCTAGACACCTGATACCACTATTCACTATGAAATACTTTCTTATTTGTGAATGATATACTGCCTCTTATGAATAGTGTATAAGTTGCAACTTATGCCAAACTATTTTTAGGGTTATTTCGAGTTTTGTTTTGTAGTTTGGATTGTGCTCATGACAATTTGTTTTTATCTCAACTGAAAATTCCTCAACAAATATTATAAGGTTCAAAATTATTCAATGCACTTTAATTTAACTCAAATCATCTTGAGTATTTATTTCAGCAAAGTTTACATTCCTTTTTGGAATTCACCTGCCAGACATTAGGCGCTACTGGTCACTGGCATTCTTGAAAGCTGACAAAAATCACACTGTTTTCACATCAACACCAAAATGTTTATTTTATGAATTTCTAAAGTTTGTATAAAAGGACTATTTATTTATTTTTATTACCATGGCGATATAAAACAACATGGATTATTTATTTATTTGATTTATATATCAGAGGTTGACCTTTGTACCCAGGGATGTTTTATTTGTTTTGTTAGATAAATGATAAACAGGTAGCTCTAACCACTGACAGTTACCTATTAACACTAGACCTGTTCAGTGAAAACTATTCATATTTCCTCTACCTACACTTAGTATGGAAGATTCAAGTGTCATCCGGGGATAGTTTCACAAAATCCTAACCTAAAATGATTTTAGAGTTCCAATAATCTGATTGGTCAATCACTAAAATCGATTTTAAATGTTGCATTATTATCCAATCAGATCTGGTCATTATATTTCTTAAAATCTGGATTTTATTTTAGTTAAAATTTTGTGAAACTGGGCCCAGTTCTGTTCATCTTTTCATGTTCCTCTTTCCCATCTAACTGTGTGCAGGTTCATCTCTCTGTTCTGTCTCTTGGGTTATATTCATGTTTCTATCTGTTCGTGTCATCTTTCTGCTTCATATTCATATGCCCTCTTGTTCATGTTCATCTGTCTTTTTCCTGTTTATTTTTTGGTGTCTGATATCCAGCTTTTACTTTATCACATTTATATTTTTTTCCTCTTTTTATGTTCACTTCATCTTTCTGTTCAGTTTCATCCTTCTGTTCTTCTTATAATCCCGCTAAAGCACAGTGATTATTGAACTTTGTGTCCTGCTGATCCTGCATCATTAAAACCTTGTTTCTGTAGTAAAAGTCTGAGAATGATTTTGCTCATTTTTTTGAAGGGGTTTCAAGACTTATCTGTAAAAGTTTCTAAATTTGCTAATCTACTTGGCATAATTGTTTTTACACACAAGTGTGTGAGTGAGTGTTGATTTTTCTTAATTACAACACCATATTCTATTTACTTTACTTATTTGATCTCTGACCTATTGACCTAAATGACCTGTTGACCTTTATGACTTATTGACCTATTGACACACTGACTTATGCTCAATTATATATAATTACCTTCATTATGTTATATGAATGAAATATCTATATTGTAAGTAATTGTAAGGATTGTTAAAAACTTTAAGTTGCAGGTTTATGTATGGTTTTCGAAAGTGCTGGCAGTAACAATAGAAATTTGTGAAAGTAAAAATATTTCCATACAAGCAACACAATTTTGCTAATCAAAAATCTTGTCCAAAGATTTGCAAAATTGAGAGGAATAGTTATATAGTACTTGACTCCTCAGTAACATCAGGTGTTTCAAAAGAGTAAAAAATTAGGGGGGGGGGGGGCTCGAACCGGGGGAGCCCCCCTTGGATCTGCCCCTGCCTTTGCTTTGTATAAACATGTCTATTAGAAAACAACCATTACACACGAAAGACACAAAATATTTTCAGAAGAACAGAATGTTCAAGAAAAGAGATCTGTAATTTCACTATAAAATGGAATGTTAAGAAGTTAGTCATAATGCAGTCACAATAAATACTGGTAATTTCTCATTAGCCTAATCTTACCACCCAGTCTCTGACAGTTTATACACTCATATAAATATCATTTACACAGGGAATACCAACATGCACATCTAAATTAGAATTCAGAAATTAACATCAAAAGGAGAAAATCAGACATGCACCTTTTTAAATTGCAAATCTCAAGTTTAAATCTAAATAAGAAGGAGAAAAGAGGACAGGTATCTCAATTGCAATTCCTAGATCAACGTTCAAAGAACTAGATATTTCAAAGTCAAAGTACTCCGGAAATGAAAGCAGCTTTAAGATTGCTCAAAGAAAATTTAAAAAAAAAATCTGTTGACTCATTTAGGGCCGTGTTTATAATAATTTCAATCTGATTTAAGCCTAATTTTGACGTTTTTGTTGACATTTTGAATAAATCCTCAGCTCTCTTATTCAAAATATTTTTTAAAGCCAAAATGTAAAAAATCTTTTCAAGGGAATTTTCAAGGATGGTTATAACTATCTTCCATTAAATTAAAAAAAAGTAACTTGTGAATTGTACCCAAAGAAAAACATTTACAGTTTAAATTTACTGTTAGAATTTAGTGATGCAGCTTGGCAAATTTGACATAAAAAAGTGTCTTGTTGTTCAAATTGGGGGCATCTTAACAGATGACAATCTGACTCTCTAGTCTCTACCAACCAAGTCATACCATTGCCTTATAAGGATAATTTTTATAAGCTCACGATCTTCAAATCGTATGATAGACATCATTCAATCAACTGTCCTGATCTGATGATATTTCTAACCACAGAAATGTCAAGACTTTACACCTCCTACTGAAATTCTTAATGGTTTCTGAAGGAAGAGAGGAGAGGAGTGTGATCAGTTGAAAAACATACACATGGTTTTTCAATTCTTATTTTCATTTCGTGGCTTTTTTTTAAAATTGCATGTGCAGCATATCATCTTAAGTGCATGGGCCTACCAAGTTTTTAACCACCAATAGAATATTAAGGTAATCTTTGGTATTCAAGGCATTTCAAAGGAGTGCAGATTAGTCCAACACAATGGCAGAGGTGATATGTCTCAGACAAGCAGAAGGGCAGAAGTGAAATAAGTGTATAATTTTGTCTTTACAATGAATGTTGCCCATTCCATGGATTGCATAAGGTTGCCAGCAACATATTCCTTTGAACCATAATAACATATGTCTCTAAACCACTATTAGAAACTGGATATTTGAATAAATCAAGTTCTGTACTATTTTGTGTACACAAAGTATTTCTGATCTGAAAGAAGACAATAATTGGGACTGCTACAATGCCTTGTATCAGATGCTTACTTGCATAAACCATTTAACAACCCTATGTATATTATGTATTCGAGTACGCTCCTATATCTAGGAATTCAAAAAGTACTGAAGTACATATCGGGTGTCCCAAAAAAAACGTCCCCAACTTGGAAGCAAAGTATCTCAGCTGCTGATAAGCCGATTTCTTTCAAAATACTCACAGATTTACTTCAACATGTCTTTGTCAGACCCTGAAAATATGAAAGTCATCGAACAAAAATTGTACAAGTACTGCCTCGAACAAAATAGCATATTAAAGTAAATCTGTGAGAATTTTGAATAAGATCGGTTCACCAACAGCTTAGATACTTGCCGTCAAACTTGGGGACGTTTTTATTGAGACACCCGATATATATTAACAGTTGGTACAATCTTGAGTAGAGTTGGTATTCCAATATGATTTATGACAGAGATAAACAATAAATAAATAAATAAACAATATTTATGATAACAGTGTTGATATAGAAATATAGGTGAATACTCAGATAGTTCATTCATCTACACAGAAATAAAATGACATTTTGAATATGACATACTGGAAATAACTTGCAGTGTATGAATAAAAGAGTCATAGAATGTCACATGTATGGTGTGCCATACTGCCATTTTGATTCTCAACTGTTTTTTGTATTTTTTTGCAAATGTTTCATGAAAAAAGCCAAAAAGCTGAGTAATATTTGAGTTGGTAGAACAAATATGAAGCTGGCTTAGTCCCTTTAACTCTAGCATGACATAACTTACAATTATTATCAACTCAGCTCCAATGTTCTAGAAGGTTTTTATGAGTGTTCCATGATGAAAACTGCACCTAAAACAATTTTAACATGATGTTAAACAAGAATATCAGCTGACCTATACTGCCATTCTTATCTTCATATATAAATTGTCTTCTGACTCAAAAACTCTCTCATCTTAATATACCTATCTCCACCCTGTATACTAGCATTAAATCATAGACTAGGAAATGACTAACTTCTGGTGAAAGATGGATGAAGGTTGCAGTGACCTTTTCAGCAAGAAAAGATAATTTTTTTATATGTCAGGGAGACTCATGCTTACTCTTATTCATCATATTGGCAGTAAATCATAGACCAGTTGATGACTAACTTCTGGTGAGAAATGGATCATGATGACCTATTCAACAAACTTAAGAGATTGATTATTGTTACTCTACCCCAGGCCTTCTCAAATGGTGGCCCGCGACGCCATCAAGAGTGACCCCTTATGCTAAAACGCTGTCCACTCTTAAAGCCAAGATCTTTTTTGCCCTTATATTTCATTCATAAAATCATTTTGGCCCTTAACAAAAATTAATTGAGAAGGTCTGCTGCTGCTACCGTCTTTTAGCAGTAAATTACTGACCAGGAAATGATTTTTGGTGAAAAATGGTTGGAGATTCTTTTCAGCAGGCAAAAGATGATTTTACACTTGCTCGTAATGGATATGTCAGCAAGACAGTCATGCTTATTCTGTCTCATCCTGTTTTCTGGTAGAAAATTATAGTTAACATAGGATGATATATTAATTGATATGGGCAATCTTTTATTTTGTACACAATATATAAAGGAAAGACTTTGCGCTAGAATATCTTAAAATCAGTGTTAAAAGACCCTTACACTTTCTTGGACTAAGATCACATAAGAAATACAGGATCTGAATCCCTAGGCAAGACCTGACCACATACGTGTAGGTATCTAAAAACAACTACAGATGTGGGTTTGTTTTAATCCAGTATTCCCCCACAAAGATCTTTATAGAATTCCCACAACTATGCCTGACTTAAGGGTGTTAATTGGGCTATTTCACGTTATGAAAAAATGGAATAAGTATATGAAATAATGATTTCTTGAGACTTGTTGTGCATTTGTTGATGATTTGGGGTCCTTCTCGATAGTTTAAGGTTGATTTCATGTCAATCAGATTTTTTTTAATGAGTTGACAGCCCTTTCAAACATGTCATAAAAATTGGACATTTCAAACCTTTGATACAAGTTTAAAAAAATGTGAATGGATCAATCTACATCAAACTTGGCCTAAATGCAGACAATTACATTGCCGAGAAACGTACAGAGCGATTTTCCAAAAAAAATTATTATTTTGGTGGTTACCATGGAAATACGAAAATTTACGAAAATTTAAACGTAGGTACGGCAAACATTTTTCAGGGGCCAAACTAATTAGAATTTTTGAAAAAACTCTCTGTACGTTTCATCCTTATTGGATAAGCTTTCAATCAAGACCAAGATCGTTATTTTCCGATAAAAAATGGCTGAGAAATCTTGTATCAACCGGGACACATTTTGCTACTTTTTCCTAATTTTTTAGCAAAAACTCACAAAATACCTAATTTCTTGTCGGTTTTTTTCATTCTATATAGTTTAAAAATAAAGTAATAATAATTATCTACAATCTGAGCCCAAAAAAATTAAGTAATTCGCAAAACTTCCATCTCGAGGTTTTTTCTCGAACGCTAGCCCAATCAATACCCTTAAGTTAAAATTAAAAACTGATAAGCTATCAAAGTTTTAAAATAATTGAAATATTTCCGTGTTTTGTCAACTTGTTATCTTTATTACTGTATGATTAATAGAAATAATTTTGTTATCTTTTTATGACCGAACTTATAGATAATTATATCACACCATATACCTAATTTGGTCAAATCGTGATTATCTAATTATTTAATTTGGATGCATGCAACGGGCATCATTTAACTTTAGTAGATGATTCTTTTTTTCTATTTTTTAAGATTTTCTATATGGTTGTAATTTGTGATTCTTAATTTCGTTATTTCTTAAAGTTAAATGAATGAATGATCTGTAAGTATCAAACTTCAAACAGAAAATAAATGAATGAATAAAAATCTGAAATGCAAAGCTGAATGAATAATAAAAGTCAGGAATGAATAAATGAATGAAAATCTGAGTTGATAAATGAATGAATTATAGAATGAATACTTGAATAAATAATACAAGGCATGAATGAAAATGAATAATTGAATAAATAATACACATCATGAATGAATGAATGAATAAAAATCTGAAATAAATAGGTGGAAAAAAATTCATGAATTTTTCAATGAATGAATGATTGAAATCTGAAATTAAAAGGTGAATAAATAATACAAGTCATGAATGAATGAATGAATGAAAGTTTTAGATGAAAGGAATGACAAAGCGACCTAGTAGAAGGATAGTAAGTGAGATGGCGCGTGTCGTGAACGTTAATCTAAGAATGAAACATAAATAAAACTCTAGAGGAATGTAAAACTACCCACACACCACATACTGAGCTATATTCAGGTCTATTCAGGTCGGCAAACCCTGTAGATAAGGTGACAGACGATATTTATAGGATTATGAGTTATAATGTTTGGAATTCCCTAAAATTACGTCAGGATTCTCCTCTATTATCGCGTGTGGTGAAATCTGGTATAAAATCGTAACAATGTATTAAAGTTATCAGTATGTTTAAGATTGTCCTGTGTTATAAACTTCTACAATAGTTTTATCATGATGAGTAACATAACTTAATACGGACATCGCTATTAACTATTTACTGCAACAGGATCAGTGTTTTTGCAATTTCATCCAGGATTTCATTCAGGAAATAGTGTCAGTACGAAAAAGGATATTTATTGAAGATTTGTCATTCATTAAACAGTTTAAAATATTTCATATGCAATCCAGTAAAAGGTAATATAAATTGAAAATAAAAGCAATTAATTTTTTGTATAATATTTAAAAAATTATAATTGAAGAAAGTTTGACACATCTGTATAAAAAAATGCAAAAAAAATCTTCATTATGTGGCAAAAATTTTTAAGTAATGTAGGCCTACTATTAAATTGTTAAAACTTTTTATAGCATACAATCTGATGTTGACATTGTGAGTTGTAGGCACAAATCAAAAGTGGAAAATCACAAAATTTGTAACGTGTTATATAAAGAAGAAAATTTATTTCCATTTTCATTTTCTTTTTGACCTAAAGAAAACCACTTGACGTTTCGCTGTCTAAAGTTTGAAATAAGACTCTTTTATTTATTTATTTATTAAATGTAGGACTATGAAATGTATCTCTTATACGATTTAAATTATAAAGCTTTTATGTCTCCAGTATTCATCAGGGATGTTATAATGTCTCTACTTTCCAGTCATGTCTAACTATTGCTACAAAATGTTTCACTTTGATTTTTGTCAGTTGACATTTTATATGTCTGATGATTTTTTTTGACTATTTGTAATGAAATTGAAATTTTATAATAATAGTTTCTCACGTGTCAGTTTGTGCCCATATCATTTTTTGATTAGTTAGGTGTTCAAATTAGGTGTTATGGGATTAATTCCCCATTGAGGTTAGAAATTTCTTATGCCATGGCACATGCTTTTCGAGAGTCTTCCCAATGTCATTTGTAAACTTATTTTGGGTATAGTAAAATAGACCTACCTAGTTAGGAAACAGGTGATGTGGAAAATATATTCATTGAAAAAATGTTTATTTCGCCTTAGATTAACATATATATTTTTATATAATAAATAAAAAAAAAAACACTGTAGGCCTACGATTAAAAAACTTGTAAACCTGTTTTCAAGGTGAAAATTGATTTTTAGTGCAATTTTTATTTATTTCATTATTTATTTTTACAGCCAAAGAATCAATGAGATTTTAAAGTGACAAACAAAACTGATAAATTGAAAAGAAAATAATATCAACAATCGTGACCATAGACAGTGAATATTAATACTTATTATAGTTAAAAATATAAGTCTAAATAGTGTATTTATCTAAACATTACAACGGTGACCTTGGCCAGCACAAATAATTGAACTAAAATACCAGTAATCTATATACAAAAACAGTGACCTTGGCCAGTGCTTTATTTTGCATAACAGCAATTTGTGATAATAGTTGATAATAGTGATAACTATTGTATTGATCAATTGTGAACTTAAATAGTGCCTTTAGGAATTAAAACAATAACTTTACTGCAAACTAGGAAATTAGAAAATACTAGTAATTTTTATACTAATACGTGACCTTGGCCAGCGCTTTCCAGCATTACATTAAGAAAAATACTATTATCAATACGAAGATTGTGACTTTGGCCAGCGCTTTCCTGCATAACATAAAGAAAAAGTACTAGTAATCTATACAAAATTTGTGACCTTTGCCAGTGCTGTTGTGCATATCAACCATTTGAAAAATACAGTGATAATAGTTGAATTGATCTAGGTTGTGTCAAGTGGTGTAAAATTCAAGATAAGAAATTTGAACTGTGTCAGTGAGTGTAACTTGTAACATTAACTAATAATGGAGTTACGTTACCAGTGTCTAACTGTGATAGTTTTATTATTTATTAATATCTCCTGTGTTGTGTGTAGAAATATTTTATTACCTGACGATGTCACAGGTGAGTTTCTAACCTTTTTTTTTAAGAGAATGTATGTTACTGCGTATTTCATGCTACGTCATTCATAAACCCCTCCTGTTATTTGTTCGAGGCATAGGGTCACCATAAACATGGTAAATGTAGTCACATGATTTCAGTTTGTTGGAAAATCTGAGCCAAGGCATAAGTGTAATAATGATTTCCTGACAAAATAGTTTGCTTTTGAAGGCAGATATTTTCTGCCTTGGGCATGAGGGTGACCCTTAATGCCACTGCCGCAGCGCCCTTTAGAATGGCATCTCAAGAGTGAACCCTTCAGCTTAAACGCTCTGCTCACTATGCTAGCTAAGCTCTATTTGGCCCTTTTATTTTTTCATTTGGCCCTTTACAAAAATTAAATGAGAAGGCCTGGTCTACACTGTTATTGTACAACCATTCCACCACTTGTGTCATTTAGACAAATGAATAGATCATTTCCCCGTAATTGCACAACAATCAAACTTAATCTGTTTTCTGTCATCTATGATAGCACAGTCAATATTATGTTAGATTGTCGTCTGCTGGGCAATTAATGTTGGTTGGTTACAAACTCTCTAGCCAAAATGACTTGTGACATATTCCAACAACATATCATATTATCTCAATAATGTTTCTGCCATCACGTGCTCAAAATTACAGGAGGGTCACTTTTTAGACCCCCACACACACTGTTGATACATAGGAAGTGGATTTCCTTTGCAAAAAATATTTCAATATCATGTTTACCAGGCCCATAAAATACGCAATTATCAATCTCTATCCTTATATGGTGAATTTTAAGTGTTATATTATATAGGTATATTCAAGCCTCTCCCAGTCAGTCGGGTAAATGGGTTACCCAGATTTTAATATTTTTAAAAAGGATATAATGAATGAGTGAGTCAGTTAACCCGAATTTAAACTGTTATAATAATATTTACATTAAAAATATACAAAATATTATAACAGAACGAGAAACATATTGTTATTCAGAGATTATCCTAAATATTTACTTTAAAGTGGAATATTCAGCAATTTCGAGGATCAATTTGGGCCGTGAATTTTTGTAAATAGCCTTCAGATTTACTGGAACAGCCTAAAAATCCCACAATCCCTTCAATTATACCTGTACCTTAACAGTTATCTTTCATTTTCTGTATTTGTGTTTTCTATATAAAGCATATATTACTAAACGGCGATTCGTATTTTTGACTTTCAAGCGCTTATAAGTATGGATACACAGGGATTTGAAGCTTAAATTTACAGAGAGAGTTTAGGACATTATTACAGATTAGATTAGCTAAAAAATTCCAGGTTCTGAGACTAAATGTTTTTTGGTCGAACAGTTAGTGAACATATCCCTTTAAATGATTATCATAATACTATAAATCTTTTGGACAGACTAAACTCTACATTGTCAACTAAATTATAATATTATTACTGGTAATATACAAATGAAATAAATTTTTTACGTCTTATTTTATTGCATGAATTTTGGCTATAGAGTAGTAGGACATGCATAAGCAATGTCGGAAATTTTGCTAGAACAGCGTCATAAATGAATATCATTCCATTTACTGTTGAGAAAATACGGATAGGTTGACATATAAATAGATCAATGGGGCGTAAGTCAGGGTTGTTGATTTATTTTTTTTGCCAATCAGACATTTTTAATGATATACTCGAGAGTGTGAATACAGACCACAAAATTCAACATAGAATTTGACAGTTTAAAATCTTACTGTATGAACATAATATATTTTAGACCTCATATCATTGCTAAAACATAAAATGTCAAATGTGATAATATTATAGTCATTATGGAGACTAATTAACCAATTAATCATAATTAATGATATCATAATTACAATCACATATGTTAATTAATGAAGATATTAAATTTACATAATTTCAGCCCAAATTAATTTGCATAAATTTCACATTTCAGAAGTTATTATGCCTGAAATGAGTATAAAATACATGATATGATATTAGTTAACATAATTGAAATGATAACAGAGTTTAATGTTGTTTTAATTATGATAATACATGATTATAAATGACAATTAGAATTTAAAAAATCATTGTGCTTTACCACAAGTTATTCTGTCACATGCCTGCACTGGGACTTTAATGATTTGTTTGGATTTGTCGGTCACGTCTGACAAGAGTTCAACATGCAAACTGCGATTCACAATAAATAAACATTATGTTTCAATTTCTGTAGATTTGTAAAAAATAGATTACTATACATATCGTTACAATGCAAATTTTTCTAGTCATATGATAAATCACATTAACATGTTAATCAACGTGCATGCATTTGTCCTCAAAAAGGTCCTTTTTTGGTTAATTTTATACTTCAGAAAGTAAAATTGATGCTCAACAGTATCTTCCTTTTCATGACTTTCCAATTACTGTGCTGTCTTTAGAATCATCTAAGCAATATCTAAAGGGATATATTCACCAAACAAATCCTCGAAAATACTGAACATTCCCCTTAAAGAAAAGAAACATGTGATAATCGTGCCTTAAAAATTCCTGTTTTTTATAATTTCAGGGTTAAGTTATCGTGTCTGTACCAATGATGATATACCCACCATGCAGACTGAATGTGAAAAGGAAAATAAAGCTTTTTCTCTGGCCAATAGAAATGATAATCACACAGAAATTTGTCGGTAAGTTGGATTTTAATTTTTGAAAAATATCTTGTTGATTGGGTAGAGAGTGGGCACTTGGTTAGTAAGGTTGATTGGAAAATGACAAGTTAACGTTCACTTCCAGCTTCAGTTAATGATAATATCACAGACTAGGTAGTTGTTGGTAGATGACAAGTTTATTTCAAATGAAAGCTGATGTCGCGGAATAGGTAGTTGTTGGTAGACGACAAGTTAATGTTGGCATCCAGCAGATGCCAATATCGCAAACTAGGTAGTTTGGGACACTGGCAGTAAATCTATAGAGGCATCCTCAAACTTTCGGACCAAAACATTAATCATACTGAATTTGATAGCAATTGGTATTAAATTCTCAGCTTTAGAGGGCCAACATGTCCCTCAATTACAGCCTGGCTAGACTGGATATTCAAACCTGTGGCTCTTAATGCCATCTTTCATTTTACTTCCTTTCGTCTGTATCATATTGCCCTTCAAGGTATACATAGATCGATACCTCTGGTAGACATTTGTCTAGGTCAGTGAGTTTCTTCCAAATTTGGCATAAAACGTGCTTGTCTTGTATAAATTATTTGGCAAGTATCCATTAGTTCTCCATTGTGAAGTAATTTAGCTTGCTGTCATACTACTTAGCTATTTGGTGCCATAGGTTTCATTGTGCCTCCAATTTAAGGGATTGTAAAGTGATTTTCTAAACTTTGTATGTGTATCGGGGACACTGATAGCATCTATTTGCGCCTTCCCAATTTCCATTCCACCGTCTGTGGTTCTTACAATTCCACTAACATTAACACTTGTTATGGCGCCACTGACAGTGATCTGTCCTGAAGCTACTATTGATATCTATGCAGATCACTGTCAGTGACGTTATTAAACGCGTTGCAAGGACCACAGACGTCGGAATGGAAATTAGAAAGGCGCAAATGCATGCTATCAGTGTCCCCCCTATACACATACAAAGTTTAGAAATTCACTTTACAATCCCTTTAAGAATTTGACTATTTCCTCAGCCATTGTTTTTGTGTGGATCCAGTTGTTGTCAAATCCTTTCTATTAAATTGGAGATTTCTGTATTCTTAAACTTGAAAAAGAAATTGAAAAATTTTGGACTTTGAAAGTTCTGAATGTTTAAAAGCATCATGCTAAGTTAGGTCACAATCTAGTCACCAAGAAAATGTTTTTAAGAGTACTGAAAAGGAAAGATATCGAAAAGAAACTTCGTGAATCTTTGAATAATGAATGACTCAAAGTGATTAATAGTTTTCTACGTTTTCCTTCCAAAATCAATCTTGTCCATTTATAGCTCGGATTTCTTTAGTCATTGATTGATATTCACTGGTCATTCTGGTCTATTACTGACTATTAATTTATTGTGTAATATTACTGGTCGTTCAAGGCTTTTGATCTTTTGTAATTGATGGACTAGGATTACTAGACATTCTAGGCTATTGGGTTTTATAATCTGGAACGTGCCAGACAGTTATTACGGTATTTGATTAGTGTAAAGTTTCAGGAGGGATAATTTATTGGGACTGGTCGTCAGTAAATAAGCTTGATGAGGTTATCCAGAATTATCGGCACCAATTAATGGGATTCTTGATATAATCTTTGATGAAAACTGTCACAAATTGTTTTGATCTTGGAAATGACATATGTCATTTAAAATAGACATACAATATATAGGCCTATTTATAGCTAGAATTCCCAGTTCCGGAAGGAGAACCCATCCAGTCATTGTTCTGCTGTATTACAAACTGTAGTTGAATATCCCTTATCAGTTGGAAATTGAAAATATGAAGGGTGTCACTGTGGTTCTGAGGAAATATCTACAATTGTCTTACAGAATTTTTTTTGATTGAAAATCAAATGTTTTATTTGAATAACCATTAGGCTGCAAAAATAAACAGTTTACCATAGATAAGAGTTTCAAATTTTCCTAATACTGAGGTTTTATATGTAAAAAGATGAACTAGTAAAAATAAAAATCAGTACAAGCAAAACAATTCTGTTAATCATAAATCTCATCCAGAGCATGACAAAATCGGGTGCAATAATTACATAGTAGTAGAGAAGTACTGTCAGGTTTTTCAAAAAGAGTAAGCATGGTCTGCTTTGCGCGTGACACCTGTCACAACTAAAAGTTCAAAATCCTGACTAAGCCTACTTGAAAAACTTGAATTTGAGTTTTTAGTTCATAAAGAATCTTCAGACATCTTTTTCTTTTTTCAATCAATCTGTTTGAATTCATCAAAATCTTCTAATTTCTCAAATATAAAATTTGATATAAAATTAACGCATGTAAACATCACACCAGTTGTATAAGTCTGAAGTAAAATCTAAAAATAAAATTATTCACTTCAAAGAGTTTCTCAAGACGTTTTTGACCTGTTACAACTTTTTTTTTTCAATTAGTTTATTTCATTTTTGTCTAATTTCAATAAAAGACTGTGTTAAAACTTTATGCAAATAGAAAACGGTAAAAATAAACCTTGAAGCGCTCTTAGATTTAAATAATTGACTTCAAAGAGAATCAGCAGACGTAAGATTTCCTGTAGAGTAATTTGAAAATAGAAGATTGTTTAATTTTAGAAATTTACATGTTTACAGAGACACCATAGTCAACTTGTTATGTTATCATTACAATCTTAGTAAAACAGTCTTTATTATTCAAATCCATTAGAACTGTGATGGACATTTTATGTTGTATTTTATTGTACATGTTTTTGCGTCTTTAACTACAGTGCGGGGCAATAAATATTTGTACAAAATGGCAGAAGGAAACGTATCTTAGGATGTTTTCTATGGACCCCCTTCGTTCTACACGCTTCTTAAAACTTGCTTTTGTACTCCTGGATACGTCCAACGTTTCTGATACGTAGATGATGGTTTTCCATCTTTGTAATAATTTCCAAGCGAAATTCTTTACACCCAATCCTACTTTCGCCCGTTCAGATTTGATCTGTTCTTATAATTGTTCCTTACACCTGGCTGGAAATGGTGTATCTCGGAAACAATTCAAAGAGGTTTCGCCAATGACCAATCCTAGTGAAGAAGACATAACAGGAGCCTTATTCTCAAAAACCTTAACTGAGATAAAAACTAAATTTTGGGAAATATAGTAATCTGATTGGATAATAAAGTAAATTTTATACTAATTTTAGTAATATAAGGATCCATGGCCTTCATAAAACATCTGATGCCATTCTGTGTCTGATATTTTTTCGACTTACTAAAAAGCTCCACACCTAAATAATGTTTCTGTGACATAATTTTTTATTTTGAAATGATTAATTATAGATTGTTTATTTTCTCTGTGATTTCAGGATGCTGTATCAAATGTGGTTCTGTGTAGCGCATTCCGTTCCTCAATGTTTCCAAAATTATACATTTTTTTATCAATCATACTTACATTCGCCTCATAACTGTAAACCTACGCCCGAACAACTCTTAAAATTACAGAGTATTCGAAAAGAGGCCTTGGATCGTATTGAGGTCGTTACCATAGACACATCTTCAATGCCTACAGATGATTGGACAGAAAGTAGTCATGTGACTGAAAAAAGTGATCAAGTGACTGAAAGTGCAAAAACTGAGGAAGAGGGGGAGGGGGAAAGTGAGGATTCTAAACAAGGAGGACATTCCAGTCATACGGGGAAAAATACAGGTAAGAATAACTCTTTTTTTCATCTCTCGTTTCTTTGTGCATAATGCCTATACTTTCACTTTCTTTATTGAACAGAGGCACCTTATTTTACTAGCAACAGATTTAGCCCCTTTTTGATGTTTTCATTTTTAACTTTATAATTTGAAGAGAGAAAGTTTTTGGGGCCATAAGTCTTTAATATCATTAGATTGTGCATTTTTGTAACTTCTGGCAAAGCATTTCTCATATGTCAATCCTATTTTGGCTGTTGCTATGAATAAAAATGAAGTGTCGAGGTTAAAACGGTTGAGAAATTGATGAAGTGAGGTATTTATATCGATATGTCTAGTGTTTATTGTAGTATGTCGGGACTATATTCTGTAGACAATAGGATGTAGTAGGAGCCATCTTCAATGAATTCCCTAGATCATCATCTCACTAACTCGTTTATTGATTTGATATTGAAACTTTAGACAGCTCGCTTCCGAGGTACACAAAATTCTCAGATTTCGCTGACTAAGCTTAATATTCTTAAAGTATTTTAAGAAATTATTGGCAAGTGTGTATAATTTGTTGACCTCGGCAGAAAAATCAATTTACTTAAGTTATAGATGGCCAGTTCTGCTTTCAAATATCTTGAGCTTAAAAGAATAATATTTCTGAAAAAAAGTTCTTGATTTTCATTTAACAAATTTGTGGACCTTTCGTAGAACTGATTTAAAGTAGTTTTCATTGTATGGTCTTCTTTCAAAATTACTTAATTGTCAATGAGATATACTAGTAGTTGAAAGTTTGGGTCAAGTTGACTTGGGAATTTCAGATTGAATGACCTCAGACAAATTTATCGACATCTTCTTCAAATTACTTATTTATAAACTAAATTAGTTAGGTTAGGTCAATGGTGCTCCATGAGTTTAAAACTCATCTAAATTGAATTACTTTAAACTGATGTATTGATATTTTCTTGGTCACTTTAACTTCAGAATATTTATGATACTAGTATTAAAAGAGACTGGCGAATATTAAAGGGATTGTAATTAAGAGGTTTTCTAAACTTTGTATGTGTATCAGGGTCACTGATAGCATCAATTTGCACCATTCAAATTTCCATTTCCATGTCTGTGGTTCTTGCAATTCCACTTAAAACTAATTCAATACAGTATATGATATCACCCCCACCGATCTACCGGAAGCTACTATTGATATCTATACACATCAATGGGGGTGACGTCATAAAATGCGTTAACATAGGAAAATTAAATGTTTGGTTTTGGAATTTTGAACAACTTTGATTCTTGTCTGAGCTCGTTCTCCAGTATACCTATGAATGATTAAACACAAGAAAATTATGAGAAAATAAATATTTTGACCATGAAGCTACCATACATAACACACTCAATGATAGTCAGTTGATGATAAGCGTAACGAATCTAAGAAAAATAAGATTAATTAGGTATCAAGGGATTTTAAACGTTTGATTTCATCTTGCTCTAGTACCCTACTTATTCTAAATCATTATTATCATTTAAATCACAGAATATATACTGGTTATATTACTTATATTGATAGATAACTGCCTCAAATCTTTAATAAATTTGTTTTAACAGCCCTTAGTCACACTTATCGTATATTTTGATTAATAGATATTTGAAAAATACCAAGTTAGCAGTTCTAGAGGTAGCCACTTTCAAAAGCCAAAAATCGACATCTCCAATCATCATAAGCCCAATGATAAACTACTAATTTTAAATCACTTCCAAAAACCAGAATCAATAAGAACCCAAATATTTTACATTGCACACTGCATGGCATCATAATTCTTTATTTGCCCAGTTTGAATTAGAAAAGTAGGATTTAAAACACGCTCATTTTCATAGGCCCAATCTGAAATATAGAAGTAGGATTTTAACCTTCATTTCAGTTTTCGTATTACGTGTAATAACACTATAAGTTGATAGTATAAGACTGTCTCTAGAGATGTACGGTACTGTAGTAATTATACTAATATACCAATTAATCTAATGTTTTTCATAGTAACTAATCTTACCTCTGGTCATATTCTTATTTCTCTAATTACAAGAGATTTTGAAGGGATTTTGATTCTTTTTACTCAGAATAATAACTTCGGAAAGGAAGAGGAATTTGAATTTTCAATTAAATTAAGTTTCTTTCTCAGAATAAAAAGAACTCTCAAAAAAAGGAGGTAATTGAAAAAGAAATATCATGTCTTTCAATCAGTAATAATTTTTAGGCAAATATATTTTGACTTTTAAAGGTTTGGCAAAAGATATGATATACTAAGTGATATTGAATGTGCAATATTTGCCAATCATGATAAAAGATCAAATATAACTGATCCTTATTTTGATCTTTTGGGAAAATGTTTTGATATTTGTGAACGAAACTGTTTCCAGTGAATGAATCAATGGCATACAAAGCTGCAGAACGAACTATAAACAATTACATCAGCTTAATGAAGAAAATGTCATGACTGAATTTATCTATTCTTTCACTTCATTATTGCATAATTGATAATCTAATCTACTTAGTAGACTCTGTGACCCAGACATGCTGTATATCAATTAGTTTTATGCTGACAAAAAAACTTGTTACATTGTGCCAAAACATAATGATAAATACTTGTCTTTGAATATGTTGCATTCACAAGAGAACAAATATTTATAGTTTATTTTGAAATTTTTTCTGTTTCTGATGAAAAAAGTTTTGAAACACCACTGGGTTGTCACCTTTTCTATTGGGTGATGGATTTGTGAGGAAAAGATCATTTTTTTTTATCAATAAAAATCTGTAAAAGCAAGATAATTCCATTTATCAATTAAAAGGTTTATTGCTTGCAACACTGGCATTTACTATAATATATATAGGTTTACATAATAAGATACCATGCTGTCAAAAGTGTTTATTTCTTGAAATTTTATGAATTTAAACACGCTTTGATAAAGTTTCCCGCTTTTTTACCCCAATCTCCTGCTTCTTCATGGCCTGTCTCCCAATTTTTTCCCTTGACCTGTACACATGTATGACACGCAAATCGATTTTTGCCAGACTTATGCTAGAGTTGGCCAAAATATTTATTTATTTTCTAATTTCAGGTACTTATATAAGTATGAACAAAGTTTTTGTGGTGTGTTTGGTTTCCATAGTAACAGTTTTACAATTATTCAATCCAAACCATTGATAATAGACAAATATTGAAACCAAAGACAATAGCAGATGGACAGGATGAGGAAATAGTTAATGGGTTTGATTAAAAAAAAGGAGAAGTAATACCGGTACTGAGATTTGGAAGAAAAAGAAAAATTTGGTCCAATAATTTCAGTGTGAAATTCCATACTATGTGCTTTACATAAAAATTATATGGTAGACAAGAGCTTGCTGCTAAAAACTGTGGCTTTCCACATTTTCAAGATTCATATTTTTAGGATCTGGAGCTACTTTTTACTAAGCCTAAGAACAAGTATATTTCCTCACCTTTATTTGTAACAAAATCTGCTTTGCCTTGAACACCAAAATAACTTCAGATTATTCCAAATAAACTTAAAAAGATATGGTAATGACCAGTGACTCCTGTTATTTTTTATTGTGTTTCCATAGCAATTACACCAGTGCTTCCACGGTTACGTGATAGTTGATGTTGTGACTTGGGAACCTTGTCACTTATTTCAAATAATCATCTTCACATAGACAAATACTTGATGTGACAATTTCAAGCGAAAATTTTAAATTTTGCTAAGCAAATATTGTGATCTTGTGAAATTGTTTTTTTTTTTTGTGATTTTTATTTGATAAAATTTGCTTTTGATTTCATTTCGTTTTGATATTATTTCAGAATTTCGTTTCATCTTCATTTTTTTTTTTTTAATTTTCATTCTTTCATTTGTGACATCCTAGAAACACTTGCATCTTGAATTCCATTTTTCATCTGCTTTTTTTTCTTGTTTAATTGAAATTAAATTTCAGACTTTAAGCAAAGAATTTTCTATGATATTTTTTTTTTTAAAATCAAAAATGACTGTTTTAGATTGAAATTTAAAAAGCAATCCAATATTTTTGCAGGGTTAAACAATTCTGATCAATTTGAAAAATATGTTTTATTGTGATTTCGAGATTGTATCCAGATTGGGATGGCAAGTAACAGTCCTGGGGCCTTATTCTGGAAAACGTAACTTAAGATAATTTTAGTGTTCTAAACCTGATTGATCACTAAAATCAAATTTAAAATCAGTTGTATAATCCAATCCAATCTTAAACTCTGGATTTTATCCAGTTTTCGAGAATAAGGCCTCTGATAATATATTAATATCTGAATCTAGCTTATTATTTGTTTATGTTCATATTTATCTTCTTGTTGTTTGGTTTTAAGGTTTTAAATATGTTTTTGTTCATGTAAAATGTTAATTGTTAAGTTTTATACAAGATTTTTTTTAAATTCTCAATCTTGGACACTAAGAATATATATTCATTAGTGAACTTACAATTTGTTATAACTATAAAACTATACAATTCATAAAATTAAGTATTAACTGAAAATTGCCTCAGTAAATATAAGGATTTTTCCATTAATACTTGTTGTTTTATGGAGTTTGAGAATTTAAATTTTATGTTCATTGTAAAGTTTAGTATTTCTTTGAATGAAAATTATAAGAATTACCTCTGAATGTATATAACTTAACTTTCATCATTAATTTTGGTTAAATTGTTGGTTTATGGAAATAATGTAGCCAAAATGTAAAAACTTGCGAAGAAACTTACTACTTAATTTATTTATTTTGAATGTAATTGCCTACCATAAATTTAAGACTGCCTTTGAAAAGGAACTTTTTTCAAATGTGTATATTTTGTTTTTAATTGCTTCAGTCATCATGAACTAAGATTTTTAAATGCTATATTTATTTTCGTCAAAATTATTTTTGAAATCTTCCTAAAATATTTATACTTTTCTTTACATTCCATACTCTATTTCTTTAATAATAAATTATTCTTAAAAAAATTACAAAAATTGAAATATGTGGTCAAAGGTACAAGTGCTTAAATCATGATTTTTATCAAGCATATTTTAAATTTCTGTAGGCAATTCAGTTGTTTCTCCATTATTCAATATTTAATTTGATATTTTATTTTATCATGGTTGTGACATCCTTCATCTTTAATCATCATATCATATCATATCATATTATCATATTATCATGATATTATAATCCTAGATTAAACTTGGCAAAGATAACCTTACATATTCATCTCACACCTGTAGCTAGGTGGGGTGCGAGGGCTTAGTACGAACGAGGTTCAAGCCCTAATGTTTCCCCGTCAGTGATGCATATTACAGGGACTGATATGGAAAAAGTGTCTTTTGTTTTGATGGGAGGATGACTCTATGCGCTAAAGTCTTTACACTGTAATGATCCATTGAAAAAAAGTATTGTCTGGCAAAATATCTCTTCAGTAGAAACAGGTGCAGATTAATAGCACATAAATCTTCCTTTCATTTCGCTTCATTTTTCTTTACTACTACGAATTATCCAAGGTTCATAGGTTATCCTTCCCTTTATCACAGTCCAAAAGTGAATATTTTGTCTGTCTTTGCCAAGTTTATCATAAATTGAATAAATCCTATAAAATCATTTCATGTGATAATTTTATATATTAAAGTTCAATATTTAATCAAAAATCATTTTAAAATATCAGAAAAAATATATCAAAGCTTTAGTATTTAATTTTTCATGTTTTTGTCCCAATTTTATATTTTATATCTGTTACAAACTGTTTGTTTATTGTTTGTTTTGTATCTGCTATAAGCCTTGATGTTTATTTACTTGTTGTGTTAGATTTTTCTAGTGTAGCTCTGCTTTGAGTACTACGCAAAATACAGGGGCGAATCCAGGATTTAAGCGGGCTCTAGCTGGGGGAGCCCTTCCTCCCCTGGATCTGCCCCTGAAATGATTTGCAGTCTTTGAAAAAGTCGCAGATGTATGCAGCAGGAGATGAGCTGTAGTTAAATACACTAAGGTGTCTTACATGTTTAAATTTTGAAAATGTTTTATTTGGGTGATATTATAAATGTTAGGCAGTTTCTTTAAAAAAAAACATGGTGCGAGATTGCATGCTGAGGTTTATAACATTAGAGCAATGCAGCTATTTTGGAAAATGTTTTTACTGCTCTCTTAGTAACATAAGTCTAGCATTGTCATAATAATTATAAAAGCAAATTCTAAATTTTCATCTGAAAGCTGTTATGAATAAAGCTAGAAAACCTTTACCTGAAAAAACCTCTTCTCTGAATCAGAAAAACCTCCACTTGCAAAAAACCTCTATTCTGATTTAGAAAAACCTCCTGATTTTATTGTGATTTTCTTTCTTAAAAGAAAAGGAACATATTGATGCTTTTGTTTTGGAGTGTCAATTAATAAAACTTTTATTATTGTTCAAAGTATGAACATTTGACTCTTGAGTTACCAAAAAACCTCTCTATCCTTACAATATTTATAGTTTGTTTTGAACTGTTTTCTGTTGTTAATGTTAATTAATGTCTGCTCTTGTTTTGTAAATAAAATGCAGTATAAAATCAAAAATTAAAATTTGAAATTATTGAACTTGTTTTTGATTAGAAGCCTACCTACTTTCAAGCCCTTGATGGTAGAATCATTTTATGGTCATATTGGCAAAACGTTCAGATCCATGTTCATTGTAAAGTTCATTTTGTCTGGCACAAAGTGAAAAGAAGAGAGATGCTGGATAAATCCTTCTAATATTACTTACATGGTCATCAGCAAATCATGTTATAAACTGTTTGAGGATGATATTTGACGAAGCTCAGTCAATCAGAAAAAATCTCCAATCCTAGGGACATAATATTGATATGCATTGAGATTAGTGTTGATTTCAAATTTTGGATTTAGTCAGCAAACTCGATAGTAAGAAGAAAGATTTAACTTGCAAGTTGCAGTTATAACAGACATTTTCTTCACAGACTGACTGTTGAAATAGTTTGGGGTCTCTGAAATACTGAAGACTAAAGGGAGATAATATACTATTAAAGACTACAGACTACTTATAAACAAATTTTATTATGTGATTCAACATAAGAGCATACATGTATTTTGAAGAGTAAAAGGGAAAAGCTTTACAATGTATCGATCTTAAAGACTGCATCTGAATAAAACCTTCCTATGTTGCCGGATTTTACCCTTTCATCCCTTTTGATTCATTGTGATCTCTTGAAGACTAAAGGGGAATAATTTACATCAACTTGATCAAATGCCCTCAGACTACATTGAATCAACTGCAAATCTCTTATTGAATTTTTCTTTTTTGTTCTTTATTGATTCAAACATATTGCTTTCTCATGGACTACTGGGAATTCTTTCCTACGGACTTCATCAAAACCATGCGTCTGTGCCGTATAATTAACCGCAGTTCATATCGTTTAGAAAGATGTCTTGAAGACTAAAGGGAGACAATCTACTACTTCAGGACGGTCTTTTTTCTCATTCATATGATATAATCACAAATTACATTTAAAGTATATTTACCTGTCCTCTTTTAAAAAAATAATCCCCGAAAAAAAAAACCAGTCTATCAAAGAGTTATTAAGATCGATATCAAAACTCTATTGTTACATCTAGCCTACCTGTGAATTTCAGTATGTCCACCACGTCAAAAAAAAAAAATGTACACCGTTTTTTAATCAACAACCGGTAAAAAGTGGGCGTGATATTTCTTGAAAGTTATTTTTCTTACCTGGCATTGTTAGATTGACATCTTTCCATTTCATTTGTATTGAATGAATGAATTATAAGGAATGAATGAGATGATGTTCAAGACTGACAAGAGTCAATCTACACAATAGCAAATCTATGAATAACAGGTTGAGGTACTGATTCTTTATAAAGCAGGAGTCTTTTTACTGCCCACTTACATAAATGAGCCTTTATACCTGCCACAAAATATAAATTTTTGAAAATTTTCATAATGCCAAATAAATATTTTTTTTATCAGTTGTCATTTTCATCAACCCCAAAAAGACCCTCAAAATTAATCTGTGATTAATATTTCAATTCATAAAAAAATAATAGGCAAAAAGCCATTCAGAAATCATTGCTATTCAGAACTCAGAGAGTAATTGCTTTGATAAATTTCATAGATTCAATCAATTATTGATAGCTATAATTTAGCCTAATTTTCGTTTGTAGAAAATGGAGGATTTTCATGCCATTCAAGATAATCTAGAGAAGGCTATAGAAAAGGATGATGAGGCAACAAAAAATGTAGAGGTATCGGTACCTAAAGGGAAGCAACCCGATCAATCAGATCTACCCATTCGTGAACGCCTTAGAAGAATCATCGAATCCCACAGTTTTCATATTGGTGTTATTATATTGGTCGTTATTGATGCTTTGTTGGTAATTTCTGAGCTGTTGATTGACTTGGACATTGTAAAACTGGAAAACAAAGAACATCATGTGGCGCCGCAAGTTCTTCATGGATTCAGTATATTTATTTTATCGGTATTTATGGTTGAAATCAGTATCAGAATATATGTTCTGAGATTAGAATTTTTTAAGCGTAAATTAGAAGTATTTGATGCCTTGGTTGTTGTTGTATCGTTTATTTTGGATATTGTTTTCCGTGATTCTGAAGGAACGAAAGCTGGTGTTGGTTTGTTAGTTATTCTACGTTTGTGGAGAGTTACAAGAATCTTAAATGGTAAGTATATCGGTGGGTTTGTTTTGCCCCATTGCCCAACTTGCCGCATTGTGCCCATTGTGGATCCCGGTTTCCCCTTATCAGTAGTGCAGGTCGGAGGGATCTTACATGGAAAAAACGTCTTTTCATTCGGATGCGACAATAAATCGAGGCCCTGAGTGCTATTGGCTGTGCTGTAGGAAATCAAAAATAAGAGCAGGCTAATGCCGCTGTCCTGGCAAAATTTCTCACATTGCACACTGCATGGCTTCTGCTCATCCTAATTAGCTTTGAAACACTGCCTTACAAAGATTTAATAGAAATTATTTTTTCGTTTCAGGTATCATAATGTCTGTTAAATCTCAAGCTCAGTTAAAAATTGATAAGGAAGTAGAGATTAGAGAAGCTTGTGAGAAGGAAAACTTAAAACTTAAACAAGAAAACACTGACCAAGCCAAGGAAATAACAAGACTTAGAGAAATATTGGATCAGAATGCTGTCAAATATTCATAGTTGGTTATAGGTGTTAAAGAAGATACTCTCCTATAGAAGCAATGTGACTGTGTGAAAGGGATTGTTAAGTGTTTTTGTAAAATTTGTATATGTATAGGGGACACTGATAGCATCAATTTGCGCCATTCAAATTTCCGTTCCAATGTCTGTGGTTCTTGCAATCAATGACAGTGATATCAATAGTAGCTTCCGGTAGATCACTGTCAGTGACGTCTTAAAACGTGTTAGTTTTAGTGGAATTGCAAGAACCACAGACGTCGGAATGGAAATTGGAATGGCGAAAATTGTTGCTATCAGTGTACCCGATGCACATACAAAGTTTATAAAACTTCTTTACAATCTTTTAAGGGAGCACTCAAAATTGTATCTTCTGCTGAAAACAATGTTTGGAAATTTAAGATCCTTTCATTATTATTGTGCTGGAAATTTGTTTGTATTTTTTGATAAATATATACTTGTAGTTTAAAAATATCATCGTTACAGCTGATAAAATCAAAAATCTCAAAAGATATACAATGAAATGTAATTAATATGTAATTGTATTTTTATATTAAATGATATTCCACATTTTCAATAGATTTTTTGAAACTTGAGCTGTTTTTGTAATATTTTGTTGTTAGTGTAGTATTTCTGAATATAATATTCAACATTTACAACATAAGGTATAGAAGCCAAGTCTGATGTGAAATATGTGAATCTGTAAAATGGCATAATACTCTTTTAACTGAGATTAAATTTATTTTGTTCACTATATTCACTATTCTATGAGGCCTTACACTATGTGAGCTTATTTATTTAACTATTCTGCGACCTTACACTATATGTTATATGTGAGCTTATTTATTTTTTTCACTGTTCACTATTCTATGAGGCCTTACACTATATATGTGAGCTTATTTATTTTTTCATGCTGACATTTGTAAAATCAAAGTATAAAATCTGTATTTTTTATAACAAAATTTATCGTGTTTTACAAAACTCAATTTGATTGATTGATAATAGTTTATTATAAATCTAAAAAATAGAATTTATAAATGTGAATACCAATTTCTAATATCAAAACAATATTTATTATTTATTACAAAGTTCAATTCATATATTTTGTTGATTATATATTTTACAATTATATATATTATTTAATGATATTAAAATATTCTTTACATAAAGTTTATGTTTTTATTTATTGAAAAACGTCCCTTTAAACACATTTCTAGAAATAGACATCATGATTAAATATTAATCAATATTGAAAGGCCTCAGGTGCAAGTACTAGACCCCCCTCGATAGTGAAGGTGTGAGATTAGTATTAATTAGGTCAAAAAGTTATAACGCTGTTACTTTCATCTCCCAATTATGGTCTCATTATTCATCATGCATCTCTAAATAACACAAAGCCCATTGCTCTAAAATACATTAGTCAAATTTAATTTCTCAAATCATACAGAATAACTAGTAATGTTAACAGATTAAATATACATACTGCATAGCTGCTAAAAACAGAAGCAATAGATAATGAAAATTTACAGAAATAAGATTTGGAAATTTGTAAAAGGGTACCAGGTTGACATAAACAATTGCACAGCAGCATCAGGTGTTCAACAGAAGTGTAAACATAACCTAACTGGCATTAATTGCCATGTCTGTAATTATGATTCCATATATCATGGTACTTTATAAAAGGTGACAATGAAGGGCAATAAGCACTTATCAAACTAGTTGATGAAATGTCAAACCATCAGTGATGGTGGTCAAACGTGATAATATTGAAGCCCAAAACCACTGGTGGAGGAAGGTGCTAGATTAAGAAATATGACAGTGATTATGATGTCTATTTATAAAGCTGTGATAATATTGATTAGAGATCAGGGTTTAAAAGATGCCAACTGATTTCTCCTCTATAACAGCTGATCCTAGAACAACTGTCTAGTTTATAACATATTAGAGGACTGAGCATTAAAGAGGTAAGATAGGCCTACTAGTATATTTAATATTTTTGCCAATTTTCTTTGAATTTTTTTTAATTTTAGAAACCAAAAAAGTAACATTTAGTTAATAAAAGCCATTTATTTTTAAGTTTAATATCAAATGGAGCTCATGCAATAGGTTTTTTATATTTAAGTATAACATTTACCGGTACTTTGTTTTGTACTTATTTGTGGTAATATTTCCTTTCAAGTTTCCAAACAAACTTAATAGTCGGATACAATAAATTTTTCTACTTTGAGTTTCAGATGTTAGCTAGAAACTATCAAGTGCTACAGAAATCTAGAAGTTTTGTTAAAATGTTCAGTACAGGAGAGTAAGTAGACCTATGTTTACAATATTGCAAAAAAAAATTATAAGTATAAAATGCATTTTTTTCTGATAAAAAATTTTGATCTAATAGATTCACATAGCTTAAGTTTGCCTTTTAAGGACAAAGCAATTTGGAGCATGCAATTTACTAACTATGAATAAGAGTTCCATATTTTTTACTCAAATTTTCCAATTTTTTTTACACAAATCTTCAGAATTTTTTACCCCAATTTCCAGATTTTTTACCTCCCCAAGATTCGTTTCCTGATGGTATGAATTTACATTTAATAATTACAGAGTGTTATTACCAGAGAAGAAAGAAGTGGTAGTTATAACAGGTGGTTCAGGATTTCTAGGACAACATATAATACGTGAAATACAACAACATTCAGCTAATATCAGTGAAATACGAATACTAGATATCAAACCTCCAGTTAAATTTATGGGTATGTAGATTTTAAGTCCCATCTACCAATGAAGTATAATGCAATAAGGGTATCTCTCTAGTGCAGTGGTTATGCAGGTCAGAGGGACTGACATGTCAAACAAACTGAGACCCTATACGCTACACATTTGTGCACCTAAAAACGCCTTTGACAGTTGGAAATTGAAAAAGATTAGATTTAGGCTAATATTCTGGCAAATTTCCCTCATTGCACACCATGAACAACAGCCTCCTAATTTTTTGCTCTCAAATTGTTGAAATATGGATCAAAATTTTTTTCCAATCTAAATTGATCCTGATTTTAACAAGATAAACGCTGTTATATAGGAATGTCTATATATGTCTATATATTACAGACTATGAAGACTTCATACCTATTAAAACTATACAATCAAGTATCAACAACTTGACATCAGTATGCCAGGCGCTACGTGGTGCTGACAGTGTTATACATGTCGCAGGATTAATCAGTTATGGTACCTTCCCAGATTTCACCAATATGGAGAAAATAAATGTTGAAGGTAAGGTTAACAGTTCTTTTGGCAAACTTTGGATCTGAATCGTTTAAGAGAAACAACCATATATTTTCATTATTTCATTATTTTTACAAAGGATAACAACTAAGGCTCAGGAATATAATTTTCAAAATCTTTAAAAAATGACAAAAATATTTTGATATAAAAAAAAAAAATTTTTATGGGCCAAAAAGTTGAGGCAGGGGCCAGAACCCCCTTACTCCTCTGCTCCTGAAACTGATATGGATAGTGCTACTTAATTGCTGCCTCAAATCCATCAGTTCCCCACTTAGATGATAAAAGATAATATGATCTCAAACAGTTTTTACTTTTATTGAAATTTTCATAAACATGTTTTTCTAGGTACCAGAACAGTAATAGAAGCCTGTAAGAAAGAAAATATAGAACGTCTACTATTCTGTAGTACAGTAGATGTTGTGATAGGTCATCAAGATATTATAGATGGTGACGAAGAGACTGGTATACCTGAGACTTTTCTATTTCCTGGTTATCCAGACACGAAATATAGAGCTGAGAAGTTAATTTTAGCTGCTAATGGAACTAAAATGTCAACAGGTAACATAAAATTTGTATAGTTTTTTGAATGCCATAGATATTATAAATTGCTTGTTGTACATCTTGTACTCTTAAGCATTTCTTTAAAAACACAGACGTAAAATTGAAATAGCAATTGACCCAATACTCATTAAACCTAGAAACCTCTTTACAAGCCCTTTAACATACATGCACTATAAAGCTCATACAGACTAAAATCTCATGCGCACCCCTTGTTTGACGGGTACTTTTCAGGGTAAAGAAGTGCGCATTATACACGGAAATATACGGTACTTATTATTGAGAAGAAAAAATCATAATTCATATTTTTTCATTAAAGCAACACTTTTATTTGATAATGATTTTTTTTCAGGCAAACAGCTTCATACGATATCACTACGACCAAACGTCATGTATGGAGAAGGTGATCCCTACTATGTTTCTACAGCTCTTCAGAACGCTGACCAAAATAAAGGTGTATTAATACGTGTAGGAGATGGAACTGCATTATTTCAACAATCCTATGCTGGTAATGTGGCTTGGGCATTTTTATGTGCTGACTCCGCCTTAAGAAATAATCCTTCACAAGTTTCAGGACAAGTGTTCTTTGTACCTGACGACACACCGCTTCAAAATTCCTTTCTGTTCATGAACAATTTTCTAACATTACGGAATCAGTGTTTATCGTCCTTCTACCTACCATGGCGATGTGTGTATGTCACTTTATATTGTTTGGAATTAGTCCTCAAGGCATTATCTCCCTTAGTGAAACTCTCCTTACCAGCCCAGTCATGTAGCGTGAAGTATATCAATATGAATTTATATTTTAGTTCGTATAAATCGCGAAAATTACTAGGCTATAAACCATTTTATACACCACAAGAATCCATAGAAAAATCATCATTATATTATAAACAGTATAAACAATAAAATTATTTCTACATTGTCTTTTCAATAGTGCTTCTACATACGGGGAGGGGCATGATATGAGAATTGTCTCGCTAAGCTCTATTCATCACTGAATATTTTCATTTTTGGTGATTCTTTTAGAATTTCAACTTGGCAGAAGTTGTTTTAAAGAGGGTGATATCACAAATGGCTTATCATAGAATTTGTTGTGTAACTTGGGTAATTCTCTTATTCTGTGTAACTCCTCACAGGGATCTGTTATTTTCTCTAAATTATGGTTAAGGAAAAACCAAATGGACAACAAGACAATATATAAAGTGACATTTATAGTTGTAGCCACTCATTAATAACTTGATGTAACAGAACTTCAGGTTATTCAGGTCTTCAGATAGCTTTAACTTGGGTACATCCTGTATTTCTGAAGCGAGCCCAGAAAATATAGGCATGAGAGCCTATGAGAATGTTATAGAAGCCCTATCTAAAGCCCTATTATTTAAATTTGTCCCAAGAATATGCATTCATAAAAAAACCTATTACTCTATACCCCATCAATTGCATAATTGCCATAAAAGGATACTGGTAAATGTAGACACTATTTCTCTCATATTCTTAAAAACTTTCACTTTCCCTGATACTTGTATACAGTCACCAAGTTCATATACAACTGGAACACTGAAATCATCTAACTTCTTCACTAATAAACCTGGTAGTTTATATTTACCATGTTGTTGTCTCTCAATATCTACAGATAAAACATAAAAAATAAATTGCATTCTATAAACAAAAGTAGTATCTAATGCCCAGACTAGTTGAAGACATAGAGGGACTTAGTGTATAGTGTATAGTTTTTGTTTGAGCTTGACAAACTGGGGACGAGCATAATAGACAGTGACAAAAATTTTTGAACCATTTCAGCAGAGTTTTTATATATGTCATTCATGAATAAAGGCTGTCACAGCATCAGGTCGAAGAGTGGCTGAAATGAATACATCAGATTTTTCTAAGATATTTGATTAACTATAATTAAAATACAGATGTGACGTCACCCTTTGTTCTTGACGGTCCAATATTTCACTTATTGGTACGGGCATTTTGCCAAGAGTACATTATTTTTTCAAAATGGCGGCAAATTTTGGACCGCTGTGACATCATAAAATGATTGAATAATGCTCACTTTTGGTGATTTGGTGACCTGTTTCTGATTGATTTTGCTCACTATATCTTTTGGCTTCAAAAGCATGTATGAATCGGTGAGTGCGTTTTGCCACAGTGTACCAAACTGCACAAAATTGACCTGTAAAACGAAACTTGTGGTTTCTGAAGTCTTTAAACTATTTCCCTTTTTCCGCCAAAATAAAAAAAAACCAATTTATGTCTTAAAAGTTTGTTTTTACAGAGGACAATTTTCAGTTAAACATTGTGACCTTTTCTGGTTGAAATTTCTAAGAGAGAAATACATTTTCAATTAATGTAAATTTACAAAAATTATATTCGTTATCAAAGCAAAGACATTCTAAGGCTAACAGTAGCAGTAGTGTGAAATCTCAAAGAAAGCTTTCTTATGTTCGAAATTCGAAATACAATGCATAAATCATTGTCCTGAAGACGACAAAAACAATATAGGCATGCCATTTGTAAATTACGATCGTAAAGTGAAGCAATAAAAAACTACAATAATTTACCCGATCAAGAATATTTATAAATCCAATCCAAACATCTCGAGAGTTAATCTGCAATTGTGTGTTATGGCACGTGAGTTTATCTCGTGTGACCATAGAAATATAGGTGGTGTGACCTATAATAATGCACGTGACTGAGTTCTTGTTAGAGTAGGTATGACATATTGATATGGGACGCATGAATTTACAGTGAACTGTTTTTTGGTTGATCTGTATTTTAAGTAGGTTAATGGTCCTCAAGCAGTCCAATGCGTTCAATAATGACGTAACACGCGGACCTTCGGTCCTTGTGTTACGATCATTATTGAACTTATTGGACTGCTTTCGGCCATTAACCTATACTTAAAAAGATGTTGACGTTTACCTAACTGGTTATTCCAGACTACACACGTGATCACACCAGTACCATCGTCAACTAGAATAGAAAAAATAGATAATAAAAAACGTGAAATGTTTCTCCATAAATTTTCTACACTAAATTCAGAAACATAGTATACATTATAAATGGCAATTGGGAAAAACTCATTTTCTCTTTTGATATTTAAAAAAGTGACATGAAAAGGTGATATAAATATAATTACCACTTATAGGGATTGAAGATGAGCAACAATGTTTAATGAGGGAATTTTTCCATTTTGCCAGTCCCAGCAGAGTAAATTTCCATTGCGGTTATGGAATTGATGAATGATATTTTGAAGCTTACCTATGTAAGTGTGACATTTGGCTCGTTCATCCACCCCTACCACTATTCCAACTATATCAACTTTCTGAAATGGGTGATTTCTATATGCAAATACCCCTGAAAAATAATTATGAAGATTGAGCCAGTCCAGGTGGAATAAAAATCATTATCTGACTGAGAAGAGAAACTAGAATATTAAATGGAATAGTCACAGAAATATTGGCGTTGGTCACAGTGAAACTAAAATACCTTGGCCAAATGTTAGTAGCACAGTCGAACTTAATAGTCATATTTATAAGTTTATAATATATTTACCTATTATACTTCTGGGTTAGTTCAGTTCAAAGACAGTTAAATTAAGCTCCACTGAAAAAAGTTTTAAATGGAGATGCTCATACTTCAAGAACACCTAATTCCACCCGCCATCTAGGAATTACCATTCAATATTCCTTGCCTAAGAACATTTAATAATTTATTAATCTAACACCATAGACTTACCTCGATAAGGATTGTTATAAGGAGCAGCAAGTATTTCAGAGATATACAACTTTAAACAAGATTTAAAATGATGGTCAAGTCCCCATAATTCCTCTGGTGGAAATTCATCACTTTCATCATCATCTACTACCATTGCTTCAGCCATAGCTGCCTATAAAATTGTACAGTTTAATTGCTCAAAGATTATTATTGGCTTAATGGTTTTAATCATTTATGAAATTCAGTGTGCTGACAGTTAAAAATTGTAAAAGTTACTAAAGAACTCTTTAATCTGATTGTACCTGAACTCCAATCGGAATATCTGTTATCTGTTAGCTCCAATTTCTATTAATTAAGAAAAACAGAATATTTAAGACATAAAGAATGTCTGGAAGCACAGAAATGTGAATAATTCTAATTTAAAAATCCCCCTAGTAGTTTTTTATTTTGGTGATAAATGAACCTTCACCGCTAGTCAGGATTGTCATAAAGCAAATTTACCGCTTAACTAATGTTCGAGACTACTCCCGGATGTTGACAAAATAGAAAACATGGCTGATAAAAGTGAAAAGAAAGTGATGGTAGTGACCAAAACGGCTGATTTACAACGATTGAAGCTTGAGAAATTGATGAAAAATCCTGTAAGAGATACTTTTAGTCTTTATAGAGAGAATGTAAAAATTTCACAAGATTCTCCAAAAAGTACTGTCTTATGCCGAAACAATATTTAATGCACTCACAGGTCGACTTGTATCCTCATTTGTGTACTACCTTTTTCACAGAAGAGTTGGAGAATGTGGGGGGAGTTTACATGAATAACCAGAGATAACTCGCTCACAACCTGTAAGGTCTGCCTTTATTCGCTTGGAAACTTTCGATCAAAATAAAAGGTATTAATTGAGCTAGGAGATCATTTAATTTACATTTTTATTTAATATTTTATAAAATGTATCGAGATGTGCCGATTTTCAAGGACACAGGGGCTTAATAAAGGATTTGAATTTCCGCAATGAAATGATACAGCATGGCAGCCTGACGTTGACCCGCTCAACGGCAGGTTTTATCTGACTAACCCCTTACCTACCTCTAATGTTTTATAGGACAAAGTGGTATTTATTCCTGATAAACCTAAAGATCCTTCAGCTAAAAAAGCACCAGAATTTATACGGAATGTTTGGGGTAAGATTGATAAATTCAAAAAAATATGTATGATAAAAAAACGATCTGCATGAAAACCAACTTTTTTCATCATTATACCCAAAAGAGGATGCAATGTCATCTCTCCTGGAGAGGGTAGCAAATCAAATCTATAATTATCTCATGTTTGATGGAAAAGATATTTTAATTTTCTGGAAGCAAGATGCAAGTCTGATAAGAGTATTTTCTTTTTAACAGGGTCAAGTGCAGGAGCTGGAAGTGGTGATTTCCATGTATATAGAGGAGTTAGAAGAAGGGAATATGCCAGACAGAAATTTAATAATGAGAAAGCTAAGAGGGTAAAAATAAAATTGTTCTATTTGTGGTCTCCGGGTAGTCCAATTAATAGATTTATTTTTAGTTATATTGAAATATTTGAATTCAAGATTCAGCCAGTTTGATGTCACCTTTGATGGAGTGGGTAGCACATTTAATCAATGGGTTGTCATCTTTCCTTGGGGATCACTTTAAATCCTGGAATTCGCATTGTAAATTTCAATTTCAGGAAGAGTTAGATGAAGAATTCAAAACAAAAGTTGACAAGATTAAGGAAACCGAAGAAACCAAGGCTGCCAAGAAAAGAGCAAAGAGGTAAAACAATGGAATAATTTGCAAACTCAAAGAGTGAAGTTGATTTGAGGTATAACAAACAGTTATGGTATTTATAAGAGTGAGAAAGTCTTTAGTGATATTGAGCAGATTTTAATTTTTAACAAATGTGTGGTTTGTTGTTAATTTCCTGAATTTTTGCATACAGATCTGATCTTCACAATTATATATTTTAGGTTAAAAAAGAAACAAAGACAGAAAGATGCTAAGAAAAGAAAGAAAGAGGGAAAAGAAGGTAATATATTATTATGCTTTGTGACATTGGAACAGTCCTATAAAGTTCTTGCTTTCCTTGAGCTAGTATGCAACTTCCACTGTAATTTAAAGTTATGTCTAACCTCAAAATGTCTATAGAGATTCTCATTAGATTGTAAGGTAAATTTCATAATTTTCTTACAGGATTTTTCAATTTCTTTTTTTATATGCCCACATGAAATGGGGTGCATATATTGTTGTCACCCATGTCCGTTGGTCTACAATTGATTGTAAACACTCTACAGGTCACGGATTTTGACAAAACTTACTGGTAATCTTTTTTATCACCCAAGGATGAACCTTATTGAAAATCAACTAAATCGAAAAATATTTACTATGAATTATTGCCCTTGTTTTTTTTAGAAGATTCAGAATCGGAAGAGGAAGAAGAAGAGGAAGAAGAAGAGGAAGAAGAAAAAGACCAAGATACTGAAAAAAATCCAGATGAAGATACACAAAATGGTGAAAATGATACAAATGAAACTCACAAATCAAATAAAAAGACAATCAGTGAAACAGAGGAAAGTCAAAATACTTGATGAACTGTATCAGTGCCATGTTTCTTGAGAAATCACTCCAAATATGGCAGCATTCAACTATTAGCAGTAAAAATATTGTATTATTATTATTGTAATGTACAACATAAATAAACTCAAATGTTTGCAGGATTCAGGGGAAGTGATAGTATTTGGAATTATCTTATCTTGAAGAAATAAATATAAATAGCTGTGCTCATTTAAGATACCTGTACATAGTTGGAAATTGTAAATTAGGAGACTCTGTTCTGAGAAATTTCCCCATATACACACACTGCATGGCATTCGCTGAACTCTGCATTAGCTCAAATGGGTGCGGAAAAATATTCTATTTAAAATTCCATTTTCCTCTTCCTTTAACATTTAAATTATGTTATCATATGTGTTTGTTTGTGTATGTTATTTTTAAAATATCGTTTTATCAAAAGAAATCATTCATGAAATTAATAGTAATAAAAATTGTGTCACAGGAGTTTCACTTGTAGTGTAAGCAGAATATTTGAGAGGTTGATGATGCTACATGAGATTCCAGGACTGTACAGATGTTTACTCTCTACCCAAACTGCATTAGGTTCTAAGAAAAAAAACATCATAATCATCTTGAAAATTGTGGCACAATTTTTGCCACATGTAGTCTGAGGTAACTTCTCAGCCTACCAAGAGTGTTTGGAAGACAATACAACATATTTACATTTGCTATGACGTTTTCCCATTGACCTAATGTTAATGGCGCTTATCACGCAACAAATGCCACTGATAGCCACATGACCTAACTTGACGTCAAATTTGCTTAGATAATCCTAACAAAATGGCGGCGTAATCTTTGATAAAGAAATATTTCTCGGAAAATCTGATGACCTTGAGCTGAATCCAATAAAAATCACATCTTTTCAAAATGTAAATATAAGCAATAAACTGTTACCCTATGATATGTATGGTAGTATATCAGGACACAGGTTCAATTTTGCAAATAAAGCATCAAGAAAATGAATTTGAATCTACACAAACTGTATTTATTATCAAAACTTTCAACATTCGAACCATAGCACTAATGAATTAACATGATTTGAGGTTGGCCATACTATCTTATTAATAGGATCAATGACATATTGATTTAGAACTTTTTTTACATGTATGAAAACAGTATCAAATTTCAATTTTAAAACATTTTAACAACACAGAAACTGAATGCATGCTAGGGATTGCTAGGGTTCCTAATAATAAGCAAGGCTGAAATTAATATCCAGTGTATACACACATGTAAGTGGGCAAGCCATCAGTTTGACATCCATCACCTATGTATACCCACTTTCTATTACAATGACTTTAATGTGAAAATATGATTGAAAGGTTTATTGGTCAAATTGGGAGTGTTTTTAAAGTGGCACAGGCTTCATTTTCGTGGGTCGATTTTTCCAAGTCTCAGAAACGGGTACTTTTTTAGTTCAGCAATTTAGTACTGGTTATCACAACTCACCATTGAAATTTGAGTCTTCAAATCCATGTGCATCCATAATTATTAGCATTTGAAAGTTATAATGCCCTACTACACATTAGCAATACTATGCAATATATAGAAAAGTCATCTATAGAAATAGAAGGAGAAATGTCTAATTTAAGATATATTTGAAGGAAATATGCAATTTTCGTACATTTCTAGTGCCTCTGAAGGATACTTAAGTATATTCAAGACCCAAATCAACCAATAAAAATGAAGACTGGTCCCCTTTAATTTACTGTCAAATTATAGTACCCTTGTATGAAAGAAAGTAAATGTATTTATAATACTTCTTAATATAAGTCTTCAAATAAGTCCCTCATAAGCTGATTATGTTCAATAATTAAGAAAAAGTTTAAGATAATTTGTTCAAACAAAATTCATATATCTGTTAAGTGAATAATTACGAGTCAATTTTGATACCTAAAAGCGAATTAATTGTTTTTAACATATTAACAACAAGATGGACACAGGCACACGCACATAGTGAAACTGTCAGTCACATGACTAAAAACAATTTCAAGTTCTGTTCATTTCAAGCAGTTTATAATACACTGTCATTTTGATACTGATGTTTTAGTCCATTTAACCTGCTAGAACACTTCACTGTCATTTAAAATCCTTGATCTTCCTCTGCTTGAGCTCTTCTTTGTAACCTTTTCTCCTTGGTATAAGCTTTTCTTTCTACACCAAGTTCACTTATGTTGTAATCTGTTAATAATTTAGAAACTACTCCATATCCAATAGTTCCTTGACCATCTCTTATGGTAAATCTTTGGCCCTCTTCTACTACCATTTTCTTAAACAAAATCAGATTAACAGTTGCATCTTCTCCTGGCATGACCAATTTTTTATCTGGAAGTTTCATCACTGTCTCACAATCCCATGTCCAACTGAACATGTGGAATTGAAAAAAGTTTGTGACTGGTTTGGCTTTCTTTCCACCTTCTTCTTTCGACATAAGATATATCTTAGCTTCCATGTTATTTTTCAGTTTGGTAGTTCCTGGCTTGGCTAAAATCGATCCTCTTCTTACGTCTTCACGTTTTATGTTTCTAACCAAAGTTCCAAGTTGGTCCCCTGCCTCTGCACGATCCAAGCTTTTATGGAACATTTCAATACCAGTGATGGTGGTTTTATGAATTTTATCGTGACCTACGATTTCACACTCATCTCCTTTTTTTATTATTCCACGCTCTACTTTTCCTGTAATAACTGTCCCTCTACCAGCAATGGACATTACTGCTTCAATAGGAACAAAAAATGGCTTCTCCAAATCACGAACTGGAGTTGGCATATACGAGTCAACAGCATCTAACAACTCCTTGATCTTCTTTGCTCCCTCTTCATCCCCATTCAATGCAGTCAAGGCAGAACCACATATAACTGGAGTACCTTCACCATCAAATCCAAATTCAGTCAGTAATTCCCTGATTTCCATGTCTACCAATTCTATCATCTCGGCATCTGCTACATCAGCTTTGTTGATAAAAACTACAAGTCTCTTGATACCAATTTGTTTTGCCAATAGAAGATGTTCTCTGGTTTGGGGCATGGTTCCGTCAGTTGCAGCAACTACCAAAATAGCACCGTCCATTTGTGCTGTTCCAGTTATCATGTTTTTGATATAATCCTGATGTCCAGGGCAATCTACATGACCATAATGACGACTTTCAGTTTCGTATTCAATTGTGGCTGCATTAATGGTGATTCCTCGAGCTTTTTCCTCTGGGGCCTTGTCAATATCTTCATAATCGCTAAACTTGGCTTTGTTTTCTAATGACAGTACTTTGGTTATTGCAGCCGTCAAGGTTGTTTTGCCGTGATCCACGTGCCCAATCGTACCTATGTTCATATGTGGTTTTTCCCTCGTGTATGCCTTCTTTTGTGCAGCAGGTTGGGCAGCATATATGGAACTTTTAGAAAAATGTTTTTCCGATTGATGCAAAGGTCGCTGGAAGGCAAATAACCTTGATTTGTAAGAATTTGCAAGAACTCGCTGTATGGAAGTCGCCATCTTGAAATTTTGGACTCAGACTACAAGTTATGTAAAACATCACAAGGGTTTGACTAAAGAACAAAATGTGTACAATTACAAAAAATGATTACGCTGAAGATTATCATATTTTACCATAGATTATAATAATAGTATAACTCTATGTATTTTACTGCCAAAAAGCAGCGAATAATATATGAGCATACTGTATACTCTTAGATTGAAACCTGTACGACTAAAAACATCGTCAAAATCGGGAGCAATATATAGCTGTATAGTAATTAGGCCTGTATATAGCCTGCCAAGTACTTTTAGGGGGGGGGGGCAAACGTTCAACCAAGTGGGGCAGTTTAGGTATTCAGTAAAAACAACACCCCCCTCCCACCCCTTCATGGAAAACTTGTGAACTGTTACTATGCTAGTGCCCTCTGTAAAGTTATTTCTACCTTTATTGGTTCCATATAGAAGCCTGGAAATTAAATTTTAGGAAATTTGGGGACCTCCTCAAGAAAATTTAGAGAATTTGGCTTGCTTAAACGTGATTTCCCGTCATTTCCTGGTGAATTGAAGGTTTACTTGTATAGGAACTGCGGGACCAACACAAAGCAAAATCGAGACATATAGATGCGAAAACTCCTGATATTTTCCAGCGAATTTAAGATTCAATAGCGTCAAAGGTATCTTGTCTAAAAAAAAAGGAGAGATTTAGACGCAAATTCTCGAAATTTCCCATCGAATTTAGGGTCCAAGGTTACCGGTATTTGAATATGGTCTGAGATATGTCACTCCGAAAATTTGGAGAATTACACATTTTTTTTGCTGCCGAGAACGCCAATTTGAAGCCTGAAAACACGATTTCATGAAGTGTGGGGATTGAAAATTTTGAGAATTAGATACCTGGAAACGCAAATTCTTAACATTTCCTGCTACAAAAACTCCCCTTAACTCAGTAAAATGAATTTATGTATTTAAAAAATAACACTGATATGGGGGTGGGGGGGGGGGGGGGCAAGATTCCCCCTCCAACACGACAAGACAAGACAAGAGCTATTTGTTGCTGTCTTGGCACAGTCATAGAAATGCTCAAATTGTACATGTGTTATTTTCTAGTGGAAATATAGCAAAATTTTGTGGATTATGGCACCATATGTCTCGAATCATCCCCGCCCCCATATTTCCCCTCCCGAAAACCTTTAATAAACCGCTGTTGCCCACTGTTGAACATTACTTTCTTACAAATATTGTTCTTTGAAATGTGACAGTGGCCCTTTAAGTGTGAAAAACGTCAATCCCCACGTGATATCCAAACGTCATTTCTATTTATAGTGTATTAGAAATTCTAATACGTCAATTAAGTGGGCGTGGCAAAATCGGGATTGAGGAAACTTAATTAGTATTCCTGTACCTTGTCAGCAGAATTTAAGGTAAGTTATCTCTTTGTACGAAAATATTATAAGCACTATTATATGCTCTTATGAAATACAACTGAATATTGGGACAATAATAAGGGCATTTATATTATCTTATATTGGAAAAACATGATATAATTACGTTAATTACTATGCTAATCGCGTAAATGATCTTAGAAATACTATGCAATATATAAAATAATAACACTTCCATAATTTCCTCTTTGCAATAAGAAGGATTTGTAATATTAAAGCCACCAAACGACTAAATATTTGTCTTTGTGCATTTATTCTTGGAATTGAATTAGTCAGAGAATACAGTGTGCAACGAAGCCTGCATTGCCCACAATTAGATTCAAGGTATTTACGCAATAACAAACATACCAACGTCAACAGGATTTTGGGGTGACAATAAAAAAATTGACCCTTGAAGAATTTGGGGCACGCCCACACCTCTTTTCATAAAAATAAGTAGGCCAAATACATTGAGGTATATATTTGCCTTAGATAATTACTGTACTTTACTATTTGTATACAAACGTAGATACGAGTAAATATATTGATTAAAACGAATCTTTTCACGCTCTACAACACATGAGTTTTCTTCAAACAAACGCTTGTTTACGTCTTGTGTAAAATATTTTCATTTCTTAGTAAAATTCAAATTCTAATCATTGGGTCCCAATATGCCGGGTGGTGCAGATGAGCCGATCTCCCCTTTTTCTTGAAAAATCTCTGTCCCAGTGGCTGACGAACCAGTTTTGACCTGACAATTGTTCTATCAATGGTCAATATATTAATTATAAATGTTTATAAGTAGTCAAGGAGATATATATATATAATTGATATGGATTATTTGGATTAATTTGAAACACTAGTCAGGGTCAAGCAAAGATTAATATATTTGATTGGTATTAAAAGGGATATACTCGTTTCTATTCAGTTGATTAATTGGTTATTACCCGTCATCTGTAAAATGTAGCTATTTACAGCTGTGATTAGTCAGATAAAACCTGCCGTTGAGCGGGTCAACGTCAGGCTGCCATGCTGTATCATTTCATTGCGGAAATTCAAATCCTTTATTAAGCCCTTGTGTCCTTGCAAATCGGCACATCTCGATACATTTTCATAAAGTATTAAATAAAAATGTAAATTAAATTATCTCCTAGCTCAATAAATACCTTTTATTTTGATCGAAAGTTTCCAAGCGAGAATTCTATCAGTGATGGCTGCCATAAAGGCGGAGCTTACAGGTTGTGAGCGAGTTATCTCTGGTTAAACATGTAAACTCCGCCCACATCCGCCAACAGTTAAAAAACAAAAATGGCGGTCCAAGTCGATCTGGGACTGCTTCAAATTTTGTTTCGGCGTAAGACAGCACTTTTGAGAGTTTCTTGTGAAGTTTTTGTATTCCATCGATAAGAAAATTCTTCGAAATTTCCGAAAAACGTAAATTTATAAAGGTAGGCCAATTCGTTAAGACCTGAGAGTCGTTCAAACGCCGGGGACCCTGGTATCCGGACAACCGCTATGGGTTTTGATAGGACGGATCCCCAACTAAGCTGTGATATGCCTTCATTGTCATTGGGGCGAGAACGTCTGATGACGTTGAATAAGTCATCACTGGAAGTTAGTCCGAAACTTGCTGACTCTTTACCCAGCCTCTGATAGCTATTTGGACGGATTGGAGCTATCAGACCTTCACGAGGAAAGAGTAAGCAAGTTTCGAACTATTGGAAGTATGAGAAACGTTGACCTTGAAGTCGTCTCCTCTGACACTTACAGTTCAGTTGACGACCCACCTGTATTTTAAATTGGAACGGATATACCAGAATGATCAATGCCAAAGGGGTTGTCCAAAGATCAGCGGGTAGAAAAGATCCTATTTAGGACCTAAAAAAGAACTATACATCTATATCTGGATAAAAACTGTAGGTTCCGTGAGGATCCCTTCTCACGGGTCGTCCTTGGCCAAGCATCTTGACATACAATCTTTCCCAGAGTATCCGTAACTAGTTACATCTATAAGGACTGGAATTATGAGTGAAGATGACTTATTCAAAGTAATCAGACTTTCACACTCGTCACTCCGGTCGAGAATCGAACTCTCTTTGAAAAATTACATGCTTCTTTCTCTCTCCCCTTTTATTTTCACTTTTGTGTTCATATAAATATGCTTGAAACCATAATTCAACATATTTGAACTACTTAGTTGTAGTTGTTTATTTATTGCTGTATCTCACTTCAAGAATTTCATAATAAAATACGACAGTTTCTATTTATATATTTTTAAAACTAGGCAGTGTCCCTTTAAGACTTGTTGCGACATGAGATGAAATATTTTTGCTGACAGGTAAATATCCTGACCAATCAAATTTCTCCAACTATCTATTCGAGATTATCAAGTCTCAACTTGGCTATAGATTATATGCGGCTGGAAAATCACGACTTAAATTGTTATTGCAACCCCTTTCGTCAGTGATCGGAGTAAGCATTTTTCAGACAATTCTAAGTCATCAGAATAAATTTGTCTGCTATAAAAGAGGTAGGGAATAGAAAGTGACCAGTTCTATGTAGGATTCTACGTGACAATGTTATTTAGTGTATGAAACTTAGCATGGAAATTGGATAAATTCAGTCGCTAGCGTGAAGCCGACATTATTTCCTTGTCCAGGCGGTGAATTGATTATTTGATACCGCATAAATTAGTCAATCCGGGTGCTAAATTTCATAGTTAATCTAGTCCTTATTTTTTGTGGTAAATATCTTTATTTAAGTTATTAGTAAATAAAACTACAATATAAGTACGAAATATCCCAGAAAACTTGAAAAGAGAAATGTATTCATTGAAATAACATGAAGATATTTGTACCAAATTTCATTCTAAAATGATAAAAAATATTTGACATTTTGATAATTAATTAAGCGACTTATTATTTTTTTAATCCAAAAAACCTGGATGTTTATATATTTTTTGTATTTTTCAGTAATATAAACGAATCAAGATGTCTGTTCCACGAGGCCGTGGGTCGGAGGAATCTATTTTTAGAATTCCTCCCTATTATTATATCCATGTTTTGGATCAGAATTCCAATGTAACAAGACTTACGATTGGTCCACAGACATATATTAGACAGGACAATGAAAGGTGAGAAAAGTTTAATTTTGTAGAAAATTATAATTGATAGGCTTACATGTGGACAAGATCACCAAGAGTTTAAAGCTAATGAATTGAAAATGCTCAGCACCAAGAGGATGAGTATCAGAACTGAAAATTTCTGAGGAAATATTAGATTTCTATCCAGTATCATACAATAATGAAAAGGCATAGCTCTGTTGAATGGCTGAGTCAAACTAGCTCAGGAGGAACAATTCTACATGACCTATGTCTTCTTCTTTCAATTTAAGAATTTTTTTTCATTGAATAGCATGTCATTCTATTTATAGAATTGTGTATGGACCAGAGAAAATGATAGTGGTGCCCCCACGACATTATTGTGTGGTAGAAAACCCTATAATTAAAAATAAAGACGATGAAGTAGTAGCAGATTCCTCAGGACAAGTTAAACTTTATCATGCTGACCAGGAAATCCGTCTTGCCCAAGAACCCTTTCCTCTTTACCCTGGAGAAGTTTTAAAACAGGTAAGTTTGTCAGTATTATAGGGGAAAGGACAGGGGGGAAGGTGGATGATTTCCAAGTTTTAAAATGGTTTGATTTGTCAGTGTATTAAATAAGTGGTGTAGGGGCTGAGGGTGAGCTTGAATTGGTTGCTTAGGTAAGCACATGCCATAAATGTTGGATTTTAGTAATTATTGGGTCAAACATGACTTTGCATGTTAGTTTTGAAAAGAAACTAGAGAGTTTAAATTGACAAAAAATTAATGAATTCATTCCCTAGAGTGTGTAAAAATAAATATTTAATTAAATGAGCCAAGTCTTAACATGATATTTTATCTTATTTCAGCCTGTAACACCATTAAAAATAGTACCAGCCAACTCGGCCTTGAGATTACGAGCTATTCTAGATTTCGAAGATGATTCTGCTGATAAGAGAATTGCTGGTGATGAATGGTTGTTTGAGGGACCAGGTTAGTAGATTTTCAGGTTTTATGTTTGGATAGCTCAGTTGGTAAACTTGATTTCTGCTACTCGAGTGCTGCAGGTTCAATTCCCTTTCCTACCCAAACAGTCTGAGTTCTGAGATTGTGGTCAGGGGTGAAGAGGTCTTAAATATTTTGATTCTTTGATTCCATGAATTTACTAGATTCAGCATCCCTGATCTCCAGTGACTTTGAATAAAGTCATCTTCCCTCATTACCGGTATTTCAATTGACTTAATAGCTGTTATTGCAAATCTGGTAAAGATTAGTGCGTAAAGGTTTGGTCAAGGACCAGCTGGTAGTAAGGATCCTTATGGATGTAAGATGTTTTCTTATAAAGTTAATAACCAAATGGCTTATGACCATTTAAAACAGAATCCTTGTGAACCTTACTTATCTATATAAAAATGGTTGTTTCTTTTTGCTAGTTTTGCGCAAAGTAGACCATGATTACTCTTTTCAAATCACTCCTGATGATACGTCTCTTTGCGGTAGTCCACTACTATACAACTATTACTCTCAATTTTGCCAAGTTTTGGATGCTATTTTGATTAATGAAATTGTTTTGCTTTTACGGATTTTTATTGATATTCAAATTGATTAAAAGAATATTTTTCTTAATTTTCAGGAACATATATTCCAAGAAAAGAAGTAGTTGTAGAAGAAACAATTCGAGCCACGATCATTAAACCTAATCATGCTATTAGACTACGGGCTCGTAAAGAATGTATTGATAGATCTGGTCAACAGAGAGTGACAGGAGAGGAATGGTTGGTTCGTAAAACTGGTGCCTATTTACCTGGCGCCTATGAAGAAGTGGTAGATGTTGTCAGTGCCTATGTTTTAACTGATAAGGTATGTTACTTGTTTATGTTATATCATAATACTGGCTTGATCTATTCTCTTGAGGCTGGCTTTATTTGTAGTGACTTTTGTAGCGGTTTTCCCCGCTCAACGATCCAGGTTTAAGGGGCTTACAAAAAAAAATCTAGTAGTTGGATTGGCCAATAAACCAGGGCACCTGTGCTTGTTTTCTTATTCCAAACTCCACGGCATTGCACTTCCTCATTAGCCCAAATGGATGCATTTCACTTCCTGTCCAGAATTGGGCTTATTGGACTTAAATTTCGAGGCCACATGCCCTTCCTTCCAGACAAGTTTATTCGAGATTCAGATGCATTGTAGAAATTAATTGTAATTGACAATGATTTTATGATTAAATTGTTTATATTTACAGAAAGCATTACACATGCGAGCATTACGAACATATATTGATGATTTTAAAGTGACACGTAAAAATGGAGAGGAATGGTTGATAACAATGAATGATACAGAAACACACATACCTAATGTTTATGAAGAGGTCAGTATCAACTATTTTTTTAGCAGAATGAATTTAGACATTGTATCATACTTATTGAATGAATGTTATTGTTGAAGAGTTAAGTAAAGGGGGTGTCATATAGATGACTGGCACACCAAGTCCAAACTTAGATAATACTTGAACAGTTAACATAAAAAAACCTCACAAAGCAGGGGCAGATCCAGGATTTAGAGAAGGGGAGGGCTCTGAAATATAACATGCTTCATATTCAACGCACTGCAGTCGCCAAAGGCCTGAGTGGCAAATGTTTTAGAGGGTTCTGATATCAGGAGCCCCCCCCCCCCTTGGAACCGCCCCTGCAATGATGCCTTGCTAAAGTTTCTTTAGGGTCTTTTTTATTGCATCTCTCAGGAATATAAAATAATGTGAACAAACTTTAATGATGAGTGTTGAGGAGTAGAGTGATTTTGTCAATTCATTTCATTGTATAAATAGGAAACATTGTGTGAACAGGACAGAATCTGAAGCTGCGTTTTATTTTCTTTCATTTGTAAGAAAACAGAATAGAGACAAAACAGCTCATTTCATTACTAAGAAATTTATAGTAGCGTGTAATTTAATATTTATGTTGTTTTAATTTTTAACAGGTAGTAGGTGTAGTAAATATCACAACATTAAACAACAGACAGTATTGTGTTGTCGTAGATCCAGTTGATGATGGCGGCAAACCTCAACTCGGTAAACGTAAACTGGTGAAAGGAGAAAAAACATTCTTCTTAATGCCAGGAGAGAAGTTAGAGAAAGGAATTCAGAATGTATATATTTTGGGAGAGGATGAAGGCCTTATTTTACGAGCTACTGAATTCTTCAAAGAGGGTTCACAGGTGTGTATAAGTTTCAATTTCAAAATGGCAGACACTGAAATATTTCCAGTTTTGTCCTGAAATGATTTTTCAAATTCTAAAATCTATTTTGATGGCAATTAATTTGACTGTAGTCCAATCAAATTAGATTTTTTAATGTTTTTGAAAATAAAGTGCCTCTAGGAGATCTTTCAAAAAGATAGCTTTGAATATTCTGATTGGTTATAAAGCAATGGATATAACCAATCACAGCCTTTAACTGTTATCGTTTACTTATTAGTTATCTGACTTGATTATAGAAATAGAAAATTAAATGACCTTTGTGATATAAAACTGAAAATATTTACATGTCTGCCAAGTGTGAGCTTTATTTAACCTTCACCTGGTAATGGGAGCTTATAGATTTAGATATAGGAATATAGCTAATTATAATCTTTACCTGCTGAAGGAACTTAAGGTACCAGACTTACCTGAAATCAAGTTCCTTCAGCATGAAAGTCGACACAGCTGTAAATGTGTATGGATAATCCGAGAAATTACCAACTGTTAGAGAAAGATCTTTGAGAACAAACGTTTTTATCTTATAAAAGATAGTTGTTTCTCTCTCAATTTCTCTCCTGTATTTTATTATCACACAATTTAAAGTTCTTAATTTGCACATATTGGGTGAGGTCAAATTCCGTGTTAGTGTTAACACTGGTGTTAGTACAGAATTTGGATTGGGTCAAATACAAATATTACCTTATTTGATTGCTATTGGTATATTAACAAGAAAAATTAGTTCAAATGTTGTGTTAAATTTATGTTAACACTAACACAGAACTGACACAACTTTAACCTTACCCATTGTAGTATTACTTGTCTATTGAGCTGTTTACTAATTTATTATCCCTCATTACGCAAATATCCCTCATTATGCATGATGTAACAACATGAGTTTATCGTTGAATTATCTCCTTTATTAATTAAAGGACCCACCCTTGTCAAAAAGGCGTAAAAAGGATGAAACAGAAACAGCTTCTACAAGTCAGGTAATTACAGTAGACATGTTATCACATTTTTTGATGTTATTTAAAAAGGAAGGGTTATTTCATCTATATTTTCATTGTTGTTTTAAAATACTTAGGCCTTATCATTTTTTCATCTAAAATAATAATTTCTCATCAATTAATTCATGATTTTAACTTATATTAATCAGCTTAATAGGTATTTTAATGGCTTATGAGATGTGGGGCATAATCATGCTTTTATCAAAATTAGCTTGATTTTTTTGTATTTCATAATTTTAGATCTTCAATGATATATATATAGAAAAAAAAATGTTTTTGAATACTTTGTAGCTGGAATTGAATGCATCTAGTTAGGGCTGGGCGATATTGGTTAAAGTGGATATCACGATATTCATCATTAATATATCACGATATGGGTATATATCGCGATATTTTTAAGAAGGGTTTTTACTGGTTTTTGAAACAAAATGTTCATGTTTTGTTCTATCAAAAAATCTTAAATGTAAGAAAAACAGTAAATATCTGTCAAAAACAACCAAATCTTCAAAAGCATGCAAAAACACATCTTTTTCAAATATCTAAAAGTATTAGATATTACTAACGATATAAATTCCTATACCGGTATTTATCGCGATACCGGTATATCGCCCAGCCCTACATCTAGTGTTAACTGGAACACTGTTCTAGTTAAACCGAGTGAAAGAACATAACTCTAGGGATATGTCTTTTTAGATTGTTTTAGCAGTTAAATCTGGAATTGAATGCTGTGTTAAAGTGGAACACTCTACTGGTAATCTGTTTAACCAAGTGAAAGAACATAATTTTAGTAGTTTTTGAATATTTATTTTCAGGGAATTGAAAGAAAACCAGGAGATCGATGGATGATCCGTGGACCTAAAGAATACGTGCCTCCTGTAGAGGTCGAGGTCATGATGAAAAGACAAGCCATTCCATTGGATGAAAATGAGGGTATTTATGTTCGAGATATTAAGTCTGGAAAGGTGAGTGAAAACATGAAAACTTTTTAGCAATGAGGAGGGGCTGAAGTATAGTCAATTAGAGTGTTGGAAACTTCTTTGGTGGTGTGGGTTTTTATCTCGATCCTTATGATATTCAGGTCTTAAGATTACCCTAATTTGGGCATACCCTTTAGTGGCTGAGCAAAGCACCAAAAATATAGGGCAGGGCTCCTAAGGTCACAGATTTTCACCAATTTAGGACCCTTTGGAGGTTTTATAATTTCATATATGGTGGTGACATTATCAATGTTGTTGGTATTTCTGGCTCTGCAGTGTTTTATCAAAAAATCTTAAATGTAAGAAAAACAGATTTTCACCAATTTAGGACCCTTTGGAGGTTTTATAATTTCATATATGGTGGTGACATTATCAATGTTGTTGGTATTTCTGGCTCTGCAGTGTTTTTCTTTCAAATAGCATCAGTTTTGTTAATTTGGGAACATTATTTGGGGGCTGCTAATTTGGGCACAACGTTTACCGTTGTAACTGGCATGTATTCTAAAGCTCTGATATTAATTATAAATCTTTTAAAAATGTGGTCCCTTCTCTATTCTTAGACAATTCAAGACTGTAAATTTTAAGATTACTTAATTTATCAAGGTTCAATCCTCCATTAATCTACTCAGGAGCAAAATAGTAAAAAAAATCATTGCATTTATAAATTTTTGTTTATTTAACTAATAGGTTCGATCTATAACTGGAGTAACCTACATGTTAAATCAAGATGAAGAATTATGGGAGAAAGATCTACCCCCTGTGGTTGAAGAGCTATTATCTCAGGGAAAAGACCCATTAGCTGATCGTGGTACTAGGGGTGGTGTTTCAGCCAATCAGAAAGCTAGAGACAAGACTCGAGTTGTTACGTTCCGTGTACCTCATAATGCCTGTGTACAAATTTATGATTATAAAGATAAAAAAGCAAGGTAAATATTTTTCAAAATAAAAAGATTGCATTTGGGTTTGTCATCTAGGCGACCATTTTACATTGTTATATTGTATTTGATTGGTAGTGGACAGCATAAATGAACAAATAAAATATTGTTTACATAAAGGCATGGTGTTCTGAATAGAGATTTTTAAACACAAATTTTTAAATTTCCAGAGTCATATTTGGACCCGAGTTAGTAATGTTGGGACCAGACGAGCAGTTCACACAACTTAGTCTCTCAGGAGGTAAACCTAAAAAACCAAACGTCATCAAATCATTATGTTTATTACTTGGTCCTGACTTCTGTACAGATATTATAACCGTGGAAACAGCTGATCACGCCAGGCTTCAGTTACAACTTTCGTACAATTGGTAGGTATTTCATGATTATTCAATCACATAAACAGAATAGGGGTTTAGTTAAAAGGCGTTCTGAGAAAAATGTGAATGATGAAGAATCGGGTCCCATGTACTAAAGGCTATGCACACTATCCCTATATAATTGGAAAAAGGTTAAAGAAAATCAAAATTTCCATGATAGCACACTGCAAACATTTGTGAATTTTCATTACCCAAAAAGTTGGATGTAAAACTCCATGATTTTTTCAATGAATTGTCCTTAATGAAACAACAAAAGATGAAACTATAATATCAATAAATATTGTGATTCATTATGTGTCCCTGTTTCTAATTTTGGCGCCATTGTTTTCAGGCATTTTGAAGTATCAGATAAAACCAGCTGTGATGAGGCAGCTAAATTATTCAGTGTACCAGATTTTACTGGGGATGCTTGTAAAGCTATTGCCTCTAGAGTTCGAGGTGCTGTGGCTCAAGTTCAATTTGATGATTTCCATAAGGTAGGTTTAACTAGAATAAAGATTATGGTTGTCAGTGTGGAATTGTGGGAATTTTTAAGATAAACTAAACTTATGGTAAATAATGTTCAATTGGATACCTCTTGTGATTATCATGTACAATAGTAATCATAAACACTAATTTCAAGGCTTGTATTGAATGAAGCATTAGTGCACATGATAAAACGATTTTAGATTTTTAATATTTTAATGGAAACCATGTAAAATTAAGTATAAATTTATATCTAAATTGTTTAATTTTAGAATTCAGCCAAGATTATTCGCTCAGCTTTGTTTGGTTTTGATGAGAAAAATAAAGTTCGAGACAAGTTCACCTTCCCTCAGAATAACCTCGCTATAACTAGTATTGATATACAGTCTGTTGAACCTGTTGACCAACGAACACGAGATTCATTGATGAAATCAGTTCAACTTGCTATTGAAATCACAACTAACTCACAAGAGGCTGCTGCTAGGTTAGTTCCTTCTTTTTGGTTAAACAGTGTATTCCATGTATCTATTAATATTTTTTTAATATTTCTGACCTTATATTCAGATCCTATCTGCACAATTTTGAGTTTTGTGTGTATCTTGATATGTGCTTAAACAAATACTTTGTTTACTTAAAAATTAATACTAGAAATACACAAACAAATCTTTGATTAATTTGTTTTTGTTATTTACAGACATGAAGCAGAAAGACTGGAACAAGAGGCTAAAGGTAGACTTGAACGTCAAAAGATTATGGATGAAGCAGAAGCTGAGAAGTCTCGAAAAGAACTCTTGGAATTACAGGCTCACAGTGCTGCTGTCGAAAGCACTGGTCAAGCCAAGGCTGAAGCTCAGTCCCGTGCTGAAGCAAACCGTATTGAAGGTGAAGCGGCTGTAGAACAAGCTAAACTTAAAGCTCAAGCTATGAAGATTGAAGCTGTAAGTATTGTTTTATACACTTAGTTTTGAGTGATTATAAGCATTGGAAGCCAACTTTCAGAATTTTTCTTTCCTTGTGGATGAATTGAACTGAACACATATAATCACCTTGCTGACGACAATATAACTCACTAACGACTGAACTAATCCGCTGCTACTGAGTGGTGTTGAATATGATAAATCTCATTCTTTCTGTTAATTGAAAAACTAACAAATACTTTGATTTCTTGAAAGTGAACTGATTTTAGCAATGTCAATGGCAGATATAATATGCATGTATTTACTTATTGACTTACCAGTATTCAGCAATTTTCTATGCTTCCCAGATGTACTAATCCTGACTTTAATTTTTACAGGAATCTGAATTAGAGAGACTAACACAGGCTCGTGAAGCAGAACTCAAATACATCAAAGAACAAAATGAACTGGAGATTTGTAAAGCTAGCGAATCCTCCACCATTGAAACACGTAAATTTAAAGATATGGTGGATGCCATCGGAGCTGGAACTCTACAAGCTATGGCTAATGCTGGTCCTGAAATGCAGGTCAAATTGTTATCTTCTCTTGGTTTGAAGACTACATTGATCACTGACGGAAGTTCTCCCGTTAATTTATTTAACACTGCCCAGGGATTAATCGGGGGTCTGGTACCTGCTCGACGTAAACGCACAGATGATGACGACACAGAAAGCATTTAAATGTTGTCATAAATTGTTGAATATGAGCGCATGATATTAATACTGCTCAAGTGAAGTTTTTGAATAGAACTTTTTTGCGCAGAAAAATATTAATATTTTTATTTGATGACATCTTTTATTTGCTTGAATTTGTTACTTTTTGTACATTGATTTATCTCAAAGCATATTAAGTTCATACTTTTTTATTCATTCAATTAATTTTGCATATTCATACCAAAAGAACTGCTGGTTAGACGTGTAACCTTACTTAAAAGAACTGTATTTTGCTAAAACTTGTGAAAAATGACAAAAAAAATATTGAATATTTCTATAGTACATGTATTAGTTATAACTGTTGTTTTTCTAATTTTCACATTTTCATACACGAATCGTTCATAAGTTTTGTAATATTTGTTAGCAATATCTTTTTCATTTATATCTAAAAGCTTTTGTGTGAACTTAGCCTCAGCAAGTAGATTATCACTTTTGATTAAATTCATAATGAAGTTTTTAATTTAAGAAACTGCTTTCATGCTTATGCTCAATTTAATAGACGAGTGTATTATATGTGTTAAAGGCATGCCAAGGATGATTTAGTTTTGTAGAGATGAGCATGTATCTGTTTACTGTTGTAATATTTGTTAGAGGATCAACTTAGGTTATTTGTATAATTTTTGCACCCAATGTTTGTACGTATGTAAATCAGCAGGCCCTGTGATGATTAGACTTAACTTTATTTTGTAACATTGATAAAAGTTTTCGGATATATTTAAAGTCCAAAGAAAGGACCACTATTTGTTATTATTTAACTTGTTTATGAACTAAAAACATTTTGAAACTTTATTGGTTTAGTATTTGATATCCTATCTCTATCATCCAGCTTAATTAATAGGTCTTTCTGGAGGATGATTTTGTAGGAGTGGCCCAATTGGAATGTCCAACTATCCATGATACAGTTTTAGTGATTGAAGTGATGTGGTAATACCACACAGTATGCATTGTGGAAATCTTTTCAGAATTGCATTAGCCTATTTATAATCATGCATAGCCTGCAGCACGTAGGTCTTGGTGTAGCTGGCCATTCCAATTCTAGTGATTTCTTGGGATGAACAGCCACTTGAAAATCCTACTAGTGCTCAAAGATAGGCTATCACCAGCAGGAATTCATATCAGAACAGTTATAGTCTGGAGTCTCTAGTCTCTAGTCTTGTGACAGGACTGGATGAGCCAGATAACTGCAGTGACTAACTAGAAGCCTCTCTATCATGATTGGTGATACCTCAGAAGGCATGCTAAACATAGGTTGGACCAACAACTCGATCCAGTTCTTTGGATGTGATACACTGCTGTTATATTGAAAAGGTGACACTACTGCATATTGCAAATCTGAGGAGTTATGAAGAGGTGTAGCCCCTAGCTCCTAAACACACCATTGGCTATTAAATCTCATATCATTATTACCCTAGTCTCATAATTAATGATATTCTCATGGTACAGGGGCATTAAATTAACAGGGAATTGAAATTACTATGTTTTTTTTTCTCAAAAAACTAATGCAATTGATGAGTACATAAAAATGAATCTTTGAAAATTTGATGAAAAATACATAAGGTCAAAATTTACACCAAAGATACAAGTGGCCTGAAAACAATGATTTGAGCCAAATTATCTCGCTGTTCTCGTCAAATGTAGACAAAGCATGAAATGAAATAAATGTGACAGGATACTGTAATTAAGTTTGAAATTAAACCTTAATTAGGTTGAATAATTGAACAACATTTCTACTGGTCTATTTACATTTATACCTTTACAGAAGGGTTAACTAACCAAGATATTTTTCATTAGTGCAGAAAAAACAATTGACACCCTAAAAGCCAACAGTTAAAACATATAACTTGATTAAAATAAACCTAAATTGAATAAGAGTCTATAATACACAATAATAATTGTGGTATGAACAATGACTGTGGTATATTGGTTTATTCTTGATGGGAACATCATATGCATAGTAATAGAGAATAAACATGCATATCAAAAAACAACTATGCTTAACAATGATAATGATATTGTGAAGTTTGTTCAATTGAAAATACATCATTACAATGGAAAACCTATAAAATGTGATTGAAAATGTGGTTATGTAAAACAAGTTAACATTCTTTCTGCTGCTATTAGTCTAAATGTACAAATTCATACTAAACACATATGTATACAAACGATTTGCTGCAACTTTGAGATGATAAATCAAGCAAAGATATTTGTGCACTGGCCTGAATCAAACGGTAATTGAAACCATACAAGCCTGTTTTTAAATTTTATCTATTTCTTTTTAAACAATCAAAAATAGAATGCTTAGGCTGATGTTTCCACTCGCAACAAATGTGCACATGATTCTTTCTTGTCTATACATGATGACTGCTAATCTGAACAACAAATGACATGACATACTTTTGATTTGATTAACTTCCTTAATTTGGAAAATGAAAAATAATATATACATAGGGCAGTTAAAATTCATCTGGCTTGAAAACACACCATTAAATGGTTAAGAAATGTGTAAAATGTTATTTAAAATGACTGAGCTGCATTAGGACTGGGCGATCATTATTTCAGTGGAGAAAAATGGGTACACATCCAGTGACCATTCAAAACATACACACTTATCACCTACTTCCAATTTAAAATGCTGCAAGGTAATTACTGCAAACAGCATGCACACTGAATGAAGACAAGATTTCATAGTAATATCACCCAGCCCTTATTTTAGTCAAGGTTGTCAGGTCATTCCATTGCCTTGACCTCAGCTGTAGCATCCCCATCTCCCTTTTCTTCTCCTTCATCTAGATAGAAATAGGTCTCCAGTAAATTGTTGGCTTGTTTCCTGGTGAATTCATCAGCATGGTATTCCAAACCCTCTAATCTGGCAACACCTTCTTTAGCTTCAAACTTCTCTTTTGCCTAAAAAATTATTAAATAAACACAATTGTATGAAACTCTGGGCTATTGTCTATTTGGTTTGATTAGGAATAAATGTATCAAATTAAAGCTTTTAGACATAGGAAATATAAGGGGCGGATCTAAGGTGGGGGGGGGGCTACCCCAGCTCGAAACCCCCCATATTTTTGGCTGACTGATGTCAGAAAGCTACACAAAATTGTCGCTCACACCTTCTGCAATCATGGTGCCAGTGAACTTGAAGCATGTTATATTTGAGAGCCCCCCTTTCTCTTAATCCTGAATCCACCCCTGAATATAAGAAAGGGATTGCTAAAATATTTCTAGTTCTTGCCTTTAAATCAGCTACTCAAATGAATTTTCATTAGTAGAAATAAACCCATGGTCATCCAAAGAAATATTGAATTTATATGTTCGGTAGATTTACTATAAAAACATAATATCAATAAGCATACCTCATCAGAGAGTCGGAGCATCATTTCACAGAAACTGAGAACTAAATTGAGTAATTCTACATCATGTGACTTTAACATTCCAGGTACTGTATCCATGACACCTTTAGATAATAACAGTTCACATTCCTTTTTACCATGGCAACCCAGATTACATAGTAGATATAGAGCCTGGAATAAAGCAATATTATACAAGATATATATAAAAAAAACATTTTCAAGTTTGTGCATTAAATCTATATAAATCATAACAAATCAAGAGAGAGCTATTAGTATCCATTATTCATGATTCTTCTCTTTTGTGTCTATTTTTGTAGTGATTTTCACCAAAATCTAAGATGTAATGTATAACAAAACACAAGACAATATTATGGAGTAACTGTATTAAAGAAGTGTGTTATATTCCATAATATTGTCTTGTGTTTTGTTATATGTGCTCCTCGCTTCTATATGTCGTTCAAATCTTATAAGATGTAATGTAGCCAAATCTAACCAATTTTTAAATGGTTATTATAGTCAAACAGAGATATTTCGGCTCATCCGGGTACAGTCAAAACATATACACAACCAGTCCATTATATTTTCAAGGGTGTTGCTGTAACTTACCAAACAAACAACCCTCTAAATAAGATACTTTTATACCCTTGAAAATATAATGGACTGGTTTTGTATATGTTTTGACGGTACCCGGATGAGCCGAAATATCTCTGTTTGACTATACCTTAGCTGTATTCTGATAAAAAAATCTAAATATTTACCTCTATTTTAATATCATAAGCAGAATGAAGTTTGTTTAAGATAGGGTCTAATAGAGGTCCATTAATAACTTTATCACAAACTGTGTTTTCACCTACAATATATGTATACAAGTATAAACAATCAAATACAATATATTTTCTCTTAAAATAGTTCTCAATGCATTAATTGTAGCACAATCTATTTTAATTTTAACATTTTTAACTCTTGAGTCTCACAATTGTGCAATCTTCAGACCAGAGTTGATAATTTCTGCTGATGTCCCTACTGAATTTTGAAGTAACTTGTCTTCATGTCTGCACATAACAAATCGAGAACTTTACATTCTAGTTAATGCATTCAGCTCACCTTCGTCATTTTGTTAGAGACAATGTAATGACTCGTCCATGATAAGCGGCCATCATGTTCAGTAAATGGGCAGGAAAAGACAACTCTTATTCAGAGATTTTTATTGGCTGATTTTATCGCTAAAGAAGACGACACTCTCTGAAGAACAATTGTGATTGGCTGATTTTATAATTTATTCAATATGGCAACCTCTGTATAGTATACGAGGTTAACCTAGCATTCCTCTCAACTTGTTATCCAAGACTATAAAGAAATATTTACCAGTCATATTAGAAAGTACCCATAATGTTTCTTTAGGTATATGATGATGTTCTGAATTTAAACAATCAACTAGAGCTGGTACAAGAGTAGAATTTTCAAACGCTTGGATACTAAATTCATCAGGTCCACTACAAATATTACCTATACACCTTAACACAGGGGTTAACACCTAAAAATAGTAAAAAAACAATCACTTTGAAAATTACACAATAACACAATGGAAAACAATTGCAATTAGTACAATAAATAGTTTAACCCAGGGTAAATATCCGTGGAATAAAGCAACAAATATCTCAGATAGGGTCTGGTTTAGGTGAAAAAAATAGTGTTTAATAAAAAAGGTCATACAGAAATTAATTTAATGGTTCATTGAAATTAGGGGGAGAAAAAGCTTAAATTTTGGTGGGTTTTATGATACCCACATTAAATGGAGCCATTTGAACGGCCAATTAAAAGCTAACTAATAAAATCTGACACAAAACTGATGCCTTAAAATTTAAATTAAAAATCTTACAGTGATATCTTGATCTTTATACTGTTCTGTTAAAACTCTGACTAAATTCTTTAATACTCCATTAGATACAACTTGACTTGTATATTCACTGCTAAAAATAACAAATTCAGATTCATTTACATGATCAGAAATTATCTTATTTCTAATAAATCAGTTTTTATATTTTGAAGTTACAGACAGACGAAAAGTTATTAATTTATCTATGTAATTTAAGAATCTATTGTAGTGTTAAGAATGTAAACTCAAATAAACAATGCTGATGGCACATTGTCTGCTAAGCTGTTAGATGTAATAGGTTTGAATTCTCTCCAGAGTAAAAAAAAAGGTTCTGATGCAACAGCTATTACTTTCAGAGTACAAACTTCTGCTTTTAATCCCACAGAACGGTCACCAGTAAGAGTCTTACTTTGAGGGGGATTTGAACCTACAGCACTTACTGACAATAAATGAATTGATCATACATGACACATACCTGGTAGAAGTAAGATAAACGAAAACCCATGCTATCTCAGATATTAATTTAGGTGAAACATCAGTGTCCTGTAACCTGGATACTAAATGGGGGATAACTCCAGCATCTACTATCTCCCTGAAAAATTAAATTAAGATTTGTATTTTATACCTTTGAGCACTGCGTACAGAAAATAAAACATTATGCACACTTAACCTCACAATCTGAAAACTAATTTGTAACACATAAATTATGGTTCCTTTGCAGATCTATCAATAATATAGCATTTTTAAAAAAGAGAGTGAAAGAATTCACAAAATCACAAAATTACCTGATAATTCGTAATTATTGATATATGAAAATATTTTAAGTACTCACCGTGTAATATCTGGACATTCTCTAGCCAGATTTGACAGAGCAAAACAAGCTGATTGTACTACATTGGGTACTGAAGTCTGAAAGATTCAATATTATTCAGATTATAATGACATATTTCTTGTTCCAATCCAACATTATTCTTAAGGTCAAGAGCCATAAAAAATTTCTCTTCATAGTGTAAGAACCAAATGAAACATTCAAAATTTACTGGAAGTATTTAACCATTCTCAATTTCCATAAATGCATATGACCGCATGGCATGGATTTAAAATTTTAATAGGGGTATATAAATTGTAAAATACATTCTAAAACGTCAAAAAGTTAAAGTTTGAATTATTTGAATCAATTTTCATCTGGTGACATAATCCAGTTGCACCAATCAAAACTATTATGCAATGACTGAAACGACTATCTTGTTGATTATTGTGTATTGATTATTAACCAATGAAATACTAACCTCTAGAAGTTTAACCAATGGAATAACACAGCCTTGAGAACTGAGTAGTTTTCTACAATCTGCACTGTCTCCCGCTAGATTACCTATAGCCCACGAACATTGATCCTATAAATACAACAGAATAATTTATCAATAGACAAATAAAATAAACATAATTTTCACTCATATCAAATTTGTTTCTGAAACAAAATCTTCAAAAGCTCACAACCCGTTCTAAAAAAATAAATGCTTAGACAGCCACTGTCACTCAAATTTTGTAATTTTAGGGTAATGTAGGGACATGCTACGACTAGAATAATTTCCAAAAGAAAGGGCTAAACTTATGCAATTTTTAGTAAATCAGAAACCTACTAAAGCTTTGGTTTGAGCGTCATTTAATTTTACCTATGAGTAAATGTAGACTAGAATATCTAATTTTTAATTAAGTAGACAGAATCAACCAGTACCTACCTGAAGATCAGTGCTGCTACTACTAAGATAAGTTATAAGATATGGTGCTGCTGATTTAACTACAGATAAAGCCTGTTCATTTGAACCACCAGCAGCAATATTAGTGATACACCAAACACTTTCTAACTGTAACTCTGTATCATTACCAGTTAATACTCCAACTAAACTGGTTAATGCATTTTCTTGACTGAAACACATAAATGTTATCTTAATAATTTACAGGGTGGGCAATGAGGGGAAAATATACATTCATTTCTTCAGCTGAATCTGACAGAATGATGGGCATTAACAAAACTCACAATAATCAAAATATTTCAAATTTCAATTAATTCAAATATTTCCTGTATCTTTTTAAAAAAGATAATTTTCCATGATTATGCTAAAGACAATGAGGAATATTGATTTCAAAAGTTGCTAGTTCTATCAATTATAAGTCTAACCTAAGTAATCATTACTCAAAGTGAATAATATTAACCCTTACCCAAAAAAGATATCAATGAAAGAAGAGCCCTGAGCAAATGCTCTGCGTAAATTCTGTAGAGCTGCAAGTTTTTCTGGTTCCTTGTTGATTAATACATTGGTGGAATTCAGGACCTGAAATAGAGATATTACTGATTGCCATAAATGCATCAAATAATGTTCCATAGACATGAGTATATACCAAACATCACATTTGGGCTGAGGTAGAAAAAATAAAATTATTCTGGTAATTCCAATTGTTTTTCCCTGGATGATAATCAAAAACCTGTTAATCTCTCATCATAATAATAGTTGCCATGGTCTGATTAGGATAGGTAACGGTACTCTACCATACTGAAATGAGATTTTCACCATTCATTACCTGTTCATCAGTAACTTCATCTCTCTGTTCTTCTCCAGTTTCTCCATCAAGAGAGTCTTCTTCACATTCACTGTGACGGAATCGTTTAGCTGTCACCAATTTTTCTCTTCGCACTTTTCTCTCATCTGCAATAGGATATCAAAAGATAAGCTTACAACACATAAACCTTGTCTAAGGAGTGCAGACAGGATACTAGTAATGACTTAGTCCACTCCGTATACGGCCATCGGTTTACCTTGTCCGTATAATTCGTCCACTATGCATTGATAGTCGGTATTCTGTCTGCACTCCTATGACAAGGTCTATGATCAAATTGTGAACAAACCATAAATTGAAATCGGCAAATTTGGCACTTTCTGAATAGACCAACATATTCACACTAAAGTCCATTAAAGTCAGCACGTAGTTTTGTTTATTAATTACGAATTTTAGATCAATCTGCAGTTAGTGTAGATTTGACATTTTGTCTTCAGTATTGCGATAATGGTATTGTGAAATTTGATTGGCTGCTATTTATACGTGTATGCGCTGTGATTGGCCGACTTGAACTGTCACAGCTATTGACTTTTATAATGAGTGAAGCGGGACTCTGTATCGTAGTAAATCAGAATCATTGCATAGTGGACGAAGTATACGGACAAGGCAAACCGATGGCCGTATACACAGTAGACTAATTAAGTACGGTAATTGTAATGAGCCTAGTACCCGTACTTTAATTTACAGATTTTATGATCAAAAAGAGACTTTATTTGCAAAAAAATGCATATATTACAAAGAAAGTTTTAGTTAGTTAACACTGATTAAAATTCGTGATTTTAATTTTTTCAAATATATTTTGATTATTCAGTGTCACGATTAACCAGGCCCTTGATGCAGTATAGAAATTTAAACTGTAAAGACAGTACTGGCAGTTCAAGTCTACCCACGCGCACTTTGTTTACTATCTACTAAGAAAAGTTGAATTTTATTTTTCAATTTGTCCGATTTCTGCGCTTCAACAAATGTGATGCATGGTGCCAAAATGTGCTTTAACGCAAAATCAAGGCGTAAACATACCTATGGTTTCCTGACGCCTTTTGTTTCTCTGGTCTTCAATAGAATCGGTTTTATGTTTGTAAAGCGATTTTCTCTCCATTTTGTTTTGAGTCCGGAAAAGATCTGAATTCTCTCCCTTTAAATTTATGGTGGTGTATCTATGCCAAAAGCAATTAATGTGCATATTTCAATTCAATGAAACTTAAATTTTGATTCGTGATTAGTCAACGTTTTTCAGTGAAAATTACAAATATTTACTTTTTCAATTCTACTTTGAACTTTTTAAAGGGGACCAGTCTTCATTTTTATTGGTTGATTTGGGTCTTGAATATGTTTAAATGGAAAGGGCACAGAAGATATGGTTAGCATCTTCATGGATAAACTCACTGAAATAATGAATGAATGAATGCATCCCAAAAAGCAAACCAAATAGCAGGAAGAAGGGAAAAACACCACTTTCGAACGAAGCAGTAAGATGTATCAAGAGGAAACAGAGGCTCTGGACCCGCTATATGGAAACAAGGGATAGTGATCGACACAGAGAATACTGCAAAGCTAGAAATAAAGTGAAAACAGTAATTAGATATGAGAGGAAACGTCATGAGAAACAGATAGCTGAAAGTGCCAAAAGCAACTGCAAAACCTTTTGGAAGTATGTAAACTCGAAACGTAAATCTATTTCTGGTATATCAGAATTGCACACTCAAGTAAATGGTACAGAGTCTATAGCATCTACAGATAATGAAAAAGCTGAAATACTTGCTGAGTTCTTTAGTAGTGTATTTACCATAGAATCCGACAACCCAGTTGATAGTGGCAAGCAATATTGTGACAGTTACTCAAATGATGAACTTTTTAATAATACAGAAGTGAGTAAATTACTCAAAGACCTTGATACGTCGAAATCACCTGGTCCTGATCAAGTACATCCAAAGGTTTTATATTCATGAGCTGGCAGATGTAATTGACTTGCCACTCAGTATGATATTCAATGAAAGTTTCAAGAGTGGGACAGTACCTCAAAGATGGAAAATAGGCCAAATATCAGCACTCTTTAAGAAAGGTGACAAAACCTCTCCGTCTAATTACAGACCGGTTAGTTTGACGAGTGTTATATGCAAAGTTATGGAAAAATTAGTGAGAAAGAAAATAGTATATCATATGAGTAGCCAAAACCTTTTTAGCAACAAGCAATTTGGTTTCATCAGTGGTAGATCTACTTCACTACAACTACTCAAGGTTCTTGATAGATGGACTGAAATCCTAGATAACGGCGGAACACTGCACGCAATAATATGGACTTCATGAAGGCATTTGATAAGGTCCCCCACAAGCGCCTATTATTGAAACTAAAACAGTATGGTATTAGTGGCAGAACTTGTACTTGGATCCAGAGCTTCCTGACAGATAGGAAACAACGTGTAAATATCAGTGGAAACTACTCAAGATGGCACAACGTAACCAGCGGAATACCCCAAGGTTCAGTCCTGGGCCCAGTACTCTTCGTCATCTTCATCAACGACTTGCCGGAGTGGATTATATCATAGGTATTTCTATTTGCTGATGACACTAAACTATTCAGAGAGATCGAATCTGAAAACGACGTTAGTTTGCTTCAGAATGACCTGAATCAACTGTTTGATTGGAGTGTTGAATGGATGCTACGATTCCATCCTGACAAATGCAAGGTAATGAAAATCCACAGCAAGCGAAAAGAGGTCGACACATACAACTACCAAATGAAAAAGTATGATGGTGGTGTAACAACATTAGAAGTAATCAATATGGAAAAAGATATTGGAGTGAACATAGACAGTCATCTAGCATTCGACAAACATATACAAATACAGGTGAACAAGGCGAACCAAATAGTCGGCATCATCCGGAGAACATTTACATCTTTAGACTACAAATCATTTTGTCTGTTGTTTAAAGCCTTAGTTAGACCACACTTGGAATATGCCAACAGTGTATGGAATCCTTACAAAATAAGAGACATTGAGTCAGTTGAGAATGTTCAGCGAAGAGCAACCAAGATGCTCCCATACCTTAAAGACAAAAGTTATGAAGAAAGACTAGAAATATTGCAATTACCAACATTGAAATTTAGAAGAATGCGTGGTGACATGATAGAGACTTTTAAGATCCTAGCCGGAATATATGACAGTCATACAACCAACGATCTATTTACTTTGAAAACAGCACAACCAGAGGCCACAAATTTAAAGTCACCAAACAAAGATGTAAATTAAACGTACGTAAATACTTCTTCACCAATAGAGTAGTGGACATATGGAACAATCTGCCAGAAAATGTTGTGAACGCCACCAAAGTGAAGACTTTTGAAAACAGATTGGACCGCTACTGGAAAGACCATATCCTATGAAACTAGACTACACAATTGAATACAGTCCACACACATGTAGTGGAACCGGAGAAGATAATAACACACTAGAAGAAACTATAGAGATGAACATAGAGGAGCAGCAGCTCCTGCGTTCATAACAAACGTAGGTAAACGTAGGTAGGTAAGTATCCTTCAGAGGCACTAGAAATGTACGAAAATTGCATATTTCCTTCTAATATATCTTAAATTAGACATTTCTCCTTCTATTTCTATAGATGACTTTTCTATATATTGCATAGTATCGCTAATGTGTAGTAGGGCATTATAACTTTCAAATGCTAATAATTATGGATGCACATGGATTTGAAGGCTCAAATTTCAATTGTGAGTTGTGATAACCAGTACTAAATTGCTGAACTAAAAAAGTCCCCGTTTCTGAGACTTGGAAAAATCGACCCACGAAAATGAAGCATGTGCCTTTAAAATGCCAATCGAGTATTGTCCACATTTCAGTATGTATTTATTTTATACACGGTTTGCCTTCCATACAATTTGTAAATTACCTCGTTCATTATAAACCGTACAGCTTTCGATTATCCAGTGATTTCATACAAAGGATTTCATTTGATCTGTCTGGTTAATTTGACTATACTAATACGTTGTGTTAGAAATGTGGTAATTTTGCGGGAAATTTAATCAAAACCTGACAATAATAAAATGGTAAAATAACCAAGACCTCTTCGTTTAATGACTTAGATGGCAATCAATATCAAGCCGCATTACAAATAAGCTTAAAGATTACCACTTCAACAATGCCCAACCAAAGCAAACTAAACCTGCCCGACTGACAGTAGAGTAGGAGAGGCCCATCACACTGTCACTTAAGTCACTAGTCTTTTGAGTCACTGTGACTCAAGTATGACACTGACAGTGGCAACTGGCGGCGCAGTACTAATAATGTCACATACATAGTATTGATTGAGGGGGTTATTGCATTGATTTGCTTTTCATTGATGTAGAGATACGAAAAATAAGATATCATGGTTAGTCAGCACTCAGCAGGGCATCTTTTAATTCATCGTTGAGCTCTGAACCCTGTCTTTAAATGGTTAATAAGGCCTATTTAGTAGGCTACTAAGCTATTTAAAATGTATGATTAGATTAATTATTTCTCTTCCAGTCTCGAAAGAAAGGTTTGAGTGTTGAAGAAAAACGAACAAAAATGATGGAGTTTTTCTATGAAAAGGTTGGCAACTTTACTTGTAGATTGGCATACAAAAATTGCAAGTACCATGGTACCTAGATCAGAGTGAAGTCAATAGTTCCTTATCATATGATGAGTGGAGATTCGATATTCGGTGTTTACACTGACTGAATGAATTATTGTTCAAAGTTCCTGACATAACATTACATATAATGAATATTTAGTATTTGCAGATCCTTAAAACAAAATAAACGGGTGGGAGTGCAGCACAATAAAAATATATAATATTGTTAAAAAAATTCTGAACAACACGATATTATGATATTATATTATCAATCTATTTGCAGAAAGAATTTTACCAGTTAAAAGAATTAGAGAAACTATGTCAGAAAGAAAAGGGAATAACATCAATGTCTGTGAAAGAAATATTAATGAGCTTAGTCTATGATGGGATGGTAGACACAGAAAAAATAGGAACTTCAGTTTATTTTTGGGCTTTTCCTAGTAAAGCCAGTCAAAATGTAAGTTCATGGCTAGAAGGGCTTGTAATAAGATTTTATTTACAATTTTTCATTGGAAATTTTCTTCTAAAAGTTCACCTTTTGCCAGTTATGCTGTAAACAAAATTGTAGGAAAAAAATTGTAACTATTGTATTAATAGTATGATTTACACATCTAATGAATTGTATGTATTACCCAGAGAAAAAGAAAGATGGAAGAGTTAGAAAAACAACTGAAAGATTTAGATACAAAGGAGAAGAATTTAACTGAAATGGTGATCAAAGCTAAATGTGGTAAAGAGGATACAGTAAGTATTGATAACTATTCAGAAAAAAGATGAAACAACACAACTATATTTTACATGAATAACAACGTTAGTTTTTAAAAGCATTCTTTCTTCATGCTTGTTCTTGGCCAAACATCTTGGTATTTATCTTTCTTGACTTATCCATGACCATTTACAGCTAGGTCAACTGGAATTATGAGTGAAGATGAATTACTTACAATTATACCGTAACAAATTTCACTCCTTTAATGGATTACAAATACCATTGAGTTTTACATTCTATTTGATTCCAGACAGAAAGACAGGAAGTTTTAGCAGAACTAGTAAAGAAAGAAGAAGAAAAGAAGAATTTATTAACAATGTTAGAAAAATATAGAGAATGTGATCCAGAAGTAATAGAACAAATTAAACAGGAAACAGTTGTTGCTAAGGAAGCTGCCAATAGGTGGACAGGTGAGCAGCCAAATGTGCAGATGGTCTTTTTTCTTATTAGCTTTAGTAATTCCTGCTGCAAGTACACCAACTCTTTAAATGCTGCTTGATTATGGTTTGAATTCAGAATGTTGATAGCAAAATAACCATTTCTACTCTCTCAAAGGGATGCTAGATTTCATAACCTAGTCAGAGATAATTTTAAGTTTGAGAGGATTTTTGATTGATTTCTGTTTTATTCTGAAACTGAATGATACATAGATTTGTTAAGATATAATTAACATTCCTGTCATGCATTATGTTATCCTCAGGGGAGATAATTTATTGCCTTGTATCATTACATACATTACAATTATTTATGTTTTCAGATAATATATTTTCGACAAAGTCCTGGATAAAGAACAAGTTTAGTTTTGATGACAGTGTGATAGATAAACAATTTGGTTTACCAGCAGAGTTTGATTACGTAGAGTAATTGTCACCAAAATATCAACATTTGTTTGTTAAGTTTGTGATCAAAGTTAATATATATATTGACTGTTTGAAGTTGGACTGATAGTCCCTTTAATTATGTTTGGTAACAACTATTTTTGTGTTTATCTTCTATTTGATTTATACTAATCACATGTGGTATCCTTAAGTGGGTTTTGTATCATCAGAATAAGTGCTATGTAAAATGTATAAACCTCATGTTTAATAAAAAATCATGAGTGATATTCAATTTAAGTTGATAACTTGTTGAAACTTCATCCAAGTGTGTTAATAACTTTTTTGTTTGAAAATTGCTTAAAATATCAGTTTCTATTGTGACGTGTCATAACATAGGGGATATAAGCTTCCTAAGGAATGGACAAAAAGGGCAAGATGATAAAAGAAAATTTCTTAAAAATAACAACAAATCTCACATGTAACATATTTTAGTTTCACATAATGATTTATATACACTGGCACAAATGATGGTATTAAAAAAAGATGGCAAAGAACAACATCTGTATTCCATGAAAAAGTTCAATCATATCAACAGTCATTCCATAATAAATAATGATAACGTTTATTTATGTATTTTGACAATCCACACAGTCGGATGGAAGCATTTTATAATATTCCTTTTCCTTCACACAATAATATCCATAGCATCACACACCTGCAACATACAATATTTTAAATATGTCATCTTTTTTCATAATTGGAAATGGCTTAGAGGCATTTTCCTTTATATTAGGACCAGAAAAGGTTTTTTTTTTTAGTCCAATCAATTGTCAGCGAATTTTGTCCACACAATGTGAATTTATTCGGTGTTCATGTCATGTGACTAGTTGAAAATGACCGTCACAGAAATCTGATTGGTTGAAAAGTATAGAGTGCCCAATAAACTACGCCAGATATGGCCCACAAAAGAAATAGTTTTGAATTAAGGAAATTTTAAAGAAGCCTACCTGACAAGACATGAGTAAATGTTGTGTACCAAAGTCAGCCATGATACTAAATGTAGGATCAGTATTACATACTAGACTATGTTGATAAATAGAGGATTCCAGTTGGTTTTTAACATTACTTAAACTAATACAATCTTGCTGCAATATAAATAAATTAGAAAACTTAAAATAGATCAATCAGAAATTGAAAATAAAATAGTTTCAGAATAACACCATGAGTTTAAATGAAAAGTTTTCTTAACCAGCCTCTTATTGCTATTTTGATGGTCTGGAAAACAATTACTACTTTCTAGAACTCTCCTGATAGAGTGATAAATAATCATTTGTTAATAGCTATGACTAGCAAATACAATAATTAACGAAAATAATTGAGCTGGGGGAGAAAACTTACCTCGGTATCGATCCTGACACCACAAGCACAGAATATAATATTTTTATTTAATAATAATGTGGATCTGAAAATAAAAAAATACATTTAAATCCAAACTAAAAATTATCTGCTTCTATCAAATTTCCAAAACTTTTAATGACGTCAGTTAACATTAAGCTGATTTGATGTCTTATAAGAAATTAGTCCCTAGCCAGTTGTGAGTTTATATTTTTGACTCTTTCCACTAGGTATAACTACATTCAAGTACTTACTTCTGACAAATAGGACATATAACTTCATCAGTCGATAATTTTTCAATAGCTGAACATAAAACATTTTCTTCTAATTTCAAACTTTGTTCATATCTATCATGTTCTTCCAGTAGTCTCAGTTCTTTAAAAAAATATGATAAAATAATGAGAAACCAACTTTAATTTGGTGCTTATCCTATTCAATACTCTTCAAAGAGGTTACCCTCCTAAAGAAATCATTTTCAAATAAGTCTCTTAAATGGAATAATTCAAATGGCAAAGAGCAACAATGAACACATACCTTCTTGTTTTAGTTCTTCTTGTATATCTTCAAATAAATTTAACATCATATCAACTCCATTATAATCAATATCTTCAAACTGAAATCACAAGTCATTTAGTTAAGAAATACATCCTGCTGAAATTATATTTGCCCAGATATATAAAATTGCATCATTCTACTTGAGCATTGCAGAAACAGATGCCAACAACTTTGAAGGCCTGATCATAATGGTAATTAACCTCAATAGTTGAAATAAAATAATCCCCAGAGTCAGAGTTCTATAAAAGTGAAATTATTCTGTAGCCATCTCAGGATTTTTTGTGGCAGATCCACCCCTGAAATTGAGTTAATCTAACGCCCTGCATTTAATGTGATACATGGCTAATTAACATACCTCTATATCTAGATCTTTAGCTTGTTCACGTTTTAATGTTTTCAGTTCATCGGTCATAATATCTTTAATAAAAGAATCTTGATCCGAATTTTCACTGGTTATATCAATCTTTCTAAATCTAGTCATTAATTTCTCTCTACTACCTCGTAATCTGTCTAAACATCTCTACAAATATAGAAATATTATAATATAAAAGACCACTACGGGACTCTCCAAAATGAATGTCTCTAAGTAGTTAAAAACCAAATTACAGAATGTTACCAGTCTTATTTGGTCTTGTCGTACCGTAAGTTTCTTGATTGACAATATAGTTTTCAGAAAATGATGTGTCTTGAGCTCTTATTGTTTGTTTTTAAAAAAATAAATTTTCAAAGATCTGATTGAAGTTTAAAGATAGTGCATATACAATTATAAATGTTAAAAATCAATTTTCAACCTTCCTGTATGTCTCCTTCCATGGTGGAGTTCTGGCTTTGTACATATCTTGACGTCTGGTTTTCATTGTAGCTTCAGCCATATTTGTGAGTCTATCTGTAAAGCAGAAATATTAGTTTAATAAATTCGAAGTTAATTTCAAGTTGAAGGCTACTAAAATTTAAAATATGAATGAATGAACTTGGAACATGGAAGACTGTGAGTGAATCGAATGTGAATCAATGAATGCAAGCCAACCAAAGTCAAAGGAGGAAGAGCTTAGAAAATAGTCTACAATATTTACAGACAGGTGCTTGAAATAGACTTGACTGTCTGAAACTGTAGTTCATATGAACAGTAATTTTACCAATTGTCAATTTTACTGTTAGTACAAAGTGACAGAATGTTGTTTACCTTGAAATCTTTAGCGCGTTATGACGTTTTATACAGGTGTGCCGGATTGTGTCCAATGAGATAATCTGGCAAAAGCGCAAACTACACAGAATTTGATGACGTAGCTCACAAGAGGCCAATGTCATTGGCAAAATAAAAGTAAAAAAAACTTGTCAATTTTAATAAAAATCTAATCCGTCAACGTTTATTAGCAATTTGGAACAGGCCTTCGATGGAAAATCTATTTTCAAGAAAGAGCTTTTCCGCCAATTAGCACCATGGTGCCATTTTGGTGTTGGTAGTGTGTATTAGAAATTTTTGATTGGAGTTCAGAGTGTGTTGACGTTTGGATATAAAAAATAGGCCTAAAGTGAGGGGGTGGGGGACTTATAATTCTCTTATAATTAAAATCATTCAATAAAGGAAGTAAACGCATCTACAAAAATTTAATCTGGTATTAGGAGGGCTCATTGAAAGACTACTGCTACTATGTGAATGCTTAAGGCCCTTCTGTCGTTCTGATGTTTCTTTATCACTTTATGTTATTTCTAATTAGGGCTGGGTATCGATTACCAAATTGAGATCGATTATTGAAGGCAGGTTACCGATCAATAATCGATTAATAATCGAAATATTTTATTTGGGAAATCATCTAATCTTCATATGTTCGTGTACGTTTTTGTACCTGAATGTTTGTTATTGATCAATATCAGGTATTGAAGACAAATGAAACTCAAGTAATGTCCAGAATTTTGTATGATTATCATGATAAAATGGGTCGTGACTTCTCTGATAAGTGTGTAGCAGATACTATTAAAAGAAAATTTGACAAAGAATTTTAATTGATTATGAAATTTGATAATCGATAATCGAAATAAATATTTTGTAGCGTCGATAATCGATTATTTCAATTATTAGACCCAGCCCTATTTCTAATCTTTAGTATTGATTTTATCCTAGATTTTGTTGTGAATGGTTACTAGGAGTACATCCAAGTGGTTTTATGTTTTTATGATAGTGAATATAGTATTAATACCATATGTAGGCTATTATATCTACTATTGTATACAACCAGAGTTATCTGACATGGCAGCTAAAGGACCCCCAGAAAATAAAGCTAAAGCTACGAAAGGAGCTTCAGCTGCAAATAAAACTGTTGGGTAAGCTGAATTAAAATCATTTACCAGTAGTTTTTGTTGTACAGCCATTAGATGATATTTGAGCCTTTATGATTGTTGCAAATTAAAAATAAGAGGACTGTGGGTTTGGTAGTTGTGCATAAAGACAATTGTGTGAGACTAAATAAATTAAAGGAGAAAACAATAACAATATATGAAATCGTCCATAGCGTTCCTACATTTATCGTGAAATTTACAAAATAAGATTTTTAAGGAACAAAATGATTACGGTATACTTTTTTTTTTACTAAAACACAATTTGATTAGCCTCTGAATGTTTGACTAGAAGAGGTCTGATGAAGTGATAGAACATTTGCTAATTATGGTGATTGATGAAATATTATGCAATTCTATAAATGATTTAAGCTTACTGTTATATTTTCAGGATATATTTATTAACATGGAATGTAGCTGAAGGTCCTCCAGTAGATTTATCTGAGGCTTTAGAACTTCATAAACAAAAACTTCCAGAAGTATATGCTATAGGGTGGGTATCATGTTCTCAGAAAATCTTGAATTGCATTTGGTCACTAAAAGAAGGAAATGCACTGAAAGAAGCAAATGCTTTTGTTTTTGTCCAATTTTGATGTTGCCTGAAATCTTCAAGAGGTGATTCTGCATGCAAACTGTGATATAGAACTACAAAATCTACAATACAACATCTGAAAATAAAATTTTGATAGATATATCAATGTACTTAGATGGATGACATCCTTACATGTAGGCTACCCTGAAAGAATATGAATTGCTCTTAGTGCTTAAAAGTTGGACTCCTATAAATGTTTGGCTATAAATGTTTTCCTACCTCCTTATTAAATTAAGATCTTGTTTATTCCAGATTACAGGAAGTTTACACCAGTAATTCTGAAACAAAATCTGGAAGTTGGTCGCAAGCCCTCACTAAAATATTAGCTCCTAAAGGTTATGTTAGGGTAAGGGTATTTTGACAATTTGAACATTGTTTTAAAAACAGTTGCATTGACATATTATTTTGTGCACTCTGCTATGCTTTGCACAATCCCAGCAAAGTCCAAGATAGGTTTTCAAACATAGGCGAGAGGTTTGAAAATAGATGTTTGCTTGTACTATATGCTTTCAAAATTCAGCTAGTCATGTTTTTAAATGGAGGTACAAAATGAATGATCTGTATGATAAAGTATACACATGTACACGATTGGTGTTAAATTTTTCAGTGTAAAGAAAGATCTATGAATGGTATATGGATTATAGTTTTTATCAAAAAACAAATCTTACCTTATGTGATAAATATAGAATCAGAAAGAACTAAAACGGGCTTTGGAGGATATTGGGTAAGTGCCTCTAAAAATTCTATAGACAAAGTTGACATGTTGCTTCACATGTGTACAAGTTGATTTTGTTTTTAAACTTTAAACGGAAGCGATAAATAGAAACATATGCATTTTACATGTACATTTTTAGAAAGAATATTCAACCTTTTATTTCAAAGATACCACAAAGGATGTTAGATAGTATTAGAATTTTTTGTGATAGTAAATTGCAAGAACCAAAGGCATATACAAATTTAGATAGTGTCCCACAGAAAAAAACTTTATGATCCCTTTAATTCAAATAATATTCATTGATCAGTTTGATAAATGTTTCATGAATTATTTATTTACCAGGGTAATAAAGGTGGAGTGAGTGTTAGAATGGATATATATGGTGTTAATGTTATTATAGTTAACAGTCATTTAGCTGCTCATATGGAAAGTGTCCAGGAAAGAATAGAGGTAAGTCCTGTTAGTTTCAGGCATACTGGTATTTTAACATCATAGAAAAAAGCAGGATCTAGTAGGGAAATCTATTGCAAAGACTCTAAGATACTGTAAGCAGCTTATGAGTAAGCAACTTCATAAAACATGTAGTTTTAGTTCAATTGCCAGAGCCCCATGAACCTTGATTCCATCCCATCAAGTAGTATAAAGGATAAAGTCAATACATCTTACGAAACCAATCAGAATTTCATATTATATTTAGGACTATGATAGTATTCTAGATGATCAGAAATTTAAAGATGAAGATGTAGATCATATCATGGATCATGAGTAAGTAAATTGATTATAAAATTCTTGGTGAGCTTGTATAGGTCATGAAACATGGAAGACATGGATGTTACTAGACTATTGTATTAATTTACATTTCATCATGTCCTTTTGCTTGACATATGAGTTGATTGTTATGTGAAATATAATATATATATAACCAAAAGAATATAAGTTAAAAGTTATCTGGAGGTACTTGTCCAGTTGTATAAAGAAGGGAAATCACTGATTTATACAAATATTCTCCCCCCACAGTATAATTAAACAAATGTTGTATTGTAGTTATGTATTGTGGATGGGAGATTTAAATTTCCGTGTCAATGGTATAAAAGCTAGTGATGCTATAAAATGTATTAAAGACAATGATTACAACCATTTATTAGAACATGACCAGGTAAAATGTTAATTGCAATGAAATTTATTGATTGATTATTGAAGGTGATCAGAAAATTGAAGTAGTATTGCTTTATTAACGTGATGTCTATTGCACTGTAATTATAAAAATTCATTCAAGATTTTTTAAGTATAGCAAACCCAAGCATGTTCATTCATGGAAATCAACTTCCTAAGACATTTAGAATAACATAGCATTCAAATCATACTTGTAAAGAATATAGTTGATCTCTCTTTTCTTCTTCATATATGAGTTTGTTAGAGAGTTTTTCAGTATTAGTATTACAAATAAGATTCAATGAAATAAAATTACTAATATGTTGAGATGGATGCATATCTCTTTAGAAAATATAGACTTTGATAAGCGGCTTGATAACATTTTAAATGCCTTTATTGTAGTTGCTCCTGTCTATGAAATCAGGGTTAGTATTTGATGAGTTTAACGAAGGAGATATAACATTTCCACCAACTTATAAATTTGATAAAAATACTGATCATTATGATACAAGGTAAGTTATTAACAGTTGATTATCTATATCTCCTACGAGGTCACCATCATGACACAAGCCCAATGCTTTAAAGGTTTACAAATTTAACATAATTGAATATTTTCCAAATATCAGTTACATATCTCTTGATTTTTACGTTGTTTGGGTAAATTTAAACGTGCTATTTTCATTTTGACCAATTCATGCAGGTCCTCTTGTGTGTTTTGCTTTATTTTGCTATCATGAAAATTTGTGGTTCAGAGAACAATAATGAAATGTTAACAATCTGCACAGCTCTTATAAATACAGGAGAATCAGTTGTTCAATTCTGAATGTGAAAAGGGAAGCTGAAAATTGAGCTTTATCAGATTTAAGCAAATATTTTGACTTCCCAGGGTAATAAAAAATGGAACCCCTAACACCGATCAAAATGTTTAATATATTACAGTGAAAAACAAAGAGTACCAGCTTGGACAGATCGAATACTGTGGTACCATCATAAAGTGGGTTATGGTAATTTACGATTAAATGTTCAACAGAAAAAATATCAGAGTCATAATGATTATAAAACCAGTGACCATCGACCAGTTTCCTCTTTATTCCATATTCAGGTATGTTTTAACTATAATTAAAGGGAAACAGTCTGAGTTGGTTTGGAATACCGTATATTTCCGAATATAATGTGCACCCATGTATAATGAAGTGTTCTAGAACTGTAAAATTTCATAATAAAGTATATCCCAACTTATGAATTTAACTTTTAATATCTATTTCTATTTTCTATAAGGCTGAGTCTGAAAAGATCAATTATCAATTTAACTTTCAAATGCAAATAATTATAGGTGCACTTAGATCTGGATGCCTAAAGTTTCACAGTAAGCAGAACTAATTGAAAAGGTAAAACCAGTAAATGTCCATTTCTGAGACTAAGGTTTGAATGGTCTAACAGATGGTGAAATAATAAATGTTAATGTTGGCTATGTTTTTACTGCACTCTATGACTTAGTTTATCAATGAAAAACGATAAGGCCAGGCCTTTAATATTTGTTATTGTATAATTTCAGGTATTTCCCCACCCACCAAGTCAACCTATATCATTTCTACCTATAACAGAAATAAAACGAAAGACTGACATGGTTATAAAATATACTGTAGACAGTACATTCATGACTAGTTATAATGATTGGATTGGATTATATCGGGTAAATACTATATCAATCAATGATCAATAGTCAATGATATTGTTAGTCTTATTATGTTATTCATTCTCTTGATAATGCTATGAGCATGTGAAACATTGAGTAAGTAAATGTCAGGGCCTTATTCCCGAAAAATTAACTTAGATAAAAAAATCAAGATGTTAAGAAATACAGCAATCTGATTGGATAATAATACTTAATTTAAAACTGATTTTAGTGACCAATCAGATTACTGGATCACTAAAATCTTCTTAAGTTAAGTTTTCAAGAATAAGACCCCAGTAAGCTACCAGAATAAATTACTTACTCGGAGGTTCTGGTTTTGATATTAACATACCTATTTAAACTAATATTAATGCAGCTGTCCAATTTGTTTTATTTTGCTCTGGCATTATCAGAAATAGATCATGTGCAATTGAAAGTTATCTTTTTGGGAGATATTTGTCTGTTTCATCATCCTCCATTTCTGAACCACAAAACATCGACAATCTTGTTAATTCATATCATGCTAATATACTTACATAAAAATATGTTTGTTTCATTTTGCAGACTGACTTTCAATCCTTCAATGATTATATAACATATATCTGGGCAGTGGATGGAGGACAGTTCCACGGTGAGAAAGGAGTAACGTTGAAATTTTATAAAAGTTACATGACCATGAAACCAGGAAACTATTGTCTAATTTATCTGACTAGGAAATACAGTATTTGTGGAATCAGTGCCAAATTTAAGGTAAGATTTATGCTGAATATTGAAATTACCAAGTAAAAATAACAGTATTCTCTTTTCATATACCTAAAGGCGAAAGAAACAACATTTGGATTTTTCATTCTAAGGTTTTATTTATATTTTTCATGCCTAGTTGTAGTGTTGAATGGATTTCAGGGAAAATATTCAATGAAGCGATTCATATAATGTAGGAATTATGTTTCATTACGGTAAATGGTAGAAAAAGGGTCTGAAGCAGAGATAGTTGTGGTGTCCCTGATTTACTTCAAGTTGTTGTTGTCCAACCCTGAAAACATTTGATTCAACTATTGACGATGCAAGTGCCTGTGTTCCCTGTGTACAAACATTTGGTCACTTTGCATTTATATATAATTAATGATGTTTTATGAATTTCAGATTACAGAGTGAACAAACAAAACCAATGGTGCCTTAAGATGATCTGTCCATGACAATGATTGGTTCATCTAATCTATTTTCTTCCAATCAAAAGTATTGTTGCTCAGTGATGCAGTTTGAATCCTGTGATGATGGCAGGGGAGATAACTCCACTAACTTCCTGTCTGTGATGGAAACTTTCAGAGATCTTTATTTTTAAAATTGTTGTTTTTGATATATTTTTACTGTTACTGTATATACTATAACCTGTTATTAAAGGGATACAACCTCTGAGAATGAACAAAAAATCTATATTTTCAAATTTGGTCAATAAGAGTTTATATTCATCAAAGGACTTGCCTGGTTGCATAATCCAAAAAACAATGTTTATATACAATAATTGAAAAACCTTTAATCAAATTTAAGGCGTTTATCAATTATAACCTGTTATTTAATGGAAATTTACATAGTTTTATGGGTTTTTTGTAGGGCTGCAACGATTCCTGAAGTGGCGATTCGATACGCTAAACGATACACATTCAACGATTCGATTTATTGCGATTACAAATCGCGATTCTTGAGTTTGAAATCGGAAAGAAAAAAAAACCTTTAATCATTAACATTTTAACACATTTTTGACATAATTTTCGTAACAAATTTATATGCTTAAGATCATCATCATTAATAACAAAGATTTAAGATGACAACAAACAAATTGATACGTAAAAAGCAATTTTCGAAAATTTCAATACGACATAAATTATAAAATGCATGAGGATTTCTTGTTCTCAGTCAATAAAAGAGTTAATTAAATGAATCAAAATCGGTGCCGATGAATCGCGATTATTTTTTTCTTATACGATGCATCGATAAGGAGGAACGAATCGCGATTCATCGATTCTACGATGAATCGTTGCAGTCCTAGTTTTTTGCATTCTGTTTGTATACTTTGGACATCGTTGATGAATATACTCTGATTGACCAAGTTTGAGAACTTAATTTTTTTATTCATTCTAAGAGGTAGTATCGCTTTAAGGCCGAGAAGAAAACCAACATTGCCTATATGTTTTTCACTATGTAATGCATTTTGTAAGGGTGAGCATATTTTGAGCTCATTCTCAAAGTCAAAACATTTTATGGTAGAATAAATAGTAGCCTAATAGAAATTTTTAATACAGACTATTAAATGTGTTGATTACTACTAAGACTACGTGAAATTACAGAGGATTGTTCAAAATCATAATATTTTGTCTAGAGAGAGATCTTGTTCAATCTGGAAAATGTTCTTAACAATATTTTCAGTTTTACAAGGGATAAGCTTTAAACATACCCTCTAATTGAGTACATATTACTCCCCCTTACTTAGCACCCAGTAAATCTGGAAAAAATATCTGAATGAATATTAATAAAAAATCAAGAATTTTGCATATAAACAATTACACCATAATATTGAGTGCTATTATTTGGCAATTCCTCAACCCTACTTTAAACTATTGAACTTGCATTTTTTTTTTTTGTCCCTTTCTGTTGTTAACCTCATGTTATGATATTTTACTAAAAGTTTTTATAGATCATGTATTTAATATTCAGCTTTATTTCCAGCATGTGCCAATTATTGTCTTAATTAGTCTTTTATAGAAATTTGAAATAGATATAGATATCTTGAGGGTATCAGCACCATATATTTTGAATAGTGCCAGAGATCTTCTGAAAACACTAACCCTTGTCAGTGCTTTCTGCATAAAACTATTACTTTCCATTATTTTCCATTATTTTAATTTTACATATGCATCATATGCATTAAATTTGCATAATAATTATATAATTTACATGGATAATAGGGATGAAAGCTAACATCTAGCTAACTTTAGGAAACACAGGGTTTCTTTTTACCTTGAGAATTTCAAAACCACTATTGGTGCATTGCTTTAATATTATACTTCTGCAGAGCTTAGTAATATAGAAATATTTGTTATATTTTGATATTTTTTTATATAATAATGTGATATATTATAATTGATATTAGTATTATGATATTTCTAATAGAATAGACGATAATGCATATCTGTCTTAACCACTAGTAGATAAATTTATCTAATGTCAATTTTGATTGGTAATAAGTTTATTTTTAATAATCAGGGGCCTTATTCTCTAAAACTTAAGTTACAATGATTTTAGTGTTCTAGTCATCTGATTGGTTAATCACTAAAATCGATTGTAAATTTAGTTCAATTACCCAATCAGATTACGGTATTTCTTAAAATTCTAATTTTATCTAAGATAAGTTTTCAAGAATAAGGTCCCTGCTGTTTAAACTATCATGCAATAATTTTAACATAGGATTTTCATGTGAAAATTGCATGCTTTTCTTTTCCAAATACATGTACCTGATACGACTTTACAATTAGGACTGATATTACTGAGAATTTACATAGTATATCATTATTTAGTACCTATCTCACTTTAACATCCAATCAGCATTGGTTAAAACATCTTGAGAAGTGGCTCACTTATTCATTAAGAGCACAAACATATTTAACAACCATACCAACTTTTTTATCCAATATGACTAATAGATTTTTAGTGAGGTAGATCATATAGTAAAATTAATGTGATTGATATGATGTTACTAAATTTAGAATCACCTTTTGAGCCAGACCAATCCCACCATACAAAAATCTACAACTTAAATTCAGGAAATTTCCTTATGTCTATATGATATTACAAATATTAAAAGAATTCATGTTTAAACAAGGAGTTCAATAGCTTTACTTCTGTTTAAGATTGATTTTTCAAAAGTTTTTATATTTTGTTTTTAATGTACAACATTTTTTAAAGAAAACTACTTCATGAACTTACAATATCATAATAATTATTAAACTTACATGTTTTATTTATATGTTTTGTCTATTTCTGTATCTTTTTTATTTAAATAAATCTTGCCTATATATTAATTAGTGTTTTTCATTCATTAAAAAGGGTCTGTCTAATATCTGATTACTAAATGATTTACTACATACATCGTTCTGAGGATGTTTGTGAGATATACTGGCACTGTTATATAAAGCTATTGAGTGATTTATTATGAGCATCACATTTATTAGGTTCATCAAAAGCTACGTTTCCCGCTCCGAGTTCCACATGAATAGCCGAGACTAAATATGGATCACCCAGTCTTTTACACGGTTGATTACAGGTGTGTGTCAGGTAACGTGCCTAGTGATCGAGACTACAACTGGATAACCAAACAATAGGTACTATAATTAGATTTTGAAAACAAGTAGAACCGGTTTGATTACAAATAAATTCAATAGAAATTCTCGCCTATTTTTCACCGTGTAATACCGAGGTGGACTGCCCCTTCTTACCTACACATACCTGACCTTGTTTTACAGGTACCAAACCCTTTCACTCTGGGTCTGATCTTTACCCGTGTCATACCAGGATAGACAGACAATAGCAGTGGACTGAGGAAGGAATAAAAGCTGGCATCATGAAGGTATATATATTTATTCATTCAGTGCTGTTTGTTATTATTTCAAGGTGTAATATTATTTATAGATTATAATATGTTAGATCTTGTTCCACGAGGCCTTTATCATAACAATAACTAAATAACAAAGTTATTAAACATAGGCCTAATTAATAATTTTATAATTTTGAATTTCTTGACATATATTTTACAAAAAGTTTCTTGGTAGCTGAATAATTCAAAACTCTTGTCGTGCATGTACAGTACGAAACTCAAGGGTGGACTTATTGTCCCACACCCTAGATACCGATCCTCTATTAAGTCCCTTAAACGGTACTGATATAGCCGATAGGGGCATAGTGAGGGGTGAGGGCTTAAGGAGTGATGCCTCTAAGTTAGTGAATTTCCATAGGTATCGTTTATTAGATTTATATCTGTATATGAATTGTTCAAAGGGGTTGGGCAAGACCATGGCCTTACCCAAACATCTTGTAGTTATCTTGAACCAATTATAGTGCATTCTCTGAAAAACCCGTTTGACGCATTCAAAATTACATAACAAAAATTATCAATATATATGCAAAATAAATCAATTAATACAGCTATTAAATCACTTTTAAAATTAATGCCCGTGGATAGAATATAATATTCAAATATAGTTTGATTATATTGGTAATGTCTTTATACTTCCACGCCCCAAAGGTTCGCTTTTATTATAGGTAAACATTATAGAGATGCACCCACTCAAATACAATGGGCATGAAATATGGGGACATTTCAACTCAGTATACTTAAAAGTATTAATATAGAGGAATATAGTTAAAACGAGGCCTTTTTAAAGCGATACCACCTCTTAGAATTAACAAAAAATTTAAGTTTTCAAACTTGGACAATAAAAGAGTTTATTATATTCATCGAAGGTGTGTAGGCTACTATGGAGTATGCAAACAGAATCCAATAAACCATAAAACTGAGTAATTTTCCATAAAATTACACGTAATTATTGAAAAACGCTAGGTAGTTTTCTGAATTTATCAGATTATACTGTATAGTAATGACATCAGACAAGTTGCCTAATGAATATAAACTCCGATTCAAAGTTTGAACGTTGTGTGTAATAAAAATAAGGAGTAGTATACCATAAAATTGTGTTCCGTTATTTAATGTGATCTCTACCCCTTGAGAATTGAGAATTTGAGAGTTTGAGAATTTTGAGTTTTTTTTTTTATCATTCTATGAGGTAGTATAGATTGATAGAGTAACAATCTTTTTGCACTAAAAAGGAAATAAATCTATTTTGGCTTGAAATTTAATTGAAACACAGTTTTAACACAATAGAAGATCGGCAAGTGAACAATTCAAAACATTTGAACAAGAACATTAGTATTCTATGATTGAATGAAGTTAGACCTCACTTTTCAGCCAATGAATAAACTGAATACCGAATAGACAAAAAAACAGTCTGAAAAAATTTGAAGAGACGACATAATCACGACAGGCAATTTATTAGAAATACATGTAGGCACAATGATGCAATTCGTAATAATAATGCAACTTTGTAGAAACGACTTTCTGAAATTTAGATCAAAACAAATTCAAAAGTGCTTGCACACTCAGTTAAAATTCCAATTTGACATCTCTAATAGTGTTTCCACCACCTTTTCTACAGCCTTTCTACAAGTTTTAGTACTATGGTACCTTTTGTGCATTGCTAGATTCAAATAGCCATAATTTGACTATGTCCGTGATCACTGATTACAGGGGCTGCGGAGCGATTGCAAATTTTCAAAATCCAACCCTCACCACCAAAACTCCTCGGATTTCGGCCACTCAATTTTCAGATTCCGGAAATTATAAAACATTTTTTTTATTTAAGGGCCAAACCTAAGAGTATAGATTATAATATATGCTCCTAGGGCCAAACAGTAAGCCCCCCCCCCCTCGCTCCCCGGCCCCTGTTTTAAAAGGGTACGGTAGGCTCAGATATTTTTGAACGTTGCTAACAAACATTTAACTTTTTCAGATGCGCATTTCGTTAATTATATTACTCGTTACCCTGAGTGGGTATCGAGCAGTGGAATTGGTTTGTCCAGCAACACAAGATAGCTGCCCGTATGAAAACGTAGCCGTAATGAAAACAACGAACACCGATCTTGATAAGCACTATTATATCGGAGGATTATTTCGTGTACATGAGACTGGGGATTCAGCTTTCGAATGTGGCCCCACTGTTCTTACTGCAGGTAAATGAAAATAATTTCTAACTTGACAAGACCGACACGATCGGAGAAATAGAATTTAATTTTCAGCTCTTTCCTTTGATTTGCTGAGAGAGCATTCCCTCACACAAAATACGCTAACAGAGTGAAACTTATAAATAACTGCTCTGAATACCTTTCAGTTTGTCTTTATGCTCTTAAAGAAAGTCTCTTTTTCGAAACACCATGGATATTGTTACTTGAAAAAAAAAGGAAAAAAAAGAGAGAAAGAACCAGGAATCTAAATGCATGATGATATTTAACGCTTCCAAGCTTTCAATTACGTTTTCGACACACAGGCTTCTTTAAGTCAACGTTTACCCCAGAAGCTTCACGTATACAATCTGAGGTAATCCTTGTAATATAAAGGAGTATCAGGACATGTGCCCCGGGGTAGTTCCTACAGGTAGGTACCCAAAGGTAGCGTTAATGTACCCCACTTTTGGAACTGGGAAAAGAAGCAAGTTTGATCATCATATTGTTCTTGTAGGTGTCGCCAACATGATGGCTTTCTTCTGGGCAATCAATCATTACCAAAGAAATACTGTTACTGATGTACAGATTGGTGGAGTTGCTTTTGATAACTGTGGACGGCGAGATCAAGCAATCACAGACGTCCTCAGCTTCGCTCAATGTCAACTGCGGCCTGATGGAGTTGAACGACGACAATTGTTGGCGTATGTTGGTCCACAAAGTAGTGATATTTCTATAGGTTTAGCAAGCACCATGACCGACACCAATACTACTTACATCAGTAACGCTGCTACGTCCACTGTACTGAGCGATTCTAGAAGGTTCCCATATTTTCTTAGAACAACACCATCGGACGCTAACGATGCCCGCATCATGGCACAAATGGTGACAAGAATAGATACCAAATATGTCGTGTTGATCTATGTGGATAATGACTATGGTATAGCAGGGAGGAATGCATTTACTGCTGAGATGAAAAAACTTGATAAATGTATAGTAGAGACAATTACGATGCCGGTTAGCCCAACCCCTGCCCAACTACTGGTAGTGATGAATATGCTAAATGCAAAACAAGTTGTGAAATATGTAGCTGTCTATGCAGATGCAGCACATGCTAAGATGTAAGTATTTTATTGCTCTTTTCTGAAAGAAAGTTTGCCACTTTATTTTTTATCTTCCATAACAGGCTTTCATCAAGCTATAATTGTCTTGTCTTCAAGGATGTTTCTACGTTTCTCTTACTACTGCGTTCTATCAATGTCTGATTCTATTCAGTCCCCATTGACAATTCTATTGCCCCTACTCGGTCCTTGCATCAAATGTTCAAGAAACGCCAATCCAGTGCTTCACAAGCCTCCATAAAAAGGTGAAAGAAAAATAAGAAGTAAACTATTGATTTATTTATAATTACAGGGTATTAAACGCAGTAAACGACGATGACAGAATCGCCAATAAATTTATATTCCTGGGAACATCATCTTGGGGTCGAAATACCGAGGTTATTGAAGGTATACCATCGTTCGTTTTCAACAATAGTATCGTCGTTGCAACTGATGTCGTTGGTTCATTCGATACTACCTATGGTTCGTTTAAACAATATTGGAAGAGTCTTAAACCAACGAATATGTTAGAAAACATGGTCAATCCGTGGTTCAACCAATTTTGGGAACAGAAGTTTCAGTGTAGTTTACTGGATTCTGCTACTAATAAATGCGATGTGGACAACCAACAGCTAACAGAGGAAGATTTTGATAGTTATACACCTTATACCATTATGGCTGTTAGTGCTATTGTAGATAGTGTCAGACGCGCTGCCCTTGAGTCATGTAATAGGTTTGTTGATTTTTCTGTTTAAATGATCAAACATATTGTGTTTAATTAAGTGATACATTGAACAATTGGATAGATGTTTACATTCAACTTCCTTGTATTCATTGGAAATCGAACCCATTTTGCATATGGTATTGGAACTCATTTCTAAGAACTGCAAAAATATGAATGTTATATGTTTATTGCCTTCAAATTAATACCAAATCAGTTCTGATCTCAAACATGTTTTTTAGAGAACACTCTTAGAATGATTGCACAGAGCTGCTTAATTTCGAATTCAAGCTTGACGGTTGTACCCACAGTGTCAATAAGCTGGCGCCGCTACTATGTTTGTGTATTCAACTGATATCCGGTATTTCAATGGGTTTTCTATCTCTTCCAGGTATGAATTATGCAGCACTCTAATGAACAACGATAATCGTGGTACTCAGATTTATGAAGCTATCAAGGAGTATCAGGATGGAGGTTCTCCAGTTTTCAACACCGACAAGGATGCTGAGGGTAAATACGTGTCCTCTGATGTCACTGACACCTTTGCTCAATACACTGTGTATTCTTTTGTAAATGGAGTATATAGCGAGGTGAGTTCTAAAGTCCACATCACAGAAAATAAATTTATTGTTCTGTGTGTAAAGTTTCAGATTTCAGAGAGAGCTGAACCCTAAACAGTGTACCCCACCCCAATACGGACACCCCTGACTGTAATATATACGTGTCAGTGTTAATTTTCAATTCCAGGTTGCTAAATATCGAAATAGTACCGGTCTAACTATGTCAAAAATTCTAGACAGCAAGTTCTATCCCCCAGGCAGATGTCCAGACACTCCATGTTTGGTCTGTAACGAGCTACCATCTACTCAATCACCAATATCTACCACGCCTGCCTCAGCTGCTCCTCAACCTACCACAATAGACCCAACGAATGGTGGTAAAAACGCCCTTGTGGCGTATCCTTTTATGCAAGAAATAACTGGAGCATACGCTTCCCAGAACAGAACAGAAGAAGAGTACTTGACCCGATTTGAAATCGGACAAAAATGGATTATCGCCCTTGGTGTTTTGGCTGGTCTCGGTATCTTTGCTGTCATCGTTTTTGAAATTTATATCATGTACAAGTTACTTGGTACCCGTACCAGTCACAAATGGAGAACTGTCTGGTTGGGTCAACTCCTGCTCTTCGGTATCTTCCTCAGTTATTTGACACTTTTTGCCTACATCCCGATCCCAACCAAAGCTACTTGTGGTATCACCAGATTCGGAGTGGGCGTGTCATATGCTATAATGTTTGCTGTTCTGTTAGTAAAGCTTATGGTCATCTTGACATCCAAAGCATCTGAGTCTCTTCTACCAGGAGATCTTGAATCACCCAACTACCTCAAGGGCATTTACCAGTTCCTCATGTTTATGTTTGCTGTCGGGGTTCAGGTAGTCATCGCCATCCAGTGGTTGATCACTGTACCACCAGAGGCCATACAGGTTATGGATAATCGAGGAGAACAATATTGGATCTGTAATCATTATACATGGGTTGCTAAATCAGGTAATTTTATTTTTACCGTCTATTCTGGTCTTTGTCTGTAAATTAATTAAATTGTGAACACAAAGTAGCAACATTTTAGAAGATTCTCAGATAATTTTCCATGACATGGGTTTTTGAAAACAGTACCATCTGTTGGTCATGACAGTCTTGGCCTTCCAGAAGAAGTACACACTAATATATTGTACCCTCCCTTAGCTAGATAATTGAACATGATAGTATTGCAGGAACGTATCTCACTATCGTACCCTCCCTTAGCTAGATAATTGAACATGATTGTATTGCAGGAACTTATCTCATTCCTAATTTTTTCAGGTTGGGATGATATGACAATGTTTGCAAGGACAGAGTTTGAGAACCACCTCATGTCCCTGATCTATATCATGGTATTAATACTGATCACCACCATATTGGCCCTCAAATCACACGGTATCATCACCAACAACAGAGAAAGTATATTCATTGGTATATCAGCTGGTTTCTCCATTCCTATTTGGTTAGCCTGGACCTTAGTTGGAGGTTTAAATAGAGATCATGGTCTTGCTCAAGAGTTTGGTGATTGTTGTATAGCGATTGGTCTCTTTTTAACAGGTGCGTGTTCTGTATTTCTAGTTGCTAGATCTTGCTAGATTTGTTTGCTTTAGATGGGATATGTAAAGTGCCCATTGTTGGATAATGTACTCACATTTAAATGCAATAACGTAACCTGCCCCACTAGCTTCTGTGGACAAAGATCTACATTGAATGTTATGTGGCTAATGTCGCGTCCTTCAGTTCTAAAAAGCCCAGATTCACCTCATCTTCACATCTCAGTTCTCATTATGTCTTATTATAGAAACCAATCGTGTTTTTTATTTCAGCCACATTAGTTCTATTTGCTATGTTTTTACCAAAAGTCCGCCAGTTAGTAAATATGGGTGTAGAGGGAATTTATTTTGAGGATGATAGAGATACCGTGTATAACGAATCAGTAATATTGGCCCCACCAAGTTATAAATCTCGTCCTGGTTCAGTTATATACGTCAATAATCCAGGTTTATATTCTGACCCCATTCATGTCAATGGTGATCCAGGTAGGTCGCGTTTAATTATTCTTTTTATTCCCTACGAAATTGTACAATGGAAGAAGCGTATTAGTGGAAGTCTCTCCATGAAGCATAATGTTCCTCAAGTAGTTACCTGTTGGTAAATAATTGCATCATGTGATGCTCTTAAGCAATTTGTGTATACACATATTTAAATCACCATCTTGTATCTAAGTTCACAGGTCTACAGACACAAAAAAAGTGTGTAAATAATAACAAATATATGCTCCTCATTATTTAGGTCACAATCATTTAAAATACAGTACTGCTGGAAGTGTGTACAGCTCACCACCTGGTATGTACCGTAAAGCAGAATCAACCATCGGTCCTAGTAGTAAAGTGTTGCGAGTAACCGGAGATTTAACAGGAAAACACCCTGCTGAGAGAAAACGACCTCAGTCAGATTTCGGATATGGTGGACGATCTGTTAAAGGAACACTCAGTCGTAAGTAAACACTTACATCTTTTTAGAGTAACTAGTTAAGTACAAGTCCACTGCATCCGTGTTGCATTGGGGGAAATAGTGCTTTAAATATTTAAAACACCGAATAATTTAAATTTTAAATGCGTGAAAAATGCACTTCCGATACATAGTGAAAACCATTATCAACACTTTATGGGGTAAATTCGGTTCAAGACATTACAACGTTATATTCTAGTGATTGGAGACATTATCAATTCGTGTACAACATTCGCGCAAAGATAGTTTATTTAGTCATAGTAATGGACTAACATACTTGGATTTCTTTTTCAGGAAGCAGATCACATCAAAATATAGGAGCTCTTTAAAATAGAAGAAATGGTGTAAATAAAAGGTTTATCTTGAAGATGTTAATAGAAGAAAACTACTCAAAATATTTTTAACATGGCTAAATACGATTCAGGCATTCACGAAAGTCGAAACTATCGAAAAATGGCTTTTGTATTGTATCGTAATGTAGTTATTCCCCGAGATTCCACAGTGAAAAGTCGGGTTTTCAAAGAACGCCACAGTAAATTTAATAGGAAACAATTAAAAAAGTGTTTGACTAAAACAAAAAATGCTTCAGATGCCAAGTAATCATTTTCAGATTCTTCATTTTTATTTTTTTTACCAAATTAATGATAATTTTAAATTTTACCAAATTAATGATAATTTAAACAAATTATTGCTGAATTTGCATTATTTCTGAAAGTTTGTTAAGTTTATGAATTTTAAGTAACCATTAGTATTACTAAATAATGATTAGTATCAAAAATAGAAAATGTTCCATCTCGTATCATGAGAAAAACATCGTCGAAGTTAAACTGTCCGGTCATATATTCAGTCAACAATGTTAATGTACAATGAACAATTACCATGGAAAGTAGTAGTATTGCCTTAATATTGCTGACCGATCGTATATGACCAGAGCATGGACACTACTGGTATCCCAATGTACATTTTGTATGCATATTATTGTATATTACTAATTTTTTATATATCATTTTCATAAAAATACTTCTAGCGGTGATCTATTAATATAATTGTCTCAATAGTGATGAATGGTGCTTGTTTGGGTTCATCATTTTCATTTAAAAGAATGCTTACCAAAAAGTTACATGTTGTACTTCATGTGCATGAATATGATGCTTTACACATAATATTACGCTTTTTTAATCCCTTTTCAAAGCCATTTTCCGAAACTGTTTTACAAACAGGGGTTTGTGACGTCATTAATACTCTATCCAAGAAAATGATTCGACCTGGAATAGATTTGGAAACTTGTCCTCTTAGAATCTGACAAGCATGTATGAGCTTGGCGCATGAATGAGCTTGTCTTTGCTTTAAATCATTTCAATTACCATAAATTACTTTTTTAAAAATTGACTTTCCTCTATAAATGTTTTACGACATTGTATTTTAACTATTATAGAATAACAAGAAATTTACTGATATTTGTATATTATAAAGATAGTTATTTTAGTTTTTGATATATTTTATATTTTTACGTCAATGTCAGATATGAACTTATCATACAATTTGATTTTGACAATAAATTTGTTTATAAATTTTGTTTTATAATCCCCAAATCCAGATCGACCTAGTGAGAAAACAGGCACAATCCTTTCACAATGCAAATTGTGGTCGATATATTAGTAGTATTCCACAGGAGCGGATCAAGAGGGGGGGGGGGGGGGGGGTTTAGGGGGTGTAATATGCTCGATCCCTTTTTTCGCCGACTGATATCAGAACAGGCGCTCACAGCAACGTTGAATTTAAAACTTGTTATATTTCAGAAACCATCCCCCTTCTCTAAATCCTGGATCCGCCCCTGTCTCAGTAGTATTAAAACAGGTAGCTCAAAATCTGCCGGACTGGTAACGTCAAACATCATAGGGGATGCGAAGCCTCATAAAAGCTTATTGTAAAAGATATACAATGCAATGGAGAAAGTAGTCAGATAAAACCTGCCGTTGAGTGGGTATGGAGAAAGATACTCTGATGACTCAACATTTTCGGACAATCTCACAGCAGATTGGCTTTTCGCGTTCATTATTGTTATTTTTATCAAATAATTCCATAAACGGAATACAAATGATGGAAAACAAGGTTTCAATCTGAACCAATCGAATTAAAAAGCAAAATATTGAATAAACCTAGAATTATGTAATTATATTTATTATAAAAATATCTGTACAATATATCATTATGATTTAGTATAAAATTCTATATAAAAATCTATGTAGTAAATTGTTAAAGAGACAAGTTCTATTTATATTGGTGACTTCAACAGAAAGCGCCAGTTCATATTGGTCAAAGGGCAGATTGCCTTCCAATTGTGATTTTCATCTGTGTGCGCAGTGCTATTTATTGCAATGCTAACTAACATGGCTTGGAATTCCTATGTAATTATGCAGATGTAGACTGATCAATATCACTGGGAGATGCCTTCGTTATTCACCTATTTTATGCTATATACAATTATAAAAACGTACAATAACGTAATGTATAATAACAAATATAATATATATAATAATGAAGATAGAAATTCCTATTAAAATGAAAGATTTGCTGACATTATTTACATAGTAATTGACATTTTGGTAAAATGATTTGAACGGAGTAATGTAAACCAATAAAATATTACAGTGAGACCATTTGCAGCTCTATAATGGGTGACAGGGATTCAATAATTTCCCTGTGCAATTGGAGAGGTTAAAAAAGTAAAAAAAAATATGCATTGTCCATAATATGAATATAAAAAGTAGCGCGAGTTGTCATGTTTATATTTTCAAACTGTTTTTGGTATAGTTGTTTTCATTTATTATTCCAATATTCGGGAGATTCTTCTTTCTGTTGTTGTTTATTTGGAAGGATTTCTTTAATCACTTAAATCATCTGAAATTACAAAATAAACATATAATCAAATAAGACATTGATATAAAACTTCCCCCACAAGAACTTAAGAAATATTTTGGCAGTTGAACTGAAATAGTATTCATACGAAAAATCGTTTTTAATAGAATATAAACAAAATAAATACGTCAAAACAAATAAAATTGCACTAAATTTTCCCCAAAAGGTATTCAAAATTAATTTTGAGAGGCATCGTAATTCACATTAAACTAAAAAATTTAAAAGTTGTTTGTTCTTTTGAAATTATTTCATGCTAATTTGGCATCTCTTAATCGAATAGAAAGCTGAAAGCTAAAAGTAATAAACGCATGCATAATCATGCTCATAACTAATCTAAAAATAAAAAGCAAGTTTTTCTGCAATAGAAGAACATAATTCAAACATAATAACAGCTAACACCAAAATAAAATGCAATAGAATGGAATATCTAGAGCATTCATAAAATAAACAGACCATGCATAACATTTCCTCATCAACCACACCACCAGATAGAAATGGAAGAAGGACCAACTGGTGGAAAATACCAAATATTTTGTCTCCAAGGCGTAAATGGTAGGTAAAAAGTATGCACTATACATTCAACAAACAGTGAAACTTAGTCAAGCTGACTCCTATAGTTCTTATAGTTTTTCTGGTCAACTACTCATAAACGAATAGATTTTAACATGATGACCATTGCCACAAAAAGCAACTATCTAATCTTAATGAAAATAAAACTAAACAAAATACATGTACTAAACAATACAACAGCCAAAGCAAAAACTCTAAAAAAACAAAAAAAGCAACTTCTCATAAACACTTATACTTTTTTTTTTTATCATAATTAATAAAATTTCTTTGAAAAGTTGATTAAATAAGATGAAACTTGTGGGTTTACAATTTAAGCTGAAATGGAATTGTTCTTTGACAATTGTAAAAAATATGTAACAATTTGAATGCAGTTCGTATTCTATAAATTTCAAGCAAGGCTTAGCTTTTTTTTTGCCCTTACCATCATATTCATAAACTCTTCTGTGGCCCTCAACAACTAAAATTATTTTAGTTAGACATTATCAATCAAAATTTTAAATATTATTTTATTAGTGGCTTGATAATAAATTCAAAGTATCTTACAGGAAAACATTAAAAAATGATTTTACATTTTTTCCTTTTTTTTTATCTATCTTTTTAACATTCATATTTTAATTTTTAATGATTTATCTTTTCACACTTATTACTTAATACATTGAAAACATATTTTGTAAACAAAACATATAAATTGCAACAAAAAATTAAGGAAAATGATAAAACATAGGCACTGTTACCACTATCAAATATAGTAAATGTTACCTTCAAATTCAGAATGTTGTCTGATTGATATATTAGGGCCATAATAGTTATTATCATACATTGGTACAGCTACAATGTTATAAATAATCATAATAATAATAATAATGATAGCAAGCTATACATAGCTTCAATGTTATACATGATAATGACAGCTATGTATAGCTGCAATGTTATAAATGATAAGGTGTATTATTGATGTTAGTAGTTATTGAGGTTATAGATTGAATGCGCGGGACCCCCATGTCATTTCATTCCACGAGGACCCAGTGCATACAATCTGTAAGCTCAATTACTACTAATGTTGGCTGAAAAATGTCCTTTATTTCAACTCTCAAAAAACAGTTAGACCACTGATAATATTAGTTTTAACAAATCTATAAATATTTTTTTTTGTTCAAGACTTTAGTTTCAGAGAGGTAGCTAAAACTGTGGATACCTGCTTGTTAAAACTAAAACTAAAGTGTAGGGAGAGGCTACCATACATTTTCTAAATATAGTTCACAATTAAAGTGTCCAAGGACCCACGCATTAAAATAAATTATAACTTTTATGAAAAGACTAGGGCATATTTCTCACTAATAAGTGCACAGATGAAGATAAATCGCATTTTGAATCTTGCGTCATAGTCAAATTGAAGTTAAAAAATCAAAAATACTTACTGCTTCTACTGCCAAAAGCTTCAGACATACTGACCCCACCATCTCCACCACGAATAACTTCAGCATACTGTCCTGATTGAGCTGTTGACATTCCACCACTAGCCATACCACTTGGTCCAGCTCTATCAGCATTGAGCATCCTCATGGCATCATCCTCACCAGCACTCACCATTCTCATAGATTCCCCACTAGCAATGACCATTCCCCCTTGACCATGGTTGACCTCACTGTAATGACCATCCTCAACCATAGGGTGAATATCTTCTTGAATGATCATTCCACCACCGCCACCTCCACTTGCATGATGTGCATGGAAGACCTCTTCTTCAGTCTGGTTTCTTACGACAACCATACCACCTCCATTGTTATAACTGGAGCCATTGGAATGGAGTCTGGTACTGTGGCCATGTCCAGTCTGAACCATGATCAACTGACCTTTATTGTTACGAACATAGGCAACTCCATTGTTACGACCCCCCTGAAGAGTTCCATGACGACTGCCATGGACACTACCATGCATGCTACCATGAACACTGCCGCCATGAGTACTACCATGGAAATATGGTCGGTTGTCATATTCACTGTAATACATGGAACCTGAAACATACATAGGAGAAAGATTAGCATACGCCTCAGCTTTTTTCAAAACCTTATTTATATTGCACAAAAATTATATGTATAGGGAAGTTTGATGCAGAAGCAAAGTCTATCATTTATAAGTAAGTTAAATTCTTCACCTTTCATGCTCTTTTTCTCATTTTCCATTTCCTCTTGGTTTTCCAGAATTTGATACTTGTTCAATAGATACAGTTTGCGAAGGGAACCACACAATAACATATACGTAGCATTCAATAACAGACCAACAGCTACTGCAGCATCTCGGAATTCGTAGTCTGCCAACACAGCAACGAGGCACCAAATCACCCAGGTTGGAATACTCAGAATAGCAATACCCAGAATCCATCTTGCTTCATAATAACTTCTTGGACTAGAGAAACAGGCAAATCCAAAAATAACACATAAGACTATCAGGAACATGACATAAACCAGCGAGAGGACCAAAGCTGCATCATACCAACCAATTGGGAGACATAATGGCCATATATATTGGTTATAATAGATGGTAGTGTAGCCCGGAGATACCAAAATCAACCATTCTGCACAGATGATCACCTGTACCAACACAAGCATGATCACCAAGAACAATAGACCAACAGGTCGTCCAATTTTACTGTATTTCACTTCAGAATAATCACCAGCATTTTTAGATCTCCAGCAATCGACCAGTTTAACAAACAAAACAGCATATACTAAAGCATACACAAATCCTAAAGCAAATCTTCGTAAGGCGCAAATCTCTGGTGAGGCATGGAAGATGAAGGCAAAGACCAAGAGGTACATCAAAATGATGCCAAACAACAGCAGGAATCCAAGGATTGTGGTGCCACTTCTTACTGGGTAGACTACCAGTAGATAAATGAACATACATAAAGCAACAAAAGCTCCAATTGCTGCTAAAGCTGCTACAATGATTCCCCAGATATCATAGAATCTATCAGCACCTTTACGGACAGCATTCACTGTTAGTAAAGCACCTGTCTTGGGATCCAAATAAGTTCCATCAGTTCCTACAATATAATCAGCTTGACCAGTAATGTGTTGATATCTGTATACTGATCCTCCTTCCTCTGCTACAATTCTATCACCAGATGATCTACTTCCAATAATAGCTCCTCCTTCATTGATCAATGCTCCTCCTGCATAGCATGTACAGTTAATGGATGGTGGACAAGTGGACAATGGTATGACTCCGACAGTCAGGATACTCTTTCCACGGTAGGCCAGTCTTTCTATTGTCAATGATTCTTGGTAGGTTCCAATCTGAAAATAAAGATAAATCGTAATTAAACTTGGACGGGAATTAGTCATATTTAGGGGCTTCCTTGCGTCAATGAGGCATTTACACAAGATATATTCTGAACAAGTGTTTATAAAACTGAAATGATGAAGAACTAAAAGGATACCTATAAAGCTTGAATAAATCTCCTCTTTAACTTATTTTTAATAGGATGAATAAGGTCCTGAAACAAGCGTTTGTCCTAAAGCAAACAATCAGAAAACAGTTAAATCTAAAAGCTATTCTTCAGATCTCCCCATAAGAATTTTGAATCAATATTAAATCATTTTGTTGCAGTCTTTTCATTATGTGAAGAGATCAAAATTCTTACCTTAGAGTAGACGTATTTATCTTGTGTGACATCACGATGGAAATTTAATATGTTGTATCCAATATCCCCATAACCATCTGATGTGAATTTAAACGTGAAGCTTCTTTCTTTCAGTTCATTGGACAAAACGTCTAACTGAGCTCCTAGAACGTTGTTATAGATGAGTTCTCGTCTGTTTGGTTCAAGAGATAAACAAGCAAACACATCTAATCCTGAGGTTTTACATTCAGCAATACTATTCAAACCTTCAGCGATCTGGTATACTGTAATAATGGTATGAAGAACAAATGGGTCTTGACTGATCATGTCTTCAGTGATTTTTTCACTTCCAGAACATATACGAGGGAACTGTTTTGTCACTTCGGAGTTCAGGATTCTACATTGATGTATGGTCTGATAAAACTCTTCAAACCAGTCATTAGGGATGCCATTTCTATTGGTCATATTTAAACTTGTCATGAACGTATTGAAAGACTGGACAAACTCGGATTTGATCTGAACAGTCAGAGCACCTACTGCTTCTTCTTCATAACCTTGTACAATCTCCATACTATTAGCCCAGAAGTCACTGGCCAACCACACAAATCGACCAGTCAGTCCCTTATTCTTGGTGGCTTGTAGGATCAGACGAGAATGAGCTGGATCAGTAAAGAGAATCACCACACGTGATCCAACCTTTTGACTCAGACTGACCAAAATCTCTTCTACTTCAGTCAAAGATGTGGAATACAATAAAGCATGACCAACTCCGACACAGGTCTTCAAATTTGCAAAAGCGGCTTGTCTGATCAGAGCATCTCTAGCTGAAATTCCATAATTAGAATTTGTGTATAGGATGGAAGCATAATCCCAACCAAACTGCTTCATGACCTGTAGCATGAGAATGACCTGAATATCATCTGGAGGAACTGTTCGCAGGAAGTAAGGATGAAGTCGTTTGTCACTTAAACTAACTGAGGTAGCTCCAGGACTGACAGACAGGATTTTATAAGGTGTTAGAATTCGACTCAATGGTTCTGATGTATCTGATGATAGAGCATGGAATGACACGATTGAGGAAGGGGAGATAATTTGTCCTCGTCCACTGGAATGACAAAGTCCTTCACCACTCAACAAACTGTATACATCTTCTCCAATTCTCATTGGTTGAGAACAACTGTCAACAGCTAAACCTCCAAGTTTTAATGAAGCTGGATACTGGTTGAATTCATTCTTATTCACTTCACCTATGGCGTAGAAGAAAGCAAGCATGGAATGGAAGTTACTCATTGAAGACAGCATACCACATTGGAATGGATCATTTGGTACAGCTTGATGAAGGTTAGCCACATACACCAGATTCAAGTTAAATGGAGACTCTTTCAACATGTATCTTGATGGTTCATATTTGGGGAAAATACAAGGACAGGTTTCTCCTTCAATACATCTAGATTGGAACTTCATGTCGTAGGTGATATCAATTTTCAAATAGTCAGTATCATTGTAACTTCCAACCTGAAAAGAATAAAAATATCTTTGAACATGGTGATTATTGAAGAAGTAGAATAAGTACCAAATGTATCAAGACAATCTTACCCAAACATACATTTCATTGTTTAAGATACTGGTAGTTAAGAGAGGCATATATGGCCAAAGCAATAGTCACAGTTTTGTTCTTTGGTTTGTCAATTGCAGTCAGTTTTTCAGTTTGGAGCAACATCTGATGTGATAGTATCTAGAATTTAGTGTTGATATGATGAAATACAGCACAATCAAGATGCAGGAAGCCTAATGCTATGTCTACTCCTGATAATCAGATTAATTCATTTCTCACAAATGTAACTTAATATGATCTCAGTCATCTGATTGATCAATTACTAAAATTGATTCAAAATCTAGTTTTATTATCCAATCAGATTACTTTATTTCTAAGTTAAGTTCGCAAGAAAAAAGTCTCAGGATAGTTTTTAGTATCAAGGCTAAATAAATGAACAGATGAAAAAAATCTACAGAAACTTACATTGTCATAACGGTATTCACCAGCAGCTTCTATTTTAGGATCATAAATATGGTAACCACGGTCACTCTCTCCCGTTTCCAGGAAGTAGAAAGGCTGGTAGGTGTCATCAATAAACTCAGCTTGAGTAATTCCTCGGTAGATTCTTTGACGACGCTCTCCACTCTGTCTGAACAAAGAACAGACTCCATTCAAAAATGGGGTCTGGTTATTGCCACCAACACAAAGTTCGAGCAAACTATTATGGACACCAAGAGCTGCTGCAAAGACTGCATTGACCACATACAATACATAAGGATCTTGGATATATTTTTCATTTCTTGAAATGCCTAAACGATTCAATACACAATCAGCTTCATCAGAATTACATTGATATTGTTGATCATAGTATTCTTTAAACCAGGGATTACGTTTATAATTATCAGGAGTCTTGTATTGAAGATAGTCATCAAATCCTGGTACATCAGCTGTTTCTACATCAAATGTTACAGCTTTATCACTGTTGATCAATTTGTCCAATCCAAATAACATATCAGTATCCATGCCCCATTTATCAGTACCAATAAAGAAGAAGTTCTCTCTAATTTCATCACTGCTATCAATGGCTTGAAGAATTACTCTTGGGTCATCAACAAACAGCACCACAACCTTAGCAGAAAGATTGGCCTTTAGTTGTTCCAGAGCACTGCTAGCTTCAGCTGCTGTCACAGGGCCCTGAAATAATAAAATTACAAAACCTTATCAGCCTCAATCATATAAATTTAAATCAAAAAGGAGTGAATACTGTCATTTCAATGCCCAATCAATAGGCTGTCAATAGAAATTTTCAACCAGATGTATTTATTCCCATTGACGAAAACTGTAGTCAGTTATTTGGAGGGCTACCGGTAAAAAGTCCTAACTGGTGAATACAGATTATTCCACAGCCCTAGTACCGGTTATCACTAAGATGGATTTAAATCAAGTCAGAATTATACTATAAACCAATCAGGTCATTGTGTTCAAACATCTGATTTTTATTCCCTAGGATGATTAATACCTTTCATTAGCCAATCAGATTACAATATTCATTTTTTTCATAGGTGTCTTTATGAGTGTTTGATATATCGTGGAGCTTTGCAATGTGGTAGAAGCAATATGTTTGTCAATAATAAAGAAAGAATAATGGACTCACATCATAGCCAATAGTGATTTCTTTCTCAATGCAGATCTTATTCAAGGGAGCTAATCTTTTAAACTCTTCTTTACCCTTCAAACCAACACTGTCAAAGGTGGAGATAATCTGTACGAAGTTGTTATCAAATCGTTTGAGGTAGGAGATAATGGCTCGAGCTTGTTTATCATCAGCAGGTACCGAGCGTAAGAAATATCGGTACTTCTTCTTGTCCTGAAGTTCAAGACTAGTAGCACCATAGGTAATCTGTGGGATCGACAAGGCGTCCAAAACGTCAGCAACTCTGATAGACGAATCAGTATCAAATGGACCAATGTATACATCAAATCGAGAGGGTTGAACCAAAGTGCCATCAAATGGATCCACTAAATTTATGCTGTTACTATGAATATTTGTAACCAGATTAGCAGCTCTTGTAGGATTCTGGCAGACGTCAAGACCAATGGCACCAATATCAACACCAGTGAGTTTATCTTTGAATATACCCTTCTTGGCATTGACATATTCTACAGCATAGTTGAAAGCTTCTAGAAGTTGGAAGCCATGTTTGTCATTGAGACTTCCACAGGAGAATGGTGTGGCTCCTTTCTTATGAACATCAAATAAACCTTAAAACAAAAGGAATGTTAAGTTAAAGTTACACATTTGACCGAAGGCTAAATAAGATGTCTAGTTCTAAAAAAACCTATTCAATTATACAACTAAGTTCAAGAAGCAGTGTGTTTGCCACAATTTTGGTTGCTTTTGAATTTTTCATATATTTACTACAATAGTGTTTTTCAAAAAATATAAATTTTCAAAATCTACACCTTACCTTAAAATTACTGGTAATAAACTAATGATTCTTATTTGCAACAACTATGAAAAAAAAATGCTGATTACTCACCAACAAAGTAAATGTCACCATTAATATGGGTGAAGTCACCAAAATTATTCTTAGAGTCTGAACACAGATCACAGTTGTTATCACAAGTTGATGGGACATTCTTATAATTAGTTTTAAGATTATCTACATCTGGGTAGGTCAGATTTCCAGCTAACAAACTTGCAACCTGAAAGAAAAAACATCAATATTTTATAAGGATAACAATTGAAGCTTCTGAGAGGATCCTTTCTACCAGTTACCTCTAATGTCCTCATCTTAATTTTACATGATACCTTAGGAAAGGCCTTTTCAAATGGTGGCCAGCAGGCCAAATCCGACCTGTGATGCCTTCAAGAGTGATCCCTCAAAAGTGACCCCTTCCACTTAAATGCTCTGCTTGCTATGCTAGCTAAGCTCTATGAGGTCCTGGCCCCCGTTCCACTAAACTTCTTAAGTCCAAAATTTTCTTAAGTCTGACTTACGTAAGAAAAATCCCAAAATTTGCGTTTCACTAAGATTCTTACGTCAAGAAATTTTCGTAAGTTTTTGCGTAACTTAAGACAGCTGCACCCTGTCGTAACTTTTTTCTTAGCTCAAGAAATGCTTGACAATAAATGAAACTCGGCTTTTTTTGTTTTGTGAATTCATAAATATCAAAACTTTTAATGTTTTTCACGTTTTTTCTGTATTATTTGCCCTATTTTTGTCATTTTGAGCTTTCAGTTTTCCGACCGTCAAACATTAGTTACGATGACGTCGTAAATTTTCATCACTAAAGACGGTTTTAAAGTGTTTGGTGGACTCTAAAGTGTTATAATACATATTTCTTTTATGTTTTTTGATGAAATAAAGAGATAAATTCGTCAAAACAGTGTTGTCGATTACGCGCATGATTACTTGCGTAGCTAAGAACTTCGTAAGTTGCTTAGTGGAACAGGCGTAAGATTTCACGTAAGATATGCGTAAGTCAAATTCTTTTGCGTAAACTTACGCACTTTAGTGGAACGGGGCCCTTATGTTTAATATATAAAATGCATTTGGCCCTTTACAAAAATTAACTGAGAAGGCCTGCCTTAGGACTTTGTTTGATGATGAGTTTAAAGGTCAGCCAAAAGAGAAGTGGACCAATTTCTTACCTTAAAAGGATCACCATTTTTGTATTGATTGACAGTAAAGGATTGTCTGGCCTCACGTTCCATAAATTCAAAATAAGCTCCTACTATATCAGTAAAATTCATTTTGTCCATGTGCTCCATTAGCCTCTGGTTGGTATCAGCATCTGTTAGATATTTACCACAGATTGTAGTGTATGATGCTCCACATTTCTCTTGTAATGTCTTGTGTACTCCTGAAAATAGCAAACAATGTTTTTTTTATAAAACTAAAAGTAAGGTCACCAGGTAGATCTTACTAAAAAGGAATTAAAGTGATTTTCTAAACTTTGTATGTGTATCGGGGACACTGATAGCATCAATTTGCTCCATTCCAATTTCCATTCTGACGTCGGTCGTTCTTGCAATTCCACTAAAACTAACACGTTTTATGACGTCACTGACAGTGATTTGCATAGATATCAATAGTAGCTTCCGATAGATCACTGTCAGTGACATCATAAAACGCGTTAGTTTTAATGTACATGTATCTTTAAAATTTCTCTAACTAAATGAAGTCAGGTTTACTCTGATGGTAAAGAAAACTTATTAAATATTGAACCCACAACATGAAGAAAGGGTTGGAAATAGAGTCATCCAATTTTTGTGCTACATTTCGACTTTCAAAAGGCATAAAATGCAGAAATAAAGTTAAGATTCTGTTGAAATGTCGAATAGGCCATGTTCTTTGTAATTAATTCAGTATCATTGGTATAGGTTCCAGAGTCTTATATCTGAAAAAAGGCATGCAGATGTGAATGGGTTAAAATCAGGTCACCTACCTTCAGTTAGAGCATAAACTGCATTAATGGTAGACAGTGTGTATAAATCTTGCTGGAAGGAAGAGTCTACTATAGACATGGTCTTACTGGTACATTCTGCAGGACTAGTATACACAGGGAATAACTGGCATCCAAATTTCTCTTCATAATAGTCATTGAACCATGGATTGCGTGTGTTACTGGTGTACTGTAACCCTCGTAAATAGGTGACAAATTGCTGTACTGTTGGAACATCCATATCAAAACTTAATGCATTCTCCACGGCAGCTACGTAGTTCTTCTGTTTAGGTTGAAATTTGCGATTGGATATGAAAACAAATTCGACATTTGGGTAACGATTTTGTTTCATCTCCATCAGCTGTTTAACATACATATCAGGTTCGGCAAAAATAGCTACAGCTCTTGTAGTTGATTCACTCATTGAATTGAGAATGATCTCCATGCTTCCATCTGTTACAAACTCATAAGACGCCAGCACGCAAATACCATTATCCTTAAGATACTGTCTGTAATGATCTTTAGCTTCTCTCATGGCTGTATCCGGGGAATTGATGGTGATGACGTACCTAAATCCAAGAGTTTCTGTCAGATCTGCCATGGCTTTAGCAAGATAAGCTTCTGATGGAATAGTTCTGAAGAAACTGTGGAATCTCTGTTTATCGTTTAATAATGGCGAAGTAGCTGCAGGGCTGACCACTGGTAGACCAATAGATCCTAATAATTCAGCCATATTAATGGTCGACTGACTGTCGTAACCAAGCCAAGCCAATGTCTTTCGCTGGTCAATATATCCACCATTTTTATTCTTGAATCTAATAGCCGAAGATTGGAAAGCATTAGTTAACGTAGTTGCTCTTAGGGAATTGGAGCAACCATCGAAAGCCAAACCTCCCAATTTTAGATTATTATTCAATTTAACACCAGCTTGGCCATTGTTGATGTAGTCCAAAGCAAAAGCAAAAGCTTCTACATACTGGAAGCCATTTTCTGATCGAAGGGAACCACAGCTGAAGGGTGATACATGTCGGTTTGAATAATGGACGTCAAACATGCCTGGTATGATCAAGTCTCCATCAATGTACATATAGTCTTGATGTTGAAACATGTAGAAGCATTCTCGGCACATCTGTGGACACATTGGTTTATACATAGAAGCAGCAGTATTGTTGTAGAAAACTGGGGTTCCACTCACTGTCAGCTGATTGTTCAAGGCTGTGTACTCTCCAATCTAAAAGGTTTAAAATACGAAAGAATAAAAAAGGGGCAGACTGTTTTTTTTTGAATTTCGGGATTTGAGATACTTGATGTGAAAAAGCCAATGGTATATCTCTATTTGGTGATTTAATAAATAAAAATAAAGAACATACCTCTCTAAACGCGCCATTGACATAATTATAGAAAACAGCAGGCTGATCAATAGTTCTACCATTGAATCTGACAGTGTAGGGGGAATTCTCGGGAATAAAACTGACTTCTTTGATCTTCTGAACCAAAACCTCTCCTCTATCTTTGGCAATAAGGAAATTTTCACAGACCCCATTGTATTGAGCACCACAGTACTGAGTCAAAGTAGCATCTAAACCATAGGCGAAGGCATAAACAGCATTGATACTGGATTCTAAATAGTACATGAGTTTGTAGTCCACAGCTCCTGGAATACCAGTGTTAGCTACATCTGGACAGGGTGTGGTGTACAATTTCATTTTGGAGTCTGGTAAAAAGCATTTATGGGCATGTTGATACCATTCACTAAACCATGGATTTCTGTCTTTCTCACTGTCCACTCGTAAATTTGACAGATAGCTGGAAAAGTAAAGAATATAATGCTTATAAACAATATACCAATGTTATGCGCTATGTAGACTCCCTGAAAAGGATGCTGAATTGAAAAACAAAATGGCAGAAGAAAGGAAGAAATTAAAATCATTTAAAGACAGCGAAATATCCATCAGGAGGACAATGAATATCAAAGCGAATTAAATAATCTTACACAAGTTTTAAAGCTAGAATTCATTTCAAGAATCTATGATGGTTACAAGATGGTTTACTTGTTTTTTGGGTAAATCTAACCCATAGTCAGTGGATAAGGAAGAACAGCACTTATGACAACCCTAATCAGCAGGGTAAAATATGTAGAACTTACTTTTGGTATTCAGTAAGAGTTGATCTTTTCATATCCAAACTGATGACTCCATCTGCTGCATCTTCATTACCTTCTACTACTTGTTGATAAGTTCCAAAAGTATGTAGACCGAATAACGCAAACTCTCCAGATGCATTCATTTGACTGACACCCTCTAGAAAACGCTTATTTCCCATGATTCCAACATTCAATATAACTGGTTTGATGTTTTTACGTTTTCGTAGCATTTGAACTGTTTCTGATCCGTTCATTCCAGCTTTGATGGTGGTGATAACACAGACACCTTCTTCAGCAGCAATTCTTCGGAAATCAGAATTTCCTTTAACAAAATATTCTGAATCTTCGTAAACCAATTGAACATAATCATAACCAAGTCTTTTGAGCATCTTAATGATGGCACGCTTTTCAAAAGCTGAGCCTTGAGTGGAACGCAGATAGTAAGGATAATCTAACAGATCTTCGTCTAAACTAGCGTAGCCAATCAAAGGGCGTTTAAAAATGTTCATCAACTCAGCTATGGGGAATGTCAATGAGCTGGAATGAGCTGCCATGTAACCATCTATTTTTCTAGGATCCAACATGTTTCCACTACTGTCTGTTACAGTTAGAGCACCTTGTTGTACCTGAAAAATATGTACTGTCGTTGAAACTTCTTACATTAAGCAATCCTTACGCAGAAAAAATCACTCAAATTGATCAATTTGATCAAATTCAAGCTACCTGATATGCATCACTGACAAAAAAACTATGTACCTTTGATACTCTCGTTGCTTATTAAATTATTATTTAAGCACTTTCTATCATTGTTTAGACCTGTCTGTATATCAAGTCCAGGCCACTTTTGTTTCCACAGTACACATGAAGCATTGACAGGAAAACCAAAAAGATCTAAATCCCTCACGATAAGGACCAAGGGCATAATTTGCTGGGCTTGTGTCCTGTATAAAATCAAGTATGTTGTGACTAACCTGTGTTATTGTGGTAGTTCCTAGGACACTGCTCATACAGTCATCAAACGCCAGACCACCCAGTCGAACTCCTCGTAGGATATTGTTATTCTGTATTACTTTATACAATGCATAGATCATTCCCTGTAGATACTGAGCCCCGGAGATGATGTTATTCTTATCAAAGGCTCCACAAGTCAGGGGACTGATTCCTTTTTGATGTAAAGAGAAGAGACCAGTGAGGACTACATCTCCATGTTGGTAGAAATATTTGGTTTCTGGAGCAACACCTAGACATTGTCCACATGGTGGGGTGATACAACCAGATGCTGGTATACCAGTTAAAGGTTTTTCTCTATTTTCATCATACATTTCTACCTGATCTCTGTTTATTGACAGTATATTACCCAAAAATCTTCCAACCTGTAAAACAAAAGAAGCAGTTATCGCACAAATTAAATCTGAAAAGTAAGTATCCAATGCAAAACACCAAATTATTAAAAAGAGTTGTTTAGGCCCTCTACAAACGAATTATGAATTATTTGAGTTTAAAGCCCAAAACCACAGCACCGATTTGCTCATAACCAAGCAAGAGTGCTATAGTACCTGACAAAAATTGATATATAGCTATAAACATAGGTTTATCTACACAAAAAACAGGAAGGAAACATGAAAATATAAAATACTTACCAATCTAAATTTTTCTCCTACATCTTGCTCTTGTTGTAGAAGGTTGTTAAAATTCCAAATATCGTAGGCAGGATTAATAATGTCACCATTGATATCAAAATCAACTTGTTTAGCTGTGTTATACGGTTCTAATATATAGGATGATAAACTTGATATACGTTCATCTGTAGAATACTTAAAGTTTACATCTTTCAAGTAATCCTGGTAAAATTCTTTTGGAGTAAGGTTCTTCAGATTGTCACACATTCCTGAGGGGTTGGGGGCACAAAGTTGTGCATGAGCTTTGCGAAAGGCATAGGCGTAAGTATAAACGGCATGAATAGCAGGTTCTGCGAAAAGATTCTGTACAAACGTTTGACGTTTCATGGTTTCTGATTGTAGAACGCAGGCTGGGTAACTTGCTGGTTCTGTGAAACCGTTTAAACGGCATTTATTCTGTTCCATGAACCATTTCTGGAACCATGGATTTTCAGCAGACGGAGAATTCTCTTCGATTCTGACCCAATGATCTTCAAATTCCACAATGTTTCTGGAACTGGGTAAAATACTGATGATACCACGTTGATATTTTCTGGTTTGAAAACTCTTAGAGAGGTCAACACTGTCGGTGAAAATCCACTGAAGTTTACCAGCACCTGGATGAGTTTCTCCTTCTTGTAGAAGCTGATCTGCCAAGACAGGACCACCAAAGAACAAAACACCAGTGGTGTTGGTCAATAAGGCTCGGTCTAAGGTACCAGATGCAGTGTCTGTTTCATCGTGGCGTATGGCTGATCTTAAACAAATACCAGCATCTGATAAACGTGGTAATATTTCTTCATATGATGATCGACCAAACACTGAATCCTCGTAAATAATGACGATATGGTCCCAGTTAATTCTGTCTAATACTTTAATAATGACCTGGAAAAAGACAATAAGGAAATTTAAAACTACTGACAGAACTAGTGACCCTTAAAGAGAGCATATGGAACAAAACATAAACTAGTTATTGCTGTTCCATAAGGCATTGTTTATTTGTTGATAATGAACTAGTCTTTGACATCAGATGACTGGAAGCAGATGTTAACATGCTTAAAACCAAAAAACAAAGAGACAAAACAATGTCATGGTAGAACAACCTTGACCTTGCCAGCAAATGCAGCCAATCACAACTCTTGACAGAAATATTGTAAACGATCAAGTAATCCAAGGTTATTGTTGGATTATAATCTTGCGCACAATCTAATCAAATCTTAAAAAGCCGAATAATATGAGAAGATCTTAAACTGAGTTCATTAGAATGAGAAATAAAATGAAATGCATTAAGGATCCAGCACCATCATGACAATGTGAAAATGAACAGATCAATTTTACAACTTACATCCATGAGTGGTCCATCTGGTGGTATAGTTCTCATGAAGTTTGGGTAGTTGAGTTTATTGCTGAGTGTAGGAGCTGTGGCTTGGTATGATATAATTGGTATATTATACTTCTCTAGATAGTCAGACACAGATATTGTCGTCCCACTGAAACTTGTACCAATAACACCTGCGTATAAAAATAGAAATCATGCAGTGTGCAATGAGGGAAATATAGTCTCTGGCTATAAGGATTCTGAATTGTAACAGCACAGCGGCATTAGCCTTCTTTTATTTTTTATTTCCAACTGCCCTGGGATCTTTAACGTGCACAGTCTATAGCACACAGGACCTAGATTTATTGTCCCATCCGAACAACTAGATGTTTTTTCCATGTTGAACAAATTACATTTAAATTCAACATAGCATAAGATGTGCTAATAGAGGCAGGCAATACCCTGCAGTGTGAAATGGGGGAAATGATGTTGTAATCAATAATAAAAGATCTCTCACCTAGTATGACTTTATCATTCTCAGAACAAGTTGATTGAGGAGCAGATAACTGAGGAAATAAAGATGTAGCTCCTGATATAGCAGCTTCATTACTACCACAAACATTCTTTATTCTCATACCTAGATTAATAGATAGATGAATGAATGATTCTATAAAAGTAGGATTCTGTAGAAAAGTCAGTTAGAGCATTGTTCTAAAAAAAATGACGTAATGAGTTTTGTTCTCAATCAGGGTGTAAAAGTCTGCTGACCTTTAATAAGTCACCCTCACTCATAATTCCAGTCAAGCAAGCAAATGGGTACGGATAATAGAGGAAAGATCAATGCCAAGAGGTTTGGCAAAGGACCAGCTTGGAGAAAAGATCTTCAAGTTATTCATGTAAAATAAGTTTCTTTCTTTCTTTTTTTAAAGAACATGTGACTTTTAATTGCATCAAAACATTGGTTTTTCTTCTGGTAATGTTGATTTTTTAGATTAAATTTAACAATGTGAATGAAGATATTTTTTGTTGTAAATAATTTGATTTTTTTGGGGCTTCAAGTATTCCCATTTGATATATAAACATAGCTTGCCAGGCAAGGTAATATACGCCCACTGGGCCACTGGCTTTGACTTTAAACACATATATTTGACAGTTACAACAAAAGTGATTAAGAACATTCACATCAAGTTTCTTCAAAATCTGTCCAGTATTGTCCTATAGTGTTTATGAGATAAAAATTGAACATGTTTTCAAGAACAAGAGCAATAATTCATAGTAAATATTTTTTATTTTGCTGATTTTCAATAGGGTTCATCCGTGGATGGTAATAAACATTATCAGTATGTTTCATCAAAATCCATTACGAATTGTGACCTGTATAGTGTTTACGAGCCAAAAATCAAACGCGTTTTTAAGAACAAGGGCAATAATTCATGGTAAATATTTTTCGATTTTGCTGATTTTCAAAAGGGTTCATCCTGGAGTGCCAATAAACATTACCAGCAAGTTTCATCAAAATCGGTTAAGAAATGTGACCAGTAGAGTGTTTACAAGCAAAAAATCGAACGCGTTTTCAAGAACAAGGGCAATAATTCATGGTAAATATTTTTCAATTTTGTTGATTTTCAATAGGGTTCATCCTTGGGTGGTAATAAACATTACCATTGAGTTTTGTCAAAATCTGTCAAGAATTGTGACCTGTAGAGTGTTTACGAGCCAAAAATCGAACGCGTATTAAAGAACAAGGGCAATAATTCATAGTAAATATTTTCCGATTTTGCTGATTTTCATTAAGGCTCATCCTTGGGCGGTAATAAACATAACCATTAAGTTTCGTCAAAATCCGTCAAGAATTGTGACCTGTAGAGTGTTTACAAGCCAAAAATCCGATGCGTTTTTAAGAACAAGGGCAATAATTCATAGTAAATAATTTCCGATTTTGCTGATTTTCAATAGGGTTCATCCTTGGGTGGTAATAAACATTACCATAAGTTTCATCAAAATCTGTCAAGAATTGTGACCTGTAGAGTGTTTACGAGCTAAAAATCAAACGCGTTTTTAAGAACAAGGGCAATAATTCATAGTACATATTTTCCGATTTTGCTGATTTTCAATAGGGCTCATCCTTGGGCGGTAATAAACATTACCATGAAGTTTCGTCAAAATCCGTCAAGAATTGTGACCTGTAGAGTGTTTACGAGCCAAAAATCGAACGCATATTTAAGAACAAGGGCAATAATTCATAGTAAATATTTTCAGATTTTGCTGATTTTCAATAGGGCTTATCCTTGGGCGGTAATAAACATAACCATAAAGTTTCGTCAAAATCCGTCAAGAATTGTGACCTGTAGAGTGTTTACGAGCCAAAAATCCAATGCGTTTTTAAGAACAAGGGCAATAATTCATAGTAAATAATTTCTGATTTTGCTGATTTTCAATAGGGTTCATCCTTGGGTGGTAATAAACATTACCATTAAGTTTCATCAAAATCTGTCAAGAATTGTGACCTGTAGAGTGTTTACGAGCTAAAAATCGAACGCGTTTTTGAGAACAAGGGCAATAATTCATAGTACATATTTTCTGATTTTGCTGATTTTCAATAGGGCTCATCCTTGGGTGGTAATAAACATTACCATGAAGTTTCGTCAAAATCCGTCAAGAATTGTGACCTGTAGAGTGTTTACGAGCCAAAAATCGAACGCGTTTTTAAGAACAAGGGCAATAATTCAAAGTAAATATTTTTCGATTTTGCTGATTTTCAATAGGGTTCATCCTTGGGCGGAAATAAACATTACCATTAAGTTTCGTCAAAATCCGTCAAGAATTGTGACCTGTAGAGTGTTTACGAGCAATTGTGGACGGACGGACCGACGGACGGACGGACCGACGGACGGACGGACCGACGGACGGACGGACATGGGTGACGACAATATACGCCCCCCATTTCATGTGGGCGTATAAAAATTGGACTTACCTAATTTGATACCAGGTACATAACTTGTATTTAAAAATTCTCCATTGATAAAAACATTGACTTTATTTATACTCTCAATAGCAAAACGAAGAGCTTCATATGCCTGCATATCTGTAATGATGAAATAGTAATATGTTTCACTCCAGGTATTATATTGGTTTGAAGGTCTAGATTCCCTTAGTTTGCCCCTGTGCTTCATAATAATCCTTGAGAAAGGTGTTGCTGACTTGGTAAGGAATGCTTACTTATCCAAAGCACCTTGTAGAATGTTGACCATTAGTATTTTAAGTTACCAATGAGGCCAGAAGGCTCAAACTCTTTACTCGCTCTTGGTGGCAAAACAAGAATTAAACCCATTAACTTCTAAATAATTAAGTGGTGGGCCCAATAGTGGGCCCAGAACGGCCAAACATCCCTCCAGCTCGCCAGAAGATATGCCAATGTTCGTAAACCATGTACTCACCTTCAGTACACACTAATCCACCAATGATAGCATCAGCGTTGGGTTCAATCATAGTGTAGCCGTTAGGATCACTACAAGTCTGCTGTAAAATATCTTGAGAGTGACTGGTAGACAGCAGCAATCCTACCACCATTATCACCACTTCTATTTCTTTTAATAGCCTCATATTTCCAGTCTGAAACAGAGCAGAAATCATCAGGAAATGCCAGATTATTGAATTTCTGTTATATGTAGCAAAATTCCAATGCCTTGACCACAGTCTAATTTTAATTAGTTAGATTTAATTAATTAGACCCAAATGTAGTGGATAAAAAAATGGAAAATGGAAACAAAATTTGGGTCTAATTTTAATGTGCACTATCCCAGGTTCTAACACTTAAAACTATATAATTTTCCATACAATAACAGGTTATTATTGAAAAACGCGTAACATTTGAGTAAGCATTTTTCGATAATTGTTTGAGATTTCTGGATTTATCAGATTATTCAGTTAATCTGTTGTATAGTTATGTCACCATGTAAGTCCCCTGATGAATAGTATACTCCAGCCATTGATCAAGTTTGAAAATTTAGATTTTTTGTTCATTCTAAGAGATTGTATTTCTTTTTTAAATTTAATTTTTGTTGCTGAAATTTATTTGAATACATTTATGGATAAGCTTAAATTCAAAATCCAACTCCCAATTCCAATGAATTTAACAAACTTACATAATCGTTAGTGAAACTACTCGAATCACACCTTAACCCCTCCCATACTTATAACATAAAATATTTTTAAATCAAATCGAAAACGATTTTATCACTTACCTGGAAATAACGGCTTTACACCTTAATGCAAACTTCAAAGGTGCCGACACTTTGTTTGACGTTCCGATATTCCTGTTTTTATTCCGGCCCCACAGTTCTCATGCCTTGTGTATTGAATATTTTGTGCCCTTCCCGACTTGTGTATGTTATAGTCAACTCGAAAGAACCTGCCCATGTCTTGAAGGATAAAAATAGCCCTATTATTTTGTATTGTTATTATCGCAAAACTGGTTGAACAAGTTTTACCGTTACCCGCCATTGATATTGATAGTCTTGATTATCTAGATAATAGTTGTCGCTATTATACCAGTCTTCTATGAATTGTATGGGCTAAAATGGGCCAATACAATTAACTAAAGCTATAAGTGAATATGGTTCCAAAAATGAAATGGATCTAAGATCTAGTGAATAAAAAATGTGTCCAGGTAATGGTAAGACAATTATGGTCATGCTAGCAGTTATATATACTATCTAATATAACCTCCGGCTCCTCATACGATATAAGGATATGATATCGCAATCTAGTTCATGATGTGATCGCCTAGTTCCTCGGTCGTGATATATACAAGGGTGTAATAAAGTGGCTCTGAACACGGGTAGCCTGTACCACGTCTGAAAAGACTGAGAGGGACAGATTTCGAATCAAAATCAAAACCACAGAAATATCAGAAAATGTATAATTTAATTGACCAAAAATGCAACAACATAAAATTTCATTTTGAAGTCTTAAGAAATAAGACGAATAGAATTGCATATAGACTTTCAAAATGCAAATACATGTATTTAATAAGTCAACCTCAAGTGTAATCTCCTTTCAGACTGGGATATATATGGAATTATTTTGCATATTTCAAAATATTTAAATCATTGAGTAAAAAAATCGATAGGCCTAAGGGGTGGGATAGTTGCAAGAAAATGAAGTTTATAAAAGCAAGATTACTGCTGGTTTTGACATACATTATTAGGAAGGGAAGAGTGATTTAAGAATTGTAAAACTCATTATTGCCGTCAACTCTAATCACAACTTAATTTTTATTTTAAAAGAGCCCGAAATTAAGCGGACAAAGCAGGTGTATATCTGCCTTAATATGAATCAAATATCATGGAGCCTGATGTCTTATCCGAAATTTTCCAATTCCTAGGACTATCCTCTTGGTTTGTGCGACGATACAGATCCATCCTTCAGTCGTTGTCGATATCGCTCAATGATTCACTACTTCATTTTCCAGGTCGATGTTGAGCTCCTTGATTTTGTTCTCGGTTCTATTCCATACCAAACTGACTGCGGGTGATTTGTCCTTGGTTTCTTAAAATTCCAACTTGTCTATTGGAATTTGGGCGCTGCGCTGATTCCGTAGGCCTGCGGAAATTAATTGGTACCATACGTCCATTAACATTCCGTCGTCGGTTAATGTTCGAATTTCCTCGAGTTTGCATTCGATTGTTGATGATTCTGCTCCACAGTCGTGTACGTCGAACAGGTTGCCTATGGTTCACTGGTAGTACAGTCGGAGACGCAAGATTATCAGTTGAAATGACCAATCGGTGATCCTCATCTTGAATACTATTAGTTATCGCCTTCGTTATATTCATTGTATTTCCATTGGTTAATTCGTGCCTAGGAAGCCTTTGATTGGTCCCCTGTTGTCCAATCATAAGCGGTCTGTTGTTATCAGATGTCCTCCGCCAATCAGATCTCGTAATTTGTCCGCCATTTCTGGTATTTATCAACCTATGGTTATTTGAATTTATCAATCCATTTTGAGTGGGTCTGCCTTGATTGGCACCGCTTCTACTTCGGCGATCCCAGGAATTCCGAGCCGGCAACTTTCTTGGGAAGATATCTGAAACGAAATCCGATAAAATTATCGATCTAGAAAATACATAAAGATAGACATTATATACTGTACATATATATAAAGAGGCAGAAAAAGACATACGCATATAGCCTACACGTAACCACGCACTTCTCCATAGCCTACTTCAAATATTTAGATAAGCCTGTAAAGTTCAAAAAAGAGGAGAACAAACAAAAATAGTCACTATAGTTTTCAATTTATAATTCTTAAATTTATCGACAAGCTTTTTCTGAAATCCATGCGCTCATTTAACACTATTTAGACCAATTCATGGTTACCAAGATTAACTGTTATATACATACATAGTTATCCTTTGAACTAGTACAACATTGCTTTATGGATAGTCTTTTGGTGTCCGCAGGAAATAAATAGGAAATGAAATGAAAAGGAGTTTTACGTCCTGCTTTTCTGCACCTATATGGGCTGATGAGGACGGGACAATAATTATGAAATTATACTGTTGAGCGAAAAAGTATAGTCTGAAAATTCATAGAGGGAATATTTTTGTCAATTTGTAGCCTACATCTCAAATCATAAAAACTATCCATTGGTTCTTTAATGAATTCCAAAAAAGAAAAGATTCCACTTACATTGAATCCCACTCTATAAACTATATTATACTTACGATTTGTAATGATAATGGTATAGTCATTAACATGTGGGATATATTCTTGGTATGTACATTTTAGACATAACTGTAGAAGTACAATCAACAGAAACTTCATGCCTGGAAAAATAAAACTAAAACCTTGAGAAATCAATGGGTTTAACACGGTAAAAGCATTCCGAGATATGTATAGCTTGGTCTACTTTCAAATTATAGCTTGAGAAAAGTTTGCCAAATGAATTAACAACCATTAAGTATTTGGGATGTAGAAATAAAAGCTACAGAGGCCCTTTCTTAGTATAGCAATGAAGCATAAAGATGACAGACCAAGACAACGAAACTTAAATTTATGACAGCCTTTGACTTCCATAGTCTAAAAACAAAGTTCTTGGGAGAATGTAAAAAGTCTGGAAATATGCCACATACATTGCCTGTTCCATAGTAAATATCGTTCTATAGGCAAAACATAGAAATTTGCTTTTCTATTCTGCTATAGGGTGTGACAAGAAATATATAAAGACCTAGGTCATAATAAGGAGAAACATACATATTTTATTACTTTTCATTAGTCCAATCTGGTAGGCTACATCGCAACGCCTCTTAAAATTAAAACCCCATGCCTAGATTGATAACACAGATTTTCAAAATAAAAATGACGAATGCCTACCTGTTATGAAGACAAGACTTTCTGGATTTCTGAGATTTTAAAAATCGAAATTTTCAATCGATATCACAATCCCTTTCAGATAATCCTTGCAAATATAATCACGTGATCAATCAATCAATATATCGTGTAATTAATAGTTGACATTTCCCTCGCCTTGTCACCCATATTTAACACAACTTTAATTGCATTAATTAACTTTAAGGTCACGATACGACCAAATATGTAGGTTTGAGAAATAAAATGAAGCTTTTAATCCTACATTCTGAATTAGCTCTACACTTACACGTTCGAACCTCCCCCAATAGGATAGGACAAAAATGTAGTTTTACGTCCTACAATATTATGGATAAGTTGTACAAAAAGTCACGTTCGGACTACACCTGTAGACTGAAATTAGAATAAGATGCCTGAAACAAAAATTCCTGACATGGCCTGACGAAGTAATGGTTTAGATGTGTAGGGACTGTGACACAAGAAAATCTTAGGAACTAGACGCCGGGAAACACAAATTCGTGACATTTCTCGGAGAATTTTAAGTTCAAGTTTATTGGTCTGACTCCTACAAAAAGTTTCTCCCTACAGTTTGATTTTTTTTTAAGATACACTCCCTCCCTTATGGACGCCTCTGTTTACCTGTAGAAAACCCGAGAAAGAGAGAGACAGGCCATAGAATAGAATACCCGAAGGCGAAGCCTTGCCTTTCGATTTAGAAAAATGCCGCCATAGGTTTATATAAGCTAGGAGCTAAATTGCAATAACAAAGTTTAAGGCGCCTTATGATAAAACCTCTCCAATGCGTAGATAATGTAGGGTGAATATGTGGACTTTTACATAATAAATTTAATTGAATTAATTAACTTTACGGTCACGACCAAACCAAGTACTGTATGTAGGAAAGAGAAATAAAATGGAGTTTTTACATCCTTCTCTCCTGTTAGGATTCTAAAGAAGTCAGGTTCGAAACAAAATCGAAGCAAACGGTTCTGGGCCAAATATGTTCTCTCCCAGGTCAAGCCTTTTTGATAAAAATTGCATACTGCACTTCAATACATCTCTGTAACCCAGTGGTTCCCAACCTTTTTCATACCGTGGCCCAAAATTCACTAAACTCCCAGAGCCTTGGCCCCCTGTTTACTATCGAAATATCGCCCAAGGGGTGGTTTTGTGCCTCCTCATCGTAGGGAGGCCAAATGTATTTGACCACAAGCCACTGCAGACCTTACACGGTAAAATATATACATTGTAGTTAAATAAAATTTGGGCTCGTTAAATTGCCCCCTGACAGATACCCCATAGCTCGTAGGTTGGGAAACACTGCTCCTATGAAACGATAAATGCAGTATTAAAAGTGGAGTTTTACAATGGTTAGAGGGAGGTAAGGTAATGGTAAGAAGGTGCCACGGAATGTAAACTCTTCAAATTGCTTCAAGAAATGGATGTGCTCATCTCACTCTCAAATCTGAGTTCCCCCTTTTTTAGATTATCTTTGCGACCAATCGTACCTTAGTCTTAGAAATGGAATTTATATTTTAAGATTAACAGTCTTTAAAGTATTCATAATTTTTTACGTTTGAAGTTAAAGAGGACCAGTCTTCGTTTTTATTGGTTGATTTTGGTCTTGAATATATTTAAGTATCCTTCAGAAGCACTAGAAATGCACGAAAATTGTGTATTTCCTTCAAATATACCTTAAATTAGACATTTCTCCTTCTATTTCTATAGTTGACTATATATTGCATAGTATCGCTAATGTGTAGTAGGGCATTATAACTTTCAAATGCTAATAATTATGGATGAACATGGATTTGAAGGCTCAAATTTCAATGGTGAGTTGTGATAACCAGTACTAAATTGCTGAGCTAAAAAATCCCTGTTTCTGAGACTTATCCAAATCGACCCGCGAAAATGAAGCCTGTGCCGCTTTAACAATTTTAACATAAAAAGTCGAAATCGAGGTTTGTTTGAGACTACCCTAAATATGCACCCTGTAACGGTGTTGTATAAAAACCACCAAGCAAGCTGGTCAGGTGTGAGCTAATATTACAATTGATTAATGACATTATTGTCATAGAAACAAGTTTAAATTGATAATAATAAGCTTCTATAGTTAATTATCATTCCTTAATACATCCTTACATTCCTAGTTACCATAGAAACACATTCAAAATAACAGAAATCTATAATTTCAACGAGATATCGGATGTGTTTGATGAGATGAATATGAGTTTTTACATGTTCAGGGATATTATTTATTAGGGAAGGACAGATAGTAGGCCTGATGGATGTCGTTTTTAAGAATGGACAAAGGTAACATGTCCGAGCGTTGTAGCTTTAAATTTACTAGTTTACTTTGATTGTAACAATCTAGTTAGTCTCCTGTTGTGGATTGTCGGGTAATTCGTCAAAATGAGCGACTGGAACGGTAAGTCTAGGATTTTTTTGTCTTAGTTGTAACGATTTACTATATTTAATATATGAAAAGGCCGAAAAGAGCCCCCAAAATTGTAAACTGCTCTTAAGAAGTTGAATGACTGAAATGTCAATTGAGACGGGAGTTAATACCCAGTGCGAAAATTTGGATACGTTCTCATCTGAACGCATGCAAAATCTAATACGACGCAATATAGTTTCCTTTCTTTTTCGATTTTTTCAGAATTATTCCGATTGTATCCCAGATTATCAAAGAAACTAAGCAATGAAGAGATCAAAGGTCTAAAGAAATTTATAGAGAACCAAGTTTTCAGCTCACACAGCAATATGTTCTCTAAGTTAGTATATTTAGAAACAACGAAATGCCTGGAGGATAAAAAACAAGAAGAAAATATCGAAACGTTGTCTAAGCGTATTCAAGACGAGAAGTTTATTGCTAAGGAATATAAACGTGAATTTAGTAAATTATCTGAGGTGCTGCGTAGTCGTGAAGGCAGATTTCAAAAACATTTAAAACGTGCTGAAGACGAGATCAACCAGCTTAAAGAGGAGCTGGACGCAAAGAAAATGACGCTGGAAGAATTGGAATTAAGATACAGTGATCAGATGGAAATTAATGATAAATTTCAGGAAAAGATAATCGAGTTGGAAAAAATGTGTTTGAAATTAGTCAAAGAAAAAGACGAATCTTTGGAAATGAGTCGCCTATCGGGTGAAATGTTGAAATTGAAATACACGATCAACAATAAGGACAAGGAAATCAAATACCTTCGCCATAATTTTCTACCAACTTCAAAAACTTCATCGTGTAACGGCAAAAACTGTTTCTTTGCTAAATATTTCAATGAATGCAAACAACAACTTATATCCAAATGTGAAGAGATGGCCATTTTGAATTTTCAAATTAATGATCTTAAAAGACAACTGAAAGAAAAGACTGCTAAAAAGACCTAAAATGTGAAAATTTAGATTATGAACATGTATCCTGAAATGTGTCTCAATGTAGATCAGAAACAGTTCTCCCTTGTCCAATGTTCAAACGTATTAAGTGACACTGCAACAAATGTGATTTGATTCAATGGATTGGGTTGAATAAAATGTTTGTGTTGAACCAGTGAGGAGACGACACAAAAATCTTTGACATGGAAAAGGAAGTTTTTCTTTTCTTTAGAGTGATTCAAAACCAAGCAGCTGATAAACTAAAAATTAAAGGCTTAATGAGCATCTCTTTAATACTGTGCCAGTGCCTTCTGATGAATTGTAATTTGCAACCTTTCAACCATATGAGTAGGCCTACAGGTTATCTCAGGCAGCAAAGACAAACCAATAACCATTTTTGCCAAGATAACAATTAAAGTTCACAGAGATCCTTATTATAAACGAGTTCTTCGCCGAACCTCTTGGTCTCTGGGACTGTCTGACAGCTCATGGTCAATGTTTTTTAAGTGATAGAAAAAATATGTCAGATGGATGATGTGATCATTTTATTTCTTTTTTGAAAGACATAGGTAGTAACAGTTTCAAGCATAATGTCTATCGGGATCTTGATAGGGACGGCTTTTGTCTCAGTTCATTCGCACCATGAGCATATTTACAATTCACTGCTAACTGTGGACACCCATCAGGATGGTGTTCATTGAACCAACACAAAGTAGTCTTAATAAAGTCTTCAGAATTAGTTTTTGACACTTTATTCTTCTTTTTTGAATTTTTCTTTCCAAATGGATCATCAGATGACAGATCTCTCAGCCTTACTATACCACCAGTTACTGAAATATTTAAAAAAGAAGAATAATAACCTTTCTATTGGATACTGCAGGGCTGATTCCCCCTTGTCAGTGATGCAGGTTGGAGGGGCAGACATGGAAAAAGTGTATGTCATTCGGATGAGACAATAAACAGAGGCCCCATGAGCTACAGACTGTGCACGTTAAAGATCCCTCGACAGTTGGGAATCGAAAATAAGAGTAGGCTAATGCCGCTGTCCTGGCAAAATCACCCTTATTTCACACTGCATGACATTTGCCTGTCCTCAATTAGCCCATATAGATGCAGAAAAGCAGGACGTAAAACTCCATTCATTTCATTTCATTACTTTCAACGATTATGAAATATTACCACAATTTTCCTATGTTTTATATATTCACATTTGGCTTCAATTTTTTTCAATTGTGCTAATGCTTATTTTTATTGTTGGCATTCATTCAATTTTGCATCCAACCTTTATCCTGATATACGACCATACACACCACAGGGTAACAGTTTATTGAGTCAAAATATATTTTGCTGACAATAGATGTCCATTATTAGTGCCAGTTTACCAGCATTTCTTGGCAATCAGGATATTGGTCAGGGCATAGTAACCAAATTAATTTTCAATAAAAATATCTGCGAGAACTAAACTCACCTTGGAATATGTGGTTATGATTACGTAATAAAGTCTGTAATCCACCACATTCACATTTTAACTTCTGTAGTGTTTCACTTGTAAATAATTCAGCTACCTTACTAAGGGGTAATGTCCCTTTAATATAAAAAATTATAAAGGATGCAACTTTGGCCAAATAGCTGGTAAAGGGCACTCGTATCTACTTCAGAACTAGACTAGTGGCTAGATAACCTTGTTTACTATAAGGTAGTTGCTATTTTGAATAAATTATAGCTCACAATCATTTTTCAGAGAGTGTCGTCTTCTTTCATGATAAAAACAGCCAATCAAAATCAATCTCTGAACAAGAATTGTCTTTTCCTGCCCATTTAGATGGCTGCCTATCATGGCCGAGTCATTACATAGTTTTGAACAAAATGACGAAGGTTGAGCCGAATGGTTAAAGGGATGAATAGCTCTAATTTTAATTGGAACATCTGGAAATGATGAATTGAAGCTATCCATATCCTAGAATCTTTTCATCGAAAAAAAAAAAATGGAAAATTTTTACATGATAATCACAAAACATACCTCCTTTATTCCAACTCGTACCATGATCGGTCTGGATAACAACGCTATCTGTAGACTCTATCAACCAGTGAAATACTGTGTTAACTATCATAGTTTTGATATCTTTAGGTACACTCTGACAGTTCCTTGGTATCTCTTTAGCTGAACGAGGCTGGAACTGAACCCAAGGTGTTGCACCATTTTTGCATGATTGTTCATCCAGTCTTATTCGTTTGCTGTCACTTTCTAAAGAGGTCTTGGTATTAGTGTCTACTTCAGTGTCACCCTCCAGAGATTGATTGTCTGTTGCTATAACACATCTATTGTTAATGTATTCCATTCTTTTTGTATCTACCATACTTTCCTCATTCTGTTTATAATATCTGGATCTCCCAACAAAACACACCTAAATAATTTTAGAACAAAATAACATGTTATAAATACCAAGACAGATTGCGATTGTATAATATTAGACTAATTCTGCGGTCAAGAACAAAATTTCCTTCATTGAACACTAATGGTATTGTCTATCTCCATCCTTATTAACCCAATCAGTGAAAAAAAAAGTTCATAAATACCAGTTCACCAAATGTACCATCATTGCACACCGTATGGCATTGCCAGTCCTCATAAGCTCAAAACAGGCACAGAAAACTTAGAAGCAAAACTGAATTTCATTTCATTCAATTAGCAATGAAACTCACCCGTTTAGTTGAAGGAATTCTAAGGGTATCCTCATCTACATTAAAACCACACATCTCACCAACTTGTTGAACAAAGTTTAAATATGTCTGATACTGACTGGTTCCATTGTCTCTTTGATTAAACTTACAATTAAAATCAAAATGGCAGCAAGGTAAGACAAAATATTTACACTGGTAAGATGATCTGAAATCAAAATAACTTAGTACTAATAAGTTTTGATGGATATAGTATAGTACTTATTAATACAACAATGAAAGCATAAGTTCTAAGGATTAAATCTACAAGATAGCCCTTCAAACCTTCAGTCAATGAACTTTTTACATTTTTTCTTAGGCATTTACAGCTGGGTTAGAAGAATTAGATGTATAGATTAGAACAATATTTTTTCACAATTTTTTGAACCTTTGCAATGGTTACAGAGAATGTGAATATGTGGTTGCACGTGTTTTTGAACTTTTTCTCTGACAGTCAAAATACTGGATATAAGTACTATATTATATTTTACCTTGCGGCCATGACAGGTATCCATGGTGTTAATTCATCACTGTGGTTACCAATCAACCAATCATATTCTGGGAATAAAGTATCACTTGATGGAGTGATGGATTCGACCTTAAAATACAAACTAATGGTGATTACCATTTCCCTGTATGTTATGTAATTGTTTGAGTGTATGCTACCGGTATGTGTTTTGGACACGCAATCCTCATCAGGGATCAGGACAGCTTGTTTTGGAAATGGAGGCTGACTTTCTAGTCTTTATGTAATTGACTGAAAAGTATACTGAGCTAACAAAAACCTCACAAACCTCATTGGGACAGCCAGTTTTGAAAATGGGAGCTAACTTTCAAATATTGAATTCATGAGAAATAACAGTGTGTGGAACATAAAAACTATATTTTACTTACTTTTAGATTAATACCAGGGCCATACCAATCCCATATTTGTCTTTTTCTTAAATCTAAACCTACTCCATTATGCTGTATGAAAATAGAATAATACAATTTTTAAGCGAACTAATTGAAAAGTAATAACATATCAATATCATTGCCATGCTCTATTAAATTAAATCAGATTTCATCACAAATGTTCTCACTAGTCCAATAGTTGCAGAAAAGTAGGACGTAAAAATCTATTTCATTTCATTACAGAAAAGTCAAAAACTGACTGTGATATCAGCAAATACTAACTTGTCATCTACCAGTAGACCCTTGCGCCGCCGCCGGCTTTGTGAAAACAAAGCGCCGCCGATTTAAGTCAGCCGATTTCTGCCACTTTGAAAATGAATTCAAGACGACCGTCACTTAGACCTACCATTCTGAGCATGATAATTTTCATCCATGATAATTCAAAACTATTGTAGTTTGATTAAGATTTTGAATTGTGAGTTGATTATTCAGAAATAAATAAATTGCTAACAAACACCAGTTGTTTATGATGCCTGTAGTGTATAATGTATGTTCCTTCATTATAACTCAAATTTTTAATGGAGGAAATCCGTTTAAGCCGCCGAAAACCGCCGATTTTTTTTGCTAGCCAATTCAGCCAGTTCAAAACCGGCTAACCGAAAACAAATGGCTAGCCAACCAGTTTCATCTGCTAGCCAGTCATTTTTTACAAAATAAATCGGCGCAAGGGTCTATCTACCAGCCAGACAAAAGCTTTTTGAGAAAAAAAAAGGGTTTGGAATAGTAATCTTACCCCTTCTGCAGTTAAAATATAAACCAACAAACCATTTCCACATCCAAGATCAACAAACGATTGTCTTCTTATTTCCCCAGACTCATCAGAATCTCTCCTCCATAATAACTAAAATATAGCATACCAGATAATGAATTTAGGGGAGTACTGTATCATATCCTTTTTACCCTGTGTATCAATAATCATCAGCATTGGAAATTCAAAATTATGACTTGTATTTTAGTAAGACTATGTCTTATATAGAAAACACATAATATATAGAAATTGAGAAACAAATGTATAGTTTGATGTATATTTGAAGGTAACATGTGATTTTCGCGCAATTCTAGTACTTTTGAAGTCTATTTACATAAAATCAACCCTCAAAAATACTGCATGTTCCCTTTAATCACTAACTGAGAGTTGATATCTTACAACAATGACTGGCACACTGTAACAATAAAGTTATATCCTTGTTTTGAAAATAACTTACCAATAAATAAGTAGCTATAGCAATATCTTCATATACAAATTTCTGGGGGTCAGTTCTCTCTGGCCAGACCTCAACTAATTTCAACCCATACTTCTGTTTTAATTCATTATAAAGTTTGTTATATTCATCAACAGCTACTAATTTCAATGAGGTTTGACCAATACGTAAACTTTTCTCTTCCGCCCAACGACACAGTTTAACCAATAAAACATCAGTCAACCATGATAAAGTCACATGACCATCTTTTACTGATCCTGTCTTCTTATAAACTTCTAAAACAATTCTAAAAAGATAACTCTAATTGTATATTTATCTCCATGATTAACCATCCCCTCCCTTCCCCTTCTAACAGCTTCATTCAGCCAAATTAAAACCTTTATAAATATTAACACCAATTTAGGCAAAAATACTTCTTGAGTCATGAAGAGGGCCTTGAATTAATTGAATCTATATTGTTCTTTTATGATGCCAAATGAATTGACACCAATTGAGGAAAAAATTCTGACTGGATTAAGTGAGGCATGCATTGATTTCTTGAGCAAATTCCTTTTTATAAGCTAAGACTCACTAGCCTCTTAGAAAACCGAAATCTTGCTGATTCATTTCATTTCAAATCTTATAAGTATTGTAGTAGTAACTATTGTTAAGCAACTGATAAATTCCGTACAAATAGTTGAAGTCAATGACAAAGTTATACAAATAGAAATATATTCACCTATCTGTTTGGAAAGTAAAAGTATAACTCATTTCATCTTCAATATTTTTGTCTATTTCCTCATTACTGTCAGTTACATTAATACGACATATTGGTTGAAACTTGATTGTCTTCTTTTCAAAATCTACAAAATACATTTAAAACCATCATGAAACAGTGTGAGTGACTATTAGTGTGAATGTGATTCATTTTAATCAAGTTTTTGTATATTTTCTGAAATGGATGATCATAAAAAATGTCCAATAATCAATTTATAGATAAAAAACCTCATGTCACAAAATCCACGTAGCAAATCAACCACATTCAGTATTTTACATGGGATTCTTATGTCAACAATTTTTTTGATATAATGTCCATGAACCTTCATTGGATTCTATTAAATCAGATGATTTGAACTAACATGAGACATTATGATAGAAAACTTGGATGCCATTATATAAAATCTTACCAAAACAAACAAGTTCTCTCAAAGTTGGATACTTATCAAGTTGCTTAGGAATCAAATCTCTGATCAGAATATAAACGTTGTCTTGTTGATTTAAATTAACTGTAGTCTTTAGTGGAGTTATTTCCCTTTGATCAGTATAGATTTTTGTAAGTTCTTGACATTTCGTAGAAATGCTATCAGCTTTTGTAATGGATTGTTGACAAATCAAAACAGACCCCACTAATCTTCTATTGACAACATGAGGCTTGTTGATATAAACTGAAAGAGCATCGAGAAAACCTGAAAATGTGCCTCGAGTATCTTTCTCAATTTGGCATATTTGCTGAAAATCAGCAGTTTTATCAATATCTTTGGATATTTTCAAATCCATAGTCACTATCACTACTAAAGCTTTCGTATTTGTTAAAAAAAAATTTCACAAATTTTCAATTATTTCATTGAAATACTCAAGTTATTGCACAAATGTATGTTTGTTTACATTATTATGGGGGCTGACATCTTGGAAAATGGATTGTGGGATAAGAGGTTTCGCCTTAAAGATAATTTTGTATTATTACCTAAATGCTATTTTGACTACAATGACAAAGATTAAAATATATTTATGTTTGAAAAGGTTATGAGATAATAATATAATAATATAAGATAAAATTGGATAAAATTTCTTAGATCAGACTTTTAGTTTCTTGATTTATAATTTGCTTCAAATGCTGATAATCCAACATTTTATGCTGTACCTATGATTGTACCTGCAGAACAAGTTTTGGGAATGAGGGGCTCGGAGATCAAGTGGGTAAAACGGGTCTTTATGCATTTGACATCTGCAGTGAGTGCATTGCACACGTTGTAGAAACCCTTGTGTTCATAAATAGCTATAGATCTAGACTTTTACTACAATTGTAACTCGAAATGCATTGTGGCAACTATGGGCTTAAAATGTAGGTTTAGTCAGATAAAACCTGCTGTTGAGCGGGTCAATGTAGGCTATGCTTTCAATGAAATTGTTGAATATGAAGGCTATTGGAAGTATTTGACCCATCATTAGCTAGCTTCAGATCAGCAAGCAAGCATCCATTAAACCCACTGAGCAACAGCAATACTTAATACTCAATAATGCTTTCGTGGGTTTATGTTGTAGGAAATGAACTGACTGATGATTTGGAGTATTTGGATGAAATGATATTGCAATGAGTTTATTTCCCTACTGTTGTTCAGTAGAGGGGATTATGCGATTTCCATGCAGTTCTAGTACTTTTGATCAGATTATTTACCTACACTTAAAACCTAAATCATCTAATGAAAATGCTGATAGTTTCCCTTTAATGTAAATGCTATTCTTTATGTTGTAGGAAATGGACTGATGGATGAATACTGGTAGATAATTGTAATGAAAGGATAGTACAATGTGTTTATCTCCTTGTTGTTGTTTGGTAGAATTGTTGCCCTATTTATTGCTAGCCACTACACCATTTTATGGTTCATTCTGTGGGCTAGACATCATTCTCAGATTATCAGTATTATTAATGGTACATTCTGTTCTTATAAACTTTATACCAAAACAATGGGTCAGTATCATTTTCAATTTATTTAATTGTTGTACCCTTACTGGTACCCTTACTGGTATAGTCAAGCCAGTGGCATTTCCAGAGAAGTGGGTCGGAGGGAGAATTAAGGGGGTGGGGGGATAGGGTTGTGCTTCAGCCATACTGTTTCAAATTTCAATTAAATTCCTCAGCATGATGTTGTCCGCTCCTTCACCTAGCAATTCTTCAATGCCACTGGATTAGCAAAGCAAAGATATTTTTAAACAACCCAGAGAAGGTCCGATTCAGTGCATTAACACAACATTTGGGATAAAAATTAATAGAAATTGAAACTTCATAAACTCTATTTAAAGATAAATTTAAAAATATCTGCATTTATTTGAATATCAAGATTAAACTATTTTAACTGAATGTTTTGATTGTAAATTTCAGAGATCTATTATACCATATAGTCAGATAATATTACTAGTGATATTGGTTTATCTACCGGTGAATATTACTCCAATATTTCTACTCTGGATCTATAGAATAGTATTGATTCTAACTGAACCAGTATTAAAACTATTAGAGGTTGTATTAGTCCAGAATTATGTTATGAGATGTAGTCAGAGAATTATTGATGAATGGGACAGTGAGGATCCTAAAACTAGAGTAAGTTAAAGGGGCATGAAATTTAAGCATTCAAATCCATTTGCACCCTTTATTATCAGCTTTTGAAGTGAAAAATTTAACTTGTATTTTAGTGAGACAAGATCGTATATAGAAAACATATATATGGAAGTGACATTTAAATTTCTAGTTTAATATTGACAAGGTATTTTGTATTTTTGCACAGTTATGATTACACCCAACTGTAAATGGGTACGGTTAATCCGGGAAAGATCAATGCCAAGAGGTTTGGCCAAGGACCAGCTGGGAGAAAGAATTCGCACGGAACCTAAGTTGTTATTCTTGTAAAATATTAATGTTTCTTTCTTTCTTACAGTACTTTTGAAGACTACCTACATAAATTCAAGGCCAAACTATCCACCATAAATTTCCACATACAAAATATATATTGGGTCCTTTTCCTTTAAAGTGGGGAAGGGGGATGAAGGCTAGTTAATAATGTGCAAAAATGTTTCTTGAGTTTTTAATTGGGAATAAGTAGCTCAATAGGAGCATACCAGTGAGATGTAAAGTTTGTATTTATTTTGCTGTATTTCAGGTTGTTTTGATAGTGTTTTCTTCATTATGTTATGGTATATCTTCAACCTTAGCCTGGTCTATGTACAGTGAAGGTACCACTATACAAATATGGTAAGTCTACTCAAAACAATAGCCTATTGATAAACATGAACTTAAAGTCCAACAATTATACTTTAGTCTCAGAAATAGGAATATTTTAAGCTCACCCTCATATTTGAGTGGGACTTCTCAATTATTTAGAAAACACATATAAAAATAGTAAGTAAAATTTCTTGTTTGATATTTGAAAAGATTAAGCGTGCTGTTCTAGTTCTTTTGAAGATTATTTCCATATACCGGTATCCAAACCAAAAGTTTTTATGTGTATTGGTAACACTGATGGCATCAATTTGCACCATTTCGCTTTTTAAATCAGCTCTAGAAGTCAGTGGTTATTGCAATTGCACCAAATCTAGACACTGTCACAATGCCCCTTAAATGTTTTGGTACAGTGACATCATAAAACACATAGATGTATGTATATTATATTTGTAGGTGTTTACTTATTGTGTTGATTGTGTTTGTTATGGTTCACAATATGATGGTTATAGCACCAGAAGGTAACAAAATTTAGTCTTAAGACAACAAGAAAACATGATAAAATGTTCTTTTAGCAAAGGCATACAACAATTTTCACATCTATCTGTTACCACAACTATTATCGTCGTTAATGAATAAGAAACCCTTTTCATTGTAAAACGATCCATGTAAAACTAAATTTTGAAGTCATTTTGATATCCTTGATTATGGCAAAATGAAATGAAGAAATTTTCACACAGTAATTTGTTTTAAAGAATAAAGTTTGAGGGTGCAACAATTATATTCCATCACTATGTAGGATTTAATTTGCAATTTGAAAAGCAAAAAAAAATGCTCTGAAGTTGATATATGGAAATTGAACATGTACAATAAAAGGGATTCTAAAGTGGTTCCCTTAATATATATGTTCATTGGGAATACTTAAAGCATCAATTTGCGTCATTCCAATTTTCAACAGACCTCTAATCTGTGTGGAATTTGAAGAGGTACATATATATTAATCAACATTTATTTTGGACAGGTATATTGAGTGATGCAGCTTTCTGTAGTTTGTGCAGTGTAGCAGTTTTATATGCCATGCAGCAGGAATCAACTTTTATAAAGCACCCCACTCAAACTCCACCATCTTGGGCAAGGTAAGAAAAAACCAAAATCCATACAAGCTAGACATTAAAGGAATACTACTTCTGTAAATGATCAAAAAAGCAAATTTCTCTAACTTAATTTGTATTCATTAAGCAACTTGTCTGGTGTCATTACTATACAACAGATTACCTATATAATCTGATAAATCCAGCAAACTACCTTATATATTATAATAAATACAAGATATACAAAATATTAAGCGTTTTATTAAGTGTTTTTCAGTAATAACCTGTAATATTATTGAAAATTACTTTCAATGTATGGTTTATTTGATTCTGTTTGTATACTGTAGGCACGTTTGACGATTATAACTCTTATTTTCCAAGTTTGAGAACTTAAATTTTTTGTTCATTCTCAGAGGTAGTATCACTTTAAGACAGTTCTGTTAAACAAATATCACTTCAAATCACAAGAATGCCAAAATCAAGAGCAACAGTTGTATAGTAATGCATAATAGTGAAAAGTTTGCTTTGAAAAGATTAAGAACGGTTTGCTTCTTGTTCTGGCCACTAAGTTCACATCATGAGATACTATATGATTGTCTTATGTTTGCAAGACTCTCACAAGCTCAGCCTTTGATTTTATGAACCAAATCCCTGCTGTAAACTCAGTAATACATGGCACAAGATATATTAAAAAAATATCACTGAAAATATTTTGACCTATGCAGAAGTAAATTTAAAGTTGATTTGGAAAATTGACTTAGTGGCAGATTATTTCCCTTCTAATTATTGATGATATATTTTTAGGCTCTGTAATTTATAGGTTTTAAAACATGGATATTTATTGCCTGGTATTTATATCTTTTGGAAGAAAAATTTCCACAACTGTTTTGGTTGAAAAGTCCAAACCAGTGCTCTTTTTCAAATAAAAGTTTGCCAATCTAAGCTCGGAAGATCCAAAACCATAATATTTATTCACTATTGGTAGAATGTTTTAAAAATGTAATTTGTGGCATCTTATTGTTGCGCCCCAAGGATATCACTGTTCTATCGTATTGTGGTTCTATAAAGTCAACTATCGGCAACGTCATTTATGTAGAGACCTCTCGTAGATGCAAAGTAAGAAGACTTCCTAAATAGTTAACATGTTTATTCCGCCATCACTAACCGAACTATCTTACCCCATCACTCACTCTCCTATTCATACACACCCTTCTGTAATACCCAATAGACATACCAAATGAAGTTTATCAAAATTATATTTTTTTCAGACATGAAACCTCGTCATTTGTTGGGTTATTTTTCAGTATTATGAGAATAAAATCAGGTAGGTGATCAATACAAACTACTGATTAGACTTAGCGTTAACACTATGAACATTTGTCCAATATTTACCAACATATTTATGAGTTGACAAGTGTTGGAGAAATGTTGATAGAGTCAACACACTTTAATGCATACAAGAAACAAAATACCAAATAGTTTCACTATTAAATAGAAATATGAAAAATTACAAAAACAAACAAAACATGAGAGCAAGTAATGATTGTCAAACTTCATTAAAAAATCTACTCCAAATCGTACTAGCAAATCAAAACCAAATCAAATTGTCTGACAAAAAAGACTAATATATATATTTTAAAATAATAGTCAGGCATATTAAAGCAATGAATATTTACATGAAAATTTCTTCCTTTATTAAAGAATCATTTTAAGAATGATTTAACAGCTTTCATACATAGTAGTGAATGATAAAAAAGTAAGTTATTTACTAAAATTGTTACTTACAAAACTCAAATATTGTATTTTAATTTATAATACATATTAAGGTATACCTGCAATTTCATATTTACAAAGATAAATTTCATATTTACAAAGATAAATTTCATATTTACAAAGATAAATTTCATATTTACAAAGATAAATTTCATATTTACAAAGATAAATTTCATATTTACAAAGATTAATTTCAAATTAACAAACATATATTTCAAATTCACAAACATAAATTTCATATTTACAAACATAAGTTTCATATTTACAAACATATATTTCAAATTCACAAACATAAATTTTATATTAGCAAACATAAGTTTCATATTTACAAACATAAATTTCAAATTTGTGAATATAAATTTTAAAGATTAAATTTCGAATTGACATACATTTCATATTTGTAAACAAAAATTCCATATTCACAAACATAAATTTCATATTCACAAACATAAATTTCATATTTACAAACATAAATTCCAAAGTTACCAACACAAATAATTTATTAAAAAAAAATCATATTTACAAACATAAATTCTAAATTTGCAAACATAATTTCATATTTACAAACATTAATTCTGTTAAATATATTATATTTCAGAGTATGCTGTTCAAGCTATAAAATTTTTAAAGTTATTTTTCCTGACCCCGTATTTTTACGTGACCCTAGCTATACGACTATACAGTATTTTATTTATAGTGGATAAAGTGAATAGAAATATTCTACACGATGATGATAGCATTGAGGAAGCAGTAAGTTTTAATATTTTTTTTACTTTTACAGAAATAGACTCAAAGTACCATTTCACCAAGTATTATTTTTGTCCTAATAAAAATTGATCCTTGTTTAGTTGATTGGCAAAGATTTTAGAATATTTGTTGGGACGTGTTGAGCACTACCAAATATCTTCTGAAGAAGATCTAAAACAATTGCTTCAGCCCTTACATTAAGGGTACCAAGAAAGTTATCAGTTGCAGTTTTAAAATGCTGAGAGGTGATTCAGGGCAACTTTCTTGTAGATTCAAAGAATTAATTAAAAAGCTGCCAGTGTGTATATGTTACCTTACTTAGCCTGCCCTAGAAAAGCATTTTTAATGGGACAATAAACTGAGTCTTCATGTGCCACATGCACATTGTAAATCGAAAATAGATTTCCCTCTTTACACAAATTTTGATGTTTGGTTGTTCTCATTGATGATAATGATAATAATAATAACTAGAACCATGAATGGTACCATGCAGTGCGCATCCGGTTTCGTCCATTGGTGAAAATGACATCTTTCAATCCATGATGTCAGGTTTACAGAAGAAAGCTTGTTTTATATTAAAATGCAGAAGGTACAAAATTTTAAAACGCACAATTTTGAATTCGGTAGTGAAAGGTAGAATAACCAGTTCACACACGGTAGTCAAAAGTGAAATAAACATTTCATGTTCGGTAGTGAAAAGTCATCTGATTAAAAAAAAGGCGTAATCACAGTTTGATATACATCAGTGGAAAACGCATATCACAAAATTTTGTAAATAAGTTCTAAAGTGCAAGAAAGGACACATGAAAGAGCCAAATCTCAATTTAGAAACGGACTGCACAGTATTCATACTTCTTAGTTTGAAATACAGATCGAATTTTATCAATACATAATTCATTCAAAGAAAATATATATTAATGTTTCTTTAAAACAGTTACAATGTAAAAAAAAAGTACATTAATGATAACGTATCGCCCAAACGCAAGTTAATGGGAGAGGACGATCGCCCAAACGCAGCTTTATGTCAAAATGTAGTACTCTCCCTTCAACTGAAATTTGAATTTAATATTTTACAAGCAGATGGAATAACTAATTTTCAAAATTCAAAAGGCGCTATTTTCATTTAAAAATATTGTGTTGTATATAATTGAAAAAGTAGATTTAGCATAATTAGATAGTGAAAGAATTTGTGACGTACATGAATTAGGTCACGTGTCAGAGCTCTTTAAAGCTAAAAACTGCAATTTTCAAATGGATATAAAACCGGAAGTAAACATCGGAAAACCTAAATGAAAGTATCCGTGCATAGGTAACATTAATGCCAATGAATTTTTTCAGGTCACATGGTCACCGAAGGTCAAGGTCACGAGATATAAGCCTTTAAAATTTTGACAATCACTGATTTATTTTAACCGGAAATTAAAATGAATCAGAATTGAAATTCAAAAATCGGCATCTCATGTTTTGGTAGCAATTGACTGTAGCTTCCATAGACATCTTAATTATGCAAATTTCATTACACCATGAGGCCCCATTTTGCGTTTTATGAAAATATACCATTTCAAGATGGCGACTGATCTGTTACATCCGGGTCAAATTTTATTATTTGTATACTTTTGTGTCTATATAACAAACATACTGCAAAAAGAATTTTTCGAATATCTTCAAAATTCCGGAAGTTGACATTTTAACTTTAAGAGCAAATGACGTCACAACCGGAAGTGATACAAAAATTTTGAAAACATATTTTTGTTCGCCATCAAAATGTCTATCTATCTGTAAGTTTTCAGAACGATCGAAATAAAATTTGAAAAAACACGCACAGTTTCAATGGAAATAGGCACAAATTTTTCAAACTTTGAAAGGCGGAATTTTTATTCATATGTATTGTGTTGTATATCATTGGAAAGAGCAGACAGAGCATAGTAAGACGGTGAAAGAAAATAAGACACATGTAAATTAGGTCACGTGGTAGGGCTGTTTAAAGTTTAAAATTACAATTTTCAAACGGCTATCAAACCGGAAGTAACCAGTGGGCATCTGAAAACAATGTGTCATTGGATACATCTAATCAACGGCGATAACTTTTGTACAGGTCACTAAGTCACAAAAGGTCAAGGTCACAAAATATGGGCCTTGAAAGTTTTGACAATTATTGATTTATTTTAACCGGAAATAAGAAAAGTTCAGAATTGAAAATAAAAAATCGGCTTCCCATGTTTTGGTCGCAGTCGACTGTAGATTGCATAGACATAAAAATCATGCAAATTCCATAACACCCTGAGGCCCCATTTTGCGTTTTATGAAAATATACCATTTCAAAATGGCGACTGATCTGTTATATCCGGGTCAAATTTTATGATTTGTATACTTTTGTGTCTACATAACAAACATACTGCAAAAAGAATTTTTCGAATATCTTCAAAATTCCGGAAGTTGAAATTTCAACTTTGATGGCGAATGACGTCACAACCGGAAGTGATATGGAAATTTTGAAAATTGCTAATTGTTTGCAATCAAAAGGTCTATGCATATGCGAGTTTTTAGGTCGATGAAAATAAAATTGAAATAGTTGAAAAAATGGTCAAAAAAGGTGCTCCAAAAGTCAGCGACAAAGTTTTCAAAGTGGATGATTTTAAACACCTATCTTGTGGACAATCGATTAGCGAATGTAACAAAGAAACTCCGATCAAAATCGGTTGAAAAACAATGGTGAAAATGGTAAAAAACTTAAAATGGGTTTTTCTGTCATACGTCATTTCCGGTTAAACAAAAAAGCACCATTTTACATTCGCGTAACACCGTGCAGTTAGATTTAGTAGGTGATAATTTGAGATATTGTGTGATATGTTCCCTTCATACCGAATTAGCGTGACCAGAAGTAGACAAAAAAAAAAAAAAAGTCATTTGCAAAACAATGCAGTGCGTTCGAAGAATCGAACGCACTGCAATAATTAGCCCCAAAAGGTGCTCAAAAAGGGGATCTAACTCCCATTTCATTTTGTGGCTAAGTATTTACCACAGAATGTTTGAAGTAAATTGATCTTCTGGAGGTCAATCTCAGAAAAATTAGGTATACAGAAGGAACCATGGGGTTTAAAATGACCAGGTAGTTTAGATTCATTGATTAATATAGGGAATATTTTTCTACCATCTTGAAATTGCTCTAAGGTCATGTTCATAATGTAATTTGATTGATCGTCATCGTTTATGATGCAGATTGCTGTTCTGCTGCTGCCAATGATGATACCCTGATGTTCCAATTTGGACTGACCAGGAAGAACTTTTTCCATATTACAAGTAACTTCAAAACCAAGCTCCTTAACCCAGCCTTTTAAACATTCTCCTAATTGCCTTGATGTTTGATCAGACTCATTGTACAAGATCAGTATATCATAGGTGAAGTTATTGTCCTGATCAAAATTTACCACTGATTTTGCTAATTGTTTGTTATTATTGACAATAGCATAATCCATCATCTCTTTTAAAACTTCATATTTAAAATCTTGACTATCACATCCTTCTTTAGTTGACATGAATAAAGATAAAAAGTCAAGAATACCATCCATCTGCAGTAATTTTACACGATTTTTGATGATGCCTTGTATGATCTCACCATCTTGTTCATTTGAATGTTGAAGCTTGTGATATAACTCTTCGTAAAGATCATGAGAAAAACCATATTCTCTAATCCGATGATACATTTTAGCTAATTCTTTTTGTTGATGGGTTTTTGGTTTGGAATCATCTCCTAAGATCATTTCACGTATTGAGCCCAAGGAGGCACAATTCTTTTGAGCATCATCAAAATATTCATGTAAATTCATCCTTTGACAATCAGCCCAGCATCTTATAGCTCTTTTGAACATTTCATAGGCATCCTTTTCATGGTATTTCCAGTCTTCATCTTCTTTATCTTTACTCATCTCTATCAGACAGTTACCAGCCTGTTCATAAGCTGTATATTGTTGATTCTTTGACTTACAATGCTGTATCACAATGTTGAATTTTTCAAAGGCTTCCTTATATTTTGGGGGAGACATTTGTAGTAACGTCAGTCCCCAATCATAATGGGCAGGAAAATTTTCTTTGTTAAACTTAACTGCCTCCTTAAAGAGCTCCAAACATGGATGAAGCTGTTTGGATACGTTCTCGTCCACTTGTTTATATTTTGGTGATTTAATAATAGTTTTCATTGAAGGTGATGGGTTTTTAGGTCGGCTAGGTGTACATACTGGAGCCTTTGCGTTCATCGGAATTTTATCAGATGATGACATTCCTTCTTGACAGTTTTTGGAAAAATTTCGTTGTTGCCGTTTTTCAACTTGCATAGGTATAAACACTGGAGCCTTTATGTTCATCGGCATTCCTTCATGACATTTGTCGGAAAAATTTCCAAGTTGTTGTTCATCAGATTGGTTAAGTTCACATGGTTTGATGAGCAGTTTTTCAAATAATGGCATAGCTTCTGGACATTTGTTAGAAAAATTTCCATGTTGTTCACCAGGTTGGCTAAGTTCACATTGTTGGATGGGGAGTTTTTCAGATGATGGCATAGCTTTATGACATTTGTCGGAAAAACTTCCATGTTGTTCATCAGTTTGGCTAAGTTCACATTGTTGGATGGGGAGTTTTTCAGATAATGGCATAGCTTCTTGACATGTATCAGAAAAGGGTTTTATTCGGCTGCCTAATTGAAATGATTGTGTCTGAAATGGGACATAGTTTGTGGTTTTGTTTGGTGTGTCACTGACTTTTAATTTTGTAAAGTCGAGGGCAAGTCTATCCCCAAAATCCTCATGTAAAACTTCATCTGTCTCTAGATCTGTATTATTATTAGATCTATTTTCCTTTTCAATATATTGAGCCAGTGTCGTAGAGCTTGCATTTGTTTTGACATCAGTTTCCTTGTGGTATTGTTGATGTGTGGTATCATGAGGAGTAGATGTTATGTTAGTGCTTTGGTTTGGAGTCCAAGTTAGCTCTTGAGTTGGGTTATGAGTCAGAGTAAGCTCACCAGTTTGGTTCGGAGTCAGAGTAAGTTCACCAGTTGTGTTTGGAGTCAGAGTAAGTTCACCAGTTGGGTTTGGAGTCAGAGTAAGCTCACCAGTTGGGTTTGGAGTCAGAGTAAGTTCACCAGTTGTGTTTGGAGTCAGAGTAAGTTCACCAGTTGGGTTTGGAGTCAGAGTAAGCTCACCAGTTTGGTTCGGAGTCAGAGTAAGTTCACCAGTTGTGTTTGGAGTCAGAGTAAGTTCACCAGTTGGGTTTGGAGTCAGAGTAAGCTCACCAGTTGGGTTTGGAGTCAGAGTAAGCTCACCAGTTGGGTTTGGAGTGTAAGTAAGCTCTCTTCCAACATGCTGCGACCTCACATAACGAGACTCTTGGGCAGGAATACTACCATGACTGCTCCAATGTGTTTGAGACCACCCTGCATTGTTATATGCTCCACCACAGTTATTTGCACCACCACGGTTATTTGCTCTACCACGGTTATATGCTCCACCACGGTTATATGCTCCACCACGGTTTTCTGCTCCACCCTGGTTATTTGCTCCACCACGGTTATTTGCTGCACCATGGTTATTTGCTCCACCACGGTTATATGCTCCCCCACGGTTATTTGCTCCACCATGGTTATTTGCTCCACCACGGTTATATGCTCCACCGCAGTTATTTGCTCCACCACGGTTATTTGCTCCACCACGGTTATATGCTCCCCAACGGTTATTTGCTCTACCGCGGTAATTCGCTCCACCACGGTTATATGCTCCCCCACGGTTATTTGCTCCACCACGGTTATATGCTCCACCACGGTTATATGCTTCACCACGGTTATATGCTTCACCACGGTTATATGCTCCACCACCTTTATATGCTTCACCACGGTTATATGCTCCACCACCGTTATATGCACCGCTATTGTTTCTCTTATTTTTATATATGATGTTGCTCTTGATGATCAATGCTAATTGATGACAGTTGAAAGAATTTGGTCTTAGTTGATGTGCCTTGGTAAGATATTCCTCAGACTTATGAGTTTTGTGAATGTATTTCATTATTTTTCCAGCCTTCATCAAAACAGAAGCACATTCAGGAGCCAGCTTAACACCTTCAACAATTAGACTAAATATCTCGTGATCAGACGAACGTTTGATATCAGGGGGTATGTCTTTCTGAACTAATAGATTTGCCAGTTCGATGTAAGACCGAGCTTTAAAAATGGACTCAATATTAGCTCTCTTTGTATTGTCCTCAAGTAATTCCTTGGCACTTTTGAAACAATGTGTATAATCAAGATCCGGATGCAGAGCCCTTACTGAGAAGTGAAGGCATCTCCTGTACAGCAATGCAAGACCAAATGTCCACATGGGATATAAGGTTAAGGATGTGTCTGAATATTTGGAAACGAGTTTCTTTGATTCATCAATTCCCTTTTTGTAGTAGGTTGCACCAACTCTTGACCATGCATAGCACAATTCACTCATAGCAATGTCAATATTGTAAGGGTCTTTTGCTAATTCTTGTAATATCTGGATATTTTCCTTGGACTTTGTTATCCTTCCTTGAATGTAGTTTATTGTTGCCATCATTGCAATGGAATTGACGTTGCTCAAACGTGATTCTTTTAAGACAACTTGAATAGTAGACTCTGCAGTTTTCAAATCTCCCAGATAATATAGACAGCAACCATGTAAGTTTATATTTCGAAATCTTTCCTCCCGACCCATGTCTTTAAAGTCACAAGATTCATCATGAAGTTTTTGTTTTACGTTTTCCCACATATTCAGCTTCCTTGTGTCTACTTCCATATGAAAATAATTTGGAAATGGTTCAAGTTGTCTCAAAAATTCCTCATATTCTTTGTCGTCTTCCATTTTGTTTGCAGTTTTCCTAAAATGTACAATACAATAACAAATATTTTTACTGTTAAAATAGTGCTCAATACATTAAATGTTGAGCGATAAAGAAATATTACAATATTTTAATATTTTTAATATTTCTAATTAAGTATATAAATTGAAAAAAAGTCCTTGGTGAAATGTCTCACCATTCAGATATTAGTGGTGTAATTAGTCCTTGGTGAAATATTTCAAAATTCCATTGTTAAACAGGCATTTTTAGCTAGTGTGACGTCATCAAAAGCTCAATTGAATGGGAATTGCTAGAACCAAAGGCATCTGATTGAAAATTGGAATGGGCACATAGAAGAATTGGCAAGCTTCGTTTTGAAATTGAAATGACATGCATAAAATGCAATGAATGGCTTGGACGTATACTAATCACTGTCTCCCAACTTTCATATCGATAGCTCAACGAGGAGAGGAGGTGTGTGGAATCACAGGGACCAGTAACAAATGCCTACTGTTTATTAAAAAAAAAAAAAAAAAAAAAAAAAAAAATTTGTTATTGATATATAGTATAATATGATAAAGGGGACCATGCTGCAAGCAAAATGTAAACAAATGGAATAAAGTCGTTTTATTACGTGAAAACACTTCGTATCTGTACCATAAATGGCTGAAATTTCAGTTCATAAGATATCAATCTTTAAATAACATACAACATTCACTGCTTTACATGGCGATTCTTCACCGGAAACGGGAAATAAATTCGATTGAACGTACAAATTGTCAATAATTCAGTGGACTACTTAACTGACGAGTTGATTTTTGCGTGGCAAATCTATCGATTTGAAATTTCAATTTTTAAATATTTTTGTCCAAAAAATTTGAAACCAAAATTTTCAAAAAAGCTCAAAATTTCTAACTCAGCCGCTAATTATCCGATCGACCGGAAATTTACAGGACGTATACAGAATGTCCATAGAAATAAAACTACTCAATCAAAATTTTTTCATCACTTCCGGTTTTGATGTAAGAACTTCCGGTTTTTCAAAATATCGCCTAGCAGCCTCACTTCCGGTATAAATTTCAGATATTGACAAAAACTACATGTATTGTCTGTCAGTCATAATTAGAATGCACTTAGCATAAAAAATCCAAACCGGAAGTGTTGCATAAGCTGCCGTCACAGACTGACACATTTCAGCAAAAAATCAATAAGTCCTCTATTTGTTATCCGATTTTTATGATTTTGGTGTCTATCAAACCTTCTAACCTTGTCTACAGTTTGTTGGAACAGAATTTTGAATTTCGAATTTGAAAGTTTTTTATGTTCGTTTTAATTTTTGGAAAATTCAAAAGGCCATATTATGTGACCTTGACCTTTGATGACCTTGAAAATTCCAATGAAGGATGTCCTTGACCTCAGATATCCATAGGTATGCTGATATTAATTGAAAAATATTAACTTCTGGTTTTATGGACATTTGAAAATTGACATTTTTGTCAACTTTGGACATCTATATTGCATTGTCTAATCAACGCAGAGAATTAAATTTTTCAATTTTGTAATGCCGATTTGATTATCTTTTAAACGATATATGACAATAACCCATTAAAATATTTTTTCAAAATATTGCGGTTTTTTTCGACTGAGGGTTCAAACTTACAAAGCAATTATCTCATATCAATATGGTGTGTATAGTCAGTATGTACTAAATTTTCTCTTTTCAACGATATATGACATGAGCAGTTTAATACAAAATCCATTAAAGTGAAAATAGGCATAGGATACCCCTTTTCTGAGAATAAAGTAGGCCCTAGTAGAGAGGATTAAAATGATTGACAGGGTTATAGCAGGTTATATAATATGGTAATAAAACTATTGACATGAACTTTTCACATGGAGGTGTGAAGTATTTTAGGTCATAAACAGATTAATCTGATTATGTAATCTTTTAACACTCTAAAAAGTATCAAAAATTTATTCATTTTTTTGCAAAATTTTCACTTATATTAATTTTACATACAATCAATTAGAGCAGTGAATTTTTGATACATTAACCTGTTTGAATTTTTCCTCTACCATTGATAGAACTCTTTCTACAAGACCAATTTTCTTTTTGTCGTCTGCTAAGGTTATTAAAGGTCATAAACAAATTAGTCAGACTACATAATCTTTTAACTCTAGGGGCTGTTTACGCGTCTGCGCTAATCCGTTGCAATAAAAAAGTAAGCGCTCAAACTGTTTTTTATCGTCTGCTAAGATTATTATAGGTCAAAAATAAATTAATCTCATTTCACATTGTGTTAACTTTATAAAAATTAACATGTTTTTCGAGTGTTTGCTATATTTGATATAATATCAGATTTTTTCTTATTTTGAGGGTGCTTCTTACCCACGACACTTAATTGACTAACATACATCAATTCAACTGGCTATTGACTGCTCAAATCCATTGAAACAAAAGACAGTATTTCAACTCAGCATTAAAGGAAAATATTGACGTTTACACAGTTCGAATGTTGCGGAAGGGGGTATATCCCCTATACAAAATGGCCCCTAGTCAAAATGGCCATAACAGTTAAATTTGGTCAAAATGGCTATTCACCATGGCCCGTATTTTGGTCAAAATGGACCGGTCACCATGGCCCCTATTTTGGTCAAAATGGACGCTGTATTTATTCTTTGATTTCAACCAATTCTTTGGTCAAAATGACCTTTTGAGGACAAAATGGTCAAAATGGCCAAAATAATAAAAGTCAAAATGGTCCCTGATTTTTTTTGTATAAATTGTAGCTTATATGATGATAATCAAAGGAATAGTTGGAAGCTATTTTAACCCTAACAAAGGTCACTAATTTTGACTGAAAATTGTACTCTGTAACAACAAATTTTGAAGACATAAATTGTGTTCCTATTTATATTTTCATCAAAGCAAAGACATTCTAAGACTTACAATATTAATTTGAAGTTCCAGTTCCAGTTCTCAAAAAGATTATAAAAAAAATATATTATGTATAATGTAATAAAAATATTATTTTGAGACCATTTTGACTTTTTGGAAGGACCATTTTGACCTTTTTTGAGGACCATTTTGACCATTTATCAGGGACCATTTTGACCAAACGAGGGGCCATTTTGGATAGAGGCCCAATTGACTATAACCCGTTTTTATCGTCTGGTCGATAGAGGCGTAATATCTCTCCGTAAAATATTTCAAGCTGGTCAAGCCTATGTTGCGTTAAGCAGAGTTAAAACATTACAGGGTCATACAATACAAGATTTTAAGGAAAAAAACATATATGTGATGAAAAAATCAGCATTAGGAGCAATTACAGCCTGAAAGTAGGACCATATCGACTGATACTAATATAATTTTACACAATGTTCAGGGTTTACATCTATTCACATACGAGATCTACAGAAACACACTAAAATGCTAGATAATATCATTGGTTTAACAACGTGGCTAAATAATTCAATAACTCCAACAAAACTCAAGTTAAATCGTTTCCGCCTTTACCACCATCCTCGAAGCAGCAGCTATGATGACACTAAAGATTTCAATTTTTTAAAAGAAAAGGGGCATTGAGGATTAGGAATATATTTTAAAGAAGAAAAAAATGTCAATATCTTAAATTTGGGAGTTTTAGAAATAGAACACATGGCTTTGGATATTCTGGATAAGAATATTAACGTAATTGTTATCCATAGACCACCTGTTTATCGATTAGAATTATTTCTCCCAATGTTACAAAGATCACCAGTTGAATTACAAGAATCTGGTGTATGTTATTATGGGAGATTTCAATCAAAATATCTTGGAGGGTCATTTGTCTATACATAATTATTTTCAAAAATTTGGTTTTCAACAACTTGTTCAGCATTATACTAATGAAGGTGAAACACTTATAGATTATATTTATATCAGTAAAGGAATTCCGTCACATAATGTTCACATTTCACACATACCTGTATATTATAGCTACCAAGAAGCTATAAAAATTACCATACTATAAGTAATATTGATATAATATTGAATCTACCCTTTCACAAAACTTTTTGCTAAAAATGAGGGAGTGAACACCAGACTTTAGGGGTTTGAAGTTCAAAAAGTCTTACAGCTATCAGGCAAAGTATCAAGGGCCACGCTCAGTGCTGTTCACAGCTCTAGTTTTTTGTTGATTTTATGAGTTCTTGAGCGTAAAAAAAATAGTATGGCCATGAAAAGCAGTGAATGTTGTATGTTATTTAAAGATTGATATCTTATGAACAATTTCAGTCATTTATGGTACAGATACGAAGTGTTTTCACGTAATAAAACGACTTTATTCCATTTGTTATATTATACTATATCAATAAAAAACATTTTTTTTTTTTTTAAATAAACAGTAGGCATTTGTTACTGGTCCCTGTGTGTGGAATCGTAACAATGCCGAAATCCAGTTAAGCCCCTGTCGTAGACTTGTTATAAGCGCCCAATCAGGTAGGAATTCCTTACCTGAATTTCTATTTACGCTTTCAGTATGAGACTTGGCATAAGAAACCTCTCGACATCATAGATTATCCGTTATATATTAAAGTTATATGATATTGACATCCAGGACCCGAGGAGTCTAGACACACAGGACAGGTCATTTGAGGTTAAGTATCTAGCACTAGTATCTAATCTTCTAATAAACAGAAGCTGGAACAAAATGGCAGATCCCGTTTGAGACTGCATTATTCTTAATAACGAAAGTAGCAAGCAGTTAATAGGTTGAAACTATCGTCTGCTTTATCACGCCATTTTGAGGCTTTTTTTCTATCCGGACTACATAACTTGAATTTAAAATAAATCATTATTGAGAAAAATGGTTGATGTCTTCACTTGAAATGAAATCTAATAATATTATTATGAATAAGCAGCATTCCGATTGAATAAGATGAAACTATATACGAATTTATATTATTACGCTAATGTGAATAACCTATTTTTCTACGTAACATGACAAGCAATCGTTATTGTATACATTATGTATTGTAATTAATACTCCATGTAGTACATAGAATCTTATTTTTAGAACTGATAGCAAGAATAATTTCACATTGTAGGCTGTTGTCCCTTTTTTTGTTTAAAAGTCAATACTTACTATAGAAATTCTATTTATCTATGTATTTGTGACCTTGGCCAGTGCTTTACATACATGTTTTTAGGAACTTCTTCACTTTTAAGACCTAACTTTTATGTATATTATTAATAGGCCTATAGCTCACACGAATCGTTGCATAACTTATTAAAATATACACATATATATATAATATATACTCGCATTCATTCATTCATTCATTCATTCATTCATTCATTCATTCATTCATTCATTCACGCTACATGTATCAGCCAGTGATGTATTTGAATATAGGCCGACAATTCGTTTAAGGGTTTTGTCAATGTAGTTAAGTAATAAAAATGAAATGAAGTTTTACGTACTACTCCTCCTCGGAGCCTATAGATTCTCGATTTTGGCCTTGAATACACGTAAATAGCCCCCAGAAGTACTAAAATTGCACTAAAATCGCATAATCCCTTTCTATTCTAAATGTGAAAATACGACTCGTATTTAAGCGAGACTACGCCCTAATATATGTAGAAGAAAGATGGAGAAAGTGACATTTCCAGATACATTTGAAGGAATTAGGCGATTTTTGAGCAGTTTTAGTACTTCTGAAGGCATAATACATATTTTCAAGACACTTAATTATACCAACCAACGTTTACATTTTGCACATGTCCTCGTAGAAATGTAGGACGCAAAATACTAATTCATTTGCATTTGGTTGAAGTTTTACAAATATTAGAGAAAGATAGCTTGTCAGGCAACATAGTATACGCCCACTGGAAGCTTTTTAAACAAAAATGACTAAAAAGTCTACATGTCCCTTTAATGGAATTATCATTTTTTTTTAATTTATTTACAGGAATTAGATATAAGCACCGAAGAAGATTTAATGCAAATTTTATCACCATGGAGATCACCATTATTTATCAGACTGTCTCTAATATTCATGTTCACTCAAATCACTTACATTTTCCTCTCTGAAATCAGTGGACAGACTTTATTAATGCAGTGGATACCAAGTGTACATCACAAATGGCCGACGGAAATTCTGTTTGGTAGAGTTGTTCAGATGCTGTCAGTGAATTGTTTTTACATGTGGAGATTATTTCGTGCTGATGAATGGACTTGGTCGGAATGGTTATAGTTGATCAGTCCCGTTCCAAGGAGAGAAGGAAGAAACATCTATATTTTACAAGGATAACAACTTAGGTTCCGTTAGGATCCTTTTTCCCAACTCCACAAAGCTCTTGTGATTGATTTTTTCCCGGATTATGAGTGAAGATGACTTATTTAAGGTCATCGGACTTTCACACCCCGATCAAGAACCAAATTCTCAAACATAACATCCTAATTGGTGCCAAGATTTTGTTAAGACGGATTTCAGGGATCTGAAATTTAGAACTCTGAGGCGCCTCAATTCCCACTAAAAGTACATCTTTTAGAAGTTGTACGATGCCTTCTTAGACCAAATTCTCAATTGTAAAGGCCCAGCATACATTGACGACACACTAACGATGAAACTGTGGTTGATATAGAATAAAGGCCTTTCGTTCATCAACGTTCATTTCCATTACTGTGATAAAACACGTATTATAATATGGTTCAGGAAGCTTTTTATGTGCTTTATGTTTGAATGCACTTTTGTCACAGTTGTAAACGCCATTACTGAGCAGTGGGACGTCATCTTCGCTTTGCTTGGTGCAGATTGCAAGTGTCAATGTGAGCAACTTACCAGATACTTAAAGAAAACCCGTCCCTTAAAATAATGAGCATTGGTCTAGACTTATATCTTGCCTTCACGTGAACGCACAAAGCCAGTTGACATTCCACGGTTAAAGACATTTTCACAAATTGTGCTTGAAATTGACAAACACCATACAAACTCACCCAATCATTGAATCTCTGTTGAATTGTTTTCTTACGTTATTGAATTTTTTTTATTTTTTATTAAAGACTGTATTTTCTTAAATATTAATTTCTTTTATAAGTTCTGCAACTATCATCTAGTCATACCTTAAACCCACTCGTTACAACTTCATTGTTCTTAAGCATTATGACTTAGTCATGATAGGCTGGCATTTTACCCGGTAAATGGGAGAAAGCAAATAACTCTTGTTCTAAGATTGATTTTGATTGGATGAATTCAACGCAGGAGCAGACAACTCTGTTCAAAGTTTTTAAAAATGTACCGATGCCTGGAACTTTTACTTTGATTTACATCCCAATCTCATAAACTTATGGATGATTCTGCTATTCCTTAAACGTTTGCAATACACTCAATTAGCTATCTTTCAAAATTTAAACATTATAGAATTGTAAGAAGTTGTAACGGGATAGGTAAATAACTGAAATCTGGGCGTTGGTGAAACTTTCATGGTCGACTGCTTGTTTTTCGTACAGTGAAACAAAAACTTTTCGGTATAAGAGAAAGGAAACTAGATTGTGTGTATAACATTTTAATAATATGATGAATATACAATACATTGCTACTGTTGACTATATACTAATGTTCTTTGCTTTTGATGGGAACAATACAATAATGCACATACAAGACACTTAATGCTGAGAAATTCAAATTTAGATTTATTTATTTCGGATACATTACTATGCTTTAATAGGAATTACTATTTCTATTGTAACAACTGCTAACGAAACAAGTACTTTGCACACAAAAAGGGGTGAAGAGGAGGCACCAAGCAATCCTAATTGATATATACAAAGGACCTTTGTCAATAATTTGGCATAGAAAATAATGTTATTTTGTTGTCTATGCAAGATTTTATTAAACTCTTGTGGGCTATATTTGTTCAAATCACAATGTTATGGAGAGAAACCCGATAGAGTACACTAGTATTAGTATGTCACATGTAATTAATACAGGACAACAAAATGCATCGGAATAGTAATTTTTCATCAACTCTGATGTTTCACAATGTCATGTTCATTCAAACCTTTTAAACACTGTCTGTATGAGCATGTGAAACATTGAATTAATAAATGTAGAAAATTTAAAGTAAATCTTATGATGCGAAACATAATGGGACTTTTTGAAATGTTGTGATTATCCTGTTTATTTCTTCTTCTGCATGGTTTGTTTCAATCTACCGACAAATGCTGATCCTGATGTTGATTGTCTACTGGTCATCATTGCTCGACGTCTTGCCATCATCATTTGTCTTCTCTGCATTTGCATTTGCATTGCTGCTCTTGGATCTGACATTGGTGATCCCTGGTTCATCATGGCGGCTTGTGGATTCATTTGGCCCATCATAGTGGCTTGTGGGTTCATTTGGCCCATCATAGCGGCTTGTGGATTCATTTGGCCCATCATAGCGGCTCTTGGGTCCATTGGACCCATCATAGCGGCTCTTGGGTTCATTTGGCCCATCATAGCGGCTCTCGGATCCATTTGGCCCATCATAGCGGCTTGTGGGTTCATTGAACCCATCATAGCGGCTTGGCGATTCATTGGACCCATCATAGCGGCTCTTGGGTCCATTGGACCCATCATGGCGGCTTGTGGATTCATTTGGCCCATCATAGCGGCTCTTGGATCCATTGGACCCATCATAGCAGCTTGTGGGTTCATGTGTCCCATCATATGGGCTCTGGGATCCATTTGGCCCATCATTATTCCCTGAGGTCCGCCGGCCATCATTGGTTGAGGAACTACTCCAAGTTGTTGTAAAGGCATACCGGCCATGGATTTTCTAGCTCGTTCAACTTCTTTACTCAAAGCTTTCAACGTTTGGAGTTCTTCACCTAGTCGTTTTCTAAACATGGTATTCACAACACGACTGAAAAAGAATCAAATGTACAATCAGCTAACTTGCATCATGCCATGCACGGGAAAGTAAACCTCAATTACCAAAACTACCTGTCTTGGTGAGGAACTTGTATCCGAAACGTGCATTGAGCCCTAGTCAAGCAAACAGTGTATCACTAGTATCCTGATAAACATACTATCGGCTTTGGGTTGAACATATAAGTATTGTTTCTTAATTGTGAAGCTGACTTGGACTGAACTGACTTTGAAGGATGCGATTTTGTAATTGTTCCTTTTACTACCGTATCCGACTACTTAAACTGACGTTATGTTTTTGAGTCCCATCTGGTTTTCAAGAAGAGTGAGCATGACGAACTTACCTTGTTAAAACATCAGTATAAAACTGTTTCAAAACAGTATGTTGGGCATCAGCCAACTGTTTCTCATATTCAATCATATTCTGGACCATTTCAGCTTCTTTTCCTACAGCAGATTGTACTGAAAATAAACAAAGGATCAACATCACTTTTAAGTACACATTAGGCTTGACTTATCTGCCCTCATACCTATTGGTATTTCCAGTGTTGTTCCAACAAATAGCTAATCAATCAGTCCATGCTAAATGTTTTTTATGTTAACAGGATATTGTAAAGACCACGTAAATCATCTGTTGGATACATGTTTAGTTTGAGGTTTATTTGAAGGGATTATGCGATTTTCATGCAGTTCTAGTTCTTCTAAAGACGTTTACATATATTAAAGACCCAACCCAACTCGACCCTCTAATGTTCCCCTTCAATTATAGTTCACTATCACACGGCTTATTTCGTTGTCTGAAATAATAATACTTACATGGTGTCATTGGAGGCATGCCATCGCTCATCAAGAACTGTTTCTTCTCTTCGTCAGTCATATTGGCAGTACCATTGGTTCCAGTTTTAATAGCAATCAATTTCTCCATGAATTTCTTCTGTGCTTCCTGAACTTTACCCATGTCTCCCTGCTGTTGTTGTGTCATCAATTTCGATTGATCAACCCATGCTCCACTAGGTCGTTGGAAATCAGATGGCATTGATCCTGGCATACCGCCCATTGGTCCTGGCATACCACCCATTGGTCCAGGCATTGGTCCTGGCATACCACCCATTTGTCCTGACATACCACCCATTGGTCCTGGCATACCGCCCATTGATCCTGGCATACCGCCCATTGGTCCTGGCATACCTCCCATTGGCCCTGACATTGGTCCTGGCATACCTCCCATTGGCCCTGACATTGGTCCTGGCATACCTCCCATTGGCCCTGACATTGGTCCATGCATACCTCCCATTGGTCCTCGCATACCCCCCATTCTTCCTGGCATACCGCCCATTGGTCCTGGCATACCGCCCATAGGTCCTTGCATACCGCTCATTGGACTTGACATACCACCCATTGGACCTGGCATTCCACCCATTGGTCCTGACATACGGCCCATTGGTGTGGGCATTCTACCGAAAGGGGAAACTTTGGATGAAGACTGTTTTACAGCGTGTAATGGTTCTCCATTGAAATCTTGTGGTAAATGGAAAGGAACGTCAGTTGATGCTGAAGGGTCGCCTGTTGGTTTGATCTCAGTTTCTGGAGGTGAAACAACGGCTTCTGATGTTGGAAAGGAATCTAGAATAAAAAGTATTAAATGATTGTTTTGAGACGAAAAAACTGAAACTGAGAATTCTTGACAAATTTAAGGATTTTAGGGACACTTTGATTTCCGTCCTATCTTCTGGGTATTAAAACGCATTAGCAATGGACTCTGTGTGGGCAATTCCAAGTGGAAGTTGCTATTTTTGGCTTGCCTTCTTCTTAATGCACTAACATATTGATATTATTATACAGATCATTGGCGTGCCGATGAAGATGAGCTCAACATAAATTTTTATTTTGGACCCCAGAGATTACAATTGACGCAAATGAAAGTAGAACAAATATTTGCTTTCCTTTTATACGCTACCTGTACAGGTACAATTTATAGGGTATGGATTGGGAGTTTTAATAACATTGGACGGTATTGAAGGTGGTTCTGTTTAAACCGTGTTCTTACCCTTTTGTGTTGCGCTTTCAAGTTCATCTTTGATTAAGTTTCCTGAAAAATCAAATACATAATTTCAATGTGAGTTTCACTTGAAAAACTACCACTGGAGGAAGGTGGGAGGGGTTGAGACGGTGGTATATTGTAAAATATAGTGTATTTGAGTTGACAGTACTTGTTTAAGGTGTGGGTTGAGTCAGGTTACTTCCCTTAGTAATTCTTACTCTAAGAAACGCCTCTCTTAGTTGATATATTTTATTCATCTCACCTCTAGTGATTTGTCTTTTTTGTCTGTTTAATTCATTCTTTACAATATCTGAAATCAGAAAATAAGGTATAAATAAACAATAGACCAAATACTACTGGAAAATACTAAACGTTGACAATTGGAACAATGGACTGAAAGGATGCTATTTAGATGAAACGCTATTTTAGATGAGAAAGGAATGCTAATTAGATGAAATCCCATTTTAGATGAGAAAGGAATGCTATTTAGAGGAAACCCTATTTTAGATGAGAAAGGAATGCTATTTAGATGAAACCCCATTTTAGATGAGAAAGGAATGCTATTTAGATGAAACCCCATTTTAGATTAGAAAGGAATGCTATTTAGAGGAAACCCTATTTTAGATGAGAAAGGAATGCTATTAAGATGAAACCCCATTTTAGATGAGAAAGGAATGCTATTTAGATGAAACCCCATTTTAGATAAGAAAAGAATACTATTTAGATGAAACACTATTTTAGATGAGATGAAATCCCATTTTAGATAAGAAAGGAATGCTATTAAGATGAAACCAAAGTTTAGATAAGAAAGGAATGCTATTTAGATGAAACCCCATTTTAGATGAGAAAGGAATGCTATTCAGAAGCCCCAGTTTAGATGAGAAAGGAATGCTCTTCAGATGAAACACTATTTTAGATAAGAAAGGAATGCTTTTTGGAAACCCAAGTTTAGATGAGAAAGGGATGTTATTTAGATGAAACCCCATTTTAGATGAGAAAGGACTGCTATTTAGATAAAACCCCATTTTAGATGAGAAAGGAATGCTCTTCAGATGAAACACTATTTTAGATAAGAAAGGAATGCTTTTTGGAAACCCAAGTTTAGATGAGAAAGGGATGTTATTTAGATGAAACCCCATTTTAGATGAGAAAGGACTGCTATTTAGATAAAACCCCATTTTAGATGAGAAAGGAATGCTCTTCAGATGAAACACTATTTTAGATAAGAAAGGAATGCTTTTTGGAAACCCCATTTTAGATGAGAAAGGACTGCTATTTAGATGAAACCCCATTTTAGATGAGAAAGGACTGCTATTTAGATGAAACCCCATTTTAGATGAGAAAGGACTGCTATTTAGATAAAACCCCATTTTAGATGAGAAAGGAACAACAACAACCTCATTATTAGCAAAAGGGATATCCATTCCCCACATCAACACTTTCTGGTCATTGAAACCAAATTCATTAAAAAAATATACTTTATTTGCACGGAATTCGAACAACGGTTTTGGTCAATGAGATGGTTTATTTTGTAAATGAGATGATTTGATGTTGTTTACTATTGATAATTATAAAAAAACAAATCAATATTCAAAATGATAAACAATAAGGTAAACATGGGGTCAATCAAAGGCCAATTTGCAAATTCAGTACAAAACACCCTTGAAAATAATGTTGATCGACAATAAAATCATGCCCACTGCCCTGTAGCACTTTCATGCTTATCTTTGTTAAAGCGATACAAACTCTTAGAATAAACAAAAAATTTAAGTTCTTAAATTTGGTCAATAAGAGTATACATTCATCAAAGGTGTCTTTAGTAGCCTATACAAACAGAATCCAATAAACCCATAAAAGTAAGTAATTTTCCATAAAATTACACGTTATTATGTTTAATAAAACGATTAAATATTTTATATATAATCTAATAATCATAATAAATATAATATATTAGGTATAGTTTTCTGGATTTATCAGATTATACAGTATAGTTATGACACCAGACAAGTTGCCTTACTAATGAATATAAGCTCTTATTGACAAAGTTCAAAAATTTGGCTTTTTTGATCTTTGATTTGAGATAGTATTCCTTTAAAAACACTGCAGATAAGATATTATGTTGTCTGAACTACATGCATTTGGGTAACTTCCATCCAAGACCATGATATTTGCTAATATACAAGAATTAGTCGAATTGTTTACAACCTTTACAATAGAAATGTATATGAAACACCTGATATCACTGGGTTTTCCATGGGCATGTAAATTTTGGTCAAATTTTGCATTTTTCAATTGAAAATAGGTAAAAACTTTTTGCTTTTGGCGCCATGGGGATCACAAGAAAAGTTTCTCTCCCTTTCTTGAGAACTCGATATTGCTTTGGTGCCATTCCGCGATTGAATTTGTTATCTCTATAATGCATTGGAGAGTTCTGTTAGCGTAGCTTTTTTTATTCAACAAATCAGTGAAAGAAGCGTGTAAAGGTCAATAATTGATGATATGGCCCCCGAGGTATTCACGATCTTACATCATCAATTAATTATTATTATTAATTAGCTGAAGATTAATTACTGTACACTCCCCTTACTGACTTATATATCACTTTCATATTTTATAACATTGCAAATTGTAATGTGAACCCACAAACTCAATCCAAATTTAACTTATATTTTAGTTCAAAATTAATAAACTTTTTGTACTTGTAATTGAAGAAATATGATAGTTTTGTATATGATTTTAATAAAGCAAATAAGCTCTTTGGATCAGTGTGGAACTCGAATCTAATTTGATTTTTATATTATAACTTAAACTGTATTTGAAAAAAAGCGACAGTCTTCATGAATGGAAAGAAACTACTAAGCTCCGTGGATCAAATTTGAGCATAGGGCCTAGTAAAGTCCATTGGTTATTGCATTTGTTAATTAATCGAAATCAGAGTTGAGCTCACATAGCTTACGACAAAATTAACTCGGATGTCATTCTTCAACCTATTAGCTCCGGGTGACGCGGGCAGGGCAGGATATGCTTACTCTTAGACTGTATCTATCAATTATGCATGTCACAGAGTTTGTATGATCATCAACCGATGAAACTCTGAAACCATCCAGGACAGCTTATATTTTTTATAATTAGAAATATATCGCTGTTCTTCAACCCTTTTGCAGTTTCACATCAGGCGTTCTTGAAGAGTGGACAGGCCTTTCTTAATAAGAGACATCCGTACAGTACAAATATAATCGTGAAGCGTTTTTGCGCTGGGACCGAGAATTTTAAGTTATCGTTCATAGTATTCGAAAAACACTAATGTAATACGCCTAAAAATGGGGAACTATACAAGTAGCGAACCCTAACTGAAAGCACCTGAAAGGGGGTGGATTTGAAATTAACAAAGAATTACCTTTTAATGAATGTGCTCTCTTCTTTAAATTTGGTCTGGCCAGTGTAGCCACGACGCACAGCGAAATTAACAGAAATACTAGTCCTCTCATCTGGAAAAAGAACAATAGAATGGATTAGAATGGAATAGAATGGATTAGAATGGAATAGAATGGATTAGAATGGAACTTGATATAGCGGGCGAGATCTAGCACAACAGTAAATACAATAGAACAGAACAAGAATAGACAAGATCTAGAATGGAATAGAATACATCTAGAATGGAACAGAATAGAATAGATCTAGAATGGAACAGAATAGAATAAATTGAGAATGGGATAGAATAGAATGGAAGACAATTGAAAAGATTCGAAAAATGGAGCAGAATAGATCTAGAATGGAACGGAATAGAATAGATTCGAAAATGGAGCAGAATAGAAGAGATCGAGAATGGAACAAAATTAATCTAAAATGGAGTATGGAAAAGAAGGAAAAGAATTACATCTAAGAAACGCATTGATTCCTTGACTGGTGACTTTCTTTGATAAAAATATTCCGTTTGGCTCTCTTTGTTTAATAACACCCAACTGCTTGATTCAGTGCTTGGAAAACAACCGGAACAATCAAAAACCTGGTAAATTTAGTTTACGAACACTGATTTTGATAGCGATTTTAAACAAAATTCTTCGTTTAAAATCATTATGCAAATTGTTTATACAAAATCTTATTTCCAAAATCCTTCGGCCTATAAATACACAACTAGTCCTGGGATAGGATACAATATAAAATAGAAATGCATCAATATATGAAATGTGGATCTTACCTTGTTTTTGGAGTCACTGAATTATTTGTTTTTTATCATTTTATTTATACTCGCATTCGAATCTAAAACCCATCAATCAACTGACGTCATCAAATAGCCTACGAGGTAGCAGGCCACGATTTAAATTTAGGAAAATTAATAAATTTACACAGGTAAAATGACTATTTGACTTTCTATTAAATGATGCCTTTGGGGTAGATATTATTTTTGACAGGTTTTAACGCGAGCCATTTAAAGAGATGTAATTATTGACTTAACCAGCTGATAGAAAATGAACTTCCCGGATTCTTTGTCATCGTTTTGTTTTGCCATATGATTTTTATTTTTAAAAGTTGACATAACTTAAACTGAAAATACGCCAGTTGAATTTCTACAGTTGTACCAAACAATGAAGATTTTCTTAAAGTTCTTCCAGGGTATATTTTCTAAATTCTACCAACCAAGATAGATTTTCCTAAAGTAATGCTAAATTCTACCATTGTAGATTTTCCTAAAGCACCAATGAAGATTCTCTTAAAGTTCTATCAATGTAGATTTTCCTAAAGCTCTACCAATGAAGATTTTCCTAAAGTTCTATCTATGAAAATTTGTCTCAGTTTGACCAATGAAGATTTACATTAAGTTTTACAAATGTAGCTTTTTATGAAGTTTTCCTACCAATGTAGATTTTCTAAAAGTTCTATCAATGTAGATTTTCCTAAAGTTCGACTAATGTAAATTTGTCTAGAAGGATTTCCTAAAACTGCCAATTGATTGTTTTTAATGTTCTACCAGTGTAGATTTTTATAAAGTTCTACCAATGTAAATTTTCCCAAAGTTCTACCAATGTAGATTTCCATTATTAAGGAAGGAATTCGAAAACAAATACTAGTGTAGATTTTCCTAAAGTTCTACCCATGTAGATTTTCCTAAAGTTCTACCAATGTAGATTTTCTTAAAGTTCTACCAATGTAAATTTCCTGACGTTCTTCTTAAGTAGATTCTACCGATGTAGATTTTCCCGAGAAGGGATTTGTCTTATGGTTGAGCTTGATTCTTCTATGAAGATAAATCGAAATTTTCTGGGACCTTGAAATAATGTTAATTTAGCACTTTAAACCATTTTGTTTGCCGTCAACAATTTGAATCTGATAGCAATGGGTAAATGCTAATTTTTGGTTATAGTCTTTGTTTATGAAGGTTATCGTTTTGTTTGTATTTTGATTATATTATTGTTTTGAGAATGTAAACAACACAATCTTGATCAAATACTTCGACCGGTTCAAAGGTCATATGGATTTTTTTGCTTTGGATTATACTTAGGAAATCAGAAAGAAATGCATTGTGTATATCAGAGGAAGTTTTGCAAGGACAAGGGCAATAGTTTCTATTGAATTACCAATGAAATGAAATGAAAGAACTTTACTTCTTGCTTTTCTGCACTTGTTTTTGTCAGTACAGATCAGTGGTTCCCAGCCTGGGAGCCATGGGGTGTTTGTCAGGAGGCCATGGGCCAATAGGATGTATATAATTGTTTCTCTAGCCCAACTTTTATTTAACTATATTTTGCTGTGTAAGGTTTGTAGTTGCTTGTGGTCAAATGCATCTGACCTCCTGATGATGGCGAGGCACAAGACAACAGCCCTTGCGCTATATTACCTATTTTGCGCTAGTTTGGAATTGAACAGGGGGCCATGGCTCTGGTAGTTTCTTGAATTTGGGCCACGGCTTGAAAAAGGTTGGGAGCCACTGGCATAGAGGCATTAGACTGCTCTTATTTTCAAATATCTTTAACGTGCAGACTAAGCTAAACGCTTTTTTCATGTCAGATCCTCCGACCTGCAATATTAACAAGTGGAACCTGGTTGAAAAATCCGCAGGTAATATCGACCTCTGTCGGAATTGGACCCTGGACCTTCACGTTAACAAGCGAGCGTCTCACTCATTTACCCACACAGTTTTCAGCATAATATAGCTTAGCATATACAGAGCTACTGTTTAACTGACCCCTGGACTGGATGTTTTCACCATATTGATCTCCTGCACTGGACATTCTCTGTGTTTCCTTTGGTTCTTGGTTAGCAAAGTTTATAAGTAAACCAACTAACTTTTACACTTTTATTACACAAAGATAGAAATATTTACACTAAATTAATAAATAAATTATATCTACAATAGGTTACAAAACATAAATCTAGAGACTCTAGAGTATTACTAATATAAGAAAATAAATTATTAACCCCAGACCCGAGAACGTTGTATATTCCATGAAGAAGAATTACATTTTTATCAGCTATGTACAATCTAATCTATCCAATGACCCAGTGAACAAGGAACACGAAAGGTTTTCCCTACATTTTACAATAAAATAGTTCATAAATTTATTTCATATTTCCACCGTTCCATGCGTTATTCGTGTAAATTTTCTTAAAATTTTGCAGTACACATTTTTTCTTTTGCAGATTTACACAAGATTCTTTTTTAGATATACATGTATTGCTATTCTAGATTTCCCCAAAAATTCTTCTATAAAAGTGTTGCTGATCTAGATTTCCTAAATGTTTTACCATTGATTGTAGATTTCCAATCATTGAAAGGATATTTTCTTCTAAACCCTGATAGCTGAAACGGAGAACAAACATAGAATACATTAATATGATCTTTTTCATGATAACGTTTAAATTTATAAAAACAGAGAAATAATACCAATGGGAAATCTCCGAAAGGGTTGCTGAGGTGTGATGGAAATCTGCTTCTGTCGACGAATTCACAGTTTACGCCATTTTTATTCTTACCAAAGAGATACTTGTATCTTATACGTATAAAAATCTAGTTTAAAATATCCAGCGAAAAGGAATCTGTCATACTCTTGTGCTTTATGTGCACATTTCCAATCTTTGATCAGAAGACTGTGGTTCTTGCAAATTCATTAAAACTTTCGCGAAGGCTAAGCTAGTACAAGAGAAAACAGAAAGTATAGAGCAAAAATCAAGATATCGGCTATTGAGATGAATTCAACGTGTCTTCTTTATGCTAAGGACAGACAGGCGTATTTTTTCGTCCGATCCAGCGAATTTTATAATCACCCCAAAAAATACGCTCGTGTGCCTGAGTTTTTATGGCCGTACACGCGCGTATTTTTTGGGGTGATTATTAAATTCGCTGCGATTAGGCGAAAAAATACGCCCGTCTGCCCCTAGCATTAAAGAGGTGGGATCGTGAAAAAAAATATCATGGGACACTCACCTTCACAAACTCGTTTTAATACTGACTCCCCTTTACCAAGATCTGTAGATAAGATTCTCATTCGAGCTGGTAATCGAGAGGCATGCTTGTCACCTCTAGAACTACCAGACACCACTATCACACGTACACCATTAATACGGTGTTCAGCTCGCATTATCTCCCTTGCCGTTTCATTAAAATCTTCAATTGGTCCATTGATGTAAAGAACGATAACTCGTTTAGCATTCTTCCTTCCGTATTTCCCAGTTAAATATTCCTTTCTTGCCTTGAATAGTAATTTGCTAACCCGTGTCTCGGTGGGTTTAGATGTAAGAGCCATGGCGAAACTGGTACCATCATAATATTGCAGTGGGTTAACGTCGCCGACCTCTGGACAGTCACTAGATACCAACCCAACATGAACCTTGTCTTTTCCGACATCCAAACCTTTGGCAATATTTCCAATGACTTTCAGAGATTTTCCGACTTCTGAAGATGTAGCCTGACTGAAATCAGTGACGAACATGACGTCTGCTGGTGACCTACTTCCACAAGATGCTGAAAAATAAATTGAAAGTAAAATTAAGGAATCAGGGCCAGGGCCCAAGGTTACAAAACTTGAAGAAATACAGTTAATACTGATAGGGTAATAACACATTTAAAATCGATTTTATTGATTGTCAAATCCGATTATTGGAACTGTAAAATCATCTCAAGTTAAAATTTTGTGAAACTGGCACCAGAAAATGTGTTAAATCAAAATCGTTTGACAGAAAATTGAATTGTAAACTTTTAGTTCATAAGGGATGGCAAATATTTGAAATGAAAATTTTGATTTACTTACTGAGAATATCATTCTGTCCTCCACCATCTACAAAATACAAATATATTCCGTTATAAATTTTATAAATTTTGATAATATGAATGGAAACGGAAACTACCAATATTGGAAAAAGCAGCATTGCTGCCAGTCCATAAGCATGTAAAATGACACGAGTATTTTAACAGTGTCGTAATATGGAGAGAAATTATTGTATATTCAGAAGATTGGCAAATTGTGACCTGCATAATACCTACTACCCATATTCATTTATCAAGAGACGGCACAAGGGATAAGCATGCTATGACCCCAATTCACAATAGGGTTTAATATAAGCCATGTTATTACACAGCTAGTAACACACACGTAACTTACAACACCCCCATCCCTCTGTGGCGATATATAAGTTCCACTATAATAACTGTTCCAAAGAACAATTGTTATGTAATACTTGTTCCATTTGGAACTTTTATTATATAATACTAGCCCTAACCCTAATTATATATTGTTGTTACAACCACTCTCACCTAACCCTAACCCAGATATTATATGATAAGAGTTCCTGATAGTATGTCTTGGTCATGAAACTAAAGCCATTGTATTTTGTCAATAGAATTATACTTACTTCTACATTTTTTGATAGATAATAAATCTTTAATTGTTCCCAAAGCATTATAACCATTAACAGTCTGTACGAAACTTTCACTAGGAGAGGAGGCGAGGTTTATCAGTTCTTCAGCATCTTGGTCGAATTCTTTACCCACACCTGAAACGATTAGATTAACCATCTATAGTTATTTCCCTTATGTAGTTGTAAGTTGTTTGTGTGCCTTCGCCTGGTTCTAATAGATCATTAGGCAGGGCCCAGTCACCCTCGTCAGAGACTCACTTGTGTTAAATTTAAGAAACACAATTATCTGATTGTATAATAAAAATTAAATCTTTACTGACTTAAGATTTACTAGTCTGATGACTGGAAGTTATAGAAGAGTCTTTGGATGACAGCCCCTGGGGAACAGTCTCCAGAATTCTTATCAATGCCTAAACTAATGGAATATTAGGCCACTTACCAATAGCAAACATATAAACTCCACGTTTCTTGATTTCTTCAGCTACCATTGCAGTATTTTTAGGCATTCTGGACACTCCGTCGGTGATGACGACAATGATTTTTTCTACTCCTGGACGGGCACCTGCTTGAGGCGACAGAAGTTTATCTCGGACGGTTTCAAGAGCCAGGTTGGTGTAGGTGTTACCACCGTTATATACGATCCTACCAACTGCTTTCAAGACGTCGTTCTTTCTTTTGTAAGTATTGAGATAGAACTCTACGGTGGGGAGATCGCTGAATGTTACCACACCGACTTGTGTCTTTTTTCGTCCAATATCAAACAGTTTGATGACATCTTGGACGAATCTCAACTGCTTCTTGAAATCTTTATTGTCAATACTACTGGATTCGTCCAGAACAAAAATAACGTCTGAATCTTTTCCAGTGATGCAGTCTACAATATCGAAATGTGAAAGAGTAAAAATATCATCGATCTCACAGAGACAACAATCCACAAAATCAAGAAATTAAATAAAAGTGACAGAGTCAGAAGCATTATTATTTCTTTTAAATAATGTCGATCTCAGTGAGACAATAATAAATAATAGATTAAAACAGTAAGGTAAATAAATGATATACCATCGCTTGATCATTTTGTAATCAAGTATTATTTGACATTATCGTGAGTGTCAGAAGAGATTTAAGAGAACTGATTTATTAAGTACATGGATGCCTGGTATCCAGAAGCTTTTACCCTGAAATATGGGTGTCTATAATTGTCCCAACAGAACGACATCACCATGAAAAAAAAAGGTCTTACCTTTACCAGGTTTATCTCCCTGCATTTTTTCTGAAATGGAAATTCAAGGCGCGCTATTATCATAGGTGATATATGAATATAATTGCCCTAAACCTGACTGTTGTCCAACCCATTTTACTATTTGACTATCATAAACCTCGCATAATTGACAATACAGTCAAACTTGGTCCAACGGTCACCTGTATTCAGCACCATCCTTTAATGAAAGGCCACCTAAATTACATCCCATGCAGCACTATAGTACAAATCTGTTTTTTGTTGCACTGCATTCTGTTGTACAACATAATATTGTAAATACTAATGTTGTTCATCTGGAGGATGGGTAAATAAAAAAAATCCCTAAAACTCCAATAACGTACCTTCTGTAGTTGTGGGCGGTTCAGGAGTAGTAGTAGGTTCAGGAGTGGTAGTTGTAGTTGTGCTCGTAGTTGTAGTGGGTAGAGGAGTAGTGGTTAAAACTATATTAAGCGAAATCAAAATATGAAATAAAGATAGCACCATTACCAGAATAGCTACAGATGGCAGCAAGCAAAGGTCAAAGAGGCTAACATTGAGGGGAGTGGGTACATTATATTATTTGCTACTAACGTCAAATACTTATAATATAGATCTTAAATACTATTGAGGTATCGTCTTTCACCAGAGAAATTTGAGTACCACCACCATACTGAATCCTTAAAACCCGATTGGACACTATATAACCTAAAAGGAAAGAGAACAAAACTGGGGTGCTACTACGTTGCATTTTTTCTCTGTCTTCTGTTAACCAGCTGGTTCTTGATCAAGTTGCAATTGTTTAGTCACACTTTGTCTTTCAAATACCATATGATTAAAACCCATCCCACCTACCTTCACAAGCTTGAAGAGAAAGTTTATCTTGAATTCCAGTCAATTTGGTATAATCAGAGACCTTGGTGACATATTCAGATGATGGTTTAGACGCTATGTTGTTCAGTTCAGTTTCATCAGCTGCTCCTACTCCAATAGCAAATATTATGATGCCTTCGTTTCTAGCTTTAGCTGCTTCAGTTTTAGTAAGCCCACCATACGTAGATCTACCGTCCGTGATGACTATCATTATATGTGGAACATTGGCTCTAGCTCCGTTCTCAGTCTTGAAGATTTCATTCCTAGCGAATTTTATACCTTCGCCTGTGTCCGTTCGACCTCCCATTGTGAATGTTATGTTCTCGATGGCACTAATGACCGTGGACTTTTCGATGTAACTGTTGAACAAAAACTCTTGTTTGTAGCCTTCTGAGAATGTGACGGCAGCAATTTGTGTTTTATCAGGTCCGATATTAAACGAGTCAGCCATGTCCCTAACGAAATTTAACTGATCTTTAAAATGCGGAGGGTAGATACTTCTAGAGGCATCAATGACGAATGCTACATCTGCAGATAGACCGCATACGGCGGCTCCTGGAAAGACAAATATATGTCAATTGGTATAATATGGGTGATTGGTCTAGTAGCCATCTCCAGCGACAACCGATAGTGGCAATCATTGGATTACCGTAAAAGCTTAGATACTTATACCGATTACTGCATGGAGACTGAGACAACGTATACCAAATTGTGGGATATTATTAATCTTAACATCTAGACTAGTTCTACAGTAGGGGTCTACTTCATGTAAGATATAGACACCTAACATAACTGCCGTGATATATGTGCGACCATGAGCCAATCCCATCCCGTGACCCGTGCAGCTTGGTCTAGTAAGGGCTGGTCTAACGGATGCCCCTTCCGGCCGGCCCGAACGACTGGCTGTCGGCTGACTCGGTCTGCCTACGACCGCCGGGACCGACTGCATGGTCGGTTCACCTTTACCGCTGGCCAAACCGTAATTGATAGACTAATTGATTTTCAGCCCGCAGCTGGTCGGCTCAATTTTACCGTCTACTCTTTAATAACCGCACCCTCCCTCCTCTAGCTACGCCACTGTATAGATATTCATAATTAACAAAAGAAAAATGTGTGTCTTACCTGATACGTGAATGGCCTGAAAACGAAAACAAAATCGAAATTAGTAAGATGATGATGGCCACAGAACTCTGATGCAACTTAATAATTAGTTGTAATATGGCGCTATCTACGAGCAAAATAGTGACTAAGGATTCCTTGAATTGTCTTTTAATATCCATAATTGGTCACTGTTCATGACAATAGAAAAACCTTTAAGATGGTTTCAGATAGCGATAGTTTTGGCAACAATGGAATGAAAACAAAGAGGAGAACATTCTAAACGCAAAACACTGTCAGGTGCTATCGAAAATATTTGAATTACAATGAACCTAAACAAATTTTTAATCTGAAATGTTTTTGGAAATCACATAAATTGAAGACGCATTCTGCATATAAAATAAATTCTTACCTGAAACGTTGTTATGGAAACCAAAATAAATAAAAGTTGATAAGACATGTTGATATGAAAATAAAAAAGAGATCCAACCACTAAAATATAGTAACAAAATCTCTATCCAGAACAACTCTGGCCAAAGCTTCTCGAATTCTCAAGTCAACTTAGAATTCTGCTTGAAATAATTTTAGAAGTGGAGGTATTTATAGCCCAATGTAATGAAATAATTCCATTTTAACAATCCCCTATTATAATTATATTCAATAAAGAAATTAATTTATTAAAGAGGTTATTTATACAGCAGTGGTATGATAAAATTCTATCTTGATGACTGTAACAATGTGACTCATTATTCAATGTCAGTCTTCTCTAATGTCATATTTGGGGGCCGTCGTGGCCCAGCGAGTTGAACGCTTGCTCGCTGAAAGTCTAGGGTTCATTCCAGGCTGCATGATACATTCGGATTTTTAATCCGTGTTTTCCCTCTGTTGTTGTTCCAGGTCGGATGAGCGTACATACAACCGAGACTATAGGTTGAGCACGTTAAAGGTAACCCCGACAATATGAAATCAAAGATTAGAGTAGGCTAATGTCGTTGTCCTGACAGAAATAGATTCAGTTCATAAAGTCATGTTCTCTTTAGAACAATTATTCTTCCCTGTCAGTGATGCTGAGGGACTGACATTGAAAAGGGTCTGGTCGTGGGAAGATTGGACACTTAACCGAGGTCCTTTGTGATTCATGCTATTCTCGTCAAGACACATGGGCAGTTAGAAATAAAAAAAGGCTTATTGCGTTTTTCTGGCAAATTTCACTCATTCCGCCCAATTCCTTTGTCTGACAAGCCCAATTCAAATACCTATTTTTCTAGACCACGGCATATTTGATTGTCAGCGGAAATGTAAAATTGATCAGTACGCCACATGGTAATATTGACATAGGATCTGTAATGTTTGAATTAACAAGACATACTTTCTTTATAATAATATTCGTTTATTTACTTTTCTTTAACTTTTTACAGATTTGTAATAATTTGGTTGAGCCTGGGTACACTTGATCTGTTTTATTTTTTGATAGTCTTTTTTTCCGTATCTCTGACGGACTCTGAACTGTGGCCAATAGTTCGTTATCTTCCCTTAATGTTTGAGGAACTATCGGTATCATCTTAGTTTGTTCATCTCCGTAAGAATAATAGCACCTCTTCGTACCTAAATAATCTTTTGAATTGATCACTGGAGCTAGTTTGGAATTCTGCCCCGCGGATTGAGTCATGGGTCGAGCTTGAATTAATGCAGTTTGTCCAATGAAAATGTGGAATGGACCCAAACCATTTAAAGATGTACCATTGTGATCTCTGTACACATTTGCAGAGCTTTCACTCGCAAACTTTTCATACTTATCGGATATTTCAAAGTCTTCACTTTGCTTTGATATTTGTATGTTTACTTGTTGCTCAGATAAGACGTTTCTTTCGGAAATGACCATCTCGGTGGGTCTTTGATGCTGCAAAGTCATTTGTCCATGACCATCGTCAGTGTTGTTGAAAAACTGTGGTTCATCTGAACTGATTTCACTGCTGAATGATCCACACGACCGAGAGTCTTCAAGCGAATAGCTGGACTGTGGTTCAACATCTGAATTGAACTCACTTTCAGACTGTTCGTCAGTATCTCCATCCTCCATTCCAACTGACCATGAATTGGATCCCATGTAGACATTCTGATCAAAAGAGATCATGTGGTACCTTGAAACAGGGCAGCCATGAAATAATTCTGTGGAAGATGTCGTGTGTGCTTGTAGGTACTGAAACTCAAAACAGTTGGTCGCTTCAATTTCCTCGGTGTTTCCACTGGAACTTTCATATCTTGAGACATTTTTCAGTTCTGTGTATGTCTTTTGACTCTCAGAATTTTCATATGCAGTTGATATTTCTAAATCAGATTCTTCACTTATCGCTGGTAATTGGTTGTTCGGTTGATACCCTGTTGATTTTTTTCCAAAGGACGTGTCTCTTTCGGACAAGTGACATGTTTGGTAGGAACTTCCACTTTCTTCGCAATCATCTGCATTGCCGACAAAACTCTCAGTAGATTTGTCCGGAGAGCACTGAAGTTCTTTCAACTGGAAACGACCATGGTATTCGGAGACTGATTTTGGTTGACGAAACCCGTCACTTTCTTCTGAGATATTTTTGACATTGGTGATCCATGGAACCAACGTTGTACTCCATTGGTTTATATTTTTGGAATTTCGTAAATTTTCATTTTCATTTGCTGTAAGCCATGGTACAGGTGTTGCACATCGACGTCTTTGGGAATTATCCACGATTGTTTTGTTAGTAAGCATTTGGTTAGTCCTATCAAGACGAAGCTTACTTTGTGATGCTGTTTTTGACGATAGTTGTTGGAACTGTGAAATTTCTGGACCAGCTATGCTGGATGAATTTGACGTTCCAGGTATAAGCAACAACAGTGGATCCAAACCAAACTTGGTGCTTGGATCTTCATTGCTGGTATTTGACGCTCCGGGGACTTGCATCAGCAGTGGATCTACACCACACTCGGTGCTAGGATCTTCATTGCTGGTATTTGACGATCCAGGTACAAGAAACAACATAGGATACGGTCCACATTCGTTTCTTGGATCTTCATTACTAGTAATTGATGGCGAAGTCAATGCTTCCTGCATTCTTAAACGATCTGGTGTCAATATTCGAGGCTCCGAAGAACAATGGCTGGAGCTGATATCCGGTTTGCCTCTAAGCTTATTGAAGAATGTAGATGACAGAGAGTTCAATTGCTCTGAAGACTCATAGATTGCTTTGGTTCTGGAAATTGTTGCATTTGGTAACTGTAAAATAGTGTGTGCTTCCAGCTCATGATTCTGGTTCGGCGTAGAAATGTTTTCGATTTGTGTTCCAACCAAATCCAAGATATCTTCAGGCGTTAATGGTGCGACAAATGACGACGTCACAATACATGGCGTCATCCGAATGTCAACTTGATCATTTTCGTGTTGACTTCTTTCTTCGGAGACATTTTGAGCTTTGTGATCAATTTGGTTTGTTTTACTTTTCTGTCCTGTGGCTTCTTTGGTTTCTTCATTGACATCTGTGGTTCTTAAACTTGGCCTAGGCTCCCTGGTATCAGTGCAACTTTCATTGGTCGAAAAGTTTTCAAAATCAACATGATCAAATATCAAATTCACCAGATCAAAATTATTGATTGGCATAATGGCGTCGTTGGTGTACACACAAGGCCACATTTGAACATCGAAATCTGATATATTTTTAAAACTAGAAGCATCATTGACAAGACTATCGCCATTAGTAAAGACTTGAGCGGTGTCTGTAATATTAAGTGAAATGTTCTCCTGTCGCCATTGTTGTTGCATTTTGTTATGAAGAAGTTGCTGACCCTCTGTGGACCATTCTGAAAAATAACGACATTGACCTTCATCGTCAAATCCTTTGGCTGTTATGTATCTCTCGCCAAGGTTAAACTTATTCTGTATAATATCCATGCTGTTTGTAATTAGATGACCTATTTCAATAGACTGAGCTTCTTTATTGTGTTGTAAGTATGTTTGTTCTTGGACCATATTTGGCTCCTCGTCTGAGTTGAGCAGCCGGAGAAAGTAACCGTTATTGCCGTTACATCCATTGTTAGTAGTGGCATTCTCTGAAAAGCTATTTTCCATGGAATGACAGAATTCGTATTCTGATGTATCCCACATCTTGCCCTTTTGACTTATTTCAGTTCTAAACCGTCAATGATAATACTGCACTATGACGTCATAATATAGAATGACAATGGTTAAAGTAGGAACAGTAGACATTGTTGTTGTTAAGAGAATACAAAAGGGATTGTCAAGCTTCGTATCCCAATTTCATTGGTCGGCATCAGAAAAAAAACGAACACCGTTTGTTCGACGTAACCAAACAAATGTAAATGTGTAAATGTAAATATTCTAACGGTATAACTGGTATGCACTACAGCATTTTCGGATGATTTGAACTTGAATATTTACTCAATCATTGATATACTTCCTCAAATCAAAAGTTCAGAAGCTGCTACCAATGTATTGCCAATGTGTTAACATGGATTTCGAGATTTGTTTTACGGTTGGGATCGTTCGTGCTTGGGTTTTATTATTATGTAAATATATTTTATAGCAGTGGTTTCCAACCTGGGGGCCATGGGGCCATGGGGCATGAAAATATTCATTTAACTATATTTTGCTATGTAAGGTCTGTACTTGCTTGTGGTCAAATGCAGTCTAATTAAAATCAGACCCTAATTTCGATCATTCGTTTTTTTTTTAAATCCGGTTTTTTAACCACTACATTAGGGTCTGAGAACCAGACGCTATAACAAACGTTCACGTTAACTTTGACCTAACCTTAATGACCTTTGTTTTAACCAATCAGATCTTTGCCCTCTCCCGCGCTGGGATTTTGTTCGCGAACAATAGGTGCATTCTAGGATTCCTAAGTGCTGTAGACTAGTTTATCAGGTCAAGTTTATCAAGGTAAGGTCAAAGTTAACGTGAACGTTTCTTATCGCGTCTGGTTCTCAGACCCTAATGTAGTAGTTAAAAAACCGGATTTAAAAAAAACGAATGAACGAAATTAGGGTCTGATTTTAATTAGACTGTGGTCAAATGCATTTTGCTTCCCGATGATGAGGAGGCACAAAACCACCTCTAGGGTGGTATTTCGAATTAAACGGGGAGCCACGGCTCTGGGAGTTTCGTGAATTTTGGGCAACGGTATAAAAAAAGTTTGGAACCTCGTTTTTATGTTCTTTTGACTTTCGAACCAGAATGATTATTGATAAACATTTTTGAAAAAAAAAATCCCATTTTTGCGATTAAGGTACTATTTGTTGAATAAGTGAACGTGCCCCTTTAAAAGAGCCAACAGAGCTAGTGCTATTATTTCATAGAACGTAATCACAGTCACAGCTTAGCCACGACAAGAATGTGAACAGTCAGTATTTTTCATAATAATTTTTAATTCAGTTTTTAAAATCTCTATGTAATAAATGTTGATAATGTAAAAATAATAGAAATAGATGACTTCCTAATTGGATAATGTTCAATAATAATTATATAGTAATTAAGTGCATTTGATATTGGCGAAGATAAAGATGGAGTTTAATTAGTGATAAAGATAATTAGCCTAATTAATTAAGATAATTATGATATTGTTAAAGGAGAAGTTCATCATTAGATTACTCATTCGGGTAATAGTCTTAGTGTTAGGGTGACACAGGCAGTAAATATTTCATATTTGGGGGGTGGGGGTGGTGGTTTTGCAAGGGTGGTGATGAAAAATTCAAGGCCTTAGGGTTGGCTGCTCTTGTCTATATAATGAAATTTTGATTTTACTGACCCTAACAACATACCAGTAATTTTTTGTTATATCTTAAAAATAAAAAAACATTATTGCTACAGTCATAAATGCCAAAATTATTGGGGGTGAGGACGCGGAAAAAAATTCCGTAGATCAAAATCGCATCCTAAAACATGTAAAAATCGAGAATAATAGTTGTATAGTAGTGGACAACTCCAAAGAGAAGTACCATCAAGTGTTTTGAAAAGAGTAAGCATGATCTACTTCGCCCGCGACATTGTTGTCTAGAAGAGAATTGTCAGACTTGATAACTTGAGACGAGAGTAGTGGAATGATATCCAGCACCTTAGTGGTGAAAACATGGGATTGACGCCTCTTTACGTGGGATTAGCTGTTAAGTCGCAATGGCCCATAAGGGTGCACTCTGATGGCTTAAAGACAGGATTGAAATTCACGCGAAGGGTTCGTCGATACGTGATCTGAAATAATTGTATACTATGGCGGCCTTTCTAAGGATTGATCTCGACTGAAGGGTATGTTGATGCCTTAAACGTAGTTTTAGATCCTGCATTTTGGTGGCATAAAGCTGTTTTATTTGTTCTAAAAATCTAAAAAAAAAAATTACACTATTAATAATGATGGCTTAAAAAAGAAAGATTGATTTCAACCTAATGGTGCCTTGACGCCTAGAAACGTGGGATTCGATTCTGTACCCCAATGGCTCGCATTGGTGTAGATTGTAGATGAATAGATCCAAGAATGCAAAAAAAAATCTTCTTTTATGAAATGTTTCTAACAATACGTCTTTTTCATGTTATGTCTTTCGAAAACTACCCATCACCTATCTCCGAACTGCAAATAGAGGGTAGTAGCCTCCAATATTGTCGGAATACAGATTTGACATTTTGGATAATAATTTTAAGTATATGAGGGTATTCTCCTTGAGAAAACAATACAACACTTCTTAGTAGAATCACGACAAATTACACAGTATTATAATATAGTTAATGGCAGTCATTTATTCATCTATACATATATTATAAAAGTTGTATACACTAAGAGTCATAATCTGCTATATTCACTGTGATAGGTTTCCCTATTCTTATAGGTGTCCGTTTAAATGATCTCTGTGGTAGCTAAAGCATCGGAAACCTTTTCAGAACATCCTATTCCATTCAACTTGGCAAGTTGACATGCCTTTTTTGGAGTCCATTAAAGGTTAATGATGCCTTTTAGAATCTTTAGTGAAACAATTCGTGGGATAGTCGCCTAATTATTTTCTTCGGACTAATTCGGCTCCTATTCAGATGTAAACGTCACTGTAAATGATACCATTTCAACGTATAGTCCGCCTATAATTTAAGAAATACACAAGTCTAAGTGTTCATTAAACATTCGCACCTGTAAGCATTAAAACTTCACAAGAATACAGGCAATCCAAGTTTTCAATATTAACCATTCTCACATACAAAAATATAAAAACTTTGGGATGTTATTAATCAAACAGGAAAAAAAGAAACATGTTTAGTAGATAGACATATTTACATCTATGGCAAATGTGCATTGGATTTGATTATAACTATTTTTTCTATGTAACGGATAGATCATGCAGATGATGACGATTTTTCCTGACTCTTTTCGTCTTCTTTAAAATCTACGTATGTTTTATTGACTACATTCTGTAAGGTATGGTCCCCTCGTTTCCAACATCGTAACCGATTGAATTTCTCCACCAATTCCACTTTAACCTCAGGGGTATTCAACCATAAACACGGTAATATGGCCGACTTAAACATAGCCAGTTGCATAGCTATCAACAGCATAGTAAATAGTGACTGGATGTCGGCGTCTTTGAGCAGAATTTCGCACGTTTCAATCAAATATAAAGGTAATATTAACAGAATGGTCACGGCGTTGATGATAATGATGAATTTTGGATGTAGGATAGCTGCCTCTCCGTTGAGTAACCTCGGTTGCATTTCCGGTGTAACGTAAACTTCGTGATACCAGCGACGGATGATGAGACCTGAGAGAATGGCAATCAGAATTGCGGGTACATAATAACATAATGATAGAAGCACTCTAGTAGCCCAACGCTCTACGTCCATTGGGCAGAAATTGTCGGTCCATAAGGTTTTGATGTCATCATAGATGGCATTTGGTAATGTAGGCGAAAGAATCAAAATGGCGAGAACCCAAGGCAAACAGGCCAGGGCAACGTTTAAGATCCGCTGAATCATAGGATGGATATCATAACGTATGTTACATTGTTGGATGACGTACTGCGTAGTTATGATTAATAATCCATATAAGGTAATAGTCACGTGACCATACGTGGTAAGCACTTGTATGACGATATGAATATGACATTTTACCGTCACTTGCCTCTGTATGAGAAAATCTGTTTCAAGAGGCAATCCTAGTGTACCTATAAGTATATCACATAGGGCAATACTAAACACCACCATATACCGTAAACTCCACCGGAATTTAGATGACGTCACGATGACGATTACCAGTAATATATTGAACAGTAATATTAATGGTGTTATGATCAAGGATATACCAATTGATGCTTTATTTAATGTGCCAACTAAATTGATCAAATCCACGTATGATCTGGATATATTAGTTATATTCGACTCCATTTTATCTGAAAAAGAAATAATAGAGCTATGTCATCATTTAAATGTTTGGTCAAACTCACTTTGTTTACAGGTACTTGTAATTCATTTCTTAAAGGGGTTGTAAAGAGGTTTTCTAAACTTTGTCTCTGAATCGGGGACACTAAACGCATCAATTTGTGCCATTTCAAATTCCATTTAGACGTCTGTGGTTCTTGCAATTCCAATAAAACGATATAATAATGATGTCACTAATAGTGATCCGCAAAGATATCAATAGTAGCTGCCAGTAGATAACTTTCAGTGACGTAATAAAACTTGTTATGTTTTTTGTGAAATTGCAAGAACCACAGACGTCGGAATGGAAATTGGAATGGCACAAATTGTACTATCAGTGTCCCCGATACACACACAAAGTTAAGAAAACCACTTTACAATCCCTTTAATAAAAAACCTGCTTTGGGTTCAAATTGGTTAATCATACCTCCTTGAGATACACAAATACGACACTGTATATCAAATAAACAAGCACATCAAATTCAAATATAAAGATATACAATTATAGATTGGTGTACAGCATGACAGCATAAGTCCAGGATCAAAATTACAACCAACGTATACAATTTGATTGACATGGCCGTCAAGCAAACTGTATCTTGTTCACGCTTTGAGCGACTGTATGCATACTACAGAACTGTGAAAGTTACGCTGGCGCTCTTCAACAGATTATGGTTTACGGAAACTGGCAAATTTTGCCGAGTGCTACACCTTAGACCTATTTGAGCATATTGAGCATTTTAACAATGTGTTCCTAAGTGTATTGTTCAGAAATGAACTTTCAGATTGTTAAGAAAGAAAAGAATTACATACCTTTCCCACTACCAAGCCTGGTTTATCTCTCCTCTCCAGAAAGCTGAAAGCTATCTACCATAGCCAAAATATTTGAGATATAAAGTATTACGTTTTTGAAATGCCTGTCCGATACAAGAACATAAAGAGATATCTAAGAAGTTTTAATTAAAAACTTTCTGATAAAAAATGGTGTCATTTTTCAATACAATGGTATAGTCCATATCTGTACCAGTGGCGCCGGAACCACGGGGGCAGAGGGGGCGACTGCCCCCCCCCCCCTGCCCCTCACTTGAGGGGGCGAGGGGGCCAACATGTGCCCTTTTTGTCACGGAGAAACGGACAATTTTTATGTCATAATAATTACAGCCTACGGAGGCAAGAGATGGAAAATGAGGATTTTATCTGGACTGGGCTCACATCCCCCCAAAATAATAGCCGGACGGTACTATAAGCCATGCGGCAGCCCAAAGTTGCAGTCAGCTGGTGTTCACGGATCCTCTCCCTCTTCCCCCCATCTTTTTCCCTCTATTAATCATAAATCCAAGGAGCCCGACCAGCGCGTTGGATCCAGACTGTAGGTGTACATGTACCTGTATTATATTTTTATATTGGTATTAGTCTTGATGAGTGAAAATAAGTGCCATTTTCACCCTTTAAAAAAAAAAAAAAAAAAAAAAAAATACAATGTAGTGATCCAAGCAAATTTGTTCCAGCAAAATTTGTTGTGTCCCTATGCCCCAAAATATAGGCATGACGTACGTTCTGGTATACCTAAGAAGTGATCTAAGAAGCTCTAAAATACAAAGTTTTCCCCGAACCCCCACACCGGAAGGTTCCCTCGCTTTGCTCGGTCACATAGTGCCCTTTATATCACAGCTCCGCCCACGCCGCTAACATTTCCTTCCGGCGCCCCTGCCCCCCCCCCCCCCCTTCTGAGTAGTTCGCTACACTCCCCAAACCCCCGTACCTCCTAAATCCATGCCCTTGTTGGTGAATAAGAGTTCAAATTCACTAGGAAACTTGTCTATTAAGCAGATAAAAGCCTGTAATTTGATGGCAAATTACTTAGAGTTTTAGATTTGACACGCAATTAAATATATACATTTTATATAACAGAGAGTGAAAAAGTAGTATTAGCAACAGAAACATTTGTTAGGCCCGTTAGAGAGAAGATTATAAAGTATAGTGTTTACCATGTATATTACTACCATACAAAACATAAATCACAATTACAACAGTGATACTAGTATAATATGTTCCATACGTCCGAACGAAACGAATATGTTTTCAGACTGAAGTCAGAAAATTATCTGACACACAATGCACTTGTATTTCTTAAATCAATAACATGTGGTATCCTTAAAGGGACAGTCTGAATTTGTTTGCTCAAATTTTGAAAACTTTACACCAAAATCTGTAACTATGTGCCCTTTAATGTATCTGAAAGTTTTAACTAAAAAAATCCAGCCGTTACATAAGGTTTTTATGTGTGTTATGTTTTTTGGACGCTGATAGGAAACTACTGAACGGATTTGAGTAAAATAAACGCCTAATTGCAGAGAAATGTCCCTCTTGTGTATTTAAAGGGTTTCAGCTAGAAATATTGAGCCATTTAAAGGGTAAACACCCAAACTAGGTCAAATTGCTTAATTAACAATAAGTACTCCCTGTTTGTAATTATCCCTTTAAAAACAAAATCAGTTTGATCAAGAAGATGCATAGATCTAATAAACATACTTCATAAATACTCTCAGGTAGCATTTACGAATTTTTTGATAATGGAAACTTTTTCAAAAAAGCAGAATGGCTCTTTAAATTAACTGTACAAAATGCAATAGCGACACAGGCGTATGTTCCTATCTTAACCAATATCTTCATACTACTGACTTGATTGCTCAAATTACTTTCATTTTCTGCGTACATCATTTTCTCATCTGTCCAAACCACACCCCATTTCCCATTCTTCCTCAGGTACCTATGATTGTAAACCATTCGCCATTTTTCCTCGAGGTACCTTTGATTGTAAACCATTCGCCATTTTTCCTCGAGGTACCTGTGATTGTAAACCATTCGCCATTTTTCCTCGAGGTACCTTTGATTGTAAACCATTCGCCATTTTTCCTCGAGTTACCTTTGGTTTCAACAACGGCACTATTAGAGATTAGAGATATATCCTGATTATATCAAATTTATAAACTAGAATTACGCTGACACCATCAAGGTAAGTTGCACAGGAATTTCAAACAGGTTTCGAGTCTGTGTACCTTCAACGACTAACAACGTGGTCTAATGATCCAATCAGATCTTATAGCATCGTGAGATCAGGCGTGTTAATAGTAGAAACGTTTTGAACCGTTTATTGTTCTTTACGATCATCGTATCATCGTATCATCTTATCATACATTAGCAAAGCGCTATGGATCGCATCTTATCGTGGTCATTGGAGTCAATCTTAGCCCACTGCTGCGCGGACGTCCAGATTGGACATCCGAGGCAGATTTCGAGCTTTGATCTTGCCACCTCCCCCTAAAAAAAAGTTATTTTGGATTTTCTAATGAAAAATAATCCTGAACCTTAAATTCGGCAAGAAATGTCAGGAATTTGCGTTTCCACTGTCCAGACATATATAATTCTAAAAATTTGCCTGTGTCATAGTCCCGGAGCTCATGTTGGCTCTTATTGTAGGGTACCAGGATATTGCGTTAAACAAAATAGAGGTACGGAGAGTTAAAAAGGTTGGGAACCAAGGCCTTATTACAACCTGAAAAATATCTATGTTCTGTCATGTTCCTTTAGCAACGGCTATCATTTCATTTCATTACATTAATCCGTTGCTATCATAATATGATATTCTCATCATTAATTTTGATTAGTCGAACGATTATTGTTCGACCAATTATATTCCTTGTAACAAATTATTGTGGGAAAACTTTCGAATGACCAGACGTCAAACTTCTTGTAGCAAATTTACCTTGTGATAATCGAGTCTCAACGGTCATAAAATGAATGTGACGTAGTTTTTTTAAAACGAGGTTAAAAGTTGTTAATGACGAGTAAACTCCGTCAATCCAGCAACGGTAGATAATGCCAATGTCTAACGTTGCTGAAGGAACATGATGTTCTGTATGTATGTACATGTATATCTAAATTTAAAGGGATCGTAAAGTGGTTTTCTAAACTTTGTATGTGTATCAGGGACATTGATAGCATCAATTTGCGCCATTCCAATTTCCATTCCGACGTCTGTGGTTCTTACAATTCCACTTAAACTTACGCGTTTTATGACGTCACTGTCAGTGATCTACCGAAAGCTATTATTGATATCCATGCAGATCACTGTCAGTGACGTGATAAAACGCGTTAGTTTAGTGGAATTGTAAGAACCACAGACGTCGGAATGGAAATAGGAATGGTGCAAATTGATGCTATCAGTGTTTCCTGGTACATATACAAAGTTTAGAAAAACCACTTTACCATCCCATTAAACGTGCACTATGTAAGTTGAAATGTGGAGCAATCGATCTAATGGTGACAGTCGGGAAATGGTTAATGGGGTACGGGGGTGGATCTGTGACTAAATTTGATATTTATGTGTATCAAATGAATATATTATGTACATGTATGTGTAAATAAAATATGATCATACGTGAATTTATATTAATTACCACTATTACCTTGATTTTAATATTGCATAAATTGTAATATAAATTATAAATTAACTCCCACATCTATATTAGGTAAATGTACTTTGGGCCGCAAGGCTTATATATATAAATAAACTATTATTATTGTTATTATATTATTATGGAATACTTTTGTATCATTTTTGAATATGTATCATAGTGTATTGTTTATAAGTAGGAAGATTACAATAAAACACTAAGATATATGGATATACTACTTCTGCATTTATTACATACTGCGTTTCGAAACACATACAAGTAAATATTCTTTGAATGGCATTTAGTAAAGGTGATTGAATATACATAACACATAGCTTGATAAAGACTAGAGAATCATAGTCGAAACGTCGCTTATTGGGTCATTTCACCAAGAAATCGTGCCTGAAGACTGAGCTGCGAACTCAGATCGTGATTTGGTCGCCGAAGGTCGTACACAGTCGACGGTTGACCGAGAGTTGGTCGCGCCTTGGTCTTTCGTGGTCGCACGTGGTCGAGGAATAGTCTCCCCGACGAAGAGATCGTAGCTCGTTTTTTTGCTATGTCTAAAAACTGAGCTTCGACCTGAAAGTCGCACAAAGAGCGTCGAAAGAGCGAACAATGTCGTGAAAAGAACGCGTTGGTCGAGAGACAATCGAGGCTAGAACGGGGATAAGCGAGATTCAGTCTTCTTGAGCGAGAACTGAGCGCGCATGGTTGTGCTGCTCGATCCGTCCTCGACACTCACTCGCTTTAGTTGCGACCTACCTTCGACTGTGTAATCCAAAAGCATCATCGCCAAGGATAAAGTATGGCACATCCACGTCATCATTGGTCATAGATTCAGCACCTGGCAGGTCAGCTAAACCATCGGCGATGCATTCTTTCAGCTCACTTCCATTGAATATCTGAGCGTCAGATTGGTGGACATGGAATGACTTCATGACTCATCTAAATTGCTTGACAAACCAGAGGAAGGAAGGCGGCTATCGTATGGCGCGATACTCTGAAGTCATAGGACTGGCTTTGATAGTCTATGCCGCTTGCAGGATGTCTCAGGGTGGCAGTCAACTTCACACCAGGTTCTATAGCTTTTCTATAGTTAGTGTCCATCTTAAAAATTCGTGGGCCCACCCTAGCCAACAATTCGTCAAACATCTCCGGGTCCATACGGAGATAAGTCCGGTAGGAAGCTTCATCCCCCAGTTCCGTCATGAGGGAGGAGTACTGACCATAATGTTCAGGGCGCAACCCAATATTTCTTCTTGGTATACTTCTTTCTCCTCATCTTCAGCATGGTTAGCATACGCAGAGAGTCTTGCTGCAGTTGGTGCATGGTGCTGCAATAACATAGTATGATGCAAAGCGATTGGGTCCATGGCGTCACTTTTGAGGCTGGTAGGCGATCGATCGCGAGACCTTTTTATACGATCGCAGTGGGTCGCACGCAAATCCGGCCGACTGTGCCAGGCGAGGGTCAGTCTAGAAAAGATTGAGAATTAAGCGTAAAGAGCGAGGCTAGATCGTTTATATCGTATCTTAATCGTATTGATCGAGGGTATGTTGCAACTCGTACGTAGCTAGATCGGCCAAGATTGAGCCTTGATCGGCCGAGATCGCGCACTAGCGAGGATAGATTGCCGAGTTATCGACGCTCTGTCGCAGATTGGTCGAAAAAAGCGAGCCTTGGTCGTGTTAAGATCGCATCAGATCGAGTGGATAGACGCAAGTAGAGCGTGTGCAGAGCGTAAAAAGGACGCAGTTCAATCGTACACATCGAGGGTGGAACGAGATAACATAGAACATAGAGCGTACACAGAAAAAAAGAATCAGGTTGCACGGATTCTGCCCGCGACTATGAGAAAACCAAGCCTCTATCATAGTGTCGCGTGGTCGCGTGCGATTTTTTCAGATCGTACTCGGTGAAATGACCCCTTTAAATAAATTAGTAATTGTACTCCATAAGAATTGTATTATCTCTATACCATACAGGTAACGTTATCAACTAAATAATGGTGGTTAAAATATGACTTATTGGAATTTTTTTCAGAATGTTTTTGGCGTTGGTGTGTTTGATTCTGGGATTGTTTCCCCTAGTAACCTGTATCAGTGTCCCTACAATAAAGGTCTTATCACCAAATGGGGTTCGTTTCGAAATAAAAGGTATGATAGGACTTCTTTTTATATGTATGTCACATGTTTCCGGGAATTCGGAAACTAAACTAATAATAAAAATCTCGTCCAGAGCATGACAAAATCGGGTGTAATAATTATATAGTAGTTAGAGGACTTCCAACTAGACTTCTAAACAGTGGCGTGGTGGCTCCAAATTGGCTGGGGGCACAAACCCTTTTTGGCGCTCCAAGGAAAACTGCGCTTTTCCTGCAACTCATGGTCCCCACCCACAACCCTAAGGTATTCTGTTCAGGTATGGATCACAATGCATGAGTGCACTGATGCGCATGTAAAACCTCTGGAGCCCTTCGACGTGGAACACCGTGTCGAAGAGGAGGAACGAGGGAATACGGGGGTCCTTTCATGGAAAATTTTGAAAATTGTTGTGGGTGCGATCTAGATATATTTCAGGCACTTGCAGCCCCGTTAAAAATATTCGATACTGAAACGCAAAACACAAATTTTTAGGTTTAATAAGTAAATGAAAGATTCTGAGAGTGACATTTTTTATATTACACGGGTTTTGTTAACATTATGTTTCTTCAAGTGGATTAACTTAATAGGCTTCATCCTTGGGTGATTACAAACACTCACACCATTGTCTTCATTGTCCTTAAAGTTTTCGTTTTAACTGTAGTAAACGCGGGTTAATTCAACATTGTTCTAAAATTGAAATTAGGCTTTGGACCCCAGAAGTATATTCAAAGTGCCAAAATAATTAATTCAGTTCGTAGGAAGACCGGAAAGACCTAATTTTGAAGTACAAAAGCAATTTTACCACTTGTCACAGTGAACGCTTGTAGCGAGCGCGGACCTATGAGAGACCCTCATAGTTGTCTCCCTTGAATAGCTGTAAGCAGTGAAATGTAAAATTTCGGCTCACTCCCTTCATTTATCACATTATCACATTTATCACAACTTAATAGGCTTTATCCTAGGGTGATTACAAACACTCACACCAAGTTTCATCAAAATCCATCAAGAAATCAACTCTTTATCGAGTCCACAAACAATTCAAGAACAAGGGCAATAATTCATAGTAAATATTGTTCAATTGCTCTTATTTTCAATAGGCTTAATCCTTGGGTCATTACAAACACTCACACCAAGACCCCCGGAAACTTCAAGGTTTTAGCTATTTAAAACAATGCAGGAAGGCTATTTGAATCTATATTTTTGTATTTTTTTGTATGTTTTATGTCTGCGGTCGGTCGGATCAATTTTACCGACGGATATCAATAACGGGGGCTGATCCAGGATTTACAGAAAGGTGGAAGGCACGAGCGGCAATTTTATAGAGTGATCTGACATTATTCGGCCAAAAATAAGGGGGAGGGCCCGATTTGTATTGGTACTAAAAGAATAAGCTCGAAAATAATTATTATTTCTTAACGACCGACTTTTTTTCGAAGGGCTTTTGTCGCCCCCTTGCAACGTCGGTGCCCCCTGGTTTCCATTCGATGGGGGTGGCACGTGTCCCATAGACCCCCCACCCCCAACCCCCCCGGCCACCATGCCACTGCTGCTAAAAGTAAAACATAAATCGCCCTTTCTTTTTTGTTCGATCGACATTTAAACATTATATAGACTTATGGTCTTTTTTCATGAACGAGAAAAAGATTCCTGATTAATGTTGAATATTTTCTTTGTAGATGTCGGTTATAATTTGGTAGCACTGCACTTCAGTGTAAACAAGAAGTTACCCGGAGTTCAAGCTGGCGACTATAATGTCGATATACACAATAAACAAGGTAAGTCGTTACAGAAAATTAACCAATATTTCTCTGATATCATTTTAGAATTCTTGTAGCATGCATTTTCGCATTTAGTATTATATATAGGAATTGCAGACTCCACTTTTTCTGTTTTTCTGTATATATGAGTTTTCTATATAATGCATATAGTCTTACTAAACGACGAGTCGTATTTTTGACTTTCAAACACTCATAATTATGTCTACAAGAGGATTTGAAGGCTTATATTTCGAGGAAGAGTTCGGAATAGTATTATGTATTAGAATAGCTAAAACATTCCAGGTTCTAAGACTAAATGTATATTGGTCGAACAGTAAGTGAACATCCTTGAAGTCAATTACAGCCATTTTGATTGATATTTTAGGTGGTTATTTTGTTTATGAGAATAAACAAGTGACTTTACAGCAAGGTGACTATATAGCGTATTGGGTATATGGTGTGGTTAATGGCCTGGCTGAGCAGTTATTGGACCAGGAATGGAGAATGACGGGTAGGTAGGCCTATAGCTAATTTTTCTCTCACTGTTTTGTCCTAATTTGTTCAGAGAGTATTCGATAAGACCTAGGGGCCTGTTTCTCAAAAAGTCTTACCATTAAAAATTGTCTTATAAGTGTGAAATAAATCATTGCGAAATGCTAAACATACGACAAAATTTATCGTAAGATTTTTTGAGAAACAGGCCCCTGGGTTTTCACATTTTTTGTTCTTTACCCCTCAATCATCAATAGCGAGCAAGTAAAAGCTATCCTTTGACAGCAGAACTCCGGAAAACTTCCTTGGGGTTAATTACCCCACTCTGGGAACACATGGATGCTAATCAAGATGTAAGCAAGGGACGTAACTCATAATTTTTCTCAATGGTGTTCCGGAAATGGCTTTGATGGACTTGTGACGTGACGTCTTCAGACATCCTTGACTTTTAATGGGGTATTGTTGATTAGAGAGTGAGTAAAGAATACAAATAGGGTATGAGTGTAAAGCGTGCAGAATAAATAATCTTTGAGATTTTTCAGATACCACAAGCAAACCACACAATAATCCACAAAAGTCACATCCGGATACACCAGCTCCCAGTCATAATCAACCCCATTCTTCTGGTAGTAACAGTAAGTATTAAAATGTGAAACCTTTTTTCGTTTCGTTAAAATATCATCAAGAAGTGTATCAAAGTATTCAAAATGTGAATTAGGAAAACAAAATTGATATCAAAACCTTAGTATTTATAAACAGGGGGCTGACATGTTCACTTATTCGAATGGAACAATAAACCAGCTCCGTATGCTACAGATATATGCTGTGCACGTTTAAGATCCAACTACAGTTAAAACAATATACTATAAATATTCCACATGCTATGTGGCGTTGCCCTTCCTAATTAGTGCACAAAGGTGCATAAACGAAGGACGCGAAACTTCATTTCATTTCATTTGGTATTTATTTGATTGTCAAAGCTTCAGTATAGGTGGCCAACAGCAAAATGAGTAAGCATTTATGTAGAAGCTAAGCAATCCCGACTGGGTGGACTTTTCTATGGAACCTCTGGGAGTTCCTTTGGTTAATCCTTTTTCATAATATTTTAACGTGTTTAAATCTGATTGTAGCTAACCAACAACAGTCATGTTCCAGTTATCCTTGTCTGATTTTTGAAGATAATTTTGATTTTATCAATCACCATGTTTGGCAACACGAACTCACTCTTGGGGGAGGCGGGGTATGTATTCTTCAATTCATTCTAACCTCAACTAACGATTTGAAGACTAGACGCATCATTCCTTTCGGAATGATGCGAACGGAATATAATGCGTCTATCCACAATATGTAACCATTATTTAACCATAATGTAATCAACAAATATGCAACAAATATGTAACGAACCATAATGTAATCAACAAATATGTAACAAACCATAATGTAACTAACAACAATGTGACAATAATGCAACAAACAATAATGTCTTTAGGTCCACTTAATCAATGACATTGATTTCTTTCAGAATTGGGAGTTTCAGCAATACACCAACAATAGAAGTAACAGTTATTGTAAAAATGGCGTCCTTCATATTAAACCTGTAAGTGTGGTTTTATTTCTCAAATAAAAGCATCTTATTTTTTTTGTCAGATCATTGCCTACTTAATAAGAATGGCTTGGAAGATCCAGTTCTGTTATTTGAGCTGTAACTGTGCTAATAGGTTGGACATGGTTCTGTAAACCATGTTTTACACGTGTGGCTTCAGAAATAAGATTGACAACCAGCACCGGTTTCTTAGGCATCTGAAAGATTTTCACTTCATAATGCTTCTAAAATTAATGCAAAGCATTTCTTACGCCATTATACTTTCAGACGCTGACCACGGATGCTTTAGGTGAAAACTTTCTAGAAACTGGTAGTATTGATATTTGGGGTAAGTCTATAATCAATCTTTTAATTTGTTCATGCTTGTCCTACAATCTAGCTATTGGTCATTCTTGGTTGGGGTATTCGAACGATTTTGGTTAGTCCTTTACAAAAAGCTATCATGCTGCAATTATGAGAATTTTTTTTTTTAAAAATAAGTTAAGACATCGTCGGCAGGCAATTTATTACTAGCAGTCGCCATATTTGTTGGATAAAATATAGCCACCACTGACTTACTATAAAACCCAAATAAGCCACGTCTATCAGTCAGTTGATTATTTCTAGCATGATTACAGCATGCTAGATATAATCAATGACAACAAATAATAAAATTTCTATATATTTCCAGGTGCTGGACCTCATGACACCTGTACCGGAAATGCATTTTATGGATGTCAACGAAGTGGCGCTCCAGGCAGAGTATTAAATCCTATCCAATCAGCTAGGCTGAGAAGTTCACGTGGTTTCAATTTTAAATACGGTAAACTTGAAGTCGAGGCTAAATTACCAACTGGAGACTGGATATGGCCAGGTTTGTTGAGTATACAGATCGATACGTTTCCTCTGAGGACGAAAACTCAATGTTAGCAAACCTTTACAAAGTTTACAATTTGGTTGCACTTTTGCTTTGATGATAGCCAAATTAACCGACAAATTGTTTTGTTGGTGAGTAAAAGAAAAGAGCGAAACGTGAGTGTGAATATAGCTGACGAGAAGGGGTACCTGGTCAGGCGTAGGCTACTGTACAGAATTCTAGATGCTGTAGAGAATAGGGCCAGGAACTACGATGCAGACACGATTCCCTTCATCTGTTCTTGGCTGCATCGATTGTCCCAAACCATCCCTTGTCCATTTGTACGGCTGACTGGACAGATGACATCACGTTCTGATATGTCGGATAGGTATTTTATATATACAATAGATGGGAGGTAATTCTAGGATGTTGTCTTCTGTAATTGTGAGTAAAAACCGACCTAGAATTACGGTAACTCTTGTAGTCTTTGTCTTTATTGTGAATAACGTACATTGTTTATTACAGCAATATGGATGATGCCAACATGGGATACATATGGTTCATGGCCAGCTTCCGGTGAGATCGACATCATGGAAAGTCGAGGTTCGTGTTTTCGTTTTTCTTTTAAATTATGGTACTTACTGAAACACTGATGACATGTTATGGTATCTTTTGTAGCAGTAGTAAAGGGGTGGGGTAGTCCAAGAACTGAGAGCCATCCTTGACCCCTGCCCACCCGAGCCACTAAATGATTCATAGAGACGCTCTTGCTTGACAAGTCTATATTTGTAAACTATGGAAGCCTGAACAGCCCAATATTAAGACTTCTTAATCCTTAATCCTTAGTTCTTAATGTTTAATTCCTATTCCTTCATTTGTAGGTCATTTTCAACATTTGTTTCACAAAATCAATATTTGTTCACAAAAATCATCATAGCTAACTTGTCAAGTTATAATTTGTTTTAAATATTTTCTACTTCTATCAAATATTAAATAATTTTTGTTTAAGTCCTTCTACAATATTTATAAACTTAAACACAAGTTCCACTTTACATTTCTCCAATAACAAATCATCAGAAACAAATCTTGCCCAACAAATCTTACGAAACATTTCATCAAATACATTTCTTGAATATAAAAAGCACCACCTGTCTTCAAAATAGTGTGCATTGAAATTATGACGACAAGCGGCGCTGATGGTTGTCAGCCGGAATCAAGCTAGCAAACATAGTTATCAGCCACAAACTAAAAGATTGCGGGCACTGGAAAAGCTGACGAAATTGGTCGTTTAAGTATTCCCAACATTGTATTTTTATGTATTTATATGTATTTATATGTATTTTTATGTATTTATATGTAGTTTTATGTCATTTTATGTATTTTTTTTTTTTTTATGTTTGTATGATGTCCAATCAGGGCGAGCAATACAATAAATATCTATCTATCTATCTATGCAGGCCCGTAGGAAGCAATTTCATATTGGGGGGAGGGGGGGGGGGGGTCAAATTGTGCAAAAACTCATTCTCAAGGATGGAGGTGCCGAATTCAAAGCTGCTCTTGCCTATATAATGCAATTTTGATTTTACTGGACCCAGTACATATCAGTAACGTCTTGTTTTATCTTGAAATAAAAATGGTTTTTTTATTCCTTCAGTCATTAATGTCAAAATTATTAGGGGGGGGGGGGGGGGGTGGGGGTGGAGCAGTTCCTACGGGCCTGGTAGGAGGACGTGAAATTTTAAGATTAAAATACTCATATATGATGATACACTCATAAGACCAACAATGAAGTCAATACTTGGAAATATATATACTTTCTTATACTTGGGATTTTCTTTTGGGAAAAAATTTATGTTGTTACAACACATAGTGTCCGAAAATTTAATTTTTCAAGAAAAAAATGCGATAAAAACATCATTTTCGGAAGTCTGGAGGGACGGGCTACAATTTTTTTTTCGAGAATTCCCTGAAACGCGATTGCCTGACATATCCTAGTCAATATTTGATTCAAGATTATTTGCATAAAGTCTGAGGGATCTTGCCTAGAAATTTAAGATTATACAGGTTATCTTTCGCATGTTCAGGATTATTTATCTTAAACAAAGAGTGCCCTTGACTACTTAAATTTAAATATAGATTTTAATTAGGGAGAGGAGGCAAAAAAAACCAAAACCCATTTCCCCACTCCACCCTTTTTGGTTTTAGGCCTGACAAGAAAAGAAACGTTTATTTTTAACCCCATAAGCAATGCCACTTTTAGACCAAGCTTAATATCAATATAAGCTTAACATTTTTCCGATTCTACTAGGTGTAGAACTTGTGCTTTCAAACATTTTTTATTTGTTAACATTTGCATTATGTCGGTAATTCCACTTTGTTTTCTAATTTACGTTAGCATTATAGTATTTTTCTTGAAAATTTACGTTCACGGACACCATTCCCTCTGGAGGAAATCCCTGTAAATTTCCATGAAGTGTCCGCCGTTTGTGGCTTATATATAATGTCTGCTAGCTTGATTCCGGCTGACAACCATCAGCGCCGCTTGTCGTCATAATTTCAATGCACACTATTTTGAAGACAGGTGGCGCTTTTTATATTCAAGAAATGTATTTGATGAAATGTTTCGCAAGATTTGTTGGGCAAGATTTGTTTCTGATGATTTGTTATTGGAGAAATGTAAAGTGGAACTTGTGTTTAAGTTTATAAATATTGTAGAAGGACTTAAACAAAAATTATTTAATATTTGATAGAAGTAGAAAATATTTAAAACAAATTATAACTTGACAAGTTAGCTATGATGAACAAATGATGATTTTTGTGAACAAATATTGATTTTGTGAAACAAATGTTGAAAATGACCTACAAATGAAGGAATAGGAATTAAGCATTAAGAACTAAGGATTAAGGATTAAGAAGTCTTAATATTGGGCTGTTCAGGCTTCCATAGTAAACAGGGTACACTGAGCAGTATTGGGTTCTTTTCTGGTCAATAACAGATTGGCTATGGTGTATACTCTTGTATTTGCTATGATAGAAAACTATCATCGGAAAAACAAATTTGATATAATGCCACTTTGGTACATAATCTCCGAATTCCTCACTATGTCGGTAAGATTTACACCTCACAATTTCAGGAAACTTGCACTATAAAGACAGTCAAGGCAACCCTGCTGGTGTGGATCATGTTGGTAGTACACTTCATTTCGGACCCAACTGGAACCACGATCCTTTTTATAAAGCCACGGCATCTAAGTAAGTATTTTGGATGAAAGGGTCAAACACACACCTATTGCAAATTCCTCGTAGCCCTCTCCTCGTAGCCTTTTGTTGTCCTTTTTAGAACTTCGGCATCCAGAGATTTCATTTGTTGTCTACTTCTGAGGCCAAAATCTGCCGGTGGGCGCACGTCAATGATCAGAATTGCAGTAAACAATCATTGTACAACAAAAAAGATACCAATGCTGTTAAAAAGCAATAGAATGTATCGGGAAAAAATGAAAAAATCTCTTTTCTAGCAAAATCTTTGAACATTGTCACTACAGATTCCATTGTTATATTTCAGAAATCTACACTCGGGAACATTTGGTGAAAGATTTCATAAATATGGTGTGGAATGGGACGAGAATGCCATAAAGTAAGTGGTAAAACTTCTACACATAACATAATGGACGTCTATAGATAATGTAATAATTTGATTATGGTTTATCCGATGTAGCATCAACTTTGTGTGGTGGTGTTTTATCTGATCCTTGGGGCACCCATGATATAAAGCCACGCAGAGGATCGTGTTTAGGCAACTTTTGCAGTATTCTCCACATATAGTGACAGACCGTAGGGAATGATATTCTGCGCAAATCTTCTGCGTTTCGGCACGTCTTTCATTCATCTGATGGTGACCATTGTGCCATTCACTGCGTTTTTTCTTAAAATTATACAAAATACCAGATATTACGAAAACGATTCAATGGCAACGTAAAAGTGCATCGTGTGCATTGTATTTCCTTTTCAGATTTACTGTAGACGGCGATGAGATTTTGAAAGTGACTCCCGATTCTGGGGGATTCTGGAAATTTGGAGGCTTTGATAAGACTGACATGGAAAATCCCTGGAGATTTGCAAGTAAAATGGCACCGTTTGATCAAGAAGTATGTATTATTATCTTGACTGGTTTTAATACATAACCAGTAACTATTCCCAAAACTCTAATAAGCACTTGAAGGTTTAATACTAATTTGATCATTTTGATCACACAACTAATAAACGAGTAAAGTGGTTATTTTTGGTTATACATTTACGAATGTAAATTTGGCAATTAATGAAGAACAATATCTTGGTGATCTGTCAAAGTTGTAGAGCTTATGGTCTGTTACTTTGTTCAGTGTATTTGTGGACCCTGTGGAAGGAATGAACATTTATGCATCACTAGCATCACAATGATATGTCCCCTTCATTAAGGTATCTATTGTCATTTTTTTGCAGTATTACATCATACTAAACGTAGCCGTCGGTGGACTTCATTATTTCTCTGATTCTAATAAAGGAGCACGCCCTAAACCATGGAAAGATACCTCTTCTCAAGCATCTACAGATTTTTGGCGAGCCAAGAATCAGTGGTATCCAACCTGGAATCCGCATGTCAGAGATGGGGAAGATGCAGCTTTACAAGTGAACTACATCAAAGTCTGGAAAATGAAACCATAATCGCTGTGTAATTTGACCATAACTTTTGTCTAATAATTAATTATTATACAGAGTTTATGTATTGTATTTTTGGGATATCGCTTATTATATATAGTTCAAATTATGGCTAAAATTTTAGTGTCTATAAATCGCATCTTATTAACTTTGTATGTTTTTTAAGCATCGCCTTCCATTGGTCACGTGTTGGGGTCATAATTGTGTTATGGACACTTGGACCAGAGTGGAGTTATCCATCTTTATACAGACAATATACATTATTGGATTGAATTATCCATGTTTCAAACGGTCTACCTTAAAAGTTTCGCTAAAGATCTGGAATTACTGAATTGACTTGTTCCTAGCAAGCGTGTACTACTTTCATTATTTCCTAATCAGGTGCTGATGGACTTTTAGCCTCATTCGTTTCTCCTAAAGGATAGTGGTTGCGGAAGCGCACAAGGGATGATTATGGGCATTCGGCAATCCTCGGCTGATTCCGGTACCCTACATAAAATGAGGTACGAATCGGCCGATGTTAAGACGAGTAGATTATGGGTTGTTTTCTTTTTTTACAATCAAAGGGGAGTAACTCATAACAAAATCGAACAACAATAAATTATGATTTAATGAAAGAATCTTCAGAAAGGACATCTTTGAGTAAAATGAAGTCTTTTATCACGGTGGGTAAATATAGCTTCTCAAGCTTATCAAAAATGTTTGAGCCAAGATGTTTACGAATCTCAAAGCGGCAGGCATCTTTTAGAGTTTTGAAGGCAACGGAATGGTGTTTAGTAGTGTCGACTCGTGGCTCTCTATAGCACCACGTGTTTCCATCATAGTAATATATGGATCCTCGGCGTACCACACTAAACGCCTGTCCTGTACATAATTCGCTTAAACATGGAATAAGCCTAATATCACTAGAATTGATCAGACAGTTCTCTGAAATCAAGGCCTCAACCAACTGATAATGCTGACGCACTTCCGCTACATGACATATTGTATCACCGTGGGAGTTCTGAGCATTGACGTCACATCCGGCTTTAATCAGAAGTTTTAAACTGGCGAGAGCTTTAGATGTTCGTGAGAGCGGGTAACTAAGATGATGTAAGGCAGTATTTCCAGAATGATCACGCGCTGTTACGTCACATCCGTATTTAATCAAAATTTCCACGCATGCGCAGTTTTCCTTCTTGGCAGCAAGCATCACTGCTGTCATACCGTATTTATTTGCAGCTCTCAGGTCAATTTTTTGTTCCGAGCAAAGATATTTCACGACATCGAGGTTCCCTTTATCAATAGCGTATAATAATGGCGCTTCAAATTCCAACATTTTACGACAATCATCTGTAGGCATACCCTGACGTAAACAAATTCGAATGATATCAATGCACCCAATATCAATGGCTTGGTACAATAATCGGCAACAATATTCTTCGTTCCCCTTTACCTCACGGGATAAATTTTCAAAAACTGTCACATTTTGGAGAGAGACGGCGAATTGACAGCAGGCGAATATCTCTTTCTGCATGGCAACCTTATCTTCAACTTCCGGTAGTTGTGACGAGACGACATTCTGACTGAAAAGAGAAAATAAAAATGTATTAGATCGACAGTTTTGGGGCGTTGATCAACTCTTGTTGTTTCAGATCCGGGTGTTTTTTTTATTCTGAAAAAATCTGAAATCTGAAAAAAATACTAGCATTTATCACGAGCACCCAGTGACCCAACAGATCACATCGTAAAGTTTGAAGGACGGGGGTTGGTTGCCGTCTTGAGATCTTTTTATACATATTCAGTGTTTAGGCCAGTTCTGTGACTGACCAGAGTTAGGCCTGTTCCGAACAAACCTTGACCTTTAAAAACTGACTTAAAAACAAATAATTCTAATGTAGTATCATGACAAGAATTCCTTTGTTCGCGTGGGTAATTTGATCATTTCGTGCTCTGTTTTGTCCAGAAGAAACCAAATAAAGATCTATCGTCATTTCGCTTAAGGAGCTTCTTTAAATAAGAATTCGTATAAATGTTATTTCTCGGTGACTTTCTATTCTGTCTTTTTGAGTAGCCTGAAGGACTGTGACAATGTATCTACAAACATTTCTTCCAAATTTAGAGTGAATTCACCTTCTAGGTATTCCAAACACGGCGTTCTGCGCATTTTTCGACGTGCGACTGTATGTCGACACAACCTCTGGCTATTCTTCTAATCATCTTTTTGGAACAAAGAACGAGGGGTGCATCTTTTTTATTTCGTAGCAGAATTCCAACGTCTTTCAAAGAGACCAAATTACAACATAAAAACGCTATAACTAAGCAATATCGATAATTCATTATTGTTATCAGCACCATGCCTTCGTCAACATCCTCAACGTCATAATGGTGTAATCTTCGTAATACTGTTATCATCAACAACGACTTCATAATCGTCAAAATAGTGTCATCATTTGGCCTATCGTCATTATCATCACCATCATGATGGTCGATGGTGACAGTATCATCATAGCGTCAGTCTAATTAAAATCAGACCCTAATTTCGTTCGTTCGTTTTTTTTTAAATCCGTTTTTTTAACCACTACATTTGGGTCTGAGAACGTCGCGCTTTGCCAGCCGTTCAGGTTAACTTTGACCTAACCTTAATGACCTTTGTTTTAACTAATCAGATCTTTGCCCTCTCCCGCGCTGGGATTTTGTTCGCGAACAATAGGTGCATTCTAGGATTCCCAAGTGCTGTAGACTAGTTTATCAGGTCATGTTTATCAAGGTAAGGTCAAAGTTAACCTGAACGGCTGGCAAAGCGCGACGTTCTCAGACCCAAATGTAGTGGTTAAAAAACCGGATTTAAAAAAAAACGAACGAACGAAATTAGGGTCTGATTTTAATTAGACTGATCATAGCGTAATATTGCCATTATCGTCGTCTTTACCGCCATGATGGTGCCATTATCATTACCGTCAAGATGGTGGATGATGCCAATAACATCATAGCGTAATATTGTCATTATCGTCGTCTTCACTGTTGGTGCCATTATCATTACCGTCAAGATGGTGGGTGGTGCAAGTATCATCATAGCGTAATATTGTCATAATCGTTGTCTTTACAGTCATGATGATGCCATTATCATTACCGTCATGGTGGTGGATGGTACCAATATCATAGCTTAATATTGTCATTATCGTTTTTACTCCCATGATGGTGGATGGTGCTAATATCATTTTAGCGTAATATTGTCATTATTGGCGTAATTTGCGATTGCAAATGCTGAAAATTCCCATTTAACAACCATAGGAGTTACAAACAAAATCGTGTTCATTTGTTTTTATTTGTCGATATTGGCGTTAATGTGATTTTTGGATTGACAATTTGTCCGACAAATGTCATTGAACCTGGATTATATAAGTTACAGGAAAGAACTTTGATACGTGTCGACTCGACTATTACTGTATTATTTTAAACCTCAATATTTCATTGCCTTGAACTTGTTTTTTCTTTCTATTTATGATGAAGTTGTCAAAATCAATGAATATTTTCCCAATTTGTCATTTTTTATGTTGGTAAAATGACCGATACGTTACAATAATTCATCTTAATATTCAAATAACTTGACTTAACTCACGTCATACAACTTCCGGTAAGTTCGATAACTCATTGAGTTAGACTTTATAAAAATGAAATGAAATGAATGGAGTTTTACGTCCTACTTTCTGCACCTATATGGGCTAATTGAGGACGGGCAAACGCCATGCAGTGTGCAATGAGAGAAATTTTGCCAGGACAGCGGCATTAGCCTGCTCTTATTTTCGATTTCCAACTGTCGAGGGATCTTTAACGTGCACAGCCAATAGCACACGGGGCCTCGGTTTATTGTCCCATCCGAACGACTAGACGCTTTTCCATGTCAGCCCCTCCGACCTGCATCACTGACAGGGGGAAACCGGGTTGAAAAATCCGAAGGTATCATCTCGACCCATGCCGGGATTGAACCCTGGACCTTCAGGTTAGCGAGCAAGCGTCTAACTCACTGAGCCACCGCGGCTCCCGAGTTAGACTTTATGTCGTTGCATTATGGATAGGTATTAGGTATACTTAAAAACGTCACTTTTGCAAAACCCTTTGGTTTCAACGAGTATAAAAGCCACTTCGAGCCTTTGAAATTCTCATAAGTCGTACTTTTTCATTTTACACTAAAATTCTAAGCATAACGGATGATTAGTCATCTGAAGACATTTACCCTCCGTCGCTAGAGGCAAGACATGTCGACAACTAGTCATACCCGATCAAACGACTATTTGGTGAATATATTATTGTATTGGAAAAAATCAGGTATAAAAAATAACATTAATCCGTCACAATATTTTAATTACCTGCTAAAAACACAATGAATATTTATTTCTTCACATGTAAAGGGTTAAACAGGTTTATTGACTTAGTACACGAAAAATTGAATAAAAACAAACATACAAACGTGTTTAAAATTTGAAAACAACAGACGTCGTGTATCAAACGTTACCAATTATATTGAACAAAATGTGACTAATAAAGCACTATAGTAATCTGTGCAAATGACCCATGCATAATAGCATTGCATAAAGCTACACACTTTCAGAAAGCTGGTATCTAAAAATGTCCTATATATCCATTCTAAATTTTAAAACTCTAAAAGCCTTTAGTTTAAATTTGAAAGATTTCGAAATTAGGTTCTTTTTCCAAAACTCAATAACATTTTCTTTTCTTAAATATCAAAATGGGGCTTGTATAAGTTTGTAGGTACTCCAAAAAGAGTCTAACTTTTTAAATAGTTTTTCATCATTTGTTTATTACGATAATGATATCAATATTTCAAAATATACCATGAAAACTGACAAGTTTCTGATATTGTTTAATAATTTGAGAGGAAATCAGAACCAGGATATCTTATATTACTGTTAATTACATTTTCAATATGGAAGCTTGTAATTTAAATATCTAAGAGTGACACTATCACATACATGGCCAACAAAATGTTTCAGACGCTGCTCAAAAAAGGGATCGTTTTGGATAGAAAGCATTTTGCTTAAAAGCGTTTCTGGTACTTTTGATATCAATGATTTCGCTGAAAAAGATTAAAGCGCTTTGGATAGTAATCATATCGCCGTTTAAAACCGAGATTGGATATGTTACATATTGATAATTCTGTTTTCAAACAAAAAGATTGGAGCTTTTTGGATAGCAATGATTTCTGTATCAAATTGGATTGGAGTGCTTTGGATAACAATTTTGTATGTACAACATTCTCTTTAAAGGGATTAAAGTGGTTTTCTAAACTTAGTTAGTATGTGTATCGGGGACACTGATGGCATCAATTTGCGCCATTCCAATTTCCATTCCGATGTCTGTGGTTCTTGCAATTCCATTAAAACTAACGCGTTTTAAGTGTTAGTTTTAGTGGAATTGCAAGAACCACAGACGTCGGAATGGAAATTTGAATGGCACAAATGCGGAAAATTGATGCTATCAGTGTTCCTGATACACATACAAAGTTTAGAAAACCTCTTTTCAATCCCTTTAAATTCCATATTATTTGAACCTAGTATAAAACTACCAGATGACGGCCTATTTCATAATTCTTTTACTACAAATATCGATTTTATTTTAATTGCTTTGTTCACATAGCTTATATGAAATTAAATTTTGAAATTGGAAATTAAGTATATTGTTATAATAACGTCAGACAATACTTGCACTGCTTAAAATTATTAAAAGAGTTTCAATTGAGAGGCTGTAGAGGCAGGATGATCTTATTCTTTCTGAGACACTAATCATGAAAATTGCTTCTTCTTCGAAATGAGCCAAAGGAATGAGCATAATTAATGATAATGACAATATTTAGAGTTCCAGTCTTAAGTAATAGCATACATGAATCATTATGTATGACATTTATAGAAAACTGTTAATAAATATGTTAGAATATCGTAATTATATTCCTCTGAAATCGCATTATGCTTCACCGTATATCACCATGTTTCAGCATAATATATATGTTTTGTATGGCATAATTAACAATACAGTAAGATTATAAACAAACATTATTTTTTATCCCTGGGCCCGAAAGATTGCCCATTCTTATCAGACTTATCTGCTTATATTGTAATCACTTGAAAAGGTATTAGGCACCATTACATATAACACAGGGCATTAGTCCATGCATCATGACCTAGACTAGCATGATACTCTTGCATTTTCGTCTAAATTTAATTATACAAATAGTTAAGTTATTTCATTAAAACACTCATAAAATCCTGTAAAATTACTGTACTATAATGGAATTCAAGGAAAAGAATATGGTTTTACGTGGAATCAAATTTAAGTAGTGTTTAAAGCGATGCCACCTCTAAAAATGAGCAAACAATTCATTATCGGTATCAAAGGTATTCAAACAGAATTCAATTAACTCATAAAATAATTATATGTTATTTTTTAAAATTATCAAATATATAGTAATTTTACGGATTATCAGATAATACAAGTAATCTGGTGTATATTTATGATACTTTGTCTGAAGAATATTTATTTCTATTTGATCAAGTTTTAGAATGTAGATTCTATGTTCAATCTAAGAATTAATATTTCTTTAACGTCTACCCGAATTCTACTCCTGAATATTTGGCATCGATACATTCACAGGCATAATGAAAGATAGCAAGATATAGCAAACATACATATCTTAACGAACGAACTTGCTGTTACATGCTGCGACTGACGATAAGAATTTAAAATATAATATGAAATAACTTACTCGTGGAATTTCTGAACAAATTGTTCAACCTCTGTACTTAACTTTGGTAATTTTTTCATAAACAACATTTTCATGCACAGTCAAATTCACTCCAACTTTGAGTTTTAATATACACTGCTACTCTTTATACTGTAGACAATGTATACTAACTGTAGCGAGCACTTGCACAATCCAACCAGTTATGTGAACACTGAACATTCACTGTGCTATTTGATACAATATGTAATTTACTCTACCGGTTGATGATCACATGACAGTCACATGACAATAATCAAACGCGCGGTAATTGGCTGGGTTCGTTAACGGATGCGCCTCAAGGGGAATATTACATAAATAACAGAAAGCGAAATTCTCTAGTTACTTCAAAGACAATAGCAAAGCTTGTACATGTATTAACATGTTGAACTGGCATGCAATGTTGTATCATGACCTATACACAATCAATAATTAAAAACTCATTAGGATATTACTCGGATTTTAAAATTGGTTTACCTTTATGCAATGTATGACATTCAACTGTCGCCATTTTAGATTTCTGTCGAGGAGAAAGGGATACAGTTAGCATTTTCAGGGATTGATTTATGGGACCCAAATATGGCACCTTTGTTATAGAAATGTAGTCTTCAGTGTACTGCACAGATTTTCTAGCAAATACGTTGTCTATGCCCTTTTAAGTCCTAGCCTTAAAGTTATACACTGAAATATGTAATTCCATGGGTCCAGCGTAGCTTGAAAACTAGCCAGTATTCTGCACTTTCGTATGTCACCCCAGCATATAGTTTGGAAACTAGTCGGTTAACATGCCCCTTGTAAGGTCAAACCATGCCGATGGACATTTAGGATAACATCTCTAAACATTATGATAAAACGACCGACTTTTGATAAACATCTATTACCTCAATTGATTCGATTGGGAAATTTTGCCACTGGGCTGATAATGAACCAATATCCAGTAATGAAACAAACAAGGTAGGCCTATAAGAGGTGATAGCCAAAACACTACAGGTGGAGGATGGTGGAGGGAGGAGAGGGGGGATTATCTCAGCTTTGTCATAATTCTTACATTAAAACTGACTCGTTAGCTTATAAATTGGGGTGGGCCGTTAGCAGATGCTCTCTGTGGCAGTGACATGCCATTTTACTATACAAAAATACAAAAATTGACAAGAAAAATAGACATTAATTATGGATTGTGTTCGGATCTCCACACTTTGCAAAAACCTAACGAAGAAATTCTAAAATTCGGAAAGAGAAATCTCAACCTATGAGGGAATTTGTAATAGTAGTGGTGTAGAGAGGACATTTGGAGGGTGGGGTGGTGTAGGTTGGGGTTGGAGGAATTCATGAAAATGATAAAATTTTGCGATTTTTAAGTAAAAGTTAAGAAAAATTTATCCACCCCCCCCCCCTTTTAATACACTGTGTAATAGTCCCCGAAGTACACTTGTGCCAGACCCAACGCAGCACACCCTTAACAAGCTTACGCCCTTCAGTTGTTAATCTAATCACAATCAAAGGTAATACGATTAACTTATTGTACCAAACTTCAAATCTGTTGCCATCAATGATTACACAACTACAAAAGGCACTGTTCCCTAAATTTACGTCGAGGTAACAATTTTCCACATTGTTAAACAAGTCGTGACTATATAAGACAATATAGTGTGATATACGTAATTATTAGTAATATTAATACAGAGTAAGTAAGTAAGTAATAGTTTATTAACGTGTCACACAACATACATGACATAATATATCTACCTTATTGAATCAATCAATAGTATCTAAAAAAAAAAAAGCAGATTAGAACTGATATAGGGGGACATTATCTGGAGCAAAGTCGAGCAAAGATTGTTGTGCACACTCTGAATTATTCCCAGGCTCATATACAAAGGGTTTTAAGGTTGGGTGAGTGGGGGATACGGAATGGCGATTCTCCTGAAAAATAGTCTGCCTGTGAACTGTATAATGTAGTAACCGTGCCCAAGGGCGTGAATTTGTCCAAAAGTTTGGGGGTGGGGCGAACCAAAATGGTTTGAAGAGTCCAGGTATGTCGCAAAGCGCCGAAAACGTAAGCTCCGACAGAAGGTCACCCCCCCCCCCCCCTCCCAGATAGAAAAAAATGGAAAAAATGGCATCAATTTGGTGCATTGTGGAAGATATTTCGGGATTAGAGTTTGCAATTTTTTACTTCCTACTTTGATTTCATCGGATCGATTTTAATTCTTCACAAAATCTTACTTACCAGCCAAACTATAGGGGAGGGCCAGACCCTTTTCTGAGTTTAAAGGAGGGGGGTCAATCCACACCCTTGACTTGACTGTGTCCGACAATTTTAACGTAAACTGATGAACAGATAATAATATAACTGTACATGATTTATTTGGACATTGTCCACGGTTGCATTATCAACAAAACTCAGTGTGAATTGAAAATGTGCTTTTAGACACATTTGTGAATAAAAATTGCAGTTTTATTAAATCCATGTAAATCAACAATAAGCACGTTGAGGTGTAGTAGTATTTCCGCATGTTAAATGTTAAAATGTTTTATATCTGCACTAAATAGCATATCTGTACATCCTAAATTAATTCTAAAAAACTTGTTGTCCTTTTAAGTTTTGTTGGACGTATTATAGTTTCTGTTGAAACTTCTAATTTTCAAAAATAATCTTGATTAGGATATGACGTCACTATCGCACACAACATTTGACTTGCATGGTACTTGCGATGTCTATCCGACAAAATTGTAAATTATTTGTAAACAGGTTTCGTACAACGTCAAAACATTAGTACATTAACCTTAGTGCACACCGCAGGGGTTTATCTCAACAAATACCTGTTTCATTATATAGCATATATTTCGACGATTTAGTAAGAAATATGAAAATATCTGGAGCATTCGGGTTACTTATTATCTCCCATTGCATACACATGCATGTTTTAATTTTTTTGTGACATCATTAATTGCGGGGGTAATTTAGGGGTAGAGATGACATTAAATAACGGAACACAATTTTATGGTATACTACTCCTTAGTTTTATTATTATTGAAACGTTGTGTGTAATAAAACTAAGGAGTAGTATACCATAAAATTGTGTTCCGTTATTTAATTGCTAAATAAATATCCATTAATCAATTACAGACATCAATTAAGTATTATATTGATATAATACCTATATAATATAGTGTAATAAATAAATCAGAGGGCCGATACACCTGGTATATATCAATATTATCGTCGTCTGTATTTTATTACTAATGGTTTGATGGCATAATGCACAGTTTGGTATTATAAATATATATTCCATAATACCAAACAACCTTATAGTCTTGTATATTATATTATGTAAAAAAAAATCAGCTGGGCATGACGTCAATATAGACTTTCGTCAAGTGTCGAAATGATTTTCTGTAGGTAATATCTAAGAGCGGCTATAGATAAAAAAAATTCTAAACCCCATTGTATTGTAAAGCTTTTCTTTAAAGAAATATACAAATCTTTAAATATATTTTGACAATTAGAACAGTGATTACTTTTAACAAAAATTTAAAGGAAATTGATACAGAAATATGTAACTTTATTGTTTGCTGCGACCAAGAATAGACTTTCAACAAACATTCGGATCAAATTCCTTTTTGTATTCTGCATTGTACACCGAAATAGCAAAGTTGTTGATAACCCTATAGCATACATACATCGTGTCAACTTGGCCTCAAAATAGATTTTAAAAATCAAACAATCGGCATCATGTAACAAGTTCAGATACAAATAGGTTTTTTGTATAGTTAGTTTATGAATTTAAAGGAAGCAGTCACCCATAGTAGGTTTTTTAATGTTACATAAAATCAAATCATGTGGCGTCAGTTCAAATATCAGTATTTTAAACCATTTGACAAATCAAACTGCTCTGTACAGTCAATTTCATATAATTCATTGATAGATAACGTCAAGCAATACTAGTCTCATTTTGAAAGGTGATAAGGGTAAATCAAACATGGACGGTTATCTAGGCTATGAAACTATGCCCCTTAGAGTGTTCTGTAGATAATTTCTCTCTTTTGTATTGATAGATTTAATGCCAAGTCCTCTTTTACTTTGTCTCGATTCGTCTTACAAAAACTACCTAGTGCCTTGTGTACACTACCTTAAGAACTGTCATTCTTTGACTACTCTACTCTGGGGCGTTAAGAAGAATAGCGTACATATATTTCAATACCAAAGACAACAGATTCACAATGAAATGCGGATAAGAATAGACATTAGGATGTAAAACTCCATTCCGTTTGTATGACTTACCTCATAGCGATTCCAAAGAAAAAGACAGCAGTTTAATCAATAGTATTTGATTGGTATTACAATATACCATTCTGAACAAAGAGAAATTCTACCTATCGGAGATATTACTCTGACCTATTGACCGGCCATGTTTTAAACAGTTCACGCGTAGACATTTTCTCTCCGAGCAGAAGTGAGACGAAACGACTTCATGTAAACAAACCGAAAGTTTCAAGATTGATTTCACACCACTCAAACCTATTAATACAAACACATATGAAGAGAATGTGTTTTATTTGATCCATACTAAGTGAATAAAAATAATAAATTCAAGCAGATTAATGTTAATGGGGTCGAAATAACTCATAATGGTCCGAAATGTCTTTAATCGGCGCTCCGGTTTCTAGTCTCGTAACTCAAATACGCCTCCGCTATTAAAAATAGTTCTGTACTGCAACCTCTTCAGTAAATACACAGTTGAAATTGGGAATATTTTTAACAACTTCTTGATATCCTATAGACGTTGTAATATTAAATCTGATGCATACTTTATCCTTCAACGAATATCGTTGGTGTCATGTCTGGTGATTATGTTCGTGTCTTTATCTGCGACACATACGGTGCTAGGAAAGATGCGAAGTTTCGTATGATAATATACATAGATCTTATATATTATTTCATTAAGACAATACGATAGAAAGAAGAAATATCCATACCCTTTCACATTCACGCATGAGTATACTCTTTTGATATCTAAATAATAACACAGTCAAACCCTTTATTGTGCATTAGACAGTGCACTGACTTGTACCCATTTTAGTATATTCACACTGTAGGGTTTAACAATATCTTACATAACGGCTAATGGGTGAAATTCTAGGTCATTTTACACTCAATCCATGCTTACAATGTATGCTCTCTTCTTGTGACCTCGGCCAGTGCTATAGGAGTGTATGTTCTATAACACTCAATACCTAAACCATAACGCTTAGTCATTACCCACTATATTGAGAAGTTTGAAACATTTTTCTATCTAAAGTTTACAGGCGTTCTTATAATCGACAACAATATTATTGAATATTACATTTACATAAAATATATTTCAAAAGTAGGTCCTTTCACATTATTTTGATGTCTTGCTGATTTTTAAATACGTTTTCTCCACAGTATGGTAAAATATCAAGTTTTTGGTTGAACAAAGAAGAAAACTAAATTTTAGATTTTAATGTGAAAAGAGCGCACAGGTAAAAATTAATTAAGTCTACTTGGAATATTATAAGGGTGAAGCATGGTGGATGACATCCGCTACTAGTGGAAAACAGATATCACAGACAGAATAATATCAGAAAACATACTACATAGCTATACCTCATATGATGTGAAAATATTGTTAACTTATTAACCTTCATTCCTACTATAACGACTATCAAAACTTACAAGTTTTCATCTATTAACTTGAGTAGATGAGTAGACAATAATATTATTGAGAAGGAGATACCTTCGCAACCACGTACCATCCCACGTACACGTAGCCTACACGTACTGGTACTTTTCGCGAAATAAAGAATGTAATGGTAAGCAAATCCTGAAAATTCTATCATAGACTTACCTCATAGCGATTCCAAAGAAGAAGACAGCAGTTGTCAATGAATCAATAGTATTTGATTGGTATTATAATATACTAGTCACTATTACGTACCGTTACCTATAGAACTAATAAAAAATATCACCTACATTGTAACACAAACACGACCTATTTATCATATCAAGTGTTCAATCATATTAAATATTAATTCATTCTACATACGTATTTTCCTTTCATTTCATGAACCGTGAAGAGAGTTCCATAATAATTACTATAGTTGACCTAGAAACTACATAGTTAACCTACATAACCTGGACTACATTGACCTGACCTGACCTTATTTAGATAGAATACGCGATTAACCAGTCTTTATGAGAATATAATAATCAATGACGTTAATGAATAAAACATCAAACCAAACTATCACTTTCAGTAGATGGATTTTAAAACAAAAATCTATTAGGCCTAACTAAAAATATATTGGTTATAGCACATTTGATTCTGAGATTTTGAAAATGAAAGAAGCCTATGTTAGATCGGCTTGACCTCAGCAGGTACTGTTTGTTTCGGAAAACTGAGATACAAGTTTCCAGCATCTTCACAATCTTTAAATAAATTCATGAATTTTTAACTAACTCTATGGAGAAGATGTACGATATAGTGTATTTATTTATATATCATATGGAAAAACTGCATGCTGTCTATCTGCGGAAACCTAGATGTGAACAGAAAGGCGCACAACTATATCCTAAGACACTAAGGCTAATAAGGTTCAGGTGGGCAGAGAATCATAAGATGTAGGGGCCGCAGCTAGGACTTGCCAAGGGGAGCTCGAATATTTGAAAACTGAGCGTAGTCCTTCCTCATTAGTCACGTTTGTAGAAACAGCCGACATGATTGTTCAAGGGGTTAAGTGCAGAGGGGCAATACAGTGATAATTATATTGAAATGGATGGCTTTTTATTGTGTGTGGGTGGAGGGGCATTTTTTGGATGGGCATTGAAACCCGTGCCCAGATGTAGCTACGGGTATGAGAAACAGTTCAAAATGTGTTTAGGACATAAAACTCCATTTCGTATCATTTCATATCAATATACATGTAGGCCTAACATATACTCGCGTTACATAAAGATGATAGGAAGTATTGGTTTCTGTACAGGTCGTAAATAGTTTAATTAAGCTAATAATACTCAGTAGGTATAAACCTTCCTGCCATGGTATAGCCCCTATTGCACACTACTCGGTCCCAGTTGTCCAAATAGGACGTTAAACTTCGTTTCATAACAATGTATCCAATTACTCTCGTTTACGTAAGAAGTATAGCCAAGGTATCTGTACAGGTCGTATATAGTTTAATTAAGGTAATAATTTAGCCGGGAGGATACATACCTTCCTGATAGCTACAGGTAGGCCTACAATTAGCTAGTAATAATTAATAACTTGATAATATAACTAATTACTTTATCAATATACTCGTTTATATTCATTAACTATACATAGCCTAACATCTTGTTATGTTTAAAGGGATATATTCTTAATATTTAACTATACATAGCCTAACATCTTGTTATAGTTTAAAGGGATATATCATTCTTAATATTTAACTATACATAAACCATCTTGTCTTAGTTTAAAGTGATATACTCTTCTTAAAGTGATTGTAAAGAGGTTTTCTAAACTTTGTATGTGTATCGGGGACACTGATAGCATCAACTTGCGCCATTCAAATTTCCATTCCGATGTCTGTGGTTCTTCCAATTCCGCTAAAGCTAACACGAACCAGAATGGTGCTTACCTTAATAATCTTTAGTGTGGATATGTTGATCTATGCAATATGCATGAAGTGCAGACTTCGCCGATTTGAACGCACAACTATTTTCTTCTTTTTTTTCCAAATAAATGTCCGAGCTCCACGTTGGCTTAAGGGAATCAAAATTGTAAGACTAAGATTTGATTGGTCAAAATTATGATGAACATGTCCCTTTAATGTTCAACGTTTCTAAAAGTCGTGTATATCTTATAAATATAAAATTGTTTTTATGTTTGAGAATGTTGTTTTACACCTGTGCAGTTATCAATCATTAACTATGATATAATCTATAATACATCACGGTTTCATAGAATAAAGAGTACACAGAGTCTTCTTATCTTTTATTTTGACATTAAAAATGCAGTTTTGCAATCATGGAGTGATTTAAGTAACGGACATCGTCCAGTAACACGAATGCATTGGCGGTGGTATCGGAATTGCTTATTGCTTTTGACAAACTTAAATTTTATAGCCCTAGCTAACCCATTGCACTGTATTCGGCATCTGAATGGGCACTATTCCTGTTACGGAAATTGTCGAGAATTGTCTAATATTATTATGAACGCAACAGTTTTTTCGTGACTTTAAATCCTAATCTATTTAAAATAAAATGAATTGCTCGTATGATGAATTGGTCCGTTCTGGACTATTTCACATTCAACTTATGACCTAATAAAATATAATTTATTTAAAAAAAAGATATACATTTTAACACGCTTCACCCGTTTTTCTATCAATATTTTTGATCTTTGGCTATCTCGAATACCGGTCATTGAACGAATTTTAGAGATGAAAATACCTTCTGTTGGATTTCTAAAGGATGAGGGATCTATAACCGATCAGCACGTTTTCAACGCCAGTCAATCTAGCCTGTGGGGCAAGGGTCAAGACGTGGACACCTATTCCCCCACACAAAGATAGAAACATACGAAGTGCGTGGGCGTGGATTTGTCCAAAATATTATTTTTGGGGGGCGAACCAGAATGGTGCTTACTTTAATAATCTTTAGTGTGGATATATTGATCTATGCAATATGCATGAAGTGCAGACTTCGCCGATTTGAACGTACAGTTTTTTTTCACAAGTTGGCCATCTGTGTACAAATTGCAGACCAAAAAAGCGATGGACTTTCCTAAGGGAGATCTCAAATAGTCTCTAATATCTGTCTGAAGTTGCTGACACAGTCCTAGCAAGATGCTATATACGTGTCTTCCATAATCAGAAGTATAGATATATGGGATATAACTCTCTACTACATATTATGCATTAAGTAAAACAAAATTTGGTCACGACAATCTTCCATAAAGTAGCCACATACTCTCTTATCGAACTAACTCTTGAAAACAATTGCTGCCATGGTCTTCCATAAAGGACTAAACACCAACCACAGTCAAAGGGAGATAACTACGTTTAAGTACATAAAAAAATATCGATTTGTTTTACGGCTGTAACAGCTGATGAAAAATGACTCAATGAATTAAGTTTGTTACTAAAATTAGCTGCAATAATATTCACAAATTACCTAGTGAAACTTCCTGTAGGTGGACATGTTAAAACCTACTTTCATTTTCAATATCAATAGCTAGTCTTTACTGAGAAGAACAGGAACAAAATGTCGGGGGACATTGATTCGGTAAGCCACATTTTCAATTCCTTTCAAAGTTTAACTTGAAGACAATCCAAGACCAATGTGCTTGATGAAGGTAGGCCTTAATGTAATGAAACCAAACAGGACTGACTAAAAACTGAATTAGCCTCATATGTCGAGGTGGTAAGCCTCTTACAGGTTTGACCATGGTTTAACCACAATTTATTGTTGACGAAATTGTATGGAAGCCTGTCGATGCCATTGCCATTGTATGTATTATATATATTACATATACATACTCATTAAAAATGGTCTCTCTTGATGACCATAACATAGATTAGACTGGACTGCTCTACTTTAAGAATTGTATCGTTGCTTTGGTTATTCAATGTTGTAGCACAGTATCTGAAAACTTATCAATAACCTGGCGAAATGTTTGCCAATTGTTGATGATTGAAAGTTTCAAATTGGCTGCTAGTCTTTATCTTTCTAAGATCATAGATACGCCTAAATCACATTTCGACAGCAGAGTTTGGTTTGATTTCTGGTAATAAAATTTTTAATAAAATCTTTTTTAATGATGACCTTAGTATGGTTTTGATCAGTTAATGCGACGTTCAAAGCAAAGGAGTACATGATTGTAAACAGTACCTATTTAATTAGACTATAACAGTCATTCCACAGGTGTTATATAAATATACTGCGCCATAGATCTATATAGGCCTACCTGGTCTAGGTATATAGTAACAGTTGATCAATAACAATTGTTCAATATGCTAATTGTTTAAATCAATGAACGTGGGTTGAATAAATAATAAACATATTGTTTAGAAAATATATAAGAGTTCCCATGCCACCGATAGAATCTGAGATGTTGCTCGGGATTCTGATAAATTTCTGTATTAAGTGCACTTAAAATCATAGTTGTTCATATTGCCATCAGTTGTACATGGTCTAGGCCTACTTTCTAACAAAAATGGAATCCACCAAAATCCAGTAACCCTCAATAATTATTGTTAGCCACAATCAGATAAAATACTTCAAGCAGAGCCCGCACTTCAAATGATCTAAAAATCAGAATTGAAAAATAACAACTTATTACCTCATTAGTTTCCCAACTTTGATTTTTAACTGCAATTGTCAACAACTGAATGATGTCATAGTCATTTTATCTCTTAGCATGATATCAGATTCAAGAATCGCCCATTATTGTCTGGAGGGTTATATTATAGGCACAGATCATTAGGAGGTAAAACTAATCTAAGGATTATCGGTATGCTTATTAGGCCATATACAGTGCTGGTAACACTTTGCTACATAGCTTGAACATGGCCATAGGTGTGCATAAAGTTAAATAAATGGTGGTACAGCTTCAGGACTACTGTCTAAAGAAGCTCATTAAATTGATTAACAATTTGTTCATATTGTGCTTGAATTATTTTAGTATACATAGTCAGAATAAGTATTTCTGATTTATTGTCAAGTGCCAAAATATTTTAATGTGGTCAATGCATTGAGGCCTTACCATTCGTTTTTAATTTCCTTACATTCTTGGTTTATTTTTTTTTAGATGAAAGTCACTTGTGAGAAGACCTACGGAGAAGAAGATTGCCCGGCGCCTACTGCTGATGAATATGAAAAATTCTGCACGATTCGAGAAGAGACCATTCGTTTGTTACTCAATACTGCTGATGAACTGGATAAGTTAGCGAAAGACGTCCGCATCAGTAACATCGCTGGATCTGCAGGCGGGGTCGTTTCTGCTGGCTTGATAGTTGGTGGCGTGGTCGGATCGTTCTTCACTATGGGTGCGTCTTTAGCGTTAACTGCTGTCGGAGCTGGATTAGGAGTTGCGTCTGCGGCTACAACTGTTGGTGCTACCATTGCGGATTCTGTTATAAGTAAAAAGAGACAAACTCAAATCAACGAGGCCTTAGTGAAAGATAACGAAGCTCTTCAGACGCTGTTTAACATGTGTCAGAAATTTGAAGTTGAGACAGACGAAGACGAGAGGATCCAGAGAGTTGTAACTGGTGCAGCTTCCGCTAGCAAGGCGGCTATTGTTGTTGGTGATACGTCTCGGGTTGCTATCAGTGTAATGAAGGGTGCGGGAAGAGCTGTAGCTGTTGGAGGTTTGGTCATCTCAGTAATTACTCTACCGCTTGATATCGCTAGCCTTGTGATTAACTCAAAAGCAATTCATGAAGAAAAGCCTCATGAAATGGCCGAACATTTTCGTGCGATCGCCAAACAGCTGACAGATAATCTCAGAGACGAAGTTTTGCCTTGTTTATTTGATAATACTGAGTTTTTTCTAGAGAATGATCTAAATGAATACAAACAATAAACTGTTATGGGAATATAACTTTTTGCTTTAACTTCAGATCTATTTTAATGGCTTCAATTAGTTGATGCTCAACTGTTCCAAAATGGCCGACACACACTATATATCCTTCCAGTTGATTCATTAATACCATGTGATAGCATTTCTTTTGTATAAGTTTCGATGTCTTTGAGACAATTTGTATATATATAAAAGATGTGCTATACCAAGACTTGGTTGTCCCCTTGCTCAGTTAAATCATAGTCTGTCAGTGATGTGGCTCGAACAGCGAAATTATTTAAAACTATAGCTACGTCTTCGGCATCCAAAGCAGCCCAGAATAAATTGGTTATCGGAAGACTTTAATTCTAATTTGCTCCCTATGCCTAAACTCAGGGCACTTTCACCTTTCAGTGACGATGTTCTGAATGTATAGGCCTATCATTACTTTGGATGATACAATGTTTTTTGAGAAGTCAACCTTGCAGGCCTGTAGGAAGCAGTTTCGTATTGGAAGTGGGTGGGTGGGGGGGGGGGGGGGGGGGGTGAAATTGTGCAAAACTCATTCTCAAGGGTGGTTTTAACCGCTGACCCCCCTTTGTTCCCACGGGCCTGTCTTGCTATTATTGCAATGCTCCTTTTATTCTTTCCCTCCGCTACCTTGTGTCTAAAATGATCAAACGATATTCTCAATGATATTATTATTCATTCTCTGATTTTTGTTATCTTTGTCTATATATTTTTTATTAATGTTAATTGTTATACTTTGGTCTTAATAAAATGACTTTCAGTATCAATCAACTGTTTTCAAGAGAATCTCCTAGAGTCGCTTTTGATTTTGTGTTTAGCTGCCTTGAAAATCAATTTAAGAGCCTCGAACATCTAAGACCCTATCCCTTTGAACTCTTCATCACTATTTATTATTTTGCATAGCACAGGGCATGGGGGATGCCCACTTTTGGCCCATAACAAGATTTTTTTCATCAAAATATTTTTGTCATCTGTCTGTTCTAAATCTGAAAATCGAATCGTCGAAATTCAAGGAGTTTTCTGTATTATGGTGGGTGTCTGAGGCTTTTGAAAATTTTCCCACGCCACGGCCCCTGCAGTAGCAAACTGTAGTAAAAATTCAAGGAACATGTCTGAAAAACGTCTGCTCGTTGGAAACACAAGATATTTCTGATCTTTCTTCAGCATAATGATCATACCAAGGGAAATGAATAGGTCAAATTAAAAGAAAATTAACCATGAACATTTAATGGGGCACGTTCGCAATTGGTTCGACCAATCATACCTATAACGGAATATTAAAAGCAAACTTTTTTATGAGTCAGAAAACACCTTAGAATAAATTAAATTCATCGAGCGACAGACATGAGGCTAGAAATTTGCTCCCGACCCCTCCAGCTAATTACGGCACTGAATTACAGTGGCATCGGGTGTTCCTGATAAGCCGTGTTTCACAACTTAAAACTAATATTTTATATAGACCTGGTTATGTAAGCTTATATAAAACGTATACGTGTTTCTCAATAAATCCGTTTTTCAGTACATGTATATACTTGAGAATTTTATTAATCATGCTTCGCTTATAAATGACAGATTCGCCTGTTTCTTAATGTATCAACGAGTGGAATATCTCAACCAGTATAACACGTTGGATTGTCGTCTGCTAGCCGTGAGTTCTTATCCATCATATTCTGTAAGTCAACCCGTCGTCAGCCCCTTATTCTACTAGGAGAATTTTAACCTTTCATTGCGTAGGGCTGTGGAGGTAAACAAAATTCTAACACCACGGCCGGTGCTTTTGAACGCTAAGCCGAATCGTTGCCACCATTCAACCACTTTCATCTACTATAGGCTACTAAAAGTCAAAGAGTACAGTTATATAATTTTAAACTTTAATGTCTGGTTGGTAGCAAACTGGATTATCATCTGTGAGACAATATAACTGTGAGTTGTAGATAACTACTATTCTAACATGACGGTCAGTGCTTTTTTGAGTGACCTGTTGTCAGCTTTCAATCCCTACCAACTACCAGTGATTACAGTTCTATACTTTTTAAGTTTCACTGTCTGGTTGAGTAGCCTATGGAATTGAATTGTGTCGTCTGCTAGACGATAGTGCTACTGCAGGTTGCAGGTAAAAAACCCAGAAGGTGCTTCTGTAAGCCGAACTGATGTCAGCTCCCCGCCCCTATCTACCACATGTACCTTACTAAAGTCACCGGGTACAGTTATATAACTAGGTCAGTGTTACATAACACCGGTTCCAATATTAGTCAGAACGATTCGGATTATATATGAAATATCACGTGACTCCTCCATTCAATGGTTGAGAAGTGATCGTACCGTACACAATCATTAACCATGTGGTTCTTACATTGATTAAATTATAACAGCTTCTTGACATATTTCTACAAATCAGGTATTGAAGTTTTTTATTTTGATCATTGAGATAATGCTTGCCATGAATGTCGTACTTAATTTCAGATAGTGTCGCTGGGCAATAACGTTTTGTGGTATGTAGTCCATTATTATGGAGACTGCAGAGTATAACATGCAAATTGATTGATATACTATCGGCGTCTTAATATATTGTTGAGTAATTATGGATACATTTGTTTAATACAGGCTAATGACTCAGCATTTTGATATTTACCAGTGTTGACTGGCTTGTTTCCGAAACCTTAGATATTTTCTGTAAAATATTATATGTAATGTAGAAATAAAATATTGTTTAAATCAGTGTTGACTGGCCAATAAAGACAAATGTAGCGTACACAAATTCATGACATTTATTATAGCTTCTATGGATTTTGTTTGGGTCCATCCATGCCATGTCATATAGAAATAACTTGTGATATATGATGATCTCATATTTGAAATATAGACATTACATTAAACAATTGGGAACAAAAAGGGGAACAATATTTTCTTGGGTTGAGGGTAGGGTAGGGTACCCTACCTAACCCTACCCTAACCCTACCCTAACCCTACCTACCTAACCCTAACCCTCCTGAATATTTGTAAATATTCTTCAGAAGAATCGCACAAAAATCGCATAATCCCTTCAATTATATCCCTTCCTATAGTAAACATTTATCTTACATTTTCTGTATTTGTCTTTTCTATATAAAGCATAGTCTTGCTAAACGGCGAGTCATATTTTTAACTTTCAAACGCTCATAATTATGGCTACTGGTACATAGAGATTTAAAGGCTTAAATTTCGAGGGAGAGTTGTGAACATTATTATGGATTAGATTAGCGAAAAAATTCCGGGTTCTTAGACAAAAAATTTATTGGTCGAATAGTTAGTGAACATAGCCCTTTAAATTAAGTAGTAATAATCCAAGACAAGATGGCATAACGTCATTTACAATTGGTTGTAGAGTTGTATTTAAATTACCCTTTCGATTTAAGATTCAGGCACTTTTACATGTAAATTGGACAGATTTTACAAACCTACAAGTCTTTAAGCCATACATTTTGAAACAAAAATATTCTGATCACAGTACTTATCTCAATATAATATAATTTGGCACATAGTCACTAATCTGTCTATGTCTTTTGAATTGCTGTTTATGATAATAACTTATTCACGCATATTATCTTAAAAATCACATATTGAAACATTTTAATTGATAATGTTCAGATATATCAAAATAAATTTGTTAAAACAATGTTTGGATCATACTAGCGTATTAATTCAAGAACTACAAATTACCAACTTATCATTCTACACTGGGTTCGCCATACATGTACCTTTCTTAAGCACCACCCTTTTGTAAGCAGCCACTTTTAAGCATTACCTTGACTAGCTGCTCAATACAAGTTTGACTGTACTGGAAATGTAACTCTTGTAATGTACAGTAGGCTACCTGAAACTACAAATATCACTTTATATTTTCATCTATGTTTTACATAAGCTTATTAGTTTTACTGTTGAATTTTCAAATATGAAGATACGAAATATTTCAAGGCTGAAATTTCAACTGTGAACTGTGGTCACTCTAAAGGATAAACTAGGCTCAAAATTAACCTTTTTCTGAGACTTAGGTATGATTAGTCAAATGAATAGTGAAAATGACATCCAATTTTAACTTTAAACATTTCTTTGAATCTGTTATCTGTCAAGACTTAATTGGGCACACTTTGTATTTGAAGAGCAAAGGTGAAAAATATAGACTGCAAGAGCCTCAAGAAGACCATAGAAGAATTTTCAATAATCAAAAAATCTTTAGGTTTATATAATTTCATTTCTGGAGTTGGACTACTGTTATGATCAGGATTCAAAGTTTTCGACATCTCTGGGTCTGCCGTGCTTCTTATTTCAATTTCATTTTTATTGTAATTTTCCCACAAGCCCTGTCTGTATAGATAAAAGATTGAATTTTTTGCTCCATTCTGCAATCTCAATTCAAAATTTCATATCTTTGTATGAATATTAAATCTCTAACATATAAAAGCACTGAAATGGCTATTAAAAAAACGTTTCTGATAAAAATAAGATAGTTAACTGACTATGAAAGAGATATATAAAAGAGATAGTAAGTAGCATACTCAATCCTGATATAAATAGATACTAAACACTGGATGATTTTGCTCCAGTTCACTTGATTAAAAACAGATAAATTTACACCTTGTTATTGTATACGTTAGATTAGTCAGGTTTAGACTATCTGTCAGGTTTAGAATGACTGTTAGGTTTAGACTGTCTGTCAGGTTTAGACTGTAAGGTGTAGACTGTCTGTCAGGTTTAGACTGTCTGTAAGGTTTAGACTGTCTGTAAGGTTTAGAATGACTGTTAAGTTTAGACTGTCAGGGTTAGACTGTCTGTCAGGTTTAGGCTGTCTGTCAGGTTTAGACTGTCTGTCAGGTTTAGACTGTCTATCAGGTTTAGACTGTCTATCAGGTTTAGACTGTCTATCAGGTTTAGACTGTCTGTAAGGTTTAGACTGTCTGTAAGGTTTAGACTGTCGGTCAGGTTTACACTGTCTGTCAGGTTTGGACTGTCTGTAAGGTTTAGACTGTCTGTCAGGTTGGACTATCTGCCAGGTTTAGACTGTCTGTCAGGTTTAGACTATCAGGTTAAGACTGTCTGTCAGATTTAAACTGTCTGTCATGTCAGATTTAAACTGTCTATCAGGTTTAGAATGACTGTTAGGTTTAGTCTGTCTGTCAGGTTTAGAATATCTGTCAGGTTTAGACTGTCTGTCAGGTTTAGACTATCTGTCAAGTTTAGACTATTTGTCAGGTTTAGACTATTTGTCAGGTTTAGACTGTCTGTCAGGATTAGACTGTCTGTCAGGTTTAGACTGTCTATCAGGTTTAGACTGTCTGTCTGGGTTAGATTATCTGGTTTAGACTTTCTGTCTGGTTTAGACTTTCTGTCAGGTTTAGTCTTGTCTGTCAGGTTTAGACTGTCTGTCAGGTTTAGACTATCTCTCTGGTTTAGACTGTCTGTCAGGATTAGACTGTCTGTCAGGTTTAGACTGTCTGTCAGGTTTAGACTATCTGTTAGGTTTAGACTGTCTATCAGGTTTAGACTGTCTATCAGGTTTAGACTTTCTGTTAGGTTTAGACTGTCTATCTGGTTAAGACTGTATATCAGGTTTAGACTATCTGTCAGGTTTAGACTGTCTATCTGGTTAAGACTGTATATCAGGTTTAGACTATCTGTTAGGTTTAGACTGTCTATCTGGTTAAGACTGTATATCAGGTTTAGACTATCTGTCAGGTTTAGACTGTCTATCTGGTTAAGACTGTATATCAGGTTTAGACTATCTGTCAGGTTTAGACTGTCTATCTGGTTAAGACTGTATATCAGGTTTAGACTATCTGTTAGGTTTAGACTGTCTATCTGGTTAAGACTGTATATCAGGTTTAGACTATCTGTCAGGTTTAGACTGTCTATCTGGTTAAGACTGTATATCAGGTTTAGACTATCTGTCAGGTTTAGACTATCTATCTGGTTAAGACTGTATATCAGGTTTAGACTGTCTATCTGGTTTAGACTATCTGTCAGGTTTAGACTCCTTCAAAATTAAAAATTCAAAAACCTTATAAGTCTTTACTTATGACATAACAAAAAAGAAGATAACTATAGATAATTTAAATGATTACATATGAATTATTCAGGTCATGGCAATGAAAGTTGTATTTATTCAGTTAATCGGTTACTCTAAGGCAATATGCCTACAGTATTATGGTACAATGATTTTTGTTATATACAATTCAAATCAAATATTTAAATAAATATAGATATAGATAATTATCGTGCTGGTTAAATAATGAAAATACATACTAAATAATGAAAATACATACTAGATAGATAAATAGATAAGGGTGAATATAAATAAATATATATACAGAAACAATTCATCAGAAGCATCTATACATTTAGGATTTCCGTTCTTATTTCCATGGCTTTGCATATAAAAATGGACAGAGAACGAACGATATTTGGGTCTTGGCTCATAAACATTCTAACAACGTTTTCCTCTGTAGGGTATTTGATTAGCCATGTGGGCAAGAAATTTGTTCTGAGATCTTTAAGTATAGGACAGAATGCTATAAAGTGTAGCTCGTCACCTAATTGTTTCGTATTACAGATTGAGCATATTCGCTCCTCTCTGGTGATATTATGGCGGCGTCCTTGTTCAATCTCTAAATGGTGTGTTGAACATCTAAGGTTAGCAAGACAAAAACGAAGTTTATGTGACAATGGACTAGATAAGTAAGATTCAGCATATATACTAGATTTGATCTTGTGGTAGAATTCACAGCGAGGGGATTGAGCTATAAAAGCCTGCCAGTTTTGAAAATTTATATCTCTAATGCGTTGTCTAAAGCAAACAAGAAACTGCGTAACGTCACCTACACCCTGTTGCATCCACACATGACCAAAACCAGAACTTAATAACAACATACGTACAGATGAGCACCAATTAAACCTACCATGTAGATCGTGTTCATATAGCATCTGATAGCACAATTTTGGTAATCGGTTTTCGCTCATACATTGAATTGTAAGAAAATATTTAACCGGTTTAATAACGTAATTGACGTAGAGCTCTAGTCTGCCACATTCTGCTCTTGCAATGGCGTTTGTAGTTTTCATACCTGTACACAGAATCCATTTGCAGAATTTGTTTTGTACATTTTCTATGTCCGACTTGAGTTCGGTTCCCCAAATTTCTGCCCCATAGTATAATATTGGACTGACCATAGAATCGAATAATTTGAATGCGATATTAACATTACGTTGTCCTAGTTTAGACATGCATAGCTTTATACAGTTAAGTGCCTTGGTTGCTTGCAAAGAAAGGGTTTTACAACAAAGATTCCACTTAAGTCTATTTGAAAATATAATACCTAAATATTTGTAATGATTGACAACATCAATCTGGTTACCCTGATAGTACCATTTTTCTTTTTTTGACAAAACACCTCCGTTCTTAAAAACTACAACTTGAGTCTTAACAAGATTAACTTTCATATTCCATTTAGAACAATATTTACTGAGGACATCAAGCCTATTCTGGAGTTCGCCTACAGTATCAGCAACCAATGAGATATCATCTGCGAAAAGCAAGAGAAAAACATCTTCGATGCATTGATTGATAAATATACCTGATCTACATTCAGATTTAAGCATGAGAGCTAGCTCATTTATGTAAATTCCAAATAACCATGGGCTAAGGATACACCCTTGCTTTACACCAGAGACACATTCAAATTCTGTAGAATAAGTATCGTTAGCTCTAACTTTTGAAATTGTGCATTTGTACATGTCATATAACAAATTATACATTCGGCCGTGCATGCCCTTTTTGATGAGTAAACAAAACAATTTAGATCTTTGGATTAAATCGAAGGCAGTACTAAAATCGACAAAACAACAGTATAGGACTCCGTTTTTAGATTTAGATAAGTATTTCTGGACAATACAATTAAGAACAAATATATTATCAACAGTGGAGTATCCACGTCTGAAACCAGCCTGTTCTTCAACAAGCAGTTGATGTTCCTCAGACCATTCGACAAGCCGTTTGTTAAGAATAGAACACAATAATTTTGATACAACATCAATTAAGGAGATTCCACGATAATTTGCAGGTGTGTTACGGTCACCCTTTTTATGTACAGGGTGGATAATGCTTGTCGACCAGGTCTTTGGAAATACCCCACTGTTCAATATGTTGTTGAAAAGTTTGTGGAGCACTGGTAACAGTTTATCGGCGGCATATTTGTAAAATTCTGGTGGTATTAAGTCCTCACCTGCCGCTTTACCACTTTTCAGTTTGGATATAGCACATGTTATTTCCTGATGTGAAATATCACGATTGAGATCGTCACAAAACGTTATATTATCTGTTTCACACTCTGCGTTATTAATCACATTCGAAGCATGGGTATCATTTTGGTCTGCAGTGGGGTTCAATAAGTTAGTGAAATGAGTGCACCATTCATCAATATCAATGGCGGGTTTATGTTCATTAGATGTGTTAAGGAAGTATTTTATATTTGTCCAGAATTTAACAGAGTCCCTTTCGTTACACAGTTCATCTAATACTGATTTGTGATAGAGTTCCTTTTTCGTAGAACATTCTAGTTGAAATGCTAATTTAGCTTCGAGATATCTTTCAAGGTCGTACTGATTGTTTGTCATACGGAATGAATTTAACATATCATATTTTGATTTCTTAAGACTGACAAGTTGATTATCAAACCATCGTGGCTGTTTACGATAGTTTGTTTGTGTACAACTCTGCATTTTTGACTTATTACCGACAGATAAAAGTGCTTCATTTAGAAGTTTGATTGAGGTTTCCATGTCTTCGTCATGAAAGTTGTAGATAATGAACTCGTTTTACACTGTTTGATGCATGATTTACTATTTTCTGGTATTTTATCCATTATTTAGAATGTTAGCTACTTTTTAATACCAGAAATTGAATATTGCTGAGAAGTCTATTTGTCTATTTGCTAGTGTTTGGCCTTGGACTCAAGTACAAGAATGGTTTTGGTCTTAAATATATGTTAATATATTCTTCATAAATACTAAAGATACTTAATAATTGTATATAATCCTTTCAAATTTTCCTTGAACCAAATGTGACATTCTATTTCCATTTATGTCTTTTTTTCTACATTGTGTATAGTCTCACTAAAATATAAGTTAATTGTTCCCTATGAAACACAAATAATCAAGGTAACAAATGGATTTGAGAGCTAAAATTTTGACAGTGAGTTGTGTAGAATATTAATGATAAGCTTTGACAAAAAATTCTAAAAAAAGTTTTAGATGTGTGGTATATTTGGATGGTGAATGTACCCCTTAAAGGTATAGTTAAGTGGTTTTCTAAACTTTGTATGTGTATAGGGGACACTGATAGCATCAATTTGGGCCATTCCAATTTCCATTCCGACGTCTGTAGTTCTTGCAATTTCACTTAAAGTAACACGTTTTTATGTCGTCACTGACATTGATCTGCATAGATATTAATAGTAGCTTCCAGTAGATAACTGTCAGTGACGTCTTAAAACGCATTAGTTTTAGTAGAATTGCAAGAACCACAGACATCGGAATGGAAATTTTAATGGCGCAAATTGGTGCTATCAGTGTCCCCTATACACATACAAAGTTTAGTAAACCACTTAACAATCCATATAAATAGGATGAAGAATGTTTTTGTGGAAAGTTGTTTACTAGTTGTGTCATGTCCATAAAAATTGTTTACAAACTTTTAATGATTCTCTGGTATCAAGTTACCATGCACTTGTTATGGGTGAGTTAAGAAAGCCTACAATCGAGACAATAACTCATGCCTTTTTTGTATCAAAACAGTTTGAAGGTATCCATGCGTACCGGTAATGTATTTTGATGCTTTATTAGAAGAAGCTCTAGTAGCCATCTTCACAATGTCAAGGTGTTACAACCTTTGGATTGGATTGTAAGCTAGGAAATATGACCAATCAGGGCCCTTGACAAAAAGTTAAAACAAAATGGCTGCGCATTTAATCGTGATCTCTGATTTCTTACAGCTCTATCAAATCTCATTAACAAACTTCTGTGATGCCAGAAAAGTACACCTTGACATTGTACTAGTTTGTGATACCTTGACATTGTACTAGTTTGTGATACCTTGACATTGTACTAGTTTGTGATACCTTGACACTGTACTAGTTTGTGATATCTTGACATTGTACTGGTTTGTGATACCTTGACATTGTACTAGTTTGTGATACCTTGACATTGTACTAGTTTGTGATATCGTGACATTGTACTAGTTTGTGATACCTTGACATTGTACTGGTTTGTGATATCTTGACATTGTACTTGTTTGTGATACCTTGACATTGTACTAGATTGTGATACCTTGACAATGTATTAGTTTGTGATACCTTGACATTGTACTAGATTGTGATACCTTGACATTGTACTAGATTGTGATACCTTGACATTGTACTAGTTTGTGATACCTTGACATTGTACTAGTTTGTGATACATTGACATTGTACTACTTTGTGATATCTTGACATTGTACTGGTTTGTGATATTGTGACATTGTACTAGTTTGTGATGCCTTGGCATTGTACTAGTTTGTGATACCTTGACATTGTACTGGTGTGTGATATATTGACATTGTACTAATTTGTGATACCTTGACAGTGTACTGGTTTGTGATACCTTGACATTGTACTTGTTTGTGATATATTGACATTATACTAGTTTGTGATACCTTGACATTGTACTACTTTGTGATACCTTGACATTGTACTACTTTGTGATACCTTGACATTGTACTACTTTGTGATACCTTGACATTGTACTACTTTGTGATACCTTGACATTGTACTAGTTTGTGATACCTTGACATTGTACTAGTTTGTGATACCTTGACATTGTACTACTTTGTGATACCTTGACATTGTACTAGTTTGTGATACCTTGACATTGTACTAGTTTGTGATACCTTGACAGTGTACTGGTTTGTGATACCTTGACATTGTACTTGTTTGTGATATATTGACATTATACTACTTTGTGATACCTTGACATTGTACTAGTTTGTGATACCTTGACATTGTACTAGTTTGTGATAACTTGACATTGTACTAGTTTGTGATACCTTGACATTGTACTACTTTGTGATATCATGACATTGTACTAGTTTGTGATATCTTGACATTGTACTACTTTGTGATACCTTGACATTGTACTACTTTGTGATACCTTGACATTGTACTAGATTGTGATACTTGACATTGTACTAGATTGTGATACCTTGACATTGTACTACTTTGTGATACCTTGACATTGTACTAGTTCGTGATACCTTGACATTGTACTAGTTTGTGATACCTTGACATTGTACTAGTTCGTGATACCTTGACATTGTACTACTTTGTGATACCTTGACATTGTACTACTTTGTGATACCTTGACATTGTACTAGTTCGTGATATATTGACATTGTACTAGTCTGTGATACCTTGTCATTGTACTAGTTTGTGATACCTTGTCATTGTACTAGTTTGTGATACCTTGAAAATGTATTAGTTTGTGATACCTTGACAATGTATTAGTTTGTGATACCTTGACAATGTGAAGATGCTTATTAAAGCCACCCTGATATTTAGCTTGTAAGGTTGATTTAGTAACTCTAAGTAAATGTCCAATGATCTTTCCACATACTGGTAGCTTGTAAACGCCCAGAGATATTCTGGAGATTTGGATTACAGTACCGGTAGAAGTAAGAGCCTTGAAAGACTTTGTAGTTTGCAAAATGGGACATCTGAAATTTTCTTTCCTGGATAGGATTTGATGCTGACTTTTGTTTATGATAAGGTGATATGAGTTGAAAGTCAACACCGGATAGACTTTGAGAAGTACTGCGCTAAAGTGCGCTGTGGCATCAGGATTTTTCATTACCTGAGAAAAACAATCTATTTATAGATTTGTCACAATATTGATTTTTTTTTTAGAAACCAACGGGACCAATCAGAGGTTGTAGTGGGAAACAAAATGGAGTCTAATCTAGAAGTACGAGGTAGTTGGAGTAAAAAGTTGGAGTATATGTTAGCTGTGATTGGGTACGCTGTTGGACTGGGAAATGTTTGGCGCTTTCCCTATTTATGTTACCGTAGCGGAGGGGGTAAGCCAATTGAAATATTTAATTCACAGATTATTTATTTATCTGTATGTGTTCGGTTTATGGCTTTTAGGTCTATATGCATCATTCCAAATGACAATTTCAATTTTGCAAATCAGTGTAATTTCTTGTCTTTTGTTGAAATCTAAAATGATATAAAAATGATATTTTGGTCATAGGGATGCAAGAATGAGCTTTGAAATTCAAACACTGGGGTAGCAAATTTTAAAGTTTCAAGGTTGGAATAATAAAAAATAATTATCATGAGAGCTAAATTTTACATCTTTTGAATTTATAAGAAAAATTGGAGTAAAGCCCAATATTAATTTAATGGGAGATAGCCACTGTGTTTAAATCAGAATTACATTTTCTAATCTTGTCTAGTTAATCAAAGCTATATTAAACAACAAACGTGTAGACTCCCTCACCCAGTTATTAAGTGCAAACAGATGTGAACGACTTTAGTGTTTAAATTTTAATAAACTTGATTTAAACTTTCACAACAGATTTTGCACCTTTCTATGTCAAAGTGTATTGTTATGACTTCAAATAGTTGAAAATTCCCTCCATAGATGGATTCCCTGTCTTATTTATTTATATTTTGGTATTAAATGATTTATTTAAACAATAGTAATTAGTCCTAATAAATGTTCAGTTAGTTTATGAAACTTTATAATAGATATTGTTATGTTCATCATTTGCATATATTGTAGACAAATTTTCTTTGACTTTTCAACATATTTTCTGTGCTCTACTATAAAAGTGTAAATAATGATTTCAGGAGCTTTTCTTGTGCCGTTTTTTATTATGTTGATATTATGTGGTGTTCCGTTGTCCTATATGGAGATGGCAGTAGGGCAATACACCAGACAGGGACCATTAGGGGCTTTAAACAAACTATGTCCATTTTTTAAAGGTAGGTACAATAGATTGATATAAACTCTAGGGCTCACTTAAAAAGAATTCTAGTGATCAAAATGAGTTTAATTTCTGATATATTGAAATTTTCTGCATTGAAATATGGTGATTTGCTCTACAGTTGAGCATAATCATATGATAGAAGCTCAGGTTATTACTTTCAGATACTTGGAGAGTTATCAAACTGGTTTTCCCATGTCTGTTGTGTTGCTTATGGCCCACCATAGAACATAGTGCCATTGGTAGGGAACCAGCATCTGAAGGTAGAGGGAAGTGGGTGGTTTTGGACTTGTGGACTATGGTTTTACTGTTTTGACCACTGTTGGCATTTACATAATTTTCAACATCATTTTGTGTGGATTTCAGGTGCAGGGTTAGCAACAGTGGTGATCTCATTTCTCTTTACAACTTATTACATCGTCATCATTTCCTGGTCATTTTACTATCTCTTTAATACATTTCAATCTGAACTTCCCTGGCAGACGTGTAACCATGATTGGAATTCAGAACTATGTTGGGATAAAAGTATGGTCAACGTATCAGAGGTTAACGTTACGACCCTAGTTAATAACACCAGCGTTTTAAATCAAACATTGTCACAGTATATCCGTCCTAATGATACACGATCTCCTACTGAAGATTTCTTCATGTAAGTTGATATTATAATATTCATGATCTTTGGTTTCAGTTGACATGAGGGTTTAACATGAAGATTTATTATTTTCCTAGATAGCTCAATGACCTAGGTCTGACCTTCTCAATAAATTTTTGTAAAGGGCCAAAGGCATTTTATGAATAAGATTTAAGTGCAAAATGGTGCTTAGCTAGCATTGTGAGCAGAGTGTTTTAGTGGAAGGGGTCACTGACCGTATTTGGCCTCTGGGCTGCCATTTGAGAAGGCCTGACCTAGGTCAATGGGACCTTAATCTTGAAATAAGATAAAAATTTGATTTTAAAGCATAAAATTATCTAATCATTTTAGCGATAGACAAATCAGTTGACTTGAATATTTAGATAATCTTAACGGGATTCCAGGAAGTTTTCTAAAATGGTATGTGTCAGTCACTGAAGTAGAATTTCTTTACAATTCTATAAAGAGGTCTGTTGTGGCTCAGCGGCACTTGCTTTCCAAACTTAATATCCATGGGTTAATCCTGGGTGGAGATGATACCTTCAACTTAGCTTCCCCCTGTCAGTGATACATGTCCAAGAAGGTGACATTGAAAAGCGTCTAGTTGATGGGACAATAAACTGAGGTTTGGTGTACTACAGGCTGTGCACAGTCAAGATCCCTCCACACTTGGAAATTGCAAATAAGAGTAAGCTAATATCGTTGTCCTTGCAAAATTTCCTTCATTGCTTACTACATGACGTTAGCCCGTCCTCATTTTTTTTACAGGAGCAGGAAACTTGGACATATAACACCATTTCATTTCATTTTCTATCCTTCTTAAGTGTTGGAGAATAATTTCCCCCCTTACAATGATGTTGTTTATTATATTGTAGAGAGAACCTGTTAGAAAGGTCATCAGGTATTAATGAACAAGGCTCTATGAGATGGCAGTTGGTATTAATTCTATTATTAGGCTGGGTTATTATATATTTCTGTATCTGGAAAGGTCCCAAATCTACTGGTAAGGTTAGTATGTAGTTAGTGTAGGTAGGGTATAGTCATATCTGCCTCTAGTGCTGGGTATTGCCAACCGATACGATACGAATCGCGATACAAAGGTCACGATACAATACGTATCGCAATATGGGATAAAGGCACAAAAATTGAAACTTCATCTACAAAGTAACGATATCTATTTTTGTATAGCTTTATTAATGTGAAATTTTGTAATTTAGTTGATAGGAGTGGTCCATATCCACGTCTTATGAATTAGAAAAAATAGTGAATTTTAAAAAAGATCTATTCTGTTTACGCGTATCGTGGCATGACGTATCGCGATACGTCGATACAACAATATATTGTGCCAGCACTATCTGCCTCTATCAACAAACATGTTGAAAAATCCTGACCCATTTTAGGGCTAGGGTGTCCCAGGATCATCACTTCTAACATTATTTAGACAAAATCTAGAATATGTGGCCTGGTTCCATTATCGCTTGAATGTCCTAGAAACAGAGTTAGAAGCTAAAATCTTAGGACATCCAACAACTAAGATCATTAGGAGAATAGGTCTGGATAATTTTCATTAGGTCATAGCCTTATTTAGCATTGGAATCCTTTTGTCACCATCAATTGCTTAGTTTAATGTAAAATGATTTTGTCCTAGTGCACCAATGATAGATACAATTTTTTTCTAAATAACCCAAAGATTCAAATTCAAAACTCCATTTCATTTCATTTTAGGTGGTATATTTCACAGCGTTATTCCCCTACGTGGTATTAATAATATTGTTGGTACGTGGTTTAACACTACCAGGTGCTATAGATGGGGTGTTATTCTTTATTAAACCAAGATGGGAACTGTTATTAGATGCCAATGTAAGTTTAGTAAATTTCAAGTTTGAATTCAGTATTATTTGGTATTGGTATTTGGTATTATTGACACTAAGACTAAACCTAAAAACTAGGTAGAATTTTTTTGTGAGGTTCTATAGCACAGTGGTCAGGGTATCGTTCTTTACAAACATGACGTCATTGGCTTAGATACGAGGAAATGGTGGTCGTTATGTTTGAGAGTTTGGTTCTCGATCAGGGTGTGAACAAGCCACATCCAATAACAGTATAATCATCATAAACATTCTCGACGTTTACTTGTTTCAATTGTTTTCAATAATAGATATTGATAAATAAAAAACATTCAGGTATAAAAACCTACATCAACAGACAATCAGATTACTGAATAAAAAATATTTTGATAATTAATTGGCAACCTGTCATTGATAATCAGTCTGAAATTTGCAATTGATACCAGCATTTATGAAAGTTAGAAATCAAACTTAAATGGACCTTAGGTTGAAACTGAAGTGTATTTGATTGTCCGGTGGATAACACTGTCACAGAAAGGAATTTGAAAGCAGCTTTAAAAGACTGTGTTTTGTTTCTGTTATGTATTTGTAAAATCTAATCTTGAATTGCTTTTCTATTTTGAATTTTTGGCATAGATAAGCTTACATTTGAAATTATTTATAAAATAAATCTTATGATAACAAATGTTGCTGACTTTGAATAATAATAGAAATGACAGTGCATATATAACTTAGATTTAGATTATTTTACTTATATATTTAAATATGGCAATGACATACTTTGCTCCTGTATTCTATGTAAAGAAATATAAGTTTTATATATTTTATATGCACAATCACAAGGAGTGAATAACAGGGTTTCACCTATATAACAACTTTATTGAAATTGAAACTTAAAGGGGACAATGTCAACAACGTGTTATTTGCATTTAAAAAAATGTGAATAAATTAGTTTTAAACGATGATAAGGACAAAATAGAATTTTAAAATTATGATGTTTTTTATACGTTCACATCATACTGTTCGAGAAGTTATTTTCAACAGATTAAAACTGCATTTTTTAACAGTCACAAGAAATTAAATTCTCTGCTGCAAATTGAAAAACTGGTTTAATTGTCTTTCTCGACATACTGTTTAGTCAACAAATAGGGGAACCTTAATCCAGCTCTTTCCCTAATATTTCTCTCTTTCCCTCGTTCGAACATAGAAATTTGGCTTAATTTGATCTAATTTTTGTGTTGATATTGTTACAGGTATGGGTGAATGCTGCAGCTCAGACGTTTAATTCACTAGGAGTAGGATTTGGTGGGTTGATAACTATGTCCAGTTATAGCAAGTTTAATAATAACATTATAAAGTAAGTCTACACAGCTTTTCAGCCATTCACCTCACCTATTGTGGGCTTAATTGTAAAAGGGAGGTAAACTATCCCCTTTGTTTTCACTTACTTTTCAAAAAGCAAAGTAGGTAAAAAAAAATACTATCTACATGCTAATGTAGAGTATATTTTCCAACTGGACAATCAACACACATCTACACATGGTTTGTTTTGTAAATGAGAACACAAACTTGTCAATATTTTATGATAAGGCGCAGCCCTCTAATATAAAACAGTCGTTTTGATATGGTTTAGATTAACTGTCTCTTATAAAACCTTTTGATTAAAGGATCGTAATTTTAAAGACAATAAGTCACATCACTTTTTGTATCTATGATTATTATTATTATTATTATATAGAGATGTGGTGATATTAGCTTCAGTAGATGCTGTCACCTGTTTACTAGCAGGGTTTGCTATATTCTCTATACTGGGTAATCTCGCCTACAATCAGGATACATTCGTAGAAAACGTAGTCAAAGAAGGTGAGTTTTTATATGCCTATTATAAAACATGAAGGTTAAATTGCCATCTATTCCTTATAAGATATAATTTCTTGTTGCTAAAACCCATTTCTTTGACAAAATAATGCTTGTGGCGCTTGTCAATCTGCCAAAAGTTCTAATTTGAATAATGCGGCCAGTGGACTTATGTTACCATGTCTTGCAAAGGATCTTTAAATCTTATGGATTTTGATGCAGCTGTCTTTTTTTCATTCAAGCATCTAAACTAAATTTGAAACAATTGAAACAATATTTTGTATTACAGGACCTGGTCTAGTGTTTGTTATTTATCCACAAGCCTTTGTTTCTATGCCAGCAGCTCAACTTTTTGCCTTTCTGTTTTTCTTCATGTTGATATGTCTAGGAATAGACAGCCAGGTTAGTGTAGTTTTAAAGGGAAACAATGGCTATTTTCATCGGTTGATTTGGGCCTATGTCATCTGAAGTACTTGAACTCCATGGAAATCATCTTCAAATATACCTTGAACTTGAAATTTCACTTATGCTTTCTATATAATGGTGTAGTCTCATCGTCATAACTAACAAAATTTCGAAAAATAAAATGAATGACAACTGAAGGTTTTCTATATTTCTTTCATTATAATTATTATTATTGTATAATATTGTAGTTTGCATCAGTAGAAGTTATTGTCACAACACTTCAAGATCATTTTTCACCTCAAATTCGTAAATATTTAAAACGTAAAGAAGTACTGGTTGTTATTGTTTGTTTTGTATCGTTTTTATTTGGTTTACCAAATGTTTCTCAGGTAAGCCATTACCTTTCCCATTCTTGTAATGTAAGTTCTTACAAATGGAAGGAAATCAGTGATGACTACCTGAAACTAGGTCCTGCGTTATCATCAAGAGATTCTAAGAAGCAATGAACTGATCAAATAAAAGCCATAAAAAGATGCATATAAATAAGTAGAAAATCTTTTTACACCCCTTATGACTATAATTTAAGCTGTATAGAGAAGAGTACACTGTAAAAACACCCTAGAAAGCACTGGCCTTGGGTTTTGAACACATTCAAAATGACCATGGAATGAAAAATGAACCTGGAGTAGGATAATAAAACCCAACCACGAACGATCCCAACCGTAAAACAAATCTCGAAATCCATGAGAACACATTGGAAGTATATCAATAAATGAGTAAATATTTCATAATGAAAAGTGGTATCAGGTGTCTAGAAGTGTGAGTAGGATTTAACCCATAACACCTTGCAACAACTGATGGTCTTGTCCCATGCGCCAAAATATGACTATTTTTTCTGACTTTCCCATTTTGTTTTGCAGGGAGGAATTTATTTTTTCCAACTCATTGATTACTATGCAGCAGCCTTATCTCTCATGATTTTGGCATTTTTTGAAGTTATTGGAATAACATGGTTTTATGGCAAGTATTATAATTTGTATTCCTTGGTTCCACAAGGATTGGATATCTCTTTGTAAGATATTTCCCTTTGTTGTAAAACAAATAAGGGGAACAAGGTTATCAACCAACCCTTTCTTCCAACTAGTCTTGGGCAAAACTTATGTTATTAACAGCTGAGTTGACTTGAATTATTAGGAAAGATGACTTATTCATGGTCTTAATTACATGTCGATTGAAATAAGAACCCACAACTGCCATTTTTTGATGAAATCAAGTAGATATTGTCATGTAATTAAAAGAACAAAAGCTCTTTAACCTGACTATGCTTTATAAAGATGCTGAAATAAATGTAGATGTTTAATGTTTAATTCTACAGGTGCTAGTCGACTAGCGAAGAATGTTGAAGAAATGACTGGTAGAAAACCTCAGTTATTTTTTGTTATATGTTGGTATGGGTTATCTCCTCTTCTGATATTGGTATGTATTGAACATTTTGCCCAGACTGGTTTTAGAAATTAAACATAGTATTGGCATATTTAAGAGACTTTGACTTCATGTTTTCAATGCCTTTTTTCATTTTTCGTTGCATGATAAATTTGTTTTTATGAGATGTTCTGGAAAGATAACATGGATATTCCATGGTTTATATTTAACTACAATTTGGCTGAGGACAACTGAAATTGGTTTATTTCAGGGAATCTGGGTGTTTAGTATGATACAGTATGATATTATTTCAGAGAATCTGGGTGTTTAGTATGATACAGTATGATATTATTTCAGGGAATCTAGGTGTTTAGTATGATACAGTATATTATTTCAGGGAATCTGGGTGTTTAGTATGATACAGTATATTATTTCAGGGAATCTGGGTGTTTAGTATGATACAGTATATTATTTCAGGGAATCTGGGTGTTTAGTATGATACAGTATGATATTATTTCAGGGAATCTGGGTGTTTAGTATGATACAGTATGATATTATTTCAGGGAATCTGGGTGTTTAGTATGATACAGTATATTATTTCAGGGAATCTGGGTGTTTAGTATGATACAGTATATTATTTCAGGGAATCTGGGTGTTTAGTATGATACAGTATATTATTTCAGGGAATCTGGGTGTTTAGTATGATACAGTATGATATTATTTCAGGGAATCTAGGTGTTTAGTATGATACAGTATATTATTTCAGGGAATCTGGGTGTTTAGTATGATACAGTATGATATTATTTCAGGGAATCTGGGTGTTTAGTATGATACAGTATGATATTATTTCAGGGAATCTGGGTGTTTAGTATGATACAGTATGATATTATTTCAGGGAATCTGGGTATTTAGTATGATACAGTATGATATTATTTCAGGGAATCTGGGAGTTTAGTATGATACAGTATAATGTTATTTCAGGGAATCTGGGTGTTTAGTATGATACAGTATAATATTATTTCAGGGAATCTGGGTGTTTAGTTTGATACAATATGATATTATTTCAGGGAATCTGGGAGTTTAGTATGATACAGTATAATGTTATTTCAGGGAATCTGGGTGTTTAGTATGATACAGTATGATATTATTTCAGGGAATCTGGGTATTTAGTATGATACAGTATAAACCATTAGAGGTAGCCGGGTACGAGTATCCTGACTGGGCTGTAGGATTAGGATGGGTTATAGCTCTAATATCTGTAGCCTGTATACCAATTGGTATGATACATGCTGTTGTTACAGCTAAAGGCTGCAATATATGGCAGGTAAGGCTATGTTTATATCTTATTATTTAGTCATGTAGTTAGTTTAGGCATGAATTTGGGGAGTTATGGTGCCTCAGAGACACTTGATAACCTGAGTGTCCAGGATAAAGTCCTGGCATAGGTCTAGATAATATTTTCAGTTTGACCAGGTTTCCCTCAAATGATGCAGGTTCTGAAGGGAAAAGTGTCTTAATCTTTTGAATTTGGACAAACTGAGGCCCTGTGTTCTTCAAGCTGGGCATGTTAAATATTCCTCTACAGTTGGAGTCTATAAAGAGTAGTCTAATACTACTGTCCTAGCAACTTCCCTTATAAGCAGGTGAAGGAAATAAGGAAGTAGGACCTCCATATCATTTAGTGAAATTACAGAATTTTATTGTTTACTTTCCATCTCTGATATATTTTTTTAGAAATTTCGAAGAAGTTTAAAGTCAACTATAGATCAAGAGGATCCAATCCCTCTCAAATCAATAACCAACTCAAACTCAAACAAGATCTAAAATATATTTTTATACGCCCTCATCTCTCTATGAGGACGTATATTGTAGTCACCCCTGTCCGTCCGTCCGTCGGTCCGTCCGTCCGTCCGTCCGTCGGTCCGTCCGTCGGTCCGTCCGTCCGTCAACATTTGCTCGTAAACGCTCTAAAAACTAGAGTTTTTGACGGAATCAAATGAAATTTGATATGTGTATACATATTCATAAAACGAAGATCAAGTTCGAATTTGAGCTATTTTCGATCGTTAGAAGCAGAGTTATTGCCCTTGCCCCAAATCCGTTGGTGCGTCCATCAACATTTGCTCGTAAACGCTCTAAAAACTAGAGTTTTTGACGGAATCAAATGAAATTTGATATGTGTATATATATTCAGAAAACGAAGATCAAGTTCGAATTTGAGCTATTTTCGATCGTTACCAGCAGAGTTATTGCCCTTGCCCCAAATCTTAAATATGCTATTACTCTCTTAGTTTTCAACCGATTTTGATGAAACTTAAAATGGGTGTTATTGGACCTAAATCGAAAGGTTTGAGAAAGTTTAGTTTTCTCCTGATTAAATTTTTTCCTTTTTCGACTTTTTCGTTAGGCGTATATGGCCGTGGTCCACTATCTTTATAAAATTTGTACTTTTGAGATTTTATTTTGATGTTGTTATTATCTGTTATTTTTGATTGTTATTGAAGATAATTCTTGTTATGATTTCTTATTATAGAGCGTCAGACTTGTGAGCTTTTTTAAAAGATTTTTTTCTAATTTTAAGTGTGCAAACTGTTGTTTCAACATGCATTTAAGGAGATGTATAAGTGATCTCAGCATTCATGAATTCCTCACAGTTAAAGGAATACTATGTTTTAAAATGGACATAAAATCCATATTCTAAACTTTAGCCAAAACATAAAACTAATTACATGAAATTAAAAGTAGTTTTTGAAAAACACTTAATAATTTTTAGAATTTATGTCCATTGTAGGCCTAAGAGGTAGTATTTCTATTAGTAATATTTTATATTTATCATTAGGAGAACAGTCTTATTAAAATTAGACCCAAATATCATTGCAATCAGCTTTTTAAATTCTGGTAGTGGGGCTGAAATAATCGGAGTAAGACCGAGTTGAACTTTATGGAAATCTGTATTTACCAGTCATGTCTGACTAAATCCTTTTAATTCGTGGTTGTGATTGTTATATTTTTTTTTTTAGAAAATTTTTATATAATCATATAAGATCTTAAGTTGAAAAATATTTTATATTATATATTGCTAATATAATTGGCTCAAATAAATAGGCAAGATATATCATTGTATGTTAGCACTCATTAAAGTTTTTATTTTATTTTGCCAGTTAGTAAGACTACTAGTTTACCTGTTTTTACCAGTCATTTTCGACTTAATCTCTTAAATTTGTGTTGTGATTGTTAAATTTTTAGAGTATATTTATCTTTTGTAGAAAATATGTCATCATTTAAGATGAGATCTGTTATATTTTATATTATAAATTGCTAATGTTGTTGTGAAAAAGGGTAAAATATATATTCCTATGCTGGCATAGATCAGGGGAATGTTTTTCATTTTGTAAGTCAGACATTGAATTATAGCATTTTAATCTGTAAACGTTGACTACACTAAAGCACCTTTTATACGACCACATTTACTGATATAAGTAAATATACTTGCATAAGTATATATACTCACATAAGTAAAAGTGGTCATGTAAACGCTTTTGCTTATGTAAGCAAATATACTCTTGAGCAAATATACTCTTGGAGTATTTTACTTCACCCCAAGAGTTGTTGCAAAAGTATATTTACTTATATGCAAATAAACACCTTAAGCAAATATGCTTATGTGAGTAACATTTGGACGTATATTCAGGGCTTAAGATATTTATGCATTTGGATACAAATCAAAATATAAACTAGCTTACTGTATGTTACAGATAGATCATATACAGAAATATTTATCTTTGCTTTTGATAAAAATAGTGAGCCTTTTTATTCAAGATTTAGCTAGCCCATTGGATGAATAAAAGGGTCATGTAAAAATAGAAATGTGCTCTTAATAAAAAAAGTGAGCCAGAAAAGAACATCAGCAAGTGCTGATTGAATGAAAAATTTTGATACAAAATCTTTCATTAATATTAGTGCCCCAAATCAAATCCATTGAGAGAATGAATGAAACTTGTGATGAATTTTAAGGGATTGTAAAGAGATTTTCTGAACTATGTATGTGTATCAGGGACACTGATAAAATCAATTTGTTCCATTCCAATTTCCCTTCCGACATACTATGGTTCTTGCAATTCCACTTAAACTTATGCATTTTATGACAGCACTGACAGTGATCTGCATATATTAATAGTAGGTTCTGGTAGATCACTGTCAGTGACGTCATAAAAATGTGTCAGTTTGATTGGAATTGCAAGATTCACAGATGTTGGTCCACATACAAAGTTTAATCACTTTACAATCAATTTAAGTGTGAATCATCAGATAGTTTATATTAGTGCCATATTTGTATATGTGTATTTTCTAGAACAGAAGCCTTAAGGCAATTAGTGAGTTGTTTTTTTGTAGAGGATATTTTTAGAAATCTCATTATTTTCTTCCCTTGAATTGTGATTCTTATAATAATTTTGCTTTATTTTTGTATCTCAAATATTTATATACTGTATTATTTTGAAATTTCCATTTCGGGAATGAATCATTCCCAAAAAGGGTATTTTTTTTTATAAAGTGAGACTCCCATATTGGGTATTTCTCAATAATATTGATTTCCATATTGGATATTTCACAGGTAGGATAATATTAAAATAACTTAAATATTGTTACTTATCATTCTCATTGTATACCATTCATTTTCATGATTCTCATACAAGGTATTTCAAGATTTGTGTATTCCCCATTGTGTGGGATTATTATAAAGGGTAGACGTCCTTTATTGTATTTTCATGTAGTATATACCCATTGCGTCTTATTCTCAAAAGGGTATTCTCCATAATTTGTATAGCATTTCCATTGTTTTAAAGTGAACTAGTCTCGTTTAGGTCATGAAAATTCTTATATCAATCTCATTTTAATAATATTATTTTCATAATTTACATCATATTGATGAGAAACAAAACCATGATTTTGTATCAAAATTGAAAATACATATTTTATATCAGTCAACACATGATTTGTTAATTTGCATTAAGAAACAGTTAAGGTAGCCCAGTGAGATGCTTGCTGGCAATTTGGATTTCCAAGGTTTAATCCAGCATATTGCAAGAACACAAGTCTTTTGGATATGGCAATTAACCCAGGTCTCAATGCTACAGGCTGTGTACGTTAAGCATCCTATGACAGCTGGCTAATGCTGCTGTTTAGACAATTTCCCTCATTGAACACTGCCCATCCTCAACTTGATTCAAGCAATGAATGAGCAGCAGAAGTCCAGAGCTAAGATAAAAATAAAAAGCTGAATCTTGCTGAAAGTATTTTTTTTGAAATGAACATATGTACATAGTCATATAACTTCAAAAAATAATGTTGGAATAACAATACAATATATAATGATTTGAGCTGCCATTTTCAATAGAATAAACATATAATATATATTATTGATCAAAGATATTAAACGTTCATCAGGAAAACTTTCCAAAAATAGACACAGGTCACTTTTTGTAGCTGACTTTTAAATAGCACTACCAAACACTGTTGATCGCTAAGATGGAGTTTAATTCATAACATATAAGACGTCCTCAATATTTTAGGTACTGCAAAAATTTAAGGATCAAAGTTATGCTATTAAGTTCAATTACTATTCATCCAGCTACAAAATAATAGGATGGTTTGGTCCGATGTGTAGCTCCACTACCCATTAAAATCAATATGATTAGATATTTTTGAAAAGTCTCTAGATGTAAATGAATATCTCTGACCAACTGATTTAAGTACAATAGTATGAACAACAAATGTAAGTGATGTTTCAAAAACATGAAAGGACAAAATAGATTTAACTCAAACAAATTGGTGTATAAAGATAAAGTAATGCTGCAAACCAAAATTGTATGTGACATTGCACTCACATCATACATCTGGTGAAAATTCTTACCACATAAGAGTATTTTTTTTGTTCTGGAGTATGAACACAATTTATTCCTTCTTTCAATGAATGATACATTTATAACCAATGAAATATTTTGAAAGATGAAACAAAAATATGATAATAGCACTGATATTTGTGAATTTGGCAAGTTGAAACTTTTGACCCAGGGAATCAATAATTGTGAATGAATATTTGTTCAGTGTGCATTATGCATAAAATTTGGAGTATTATACATAATTTAGAGTTTTCAAGTAGGAGACAAAATGAAATAGAGTTTATTGTGCTACTTTTCTGCAGTTTTCATACAGGAGCTAAACTTAAAAATAAAAATTACATATGTATTCAGTACATTTCAGCATAAAATTCTCAAACACAAAAATACCCATTTACCAGATTCTTTAACGAAGGCACTACTTAGCTTAAGGAAATGAAAATTGTCCTTGTATATGTACATATAATAATAAAAGACTGCATTTAAATGTTATCTCATTATACTTGACTAGAAGTATTAGAAGCGTGTAATAGAAAATATTGTCATTGTCAGTTGATGCACTCAGACCAACCAGATTAGGGATTTCCAGATCCAAATATTTTGAGACATTCATATTGATGATCATCAATTGTAAGTTGAAAAATTTTCTTACCTCACAGACTTAATGTGCATTTGATGTCCGATTGAGGCCAATTGAATTCAGTCATTATGGCAAAAGAACCAGTCATGTCCAACATATATATGGGCAATTCTACAGCCCTGAATTGATTACATACGAAAAGCAAAATAAAGTTTTACATCTCTGTATGCTGATGCTGCTTAGCCAAATAGGAATACAAGAATACTAAAAATATCATTTGAAATGCGTAAAGATAAGGTAGACGTAATATTAAAGGAATACTACCCCTCAAAATGAAATGGAGTTTTACATCCTGCTTCAAAATGAAAAAAAAAATTGAATTATAAAGAGATTAAGTTGTATAAGTATGGCACTAGGTAAGTCAACTGGAGTTTTATTTATCAGATATTTATCAAAAAAGCATTTTATCAGGAATGTAAGGATCAACCAGATTCCTCTGTAGGCCTATAGACTCTAATTGGTCAAGTTAAAATTTAAGAGATAGTATTCCTTTAAATGGACAAATTAAAATGTATTCAATATTAACACTATTTCAAGAACCATAACCCAGTTATAAGAAAGAAAAAAATAAAAAACATCTTGAGCAGTATAATACTGTTAAAATCTATTTTATAACCAATTTTTAATTGTTTAGATGAAATGAGCTCTTTTTGTCTAATTGAGCAGATTTCAGTTAAGTCAGTTTTTAAAATGCCTGCTGTTGAGCGACTTTCCAAGTCTGCATAATGGAAAATCAACTCCCATATACAAACTAAGTCTTAGTAATGTAAAATCAACTCATATACAAACTAACTGATAAGGTTTTTAGGTAAAAGTTAGTTAACTGTAGCATGCAGCGCTTAAAGGCAATGGATTACAAATCGACCTTACTTATGATGTAACCCAATGATAATCAAGAATGAGAACTGATACGCATAATACATGTCAATATCTTAAATGATTAGAAAACGAGTTAATATTCAACAAAATACACAAGTTAAAAGTTAGGTTTACAAACATTGCTATGTTTATTTTCATAAACTACAGCAAACAAAATTGAATGGAATCCTAACCCATAGCACCTTGATAGTCATAATATGGCTATTTCTGACCGACACAGAATAGTTATAGTTTGATATTTAAAGGAATTAAGTATTCTGATCCTTGACATTAATCTCAATGTCATTTCGTTGTAGACCAACCTGTAGCCATTCTTTCTCTCTGTAAAGTGACACTGAATCTAACTATCATCTAAAAGTCTAAAGGAGAATCCCTGATTGAAGTAAAACTAATATCATAATCCATGTCCATTTCAATGATAACAAGTTACTAATTAGTAACCAGTTACCAGTTAGTAACAAGTTACCAGAAGTAAGTAACCAGTTTATTACAAGTTACTAGTTAGTAACAAGTTACCAATCAGTAACAAGTTGCCAATCAATAACAAGTTACCAGTCAGTAACAAGTTGCCAATAAGTAACAAGTTACCAGCCAGTAACAAGTTAGTACCCAGCCACCAATTAGTAACAAGTTATCTATCCAATTCAATCTTCATCACCATATTACATGTCGTGTTCAGCAACACTCTGTTGTAGATATTCTTGATATAAGGTTTGCTGGAAAAGCAGAGAAGACAATACATAAGATATCTACTATCACTGTAGATTGACAAAAGGGATCCCGATGCACAGATTTGGCTCAACCTTCATCAATGTTCAAGACTAACATTATGACTTGGCCATGATAAGAGGTAAATGGGCAAAAAAAGACAGCTCTTGTTTGGAGATTTATTTATAACCCATGAGATGATAACACTCTCTGAAGAATGATAATATTGGTTGAACTATAATTTATTCAATACGGCAATCTCCATATTACTAGCATGCTAGTCTAGATAAAAATTTGATAAGAGTGTTAATGCACATTTATTACGGGTCCAACAGATAAGTTTGAATAATTTGTTTCAGGTCATCCAAGTAGGTATACATAACTATATAATATTATAATACATATTTTTATTTTTCAGGGAAATAAAGAAAGATAGCTTGCCAGGCAAGGTAATATACGCCCACTGGCAGCTTTGTTTGAATAAGAACATTTGGCAGAAAATAGCAACCATCAAATATTCAACCTGTAGTCATAGGCCTACATTTCATTCAGAACTTAAATTAAGTGTCGTACAAACATTTTTTTCTCAATTTCATCAAGGGTTAAGCATTCATCAAGTTTAGTCAAAATCCGTCTCTGTTTATGAGCTAAAAACTAAAACCTATTTTGAACAAGAAGGGCAATAAGTCATATCAAATATTTTTTGATTTTCAATAGGGTTTATCGTGTGATAATAAACTATTTCAATAGGTTTCATTAAAATCTAATAGAAAAAGAATTGTGCCTTCTAGAGTATTTACAAACTAAAAATCAACGCGTTTTAAAGAACAAGGGCAATAATTTATATTAAATATTTTTTGATTCTTTTGATTTTCAATAGGGTTCATCCTTGGGTGATAACAAACAATTTCAGTAAGTTTCGTCAAATTCTGTACAGAATTGTGACTTGCATAGTGTTAACAAGCTAAAAATCGAACGCGTTTTACAGAAACAAGGGCAATAATTCATATTAAATATTTTTCGATTCTTTTGATTTTCAATAGGGTTCATCCTTGGGTGATAATAAGCAATTTCAGTAAGTTTCATCAAAATCCGTAAAGAATTGTGACTTGTAGAGTGTTAACAAGCTAAGAATCGAACACGTTTTGAAGAACAAGGGCAATAATTCATGTTAAATATTTTTCGATTCTTTTGATTTTCAATAGGGTTCATCCTTGAGTGATAATAAAGAATTTCAGCAAGTTTAATCAAAATCCGTAAAGAATTGTGACTTGTAGAGTGTTAACGAGCTAAAAATCAAACGCGTTTTGAAGAACAAGGGCAATAATTCATGTTAAATATTTTTCGATTCTTTTGATTTTCGATAGGGTTGATCCTTGAGTGATAATAAAGAATTTCAGCAAGTTTAATCAAAATCAGTAAAGAATTGTGACTTGTAGAGTGTTAACGAGCTAAAAATCAAACGCGTTTTGAAGAACAAGGGCAATAATTCATGTTAAATATTTTTCGATTCTTTTGATTTTCGATAGGGTTCATCCTTGAGTGATAATAAACAATTTCAGCAAGTTTAATCAAAATCCCTAAAGAATTGTGACCTGTAGAGTGTTAACAAGCTCAAAATCGAACGCGTTTTAAAGAACAAGGGCAATAATTCATATCAAATATTTTGCGATTCTTTTGATTTTCAATAGGGTTCATCCTTGGGTGATAATAAACAATTTCAGCAAGTTTCGTTAAAATCCGTAAAGAATTGTGACCTGTAGAGTGTTAACAAGCAATTGTGGACGGACGGACCGACGGACATGGGTGACGGCAATATACGCTCCACATTTCATGTGGGCGTATAAAAATAAAACGTACCTTTTTAGACTTGACAACATTTTGAACATAGTCTCTAACTTCCAGTAGATTACGTTTCTGTTTTCTACTTAATGTAGGTTTAGTTCTGTAAATAGAATACATTTTTGGTCACTAACACTAGCTACAAATATTGTTATCTCAAAAAGATGATATAATCTAAACTAAAACTCAAGAGTTACAGAATAATAAGACCCATTCATGAACTCCAAAACAAACCTTGAAAAACATTGATAGCAGCTTATGAACTTTTCATATGAAAAATTATATAGAAAAACTAGCCTGTTATTTTTTACGTTTACAAGAACCAGTATTGAGGACTTATGCTCATAAAAGTGTGAAAGAAACTGCTATTTCCAAATTAGCTGTTCTCATTTAGGGACAGCAGGATAAGAATTAGTAACATACCTTGAGAATAGTTTAGCTATAAGTAGAAATATAAAGGCTAGACACAGTATACCAATAATAACATGGTTTGTATAGGAATCTGGTATCTTCTGCCATAATTTTGCTAGAGGACCCTGAAATAGTACAGTGGGTCGTCACTAAAACATTTTTACTAGAAATATATGAACATTGATTTAAAAAACCTTTTTGGATACGTTGAATGATTTGTTGTGTTTTCATAGGTTGAATGCAATTGGGCAGTAAATTTACTATCTTTAGATACATTGTGATTGCCATTTTTCACAATTTGAAATTGCTTAATTCTCCAATGGATTGATATTTGATAAATCTATACCAATATTAACAAATAAGATCTTGAATCAGTCAAAATAGTAATAAGTGAAGATCTTTCGAGAACAATGGCTCTAATTGTAACAATAACAAGTCTAGACTAAAGATAAAAAATAAATTGAAAGTAGTATGATGAACTCACCAGGTAGACAGTAAGTGTTAAAACTATAGACTCTCCTAATACAGAACTTAATAATTGATGAGATGTACTAATGAGAAATGTTGCTAATAATAGTAACGGTAATAACAGACCAAACATACTGTAACATATACCGCGTAATCTCGCTTTTAAATTGGCAGACGCTTGTTGACTGAAAAGTTAATAGTTAAAAAATTAAGTGAAATTTTGGCTGCTTTTCTGCACTTGATTGAGTAAATGATGAAATTTCATATCCTACCTTTCAGCACTTGTTTTTGCTAATGAGGAGCAGCAAATGTTATTAGCACAGAGAAACTTGCTAGGATAACAGCATTAGCCTACTCTTACTTTAGATTTAGAACCGTTAGGGATCTTTAATGTGCTTATTCTGTAGCACACAGGTATTCTGTTTATTATTCCATCCGAATGACTCTTTCCATGTCTGCCACTTTGACCTGCCTCAAGGAAACCAGTTGAAAAATCTCAAGGTATTATCTTGATTCCTGTGCTGAACAAAATCTGAGCACCTTAGTAAGTTAATCACAAACAAGTGACAGAAAATGAAATGCTATTATAAATAAAATTTAAAGAACTGAACCAACAAATGATGTAACTTACTCATTTTGTTTGAGTTTATTTTCGACTAATTGAGCTATTTGATCACAGTTTTTCTCTAACTGATTTAACGTTGTTTGTATTGTTCCGTTGATAGTTTTCTCTACATCTTTACATACTTCTTCTATCTGGTTAGCACAACGACTACCCTACAAATATCATATATCATATTTAGAATTCAGATGTTCACTAAAGAAAAGATAGTGGACCACAGCCATATACGCCCAACATAAAAGCCTTAAATTTAATCCAGAGTAAATTTAACATTCTCAAACCTTAATTTAGGTCCAATAACATCCATTTTAAGTTTCATCAAAATTAGTTAGCATATTCAAGATATTCCTCATATAGATGAGGGCGTATAAAAAAGGCAAGTAAAGAAGCATATGGACATAAAATTAATATTTTAACATTGGATTCGTTCTTTATAATTATATACCGGTACTCATACTGTTATTAGAAAGAAAGACACGAGATGTATTTTAAACCATCTCAAACCTTACTTCTTGATACATTTGGAATCCATTTTCTTGGCAAGAATGATGTACTGAACTAAATAAATAATAATCTACCTTATTATTGAGAGATGGTACGTATATTGTTGGCATGTCAAACCCTGTTTTATTTAACCCTGGTCTCTTACATAGTTCTTGTACAATCTGCATCATAACTCTCTATAATATACACAAAATAAAACATTAATAAACAACTTTAAAACAATTCCATAAATTATAACTCCTTCTTAAAACAGTCTTGATACTTAACAATTTGTCCACCCCAATGATAGGCCCCATACTCAGAAGCACTCAAACACTAATGAAGTGGCAGTTGAAACAGTAACGAGTTGGATTGTTGTCTGCTAGGTGATTAGGTTTGAATCCCCTTTAAGAAAAATTTTGATACCTAAGTCAGCACTAACGTTAGTCGAATATGTGCCAATATTCAATCTCTTTAACGCAATGCAAAACATCCCGGATTCAGCATGTTTTAATTGTAAAATGAAAGTAGATCCTACCTGTCTATCACTCTCATGCCCCGCCTCATCAGCCTTACTAAGATAAAATCTGATTCGTTCAGCATGTTTCTCATTCAATTTCTCCACGATATTCAATGTCCTTTTACATAATGCTTGACCAATAGGATCAAAGAATACAAAGATCAGATCAGCTAGGTCTCCTGTAAAGTTTGAAAAAAAAAAAATGATTAGGTTTCAGAAATTTACAGCCACTGTCCTTCAAAATGATCTGCATAAAACTTATCCTATCTTCTATGGGGAATAGATAATCCATGTGCAAAATTTCCTTTACCAAAAGTTGTATCATTTGAATCAATAGTCGAAATGGAATTTTAAGTTATACTTAACAAGGACAGGCAATGGTGAGTAGTTTGCAAAGAAAAAAATATCTGCCAGGAAAGAATCATGAGCATTCATATTTTTTATTTCCAACTGTCAAGATCTTGCAGTCTCCACAGGCTCTGGTTTACTGTCCTATATATCTGCATCACTGATGAAAGGAAATATCTGACCCATTACCTATGCTGAGATTGAACCCGGCAGTTCAGTTAGGAAGCAAGCCTCTATCTCTCTCGTCTGCTCAGAGTGATAAATATATAGACAGATATTTCATCTAATGAACTTACCAAGCCAAGCTATAGAGTCATTGACATCAAAGGGATATTTCATATCACCATCAACTAAACCAGGAGTATCAACAAACGTCACTAAACTAAACTTCTTCTGTTTTGATGTAGAGATTTCTGTTGTTAAATAATCTATTACACCTGAAATATATCATTGTTGTTAAAATTTCATTTGTTTATTTGTTTTGTGGCTTTTCTTACAAAAAAATCCAAAAATGAGAAAGTTTGGAAATGAATTGGTAGCCGCAAATGAACTTCACATCAAAATGAGAAAAGTAGTAAAATACTTTGACCAATACATACAAGTCTTTTTAAGAAGCCATTTACAATTAGGTTGTCTATTAAAATAGAAAGATAGTGGACCACGGCCATATACGCCTAACGAAAAATTTAATCGGGATAAAATTAAACTTTCTCAAACCTTTCGATTTAGGTCCAATAACATCCATTTTAAGTTTCATCAAAATCGGTTGAAAACTAAGAGAGTAATAGCATATTTAAGATTTGGGGCAAGGGCAATAACTCTGCTTGTAACGATCGAAAATAGCTCAAATTCGAACTTGATCTTCTTTTTCTGAATATATATACACATATCAAATTTCATTTGATTCCGTCAAAAACTCTAGTTTTTAGAGCATTTACAAGCAAATGTTGATGGACGGACCGACGGATTTGGGGCAAGGGCAATAACTCTGCTTCTAACGATCAAAAATAGCTCAAATTCAAACTTGATCTTCGTTTTATGAATATGTATAAGCATATCAAATTTCATTTGATTCCGTCAAAAACTCTAGTTTTTAGAGCGTTTACAAGCAAATGTTGATGGTCGCACCGACGGATTTGGGGCAAGGGTAAGAACTCTGCTTCTAATGATCGAAAATAGCTCAAATTCGAACTTGATCTTCGTTTTATGAATATGTATACACATATCAAATTTCATTTGATTCCGTCAAAAACTCTAGTTTTTAGAGCGTTTACAAGCAAATGTTGATGGTCGCACCGACAGATTTGGGGCAAGGGCAATAACTCTGCTTCTAATGATCGAGAATAGCTCAAATTCGAACTTGATCTTCGTTTTATGAGTATGTATACACATATCAAATTTCATTTGATTCCGTTAAAAACTCTAGTTTTTAGAGCGTTTACGAGCAAATGTTGACGGACGGACGGACCGACGGACGGACGGACAGGGGTGACTACAATATACGTCCTCATAGAGAGATGAGGGCGTATAAAAAGTAAGGTCTCTACAACTCCCTGCAATCAAATCTACGTTCGCCATTGTCCAACATTAACCTAATATGCACCTTGAATTATTGTGCGAAAGTTATATCTGCTTTAGAAAGTATAGTTTGTCAACTGATGTTAGTTACCTCCCTTGAAAGAATGGCCAATATTTTCCTGGTCCCCTGCCCAAAAGTTAATCAGTTAAGGAGGTAGGCTAAGGTTTTTATTTTCTCAGGAATAGAATCAACAAATAAGACGAATCAACCATTGCTGTAAATGATGTTAGTAAACAATGAATGAGTAATGAAGGACTACGTTAAATGAAGATGATTTAACCAATCACAGCCCTTCATTTGGCAGCTCTCTTTCTACATTACGATAGCTGACCCAATGAAGAGCTAAGATGAGTCCATTATTTATACACGGACATAAATTAAAGTGATCTACATGACTGTTACAAAATACTTACAGTAGGCCTACTTAAAAACCACTTTACTTACGGATGATACTGCTCTTAGGAGTAGTTCACTACTATACAAGTATTGCTCTTGATTTTGTCATGGTTTTGGATGCGATTTAATTAACATATTTGATTTGCTTGTACGGATTTGTATTACTTACGGATGTGGATTCTACAAAATGTTTGCAGAATCATCCTGTCTGCGGAAGGTGTGAACATAACTGAATTCATTAACTATGAACAAACAACAACCAAGAATATGTACTATGAACAACCAACAATATGCACTATGAACAACCAACAATATGTTCTATGAACAACCAACAATATGCACTATGAACAACCAACAATATGTACTATGAACAAACAACCAACAATATGTACTATGAACAAACAACCAACAATATGTACTATGAACAAACAACCAACAATATGTACTATGAACAAACAACCAACAATATGTACTATGAACAAACAACCAACAATATGTACTATGAACAAACAACCAACAATATGTACTATGAACAAACAATCAACAATATGTACTATGAACAAACAACCAACAATATGTACTATGAACAAACAACCAACAATATGTACTATGAACAAACAACCAGCAATATGTACTATGAACAAACAACCAACAATATGTACTATGAACAAACAACCAACAATATGTACTATGAACAAACAACCAACAATATGTACTATGAACAAACAACCAGCAATATGTACTATGAACAAACAACCAACAATATGTTCTATGAACAAACAGCAATATGCACTATGAACAACCAACATACACTATGAACAAACAACAATATGCACTATGAACAAACAACTGGTTAATATGTACTATGAACAAACAACCACCAATATGTACTATGAACAAACAACCCATAATATGCACTATGAACAAACAACAATATGCACTATGAACAACCACCAATATGCACTATGAGCAAACGACCACAAATATATACCGGTAATATGAATAACGAACAATATGTCCCATGAACAAACAACTAAATGCACTATGAACAACTAAAAATACTTACTATGAACAAACAACAATACTTACTATGAACAAACAACAACAAACTAAATGCACTATGAACAACCAGCAATATGCACTATGAACAACCAACAACATGCACTATGAACAAACAACTAAATGCACTATGAACAACCAACAACATGCACTATGAACAAACAACTAAATGCACTATGAACAACCAACAATACTTACTATGAACAAACAATAACCAATATGTACCATGAACAAACAACATGTTCTGTGAACAAACAATCAACTAAATGCACATTGAACAAACAACCAACATGCACTCTGAACAAACTAGTTGCTACTTTCTGATATAATAACCAGACCGCGGTATGATACAAAGATAGAGATGATATGTCAGTCAGATTGTACAGCTCTTCATCAGGCAGCTTGTTACTATTGATCAAGTCTACCTGAAGAAGGGCCGATAATCCAACAGATACTTCTTTGTTGCAGGATAAGTTGCTTCTAAATGAACTTTTACAACTATCAGGTACATTTCTTAGACAAATTCCTCTGAAAAGTCACGCTGACATCCCAATTGACGCCCTGTTTGAATGGTCTGAAGAAGTTTGGCATTAAGAATCAAAAACACTGTCATCCACCCACATTGCAGAGCAGATCACACAAAAAGGTTTAGCCAATCAAAACCATTCTTCCAAAAGAGTTGTCTGCTCTTGCTTTCAAATAGGCCAATAAAATTCCACTGAATAATAATTGTCTGCTTATCATAACCAAGTCATAATGTTCAAGTCTGAAGCATGTAATTGACAAAGGTTGTGCAAAATGATGTATTTTTATTTACATACCTTCAATTTGACGTAGTGGTTCAAAATGGGGATACAGATGTAAAGTAGCATTTCCCTAAAATATACAAAGGTTAACATTTATTGAGATTTAATAAGCCATGAGGGTGGCCATCTTAATATGATGCATAAAGGGACCTTAATTTCTGATTTCTTTTGATAAGTCGTGTCTATGTACTACTTGTTAAATGTATGGCACGCATTTATTAGTAATTTCATAAGTAATTACGATAGCTTGAAATTGCTGCATGCCGTATGGTATGAATGAATTAATTATTCAATATAAGAAAAAATAATTTTATCAAAAAAAAATAAACAATTAAATATTTTATTTCCACCCCAGTACACTAAGCAATCAGACTATGCAATTAGTCACAGATTTTTGAATATTCAAATCACATAAATGAGTATTGATAGCCAGCTTTCATGTCTACCTAGCTGTCTATTCAGTCCAATCAATTTCAATCAAATTATAGCCAAAGTCAGACACTGAAATTATCATTCTGAAAAGTGTTTGAGAAACCGATTATGTTATGTGTTTAAATATCACTCTCTCTCTAGCAAATAATAGCTTTAATACTATGAAAAATGGTGTTCAGAGCTACTAGAACTTGATGCATTCAGAAATGCATAATTAAAAAAAACTGTAACTAGAAATTTCACTTTTTATATAATAATATAACATATATAAATGTTTTTCTATGATACCAGTTCTAATTCAATAGTTCAAAGTTGATACTTATAGATACTCATGGAATAGAAGGCTAAAATTTTGAGGGCAGAGATGCAAGTAGTTGGACAGAAGTCCCTACACAATTTTGCACTAGGACAAAAGCCCCTATGGAGAAAAACCCCTATACCTACGACAAAAGCCCCTACAAAAAAAAAAAATCATAAAAATGTTTGATATATAAAAAAATAAACAATGAATGTTAATTTTATTTATTATATATTTATCAATTTTTGTAGGGGTTTTTGTCCTAGGTATTGGGGGCTTTGTCCGTAGGGGCTTTTGTCTGTCTACCTATCCAACAGGTGGTGAAAGTCCCCCTATATAGATCTGTTACTAAATTAACTTCACAATCAAAATGTATTGGAAATTTATAAGCATTATGAGAGAACGAGAGAACTTTAAACACAATATAACTGTAGCTAGTTACAGCAGTCTGAACTACAGTTGAATATAGAGTCGAGAGTTTAATGACCAGACAGTATGACTTGAGATTCCAATGTCAAACCTATATTATTATAGATTTCATGCTATCTACCAATCTATAACTGGCCATGACCAGACGCTGTGACCAGACTCTTGCTGTAATCAGTAAATCAAATACTCCGCAATTACCATGAATATAACATTAGGTTAAAGGACAGACCATGTTGCGAAGTGGTATTCTAACGTGTCCAAGAAGCCCACTGGAATCAATTCAATTCCAATTTTCAGTCAAATGTTTGGTTCTTGAATTTCCACGAATACAAAGCGTTTAAAAATGTCACTTTCACAATGACCTTTAGACGTTACAAGTAACTTAAAGCTATACCACCTCTTGAACAAAAAATTTAAGTTCTCAAACTTAGCTAATAAGAGTATATATTCATCAAATGTGTCTACAGTATACAAACTGAATCCAATAAACCATAAAACTAAGTAGTTTTCCATAAAATTACAGGTTATAATTGAAAAATACTGAATAAAATTTTCAATAAATATAATATATATACAAAGTAGTTTTCTGGATTTATCAAATTATACAGGTAATTTGTTGCCTAATGACTAAACTCTTATTCACTAAGTTTGAGAATTTTGCTCTTTTGATCATTCTACGAGGTAGTATGCCTTTAAGCATAGTGACATAATAAAAGTTGTATTGGAACAACCACTAACATGTGACTGAAAATTGCTTAGATCCAAATCCATGCTATGTGTGTCAATAAACAAAAAGTTGAAAAAATCTCTTTAAAATCCCTCTAACGAATACTATTCTAATACCAGGCCATTATAGCCTATTATTACCACCACCCACAGATTTGTTGAATCAGCAGTTTTTAACTACCTGGTCTGTCATAAAGATCAGGAAATCAGGTGAGCTATGTCTAAAAATAGTCCGATTTTATTTATATAGATTCCCACATCCTTTTATGTCATGACAATCATACAAATTGCTGACAATCTGCTTTTGGCTCAACCTTCGTCATTTTAATCGAGAACATGAAATGACTCTTGCCCGGTAAATGGACAAGGGAAGATAATTTGTGTTCTGAGATTGATTTTGATTGGTTTCCAATTTACCGTGAAAGAAGACAACACTCTCTGAAAAATGATTGTGATTGGCTTAACTATAATTTATTCAATATGGCAATCTCTGTATAGTATACGGGGTTATCTAGTACCCTAGTCTAGTGCCGAAGTTGGTACGAGTGGACAAGCTGTAGTCAATGGCATAAGACAGCAACGGACTTGAAAGGTTTTATATTTTGGTAAAACCTAGATGTTACCTATCCTTATCATCTGTTGAAATTAATATTCAGCTTTAACCAGCACCATCAGGTGTACTTAATATTTTAAAGTCTGCATCTTGATTTAGTTACCATAACATTCTTGTCAAGTTTTTTCTGGGGGAACCAGACATATAAATTAACCTTGTAGATCTTTAGACTGACCAGTAGTTATTCAGTCATGGAATAGAAATTTGGAATACCTGGATCAAACTTTACGGCTTTTTTGATTCGTAATAAATGTCAAGTGTATCTATAGTCTATGGTCTGTCAAAAGACAGTAGTAATTCAGAAATTAGTGATAGGAATTTGGAATTCCTGAAGCAAAGGTTTGGGACTTTTGACTCTTATCCTCCTGATAAATTAAGATGACAATTGCATCTGTTTAGTCTCTGGCCTGTCAAAAGAAATTAGTGATAGGAATTTGGAATTTCTGGAGCAAAGGTTTGGGACTTTTCGACTCCTACCCTCCTGATAAATCAATGATATACATACAATAATTGAAGTAAATTATAATAATAATAATAATAATAATATCTTTATTACAAAAGGGTAGAAAATTAGGCCATACATTACCGATGAGCATCAAGATAATCCTGAATACCCAACGATAGGCCTGTCTTCCATTCTGCCCCTTATAGACAATACAAACATACACAAATTAACAAAAAACACCACAATAACAAATTTTTACAAGGATGACAAGATTATATGTACAGTCTATAGCTATAATGATGTATATCTTATTAATAAGCTAGAATAGTCAATGGTTTGACAGAGATCAACATGCAATTCAGAAATTCAGCCATAAGTGATAGGAATTTGGTAATTCTGGAGCAACACCAGTTGTACACTCCTGATAAATCAATGATATAAATACATACAATAATTGAAGTAAATTATAAGCTAGAATAGTCAATGGTCTGTCTGGTGACCAACTGAGTACAGACCAGTAGGAAGTATTGATTATATAACAGTCTGTTAGCCCAGGCTATTATTCTACTAAACATACATTTCTCACAGTTAAAGATGAAGTGTCTACTATCATAGGTCTGGAATTTATTTATCAACTTAAATTTTATAGCATTGACCAATGGGTTTTAAAATGAAAAGGTGCTTTTCTGCATCTGTGTGGGCTAATGAGGACAACCAAACTCCATGCAGTGTGCAATGAGGGAAATTTAGCGCGGAGAGCAGCATTAGCCTACTGTTATTTTTTATTTCCAACATTTGAGGGATCGTTAACGTGCGCATCCTTTTGTGGGGCCTTGGTCAATTGTCCCATTTGAACAATTTTACGCTTCTTCCATGCAGCCCCATCAACCTGCATAACTGACAGGGAGAAACTGGCTTGAAATATCCAAAGGTTTCATCTCGACCCATACAAGGATTGAATTCTGGACCTTCAGGTTAGCGATCAAGTGTCTTACTCACTGAGCCACTGTGGCGCCCACCAATGGGTTTCGAGTTATCATTCTAGCAGAGTTAGTTTTCTGGTTGAGAAGGTGTCTGCAATCTACCAATAGGTTGAGGTTATCAAAAAAGATGAAATGGAGTTTTACATCCTATATGCATGAAGTCAATCAAGGAACTTGTGTCAGCAGAAAAAAGTTTGAAACTCATGATGGCAGAAGTAAAGTGTACTTTTAACAAATAACATCATTAGCAACAAACATCATATTATGTCACATTTTTAGCAATTTAAGCTTTCAAAAAAAAAAAATATTGATTTTTGTTTTATGTTGTGCTTTTGGAATTTAACGAGTAATATCAATCTTAATCAGGTTGATATGTATTATTGACTGTTGTCCTTTATTAAAGGGATTATAAAGTGGTTTTCTAAACTTTGTATGTATATCAATTTGCGCCTTTCTAATTTCCATTCCGACGTCTGTGGTTCCTGCAACTCCACTAAAACTAACGTATTTCATGACGTCACTGACAGTGATCGGCATAGATATCAATTGTAGCTTCTAGTAGATCACTGTCAGCGATGTCATTTAACGTGTTAGTTTTAGTTGAAGAACAGATTTTAAGGAAAGCAAAGCGATAATAGTTTAATGCTTCGGACACTATCTCTACACAAAAAGCAAGAATATCACTTTAAAAAATATAAGGAAGTTGCCAAATAAATCAGAAAGTTATTGTTATTAATATAAAATAAAACTAACCGTTAAAGATTCTCGTTTCCGTCCACTGGTAACAAAAGTAAAACCCTGTGTTTCTATGGCAACACCAGTTCTTTGAACATGTTCTTCCACATACCTGTAACAAATAAAACAAATTTTCAGAACTTTTTTTTCACCCACAGGGGTAATGCACTCCATTTTAATTTTTACACTGATACTTACACTCATCCTATAAAATTAAATGGTTAAACACTTTTAAGGCAGCTATAAATTTCTAAATACAGTATTCCATAATTATTCATTCCAAAACTTCATTGTAATATTTCCTACTCTGGTAAAGCATTAAACTAAACCTTGATCATGGTTTGAGACCAACATAACAACATATTCCAGAATTTCATTGTAATATTTTCTGTTTGGTCTTGATAGGCCGTCAACTTGCCTGGTCAAGTCAAGGGCAGACAACTCTGTTCTAAGATTGATTTTGATTGGCTGATATTAATGCATGAGAATACAACTCTTCTTGATGAATGATTATGATTGGCTGAACTTTAATTCATTCAATATGACAATCTCTGTGTAGTAGAAGAGGTTATTGAGCACGCTAGTCCAATTAACAACTACCACCATCAAGAAGAATAACCATGATTACGAGTTACCCAGGGTCGAGTTTCACCGCCATGTCATTCGATGCGACCAGATCTTACGAATTCTCAAATTACCATACCAACATCACAATACCATATGATTGAACCAATCCAACTACCAAGTTTGCAATATCAACATGTGCTGGAAGCGAACATTAACTTGTCATCTAATCTAATTCCCAACATAAGCTTAATATTAAAAACTTTCAGGTTGTGCAATAAACTTGAAGAACTTTCTGACTGGTATTGATAAGGAACTCTATCTTTAAACACATAAGTTAAATATTTAATGTGAATAATAGTAACATGATAATAATGTGATAAAATTCCTATAATTTAACTCCCACACTTCGTTCAATAATTCTTTATCCAATAGTTAGTATAGAGAGTTTAAAACATTAACAGCTGGGATCATAAATGTATATTAAAATTAAGAATCAATCTTTTGTACAGTGCATAGTATATTTATAACATATCCTTTTTCATCCTTTTAGAATAATGCTTTTGCAAATCATATCAGAAAGATGTCTCTAAAAAGATGATGAAAATATCACTAAGTATGTCTTATGTGACTGAAAAATTGATCAAATACACTGATCTGTATTGTGTTACATAGATGTATTGTGTACCAGGTATGGTCTATAGCCTGGGTTCTCAAACCACTGGGGAACTATAAAAGAGTAGTTTCTATGGGGGTTAGCGCCATGGCTTTAACTTTTTCTGCGTTCAAGGAACAGTTTTTTTCTAGCTTGATTTTGCAGACCAGATGTAGCATACATATCAAATTTGGTGCGGTCTTATGTTGGAGTGACCTTTGAAAAAAAGAGAGGAAATGTTCAGAAGACTTTTTTAATGACAAAAAAAGTTGAAGTTCTTAAAGTCTAGCTGTAACTATCCTATGTGTAATTTCATTGTTTAAGAAGTTTTGAAGACCTCTCTTTGTTGAAAATAAAGTATATAAATTGACAATGTAAATGAAGGTGAAGAAACTCTATATCAACAATACAGTCTACAAGACTAGAGTGTATAACATTGATTGGAGAAAGAAAAGTTGGTAATTGTAATATTTTGTCTGGAACTGGTGGTTTGAGAGAAAAGTGAACATGGAAAGACAAGAGTCAAGTTAACCTGAGATAGTCTGGGGCGAGGTATAATACTTTGACAAAGTGCCAATATCTACGTTGTATTCTATATCCAAATATTCTAGACTTAATACAATTCTTTACTTTATAATTTATTAATCTCCAGTAGCTTTTCTTAAAAAATAATTTCTATAATACAATATTATGAACAATGTATTTCTTTTTGCGTTAATTTATTCAAATTCTATGCCATACAATATTTTTTAATTTATCAAATTAAGAGTCAATTTCAATGTATAGGTTTTAGCAAAAAAAAAAAATCAATTGTTTTTTAATTATTAATTTCAACAGAACCAAATTAATTTCTTCTTGAACAATAATATATTCTTTTCTTTTCATAAGGTGTTTATCACCTAAACCAAATTTTCATTTTTCTGGCTAAAAAAATAATAGGGTTTTTGTAATGTCCGTAAACTAATCCAATGTCACATGACAATTTTCATCATTCTTGTAGAAATTAAAAGTTTCTGAGATTCAACACACCTTTTGAATTTCCTTCCATTTTAAAAACTAACACGTATTACGACGTCACTGACAGTGATCTGCACAGATATCAATAGTAGCTTCCGGTAGATCACTGTCAGTGACGTCAGCAAGTTTTAGTGGAATTGCAAGAACCACTGACGTCGGAATGGAAATTGGAATGGCGCAAATTGATGCTATCAGTGTCCCTGAAACACATACAAGGATTAGAACACCTCTTTACAATCTCTTTAAATGTCTAGTCATTCTATACAATTATGAGCCACATGGCAACAATTGATTGAAGGCTAACTTCCAGATTAAAAGTTAATGGAATGATAAATATTTGTTTGAAAACAGCTCAGACAGAATTATAGCCATTTTATTTTAATACACAAGTCACAGCACAGTCTGATCACTGAGACTCTACTCATAATATTTTTTATCCTTATAGTTTTGACAATTGAAAAATCTTGTTTGTTAGTTTAACAAAGGTTCCTCCGAAATTTCGGAGAAGAATTTTAAAATGAAAAAAAAAAGAGTAAATTTCAATGAGTCTTAGACAATGTAATGAAGTCATTTCAACTCAAAAACAGTCTATAATTTAATTTTTTACTCTATAACCAAAAGAATAGAATACTTTGTAAATAACTTTGGTCAGGAAACCACTTAGTTCATTCGTCTATATTGTCTATGCCTCAGTGCCTCGACTAACACTGTGACTAGGCGGCAGCGCTGCCGCCCAGTGGCGGTATTCTGCCGCCCAGTGAACACAAAAGTCAGTCTCGGTCGGCAGTCCTATATTGTTAAAATATCGCTTGCAATCTAAATTCTTTAATGTAAAATAACTAACATAACATAACAGAAATAAGAAATATATGTTATTGTCAATAACGGCATGGTAATATGTATCCCAAGTGCATAAAGACTATTTGATGTCTGTTTCACTATTTGCATTTCCGGCGATCTAGTTTTCAACTTTGCCTGTTCAATTAACTGCCGCCCAGTAACAATTCCTTAGACGAGGCACTGCTATGCCTTGAATTGGAATTTTAATTTAAATAATATCAAATTAATCATATTGTTCCTTGATTCAACCATCTCTCAAATTCCAAGAAAATACCGTACCCAGTAAAGAAAATTTAACTTGCATAACCCCAAAATTAATACAAAATAAATGATATTCCTTGGTTTTTGCCAACTAACTCTCAAATGCTACAAAAATACCAAATCAGTAAAAAGGAAATATTCAAAATATATAATAATATGAAGAAAACCTCAATATTACCTCCATCATTAGTAAATCCTAAATAGAAAGATCACATTACAATACAATTGAAGAGTAAGAGAGAAAATTAATCACGAAGCTCATCGCGTCACAGACTGCTACAAACAGAAAGTTTCCGAGTAAGGAGTTAGTAATATATCACAATGTCTCGGACAATTCCCTCGGCAGTATACAATCCTTCCAATCTTTATACTACATACATTACAAGTCTGGTTACTCCAGTAGCACGACTTGGAATTTTACACGTTCCAAGTTATTTTGACCTTTTAACAAATTATTATTTGACTTTAATCCTTATATTAGATCTAGTCTAGACCATTGCGTAATACTGCTGATACAAGAATTGCTTGACATGCTTAAAGAGACTTCTCAAGTTGCAATTCAGAAGAACAATTGATTGTATTACTGGACTGTGGATAATACAATAAAACAGAAGTTTATTCAAGAATGGCATGAAAAAACGAAACAGAAACTTTAATGGACAAATATAAAAAACAAAGAATGATCAGCAAATTCATGGAAAGGGACAAATTTATGACACTTATGCAATTTTAATATTCTTACTTTTTTTATGTGTATCAGTTACTGATAATCACTATTAGTACGTCGAAACCTTTATTCTTTTTTTATGGAACCAAGGAATCCCAAGAGTACATGAAAACATACTTTACATGGTACCAAGGAATTTTTTAACAACAAAGAATTGATATCTGATAAGTGATCTATCTCTCGTATTACATTCTATAGAAAATATAATAGTATTGTCTATAAACTTGTTATATTTCATCATTCATATTTAAATATTGATGATATTTCTATCTTTTTATATTTTATGGAGATAGTCAGTTAACATTTGGGTCATAATAATATTCGATTGGAGAATAAAACCATGCCCCTTGGAGTACTTTATGCAGCTGACATGGCAAAATTCTCATTGCATACTGCATAGTCCTATCATGTGGAGAAAAGTAGGGATGTAAAACTCCTACCAAAAGTATGTTAGTACAACTTACAAACATTTTCAAAATATTCCTTGGCCTTAAAAACATCCAGCCAACGTCAACAATCCCTACTCTTAAATGGCTAAAGAAAGATATTTAAAACCTCAGGAAAACAGTAGTTTTAAAACATCAGACAAATAAAAACCATATTTCCTACAAACTAATCAGATGAACCAAGATTTGTCTAGACTTTCTAATTTGAAATAATTTTTTCTCTTTTTCTTTGTGAAATATTAATTTACCCAGTTTGCGAAGAAATAAAATTGTCTGGCGAATATTTCTGGAGAAAATAGAGAAAGTAAAGTTAAGGAAAAGAAAAATGAATTCTAATTTGGATGCGTGTGAAATTGTAGACGGGAGAAAACAACTAACTGATGGAGGAATAATTTACTTCAACTGTTAAAATCAATATCATTGTCTATCAATTTGGAACATTATCATAAAATACTGGCTTGATGTTCTCAAAATAGAACATGAAACAAGGTTTATATGAATTTTGACATCTTTAAATACTGATGACATTAGAATTTAAGCTTACGTAAGCACAGGCATTGATCATACAAAATTGATGCAAAATTTTAATTTTTAATATGAAAAGAAAAGATATGTGAACAATGTTCTTTTAAATAACACAAAACTGGTATGATGATATTTATTTATAAAACTATGCCTCATAATCAGCTGACAAGTTTTAACAGCAGCTTTAAGGTCATTAAGTACAGCATGACTTAATATTTTCTTTCTTATAACATTGCCAGTGTGTTAATATCAACTAAGACTGGGTGAATGACCTTAGTATTTATTGGCAACATACTTGTCAGTTAAACACTAAACACGTCCTACCTAAACCACTCATATAAAGTATGTGTCCAAAAACTGTAACAAACAGTATTTTTCCCAACCTCTTCAATGCTGATACTGTAGTTAAGGTTTTGCTAAATAGGCACCACAGATCCCACTTATAAAGTATCGTCATATCACATTTCGAAATGCTGAAATTAGTGAGCTAGAGCTATATACATACATGTACATGCTAGACAATGGTTTACGGTACTCTATTCCTCATATAAATAAATTGCAATTCTTGACCTAAAGTACACAACACACATCATCATTTGTTAAAATAGATTTGAACACTGAGATTTCAAAATAATCATGTTGTGTTGTGTACTCTCCATTTAAAACTTTCTCTAATTGCAGATCAATAACAAATGATGTGCAAAAATTATCCTCATTATTAAGCATGTAGCCTATTTTCTATGCAATAAGCATGCAAAAATGCAGTGACAATTAGGAAACTTCAAAGGGCAACACTTTCTCTTTCAAAATTATCTTATAGTTTGATTTGAACAATATTTATAGCATAAAATAATAAGCTTATCAATTTAAACAATATTATACAAACTTTAACTCAGAAAGAAGAACCAGTTTATGGCTAAGTATATAAACTTAAGAAATTTTACAAAATTACTTGCAAACTTCTGCCAACTTCACAAATATACTAGCAAAATTCACATAAGTACTTGCAAACTTTACAAATATACTTGCAAACTTGTAAAGCTGTTACATGTGAATGTGATGCACTACAGGAATTTGAGGAATGTATGATGTACCTTACAGATGTACCTTACAGATGAATGAATACACGGTGAATGAACATAGTCGTCAATATGCATAATTCATGACAGAAATGGATGATTAAAACAGAGCTGATCCGATTCTGTATCATCATAATCTCTAACAATTACAACTAAGGCGAAATAGAGAGTGACATATGATTAGTCAAGAATAAAACTCTCTACCAATGAAAATTGTAATGAAAAGAAAAGTGTCTCATGCAAGCAATAATTAGATCGTTCAGATATCGTATACCGTTGTTAAAGGAATAGATTTTGAAGATCACAATATTACTATTTGTATACAATTTCATAAAAAGAATCTTTTAAAAATTTTCCACTGGATGAACATCTATTCTTAAATTAGACGAAAATTGATGGAGTCTCAATTATCAAGACTAGACATATTGAGTCTCAATTATCCAGGCTAGACAATAACTCACTTAACATCAATTTCCATTAGCTAGACCAGACTTCACGCCTGTTTTCTTTGTAGTTATTAAATCTAAGTTTTATTCTGTCAAATATCTTAAGATACATCAGACAGTCATTTTAACCTTCAAGGGATGCCGATTCAGGAAAGATGAAAAATTTTCAGGTTATGTTCAGCAACTAAACAGTAAATTGTGGGATCTATAGAACAGCTGGTTAGAGCGTCATTCTGTACGAGTGTGACATCATTTAATTGGTTACGAGCAAATGGAGGTTGTCGTGATTGGGAGTTTGGTGTGTAAGTCTGAGGTCTGACCTTGAGTAATAATAGAAATCCGTATAAGCAACACAAATCTTGTCCAGCCAGAGCATGTCAAAATCGGGTGCAATTATTATATAATAGTGGACTTCCCATACAAGAAGTACCATTTTACTCATAATTCAAGTTCACCCAGCTGTTGATGGGTATGGATTATCTGAAAAAGATCAATGCCAAGAGGTTTGATCATGGATCATCTGAGAGAAAGGATCCTCATGTAATCCTTGTAAAATATAGATGTTCCTTTCTAAACTGCCATTTATCTAAAGTTTGGCTCCAAAGGGGAACAGATTCGAGCAATAGTGACAGTCATTTTAACCTTCCAGGAATGTTGATTCAAGAAAGCAGGGCTTTAGATTACATGTTAGTAAACGCTGTGCCCTAAATGGCAGTGCCCAAATTAAAAGAAATAAATCAATAATAAGATGATATTTAAACACAGTTGAGCCAGTGATGCCAACAACTTATTGTTACAGTAGTTCAGCTCTATAAATGAAATTTCTTAACCCCCAGAAACGACTAAATGAGTGAGAATACTTCTGTAGAATTCTCTTGAGATCTTGGTGCCCTTATTAAGATAATCTAAAGCCCTGGAGAGAAGTTAATCTTTCAGGTTATGTTCAGCTTCTTAGAGGGTAACCAATCAGCGATTTCATCGGATGCTACAAAGAGCAGTTTTGAGCAATAGTGAATCCCAACTTAAAATCTAAATAGACCTAATGAACCATTATGACCAAAAAATTGTAAATAAGCAGAATAATATTCGTAATGTACAATTACCGAAAATACAAATATTGAAAGAATTGATGAAGAAATACAACTAAAAGTGATATATGATAGAAAAGAGAATGGAATCCGATTTAATACGTTGTATAAAATAATGATACGGTACATTAATCTCTTCTACAGTAATTCTAACCCATATATTCTATATTTGCTTTAAGCACAAAACGTCTGGGCGTCTGTGTCAACTATACATAAGGTCAAGGTCACTTTGTCTGCGAGCTGACCTCCTATTGACTTATAATGCACTTTGGCCAATGAAACGAGTTATCACGTCATAAGGTGACCAATCAGACAGATTATCTATAGACAACTCACCTAATAAAGCTGCAAGCTGAGTAAATAGAGTAGATCAATAACCAGTGGTTTGATTGGTGGTTAGCTTCGTCTCAACGTACTAATAAATAACACTAGTATAGCTCAACTGTCTCACTCTATCACTGACCAAACCATACTCAATAAACTGTTGACTCAACACATTTTATCAGTGAGGAAGCTATGAAGGATGAAGCAAGGCCAACTAACATTATTTGAAACTTGTACGATTTGACACAGACAGTTTAGAAATGAACGAAATGTCACACGAATAAAATATTCCAAAAATAATCAATATAGAAGCAAGATAGACTAGATTGAAGAATTCGAGTGAAAATATTGGAAAGAACTGTGGGTGTAGTTGTCTATGAGAATAGAAATAAAATGGTCTATGTCGTCTCCACAGTGGGCGTAAATTATCATTTGTTAACTATATTAATAAACCCATCCTAGGACTTTTAAAAGGCTGTTGATTTAGTGGGATTTAATTGCCAGATACATTAACAAAATGTATTTGTAACTCAATTACTGTGAGAAAAAAAAAAATATATAAAAAAAAAAAATACATATACCAAACTTTTTCACGAAGGACAAAGCAAATCAGAAAAACAAAAAATCTACAAAAATAATGCATAATTTGCCCTTCAAATGAGTATGGACCATGACTGAATATCGATTATGGAAGGCAAACTATCGATCAATAATTGATTAATAATCAAAACATAAAATATACGAGAGATTAAACACAAAAAAAGAATTGAGAGTATGCAATGATACACAAACTTGTGCCTTATTTCGAGTGATCTAGAACTCAAAGCGATAATTATATCATCAAATCTTCAAAATAATCTTTATATGGTAAATTCAGAAATCCATTGAAATTCGGTGGGTTCGTTTTGCCGCATTGCCCATCTTGCCGCATCGTGCCCAACTGCACAAAAACGACTTGTAAAACGAAACTAAAGGTTTCTGAAAAAATCCGGAATGACCATTTGTTAGGGTTATGTAGGTTAAGCAACCCAAACCCAACCTAACCCTAACCCTGCCTAGTTTTTGTGGAGTTGAGCACGATGTGGCAAATTGGGCATGCGGCAAAACGAACCCACCCATTGAAAATTACAAAAGCATAAGACTAGGAGACAATGAGGTAAATTGGACATTGTTGAAAATAATCTGGTCATCCAATGAAAATTGCCGTTTCATACCAACAGGAAGTAAAATGAAAGTAGATTAGCGTGAAGTAATTCAAGGCTATCAATTACAACCAGACAGATATTTACGGACAAGGATTTATGTTCTATGTCTGACATAGGATCAGGGGCGCCGGAACCACGGGGGCAGGGCGACTGACCCCCCTGCCCCTCACCTGAGGGGGCGATGGGGGGGGGGGGGGGCGAACATGTGCTTTTTTTGTCACGGACACACGGACAATTTGTTCCAGCAAAATTTGTTGTGTCCCTATGCCCCAAAATATAGGCATGACGTACGTTCTGACCTAAGAAGCTCTAAAATACAAAATTTTCGAGGGGGTCTTACGACGAACCCCCAAACCAGAAGGTTCCAGCGCTTCACTCGGTCACATAGTGCCTTTTATATCACAGCTCCGCCCCCGCCGCTAACATTTCCTTCCAGCGCCCCTGCATAGGAAATTGAGGTGCAAGTTTCTGGTACATATGAACATTTGATTAACTCATATGTGCAACCCTTCTAAATCGAAAGGGGCATAGTAATTGATTAAAATTCGATGCCTAAAAAAAATTATGATAAATAAAACAACATTTACATGTAAGGCTCTACTTAATGATAAGGGGGCAAGGAATTGTTTTAACATTGGTAGATGGTATCAGTAAACTGGAAAAGATACAAACTCATTTGAGAGATAACAGATCGTTATCAAACTATAACTCACAAATGAAAGTGGAATTAACCATCAAAGAACACTTACCTTTACCCTTAAGTAATTTTTTTTCCTGCTTTTTTATGCTGTATAGAATTATTGATCTGATGAAAAGGAGCTTCCAAACTTAGATTGAGATAATAAAGACTCAATATGTAAGGAGAGTCCAAATTGCAACAATAGTATTTGGTACATCATCATACAATTATAAATATTTGTTATTTGATATTTGTTTAGCCTGCTAAGCTATTTTTCATTTTAATAGATACAACTTTGGCTGAAGGCATTAAGCTTCTAAGTTTTAAGACAAACGCTCTTTGAACATGTAGGCATATTGGTAGTGGAGTTTGCCATGCTGAACCTTTTACAACAGCTGATAGATCAGTCTTTCCAAAGGTTTTTCAGTTTTTTCAGGACATCTGGGCAGGTAATGGCCACTTTTTTTCAGGACCGAATGAACTTTTACCAGACCAAACATTTTTTGTAAATATTATATATAATAGTCTATTACAGATATAACTTATAATCTTTTTTTTTTAACTTTGCCGGTATACCAGAAGGAACCACCATCACAACCAAGCAGGATTTGCCCTATACATTAAATTTTGGGTGTCAACATGACCCCTGACTTTTCAAATTAGGAGTCATTTGTATTAATGAAAAGTGGTCCGAGTCGGTTGCGAGAAAAAAAAAGTGGTCCGATGTTGTATTGGTCCGAGTCTGTAATGGGCCAAGCGGTCCCGATTCCCAAACAACATTAAATGTTAACTTAAAAACAATTGCTTAAAAAAGGTTGTTTCAATTTAATTACGTATAACGAATTAAATCAATTACGCCGATTTATAGAACAATATAAGTGAAACCGTATCAGTTTCATAATAGTAATATCCCTTTTCAAACACCACGCTTTCTCGACCTTGGCGACCATTTTCTCAACACAAGAACAGTCATACAGCATAATATTTATTTATAAGGCAGCTTTTAATCGCTGTTTATTTATTTTATTAAAAGATATATGTGTTTAAATTAGAAAATATCAAAAAGATAAAACAATATTTTTCGACAATCGAGATTCGGGAATTGATACAAGAAATATTATGGTCGGGAAATGGTTTTCATTCAATGAACGCGTGCTTGGTAGTCAAAGCATATTTCGGTACTTAAAAGTCAAGTAGGACCGGCATCAAATGCTTTAAAGAAATTCTATTGGTTTAAATTATAGTCGTGATTATCAAACACACAAAAAGGTCATAACGCTTTAAGACTTGATAACCGTTCATACTGAACTATTAATAGAAAAGTAAATAGAAGCTCTTTCTGAAAATTAATTTCCTTCGCTTCGAGAAAAATAAAGTTGGGTTTTCGACTATGTGACCACAGAATTTTTTCCGGACTTTCGGTCCGACGATTCTAGAATTTTTTCAAGCCCTTCCAGTTTTTTACCGGCGATGTCCGACGGTCCGACGACCTTCGGAAAGACTGAGATACCATCTTTGATACATTTTCAATACACAGCATATTCCTTCCCTTTGATATTGTATAATATAAGTTTATGTATGACTAGTTCAAAATAGGTTTAGTTGTCTGAAGATCATACAGCATGAGTAACAACAAATTACAGATACTGTATACATGTTTTCATCCAGTAAAAGTCTCCCATAGTATTAGAACGGCATGAAAAGCTCATACAGTAATCCCTTCAGTTTTACATACCCCAACCTAAAAATTTATTTTTCATTTTCTGTGTATGTATTTTCTATATAAAGCATAGACTCACTAATACAAGTCGTATAATTTGAACTTTCAAACCCTGATAATTATGCACACATGGGTATTTGAATTCTTAATTGTGAAAATTATTACGGATTAGATTGGATAAAAATTTCAGATTATTTGGTCGAACGCATGGTGAATTTACCCCTTTAATCAAAATATTCAGTGAAGAATGTGAAATATAACTATTCAAACATCAAATAAAGCTGAAATTGCTACTGTTTGTCCTACCCAGGGTGAGCATATATCTTAACTTTTAACATAAGTACAACCAATCCCTTACATAGAGTTCAAACCATTCATAATAGTATTATATAAGATGTAATAGTGGATATTGAGTCTATTGTAGAGGATGGTCCATTATAACATTGTCATATTAATCATTATGTAGTATTGTGTTCTAGATTTTGACTTTGATGTGACATCCCAGGGCTTTAGATTACCGTACATTAAATTAGGCAAACCCTGTATTTCAGGGGCGGATCAGCCACTAAAGATTTTAAAGATCCTGAGAAGGCTACAGAAGCATTTTCACTAATTTATAAACTTTCTGATTTCATTTATAGTGGTAAACTATTTTTATTATGATCTCTGGCTCTGCAGAGCTCAAGTAGCATGACAGGACCTTTTACTTTATAAATTTGAACGTAACTAATTTCTAGCCCTGCATCATTTTAATTTTCAAGTAGCGAAATACCCACTCACCAGTTGATAAAGGAACTCTTGCCAGCAGAATGATTACCAATTAATAATACTGTGATTTTCTTTCTTGGTGCCAATAGAGACAGGCCCAGACTTTCTCCAATTCTGACAAGACCTGAAAATATAAGCTTATAATATATAATTTAAATACAAACAATAATGGAGTTGCAAAATACAAATTTGAACAAAACTGGAAAAAAAAGATGAACTTAACCCATTCATTCTAAAAATCTGTTGGCTTTGAAAGGATTTATTCCCAAAAGCCACTTCACCCCTGAAAATGTGGCACTTCAATAATTTGGTAATCTTGTTGATACTCGGATGAATCAACTTTGAAGAGAGACAAGAAGTTAATAAAAGATTGGACCCAATATTTCAATAAACAAATTGTTGATCATCTGCCAGTTATCTTTATTGTCATTTGTTTCTAATAATGAAATATAAACAATCACTTGTTATTCTACATTGTTCAATTAATTTTTTATGCAGTCAATTAAAAAAACAAGTTGAATTGAAATGACATATTACATCCTACTTATCTGCACCATGTTTAGCTAATAAGTACAATGCACGATTAATACTATTAACATGACATTAGTGCACTCAAATTTTTTTTTAATTACAAATCAATATTAGACAGACCAATTCTGTATTCAGTAAACCATAATTAATGGGTAAAAAATAAAAATATTTTTCAAATTGAATGAATAAGCTTAGTAATTTTAATCTGTCCAACTGAAAGTCAGCAGTAGAAATACAAGAAACTAGAGCAGATCAGATCAGAAACAATAGAGACTTGGAATCACTAATGACCATCAAAACAAAATAAGAATACAGACCTTCTCAATTTTTTTTTTGTAAAGGGCCAAATGCATTGTATAAATAAAATATAAGGTCAAAGTAGAACTTGGCTAGCAAAGCGAGCAGAACTTTGGAGTGGAAGGGGTCATGCTTGTGGGCTGCAATTTGAGAAGACCTGTTATATTATCATCTCTAAGAATGAATTGTGGTGATCACTTCGTTAAAATAAAGCTAAGAACAAGGGTCAAATTATTTCTCAAATAATGATTCAAACATTTCTTCACCGTAAATTCACAAGTGAAAAAGTCGGAAGCTCAAATACGGTACTACCCGTAAGTCAAAATTATTGGAAATTTCAGCCCATTTTATTTCACGTGGCAGTAGAATAGCTCAGTCAGTAACAAGTTGGATTGCCTTCTGTTTGGACATTAGTCATTCGTGTCGTGGGTTTGAATCCCTTCAAGGTAAAAACAATTCTGATGCCATGTCCAGTGCTTCTAAGAGTCGGCCTGGTGTCAGCTTTCATCCCCTTTTAAACAAGTAAAAATATATAGAACACAATGAAATTACTTGTAGATTATAAAGTCTAAAGATCTGACCACACCCATTCTTTAATCAACTATACACTTAAAACAACCAAAAACATAGCCTGTACTTGGCACCCATTAAATTTTCTTGTTCGTTTTGTATCATTAATTGCCTCAACTATTTTCATAACATTGCTAATAGGTGAGTCATATCGTGCACGTTTGGCAAACCACAACATACAAATATGTTTGGATTAGAAAAATTGGCTTAAATTTTGTTGCTATCAAACTATGATCTCACTTTGAAATTTTTATAAATCAACATTCTATGAATGAAAATTATGTTAAAATTATCTTATATGAAAATTCTCCAAACTTGTACAAAAACACATGGGTCAAAGTGGCTCAGCGAGAGCGATGTACACCCTTTGCCAATAATATGGTAAGATCCAGGGTTCCAGCATCGATTGGGATCATACCTTCAGAATTTCCAACCTGATTTTTCCTTATCATTGATAAAAGTAAGAAGTGTCTGGTCATTCTGACCATAAAATATGCTCTCCTTTATGTACTGCATTCCAGTCAAACTGAAAAGTGAAATCTTGTTTCTTCATCCATAATTGCATATGTTGGTTACAAAATTGCTTAAATGCCTTATCATGACATCTTAAAAATATTTAGCTTATTTGTTCTTAGGGATCAATTCAAGTAACAAACTAAAGCTTTGATGACATCCCTCAAGTACCGTATTCCAAAAGCTCCAAAAGCCTTCTGCTAAGGTACTATTAGAAAAAAAACTCTTGCAACAGTGACATAATGCAATTGGGTTTAACTTTAATAACTTATACTGCAAGAACCATGACATCCTACCGAAAATTGGAATTGTGCAAATAGATCTATCATTGTCTCCAATATAAACAAAAAGTTAAGAAAACTTATTTAAAATCAAGACTGTTGAAAAAAATCAATCTTATGTAAGCGGTGATAAAAAAAATCACCTAACATAAATCCATTTATATCAAACTTGCATTATCATGTCTATCTGTCTGAGGCCATTCCTTATTCAAAGAGAATAGATCTACATATCATTCATTTATCTGAGTATCTCACAACTTCAAATATTTTCCTGAATACATTGCGAAGCACAAACCCTATTTAAGGGCTCCCAAAAATGTGAGGTAGGGGCAATCAATAGTTAGAATGAGTCATCAAAATAAAATTTTAGTCTTGTCTGATGAGATAAAAAAAATAAAATTTCATCAGTCAGCATTTTCATGACATCAGTGACATTGATCAAAGATATTTGCGACTAAAATTTATCTTTGATTCTTGTTTAACACTTCAGGTCATTGAACTTTTGGCCCTAAATTCCAGAACTTTCTACCCACTTTCTGACTTCATATTTTTTACTCACCTCACCTGGTTGGGTTCTTCCTGCAGAAACCAGACACAGGCCTGGAAATTTGCAGAATTCATCTTCCTAACAATGTCAAGCAAGGATCTCTTTTGCAAATTCGATCCGCTGCCTTGCTTTGTGACCTGATGAAATCAGTGATCACATTCTGTCTGATGACCTGGCAGCAATAAGCTGGATGCTCTTCTAACGAAATGAAATCATGTCGTCGGCAGGGATTTTCGTCATGTCTGCATATTAAATAAGTTCAAAATTAACATTTTATGCAATAAAAAAAATATTTTACCATTTTCAGGATCGATGTACAAACTGTGACATTCTCTCAAAATCTTTTCATTGACCGTTTGCGTGGCAGAATCAGATGAATTGGCTGAAGAACGGGCTTTAACTTTCCCCGACATCTTAACCCTCTCCTGTCAAATGGACAGACACGTCTCGTGCCGAAAGGAATGAAAAGTTTCAAATCCCGTCTGGAATTTTTTCTGAATATAAATTAAATTAAAAAGTAAGCAATATTTTACTGAATGATGCAAAACATAAAATTAATGGCTTTGTTAATTTTTTTCGTCCATCCAAGACCGCACATAAAAGAAAACAAACTTTCTTTCAGCGACACTGTGTCACATTTCCTGAAAATCCTTTCCAACCTTCCAAAATACCCGTGGCGACATCTACATCCGTCAGCTGATCGACGGGTGATTTGCTCAATGACAATGAAAAGTACGAAAGATCTGAGTAACTTTCCCCTAAATTACGGTTTTTCTTGATGATTCCGTTTAAGATCAAGTGTCAAATATGACAATTAACATTTACTTTCCTATATTCGGAAAACTTATCCGACTGACATTCGGTAAAAGTCGCCGGTATTTTTAGCCAACCATTGCTAAGTAAATTTTACGTGCGCAACTATTCCTGCTGATTTATGCTTCCGGAATCATGGCGTCTTTAGTTGCCGATTACAGTAGTGAAGACGACGTTTACAGTGATACTGACTCTACGATAGCCTGGTATGAATCCAATTTGAAGCAATACAAACACTAACATAACTGTTAAATGGGAGTCCTATACACAGTGTTAAAACAAGCACCTGTTTTCGGAAAGTGCCCTGTCAGTGTCAGTGCAAATGCATTGCTATCAGTGACACAGACAGTGTCACTGTCGGTGGCTTCCTTCCTTCCTTCAGTGTAACTGCAAGTTGACAACACTAACTGGGCAATACTGCAAGAGTAATTAAATTTCTGTAATCTACTTACTTGAAATTAACTGATAGTGATTTCAAACCATTAATTAAATGATTGGAAGATGACTTCTTAAGGGATTTAAACACTATATAACTCATAGTCATAACACTTTCTTGATTGATTTTTTACACCTCTATATCTATCCTATCTTTCAATTTGTATAGAATCTATCTAAGTTTTATAACTACTTTGTGTTAAAGTGTTAATCACTTAATTATACAACAATAATGATTTATGAAAAGTTTTTGAAAATCAGCAGAAGATAATGTTTATTTTTTGGTCATCTGATGACCGTTATGTGCCTAACTGTATTAAAGAAGTGTGTTATATTCCATAATATTGTCTTGTGTTTTGTTATATACATTATTGGCTTCCGATTTTGTTTTTTCTTGAATGTTCAAATTTTAATAATTCATGCCTGTATTTTTTTTTTTTTTAGCAATGAAGCATCAAAAGATAATGAAGTCAAAGATGAAGAAAATAGCACAAATTTCTTGTTCACAACCAATGAAAATAATGACGATGGTGTTTCATCAGGCGACAGTGACCATGATTCTGACCAATCAGATTCATTAGAGGATGAGGAAGATCCGCCTCCAGAAAGATTACCCAATCCATTATTAGGGGATTCCCAAACGGGTTCAGTGTTTATCAATCCTTTCAAACAAGCTGAACTAGATAAACAGACAGTGTTAGAAAAACATGTTCAAATGACAGAAAAGAAAAATACAGGAAATAGAAAAGTGTGTTTTAAGTTTCGGAAAGGAAAATGCAATCGTGGCAAAAATTGTCGATTTTCTCATGACATAGATACATTAAGAGGCGCCAATAAATATGCAGACTCTGATAATCACAGAAATGATACCGGACATTTTCTGCCAAATTCTACAGAGCAGCCATTTATTCCTGAGCCAGTAGATGAAGATTCTTTCTCAGCAAATAAAAAAAATAAAAGGAAAATTGGAGTTTCAGATACATTAGTGCCACCTAAAAAAGCCATGATGTCATTACAAGATCAAAGGAATAAGGAAAGACCTTGGACTCTTGGTAAAAAGAAATCATAGAATGTCATGACTACTTTTTACACCAGTGAATTATTGGCTGTTAAATGGCAAAGTAGGCTAGCAGATAAGGCATAGGATAATAGAGTCCTAAACAGTTCTGTGAAAGTGATAATCTCCATGAAATGTAAAGAGTGATATGTGTCTGTTTAGTGATGTGTTTTACAAGGAAATGAAAGTGAAAATATAAATGCATTGCAGCTCTTCAACATGTTACTATAGTATTTTTAAAAGTGACTGAGCAAAGTTGAATGCCACTTAAAACTTAAGAATTTTACAATCATGCAATGCACATTATATTATTGTTATTGTCTAAAAGCTAGATTTGTTTATAAAAGTTTTTTTTGTAATTTCCCAAGTTAATCATTGTATTTGTTCCCAACCAAAGGCTGCCTTTATTTCTTTCGTATCAACTTTGGAACTGGATAACCTTGAATACTATTCACAGAGATTGGCTGAATTGTAATTTATTCAATATGGCAATCAAAATCATTCCATCAGAGAGTGTTGTCTTCTTTTGCAGTATAAATAGCATATCAAAATCAATCTCCGAACAAGAGTTATTTTCCCTTGTCCATTTACCGGGCAAGTTGGCCGCCTTTCATTTCCGAGTCATTATATAGTCTCAAACGAAAGTTGAGCCAAATGAACCGTATGAAGGGTAAATCATACCATGTGTGTTTTTGAAGTTTTAAAACAAAAGACAAATTTAAATAAAATACTTTAATAGAAATATATGAATATAAAGCTATGGACCAATTCTATAATAAAATATATATTTATGATAATACATTGAAAGCACAACCCAAAAACCTAAAATAAATTGCACAAAAGCCACACAACCAACAATTCCATATAGAATAATATTCTTGGTCTTACTACCATATCTACAGAAGATCATTCATGTTAATACTTTAAGGTTCTCACTACCCTTGCCATATAATGTTCATATATGTATTATGATAATAAAGTATATATACATTTAGCTGCCAACAGGGCTTCAAAATAAAATACCAGTAAAAGCATAACTAATACTGTTTAATACATAGAAACATCATCTTTATAGTAACTTCAATCCAAGCATGGCAGTCACACAAATTTGAGAACTGCAGTGAATCTTTCAATCTTAGATTAAGCAATAAGGAAAGCACTGGCCTTGGCATCAGACAAACTAACCGGCAACCCAATGAATTATTGCATCAAAAACAATTTAGACCCCATGTTTTGCAAGCATTGTTTGCATCTGAAAAGAGGGTCCCTCAATTCCAAACTGGCTTAAAGTAAACTACAAGGACGATGTTCAAAACAACAAAAGCAAAATACATAACAAATACAATATACATCAATTACCGGTAATTTCTTGTATATAGGAACATAGCTTGAATATATGGCCAGACAAGCAAAGAAATGAAAATACCAACAAAGGCTTGTTTGATGGTTACACATCTATTTCTCAAAAAATTTTAAAATTTATCATGAGAAAGCTTGTGCATATTACTTCAAAATATTTCACAACAAACTAAATCTTATGAGTGCCACATTTAATTTGCTTCTGTGACCAATAGGAGATCATAATTCTTTTCACAAATTTTTTCATTTGCAATATTTTCATAAAAGTAGGTTTAATTTCACAAAAATAATTCATTGTTACTAAAGATACATAAATTAATCCAAAAATCGTTAAATGAATTAGTTTTAAAATGAAATATATGTTGAAAATTACCAATTAAAATATGTAAAAATTATCAGATCTTTGGTACAAAAATAAACATTTAACACTTATAATCACTTATTTCAATTATGAATAAAAGGCATCTAATAATTCATCATAATATAGAGGCATTTGAAAATATGAAAAAGATTACTGTGAGGCACCTAATTCATTAATGGTAGGCACTCTAAAATATTAATAAAAGGCATTTCAAAATCTTGAATTTACATAATAAAATTTATCTATTGTAGGCATTTCATATTACAAATATAAGAATAAGATACGACTGTTAAAACCATAAAATACATTTCATATACACGTAATTAATAAAGGCATTTTAATTATTACAAGACACTGAAATGTCTTTTTTGAAGGCACTTAATATATTTTTTTCAAGGCATTTAGTATCATCAATAATAAGCATTTAAATATCCATCTAGGGGCTGGGCCGTTAATTCAAAATATATCTCCAAACCAATATAACTAGTAAATATAATGAAATCAACAACCCTTACAAATCTCAGTGGTAATCCTTATATAGAGAGATAAAGGCCCTACTTGTTCACACCAAATCTGAAACTGGATTTGAAACGGTTTGACCTGAATCTGTGTCTCATAGTGTCAGATTCAATATGGTGTCATTCAGCGAAAACTTGCCAGTTTCTATGGGCGCAGCCATCTTGGATTCTGAATCTGTTACATTGGTTACATTTACACTAATCTTGTATATTAAACCGGTTTCGGATTTCTTGTGATTTCACTAGTTTACAACACGAATCTGATGTACCAAACCAGTTTCAGTTTTCTGGTAATCTAGTAAGGCCCAAGACTCAATAGAATTTATAAAAATAAAACACCCAAATAATATCCTTAATCTATATACATCTATTACTCGACACAATACAATGTCAGCCTTGTTTGACCTTCTGACAGATGATTTCATCAGCCAGCCAAATGTCAGACAAATATTTCACAATATTGTTTGAATCAATAATTAAAACAATCTCTGTTTATTCCTAGAACTATAAACTTAATCTTCCTGAAAATCAGATTTCATTTAACTATTGTCTTTTTCCAAAAAAATTACTTCCTACTACAAAATTTCTCAGGACAGTTAATGATCTTAGAATTTCAAAAATTTAATTTAATTTTTTTCCTTGGCAAGGTAAGAACAATTCAATTATGAAAATTATTAAAACAAAATAATTCTCTTTTGGTTATAATAGCACTTTTTGGTTGGACTAGATAATATGAATACATCTTAAAAAAATTTCATTCAGGCATTAATACATTATTCTTAAAGCTGACATGCTTCAAGAAAAAGAAAATGGAAACATCATTTATGTAATGGATCCCTATATTTTACATGAAATCAGATGCAAGAGGGAAAAGAAATACTAAATTCTCAATTAAAGTTTCTTAAGGAATCAATACTACACAAATATGAAATAATAGCGATTTTTTGAAATTATGTGTAAAATTTCTTTTTTGTAAAAGCATATCAGCTTTAAGGTATTGACTTTTGTTTTCAAATAGAACAAATTATGTAAGGCAAGTACTGGATCAGACCTTATTGTGACTAGTGTTTAAAAACTTAAAGCTTTATGTTTAATACTTAATATATATGTTGATAATACTGTATTTGGTGATAACTGTAACAGTTTACAAGTTGCCTCGTTCAGCCTGATCTACTTCTATAGCTTCAAATAATGATTTAAAATTACCAGCACCAAATCCCTGCAAGAATTAAATATAAGAATGAATTAAGGTCTGGTTGGGGACATTTTTTTTTGTCTGATTACTTGGCGTTGATTCTCAATAACGTTTACACTGAAAAGTACCATATTATTGCCAAAATTGATTGCAAGATTTTTTAAGGAATTGGGCCCTGTCTTTGTCAGTGACGCCCAATTTTAACTTTTTATAGCATATAATGAATGATGCATCAGCAATGCAGTTTTATGTCATAAATCTGATTTAATAGGGACAAGTAACACCATGCAGTGAGCAATAAAGGAAATTTTTCCAGTCCATTTTTTTTTTATTGATTTGCAACTATCATGCACAGTCTCTAGCACAAAAGGCTTTAACATGAAGAATGAAGGCATATTAAAGAAAAGCAATGGTAACTGCAATGAAGGAGGAACTGATTAAGGTATATAATGAAACTGGGGTATTTCCAAGGGTGAAATTAAGGTCTGGACCTACCTGAAAATTATTTCTCTGTATAACCTCTAAAAATAATGTAGGACGATCCTGCATGGGCTTGGTAAATATTTGTAAAAGATAGCCTTCATCATCAAAATCTACCAAAATATTCAGTCTTTGTAGCTGAAATAGACCAAAATAACATGATAATAAAATGCAACTTCAATTTCAAACTCGGTAGGGTCCATCTTAATCACAATTCTGTCTTCTTTTTGGGGGGCAAAATAACTGAATTGTACTTCTAATAGCTTGATTAAGAAGTCTTTGATATTTGTACAATTTCAATATAAAGCAGAAATGATTTGTTCCATTGCTCTAGATTTATCTGTATTTGCCAGTCAAGTCTGATTAGAGCTCTAAAATGACTGACTGGGATCTTAAACTTTAGGACCTAAACATTGGTCAATGCTGGATTTTTCATAAATGGTCTCTTACTTTATGTTTTGAACTTTGATCTGTTCAAACTTAAATTCTCATTCATAGGAAATAAATGCACAGTGAACAGTATAAAATTATAAGGCCCATAGTAAAATAATCAAAAGATCTTACCACATCTAGATCCTCTTTGACTTCAACTTTAGAATTCTTCAGTTGATTTCTCAAGTTTTTAAAATAAGTAGCAGGAATTTCTAGAAACGTCATACCACGAGCTTTCAAATTAGTGATCTAGTAACGAAAATATTTCATTTTGTATAAATATAAACATCCACATTGATCTGTTATCTTATGTTAAGTTAAAATGTGGACATTAACCGTGTTTCCACTGAGAATTGTGAAGGAAAGCCAGCTCTAAGCTTAGAGCTAGCTTCAATGCCAAACAGGTTGCGTTTACACTGAGTTTTTCTGGTTCCCGAACGACTTTTGTCTCGATCATAAAGTCACACATTAAATAGACAGCATGCGATCTACAAGACTTACCATTTACTCTATTAGTTAACGATAAAGATTGCCCAACGAGAAAAAGCCTGTGTTTACTCTGGCTTTCATTTAAGCCCCAATAAATTGCCGAACGCGAAAAGCTTCAATTGCCGAACCGTTTTTATGTCAGTGGAAACACAGTTTATATAAGGTTTTCATATCTCAATATAAATATAAGTATATATAAAACTTACAGATTTAATAATATCATTAGTTCTCATAGCAATATGTTGTACCCCAGCTCCACCATTGTAATCAACATATTCCTACAAATAACAATCATATCTATTATTCATAAATAATTATTACACTTAACTGGGTCCGGTTTCTGGCATCTAAAAAAGTCCATGTCCGATATTCAACTTGAGATTTTCCTACTCATCTTGCATAGACTCAAGTCGTTGATCTTAAGCACATGAGAACATGGACATGCTGGAAGATCCTATTTTTATCTAACATACAGCAGTGTACTGATGAGATGAGACTACTTGTTTGTTTTAAAAAGTTAAGCACAAATATCGTTGCTTGACTATGGATTATACAATACCTGGATCTGACTCTTTCTCTTGCCTACTGCAGGTTCATTGATAGGCATTTTAATAGTTTCTTCATAGTTAGTGACAACAACTGATCGCAGAGCCGAATATTCTGTATGAATCTGTTTATCATCAACAGACCAGAAACGATGAAACATCAAGTTCTTCTCATACCTAAAATAGACGAAATATTCATCAAGTAATTTATATTTTTTGTTATCATTACGAACACTTCAGTTGCAGAAAGTGTTCGAGAAGAGTAAGCACATCTTAGCCTTGCTTGGGACACACACTTCATTAAAGCACAAATTAAAGAAAGTTGTGATTGAAAGAGGTCAGTTTAGGCCAGTTTTAGGGGATAAAAGACCTACCAATCTGCAGCTGGTGTCATACATTCGTTAGGTTGATTTCCTACTATATGATCTATCATTAATAAGCCTCCTTCTGGTCTGTAATATAATAATAAAATATTTAATACATATAACATAATAATTTATAAGATAATAATTTAATAAGAAGAGCCAGGGGCAGTCTGCAATGAGGGAAATTTTGTCAGCAGCACCATCTTTTTTGATTTCCAATTGAAAAGAATTTGCCCAGACTGTAGTATACAGGACCTCCGTTTATTGTCCTTTTCCAGCAATTAGACTCTTTTAAAGATAGTGACCACATCCATATACGCCCACCACGGCATCGGGTGGTAAAACGAAAAAGGCTTTAATTTAATCAAAAGTAAACTAAACTTTCTCAAACCTTTGGATTAAGGTCCAATAAAATCCATTTTAAGTTTCATCAAAATCGGTTGAAAACTAAGAGGGTAATAGCATATTCAAGATTTTTGGGCAAGGCAATAAATCTGCTTATAACATTCGAATATAGCTCAAATTCGAATTTAGAGCGTTTACAAGCAAATGTTGATGGACAGACAGGTGCTGAAAATATACTTTCACATAGAGAGGGGTCCAAGAATACCAAAATGCAAGGATTACTTACAGCTTTTCCAGTAACGGGTCTTTTTTATCATTGATGAGTTTATATTGTGGTAGAAATGATCCAGTATAACGTGATCGGTCTATAAATGTATGAGTTGTATCACCATATGTTTTTATTGTAGCCATTCTTACTGAACCGTTCTCATCTGACTCTTCCCATGGTTCATGTACTACACTCGCTCCTCTTTCTACTGCTCTCTATAAATAGTTTTAATAGTTTAAATGATGTAAATTTTCATTAAATGGGATGTAAAAAGATTTCAAATGCCCTTATTAAAGGGATTGTAAAGAGGTTTTCTAAACTTTGTATCTATATCGAGGACACTGATAGCATAAATTGCGCCATTCCATTTTCCATTCCGATGTCAGTGGTATTTGCAATTCCACTAAAACTAACATGTTTTATGACGTCACTGACAGTGATCTACCAGAAGCTACTAATTGATGCAGATCACTGGTAGTGACGTCATAAAACGCGTTAGTTTTAGTGGAGTTGCAAGAACCACAGACAATGGAATAGAAATTGAAATGGGGCAAATTGATGCTATCAGTGTCCCTGATACACCTACAAAGTTTAGAAAACCACTTTACAATCCCTTTAAGTGATTTATACTAATAATATCTAAGGAAGCTTTTGAAATAGTGATGGAGTTTTCTGAAATGCACAGGTGTAGATTTTTTGATATTCGTACCTTAAAGATAGCATCTAAATCTTCAACTTCAAAAGCCACATCTTTTGCAGCATCACCATGTTTCAATAGATGTTGACCAAACTCTACAAAATAATTATAATTCATATATAATTACAACACTATTATTATGTGTGACGAAATATAAGTTCCATTATAATAACTGTTCCAAAGAACATTTGTTATGTTATAATTGTTCCATTTGGAACTTTTATTACATAACTAGCCCTAACCTTAACCCTCAATTGGAGAAAATATTATATGAAAACAGTTCCTGAGATCATATAGTAATGTTTGTTCCATGAGGTATATTTATTATGAGGAACAAATATACAGTCACACTTCTACTCTCAATATCTCATAATTTTACATGGAATGGTTGGTTCCTGAAAATTCTGCTTTGTTCCTCCACCCAATGATTTAATTTAATATTAATGAGACACTTTTCCTTGCATCTATAAATTTTTTTCTCAGGTGAAAATTGTAAAACAACTTGGTTACACTGAGAGTTTATATTAAAATATAGGAAATATTACCTTCCGGTTGGAATGGTTCTAACATACTGGCAAATACATAAATAATCTAAAAAAACAGTGATACAAACATTCATAAGTTTTTAATATGAATTACTTGCATACAATCCAAGTTTGAAGAAATTTAGTCAAAAAAATTGTGAAAGCATTTATGAAATTTACAAAATAAAAGTTATGGTATGGTATTTTGGGGGGCTATATAAAGGGATATCTATTTACAAGAATGAAAAATAAAGATAGAACTAACCTTATTTTGTCTAACAACATGAGCTGCTAATTTACGACTACCTGTTTCCAGACCTTTATAAGCCAATGGTTCAAATCCCAAACGAGTACAATAAAATGATGCTGTCTGTATTCATGAAAAATATAAAAAAAGATATAATTTTCCTTTAAAGTCAACCATACTTTTATCCAGTAGAGAAAAGAATTCAATGAAGCTGACTGCAAACCATAAGACATAGAACCATTCCTTTTACTGACTGGTCCAAAATGAAGGGTGGTTAGGTAGAACTATCAACAATTATAGAGCACAGGCCTTCTCAATTAATTTTTGTAAAGGGCCAAAAGCATTTTATGAAAAAAATATACAGGCCAAATAGAGCTTAGCAGGCGGAGCGTTTTAGCGAAAGGGGTCAATCTTGAGAAGTAATTTTCTACAGCGTTGCGGGCCGCCATCTGAGAAAGCCTTATATAGCATGATCATTTTTCTGAAGCCTAACTTGACCAAATGTTTATTAATGGCCTCAACGACTACTATTAACTTTCAAAAGTCTCTTTAATGAATATATCATTTTTTTTTTCCCCTGTATTCAAATTCATAGACAGGATAGTTAATAATTATTCCATGTTGTTTTTTATTCAAATAATATTTTTAACTTTTTTAAATCGAAATTCTAGACAAATACTTTTTAAATCATTAACATAATTTCAATTCTATGTTATATCTAGTATCAATGAAATAACATGTATTATTATCATAACATATATCAATATTGTCTCTGTTTAAATATATCACCTTTATATGACCTAGCAATTTTTATACATTTAACAGATTAAAAAGTCAAAGTTGAAATATGAAAATATGATATTTTAAAATGAAATACTGGAAATTTTGTTGACATTGAGCTCAAATTCTATTTTCATTATAACCTTCAAAAAGTCAAACACGAACAATTTGACACATTCATGGGATATTTCAATAGGATTTAATTTTGAATTTAGCTGCAAATGTCAAAATATGATTATGACATCTATCCTAAATTTTCATTTTTTTACTCTGAAAAAACTGTAAAATAATCTGATTAGGGATGTCAATAGCATTTTTTAAATAATACCTGTCAAAAAGTTTTTTCTAATAAATACCCCAGCACGATAAAACAATATTCTAAATTTTGGATATATTCATAGCCCAAGTTTTAAATTCAAAACATACAAATGACAAAATTCAACACTGAAACTTGTCAAATAAACTGTGATCAATTTTATTTGGCGGACAAAAAACAAATTCAAATAGACAAATGCAAATATTTCCCCTTATTTGCACAATGCACTGGCAATCTGCAATAGCCTTACAAGGTGCACAGAAAAATTGTAATATATTGATGTCATTGCAGATTAAGGAAGTCAATGTCAACCTTTCACCACTACATGTCAAAATATTTGAAGGTATTTATTCAAATAACAAAGATTATAGAAGGATTAAGAGTTATGATATAATAAAGGTGACACCAACTTCTAACTGGCACAGATATTTAACATATATATTTTTAATAAATCATTCCCTGTCGATTGATAAAAATGACTACAAATTGTGAGAAATTGTTAGCTTTAAGCACCATATCACATTAATTGGCCAAATTTGCTGGTATATCATGGGTCAGACAGACACAGACAAAATTTCCCTCATTGCACATTGTCAATCAGTAGTAGGTTTATTAGCTAATAAAACATTAGAGTTTGATTGTTCCTAATGAAGCATGAAATGAACTTAATTTATGTTAGAAACACTAGTATCATTATTATAATTGCCAGCCCATTACAGAAAGCAATTATTATTCATAGTTTTATAGCCATATATCATCATAGTATAGGACAACAGAGTAAACTTGTCATGACAGTAACATATAGTTTTCTAAAAATATCCTTTACCAGCTGATACAGCTAAATTTTAACTATCTGCATATTCGTCTTAATATTTGTGATACCTACTGGTTGAGGTCAATTTTAGCAATATGCACAATATTTTCTTTACCAGTTATTTGAGCCTTATTTTAGCCATGTGCATAGTTGACTTTCTAAATATTTGCTCTACCACCGGGTTGAGGTCAATTTTAGCTATCTGCATAGTTGTCCAAATATTTTCTGCAGTATGTACATTGCACCAGAACTGTACAATTTATTGCATTTGAAGTGTCAAAATTGAGCTCCATCAGCTGGTTTTATACAACTACATGTATATCCCTTTTGTCCCTTTATAGATGCATTCTTGTAAAATATCTAATAATGGGTAATATACATCCAAATACGTCCAACTGCAAGAGTTAATAATTGTTCCACTGTGACATTCTGTGGTATAATAATATCAATAATTTCTTATAAACATCAAAGTAAGGAATTCGATTTTATATGCTTGAGTGAATACATTAGCATGTTTCAAACATATTTTATTGATCAATTTTAAATCAATACACTTTCTTTCACTAACTCCTGGCAACTATTTACACTGTTAAATAACTAAGAAAGTCTACTGCACTGAAAACATACAGTGTAACCAAAAGCCCCACTTTCCCCTTATACTTAAATTTTGGAGTAAGCCCAGATACAGAGTGTAGGCACTACTGGTCACTCATGTAACACTAATCTTGGTTCTAAATTGTCAAGATGTAGCCCATGTTTCTCCAACCAAGTAGATAAAAATTTTGTTCATTAGAACAAATTATCTAAAATTCATTTAAAAAAAAATCTAACTGGTTGGTTGTGGTAAATATACAAAAGTGGAACATTTATTTATTTATATATGTTGGTAAAAGTTTTATGGTTGCAAATAGTTCTACTTTACTTTACGCAGTACACCTGCACTGGTTAGTGCATCTAAATTAAAACAGGTGTCCTAAAACACCCAGCTTTTCCCTATTGTTTCATCATCACTTTTAACTAGGTACGAAAATAACGATTTGGCTCATCAAAAAGGTCAAGATAAAAATAAAATACAAAGCTATATTACCTGCTTGGCATTTCCAACCCAAAATGTAACATGATCAAAGCATAAAAATCGACCGGATTCCGGCTGAAAAGTACAAAATGTAAAATGTGCAAGGTGCAAAACAAAAGTAGAGCAGAAGAACGGTCAAGGTCACCTAGTTTTCAGAAAGTCAACAAAAATAGCCAGCAAAGATGTTTTGGTTTTTTCTGCTAAAAACGAATTGACACTCACCTTGGGTCCCTTGTCTGAGTAGAAAGTCTGAAAAAGAAATTAAATGCAAATTATTTCAAACATCAGTCAACGAAAATAGTTACTTTAGAACAGAAAAACAGAGAGAAAAATTTTACGCACCATTTTAATGTTGTATTGCCACAAATGCAATTTTTCTCGATCAACAGGTCTAGAGACTCTGATTGGTTCACGCCCCCTTTTTATTGACCAATCAGCGATTTCGACTATATCAGGTCTTTATTTCAACCAATCATATCCGTGGAAAGATTTCAACACCTGTTACATTACCCTAGACTCTAACATCCAGACCTTCAAAATAAAATGGCCATTAAAACGTACAAACTTTCTTAGATTCAAGTTTCTCAATAAAAGTAGTTATTTATTCACAATTGAAAAGTGCCATGGGACATTTTCGGAAAGTCTGATGATATTTTTAAGAATAGAATCACTTGACGTAAAATATTAAAACAGGCTGGACAAAAGAGACTATCGACATTAATAAATCAACGGAATTTCACACAAGTGATAAAATGCGGTTGTCAAAAAGACGCAATAAACTCTAAAAAAAAAAATAAGTCTTCGGGGCATGTCATTTATTAATCTACTTATCTGATTAACTTTTCGTGAAGTCGCATAGTGTACAGGCTTATATATCTCAGATACTGCAATCCGATGCACCCGACCGTTCATAGTTAAGCCCTACATGTCGTGTAAGTTATAAAATCTCTCAATAGTTGAAAAATCGCATAAAGAGTAGTCTAATGCCACTGTCCTAAAAACAAAATTCTAACTGCACACTGCATGTTCTTTATTCTTCTCATGAATCCCAAGCTGTTCAGTGAAGTAAATTAACTCCATCTTTTATCATTTTCATTTAGCAAAGTTAAGGATGGAAAATGAGGTACATTGTATTCTGCATGTTAAAATGTTTTACGCATCACAAGAATATATGGTGCTAAGAGCATTAGAGTTGTGTAACAATTTAAAAGGAACCAAAGGTACCACATGTATTGTGTATGACATTTAAATGACTAAATCTTAAACCGAGGTAGTTCGTTACGATTAATCCGACTTCGAAATATCCTCTCCGAAGAGAGAAAGAAAAAACACCTAAACGATTCGGAACTTTTTGTCTTTTATATCGTAATTCGTTGACAACATTCTCCGACACATTGAAGATGGTATATTAAAATATCTCATACATACCTCGAACTCGAAGGCATAGTATGCAAGTTGTAGGTCTGTAGCAGAAAATCAATTGTGGTTGTCTCCCTTTATTGCCTTTATTAGCATAGATATCCTATATAGCTCAGTGTTTATTAGAAGAGGACGTTTTAACTGCTTACTTGCTCCATCACTCATTTAGAAACGGATATTTGTTTTTCATCTTAATTAGTAGCAAGGTCCTATACTGTACCCACTTGACCTGGTGCTTGCTTCTGAGAAGGCATCTTATTTTCCCTTAAAAGGGACAGTCTGGATTTTTTTTTAGGTCAAAAAATTTGTTTGCTCAAATTTGTGAAAACTTTACACCAAAATCTGTAACTATGTGCCCTTTAATGTATCTGAAAGTTTTAGCTAAAAAAATCCAGCCGTTAATTTTTAAACGCTAAAAACATGCTAAATTTTGAAAAACCTTACGTAAGGTTTTTAAGTGTGTTATGTTTTTTAGACGCTGATAGAAAACTACTGAACGAATTTGAGTAAAATGAACGCCTTATAGTAGAGAAATGTCCCTCTTGTGTATTTAAAAGGTTTCAGCCAGAAATATTTAGCCATTTAAAGGGCAAACACCAAAACTAGATCAAATTGCTTAATTAACAATAAGTACTCCCTGTTTGTAATTAACCCTTTAAAACCAAATTCAATTTGATCAAGATGATATAGAGATACAATAAGCATGCTTTAAAAATACTCGCAGGTAGCATTTGCGATTTTTTTTATATTGGAAACTTTTTCAAAAAAGCAGAATGGCCCTTTAATATTCCTATCTAGCCCAAACACTCTTCTACATTTTTTTCTTATAATCTATAACCACGTCAAGTTATAATTGTTACAATATACCGCGGTAAAAGAGTGCATTATCTACTTGATGGGATTGGTCATGGTGAGGCGTATTGAACTTTCTAATAAAATAAAGGGATTAGGGATTTAATGGAATTTCAATATTAAAGTTAAAAAAAATTTGACATCACTGAACCCCCCACCCCCTACCTGATGTGTAGTATAGATATTGCCTATGTCACAAATTCAATACAATACAAAAAGCATACAGAATAGCAAAATCACTTTTCATAAAGATATTGCCCAGCCTACTTTGTTTTGAAAGAAATTGTAAAAATGTATTATTTTTTTTTCAAACCAAGCGCTATCAAATTTAAGTGTGAAATGTGTTGTTTACATAAACCCACAAAATTCCATCTTGGACGAAAACAAACGCCTACATATCGGGGAAAATATCAAAACATTAGATTTTTTTTGTGTGGTATTTACACTTTTTAAATGCCGAATTAATAGATGGTTGGTAAGTAGTGCCAATTATCCCTGAATAAAAGAAATGATTCATAGGAGATAATCAAACATCTGTGCTAACTGCATGGGGTTACCTGTCTATAAACAGGTGCAAAATGGGGATCGTAAAGGATATAGAAATGACAAGCCCAATCGATTGATTATGAGCCGATTTCAAAAAAAGAATGGCACTTGAAAATCATGACGTCTTAATCAAGATCTTAGGGTCTCTCTGGAGTGAAAAAAAAGGACAGGAAATCAGAATGTCGCGAACGTGTCTGAAGAGACAAATTGACTTTAAAGGGATATGTTCACTAACTTTTCGACCAAGAAAAGTTCAGTCTCAGAACCTGTAATTTTTAGCTAATCTAATCCGTAATAATGTCCCAAACTCTTCTAAAAATTTAAGCCTTCAAATCCCCATGTATCCATAATTATAAGTGTTTGAAAGTCAAAATTACGACTCGTCGTTTAGTACGACTATGCATTATAAAGAAAACACATGTACAAAAAATTAACGTGCATTTCTAGTACGTTTTGAGGCTATTTACATATATTTAAGGCCCAAATCGACTCTCGAAAATCCTGAACATTCCCCATTTAATAATAATGCCTGTTTATATAGTGATTCAACCATGGGACTGATATCTGTCTATAGGCCTACGTGTCGATCTTGATACACAGACGTTAAAAACATTCATTGTGTCCCTTTAAACAAGAGGAGTGTATCAATTTGTATAGAAAACACACCTGGGTTATTATTATTCACTGCAGTTTGAGTGTAATCGTTTTATTATTGACTTATATAACAGTTTTATTTACTTCTCTTATTCCTTCAGTTTAAAGTTACATCTCATTGTATTTTGAGTACCTTGGAACAAAAACAAAAACCTTAGTTCACAGCTATGTATATCTATTACGGATAAGTACCACAGAACGTGCCTGATCGGCTTTTGAAACAATTTTGAATAAAAATCGAAACATGGATCTTGGTAACAGTCTTATCTTTGATGGAAGTGTTCCGCATTTATTTCCAGAGATCCATTCTGATGGTGATCTGCCCCCCCCCCCCATATGTAAAGCTGTTCTGAAGGTCATACAGCTTCATAAGTGTAAAGCTGTTCTGAAAGTTATCCAGGGCCCTATATGTAAAGCTGTTCTGAAGGTGATCCGTCGTTCTAAAAGCTGTTCTGAAGGTGACCCGGCGTCCTAAAAGCTGTTCTGAAGGTGATCCGGCGTAAAGCAGTTCTGAGGGTGATCCGGCGCGCTATATATGTAAAGCTGTTCTGAAGGTGATCCTGCGTTCTAAAAGCTGTTCTGAAGGTGATCCGGCGTAAAGCAGTTCTGAAGGTGATCCGGCGCCCTATATATGTAAAGCTGTTGTGAAGTTGATCCTGCGTTCTAAAAGCTGTTCTGAAGGTGATCTGGCGTTTTAAAAGCTGTTCTGAAGGTGATCCGGCGTAAAGCAGTTCTGAAGGTGATCCGTCTTTCTATGTTAATCTGTGTGGAGAAGCTTCATACAGGCGTAACTGTAATCCATGTTCACTAACTCAAGAGATATTTTCTAAACTAAACCTTTCAGTAAGAAATTGAGTGCTGTGTATATAGCCTATTGAAATATCTTGCTGAAAGGTTTAGTTTGTAATACATGTTATAGGACACAACTGGTCTCATGTAAAAGCCGTTATTCAAAAGTGTTCATGTATGAAAGATTGCCATATATGGTAATATCTTATCAAGTATAAAATTGATCATAGGGCCCTCACTTGATTTGTTTAATGATTGAACACACGCATTGCTTCATGCTTCAGTGTTCACTTCCGGTATACATTCCGGACAATTGAAGAAAGGTTGGCGTGCTTGATTCATATTGCACCTGGACCATCCATTATACCCCGACCTTTGGACCCTGGTCCCTGATATCGGTCAGGCATGACGAGTTATTAAATTTCATATTTCTATATATACAGGATGGATTAAAAAATATTGCACAACTAAGCTTAAGTGTATTTATTCACCTTCCGATTGGGACGAAGGAGTGACAGTCCAATTTACTTCTTGTTCGAAGCGGAACGAATAAATGAAATTTAATTTAAAAAATAAACAATGTCAAGTAAACAACCCATGTCATTGCTAAAATCTTTCATAGATGGGTGACATCATAGATTGAAAATATCGGATAATTGAACTAGTTTAAGACTAAGTTAATAAAGTGCTAAAATCTGCAACACCTAACCATGATTGTGGTTAGGACTCCAAAACACACCCAATCGAACCTTCGGCAGTGCAGGGAACTCATCTTACTTGCAGTGACCCCCCACCTATACCTTTCGCAAACTAAGTAGTTGCTGATTATTATATAGTTGTTGGTAGTTTTATTGGTTCAATTGAATGTTACTATGCTGACAGTATGGTAATTTGAGAACTGCATCAGATTCACAACTCAAGGGCCGCGGAACGTCTACGGAGGGGCCCGTGGTTCGAAAAAGCGAACAGACCTGACCTTCATACTAAAACTCCTTGAATTTAGGTCACTCGATTTTCAGATATCGTACAAAGAAGAGAAAAACATTTAGATGGAATAAAATTGTATGGGCCAAAAAGTGGGGCCCGTGCAACAGCTTGAAGTTGCCTGCCTATCCCAACTTGGGCACCATTACTGCTTTATGGAAAATTTCAAAACGGGAATATTTCTACGTATCATGTGTCAATTATTATTAGCGTGACCTCATGCCACCCCTTCAAACATTAACTCATTTTTATGTTTATAACATTTAAAAATAGAACAACACGGTTCAGTGGTTTACATTGAGCCTTTTTCATTCATAGAATCTTTATATTTGGTAGCTGTAGTCGGAATTGGACTTCCGGCGGTGAGGCATCCGCAATGACACACGCCAAATAAAAATAGCAGCCCCCTGATTGGCTAAGCGAGAGTCAATAAATGAATATAAATAAAGGGTAATTTCATTCATAAAATAAATGACTCTAAAAGATCTACTCGAGTAAGTTTTATAGTAAAAATATTAAAGATATTGTACACTATTGAGAGAAATTATACAATGTTAAAACCACTATTTATATTATGTGTTACCGTGGTAACGGTAAATTGTGGAATTATCAAACACCTTAATCCAGAAAACGAAGAAAATACAGTTCAGTTATTTGATTCTGTGGTAAGATCTAGCATTTTTTTTATTAATAATATACTAGATATCAAAAGATCAAAATAGATTCAAATGATGAAATTGACAATACGATCCCTTTCAGAATTTTTACAAGAAGATTTTAAATCACTTAAATAATAGATAATATAATTGTTATGAATTTTTCTTTTAAAAAGATTTTCTTATAATAAAATTTTACATTAAATTATAAATTTTCCTAATCCATTCTGATCATAAATTTTCATGATCAATTTCAGATCGTAAATTTTCATAATCAATTCAAATCATAATTTTCATAATCAATTCAAATCATTTACTTTCATAATCAATTTTATTAATTAATTTTCAAAATTCATATAACAAGTTTTCATATGAATTTTCATAATCAATTCAACTCATTTATTTTCAAAATTCATATTATAAGTTTTCATAATCAATTCAGCTTTCAAATTATAAATCTTCATAATGAATTCATATCAAGGTTTTAATTTGGATTATTCTTTAATTAGAATTTCTTGGACTGCATTCTTTTTTCCACAAAAATGCCCATAAAATCAGTTTGATTTCGTATAATAATTTGAAAATGATTTTCTTTTTCTTTGTTTTTTAGGACTTTTTGACCAAATTTGGTTACCTGGCACCAAAAGTTGCTGATGATGAATATAAACAACATTCAGAATATGAGATTAAAGAATCCATCAGGTAAGTCTTCATCCGAGAATCCTAGACTTAACTCTTGATTGTCGTTCAGTAAATAGAAACAATACATTGAAACAGAAACAGAATACATTTTTTCACAAAAGCATTCAGAATATGTTAAAGGAACTCTTCAGGGCCTCTAATTTTTCACTCTGGACTCTGCAAGCCACTAGAAATAGTTTTGATCAGTTCGTTCGTTCGTTCGTTCGTTCGTTCGTTCATTTTTAAAATGGTAATTTACGTCTTTCAGAGATTTCCAGAAGTTCACAGGCTTGGAACAAACAGGATATTTAGATGCTGCAACTATTGACAAAATGAAGGCACCACGATGTGGTTTCCCTGATATTATAAGAAACTCGTCTGAACATTTCGATCCTTCATCTCCTCAAGCTTTTACGACACTAGGTAAATCTCAATTTTGAAATATTAAAATCATAATTTCTTAAACGAATGTGAAATTCAAACATTAAGAAGATCGGGTAGATTTTGACAATTTTTTTTGTGCACAAAAAATAAAATGATAAATACGTAAATAATGTTCTAAAGTGTTTCCAGAAGTGTCTAATCATAATCTGAAGAATTACTGGAACATATAAGTTCTAAGGGAAATCAAAATTATTCGAATATGAGCTACGTCTCTGTACGCAAATCCCGATAGCGTTGTGGCAATGCCTGGACTTAATCTATAATTGAATACATAGCTTCAGAGTGGAATGAAATAATAAACAATGGATTTTCTAATATCTTCTAGGTACTAAATGGAAGAAGAACCTGGTCACATGGAAACCAGCTTCGTATACAAGACAGCTATCTGAAGAAGAACAGATGTAAGTATATTATGGAAGCCCATGGCGGACATTGTATAATATATTATTTCATAACATTTTAGGTTGATAACACACTCTGACATCCTCAATCGTCGAGTAATAGCATGTGTCGCAAATAGTATGTGCAAGAATTGTTGCACCGAAGCTTGTCTGTTAAAGAAGATCTATTTATATCTTGCCTTTTGAAGGAAATTTGAATATGATTGTAAATGGAAGTTCATTTGAAACTTTTCAGTTTGGCTATCCAGAAAGCTCTAGAGTACTGGTCAGAAGTGACACCATTAGAATTTGAGTATACAGATGGTACACCGGATATTGAGATTAAATTTGCTCATGGTGAACATGGTGATGGTTATGGTAATAGATTTGATGGTAGAGGTAAGCCAAGATTCTTTTTTTCTGCCTCCCTGGCTCTTTTGCTGGCTTAATACTTGCTACCTATCGTCACGTCATGTGTTGTGGAAGTGCAAAAATCACGGATGCCGGATTGAAAATTGGACTGGTTCAACTTTATGATATCAATGCTCCCACTGTTTCTCAATTTATAAAAACTCTTTATATAGTCCCTTTAATACAAAGTGATTGTCATCGAAATAGAGAAAGATATCTTAGCCTCTTGTATACACTTTAAAGGCGAGTCAGCGTTTTTTGGGGCTATGATTAATTGTTGGATGATTCAAGAGCGGAGGCCGTCATTACTTAATACTATTTACTTATCTATTCTTTATCTACACTTTGTGGTTGTGGTGTTCCCACTAGTTAAGTAAACATATGAATGTGCAGTGAAAACCTTATTGTATGCATGATTAAATTACTTTGCAAGACACAAGCGTACACGAAGTGCAGTACAGTATACTAGTAATTGTGGGCGGAAGGGGTCTGTTTAGTAGATGTGTCATAACACAAAATTGGCGGAGGGGGGAGGAGGGAGAGTCTGGATTTGGTTTGGGGTTCGTTACAAAGCTTGATTTTATTGGTGGTCCATTGTAGTTTGCGATTCGTTATGTTATGCTGATTCGACACATCAAAATGTCTTTGCATGATGATTTGACGATGACCTATCAAATTATAATGCCTAGCCAAATCTCAATAATGTCGATTATGCGATATATCGTAGAAGAAATTTATTACCTTCTTTATGTTTTGGAATCTGTCCTTTATGCTGATGTCGAAGGTCATGTAGTCAATTGGTCTTTATTATTATTTTATGGTCATTATGACTAACTAGTGTACTCTCTGTCACCACTTATAGTAAAATATGATTCACTGTGACATTAGATTCTGACAGTTCGTACTCTAATGTCACTTGTTGAATACGTTGTGGGGTGTGTAGGGTTGGTATACCTTCAATACCATTTCATGACTGTTTGGGGATGCTACTGTCAGGGTTGTTGGATGGGTAGAATGAAAAGCCACACCGTCACCTCCTATTAAAAGGGCGATGTACTACTGACACATGCACTGAGCCAGTTTAGTCTGACAGTCTTTAACAGAGAACGATCCTAAAGGGATGACTATACTGCTTTGTTTATTTTAAGAAATACGCTCCAAGTTATAGATTCATATACTGTCCAGGTTGACAAGATCAACTTGTAGAAAGTACAAACATAAGCAACTGGTTGCAACTGATGGGCACTGGCGGCCAATGCCACATAGATGACATCTGCAGATTGTCTTGATTCAGCTGCACAATTGATCACATTTCCACGACATCACCAATTGGTATAGCAGTTGTTGAAGAATTTGCCAGTGCAAGGTCTTCGGAACCGTTGACACTACGACGTAAAACTCCATTCCATTTGACATTTTCCACTTGACATCTTGTGTTATTGTGTTAAAGTACATTTTGGCGAAATAAGTTAATTTCTGGGTGTGTCCGGGATCACGTTTTGTCAGGAAATTAACGAAATTACCCTGATGAAACAATCAAAGAGTAATTATAGCCCAGTTTTAATTACATTAATAATTTCAGCTATTGTCATGAGTTTATATGTCACTCAACATTTACATTACTCAAATACTTCAGTATAGAGTTCATCAAGTTTGGAATTTGTGAAAAATGATTACTCCTATCACTAAAATTACCTCTTTATTTAGCCATTTCTTAAATCGAAACCAATGTTATTCTCCTATCAAAACTTCCAAAATAACCAAGGGTGTGGAGTAAGGCGGGATGTGCACGTCCCCCCCCCCCTCCTCCCCATGAACTCAGAAGGGCGGCTTAGGTCGATTGAGTTTAGTAACTTGGTTGAATGCCTGTGAAAGATTTAGATAACAACACAGATCCACATGTTACTACTTTTTGAAGAACTGTACAGTTTTTGATACAGCATTGTGCTCTGAAAGACTGATCTATTATCCAAAATCTCTTTTCCTTTCAGGCGGTACTTTGGCTCATGCCTTCCGACCTGGAGACTACCCAATTAATGGTGATACTCATTTTGACGAGGGGGAGGAATGGACTTTAAAAGGCGAAGATGGTTCAAACTTGGTTATAGTTGCTGCTCATGAATTCGGCCATTCCTTGGGTCTGGGACATTCAGAACAGTTTAAAGCGTTGATGGCACCGTATTATAGATATGTTGATGATCTGAAATTAGACAACGATGACATCAGAGCCATTCAATCACTTTATGGTATGTACAATTTTTAATGATTAAGAGCTCTTATCTCCAATCCTACAGATTCCCCGTATCCCTAGGACACTGTTACGTAAATTCGCTGAAAGGCTGAAAGAAGGTGCAACAATCAACCAAACAATAATGAGAATGAAACGACAGAAATCTGATATTGTATCAATAATATTCTCGATGATTTGGTATGATGGTGATTACGCCTTGCCCAAATGTGATGTGTATTAAATTTATTTTACCAGGTTCTCGACCAAATCAACCAACACTATCACCAACCCTGCCAACATCAACGGTACCAACCACGACAGCTGAAACCCCAGACTACTGTCAGATGAAACTTGATGCTATTGATTTAGGTAAGTACATATTGGTATTTGATCTTTTGGAAAGAATCAATATACAGTTACATCTATGCAACAATTTCAGACGTGATGAATGGATGCTGAAAGCACAGCTAATCTGTAAGGTTGTTGATCATGTGATGCGCGGTAGATCCATTTCCAGGAACATCTCCCGCAGTAACTCAATAGACCTAAGTACACTAAATAACCAGTAGACAAATTTAACACCCCCTCTGTTTCAAAGATTCCGAACTGTTCGTTCCATCTTTCAGGACCGGGAAATTACGTATATGGTTACAGAAATAACATGGTTTATAAGATGGACGATAATGGTTTGATAGCAGGGTATCCCAAACTGACGAAATCTGTGTTTCCAGAAGCTCCCAACAGACTTAGAGCAGTTGTCTACGATCCTTCCAGAAGACAAACTTATATGTTTAAAGGTAAGCAAAAAGAGTTAACTGCAGTTCAGAAAATAAAAGAATTTTAGTGATTGTCCAACGTTCAGTCATGCCTTATCCTTGACGACCTTATAAAATATAACCCATTACGCTCATGCCAGTAACATCTGACAGTGCGTTCTGTTGAACAATACTTTGTTACCTTTAATCCACCCAGATCACTAGTAACCTTGAATAACCCAGAGTCGGGAACTAATTGAACTAATGTCGCATTATTTATTTTACAGGTGATAAGATATGGAGATACACCGTCTATAGACTAGACAATGGTTACCCTAAGACAATAGATACCAGTAAATTCCCTGAAAAACCTCACGCCGCCATTTGGTATAATGATAATTATATTAGAAACGCTATGTTCTTATTCGGGGTGAGTAGATTTAAGTGATTTACATTTTACTTCAGCTTATGCCACTGATTGTATTATGAAACGGTTAAGCTGGTTAAGCAAGACAATTCCGTTAATTAAAATTTCGTCCAAAGAATGGCAAAATTTCGAGCAATAGTTGTACATTTATAGTAAGGGAAGCATCCATAAGAGAAGTACCAGCAGGTGTTCCGAAAAGAGTAAGGCTTTATGGAAGTACTGTCGATGCAGGCGTAAGATGGAGGACATTAAAGTACATTCCATCATTTGTACCTAAAGGTTTGGACCGACGGACTCCAAACTTCTTAGCGTAGTCAATTCATTTCATTTTCACAATCTGATTGTTATTTGATATTTTCAGCATAAATATTTCTGGGAATGGGATCCTGAAACTCAGATTATCAAACGCCAGATGTCTATAAATAGATTCTGGTCGGGAGTACCTGATGGTTTAGAAGCTGCTTTTCAACATAGTGATGGTTTTATCTACTTCTTTAAAGGAATGAGGTACGTGATCGTGATAAAGTTTTTTGATTCTTCTTAAGCTTTATAGAGATTGTCAAAAACTCTAAAATCAATTGCGGATCAGGCATCAATCTGCGCCATTTTAAATTTAAGTTTGATGTCTGCGCTCTTGCAATATACCGAATTCAAACGTTTTTTGACGATTCCATTGCAAAATTCCTGATACATGTATAATATTGTATTTTTTACTGAACCCAGGACCTGAATGTTGCCCAAAAAGCAAATCCTAATATGTCAGTTTTATTTTCAGATACAGGAAGTTTAACCCCAACTATAGAACAGTTGTAGATGGATACCCTAAAACATACAGTCCTGCCTGGTTTAAAGGTTTATGTGGAAACAAACCTCATTAATAACTTTATAATTCTATCTGTGATAGTCGCAACTGCCTCAATTCCAAATATTTTTATTTCAATTTTTACATTTTTATTATTTATTCAAAGTTTGTGATTTTTTTTTTTTACATTATTTAACTATTTTTAATTATTGTTCTGCTTGTCTTCCCAATAACTGAACATACGTCACTGACTGCATCATTAACTTTTTTCGATTTTACATTGTATGTTACATGTATTTTCCACAGCAATATCTATACAGGCTTTGAACTGTTTCTCATCCTAGTGTTTTTCCATATTTTTGTTTCTTCAGTCATGTTATTGTTTAATATTATCAATTTAAATACTTGTTTTTTGAACATTTTTGTAACTTTGTATATTATCTGATCTTGGAGTAATGTACAGGCCATCGTATCACGAATACGTGTTTTGACATGGTCTTATTAACGAGGAAGTATGACGAATAGGGGCGTGGTTTGGATACGATGTGTTCAGTGCCATTCCCACAGAATGTTTAGGGGTATAAAGAGGTTTTACAATCTTGTTTTAAAGCACATGATATGACATTTTGTCAGGAAACTTTTAGAGAATTGGAAAGCAAAGGCATCACATGATCAATCATAAATGACAGATTATCAGGTGCTCTGTAAGGGTATATATCATTACTCCAAGGTCTGATAACATTATTTATTTGTTTATGTTGTTTATTTATTATCTCGATGAAAATTATATACTTATTCTTGCCATTTTGGATATATTTCAAACTCTTTTCAGATTTGTTTTACATATTTTATATTGTTTTATTACCCCTTGTTCGTCAGGCACTTTTCAGGGTAAAAAGTGCGCATTATACACGGAAATATACAGTATTTATTGTAATATATACTTTTTCCTAAAATCTTTCAAAACGAAACCAAAAATGTCAATTTCATTTTTTTCAATTTATTAAATATTTGTTTTTAATTTGTTTGTTTTTACTAAGGTGGGGTAGAGTGTTTTGGACATCTGAAAAGCCTATCCATCAGCTTGTCCATGGACCCCTTGGCATTGGCTTGCACGGATGCAGCTGACTCTAAAGCTGGATATTATCTGGCAGACGACAGAAATACCCTCTAATATTACAAATGAGCTGTTCCTAGATATAATCAAATTGTTTCAAAAAATTGCACATGAGAAGAGTTCAAAAGAAAGTTGAGGGGAGCCAAGTAGATGATTGAGACACTTTTTCCAGCATCCTCTGGGCAATTGGTTTAATGAGGAAAGTCCCCAACAATTTACACATTGAATGACCCCCAAATTGATTTCATAATACTCTTCTCTTAGCACAGAAAATTTAAACCCTCCTATTCAAATAATTTGCAGATAGGAATTTGTCTTGTATTCGTCTACAATACATACAACAACATTTATCATGGAATAAATTCAGGACCAAGGACAATGGGTGAGGTCAAATTCCGTGTTAGTGTTAACACTGGTGTTAGTACAGAATTTGGACTGGGCCAAATACAAATATTACCTTATTTGATTGATATTGAAACACTTAATTATGTAAAAGATATACTGGTTTCGTGTGTTCACTCCATAAAAGTACTATATTAACACGAAAAATGAGTTGAAATGTTGTGTTAAATTTATGTTAACGCTAACACGAGATTTGACCTTACCCAGTGTGTATTGTAAAGTTTTAACCCAACAATAACCACCAGTGTAGACCTGTCTTATTGAATTCAACATAGTTTGAAAATAGCATAAGTTAATTTATTTAGACACAAAATAACAAACAACTACATAAATAACAACTAACATTACTAGATTTATAATATAATAACATTACTTCGATCCTTATTATTCTTAAGTATGTTATAGGGAATTATATCCCTTCTTATAGAGTTTAAATAATGAGTCGAGGCAATATCAAGTTTATAGCAACAGAAATTCCTAATTATAAGATAGCATTGCTTAACCAGGGGCCGCGGATCGAGGGAAGAGGTTTGGATGACCATGTTAACAGCAAGGCCACAACCTTAAATACCTAAGATTAAGAGATATATGATGGATATACTATTTCTGACACTCAACTCAAATGTTTCAGATGCTCATACATCCAGCATTGTTAATCTTACATTATTTAGTTCTATTGATAACACTGCCTACATATACAATGGTTTATAAATTCAGAAATGGTATATCTTGTGCTTCTTAACATGAAGTGTTATTTCTATATTTCTAGTTAATACTCTAGTACAAAATTTACTGAAATCTAGGACCCATATTTTGTTACTTAAACAGCTTACTGGATATTTTTTAGATTTCATACAAGCAATTGGTACGAAAATTTCCTTTTCAAAGCTAAGCAATTTGAAAGTCTGGCATGAATCTGTTCATTGTTTGGTATTTCTTTAAAACCATGTGGCTAATAATAATATATACATATAGTTAAAAACAAAACCCATTTGATCATTATAAATTATAGCTTAATTAATTAATATATGTACAACATTCGGAATGATACAGTCTTTATAATATACAGAATATATAACATCATAGTTTTTATATGATACATAAATATATAACATCATAGTCTATATATTATACATAAATATATAACATCATAGTCTATATATTATACATAAATATATAACATCATAGTCTTTATATTATACATAAATATATAACATCATATTCTTTATATTATACATTAATATATAACATCATAGTCTTTATATTATACATAAATATATAACATCATAGTCTATATATTATACATAAATATATAACATCATAGTCTATATAATATTATACATAAATATATAACATCATAGTCTATATAATATACATAAATATATAACATCATAGTCTATATAACATCATAGTCTATATATTATACATAAATATATAACATCATAGTCTATATATTATACATAAATATATAACATCATAGTCTATATATTATACATAAATATATAACATCATAGTCTATATAACATCATAGTCTATATATTATACATAAATATATAACATCATAGTCTATATATTATACATAAATATATAACATCATAGTCTATATAATATTATACATAAATATATAACATCATAGTCTTTATAACATCATAGTCTATATATTATACATAAATATATAACATCATAGTCTTTATAACATCATAGTCTATATATTATACATAAATATATAACATCATAGTCTATATATTATACATAAATATATAACATCATAGTCTATATAATATTATACATAAATATATAACATCATAGTCTTTATAACATCATAGTCTATATATTATACATAAATATATAACATCATAGTCTTTATAACATCATAGTCTATATATTATACATAAATATATAACATCATAGTCTATATAACATCATAGTCTATATATTATACATAAATAATATATAACATCATAGTCTATATATTATACATAAATATAAAACTTCATTAATATACAACATATTTTATAACTTATAATATTGTATTGCACTACTTCTGACTAAAGTCAGTTATTTCCTAATCTTTGAGCCACGTTCAGAGCCATTTAGTCTAATTCTCATCTTTCAACCAAAAATAAATAAATATAGCTACTGTTTAAGAGTCTGGCCCCTCTGTTTTGCAAAATATCTTATATGGTAAGATTATATTGTAAAAATTTTGAGCCTGGTTTCATTATAAGCTATGTGAATTTATCTCAAAGTTGACTGACATTTGACTGAATTAATAATGAGACTAGGATAAGCATTTTAATATTTTGTCAAATATTACAATAGATTCAAATACAATATATAAAGTTAGACTTAAAGGGAAACATTCAGTATTTTCGAAGGTCGCTTTGGGTCTTGAGTATATGTAAATAGCCTTCAGAAGTACTAAAACTGCACAAAAATCCCTTATCCACTTCAAACTTAACATTTGTCTTTCAACTTTTGTATATGTGTTTTTGACATGACTAAAATATGAGTCATATTTTTGAATTTCAAACGTAAACAATTAAGGATACACATGGATTTGAAGGCTTCAATTTTGAGGGAGAACTGTGAGCAATATTCCTTTTTCTGTTTCTGAGACTAAGAGTTAGTGAACATTGTTCTAAAATCAGTTTAACAGCCTAACTCATTTGTAAGTGCAAGGAAAACCAAGTCACGATCACATGTGAGTGAGTTTTGTCATCTATAACAGTAATGATTTATCTATAGAAATGACTAAGAGACAAAGCTATTATATATCTTATCAAGGAAATAGATAGTTGTAGCACCAGGAAACTCTACTTGAACCTAGTCATTGACCACAAGTAGACGATACAGTATACAGTAGTCTGATTATATACTGTAGGCTACTAGGTTAGTAATAGGCAATGACTCAATATACCTGACAATAGAAAGGTGTAAGATAATCTACTATGACATCAATGATGATTTGGGTATTTTATATCTGTCACGAGGTAAAGAGATTGTAAAAAGGTTTTCTAAACTTTTTTTGTGTATCAAGGACATTTATGGCCTCTATCTGATATATTTAAAAGTTTTGTCATGTCTGTGGTTCCTCTAATTACAGAAAGACTTAAACTTAAGACATCACTTTTGCAAAGACTGCTAAATTTATGAGCAGCTTTTCCCTAGTTTTACTATGGACGTATGACTGAAAATTGGAATGATACAAATATGTTTGTCATTTTTTTATGAGTTAAACCAATAATGTTGTTTTTATTTTCATTAAACTTAATAAATATATTAGTAATAAATATAAATATGTATTTATGGTTGAGCTATATTCTAAATGAATAAATGACATAAACTGATCCTAATTTTATATTGACGAGCAGAGTGAATCTAATCAATGGAATGGATGAAATTGAGCTACCTCATTGCCTAGTATCAACAGTGATTTTTTCTCTGATATTTTAACAAATACATGCAGTATCAATCTTAGTAAAAGACATTCAATATCATTATATGTTTACAATAATTGTGGCTAGTAACCTGTGAATACCACAATTAGTTTTAGATATTTTATTTTTCCATAATGTCTATGAAGCATAAATAAATCTCTCCCTATCTGCTGAATTTACAGTAGAGATCCTATAAGATTATTGCTATCCGACATTTTATCCAGTCTTCAATATGTATAATATATTATTCAATTTGATAATAAATATATAGTAAAATCAACAATCACGGTCAAATATTTTAGAGCTTGTCAAGGTTTGAACTCAATATTCAAAACACTTTCTTCTGTGAAATATTTAGCAAAAATGTCCAATATGAAAATGATTCTGCATAAATAAATTTAATTTAAAGGAATAATATTTTATGCTTCTACAGTAATTTTATCAACGCCAAAAACATAATCAATATTTTGAAGCTGATATTCCAATTCACATGGAGATAAACCTTAAACTATTTCACTGCCGTTGTTAAGAAAATTAATGCAACAGTAATATATACCGTAGCTTTATTACCTTGGTTCCCAAACTTTTGGACTCTTCGTACCCCTATTAATTCAACACAATCCCTGGTACCCCTTCAGCCACCGTAAATAACAATAAGAGCCTACATTAAAGTCATAGGATATTTGTCTGTTGATGTAGTTCGATATTTGATCCATTCTTACTTTTTAAAATTGTCTAGGAGGCTTCTCAGGTACCCCTTGTGGTGTTTGCGAGTACCCCCAAGGGGCACTATTACCCCTGGTTGGGAACCAAGGCTTTAATATAACAACTAAAATATAATTCTTCACTGAAATCATAATAATTCAGGTAATCGTAAGTTAGGTAAAGTAGAGTCTACACAGTTCACCCAGAAATTAGCACAGGGTGCATGATATTGTTTCCTACCATATGTTAATTTTGATATGTCCTCGACACCTGATATCACTTTCAGTCTAGTATCAACGTTTAATAAACAAACACCACACGATTTATACTGATCTTCTTCTGTATCTGATTTCATTATACCATGTTTAAAATCAAATGATTTAGATTCAGGCTGAAAAATAGACATAAATGATATGAAAAATTAAAATAATGATTTCTAACTGTTGGTCTAATGCAAAAAGAGGAATCAGTAATTGAGTAAAGACTCAAAAATATCTTCAGAACCTTCTTACATCTATTTGAAAGAATTACTTTATGCTACAAAGGTTGAAAACAGGGCTGCGACATTTCAACAAAAAATAAATATAATATTATACTAACCAATACTCCAGCCCCAACCAGAAACGCTGTCAGATTAGTCCAGGCTAAATCTATCTCTTTCATTAATTTCTCCAACTGCGGGGTGGCTAAGTCTGAAATAAAGATAAGATATAAATCCACAATGACTTCAGCTTTTGTCTAAAACTTTGAATAAGTGCATACTTAAATAAAAAATATCCCTATAAAAGCTAGGAATCCTTAAATGTTATGATATATGGCATGGTGTCACTTGAATTTTTAACTTTTGAACGCAGATTATTATGGTTACACATTGATTTGAAGGCTCAAATTTTGAAGGTGAGCTGTGAACAACATTCTGTTTCTGAAATTAATGGTAAATATGCTCCTTTTTGAAGTTCAAGAACAGTGGACAAAGAAGTATTATACATGAATTACAGGGGCGGATACAGGATTTGACCTGGGGCGCAGACCAAAATTTCGGCGAGCGGAAAAATTATTTGAGGTTAAAATAATCAAAGTTATTGAAATATTTTTCTAGAGTGGGTGAAATGTAGATAGATATCTTTCCAAGCGAAGTGTGGCGAGAAACATTTGTGGTAAAATGGTGTGGACAACCCATGCTTTGCAAATTTTTTGGGGGGCACACGTCCGCCACGCCACCCCCTAAATCCGCCCCTGAATTAACTTACTATGGGCATTCATAGCTGTCATAACTCTACACGCTACTCTATATATCTCTACAATACCTGCAAATAGTAATATTGATAATGAAATATACAACAGAGTTTACATGTACTTAAGTTTTGATGGAAACAAAATTACTAATATGAACTGGCTTAAGATACACTTTACTACTGAAAGCATTTAAAGTCTAGTTTTGAGCAAAGATGTATCTCAGTCTGTTACGAAATGAAAACTTGAGAACTTGGGTGACCATCTTTATAAGTCATCTTTCTCAAATAATACTGTCAAAATGGCTGTTAAGATGTCAAATAAAAGAACATTGCCAAGAAATTGTACCAAGGACTTGCAAGGGATCCTCAGAATGTTAAAAGTTTTCCATATAAAATAGGCCTGATGCGGTTTTTTTTTTGAATATTTTTTAATGATATTTACCATCTATATAAGCTGAACCTTTTGATGACTGTAAAACTTCAGTACAAACATTAGATGAACTGATAGAGTTAAATATAACATTAGATTCTTTGATCATTCTTAAACAGTTCTCTAGACATCTCTCCCAATCAAAACTATATCGATCACTGGTCTGTAATGATACAATATTCTTCAATATACTTACTGGCTTTCAGCTCTCATTATTTTTAATTGAGCATTACTAAAATAAGTCGGCTTACTCTAACGAGTTTTTAAGCATGTTTACAATATCAGAATTCCTTTTTTTGAGTTGCATAGATATCAATAGTAGCTTCCGGTAGATCACTGTCAGTGACGTCATAAAACGTGTTAGTTTTAGTGGAATTGCAAGAACCACAGATGTCGGAATGGAAATTGGAAAGGCGCAAATTGATGCTATCAGTGTCCCCAATACACATACAAAGTTTAGAAAATCACTTTACAATCCCTTTAAATTCTGTTGCCTTCCATTCCCTTATGAATATATAATGTGTATCCTAAATAGTTGCTCAATGCTCAAATTCTACTCCTCTTATTACAAAATACAGGAGACAAAGACAGGAGAAAACTGATTAATAGTGTTCACTAAGGTTGTAAAGAAATATAATTGGCCAAATAAGTGAACCTGAGTTAAATTAAAGTGAATTGTAATTAACCTTAATTAAACTATCAATGAAAGAGTGTTACAAGAGCTCTAACTACCAATGTAATTCTATCAATATTGGTTTTCTAGCGAACATGATTTAGTGAGTAGTGTTCATAAAGGAATCTTAGAATGAGTAAAAAAGAAAAATTAAAAAACTAGCCGAATAAGAGTTTATATTCATTAGGCAACTTGTCTGGTGTCATAACTATACTGTTTAATCTGATAAATCAAGAAAACTATCGTATATATTATAATTACTACAAGACATACAAAATATTAAGTGTTTTATTAAGCCTTTTTCAATTAAACGGGTAATTTATGGAAAATTACAAGTTTGAAAACATATATTTCCTGTTAATTTTAAGAGGTAGTATCACTTTAATAAAGTATAGACCTACCACAACTTCATCTGTAATATTATATCTATCAGCTAGAGGTTTGATACCATTATTAATACCTGGGGTAGGTTGATTTATACTGCTGTCTAGACCTACAGAATCTATAAATATATACATGTACAATAGTTATTCAATTACATACGGTATAGTGAACACAACACAAGATATTGTGAGGACACTGATATGACTTTATATATGTTGCTGGGATGAGCATGTGAAACATGTTTATAGATAGTAGTAATAGTTTGATTTATCGTGCAAAATCCACATCAGTGCTCGATTACGCTTTACACAAAAGCGTTAAAAATCTGGTTAAAAAAAACTAATACTAGATGTCAGAAATAGTTTATCCACATATCTTGTGCTTCTTTACCTATACCTTTCTCTATATCAAGTATATTAGCTGCTAAATCACAAATCTGAAGTTGGATAAGGATAATACAGAAAAGATCAAAGATCCGCCAAGAAAAAATGAAAGGATCCATGTAAAAATAAATTCTTTCTTACAATCATATAGAATAATTAATTTACCTGTATTTTCTAGGGTATCATCAGGATCACCATCACCAGGTAAATCTTGTGGGAAATCTAAACTATCTAATGATTTAGACTCAGCACTGACCGGTGTTTTTGAGGAACTTTCAAATTGTCCAAACTCCATACTGGATATAGACTGACTATCACTTCTATCACCGTTATCTGATCCTGTTTTTAATGATGCTGCTACAATAGTCAGATGAAACAATATTGCATTCAGATCAGATCAATTTATTTGGATTAAATTTCAAAGCGTCTGTCACATGTGTTTGATAATTGCAGCTATGGCAAGACATTAATCAGGTGATAGACTCTAGAAACCACTTGCAGTGGCATCAGAATTTTTCTTACCACAAAGAGGATCTGACCCAACTGCACCTAACTTTCCTGCAGATAACAATCTAACTAACTTATTTTGAATAAATTTTCAAGTATTTGTCATAATAAGGTACTTTTTCTGCTACCATTTCTTCAAATGGCAGATCTTTTTTAGGATTATAGTAATTTAATTCAGATCAAGTTATTTAGAGTAAATTTTCTGGTGTTTGTCACAGTAAGTTAGCTCGGATTACTGCCAAATTGCAGTGCCAATCATGCCACTTATGTGTCAGAATCAAAGAGATTATGACACAATATGTAACGCAATAATTATGATGATATAGACTAAGGTTACATCTTATTCTAAAGGTTTTATCTAGCCACTGACAGTATTGTACGGTCGTTACGGAGAACTCCTGGTCAAATATGACAAATCTGCTTCTTGCATTTGGCAGATTTGTTTAGTCAGGCATGAATTGATCTCGTTGCACCTCATATAGTAGTAGTAAGTGTCACGCTCGAAACAGACCATGCTTACTCTTTTCGATACACCTGATGGTATTTCTTGTATGAGAAGTCCACTGCTATATAATCATTGCACCTAATTTTTTCAGGCTCTGGACAAGATTTTTGATTAAAGAAATTGTTTTGCTTGTACAGATTTTTATTATCCCTCAATAAATGTGTATTTCAACAAAAACTTATTTTTATCAATTTTAGTAGCGCAAATGCATAGAGAAGTATACTCACTCTTTGTTGGTAATTCAAGACTACTAATAGATTGAGAATCTTCTTTAAATTGTTTTGTCTTGTCCTTCCAGTTATAGCTATCTTTAGAATTAGAAGAGTAACTGTCATCTTCAGTCTCGGGAGAAAGACTGGTACGATCTCGATCACTTTTTTCACTAATTTTCTTAGCAACCTGATTCAAAAACATCCCTTTATTTTGATTGGAGTAACCATAGCCACTTAGAGGTGAAGGGTTATGATATTCTTCAAGGTCATAACCACGGGTAATGTCAAGGTCATCTCCTTCGTCATGGTAATCCATTGGAGGAGGGTCATCATCATCCAATGAAATTTGTCGCACTTTCTTCTCTAATTTCGGGATTTTATAACTAGCTTGAGTATTCGGATCATTACGTACTTTAAAAACATTTTGAATTTCGTCAGATTTTAGTGATTTTTTCACAGTTACCACACTAGATGTTGTGTCACTTGTCCCAGTGCTGTTAAACCAATCACTTTCTTCTAATGGATTTGAGGGTGTGGCTTGAGAATCTTGATTGACAGCTGTTGAGAAATCTGACCAATCATCTTCTGTTTCTGTGCCAGCTAGCGAGGTTGATGAAACAGAGTTACTGCTCCTGCTCATCATATTTGTAGGAGTCAAAAGTGTTGGGTTAGAGGATATCCAAGTTGGCTGAATGTGGACTGTTTCTGCTGTTGGAGTAACTGTGTCTCCAAAATCTGCCCAGTCTGGTTCAGGTTGTTTGGTTTTGTTCACATTTAACACAGAACTCTTGTCCGAACCACTGTTACTATTATTAGCACCTTCTTCTGGTGCAGCACTGGCAAAATCTGCCCAATCATCACTCTCATTTGCTACAACAGCTTCGTCAAATTGTGCAAACGGAACTGTTGCTTCTGAGGGTTTAGATGTTGTTACTGGATCATCCAGTACTAATGATCGTAAAGCGCCATACTTGTCCTCATCTCCAATCAGATCATTACTGGAAGAACTTGGCCCTGGTTTAGCAGACGTCTGAAGTTTGGAATCAGATGACGCAACTGCTCCTGTTGTTGACACAGGGATGGCTGATTTAAAATCATCAAAATCATCTTGAGGTGTAGCTTCAGAACTCAGTTGAAGTCCAAAAGCAGAAGGAATTGCAGGAATGACAATGTTGGATGTAGTCTTGTCAATCACTGGTAACCTTGGAAATGGATTATGTAAAGGACTTTCTGGATGAAGTTTTTCCTTCTTCCTGTTGAACTCCTCAACGTACGATTCAAAAGCTTTGATATCTTCGTTCTCCGATTGTTCTGACGTGCTGAACTGACTGGTGCTATCCCTACAATCAGTGTAGTCTTCTTCATCCAGGCTGTTTGGAGACGTGTGACCTAAAATCATAAACAAATAAAAGACAGTTGTCAAAAGAATCAATAGAAGTATAGAATCTATTCATAAACAAACCCCAAAAAACAATTAACACAGAGTAAGGGTAAGGTAGTAAAGTTGTACAGTTACAACCTTAACTTAAAATAGCGACAGGTACCCAATACAGATATTCATGTGATTTAGAGCACTGAGATGAAACAGAGTCAAAACAATATATGAACTTTCTGATGGTTATCCATTTTTTTTTTTACATTTTTTGAATATGATTTTTAAAACTGTGTAAATAAGCTAAAAGACTTGTCTTGTCTGTGCATATTTTGCTAGGATATGGAACAAATGAATCCTGATGCTGTGAGCTATTAAAAGGAGATAATATTAAGGTCATAAAGCTAAAAGATTTAGTACATAGGACATAAAAGTCAGTAATACTGGCTGCTTATGGACAGTTTAAATTTGAACCAATTATGGCTTTGTGACTGCTGCTTATTTTGGCGGCTGGGCGAAGGGTTTTGGAGGGGGACCGGTTCATGACTCTGAACCAAAAGTTTGGATATTATTTGGATAACCATTAAATGTGACAATTGAAGGTTTTAAGACTTTAACAGGAAAGATTGGTAGTATGATTTCAAGCAGAAGGCCCAGGACATATTATTCATATGAATTATGGCAGCTGCAAATTCGTAGCTTGCAAAGGGGCTGTTAAAGGATTGTGTTTTTGTGGAAATCATGCTATAAGTGCATGCCAATAAAATTAAGGAATAAATATCACACATATTTTTTTAAGTTAAAAATTAATTAAACACATTTTAATACATCACACACACTTTTATATAGGTCTATATTTACTGTTATATCCGTGCAATTTATATTAGGACCAAAGCTGGCCCTGAACTTAATACATGCATAAATATACTTATAAATTCACAGCAATTTCCATTAAAATCTCATAGAAAATTCCCATAATATAAGAGGGCACTATTGGATTAGTAAAGTTATAGCAAGCTTAGGCTAGCATGCACTTTCAAATTGCTGTCCAATGAACAAAATTTTGATGATGCCTTTTTTACCTGACACCCCTTTACACATTTATATGCAATATCATAAGCCTGAATCACTTTTGTGTAGTGAACCTTACACTAACCAGAGGAATAGCAAAGTCGGTAGCGAGTTGGATTGCTGTCTTCTAGGTGCCATGGATTCGAATCTCCCTCAAGTAAGAAAATTTCTGATGCCATGACCAGCGCTTTTGAGAGTCGGACAGGTGTCGGTTTTCACCCCCTATCATTCTAACAAGTGTAAAATATATAGTCCCTGTTTGTCCCCAAGAGTTGAATTAAAGACAGGACCATATTACTGGTGTAATCGACCCCTCTAAAACAAGGCTAAATTAATTTCTTGATGGCTTGCTCATTTTGTTCATTGGATGGCAATATAAAGAACAGTCATTAGTTAACTAATAGTAAACTAATAGCAAACTAATGGAACTAATAAAGAAACTAAAAACAATACCTTGATACAGTGATTGAGATACAGTGTTAGGTGCTGAAATAAGGTGAAATATTAGTGATGACTAGAACTAACTACAGTAATACAACTCAACACCTATTGATAATACACCATTGATACTGTTATTATACAACAATCTAACTCTTATCATAGACTTAACAACATAGAATAGCACTATTCCCATGTTTACATTAAAGGGATTGTATAGAGGTGTTCTAAACTTTGTATGTGTATCAGGGACACGTTTTATGATGTCACTGACAGTGATCTGCATAGACATCAATAGTAGCATCCGGTAGATCACTGTCAGTGACGTCATAAAATGCCGGTAATTATATATGTCCAAGTTACCTAGGTTAAAACAAAATTGCACCTGATTTGATTCAGTATGCTAGATCTTATTCAAGCGTCGGCCATCTTGGATCCTATTGAGGCTTATACAAAAACAAACAAAAGCAACGTTTTTGTACTGAAGCAAATTTGCCACCTTGAAGTCTTTAACTCCTCCTTCTTCAATCCAACTAACTCAACCCTAATTAAATTTTACATCGTTAAAATCTGAATTAATTACGCTATTTAAAAATACTTTAGGATGAAGAAGTGACATCATATTCCTTTTCATTCATTTGACGTCACATTTTATGAATGGATGATGTCATTTGCCTTATGAACCTCAGATTCAAAGCAAGACATGAATAAGGTCTATATACATGTTCTACAGAGCCTCCAGGTAAACATGGACCCCATTGGTCATGAAAAGAGTTTAAACTGTTGTATTCAAACAAACCAATTAATAATATTTTATGTTACAAAATTACAAAGTAAATTACTATAATAACAAAATTGTTGTTTAAAAAAACAAAGTTAATCTGCTACAAACTAAAAATAACATAATCTAATAAAACTTGATAAAAAAAATTTAAATCCTTGTGAAATATTCTATTTAAAATATTAATTGCCCAAGAAACTAGTATTATGAAGAACCATTCCATTTAATTTAGGTATTATAAAAAGAGACCTTAGTCCATAGATATTTTGAAACCCTCTGTTATAAAACTATACATGAACTATAACCTCTGAAGAAGCCTTGGAACATAAGTTATATTGTATAGAGATCCATTTAGTTACGCTCATTTATTTGAAAAATCCATTGCAAATTTCAGGTCAAAAGTACTACTGAGAGTTTTAGATTGACTTTATTTATGATTTTCTTAAAATTGACAGAAAAAATGCAATTCCAATCACATTATAGTCAGAGAGTATGTATGTTCTAGTGCTTTTTTATATTTTTCGTTTATGTTCAACACTAGCCTTCTTCAGAAGTTAAGACATCCAGCCAAATAAATATAAAACTATAAAATAATGACAATATAACAGCAACAGAAAGAAAGAAAGAATAGTTTAGAGACCATCTAGAATAATTCTAAACACCAAGAGAAATTATATACTAATAAACCATAGAATTATATAGCCTAATGATAAACCATAGAATTATATAAAACATACCTGAAGAACCACTACTACCAAAAAAACTTCTAACATTGGAATATTTTTCATCTGCTGTCATTTCATCACTAACTCTGGGATCCACTTTAGGAACTGATATAATATATCTATAACAACAGAGAATTTAAAACACTTATACCAGATGGTGTATAGCCTACTACAAAATTTTATATGGAACTGTAGAGTGTTTACGAGCTATATATCGGGTGACTAAAAAAAACGTCCCCAAGTTTGACGGGAAGTATCTCAGCTGCTGATAAACCGATTTCTTTCAAAGTTCTCACAAATTTACTTCAACATGTTCTTGTCAGCCCGTGAAAATATGAAAATCATCGAACATAAATTGAACAAGTACTCCCGCGAACAAAATAGAATGTAACAAAATTCAGTATCAGAGCAAAATGCACATTACAACCTTTGTTCATTGTGTTTTCACCATATCCACCACCAATATCATTCATTTTCCATCCAGAGATGCTATCGCAGATCACATCTAAAGGTATTTTCTCCAAAACATCAACCATCCTCCTTTCAGCCAGTTTGTCCCATTTGTGGTGGTAATGACTATGGACAGTATGGGATTCTCTTATGGAACAGATGTACTGCACTTGGGTTGGACACACTGACTGAACATGAACTGAACGGCAAGATGGTCGCTTCTTGAGAGATGGTGATTTAAGTGAGATCAGTGAAAGCTTATCAGGATGGAAAATGTTTGATATTGGTGGTTGATGTGGTGAAGGCACATGAACACAGATTGTAATATGTAATTTGCTCTAATATTGAATTTTTTGACCTGCTATTTTGTTTGAGGCAGTACTTGTACAATTTTATTTCGATGACTCTCATATTTTCAGGGGCTGACAAGGACATGTTGAAGTTAATCTATGAGAATTTTGAAAGAGATTGGTTCATCAGCAGCCGAGATCCTCGTTGTCAAACTTGAGGACGATTTTCATGGGACACCTGATATAAGAGAACGAGGTCAATAATTCATCGTAAATATTTTATTATTTTGTTGATTTTCAATAGGGTTTATCATTGGGTAATCATGAACACTCACGGACAGACAGTTCGACAGACTGATTGACATGGTTGACGACAATATACACTCCCCCATTTTTTGTGGGTGTATAAAAAATAACTTTTTTCAATATTTTTATACCTTTCTAGAACCTGTGCAAAATCAGAGATGTTACTGGTAATTGGAATTAAATACGAATGCCATTTGTGACTATTGTTATTACCATGCCATAAAGAACATTAACTGTCACCAGCATTAGCCAGTGTACTTTGTAACTTTGGTTGAAATTTACTTACGGTGGTTTTTCTTCTACTGTGATACAAGCTGGATTATTAGTACCCATAAACTCTCCAAATTCATCTTCTAATTAGATAATCATACAAAATAATGCCTTATATTTAAATGAATTTATGATACAAATAAAGTGACTTTTACGCAAACAAACTACATTTTAAAGACAAAGCATACCATACTTGAAAGAACTAATATTCCATGATAAATAAAGGGTGACAAAAGCAACTTGATTATTTTTGAAACCTAACTTACTTGTGTAAATTAGATTTCGAAAAGTTACTACTTTATACCACATCATGTTATAAGCTTCATCTTTCAAAGCTATTTTAGCAAAAGATGTTTTATCTTTTGACACTAGGTGATCAGAGGGTGAACAAGATAATTGATAGTACCTGTAGCTGCTTTATCTGCTGACTGGAAATCAGCAAAATCATCTTCTGATGTATGAGTTATTATTGCTGGTTCTGATTGGTTTATATTTCTACTTCCTGTCATGCCCCCACCAATAGAATGAGAGGTTGTAGAAGCAGTTGGAGCAGCTATTGGTTGAATTGTTCCAGGGCTTTGTGGTACCATACCTACATTAACATAAAATCAACATCATTATTAAAGATATTAGTCAATTTCATTTTATAATCCAATGATGCCATTATTCTGTTTTCTAAGATTCTGGAATAAAGCCTGAGAATTGGGTACCTTGAAGAAAAAGTATCCATAACCATTGCCTATTTTTGAGAAAGCTGAAACTGGAAAAAAAATAGAATGAAATCTTTATCCTTGTAAACATGCACACTGATTTCCTTTCAAACAACAAATTTCCAAATAAAAATCACAACAACCATAAAAAGATGAGAGAACTAACCTGTACCAAAAGTAGGTTTTGGAGCCACAACATTAAAACTCGATGTGACTGGTGCCTGGCCAGTAGAGGCTACACTAGGATCATTTTGATTCTCTGTGAGTTGATTAGGTTGGGGTGTACCAGGGGTAGGTTGAGGGCCTGGAGACACTGATGGTGCCACCCCACCAGGAGATGTAGGAGGAGCTGCTTGAAGGAATGGTAAGGGAGGTTGTGGACATCGTTTGAGTATTTCTATATTCATTATACTATGATTGTTCTGAAATAAAAAAGAACAGTAAATCAAATTTGATTCTGGTATTTGACTTTAATTTTCATAGTTCATACATGTATCATTTTTTCTTTCTCAATAGAAGCTTTGCAATGAATGAAATAGAGTTTTAAGCTCAGTTTTTTTTTTGTACAAGATGGGGATTGAGAAGATGTGCGCAAAGGTGTGCAACAAGCGATGATATTTTCCAGGAACCTGCATCAGTTATCCTTTTTCAACTGTCAAGGTATCTTTAACCTGTGTAGCCTATAACTAGGTCTTGGTTAATTCTTCCATTCACAGGACAAGAGGCTTTCTTACAACAGCTCCTCTGAGAAGATACATAACAAGTTTTGTCCACATTTTAATATGCACACAAAATGATGAAAGCTTACCTGTGCTAAAGCTATTAAACCTAATACAGCATTAAGTTCTGTTTGTATGAGTTGTCCAGGAGTAGCAGTATTACACATAGACCAGATATAACCTAATACTTCTCTTGGTAAACAACTTAATAATAATATAGGATACAGCCTGTTTGTGTCTATCTTATTATCACTGAAATATACAATAAATTATCCAGAAATTCATATCTTTGGCGTATCTATGCCTTGAAATACGTGTCAATATCCATCAAATCAATTCAAATTTTTTTTAGGTATAATCCCTTTGATCCACCATGAGTTCTGAGCCTTATGCTCTTACATAGGAGTATTGTTAAGTTTTTGCTTCAAAATTTGTGTCAAAATTTTTCTTGAGACCGCCGTTGGTTCTTTCAACTTTGAGGTTTAAGTCTTACAGTTGTCCACTTATTCATCATTCTGCACCCTCATTGTATACAGTTGTGTAAGGCTGGTATCATTGCTGATGAAAACATAAGCTAGGGATAGTTTCTATCGCACTGATTTGATTGCATTCATTTAAACAAACTTACACAAGAGCTGCTTCAAAGACTTGTTGATAAAGAGGTGGTATATCTTTCCCAGATTTGTAACACCAGTCTGGTAGAGTCTGACCACTAGGGGTACCAGCTGCGGTAGGAATGGTAGCTGATGCTGAAGTCACTACTGATGATGTATTCCCTGATGCATCTATTGGGGGAACTGGTCCTGGTTGAGCATCTGGAACTAAAAAACTCTAACCATAGTACAAATAAAAAGTTGGCATATTGCAGACACCACAACGATGAGCAGTATTCTTTGAAGATACACTGGTAAAAATTGATTTCAAGTTATTAAAATCTGAAGTTTGTTAGATGGCTTAATTTTCCCAATTGGACAGATTTTGGAAAAATAGCCTACACAATTTTTAAATATACCTTTCTCTATGTTATTGTGGGACTTTGCTAGTTTTTTACACAGGGCACCCAGCCTAAACTGCAACAGCGGCAGCAACCTTTTTGCAACTTCTGAGGTCCATTTTTTTCGAGGTATTGCATAAATATAAATTGGAACATTTTTGCAAAAGTGCAAGTTGCACATTGCAACATCAGTAAAAATAGCGATGGCCATCGTAATACGCCCACTTTTATAATGGCAGCCAATTCGTCCGGGGGGTTGACAAGAGTGATCAGTAAATGAAAGATTCTGAGAATTACATTTTCTCTTTTTACAAGAGTAAAACCATGGGTTCAAGTTTCCTGGAAAAAACAAATATGTCACTGAAATATGCATAAAACAAGGGCAACCAACGTTTAGGTTCCATCTTAAAATGATTAAGAGCAGTCACATGGATGATGATGTTTCTGATTTTCAATAAGGTGTATCTGAAGGTCAATACAAACACCAACAGCCATTTTCATAAAAATCCACCACGAAACCAGCTCTCTATTGTTACCACAACTCTGAGAGTGTAACGGCTGAAAAATTAACATGTTTTAAAGAACAAGGGGCAATAACTCATAAAATATTTTTTCGATGTTTCTGATATTCAATAGGGTTTATCCTAATGTCAGTACAAACTCTCATACCAAGTTTCATCGAAATCCATCAAGAAACCAGCTCACTATGGTGTCCACAACATATTTTGAAAAGCAAGGGCAATAACCCAGGAAATATTTTTCGATTCGTCTGATTTGCAATAGGGTTCATCCTTGTTTGATTACAAACACTCACAGCAAGTTTCATAAAAATCCACCAAAAAAAACAGCACTCTATCGTGTCCCAATTTGAAAGTGTAACTGCTGAAAAATTAACGCGTTTTAAAGAACAAGGGCAATAACTCATAAAATATTTTTTCGATGTTTCTGATATTCAATAGGGTTGATCCTTATGTCAATACAAACACTCAGACCAAGTTTCATCAAAATCCATCAAGAAACCAGCTCTCTATCGTGTCCACAACATATTTTCAAAAGCAAGAGCAATAACCCAGGAAATATTTTTCGATTCGTCTGATTTTCAATAGAGTTCATGCTTGGGTGATTACAAACACTCACAGCAAGTTTCATAAAAATCCACCAAGAAACCAGCTCTCTATCGTGTCCACAACTTTGAGAGTGTAACGGCTGGAAAATTAACGCGTTTTAAAGAACAAGGGCAATAACTCATAAAATATTTTTTCGATGTTTCTGATATTCAATAGGGTTTATCCCAATGTCAATACAAACACTCATACCAAGTTTCATCAAAATCCATCAAGAAACCAGCTCTCTATGGTGTCCACAACATATTTTCAAAAGCAAGGGCAATAACCCATGAAATATTTTTCGATTCGTCTGATTTTCAATAGGGTTCATCCTTGGGTGATTACAAACACTCACAGCAAGTTTCATCAAAATCCATCAAGAAACCAGCTCTCTATCGTGTCCACAACAATTGTGGACAGGCAGACAGACAGACGGACAGACAGACAGACAGACAGACGGACAGACAGACAGGGGCGACTACAATATACGCCCACATTAATGTGTGGGCGTATAAAAACAGGTTTTTTGACCCTGGAAGCCACATTTTGGGGCTGATTTTGCTCGGGTTTTCATTTTTGGAATCTGTGACTAAATTCCGATGTGATACGAGTTAAAAAAATTCAAATTTCGAAAATTCATAGTATACATTTTTCGGCCGATTTTCGAAATTTTTGGACTACTTTTTAGTTTTTTTCGGATTAATCAGAAATTTTAATAAAAGATGCATGTCACAAATGTAAACGATTTGACGTATTCAAAATTTTGGCGTCACTTCCGGTTAAAGGGGAAAATCGATTTTCACTTCCGGTTGAATAACTTCCGGTGTAATTGAAATATTTCAACGAAATTATGTATATCGTTCTTAATCGTAATTCTACAGCCGATTTTAAAATAAAATTTAGTCCGAAAAAAATACTTTATCCGCCATGTTCATTTGATACATTTTTATAAAACGAAAAATGGGGCCTTGGTGGTAAGTGTGACGTGTGTGATGTTTGTATTTTTGGAAACTATAGTCGATTGCGACCAATCTCTAGGTAGCCGATTTTTTAATTTCGATTTTCCTTTTTGGCAACTTCCGGTTGAATTTTTTCAGTTTTTGAAGGCTCATATCTCGTGACCTTGACCTTTGATGACCTTGACCTTAAGTAGGTCAAAGGTCACCGACCTTGGCTACCAAATGATACTTTAATATTTGACCTCCGATATCAACTTCCGGTTTTATAGGTGTCCAAAAATAGCCAAATTCGCAACTTTGTACTGCTCCTACACGTGACCTAATTAACCTAGAGGGTTCATTTTTGCATATTCTATATGGGCTTCATGAGCTCTTTCGAACGATATATCACAATGTATTGTAATGCAAAATTAGTTTTTTCTTAAATTTTGCAAATTTGAAAACCTTTACGCGATTTTTTGAATTTTTTTACTTTGATATATGCATAGTTTATGATCTATTAAGTTTAGAGGCTTGAAAATTGGAACATAATTGAACATACCACATATAAATGTATCCGTAAGAAAAATTTGACATGGGCGTGGCACATCCGGGTTAAATTTTGATTTTGTTTACATTTTGTTGTCTGGAAAAAATCCATATAGACTACATTTTTTTGAAAAATGCTTCTGCACACACTAACCTCATTAGTTAAGCTATATTATATCATAATCTCAGCTATTTTGGCTGTATAGTTCAAAAAAGGGAACAAGGTTTATTAATTTCAAAATTTCCGATGATAGATTTTGACCTTTTTTGACATTTATGATTGTATATCTCGTTAACCAATACATGCAAAGGCTTGCTAATTTAGCCATAGTAAGATATTAATAATATAAATAAAGTCACATCAAAAAATCTAACGTGGGCGTGGCACATCCGGGTAAAATTTTGTTTTTGTCAAAATTTTGTTTATCAAAAAAAAAGGTAAAGTTTAATTTTTTTTCAAAAAATGACCTTGCATTCAGTTACAGCATTGCTTTATTAAGCTTATGTTAAAGGTTCATAGATTTCGGCTTTGTAGTTCCAAAAAGGGAACAGGGTTAAAAAAAATAAAAAATTTCGTTTTTGACCTTGACCTTTTTTGACCTTGACCTTTTTAGGATCAAAGGTCATTGACTTTGGCTGTTCATTTATCCTTTCATATTTGATGTCTAGCGTCAACTTCCGGTGTTATTACAGTTTGCATTACCAAATTTTAAAGACTTGTTTCTCGTGAATTTGACCTTCAGTGACCTTGACCTTCAGTAGGATGAAGGTTATTGATAAAGGATTTTAGCTGGTACGTTGAAATGTTAGGTCTGGTGACTAATTCCGGTTTCACAACCTTTTAAAAAAAACAAAAAAGTTTAAAAGTTGTCGACTTTTTTTGGCGCTTCGGATTTACGTTCAAGGCCTATTTTTTTTCCTAAATTAGCAATTTGCACATTTGCAAAGTCCCACTCTGTGCCACATGTGGCTCTAGTTTTTTATTTTAATTGATACAAAAGATACTTACTGTTTTGATGGAATAGACCCTCCAACTCTGTAGAACTCTGCCACTGTCTAGCTTGTTCACTCTGATGGTATGTTCTATTGGTATGATGTGACACCTGAACATCTTTCACAGCTGGCTTGTGAAATAATTTGGCTGTTTTTGGAGCGTTCAGATCTGAGCAAGCCATCATCATAGACATTAAATCTACAAAATAGATTTCAAATATACACTGGAGTTGCTAGCATGTCTCTTTACAGCTTTACCTCAAACTCTATATTTCCCGGCAACGTGAAGTTAGTTCCTGATTCGTTGTTCGTTGTTCGTGATTCGCGAATCAACGATATCGGTACTACTTTGTACACTGGACATGAATGGTATTTTGGGCTAAAACACTATCTAATTCTATTTTTTTGAATCACAAACAGTATCCAGTTCCTGGTTCGTTTTTCACGAATCACGAACCAGGAGCCAGTTCCTGGTTCGTTTTTCGAAAATGTCAGAAATAGGTTAAAAAACAACTGTCATTGGCCAAAAAACAAACCAAGAACTGTGTTCTCTTGTCTTTGAAACAATTTTCCATCCAATTATATCGTATTTTTGGCTAAAACACTATCTAATTCTATTTTTTTGAATCACAAACAGTATCCAGTTCATGGTTTGTCTTTTGCGAATCACGAACCAGTATCCAGTTCCTGGTTCGTTTTTCACGAATCACGAACCAGGGTCCAGTTCATGGTTTGTTTTTCGCGAATCACAAACAGTATCCAGTTCATGGTTTGTTTTTCACGAATCACGAACCAGGGTCCAGTTCATGGTTGTTTTTCGCGAATCACAAACAGTATCCAGTTCATGGTTTGTTTTTCGCGAATCACAAACAGTATCCAGTTCATGGTTTGTTTTTCGCGAATCACAAACAGTATCCAGTTCATGGTTTGTTTTTCGCGAATCACAAACAGTATCCAGTTCATGGTTTGTTTTTCGCGAATCACAAACAGTATCCAGTTCATGGTTTGTTTTTCGTGAATCACAAACAGTATCCAGTTCATGGTTTGTTTTTCGCGAATCACGAACCAGTATCCAGTTTCTGGTTCGTTTTTCGCGAATCACGAACCAGTATCCAGTTTCTGGTTCGTTTTTCGCGAATCACGAACCAGGGTTCAGTTCCTGGTTCGTTTTTCACGAATCACGGACTCGGAGCCAGTTCCTGGTTCGTTTTTCGCGAATCACGAACTAGGGTCCAGTTACTGGTTCGTTTTTCACGAATCACGAACCCGGAGCCAGTTCCTAGTTCGTTTTTCGCGAATCACGAACCCGGGTCCACTTCCTGCATTCATGTCCAGTGTACAAAGTAGTACCGATATCGTTGACATCGCAAAGTAGACAATGTTGTCCAATATTGTGTCGACATTGTCTACTTTGCGATGTCAACGATATCGGTACTACTTTGTGGGGGGGGTGTAGGCGATGATAAAAATGTAGACAGGAAACGGGACGATGTTGACAATGTTGTTAGCAGGTATAAAATCATGAACGAAGTTGACAATATCGACGATATCGTCACTACATCGTGCACTGGACATACCTCCAAAATACGGTATAATTGGATGGAAAATTGTTTCAAAGAAAAGAACAGACAGTTCTTGGTTTGTTTTTTGGCCAATGACAGTTGTTTTTGAACCTATTTCTGACATTTTCGAAAAAACAAACCAGGAACTGGACCCTGGTTCGTGATTCGTGAAAAACGAACCAGGAACTGGACCCTGGTTCGTGATTCGCGAAAAACGAACCAGAAACTGGATACTGTTTGTGATTCAAAAAAATAGAATTAGATAGTGTTTTAGCCAAATAATACGCTATAATTAGATGGAAAATTGTCTCAAATACCAGAGAAGCCAAGTTCATGTTTGGCAACGTTTGGAATTATATATGTTTTAGCTTTCAAACTTGAGACATATGTATCCAACAGGGATGGGGAGGGGTATGGATCGTACATATTCGTGGAGACGATAATTGAGATGAGGTAGGCTGAGTAAGTTTGAAATCTGATTAATTTCTATTCCAAAAGAGTGTCAAATTGAATCAAGCCCTTTCCATAATTTCAACAATTTTGTTGGGCAGACTCCTATATCCTCTCCCGATGAAAGAACAATATCACACATTAATTATTTATAGTTTCATCAACCAATAACACCATTACAAGCGGCAGCTCCGTTATACTTTTATTATTACAGTTTAAAACCAATGTCAGAAAAAATTTTCAAAAACGTCTGTCATTAGCCAAAAACGATCTAACAACTGGCTTCTCTTGTCTTTGAAACAATTTTTCATCCCATTATACCGCATTATTTGGCTTAAACACTATCTAATTCTATTTTTTTTGAATCACAAACAGTATCCGGTTCCTGGTTCGTTTTTCGCGAATCACAAACAGTATCCAGTTCCTGGTTCGTTTTTCGAAAATGTCAGAAATAGGTTCAAAAACAACTGTCATTGGCCAAAAAACAAACCAAGAACTGTCTTCTCTTGTCTTTGAAACAATTTTCCATCCAATTATATCGTATTTTGGGCTAAAACGCTATCTAATTCTATTTTTTTGAATCACAAACCACGAATCACGAACAACGAACAACGAACCAGGAACTATCTTCACGTTGCTATATTTCCCTGGTAGTGCACATTTTTTTAACATAAAAGGGATGAAGTGTGTTTAATAGACAGTGACAAACTGTTTTAGTTCTTAAAATGTTTGGCTTTAAACTTCTTGCTTGCAGTTCTAGTTGTATTATTCAAACTTTCAAGATCTTGAAGATGTAACCTGCTAGCAAATATGAACAGATTCCAACTTTTCCAGACAACGACAACTGACCATGAGTAAATCATGGCAAGCAGATAATCAGGTCTAGAAATGGGTCAAATTCTCCTAGATGGCATTGATAATCCAGTTAATGGCCATAAGAATGCTTATATCATGGTAATGATAGATCCCCTTATAAAACCAGTTAAGAAATTTTAAGGAATAAAAATCACTGTATACTAATATCATAATTTAATACAAAGACTAGCATCATATACATATTTATACATAAACTATAAATAATATCATACATTTTACCGTAATACTCAATATCATTAAATTTGTATGTGTATCGGGAGACACTCACAGCATCAATTTGCACCGTTCAATCAGATGTCTGTGGTTAAAGCAATTCCATTGAAACTTTGATGATATAACATCCACGAAGATTTTGGGTAATACAAGCATTTTTCATGGATGTTACATCATTAAACACTTAATTTAAGTGGAATTGTAGTTACCACAGACATTTGATTGAAACTTGAAATGGTGGAGATTCATGCTATCAGTGACCCAAATACACAAAAAAAAATCATAAAATCTCTTTTTTTCAATACCTTTAAGCCAGATTAATATTGAGGCCATTAATTTTTAAAAACATGTCTTGCTTTGAATATAATACTCAAAATAAGACTGATATTTCTCATAGGAGTGTCCTGTCCCACTGTTAAAATCAAGTCATCAATATAAGAAATCAAAACAACAACACAACAATCAAACATAAACATTTCTATTGTATGTTCATGGAATTCTTGATCATAAACCCTTAAACTGTGATTCAAATATATTTCCTTTTTTACAAAAAAACAAAACAAAGTAATTTGTTCTGGTTCTCCTTCCAGAACTTTTGAATACAAATATTTGTCCTGATAATGTCTATTTAATTATAATCTTGAAATACAGAATTATTTTTACTAATTACCATAGCCATGCTAATTTGATTGATCCACACACACTAACACTTGCATTTGTCACATACAAACATTATAAATTTTTGCATTTTGTATTCATAAAACATCATATTAATCAATAAGTGCAATGTAAATGTTCACGGGCTAGATATTGTCATTGGTTGCACATTTTGTGACAAAATCGTATATTGTATATAATATATTGTATAATGTCATGTACTTGTATATCAGAATATAGACCACGTCCAGCATTAAGCATAATGCTACTCCTCACCATCACTTAGCCACATAGGGTTAAGTATAGATAAAAATATCAACAAATAGCAATACATGTATATGGGTATTCATTTATCCATTTATGTATTTCATATTGTGGAATATTGACAAGCATTTGCCATAAAATTTTGTCTCTAACTAACACAGAGATCTAATTTACATAAAACATATCATCTTCTTTCTCTTTATCTTTAGATTGATTGTCTGTAGATTTACTGTGACCTAGTTTCTGTTTTAAAACTTCCACTTCTAGAGTTAATTTAGCTTGTTGTAAATCAAATAAAATTCTTTCTCGTTCTTCAGATTCCATCGCGCGGAAATCTGCCTTTTCTTCCCTCACTAATTGTTGTGATAACACTCGTTTCTGTAGTTCTAATACTTGATTTTGTAGTTTTAAATTGTCGTCTGGTGTGATCTCGTCTATTCTACGAGGTTTTTTTCTACGGTAATAACAAGGTTCGCTACCAGGGTAGAGAGGAGAGGAGGGTAACATCAACATGGTATCATCTATAGGACTGATTACATCATTCTCTAACTCCAAATCTGAAATAATAATCATACTTTAAATGTTTGGTTTTAAATATTCTAGTCATTATGATCAGACAATAGTAAACTTTTAGTTATATGAACAAAATTAGGCAAAGATTGAAGAACTAAATTTACAGGTGCTTTGATGGCGGGTGCAGTGGATAGGGGAAAGATTTTTCTCTTTTTGCAGTCATTTGACATTTCTTTTTCATTGCCATCTTGAATTCACCACTTTCTCCCTTTTATGGGCTTACCAGACTATAAATGAGGGATTGAGTTTTGACAGGTATATTTTTGAAAATAGAAAACCAATGACGTGTATAAATCAATTAGATTGAGTTTGTACACCTTGACATAAAAGATGAGAAATCGTACACTCACCATAATTTGTGTCGATGTCTAACCGTGATATTTTAGCTGGTGATACAGTCAATAATGATGGTGAATCAGCTGGTAGAATTACAGTTTTCTCTGATGTTTCACTTCCACTCTCATCTGAAAGAAAATGGAACAGGAGGTTTAGGCCCTGCACAATTTCAGAAGACTCAGAGAAAAAATCTTTTAAAATATGTAGCTTTTTATGAATATGATTATATTTTAGAATGTCAGAGGAGATTGGCAAATACATACTTAAGCCAAAGTTTCAAAAACCACAAGACCACGGTCAAAATGACGCCAAATAATGATTGTCAAGGGAAATTAAGAAAAAAAAAATAAAATCAAGCAGAAAAAAAATAATTTAAAAAGAACAATTTTTAAAAATACATACCTTGTATTTAAGTGTGTAAATTTTGTGTGTGGTCCTGTGGTAAAATCATTCCAAGAAAACATACGTAAACGCTAAAGAAATCTATTATCTAACGTACTAGTTCTAGAACATAGCATCTTTTCATTTAAAATTTTTTCAAAGATTCCTTCATAAATCTGTCGAAGAAGATTTGTAATTTTGGGAGACCAAGAGTTTTTTATCATTTTATAGAGTGACTGACAAATATGCGATTTGTATCGGAAATATCGCTTTATTTGATTCTATAAATGCCACCATTTTGGACAAGATTTGCACATAAATTCAGTATTTGAATAAGGCATGCCAACATGAGCAATATAAAATAGGTGGACTCTCAAAAATTCCGAGTTGACCAACCCATTCACTAGCCATATGTGTTTCAGAATATCGATTTCTGGAATTTCCAGATCATTTGGCTCAGACCAGTTCCTTCTGTTTCATATTTCATTTTACAGCAAACACAATATTTCAAATTATGAGCAGTCTTACCTTTCTTTTGTTCTGGAGGTTTGGTTGTTGTTACTGTACTAGTATCTGGCTGAACGGTAGAAGGACTAAGGTGGGAGTTATCAGCTACCACAGAAGCACTGGCTGGGGAGGCGTCTGGAGGTTTAGAAGTACCAGAAGTCATGGGTCCTTGTAGAAAATCACCAAATCCATCATCCTCTGAAACTGACTGAGCTGAAAAAAAAAATAATTCATTAGATATGACAAAATTGCAATATTTAACTAAAAATGAGCATTTATGACACTACTAACTATTGCAAAAAGCCAAAATTTATTGTTTGAATAGAAAAGGAATAGCAAGAACAACAGACATTTGACAAATTCAGTAAACTAAGTAATTATTGAAAAACACTTAAAAAAATCTATAATTTAAATTTATGTTCATTCTAAGAGGAAGAGGAAAACATTTTGAAATTGAACTGTGTACCTACCAGTGAAAGTAGAAGGCTGTATCGTTGGTGTGGACTGTGGCTGAGAAACATGAGAGGAGGAGGATGCTGTAGAATGGGGGAAAGAGGATGGGGGCTGTGCTGTAGAAACAGTTACAAGCTGTCTTCCTTTTGGTCTCTCAGTTTTCCCAAACATTGACTCTATAAATTTATCTGCGTCTGCCTTGACATGTTTTGTTTGTCCAAATTGTTTTAAGCGTTGTTGTTGAATTTGAAACTGGATATCTTTTTGTGATGGTGGAGGTCGTGTTGGTATGACCATAGTTGGTCTACTCCTAAAATTCAAAAAAAAAATATTCCATCAAGCAACATGCAAAAACTATGCTTTTTCAATAGTCATTCAAAAAACGCTTTTTCCTTCAGCTTTTCAAACCTGCATCACTGACAGGGGAAAACCAAACCTGGATTGAATTCTGGATATTTGGATTAACAAGCAAGAGTTTCATTCAACTCACTAAGCTTTTCTACAGATATTTGTATCTTTCAATAGTTAGTTTTAGATTTGTTAGTTTACCTGACATAATTTTGTGATATATGTTGATTGTAAGAAGGTGGAGCCATTCTTCGTGGTGCCATCTGAAATGGTTGTCCCTAGAAAAAAAAAAAAGAATATGCCGTTAAATTCAATCAGGCGGCTGTAGTAAAAATAGTATGAATCATGTGCTTGACTTAAAGTGATTCTACAAATCCATTTGCTCCTTAAAACGCGCAAATAGTTCAGTTCATGAAAAGAGCAAGTTTACCCTTTAAAGTATTAAAATTGTATTCCAATTAAAGATTTCTTGAAAAAATTGTTAAAAAAGCAATTAATCATGTCTTCCTTTAGCACACAAACACTTCAATTTCTGTTAACACTGTAAAATTATTTTTCGATTGGCATGATTTAAAAGTCTTGTATGGTTTAGTGTTGCAGTTTTTCTTTTTATGATGGTCATTTCATAATATCGGTTAATAGCTTAGTTAATAAAGACAACTTTGCTCTATGTGATTAAGGGAAGAAAAGAATAGTTAGCTATCGTACCTGTAGAGGAAACATCTGTTGAGGAGACTGTGGAATGCCTCCTGCTATACGAGGTAAAGGTTGCTGTAGCAATGGATGAAAAGGCATCCCTGGTTGAACAAATTGTCTTGAGCCTGACATAATATTATTAAAACCTACAAATATACAATTATATGCAAATTTATATTTAAATTAAATTAGATGATCCTTTAGTAATAATTTTATCATCTAGGAGCTTAGTGCGATGCAAAATTCATGGCACTAAAAATGGTTTGAGCTCATAAATAGCAAAATTCTACAAATAATTCAAGAGATAACATCAAAAAAACCTATTATCATGACTCATCAGTCTAAAAATTAAATGGAGGTAGGCCTATACACCTGTGGCTGTACAAATTACACACAATAAAGCTCACTAACCTGGCTGCCCAACAGGATACTTTAAATCCCTAAAAAAGACAACAATCCTCAGTTAAGGTAGATCTACATACGACGAAAATCCTTTAATGATCCCTCCTATTCATTCACAATAATATAAGTGGAAAAAAATTGCAGTCAAATCAAAAAAGTAGATTTTTGACTTATGGGAAAAATTGTAACTAATCGGTCAATAATTTTGATTTCAGAAACATTCAGAGGTTTAGATGAATGGAAAAATTACGCCTCCCATATGTTCTACATAATAGTAAGTCAATAAATCCCTAATCAATAATTATTTTCATTACCTATTGCCGGCCATCTTGGCAGCTCTTTAGCCAAGGAGGTGTGTTTTTCTCTTGATGACTCGTCTCGAGTGTTTTGAATCGACACTAGTGTCGTGTTCAGGTAAGTGATATAAATTTATTTTCATGTATAGTTTGAATAGACAGTTGGGTTTTATGGTATTGAAATTAGTGTAGCTGTTCAAAAGAACATATTGTGATGCAGAAAAAATCAAATATTTGAGAAACACATGATTTGGTTGCTGCACTAGTGTTTGAATTATCTTTTCTTCCAGACCACAGTTAAATCAGTCTTACAAAAATTAAGGGTGATAATGAACTTCTAACAAGCAATAACGGTAAACAAAATCTTCATACATTATGATCCATTGAATATCATTTTTGGAGAGAAAGTGGGAAAAGCCAAGGATCCCATATGTTCACTGTAATTATGAAAATTCATCCAGATTGCAGTTCACCCCACTCTTTTTTCAGGCAAAGTTGACTATAACCCCAAAATCCATAATGCGGAACAAATCAGAGGATTGTGGATTGTTGAATATGCTAAACACCAACAGGTGTTCAATGTGGTGCCATACCCAATCATAAAAAGATTGTCTGAAATCAAGTCAAGTAAATATATCAAGGGGTAGGCCTACTCATGTATAACATCATAAAGATATACAAAATCATGTTTCAGCTTAGTCTTTTATTACCATGTTTTGATTATAGTTATAACAACAAGAGATTCCACTACAGCATTTACCAATAAATTAAATCTTTATACAACTCTACAGATTCTTATAATAATAGGCATGAATATATATACAGTAAAATTATAATTACATTTAAATATTACATGATTCTTTCGTCAAGCAAAAATATATTTGATCACATAGTGCAAGTGGGAATAAACTCCTATGAGATGCAAATATGTTTCTATAACTGAAATTTAAATTTAATTACATGTAACAAACTGCAGAGCTCTGAACCTCCCCATTTCCTTAAACAAAATTTTACCATTTGCAACAGTTTATCATAAAATGGTTTGATTGAATCTAGAAATAAATATAAATGTACAACTCAAATAAACAATAGTACATGTATTTACATTCCAATAACAAATCTTTACAATTAATAACAACTTTCATATTCCATAACAATACTCTTTTAACAACTTTCATATTCCATAACATTATACCATAAGCAACATTCATACATTCTGAATAGTCAAGTGAAAATAGCAGTGCACAGTTTTTTAACATGAACAAGAGCATCACATTTAGTTCTTAGAATAGTAAGAAATAGGGACTGTATAAAACAAACCTAGTACATGTATCATGTTTTCTTGACATTAGTACACTTAGAGCTTCCATTTTCATATTTCTGTACAGGTCTGATATCCTATTTGACGACTGTGGGTCTTGTAAATCTTGAAAAAACTTAACCAAATATGATGTCAATATCACAAAACCTCAATTTGACGTTAAAAGTATTTGAATTAGTGACGTCTTCATTACCTAGTCAAGAATTTTTTAAGCGCCTAAACCGCAAAAGTAGGGAGGGAAATCAGATTAGTGCAAATGGAAGATCTTAAATATAAATGTACCTAAAAAAGTCAAGAAAATCTCTTTAAAATCTCAACCATACACCCATTCAAAGCACACACCAAACAACGTTCCCACAATTAAACATTGCCAGATCCTCCAGACGTAACCCTTGCAATTAAATAATATGATATGAAGAACAGAACAACCAGTCCTATTATAATATAACACATCAATTTACGATTTCCCTTCCCAGAATTCACCATATAACTCATTCTACTCATACTTCCTGATAACAAACCAGTCGCACTTCCAAAATTATCAGACTGAAAAAAAAAAACAAAGAACAAAATTATCAGACTGAACATTATCATTAATACTGAGCCCATTTTTTTTCAGAAAATTGTCAGATTTCAAAAGGCTGAACATTTTAACCTAGCCTTTCTAGCTACAGAAATTATCATTGGTTTATTATCTCATTCTCATCCATAACAATACATGCTTTTTCATGTCAGCCCCTGCTACCTGCATCCCTTACAGAAAAAGACTCAAAGAAACTGATAAGCTTATCACATTGAAAAGCATTAAACTCAAATATGAAAATTAATATGTACAAAATGACCCACCATTCCATCAAGAAATGAATTTGATTCTTTAGCATCATTATTAAGGTCAACTGTGATCTGAAAATTAAAGAAAATACATAAAAACAAATCCAATTTTCATCCATAGTACAGAAATTACACAACACAAAAAGGGCATTCCCACCCCCTCTCCCTTGTAACATATGCAAGTACTCCCATCCTTATTATATAACATTGACACATATGAACCATTGTCATTATAAACAGATAAAGCTAGAAACAGACAAATGACAAAATACCTCTTTTAGTCTTGAGATTTTGGAAGATAATCCATTAACTTTTTGCTGATTTTCATAATCCAACATCTCTTCTGTTTTCCCTGCAACATCAACATTATCTAATAAAAGAATACATATGTGTCATAAAACAAATCTTTTATTATAGATTTTTCAGGGGCCTTTTCGACCTAAGATTTAGTTGACATCAAAGAGTAATTTTTAGACTTTATGACCAAAGTTGTTTCCATATTGACTATGATTTTTGGGACCATTTTGACTACGGTACCGATATGGTTTTTGAGACAATTTTTGGGCAATTTTGACTCCTTATATTTCATTATTTTCAAGAATTTATTATTTATATTTTTAAAGGTAACTTATGTGTTTAAATTATGCAGAATCTGCTTCTGTACTACAACAAACATTACTTCGTTTCACTTATAAAAATGTAAACAAACGATTCTTTATAATTTTCAAATGTTGTTTGTGGACTAGATTTCATGACTCAATTACTGAACATATGCTTAAAGACGAGAGAAGCAAGTCGCCGGAATAATTGATGAATATGTAACGATTTTAAATCATAAAACAAAGTTTTACCATTTCTTGTTCTGTAATCTGCCATGTTGTCAATAATTCTTCAATATGACAGATGCCGGTTACGTACAAATCTAGATTTTGGAAAAGAAAACGAAAGACCTATTTCAGAAATGAAATACAGCAAAATAACACTATCCTTTTGTAAATCGAACTTACTTTTGGTGATTCGAACTTACTTTGTGTCATTTATATATATTCTTTGTAAATTGTACCGACTCTAGATAAATTGTACTTACACTGGAAAATTGTAGCCTACTAATTCTGGATAGATTTCCTTATTTAAAAGTGTACTTTCTAAAAGTAAGTTGTACTTATTCTAGCTAGGCACGTACTTTTTCTTAGTAAGTTAAACTTATTTTGGATGTTTTGCTTACCCTTTGTAAAATGTACTTACTCTTGGTAAATGTCAGGCTACTTAATCATAGGCCTACTATGTATAAAGTATTTTGTACTTATTCTAGATAAATTAGTCTTTCTCTGTCTGTATTCTGGGTAAATTGTTGTTACTCGTGGGATATCGTAGGCGGGTGAGTACAAAACGAAGACCGAAGACCAAAGATCAAAGACCCAGGTACAAAACGAAGACCCAACTAGGTACAAAACGAAGACCCAGGTACAAAACGAAGACCCAACTAGGTACAAAACGAAGACCCAGGTACAAAACGAAGACCCAACTAGGTACAAAACGCAGACCCAGGTACAAAACGAAGACCCAACTAGGTACAAAACGCAGACCCAGGTACAAAACGAAGACCCAACTAGGTACAAAACGAAGACCCAGGTACAAAACGAAGACCCAACTAGGTACAAAACGAAGACCCAACTAGGTACACCAATAACGAAAGTGAGACCAACGTTTAATTCTTATATTAAACGTTGGTCTCACTCTCATTATTGGTTTCAGTGGAGGGAGGGTTTGAATCTCCCAAATGTACAGGCCTAGGATGGAACAAATACTTTATTGAGAAAATGGGATTAAGGGTCTGGATTCAGGTTTTTCTTCTGTTGTGATCTGAAAGTAGACAAAATAAGAACGAGTGGTATAGTATCTGCTAATTAATGGTTAGTTTTAGTTTGCTTTGAACCAGATTGTCATAAAAGTTCTGATTTTTTGAGTAGGCAACTATCATTTTCTGCTTATAAACATGGGGAAATTTCTCTTGAAGACTCTTGTAGTGGGTATGAACTATCTTGCTTGCTCGATTACTGGTTGTATTAAACGGGACAACAAAGGGTGCTATGCCTGCATAATGATGAATATTGAGTCCTATAGGTCTTGCTGTATTCAATGTCTCAATCCAATAGGCTTCTCCAGATTGTCGGTATTTGGTGGTTGCATCTTCCGGTAAATCAATTTCTATACGTTCAATTGGGGTTAGGGTGAGATCGTTTATTGAATGGTCATCGAGGTAGAAATGATTAGAAACGGGCTTGTCTTTCTTTAATTTTATATCTGATCTATGAGCATTGAAACGAGTGCGTAAATTATTCTTAGTTTCTCCAACATATTGTTTGGGGCATTTCTTACATGAAATTAAATGAATTACATTTGAGCTATCACATGATAAATGCTCCTGGATCGGATACCTTTTATTAGAAAAGCTACTCGTAAAATAATGAGTTTCAGATACAAAGGGACACGTTTTGCATCTACTTGACATGGAACACTTCTTAAACCTGGAGGCAAAGAGTCTAGTTTTCGCTGCTATTTGCGCTAAAGTAGAGTTTGTTATGTTTCGTAAAAATCGTTTTGAGTATCCACGGTTTTTCAGTTTTGAGAAAACAATTGTACAGGCTTGGTTGAAATCAGAGGATCTTGTGCAAATTCGATGAAATCGTAAAATTTGTGATTTAATTATACCGGAAAAGGTATGTTTTGGGTGAAATGAGCTTTTGTGCAGGAGTTGATGAGTATCAGTTTCTTTGAAATATACCTTAATGTCTAGTTTATTGGTTTCTGCTATGGAATCTCCTTTGAAAACAGTGGTATCGAGAAAACGAAGACCCAGGTGACCAACTATGTTTACGCATCAATAACGAAAGTGAGACCAACGTTTAATTCTTATATTAAACGTTGGTCTCACTCTCATTATTGGTGTGTGAATTCAACGTTGGTCTCGCTAGCAGTATTGGTGTGTAAACTATGGCGGGGGAAAGCGGCAAAAACCTAATGCTATGTAGAAATGTCTAATTCAAAACGCAAATGTAACATAATTTAATACCAAATACCTAAAACGTCTAATGCAAAAGACAAAATACAAGAAACCTTTAATACATAATACCTCATACGTCTAATTCAAAAGACAAAGTACAAGAAACCTCTAATACACAATACATTTAACTCCTTATGCATTATTGATTTTACAATGTGAAACATCGTTAGCATTAGATGACATATCTCGATAAACTTACTTACATTTCTACATTGCAATATCTTTATTTGGGTCGTTGGGTCAATGTCAAGGCCGTTATATTTGGCTGTGTTTGTTTACTGTCTTCCCGTTGAGCTACCGTTATCAAAGTCGGCAGATATATCCTATTATATATCCTGAATAATTATTGAAAATTTCAGATGATTCTGAAGCTTTTTTTCTCTATCTTCAGGGCCGTAGGCAGCAAATGAAAACTTTGTGGCTGATTTTATTTCCTTTCACAGACATCTTATCCTGTAAAGGATACGGCATCGAACATCAAAACGCTTGGCGCTGAAGAAACATTCGAGGGATTCTCCCATTCAAAAAATTTTGAAAGTCAGGATTGATTTCCTTGCGTTTAGGGGGTTCCGAACAGAATTCTCGTTTAGAACACCCACCCACTTTTTGAATCTTTTCTTCGATGTCTTCCTAAACTCTTCAAAACATAATAGGACCGTCAGCCGAGCGTCGCATGAAAGGAAATTAACTTTAATTTTCAAAGTTTCCTTATAGGGTGCCGACTCTCCAAACCGAATGCAGTTTTAAAGGTCTGGGATGTAAGGAAATTTTTCTTGGGCTACAATCCCCCAATAAAACCTACTACAGATGCAAGGAATCAAATTATATTTTCTTTAATATTAGGGTGCAATCCTGACAAAATCGCCTGCTATTCGGAAAGGCCTAATATGCAAGGAAATACAATTTTATTTAAAAAATTGTCTTGCTGTATAGGCTAAAGGCCCAAAGTCTTATTCAGGAGGTATGTATTCCTTTAACGACAATTCTGTTCGGAAAGGTATCATAACAAATTTTTTTTTTTTTTTTTTTTTTTTTTTTTTTTGGTGTCTATATGTTGTATATTGTATCTATGTTTGTCCCCATGGGCTGGGTGTGAGACAGGACCGTTACCACTCGTGGTATAGGGCCTAATTCTGACCCATGTAAAATAAAGAGTTTATTATTATTATTATTATTACAAATGTCCTTCGTCAAAGGGGCAGAACGGGTTGGTTCTTACAGGAATTTTGTTTGGAAAGGCATCGGATGCAAGGCACCGAGCCTAAAATTTTTAAAATTTCTTGGGGTAAAGTATACCTTCAATGTGGTCGCTTTTAAAGAAAAAAAAAAGACGCGAGGAAATCAACAACTTTCAACATTTTAAGAATCCCTTAAAGCATAGCCGTAGGAGCCCACGACTCAACGGGGGGCAAACCAACTTATTGCCCGAATTTTAATGATATTTTGCCTGATGTTTTGCCCGAAAACATTATATTTGGAGGGGGGCAGCTGACCTCCCTGCCCCTTTGTCTCCTACGACTATGCCTTAAAGGTTCCTTCAGCGTCAATCGTTTTGATGTTCAATGCCGTATCCTTTATAGGATTGGATGTAAAAATAAAAATCAGCCCTAGTTTTCATTTGCTTCCTACGGCCCTAAAGAAGAAGGAATAAAACTTCAGAATTGTCAATGAATATTCAGGATGCATAATAGGACATATCTGCCAACTTTGATAACGGTAGCTCAACGGGAAGACAGTAAACAAACACAGCCAAATATAACGGCCTTGACATTGACCCAACGACCCAAATAAAGATATTGCAATGTAGAAATGTAAGTAAGTTTATCGAGATATGTCATCTAATGCTAACGATGTTTCACATTGTAAAATCAATAATGCATAAGAAGTTAAATGTATTGTGTATTAGAGGTTTCTTGTACTTTGTCTTTTGAATTAGACGTATGAGGTATTATGTATTAAAGGTTTCTTGTATTTTGTCTTTTGCATTAGACGTTTTAGGTAATTGGTATTACATTATGTTACATTTGCCTTTTGAATTAGACATTTCTACATAGCATTAGGTTTTTGCCGCTTTCCCCCGCCATAGTAAACGGAGTTGATCACGTGAAAAACTGAATAAATCACAAAGTCATTTAGGCCTATGTATGTCTGTAGAGTGATCAACTATGTTTAAACACCAATAATGCTAGTGTCACACCAATCGTCTCACTATCTTTATTAGTGTGTAAACGTAGCTGGTCACGTGACAAACTGAATAAATGACGAAGTCATTTACGAACGAACGCTTAATTCTTAAATAAACAGGTATTGTGCCTACTCAACAGATGAATGTATTGCTTCCTATCCCAGTTAAAAATTTTCAGCCAATGCCAAAGAATCTGTTTTGTTTACATTGGGACCTAAAAGTTGATTAATTATCTTTCTTGGATATATTTCTTGCTGGAATGGCCTCACATGTACGCAAATCAATACCAATTTTCAAAATTTTCCGGCATGAGAGATTACGCCCCCCGCCCCCCCCCCCCCCCCACAGACCCTTCCCATATAGTCCCTTAAATGATATTCTAGGTGGACCAAAGACTAAAAATGTTTCATCAAATGAATCTAATCTGACCATCAACAAGGTTTTTGGCTGGAATGGCCTCGAATGCACACAAATCAATCCTAATTTTCACAATTTTCAAAAATACGAGCGCCAATCGATCTGGTATATTTGGCGCCTACGGCACCTGTTTGATAATTCTCTGTACCCAGGATGCGTCGACATGATTCAGGTTCAATCTGAGAGAACATCATTTGTTCTGCCCCCCTCACAGTAATTGATGCCGATGCCCCCTCCCCCTCCCTAGGCATGCAGGCTGGCTACGGGCCTGGCCCCTCTAGATTTCGATGCCTGGCAGTGGGGGTGGTAAATGTGCTTTGAATTAGTTTGAATGAACATGCCTGAGCTGAAGTTTCTTAATGCAGATTGATTTATTACAAATGATAATGTAGTATAGTCAATCAGATGCCATGTCTGCATTCAACTCATACCTCAAGAGCTCAATGTGTGATGGTGACAATCTTTGCCTAATGCCATCTGGAATGCTCAGGAATTCCTTTGTGAAGTAGCTGAATCGCTGTATGATACATGATGACCTAACACAGTAGAATTTCACAGTATATTTTCGATTGCATTTGCGAATGTTGGGCTCTTCCTTGGTAGTATACGCCCCCCTCTCCTTGTGAGAAAGAACAATATCATAGGGGCGAATCATCCGCAATCTAGGAAATTCCTGTGAGCACTGACGACATTCGGTTGCCTTACAGAGAATTATCAAACAGGTGCCGTAGGCGCCACATATACCAGATCGATTGGCGCTCGTATTTTTGAAAATTGTGAAAATTAGGATTGATTTGTGTGCATTCGAGGCCATTCCAGCCAAAAATCTTGTTGATGGTCAGATTAGATTCATTTGATGTAACATTTTTAGTGTTTGGTCCACCTAGAATATCATTTAAGGGACTATATGGCTGGAAATTATTAACTGGGATAGGAAGCAATACATTCATCTGTCGAGTAGGCAAAATACGTGTTTATTTAAGAATTAAGCGTTCGTTCGTAAATGACTTCGTCATTTATTCAGTTTGTCACGTGGCTAGCTACGTTTACACACTTATAACGATAGTGAGACGATTGGTGTGACACTAGCATTATTGGTGTTTAAACATAGTTGATCACTCTACAGACATACATAGGCCTAAATGACTTTGTGATTTATTCAGTTTTTCACGTGATCAACTCCGTTTACACACCAATACTGCTAGCGAGACCAACGTTTAATTCACACACCAATAATGAGAGTGAGACCAACGTTTAATATAAGAATTAAACGTTGGTCTCACTTTCGTTATTGGTGTGTAAACATAGTTGGTCACCTGGGTCTTCGTTTTGTACCTAGTTGGGTCTTCGTTTTCTACCTGGGTCTTCGTTTTGTACCTAGTTGGGTCTTCGTTTTGTACCTGGGTCTGCGTTTTGTACCTAGTTGGGTCTTCGTTTTGTACCTGGGTCTGCGTTTTGTACCTAGTTGGGTCTTCGTTTTGTACCTGGGTCTGCGTTTTGTACCTAGTTGGGTCTTCGTTTTGTACCTGGGTCTGCGTTTTGTACCTAGTTGGGTCTTCGTTTTGTACCTGGGTCTGCGTTTTGTACCTAGTTGGGTCTTCGTTTTGTACCTGGGTCTGCGTTTTGTACCTAGTTGGGTCTTCGTTTTGTACCTGGGTCTTCGTTTTGTACCTAGTTGGGTCTTCGTTTTGTACCTGGGTCTTCGTTTTGTACCTGGGTCTTTGGTCTTTGGTCTTCGGTCTTCGTTTTGTACTCACCCTATTGTAGGCCTACTTACTCGTACTTACTCTGGGTAAAATTAACTTACTCTTAGAAAATTGAACTTACTCTTGGTGAATTGAACTTATTTTGAATTATTTATAAACTAACGATTAGATTCCGACATCCTTAAATATCAAAATTATTCTTTGATAATGAAAAGAACAACAAACTTGAGTGAAAACAGTTCAGACTACTAAAAGTAAGATAAAACTATTCAAAGTAAGTTCACTGTACCAAAAAGTAAGTTCATGAGGTAAATTTACTTCAACAAAAGTAAGTTTCTGTTCACTCAAAGAAATTGATCTTTCCAAAGAAAGTACACATATTTACAAGACAAATAACCAAAAATATTTATTACAATGTGTACAAATATCAGTAAATCTAGTTTAAATGTTTTAGTACAATTTTGCTGAAAGAACATCCGTTGTTATTGATCCATTGTTGCAGTTCTGCCTTTAAATCTGCACCCTGCTACCTACTTCAGTAACTAAAGTTTATGTTTGCAGACGATAATATTTTTTACATCAACTTTTTTCTCCATCTTGGCTACTTCTTTCTTTTATGCACGTGTTTATAATAGAACACCTTGTTACACACAAAAACAACACAACACTTAATATTGCATCTTCCCCTTATCTATTGATCGCGCGGAATCGACGGCGGTAAACATCAAAGAAGAATTGTTTTATTAAAAGCACATTTACCTGTAATAACTAGCTACAGAACGTGTCTAAGATGACGTAAGAGGGCGAATAAATTGATGATTATACTAATTGGTGATTGAGGTGCTGCTAACTGCATCTGATAGGTAGATATGAGGTAATTTGAAATAAATTACCGCCCTTTGTTCGAGTTAACTATTAAGATAACGAATTGATGATAAATCACCGCATTAGAAGAAAAAAATGAACGAATTATACAAAAAACGCCGACTAGTAAATTAACTTTGTCTAAGGAACAAAAAAAAAGTAATGGAAATTTTGATCCGAAAGCCAACAAATGAATTTTTCGATCGATAAAGAACAATTGGCTAGAGTAACCAAATCTAAGCTAAAAGTACATCTAATTTGCCCCTGAATACGGGGCACCTCTCAAAACGAAGTCTTGTCCAAAACCAAAACCACCTTTATTGAATTTGACTAACAAGACTTTTGATATTCTGGAGTACTACTGTACTAAGAATTATGTAATCAATATATAAAATAAAAGAAATGTTAGATATAAAACGGTTGGTTTGTAATTTGTTTAGTAAACACCGTTATAACAATGTCTATTTTCTATTGTCTACTATTGCCAAGTATTAATAAACACCAGCGTTCGAATCGGTGCAAATAAATACAAACCACAAACATAATGACTATAAATATACAATACTACTCCTGTTTTTATTTACCATCTGTCTACGTCATCATGATGACGTGTACAGCACGTGAGGTATAGAAACATGGTGGACGTCTGTTTGATGCTTGTCTGATTCCTTCAAGACATTCAGGGTAGAAAAACTTGGACGAAGTTTTGTTTTGATTTTGTATAGCAAGGGCGTGTGTTTTTCTTAGATGTTGTATCATGCATGTTGCTGATAGGCCTACTTCTTCAAGGTCGACTGAATGTTGAGTTATTTCGTCTCCTGATAATTGGCTATGCATTGCTGCCAATGGCAATAATTGCAGGGGACAAGATATACATGTAACTGAAACCATTTGTATATGGAAGAGATTATATTTTTTTGCAGGCACTGATATCTATCCCCTCTTCCATTTAGTTTTTGTGGAATTGCAGGAACCGCAGACGTCCGTTTGAGACTTGCTACACAGTGGTTCTTTAAAAGCGTCTCCGATGGACATATTTGTGTGTACAATCCCTTCAATATTTCTTGATAAACAGAATCATAAAGCAGATAAACGGCAAACGCATCTATTGCTTCGAAGCTGACTTGCAGATTGTGAATACGCCAGCAGATTTACTAGTAAGTTAGTGACCATACGACAGAAGATTTACTGTAAGTTAGTGACCATACGCCAGCAGATTTACTAGTAAGTTAGTGACCATACGCCAGTAGATTTACCAGTAAGTTAGTGACCATACGCCAGCAGATTTACTAAGTAAGTGACCATACGCCAGCAGATTTACTAAGTAAGTGACCATACGCCAGCAGATTTACTAAGTAAGTGACCAAGGTTGTATTTATTCCAACCTCCAGGCTAACAGACTAGAAATCTGTAATTAATACAAAAACTACTGGCAACACACGTGTTGAGCAGAGTGTAACAATGAACAGTGAATGTCTGTTAGTAAAACTGTTAGTTTATTAGTTGGAGGAAATATCCATTACTTTATTATTTCCTTCCGAAACTATTATGATTTTTTTGTTCCACAGTTCATCAGTTTTAGTAGAAAACAGGAAAAAAAACAAAAAATTTAGGACACCCGTCTTCAATCATGGACCCAAAACTGGGTAGCTAGCACACTTTCAAACGGTCACAGAACCTGTATTCTAAACGTCAAATTTAACAGATTAAGTTATAATGTTCATCTTGGGTTTGAGTCGCCGAGAATAATAAGTGGAGACCGCGGATTTACAGTTTAGAAGAGAGTCCTTCTTAATTAATTTCTGTAAAGGGCCAAATTCATTTCATGAATGAAAAATAAGAGCCAAATAGCTAACATAGCGAGCAGAGCGTTTATTAAGCGGAAGTGGTAACTTTAGAGGGGCCACTCTTGCGCCGCGTGTCGGGTTGGGAAAGCCTGGTGTAGAAGATTTGATTATTTAGGCAAAAGAAGGCAGAATCGGCGAGCATATAATTCATCTTTTGCTGTTTTTTTTATAGGAGAAAAACGGGTGGATCACAAAAAAAAGAGCGAAATATTTGTCAGTCTGAAAATTGTGATCAGCTATTATCCTACTGCGACCCTCTCAGCACGTCGTTTCGATAATAATACAAAACACCCTTTATCTCTGCCAGTAGCATAACTTCTCTATAAAAACGACGCTGACTCGCAGTGGTATCTTTCTTTGCAACCCGATCACTTGTTTGTCTCAAGAACATTGTAAAGAAATAGGCGCCATATTGGTGTTTTGTTTTATCATCAAGTCACGGTAGTCCGAAACTTGCTGACTCGAAATTTGCATGTGGCGGAATTATGTTGGTCAGTGAAGAGCTAGAAACACTATTGTATCATTTGGTTTTCCGACATTTTATAAGATCTAACATTAACATTATTTACTCTAGGCTTTGAAGAAATCACGCCATTTGATATGGATTGATCGTAGGCCTATGACCTTTTGTGTGTGTTTTGCATCGGAGCCCAGGCACCTGATTATGTTTTATGATGAGATGCATGTGCGGTGACCCAAATAAGATGGGTGGGAGGAAGATGGCTTCGTCTCTTAATTTTCAATAATGACAGTTTCGGATTAGGTTTGTATGTTCGGGAGGGAAATACTCGGGCTATTTCAGACTGAATGTCTGTTTCGACATAGACGAGAGTATCGACATAGTTGATATGTAAGGCAGATGTAATAGAATAATATTAGTTAACATAATCAGTATTATTATCATGTTTGACCACACACTACTGTATATTCACCTCGACACGCCCAAACCCTGCTCTTTATCCAATCGAATTTGCTGTTGTATTGCACGTTTTTAAGACAATATGCTAAAAAAAATAAAAAAATAAACCAAACATAGGTATTCTTGATATGATAATTAAATTGAAAAGTTCTGAAAGTAGCAGTGGCGTGGTGGCTCCAAATTGGCTGGGGGGCACAAACCCTTTTTGGCGCTCCCTGCAACTCATGGTCCACACCCACACCCTAAGGTATTCTGTTCAGGTATGGATCACAATGCATGAATGCACTGATGCACATGTAAAACCTCTGGAGCCCTTCGACCGTGGAACACCGCGTCGAAGAGGAGGAACGAGGTAATACGGGGTTCCTTTCATGGAAATTTTTTAAAATTAAGACTGTTGTAGGTGCAATCTAGATATATTTCAGGCACTTGCAGCCCCGATAAAAATATTCGATACTGAAACGCAAAACACAATTTTTTTAGGTTAAATCAGTAAATGTTATCAGTAAATGAAATATTCTGAGAGTGACATTTTTTATATTACACGGGTTTTGTTAACATAATTTTTTTTCAAGTGGATTAACTTAATAGGCTTCATCCTTGGGTGGTTACAAACATTCACACTTTTGTCTTCATTGTCCTTAAAGTTTTCGTTTTAACTGTAGTAAACGAGGGTTAATTCAACATTGTTCTAAAATTGAAATTAGGCTTTGGACCCCAGAAGTAAATTCAAAGATCCAAAATAAATAATTCAGTCCGTAGGAAGACCGGAAAGACCTTATTTTGAAGTACAAAAGCAATTTTACCATTTGTCATAGTGAACGCTTATAGCGAGCGCGGACCTATGAGAGACCCTCATAGTTGTCTCCCTTGAATAACTGTAAGCAGTGAAATGTAACATTTCGGCTCACTCCCTTCATTTATCACAACTTAATAGGCTTTATCCTTGGGTGATTACAAACACTCACACCAAGTTTCATCAAAATTCATCAAGAAATCAGCTCTCTATCGGGTCCACAAACGATTCAAGAACGAGGGCAATAATTCATAGTCAATATTGTTCAATTGCTCTTATTTTCAATAGGCTTAATCCTTGGGTGATTACAAACACTCACACCAAGACCCCGGAAACTTCAAGGTTTTAACTATTTGAAACAATGCAGGAAGGCTATTTGAAGCTATATTTTTGTATTTTATGTATGTTTATGTCTGCGCTCTGCGGTAGGTCGGCTCAACTTTAGCGACGGATATCAATAACGGGGGCGGATCCAGGATTTATAGAAATGTGGGACTCTGAAATATATAACATGCTTCAAATGGAACGGCACTGCGAGCGCCGAAGGCGCGAGCGGCAATTTTATAGAGTGTTCTGACATTATTCGGTCAAAAATAAGGGGGAGGGCCCGAGTTGTATTGGGACTAAAAGATTTTTTTCGAAGGGCTTTTGGCGCCCCCAGGCCCCCCGGCCACCACGCCACTGGAAAGTAGCCTCATGTGCAATTAAAAAAAAAAAATTGTTTCCATTGACGGCTCTAAGAAGGCCAAAGAAAAGGGGAAAAAGGAAAAGATATACATGTATGCCTACATACTATTTGCAATTTTATAGAGTGTTCTGACATTATTCGGTCAAAAATAAGGGGGAGGGCCCGAGTTGTATTGGGACTAAAAGATTTTTTTCGAAGGGCTTTTGGCGCCCCCCAGGCCCCCCGGCCACCACGCCACTGGAAAGTAGCCTCATGTGCAATTAAAAAAAAAAATTGTTTCCATTGACGGCTCTAAGAAGGCCAAAGAAAAGGGGAAAAAGGAAAAGATATACATGTATGCCTACATACTATTTTATGATATATTAAAAGCCTTTAGAGCGATTTAAGTTCTTTATTTCAAGATCTCCACATCTCCCGAAGTTCCGTTGCTGTCAAAACACGTCGAACCTGTGTATGAATTTATGATCAGCACCATGAATGTGTCAAAAACTTTGTGTACCATGTGAAGCATTTAAAACGATTACCTCCCCTTAATTACCTGTATTCATTATGCAGGATTGGGTTTCTTGAATGCTTTGCTCTGTGTCTTGACGAACAAAAGGCCTATAGCCCACGACCAACTATAAGTATTAAAATCTTTTCTGAATTTCTTATGGGTAGGCTATATCTAGTTTTTACCTTTCTAGAATCGTCTACCAAATACAAACTATTGTGGTAATAAAATAACTATCTCAGCCGGAAGTGAGTTGCGATATATTGCATTGCTACATCCGGTTCTTCAGAGGATTTCAACCTCTAATACCAACAAAATGTCTACACGTAGATACTTATTTTGTATGCGCTTACGCTTAATCTATCTAATTCTATATATCATTTCTGGGTCCTTGTTCACCGGTACAATACATAACCAAGGCACTGCTTACACAATTTACTAAGGCTCACAATGATAACTGGTCGGAAGTTTTACAATTTTAACCTAATAAATACCATAAAGCAGTATAGTTTAAGACATTTTCACTATCCAGAATTAATTATAATGGCATCGCAATGCTCTTTGCTGTTTAAACAGCTTTAGATGACTGTAGTACGCATAAACGTATAATGTTATGATATTTTATCGAAGATAAAGCTAATAAAGGTATTATCATATAATATTATGTATACATGTAAAATGCGATATTTATACAGTTAATAAATCAACAATTTTTAAGTGGTGTGACGTCAAGCTAATGTCATTTTAAAGGGATATAACTCTTGAACTTTAATGCTACTACCATTATCAGCAAATGAAACCGTATACAGTAACGTTGGTAACATTATAAAAAAATACATCCATCCTAGGCCTCAGTTGACCCCCCCCCCCCCTCCCCCCAATCAAGTTGCATCCAGAGACACAATGCATGCTGCAAATTCTAACTTATCGATCTCGGGGGAAATGATAAGCATAAAGCTATTTTTCAATCGCAAATGAAATGGATTTCATTGTATAAATGAATTCTTCATTTTCATTACTTGAGCCAAATCACTGGAAAAGGGATTAAGTTAGGAGGTTTGCCTAATTCGTAAAATAAATAAACGGAAATCCCACATCATTGAAGTTGATTTGAATAAAGAGTGAACTAAAACATGAAACATGTGCACTCGAATCATGTTTATTGAATTTCAATCAAATTTATTTTCGTTTCGGTTAAATCTTATTGTCTAGTATATGTGTGTAGCCGACTGATAGGTTTTGATAACTTCAAAACACACTATTATCTTGAATTAGTCGAAGTTTAGCTCGTACAAGAAAAATTCTTTAGGATTACTATTTCCTTTTCGCGATTTATTTTTATACGAAACCAACCCCAAGAGATAATGCAGAGCAGACGTTTAAAGTACTAAGCATCGATCAACCAGACTTAAAGATCAATTGCAAACAATAGAAGTTACCGGATAATCTAAGATAAGGCACGTGACCATGAAGGTGGTGTCTGCTAATTTCGTTATTCTGTTATCAATTAAATTCCCAATTTGCAGGAAAATATGGTTCACGCCATTTAATAAGCTTTTAGACTGAACCAAAATGTAACAAATTTCAAAGGAGTGAAGTTGGAGAGAAAAACAGATTGGAATAAGTAAATAGACTTAAAAGAGGCAGGTAACAAAATCAACAAAATGAGAAACCGAACAAAAGAAAAATGTAGATATTTTAACTCAGAAAACACAAAGGGAAACAGAATAGACACTTAAAGTGAAGCACAATAGACATAAAGAGAAACGCAATGGACATAAACAGAAGTACAGCAGCCATGCAGTGAAACATAATAGACTTGAGGCGAAACATGAGAGAGAAAGTGAAACACAATAGACACCAAGTGAAACACAATAGACATAAAGTCTAGCATAATAGATTAAAGTTAAACACAAAAGACATAAGTGAAACTCAATAGACATGGAGTGAAACATAATAGACATGAAATGAAACACAATAGACATGGAGCGAAAGACAATAGACATCAAGTGAACTCAATAGACATCAAGTGAAACTCAATAGACATGAAGTGAAAGGCAATAGACATGAAGTGAAACTCAATATACACAAGTTGAAACTCAATAGACATGAAGTGAAACTCAACAAACATTGAGTGAAACACAATAGACATGAAGTGAAACTCAATAGACATGGAGTGAAACACAATGGACATCGAGTGAAACAATAGACATGAAGTGAAAAACAATACACATGAAGTTAAACACAATAGACATGAAGTGAAACACAATACACATGAACTAAAACTCAATAGACATGGAGTGAAACACAACAGACATAAACTGAAACACAATAGACATAAAATGAAACACATCAAACATAAAGTGAAACACAATAGACATGGAGAGAAACTCAACAGACATGGCATGAAACATTATAAACATGAAGTAAAACTTAATAGACATGAAGTGAAACACAATACACATGGAGTGAAACATTATAGACATAAAGTGAACGCAATAGACATGAAGTGAAATTCAATAGACACGGAGTAAAATACAATACACATGAAGTGAAACACAATAGACATGGAGAGAAACACAATAGACATGGAGTGAAACATAATAGACATGGAGAGAAACTCAATAAACATGAAGTGAAACACAATAGACATGGAGTGAAACACAATAGACATGGAGTAAAACATAATAGACATGGAGAGAAACTCAATAAACATGAAGTGAAACGTAATAGAGATGGAGAGAAACACAATAGACATGGAGTGAAACATAATAGACATGGAGAGAAACTCAATAAACATGAAGTGAAACGTAATAGAGATGGAGTGAAACACAATAGACATAAAGTGAAACTCAATAGACATGAAGTGAAACTCAATAGACATGAAGTGAAACTCAATAGACATGGAGTGAAAATCAATAGACATGAAGTGAAACTCAATATACATGAAGTGAAACTCAATAGACATGAAGTGAAACTCAATATACATAAAGTGAAACTTAATAGACATAAAGGGAAACACAATAGACATGAAGTGAAACGTAATAGACATGAAGTGAAACGTAATAGAAACGTAGTGAAGCACAATAGACATGGAGTGAAACACAACAGACATGAAGTTAAACACAATAGACATGTAGTGAAAATCAATAGACATGGAGTGAAAGATAATAGACATGGAGTGAAAGATAATAGACATATAGTGAAACTCAATAGACATGAAGTGAAACGTAATAGACATGAAGTGAAACACAATAGACATCGAGTGAAACACAATAAACATAAAGTGAAACTCAATACACATGAAGAGAAACGCAAAAGACATGAAAACCAAACCCCCTTGCATATTCTGTGACCCCTTCTCTTCCTGATTCCCAATAGTTTTCCCTGGACGTTATTTGTTTCTTAGCCCTGTAAACCGCGTTTCTGGTGTAGTAAATTTTAAGATGAATACAGCCTTCAATATACAAGCATTACTTAGCATATTTGACCCCGCCACGTCATTGATACTGTCATGAAAATGATTTATTTCTTGATCTATTTATCTTCTCAAAGTTTATTATTTTTCAGATAATCTTTACTGTAACGAGAATCGGAAATAAAAAAAGATTTGCATAAAATTCCTATAGATCGGTTCTAGAAGTTGGTTAGTTTAGAAAGGCCTAGTTGACTTCATATTGCAGTAGTACGATATGATTGATCTCACAGATATTGTCGGGTAGGCCTATTTTGAGATAGGAGTTTTGAACCAAGAGCATCTTATTCTCAAACCGATATTATGACCATTCAAATTACAATGCGATCTGTTACATTTTTATCGAATGATATAACACAAATAATCGTGTCTTTTTAATTTCAAGAATTAGAAATCATTTGATTTTTTAAAAAAAAAAGTACCATGTTCACATATTGTCAATTTGACCTCCAGTTTTAACCTTTTTTTTCGACTTTTATATAGATATTTAATATATACAAGAAAATCCACGATATCCCTCGACAGTTGAAAATAAGAGCAGGCTAATGCCGCTGTCCTGGCAAAATTTCCCTCATTGCACACTGCATGGCGTTTGCCCGTCCTCAATTAGCCCATATAGGTGCAGAAAAGTAGGACGTAAAACACCATTCATTTCATTTCATTTTTACTTACTTCTGTGTTAATTTTATTCATGTGCTTTTATTTTAAATTTTTACTTTTGAGTACAGATGATATCATACTTAAGAAAAGGTCCACATGAAAAGGAAATAAAAACTTTTTTTTTGTACTTCTCAGATGTGAGCTTTTATTATACGAGATACGGAAATGGAAAAAGATAAAACAACGTTTGTTACTGTGAATAAAATAATTCACATAAAAATAAAGAAAAGCAATTTAAAATATTGTAGATATACCTTTTAAATAATGTACATTTTAATTATTTCAAGTATAAGATTTAAAAATGAAAAGTTTTATATAAAATTTTGTATAAATTTGAAAGGAATTTAGTTCTCTATTCTTTGCTGACTCGCGATTATTTCCAGACACACGGCAATCTTTTCAAAATAAAAATCTGTTGTTGAAAGAATAACATAAAAAGGGTGAAATAATACATTCTTGTTCTTTATTTCCTGTTTTTATCATGTATATTGTTGAAACGTCGTGAACAAATCAACACAGGTGTAGTGTACCATAAAAATTGTGATCCGTAAAAATAAAAAGTACATTATTGAAACATTGTTGAAACATTGTTGAAACATTGTGATCTTTGAAGTAATAGTGTTATACAGTATAAAATTCTGTTTCTTTATAAAATGTGATCTCTTCTCCTAAATTGTCGCTAAAAGACGCAAAAACCAACACAATATCAGTCAGAAAAATTTAAATTTTGTTCACCAACTTTGAATATTTTCAATGCCTTTTGTTGGATAGATGTTCAGTTAAATGGATGAATTTTGAGTAAAAACATAATATTCTAACAGGTTACTGTTCAACCACCCTTTACCTTTACCCTTAAGAAAATAATAAGCACCAAAGTGTTCTACAGACCGGGGTATAACAACGAAACAACCTTTCAGTTAGACGGATGATTTTCAAGTGTTACCGAATATTCTACTTCTACTCTTGAAAAATTGAATGAATATTGTTGAAAAGCATCCTTAGCCTACCTCTAAAGAAATAGAAGCGCCGAAACAAAAACTAAAAGGTAAATTAGTGTTCTAGAGACCGGGGTATATGGAACCAATAACACTATATGACGTTATACTATACCATAGTGGTTCCTGAAACACGGTGCCAATAACTGATTCTACTATGCGTGAAAGTGGCGAAGTCTGCTACAGTTTTTCCTCTGGTTTACAGTTTACCTTTCTACCTGCCACGATACTGGGATATTACCTGTATTTTCTACCTATAGGATACATCGCTCATTCTTCAGGTAGTTGATATTTTTGCGATATAACTAACTAGTGGCGAAAATATTTTGAAAGTGTTTTCAGTGTTTTGTTTTAATTTCAATGTGGATTACAATGAAGTGTTTGGAATAATAGTCATAGTTAAGTGAAATTACGAAAAGTTACCTTTTATAAATTAGCAAACGAATCGTGTAGGTGTCTTAATAATTAAAAAGTATAAGAGATTTCTTCTAAGTGCTAATAATTCGAAATGGAGATTTTTGACAAAGATTATCAGGATTTTGTGATTAATTGGAAGATTTTATTAATTTAGCGAAATGGATTATCCGTAGTGATTAAGGATTTTTTAGACGGTAGGTAGGTTTGCGCTTTTAAGATGGAAAATCCACCATCACCCAAAGGAGAGAGTGCTCCTGCGGCCGCGGAAACGCCAGCGCAGAATGATTCAAAAGTTGTGAAAAGGCGGGAAAGGTCGCGAGGACGATTTCGAAGGAAAAGACATTCCAAGACTCAGTCTGTTCCCGATTTGGACACAAAGCTCAACCAGGAAGGAACAGACCCTTACCTTGAAAATAAACTGGCTGGAAATGACGACAAATATCATTCCATGCCACGTAAATCACGTTCAAGAAGTGGGTCTAAAAGTCGATTTTCCGGACTGTTTAAACGTAAGAGTAGGTCGGCGAGTGGAGTTCGGAGTAGGTCGGAAACGGATATCCGGGACGATGAAAGGAAGAGTGCTAGTGATTTACCAACTGAGGCGCCGAAGCTTCAGGGTATTATGAAAAATAAAAATGACAATTCCTCGCGTAGTGCAGGCGATATCAACAAAGTGACTGCATATTCTGACAACTTTGTGTCATATGTTCGTTACAGTCCGACTAAACAACCTCGTAGTCGGTTAAAGAGAATGACTGTAAAAGACGCAATCGAAGAAAGACGTTCTATGTTTTCAACGATAGCATCTGCAAAACAACAAGTCGACCAAAATAATACATTATCAACGTCACTTCCGGATGTAAGTAATATTGACTCTATTGACGATAACGCTGTAATACAATCAGCCGGAGATGACGTAGACAGTGCCCCCGTTTCTAACAAAAAGAGTTTTACGTTACCGAGATCCAAGAAACAAAAAAATCATAAATCATTAAATACCCCTGAAAATCAATTTGAAGATCGAACTTTATTGATCCATTGTGATATAAACGGTAATGGAGGATGTTCTCCTTCCGATGGCCCTTCTACCCCCAGCAGGGTGGAAATTATCAGCAATGGTGACTCTCAAGATCCGAAAAAAGACAATGGCGAATCAGACGATAATTCTGAAATTTTCTTTGAATGCACAGACTCTCTTCCAGAAAATAAACCCGGGAAATCCAAACCTGAACCAACTGTTGTGTCTGAACACTCCGATCAAACCGAAAAAGATCCAAATTCCGCTTATAAGAGCCCGGATGGCAAAGTGCAAAAACACCGTGATGAATCTCGCTCAAGGTTTTTAGAACTCAGTCGGAAAATGTCAGTTGTACCGACTACTAATAATACACATATAGACAATGTTATAGCCAATACATATCTAGGACGCAAGGAAAGTTTAGCAAACAGTCGTGATAATTCACCCATGGCCAGGTCTTCAGAAAGATTTCGATCCAATTTAGCAATAAACCAAGGAAAGCGTGACATCAGCGACTCCAAAGATTCTATTCACACTCTCTCGAACAAACCTTCTTCCAGAGCATCCACGCTTCCTCGGATGCAGGTTGAGCCCCTGGATGTGATTATGGGTAAAGCCCCAAAACAACCTTTAAACGACGAGATTCATCCAATGAATCTCCAAGATTTGATTTCTTCTGCTCAGAATTTGAACTTTTCTCTCATTTATCAACCAATGCTGAATTATAATAAACCCCAGGGGGAGTTAGAAGGCATGTCCCTTGAAGAAAGGGAGGCAATCCATCCTGCTGAAACCTCACAGGAAGCCCAAATTCCAAAACTTGCAAAAGAAGAAGATCCCCTGTCTGACACAGAGACCGTCCAGCCTTCCAAGACAGAAAAACAAAAATCAAAGAAAGGCATATTTTTCAAAAGAAAGACTAATGATAAAATTCTGAAACCCGAAAAGAAAAAAGACAAAGAATCCAAAAAGATTACCGAAGAAGCCAAATTTGCTGAAAAAGAAGCAAAGAAAGCAGCGAAAGAAGCAAAGCAAGCCCGGAAAGAAGCTAAATTAGCAGAAAAAGAAGTTACTAAGGCGAAAGAGGAAGCACTTTTGGCTTTGAAAGATGCAAAAGTAGCAGATAAGGAGGCAAAACAAGCGGAAGAAGAAGCCACGAATGCCAAATATGAAGCCTATGAGGCGGATTATGAAGCAAAACTGAACGAAAGGGAAACAAAGAAAGCTAAACGTGAGGCGAAGCAAGCTGAAAAAGAGGCTAAAAAAGCTGAGAAGGAGGCAAAGAAGGCTGCAAAGGAGGCAAAACAAGCTGCAAAGGAGTCTCTTAAGGCAACAAAAGAGGCAAAACAAGCGGAGAAAGATGCGAAAGAAGCCAAAAAGGAGGCAAAGCTTGCTGAAAAGGCAGCAAGGAAAGCTGCAAAAGAGGCCGAGAGGAAGGAGAAAAATAAGCTTAAAAGAGAAAAAAGTTCAAAAAATAAGAAAGACAAAGCCAAATCGAGACAAGAAGACCCTGTTGAAGAGGAACCACCAGAAAAAGTTGAAAATGAACCAGAACTTCCGAAAGACGACGGCGAAGTTCAAGAGAGTGAGAAAATGGATGCCCAAGATAGCTCTCCTGCTCTAAAACCAATATCACAAGATTCTGAACCAGTTGTTAAAATTGAACCAAGTCTTCATCTTGAGCCAATTGGACAAAATGAAGATGATTCACCAACTTTGATTCCAATAGATCCAAATGAAATCATACCAAGCGAAGTTGACCCGAATACAACTGAAACGCCCAAACCACCGGTATCCATATTAAAAGTACCGGACACAGATCCAGAGTACAAAGAAAACGACCCATATCTTCAAATACCTAAACGAACAGAACGGTCGTTGAGTGACGGTGAGGTGAAGAGACAGCGAGAGTCGCCACGATTATTCAAAAGAAGCACCTCTGCTAGCAGTGGATTACCACCACCAACAGCAGAATCAAAAATGGAATACAAGAATGTTCCACAAATGGGAACGAGTGTTCAACAGAGGTATAGGCGAACCTTTAGCAAGAGTGGCGATAAACTGAAGCTTCCAGATGGAGTTGCCTTGCTTGATCCCAATTCCAACAGTATTGAATCTTCATCTTCCATTGAAAACAACGAAATGACCAAATCAAGCTCTCCAGATGAAGGCATTGATATGAAAACGCATGACGATGAAGACATTAGTTTGGATAGCGGTGTCCTCAGCAGGGAAACTTCCAAAAAGAACAAGAATAACTTGAATCGACCACGTATACACTCGCAACGTTCCTTTCGTAGCAAGAAAGAAAAGGAGAGAGAGGGAAGCTCTGAGCCAGTAAGTCGTTTGGCCGAGATCAGCACTCAGACTAGCGAGGACGACCTTAAACTAGCCTATAAACTATACATCAAAGCAAAGAAGAGAGAAAAGAAAGAAAGAGAAATAGCAAAGAGGAAAGAATCGTTTGCCTTGGCCCTTGAGAAGCAAAAAGAGGAAGAACGTCTCCAAAGACAAGCTGCAGAAGCTGCAGAAACTTTAGAGGTTAAAACATCTTTGCCCCTACCGGAAATTCGCGTTGCTGATGAAGAAGATACAAACCAAGATGGTGTGGCTGTTCAAGACACAACGCTCCTTACAGATGTACCACAAGAGGCACCTGGTTCAGAAGACCAACCTGGTGTTGAGGAACAGGGTGAGGACGAACCAGCAGAAACGACTGGCAAAGGAAAGAAAAAGAAGAAAAAGAAGGAAAAGAAGAAGGATAAAAAGAAAGCAAAGAAAAAATCTGGTTCGATCTTTTCTCGCAAATTTTCCAAAAAGGGAGTCAAAACCGAGGACAAGGAGCCCGAGCTTGACGATCTGGACAAATCCCTAGACCCCGATATTCCTCTTATTGATGACGAAACTTTCATTTTTATCGAAAACGAAATCAATCTCAGCAAACTCGCTGAAATCAAAGAAACTGATATTTTAGACGACGATATCGTTGAACCCGACGAGAAAATCAATCTTCCAAAAAAGCATCTGCGTTTTGATACGATAAACTTACAGCCTATTCAGGGCGAGGAACCATTACCACCTTTCTCAAAATTCGGAAGACTTTCTCGCCGACGGGACAGTACCATTCGAGAAAAGCGTAAAAAGTGTTTGAACGCTTTTAAAAAGTTCGTAGCGTTCCTGTTTTCTCATATAGGATTGTGCTCTTTAGTTGTTGCGTATACCATAATGGGTGGGTTTGTGTTTAAGGCAATAGAAGGACCTTATGAATCATCTGTGAAAAGTGGTATCCGAGAGGAACGCTCCAAACTTGTTGGAAAACTCATGCAGCATGCATTTGAATTGACTATGAGTAAAATGGGCCGAATGAATTTTACTCATGCCGTGGATGTAGAACTTCAAAGATTTCAAAGAAAAATTCACACAGAGACTAAAGATAATGGTTGGGACGGAAATGACGACAAGGATACGCCGGATGCGCAGTGGTCGTTTGCTAGTGCTTTGTTGTACGCCATTACAGTCATGACAACGATTGGTAAGTATTCACTTTTGAGTTCTTTTATCAAGTTGTTAAAAAACATTTTGCCACTTTGGATTTTTTCCTGTTTCTGGTTGATCAAAGAGAATTTAAATTTTGAATCATAAAATCGATTTCCAGTATAGGTACAGACATTTGATATCGAAGAAATTAGCTCTATCACTCAAATATTGTTCAGTGTCAACCACATTATCCTTATCGTTTTGCTCCTAAAACAATGGTATGGGCAACAATTTAGATCTGGTAATTCAATGGAACTATTTAGAATCAAGATGGTACGATAGAGTTGTCAGATGGTAGACGAATTATTCACGTGTTTTCACACTTTAACTAGGCAGTTGAAATTAGTTTAAAACTTATCTTTGACAGTTTTCTCTCAAATATAATTAACACAGTTAGATACATCTGTCTTAGAGTCAACTGTACTTACTCGTATCTTCTGATGGCAAGATCGTACTGACGTGTGGTCATTGGCCCAATTCGTATCAGATTGATCACAAGAGATGACCGGGATACCATTTACGAGTAAAATGACTGAAATACCATTTATACGAGAAAAACTCCAGTTTGATCAAGTCCCTCAGATTAGAAATCCAGATTTTGATCAAATTATACACGTAATGATATAGGATTAATATACATGGAACGTGATAACCTGGTGCCTTATTTTAAAAAAACCTCAGATAAAATCTAGATTTAAAAAATACAGTTATCTGATTGGATAGTATAGCTATATTTTAATTCAATTTTAGTTATTGACCAATCAGATGACCGAAACACTAAAATCATTGTTAGTTAAGTTTTCGCGAACAGACCCCTGGACATAGTAGTGGTTAAAAATGACCACCATTGAACACCGTGATGTGTTTACCGTAGATCGTTTATTACTTACTTGTAATGTCAAGATGATCTTCCACGCCTCCACAGAACCAATATTTCATAACAGTAATACCTATTTGACTATGATTTATCTTTCTCAGTTTTGGTAAATTTCTATTTGATTGTAAATTACTATGATGAATGGAAAATATGTACCTAATATGTTTTGCCAAAAATCTGAAAATTCACTTTTTAGTAATTTTGATCGTCTTTCAGGTAGTTGTGGTAAATGTAAACTGCCGTCCTTCCCAAAGCCATAATTATTGGCCTTATCTTTTAGCATAACTGACTTTGGAGCTTTTGATTAAGGACTAAGTTAAAGGATTTGAAGGGTGTTTTCTAGTCAAAGTCAGCTACTGACATCGAATAGGAAGAGGGAGAAAGTTCAAATTGCAGAAGCTGTTAGTGTTCGAAATACACATAAAAATACAGGAAAATACATTTTTTTTTTGTGTGAAAACAACATTTTTTCAGATCATAAATTAAGAAAAGAAGGGGCTTCGTTTATATTTCCCTTCTCTAAACAACCTTTGACTCCCCTTATACATATTTAAATTTTGGCCTTGAGGAAGATGAGTTTAAAGCATATTACACCTATCGTAATTGTTTGCTTTTATCCTCGCCGTGTTTTAAGTACCATTGTACGAGGTTTATCAATTATATCATCAGTTTATAATAGACTGATAGTACATAGTTTCTTTTATTAGTTTGGGTATAAAATAATGACTGATAATTGTTCTAAAGAACATCACGGTGGTCATAATCTTACATAATTCTTTTCTCAGTGCTTTGGAGTCATTTTCCAACAGCGTCGAGAAATGACTTTAAGCATTGAAGAATCCAATTTGACAATTTTTAGGGATCAAATAGTAGTTTATAAACCTTTCATTTGGAAAGCATCCATTTTCACTATTTGTGGTTATTGCATCTGTGAATAGTTGCGTCTGAAAAGGATTAGGTTAATTGAAATTTGCAAGAGCCACCATTGCTACCAGTGTCCCCGATTCATATAAAAAGTTAATAGAATTTTGACACATTAAACGGCCAAAAAGAATTTAACATTCAGAATCATTTAAAAGCGATTACAAGAACCATATACTTATTTCTTTTGGATATTAAATAGTGGATATTAATATAGAAGAAAATTGAATGTGAATATAATTGCATGTAATAACGATCTTGTTAAAAGATGTATAATTTATAATTGATGTTTCAAACTGGAGTCCTACTAAGTTAGATTTTAAACAATTTACATTGTAATATATTTAGAATACAGAACAGAGTTTGAAATAGAATTTGAAGATGTTGAACAGCGAGACAGAACATAAAATATGAAAAGTATGCATACTCTATTAGTGCCAGAAATTTTGCATGATAACAATTTGATTTTAAAAGATAAAATACTTTTAATTTTTTCCATTTTAACAGTTTATTGAACTCAGTTTTACTACCTGTATCACTTTTTAGTAGGACAACATAGAAACTTGTGGTAAGGAACGATTTAAGTGTTTTGCGGAGGTGACGACAAAACTTAACTTCAGATGATTAATGTTCCAGTTATTTTATTGGTCAATCACTAAATTCAGAATTATCATCCAATCAGAGTACTGTATTTCTTAAAACCTGAAGTTAAGTTTTCGAGAATCAGGCCCCAGGACTTAAATATCAAGAATATCCATTCATAATTAAAATTATTTCATGTCCATCTATTCGAATATATTTCAAAGAGGGTATTATTTTGACTGAACATAATTCAAAGAAATTTGTTCACATCAAAGTTTAAAAACCCACAGGGAAAATACGAAACGAATATTAAGATATGTGCCCATTTTAACATAAAATTATAGAAAGTGTTGATAAGCCTACCCTAGAAATATAATATTGTGTTTAAATTTGATAAGTTTTAAGGTTGTTTATTATGCTCTAGAGAGTGTTCAAGGTTTATTATTATAATAAATAGCTGTATGGTTTTATATACTTGGTTTATTATTTATCATAACAGTATCTTATATCTTTTCTTTTATCGTCTTTCAACTTTCCCTCTTCTTACATGTTTTAAAACTATTTTTCCTCAAAACATGTTAAATATTTATATTATTATTTCAATTTCACACTTTTTTTTCTCTTTATTAACTTCAACATTTTTTACAAAACAGTCTTCGCTACATTTACAGTTTTTCAGAATAGAATTTTGTTGTTATCGTAATACAAAAAATATTTTTACTAATTTTTGTTGCGATATTAGTACAGAATAAAGATGGTAAACATTTTAAAAAATAATATATCGACACGAATCATTCAGAAATACAAAAATTTATCAACACACAGCAGAGCGACTCTTTCGTTTCCAACCAGAAGTTAATAATTGCTAAAAAAAAACCCGCATTATTCATTTTTACCGGTCATAATGCTTTCATACATTGGAACAAAATTTTTGATTGAAAGAAATCATCAGTGACACGAATTCCAACTGAAAATGATTTTCTTTTCCATTTATATTTTGGAAAATTTCATTTATTTCTTTCACCAATTATTGATCCTCCAAACAGAAAAGCGTCGTGAGTCGGCTATGGTCAATCGGTAACAAAATCCGCGCAATGTGTTACTTCCGGTTTGTTCCACTTGCGTGTTTTAATGGTTGCGATTTACCAATCCAGACAAAACAATGTTACGTTTTGTTAAACGGTTTGTGAGTTGTTTTGCTGGACAGTTTTAATTAGCTGTCTTCCTTATTTTCAAACATTTTCTGAATATTTTCACTTTCCCACCACGTAAAGCTTTTCATTATTTTGAAACAATCTCAGGTAACATTTTAAAGAAAGATTTTTAACATTGTTGTTTAGAGGTTTTTTAGTTCATTATTTTATAACAGTCTTTCAGATGTTTTAACTTCATCAAATTTTAAAACATGTTTTTCACTATTTTTGTTAGACGTGTTCATTATTTCTTCACAATTTTTGTAACAAATGTTCTTAGAAATTCTTTCGTAAATTGTCTTAATCTTATATCTTATTTTGCTTATATATTTCTATTAAAGTTTTAGTTTTAGAACGTGTTCTTCTCGTGGTTTTCTTAATGTCCAACATATAAATTTACTTTATATTATTCTTTGGCAAATTAAATTACTCTATATCGTAGTGGTCAAAATTGTTTTAAAAAGTTATTCAAAAGCAATTTTTGTTCTGAAAATTTTTAAACATAGGTGAACATTTTACATTCTTAATATCTTGTAATATCTGTGCTAGAATTTCAAAGATATCTGAACTAAAATAACGTAGCACAATTTCCGTCAATCACGTTGTTTGGTAGTCGAGCAGAAACAAATGTTAACTTGGACTGAGGGTCCAGGCTGCGCCCTTATTCTTGTTTGGAGCGTTTACTCACCCCATTTATACTTTGAAATTTTGTTTGATTTAATACACACAGAAAGGAGACGAGAGGACTGGGGAGGAACCGGTTCTGGGGACTAAAATTGAATAATAAGAAGGCGGCAGGTAGACATGTGGACATTGGAATCCCTGAAATTATGTCAGAGTTTAACATCCTGTTGATAATGTAGGCGAGACTAGAAACTGTTAAACTATAGGGGGTCTTTGATGGCAGGTGAATCGTGAATATCTCGGTAAATATGTGGGTGGGAAGATGCGGTGTCTAATCAGGCTGGAGTTTTTGGGTAAAAACAATGTTCTTATCTAAGTGTTTTCTGGTTTAATCTCCATTCATTTTGCATTACGGAACAATTGTCGTAGACTTTTGCAAAATCGTAAATCATAATCGTATTGGCCTACTAGTGTTTTGGGTTCGAATCCGCGAAGGCGTAGGTTCTAACATTCCAAATACAATCGTTTAAGAATATACGCCTATGTATAGTTGAACATTGTTTTATGAATTTAGAGGAATATACTGGGCCTGTAGGTTGGGATGATTTGCTCATTGACTATTCCGATTCGTCGAATGATTAGCTATACTAGATTGTTTTGGGCTGCTCAATGGTAACGTGTCAGTATGTGTTCCACTAAAAAAGGTATTTGATTAGATGATTAGTCACAGAGTTGCGCTGAGGTGGACATTCGTAAAGCCTCAGTATGTGTTCCTCAGTACGATGTACAAGATTCGTCGAATGATAAGATACAAAGCAACGTTGTGTTGCTCAATCGTTGAGTCTGCCCATGTGGTCCAGAAAAAAGGAATGGTATTTGATTAGATGATTAGCTACACAGAGATACGTTGAACTGCTCATTCGTAAAGGCTCAGTATGTGTTCCCAAAGAGTAAATGAAAACTATTATTTGACGTGTGTGTTTTTGGAGGAATGAGGTTAAAGACATAATTATTAGTTGATCTATAGTAAGTGTGGAGTGAGGCGAAGTAATAACAGAGTCAGAAATTCCACTGCTATCTCCGCCATCTAAATGAAGAAAACCAGAAAAAATGTTATGTCTTGAATACCTGTAGAGGAAAGTGATAAATATGTATCTGTACAAGCAAAACAATCCCGTCAACCAAACAATCTTGTCCAAAACCTGGTAAAATATGGAGCTAATATTGGATAGTAGGGAACTCCTCAAACGATAAGTACCATTAGGAGTTTCATCAGAGATTACAGATACATGTATGCAATTCCTGTTTAAGGTACAGAACAGTGCTAAGAATTCTCTGTTAAAAGTACACAACAGTGTCCGGTATCTGTACCACTGTAAACAGTCTATGTTAAAAATACAGAACAGTGTTCGGTATCCGTGCTACTGTAAACATTTTATGTTAAAAGTACAGAACAGTGCCCATTATCTATACCACTGTAAACATTCTCTGTTAAAAGTACAGAACAATGCTCGTTATCTATACCACTGTAAACATTCTCTGTTAAAAAATGAAATGAAATGTATGGAGTTTTACGTCCTACTTTCTGCACCTATATGGGCTAATTGAGGACGGGCAAACGCCATGCAGTGTGCAATGAGGGAAATTTTGCCAGGACAGCGGCATTAGCCTGCTCTTATTTTCGATTTCCAACTGTCGAGGGATCTTTAACGTGCACAGCCAATAGCACACGGGGCCTCGGTTTATTGTCCCATCCGAACGACTAGACGCTTTTCCATGTCAGCCCCTCCGACCTGCATCACTGACATGGGGAAACCGGGTTGAAAAATCCGAAGGTATCATCTCGACCCATGCCGGGATTGAACCCTGGACCTCCAGGTTAGCGAGCAAGCGTCTAACTCACTGAGCCACCGCGGCTCCCATTTTCTGTTAAAAGTTCAGAATAGTGTTCGGTATCTGTGCTACTGTAAACACTTTATGTTAAAAGTACAGAACAGTGCCCGTTATCTATACCACTGTAAACATTCTCTGTTAAAAGTACAGAGCAATGTCTGTTATCTTTATAACTATAAACATTTTTTGTTACAGTACACCACAATATCCGTTATCCACCACTGTAAACACTCTCTGTTAAAAGTACAGAACGGTGACCGTTATCTACGCCACTGTAAACATTTTATGTTATAAGTACAGAACAGTGTTCTGTTTAAAGTAAAATCATTATTCAAAAGTGCAAATATCAACAGATTACGGCAAACTTAAATGGTACCAAGTTCTCTGTAACTTTGACAATTCAAATGTGATTTAAAAAGCATGCGCTGGAGAGGACAACTAAAAACTAATCTTTTAAATATTGAATATGAAAAATGGATAAGAAAGAATGATAGATTTTCCATCTTTACTTGTTATGGCCTCTTCAATGAAGCTGACTTCTAATTCAGCTCAGTAATTGGTAAAGATTTTTTGAAGAATTGGAATTTCACTTACATATTGCTCACAGTCTAGAAAATAATGAAGATATCACAGTGAGTATTTCACAATAGGGGAACTTGCTCCAGTTGTTAAGTTCGCCAGCATTCCTGTACACTAGCAATGAAATGTGGTTGGGTGCAGTGTTAGGACTAGTAGAAATGTCAATCGTATCAATATGCTGTGGTGTTTAAAGAGACGGGTTTGGATGAATTCTAGCGTAACCTTTGATATACCTTATTCAAAACAATTTTCAAAAGTAGGCCTAAACATAATTCAGGCGAACTTTGCAACAAAAAAAAAATTATAAGAAAGAAAACAAGTCACTGAGTGTTTTGAATATAGATGTCCTAATCTTTAATAAACAGAATAATGTTTTAATTTCCTAAAAAGATTCCACCAAGTCTGTGATATTGGGTTATGCTGGTAGCAGACGTTAACTTGTCATCTACCAACATAAAAATTAAGGACGGCACATGAGTCTTAAACAGAAAATTCAGATAAGGGATCTAGCATCATCTACAATAAAGCAGCTTCGAAAAGATCGTTGATTTAAATTTAAAACAATTCAGTTTCGTTTCGTTTAATTTACTTCGAGTAGCTACCGTACAAAATCGAAAATCGAAAAAACGAAACGAAACATAGCAACTGTATAATATTTCTTAAAATTTTCAGCAAGGTGTCACTTTAAGTAGATTACGTCTCTACCCTCCAATATGTTTATTATAGTAAGAATTGTATAATATATGTAGTGCTGTCTAGCTACCTGAATAATGCAGTCTTCACCATACCGTGTAAATAGACATCTAGAACCCACATCGACTCTTACTGTATCTTTCTGACACCTGCTGAATGGATTTTTGAGAAAATTTAACAAAGTGAGCAATTTTAAAGTATGGTCAGAGCAAAGTTGCATTTACAAAGAAAAGTTGGTTGGTAGTTTACAAGCTCAGATCTGACAGAATCTAGTAGCCTATGGTAAACAAGTAAATTGGTAATTGTTGTAGTTGAATGTTTAAGCAGTTGAGTATATTTCAGAAAGTAATCTATGTCCTCTAAATAGTACATTGTACTTGTAAAGTATCGAAACTTTAATCGTATTGAATAGGTATATCTAAAGTCTGCTTAAATTTAATTTATACTATTCTTTCTAGTGCCTCGGTTTCCAACCTTTTGGACTCATGGTACCCCTATTTTCTTTGCTCACCCTAAGAAACATTAAGAGCCAACATGAAAGTAAGAAGATATTTGTCGGTTGATGGAGTTTGATATTTAATCCATTCCATACTTTTTGAAATTGTCTGAGAGGCTTCTCAGGTACCCCTTGTGGTGTTCGCTGGTACCCCCAAGGGGTACTAGTAGCCCTGGTTGGGAACCGAGGTTCAAGTGGTTTACATGCGTATAGTAAAATATAGATTGTTATAAAGATCGATAACGCACTTAGCCTATTGGCCTATTATTCTGTGTAGCGGGAGCAATCTATATATCCTTTGTTACCTAATTGTTACGCTGCCTAAATGAAAACTTTTTACCAGAGGTGAAAACATGGAGATAAACAGAGCAAGCTAGCAAGGTACCCGATGTGTATTCCCTACTAACCGGAAGTAAGTAATATTTTATAGACGCAATTTGAAGATAAGGCAATAAAGTCAATATTAGTTTTCAATGATAAAAGTCTATCCCAAATTTCTGATTATTAAAATTGCATATGCAATACATACAATACCGTAGGGAGTAGGTCAAATAAATGCTCTAAAGGTTTACAACTTTTGTTTTTTTTTTCTCGTATCTCTAAAAAAAAGAAAGCATGAATGGAAGTCTATCACGTTTTCAATGAAATTCTGATAAAAAAGGTCAGAAAAAGTGATTAATGTTATAATTCTCGTCTATAAATCTAGTAATCGCACTTATATTTAATGATTATTGCCATGTTCTTATATAAGTGATAAAACACATCTAGTGCCAAACTAAACTCGCTTATAAAAACGATCGGCATAATTTCTGGAAATTATTGAAACCTGATATCCCCAGCAAATGGTTTAAACCTTTCAAAATGCATATCGATAATGCAGACAAATCTTATCGAATCCAGCTGGCCTACTAAATCATGGGGGTGTTTTCTTGAATTTTTTGTTGAATATTTGCCGCTGTACATAAAGTTTCACGTTACTATTTTGAAGAAGAACTTTTTGTTGAATTCTCTCAATGGAGAAGTATGATACGTTCACAATATTTTGATTCATAAAATCAGTTAAGATTTCTTGTGTTGTTTTAATGATGGAAACCTTGATATTGCTTCTCATTTTGAAGATATTTCTGGTGTATCATCATCATCATCATCATTATCATCAATCATCAATCATCATCATCATCATCATCATCATCATCATCATCATCATCATCAATCATCATCATCATCATCATCATCATCATCATCACCTAAAACGTTGTCGTAATCGTTAGTATCATCATCGTCGTCGCCGTCACCCTTTTGCATGTGCCGAAGCCCTCATCATCATCAACTTCATCATCATCACCATTGTCGTCTTATAATCATCATCATCATAAGTATCATCATTATCGTCCTCCTCATTATCATCATCGTCGTCGTCCATAATCGTAGTCCTCACCTTCGCTTCCGTCATCTTCATCATCAACATTGACATCGTCATCACTTTCGCTGCGTCATCTTTATCTTCAACAACGTCATCATCATCATCACCTTCTATGCCGTCATCTTCATCATGAACATCGTAGACGTCATCATCATCATCATCATCGTTATCATCATAACCTACGCTGCCATAATCTTCTTTCACTTTCATCAGCATCATCAACATCGTCATGAACATCAGCATCTTATCGACACTAAACATTCGTAATTTGAGAGCTATTAGCCCGTCTGATATAAAATATCTATTTGGTTTGCCAGAACAATGATTTCAGTTCAAGGTGAGACGATAAATCTGTTAAAATAATTATAATATTTTGGTCAGATATTGATGAGCTGACGATTTGAGTGGAGTATTTTCAAGAGAATAAATCTATCAGTAAAAGTTTCATTAGTGTTTGGCAATTCTCCATTGACTGCCATTGACCTTTTAGCGGTGGTTATCAGTCTTATATGATATCCTACTAGAGTTTTTAAATAACATGATATGATATGTTTCGCTTGTACTCGTCCACCCATTCTACGTCTAGTTTTATCATGCTGCGTTCAACAACCCAGTCGTTAATATGATCGTTAATAGACGTAGAGCTCTGGGTGCTCTGAGGTCGAATTGGGCTTGTTTTGGGTAATGTAATATAATGATAACTAAATAGAGAGCCATGGGGTGGAGGACTACAGCTCAGATGCAATCCCAACTCTCAATGATCTAAGTGTTTCGGTGATCTTGTCAATCACTAAAATCAATTTTAAATTTAGCTTTATAAGCAATCAAAATTAATTGCAATATTCAGTTATCTAACTAGAACTTGCAGCAGAGAGTTCACATCCTAGGTTGTGTAACCAAAAGTAGTAACATAATTATATCAGATTTTGCCTTCATACGTATACAATTTGCATTTTTTCAGTGACAGTATTAACAATCTTTTTAAATCAAGTCATGCAAAAAAAGGAACAAGTACGCTTAAATCTCAAAGCTACATTAACAATATTCAAGATAGTAAATATCATATGAAATAAAATCAGTGTTCTTAAAAAAATTTCTTCCCTTATCAAACAAATAAAACATTTAGAAAATTCAGGAAGTTATTCATTTAAATTACTGAGAACTTTTTAAAATTTTTAAATCTAAGGAATATTATGTTGGTTTGAAGTTTGAAAACTCAATCTTTAAAATCAATTACAGTAAGGTTGCCGTTAAAATCTGTAAGCACTTAGAATAAAATAAAAGTGCCAAAATAAATCAAGAAGAATTATAGAATGGATTGACGTAAGTAAAGGTAGAAACATTGAACACATTTCTTCAGGAGTGAGGTTAGAAAGGTATTCAAACAACGAGAAATTCTAGTCGTTTTCTATTATGTAGAATAACAGGTTCTTATTCGCATTATAACAAACACTTTATTTGAATAAGATCTTCCTTTAAAGTTTTGTATCGTTCAGCCTACTCCACCCTCCTCTGTCACGATCAAAGTTCTGCTTTTTACTCTAATTGGGCTCTATTCTCTGTTGTTCGATTGAGCTGTATACTATTCTCTGTTTGTCTCTCTGCATTCCTCGTCCTCTTTGCTGTAAGATTGTTAGTTTCAAGGTCGGGTATGTAATTGTAACTAATAGAGTGAATAACGAGAAGTTAAAGAGCTAATTATGATGGTAAATATCACCATGTCAGTATTCTGACCACTATAAATTTACATGTTCACTGACACATTGTAATCTTAATGGTCTGTATAGCAAACATTAACCAGCTATTTACAAGATGGCAGCCATCATGTTATAAACGCGAATTGTGCTTCAAAAATAGATGAAAAATGTGTTCGCTTGTCATCATTGAAGCTTCTGAAAGCTTTTTTAGTTGCTGGTTGAAAAGGGTTGCAAAAGGTTGGAGGTTGAAACAGATCGCGAAATATGTTTCAAAAGGCAACCCCCTTTAACTTTTTGGCTACCTGTGTAAAGATATTAAAAAAAACGTACAAGCAAAACAAGTCAACAATTGATCAAAATCGCATCAAAAACATGGCAAAATCGAGAGCAATAGTTGTATAGTAATGGACTACTTCAAAGATACTTATAGTCTGAACAAAATTAGATTTTGTTTTCGCATTCATTTCCAAATTCGACACAATTCCTATATGTATTGTAAATCGGTTAGTATATTGTCTATGGATCACTTCTTTCTCCCTATATGATCAAAATGTCTTTAAAAGAAAACACTTTCATCCATCGGCGGACTGGGGCCGTGACGCGGCCATGGTTTTTTTCCATTGACCGGCCCACTGAAGTGTGCCGAGCGTAGGGGTCTTAACAGGACAGATGCACGTTTTTGCAAAGGGGAGGCGCGTAGAACCATATTTTGGCCGAGCGAAGGGAGGCGAACATTTTTTTGACCTTTTTTTGTGGCTAAAAAACATAGAATAAGTATAAATTGTACTAATTTAACGGTTTTTGACGTGGGTTAGATATTTTTGAATTCGTATTCTCCCCATTATTAAAAAAAAAAGACAAGGTAAAGGGGGGCGTACGCCCTCTACGCTCCCCTGGATCCGCCACTGCTTAAGGGGTCCTCCCCAAATTTTTTTTGAAAAATGACTACCATAAAGGTGATGTCCGAGCGCCTCCAGCGGATTTCGGCCACTTTCTTTTGAAATTTTGAGTAGACCTATAAGTCCAATTTTTTTATTTTTTTTTCAAAATATAAATATTTTTTTTTGTCATTTTTCACAAACCGGCCCCGTGCACACCGGCCCGCATGGCTTTAGCCATGTGGCCATGCGGCCCAGTCCGCCCCTGCTTTCATCCGATCATATAGCTTTGCTAACCCTGGAAGCGCCACATGCAAAACGTTGTTCCTGAACAAACACCAACGGCTGTGATGATTTCAAATTCCCCGGAATTTCAGTTCTTCTATTATATCAGTATCTTTAAGCCAAAGAACATCTTTAAAATCTGTGCAGTTCTCTTAACATTACAATCAAAGATTTCAGCCAGTTTCCTACTTTTATTTTTACCATCTCTAAACACGAGTTTAACATTTACATCTGAACTGTTGACAACATAGACTAAACTATTGAAAGACTCGTCAGATAAATCAGCCATTGTTGATGTATAGATGACTAACTTTTCCTTGAACTTTCAATTTTCGTTGTTTTGGTCTAACTCCTAAATCTACTTACAAAATCAACATTATTCCTGTAAATCAACTTCCATTTTGTTTTCTGTGCTTATACGTTCTAATTTTGGGGATTTAGATCTTGCTACAGCACCAGGTATCCGTATATAATATCATTCGAAATTTTAAAGTGAGGGGGGCAAGACCGGGCAAGCCTAAATTCCGCCCTCTTTTTGTAGTTATGAGGAATTGTTTCCAATTTGATGCTGACAGAATATTTTGAAGTTTCAATTTGTTATAGCTTCACGTGCATTGTGACATTTATTATTGATAGTCGTTGTTTCTGAGATCTTGAATTTTCCTAATCCTTTTTGCTTGTTTATCGGGCTGATTATTTGTGATTTTTTTTTACTAATTTGACATTTGGCATTTGAAAGCTATTGCATACCACAGTGTTTAAAATGAAAGATAATTTGTAAAAGTTCCATGTGGGTCGTTAAAGTAATTAAATTAAATGATGCATTTGTATCTTAGTGTAGCATCTGGTCTTTCTCGACACCTGTCAACGCTTTACATTCGTTCAATTATTTATCTTAACTAAGTGATTTCCTTCTTCAGGTGAAATCGAAAGTAGAATGTGGTGGGTTGAGCTATTAATAGGCGTGTTGATAAACACTGACATGGATAGCATCATCACTTCGTCTGGTTGTTCGAGATAATGAAACTGTGTAAGAGAGATCATCAGAATTGTACTTGATATTCGAGATAAACTTTAGACACGTCATACTTCAAGATGGATTTTCTTATTTTCTAGTGTAAATTTCAGACAGCTATTCGAATCATATAAATATATATATTATTGCATATAATTAAGAGTTGTAGCCAATTATAATTGTCCATGCATGTAAAGCATGGATAAACCGAAAATTCCATTGTTGACTTCTGACTAGTCTCTGACAACCAGACATCTTCTGTCTACGAAAGATAATGAACAGGGGAGGTAACTAGCATGAGCTGAGGAACTATTTTTTATCGCGTATTCTACCTCCGCCCAATAATCTTGGAAGGTTTTCTTCCATCTGCATATGAGGTTATTGTTAGACAATGGCCTCTGTATATACAATTGGGTCATTAGAACAACTCTACTTTCAATTCATATAAATATAATCATTTTCATTTACATAAAAATAGGGGAACCCATCTTTCATCATTAAATTTTAACTTGATGGAAATCTTAAATCTTTCAACAAATTTCAAACAAAAAACGAAATTATGTCGATGAAACTGAAATTTGAAGTTTTTATCATTAGTTGATAATGTTTGGTTGAACACGTAATTTTCTGTGATGGAACTATCCTGTTTCCTTCAACGCCTTTAGATCTGTGTGCCCAATCTTAAAAACTTTTTCAAAATAAAAATTGCTCTGATGATTATATGATTACATAAAGAGTATCGACAAGGATCACAGGGTGCAGAGAGTTTAAAGATATAGACTTGTGGAACACAAAGGAATTTGAGTCGTTTTTAATCTGGCTGCGAATTATGTTTTTAATTTTTCGTTTCGGATTTTGGATGAAACGAATTTATGGTTAGATTTGAATGATTTGTAAGATAGAATGAAAAAAGGCAGAACAAAACGTTTGAAAACATCACACATAGATACATCTACTACAGTCCAAAAACTGTGCATTGTATATCTGGTTGGTTGATAGATGACAATTTAAAGTGAACTACCAGGCCAGTCAAATTAAAATTAGACCCAAATTTCTTTCGTTCGGATTTTAAAACTATGTTTTATTTAACCACTACGTTAGGGTCTAACCACGTTCTTATTACAATGCTTGCAAATTAGACTGATTCCAGAAGATGTTGATATCGCAGACAAGGTAGTTGTTTGTAATTGTATACCTATATTTTTGTATTATGTAACATATTAGTTTATTATATAGCCATAGAAATCTAAAACCAGCAATGAACAGTATAAGTTAATTCAATTCTGCATATATTCAGCTCACTTAACGGGGTAATAAATGGCATCTGTAACTCGTCTGATAAACTGTAATATTATGAAACCAAAGATTATTTATGAAGTATCATTGTACAGAACGACTAATCCAATACCACAGTTTGTACTGCTCGAACCATAGCGTGGGAATACTATTGTTTCTGATGATGTACCAATACACCTCTGATGAACTCAGACTAACCCTACCAGGGAATTTGGACGGATTAATATAGACTATGATGATGGTAATTTGGTACAATGTTATGGTGTATTAAGGGAATATATTGTACTGGTTATTAGACTTGTTAGCTAAACCATAATAGATTACAGAACACTAAACCAAAATACTGAGATACAATTTTTAAAAAGATAGCCCCTACATTAAAGCTACCATGTTTGCAGAAATCTCCCAAAAATAGCACGAAAATCACCATACCTCTAAAAAACAAAAGTTGATAAATAAGCACAAGGTAAAGCTTTCTAAACAGTATACACCTTAAAAAAGAAATATGGGGAATCTAATTGCTTTTTTATAATTTATTTTCTTAAATTTAAATTCAGGCTATATATTGGTAATAATGATGCAGACCTGACAAACTGAACTATTAGCACGTCCAGATGCTACAATGATCTACTATATGTACGTCACACCCAATCTGTAGAAGGTATAATATTCTGTCCCTCAGGCTTTCCTACCAGATTCTATTGGTATTCTGTACGGTGTGTTGTCTATGCCGTTTTGACGTTATTAATGAGAGAGGATGTATTACTGCCAGGCAACTGTTATATGTACATATTATGCTAATTATAGTTTTCTATGCTATTTTGGACACAGATATTAAAGAAATGGGAGTTCGATGTAATTTTTTCTGTCCTCGATGAAATAAAATGGAATTTTGCGTCCTACTGTTTTGTGTCTATAAATAGGCCTCGGTTTAATGTCCCATCCGAACGACTAAGACCCTTTTCCACGTCATTGCCTCCGACCTGCATCACTGACAGGGGGATACAAAGGTATCATCTCGACCCATGTCTGGAATGAACCCTGGGCATTCAGATTAGTGAGCAAGATGATAGCCGGCATTCTGCAATAATGTAAATTTTGCTAGTATATTGTAGACAGTCGGACAATCATACCAACCATCAGTAGAAATATGTCGGTTGTCTGCGGTAGGAAAGTGATGAAAGTAATTTGAGAAAGTTAATACCTATTTCACTATTTACCTTGAATAGTCGAACGACTTCGGCTTCAATATCATAGACACACGTTCGTATATTCTAGTTCTTCTGCAATAATAATAATCGTATTGGACTGGGCCCTGTTTCTTAAAAAATCTTAAAGTTTAGCATTTTGCAATGAATAATTCCACACTTACGACAATTTTTAATTCTCAGCCCTTATTATCCTATATTATGCTTCTTTAGATGCTCTTTTATGAAAACATATGACATTTAAATGTCTTTGGTAGGCTCATCGGATTTTAGACAAACAAGATGTACATGTCATGTGGGTTTAAAACTGAAAATAAAGGAATAGTTACATTTTAGCTCTTATTAAAGCGATACAACCTCTTAGAATGAACAAAAAAAAAGTTCTCAAACTTCGTCAATCAGAGTATATATTCATCAACGATGTCCAAAGTATACAAACAGAATGCAAAAAACCCATGAAACTATGTAAATTTCCATATAATAACAGGTTATAATTGATAAATGCCTAAAATTTGATTTTGGTTTTTTAATTATTGTATATAACATTGTTTTCTGGATTTATCAGATTATTTAGGCAATCTGTTGTATAGTTATGCAACCAATCAAGTCCCTTGATGAATAAAAACTCCTAATGACCAAATTTGAAAATTTAGATTTTTTGTTCATTCTAAGAGGTTATATTCCTTTAACTGGTAAAGGAAAGATTAAGAAGACTATATCTTTTCAGTAGGTGAACCAGATCACCATAATACCAACCTGTAAACACACTGTTCCATGTTATTTATGATCGTTTAACAAGGCGAGAAGCAGGTAGTAGAGTCAGTGGCGAGTAGATCGCGAGATCTGATTAACTTTGATTTTCCGATAAACAGCACAATAATGTCTATTCTTAGCTTATCAGAAGACCAACTGGCTGCAACCTTTAACCCAATCAAATTATGGGAGACCCTTCTGGGTTCAAGGGTGGACACGTCCCCCAGTCCCCCTTAATCCACGCCCTTGGTTGCAAGGAAGCCTCAATTAAATGATTATGATATGAGAGAGGCACTGTCCACCTTAGCTTCCGGTCTGAACCTAATTTTGAAAAGGCTTAAACGTTTCTATACCGGAACAGGAAGTTTTGAGGCAAGTTTCATAGAATTAAAACGCACGTTATCCTTGAAAATGACATTTTAATAATAATTTTTGTCGATCCAGTTGCATATGTTACGAATAATCCTTGAAAGGTCAATGTTAAGGACATGTTGGTAGAAAGGATCCTCGTGAATCTTAGTTGTTATCCTTGTGAAAAAAACGGTTGTGTGTTTCCCCAGGTTTGATATGTTTAACTCCGGTGCTAGGTCCAGGTATATTTTCAATTACGAGCTATATATTTTCAACTCAGTCTGTTTTTAAACCATGGTTGATCTGGACTATAAGGTGTTTATACAATAAGTATAAACTGTTGAAGTACGATGAACTATGTTATAGTTGGTAAGAACCTGCCACTAATAGCCCACATTGTAATGATTAGAAAGAAATTAAATTAGAAACGGAAATATTAATAAACCTGTCAGAAAATATTCTTCTATTTATTTACTTTGATTAGTATCATTTTCCTCTACTAAACTATTACAAGATTGTAGCGACGCAAAAAGTCTACTTTAAATGCAGTGAGCATTTTTCTGTGGTGAACTTGTCTTGCCATCCACGATCTGGAGAAATCTTTATGCAAACATGTTCTTCGTCATTTATATATTAAACCAATTCTCTAATGAATCAAACGTACAAGACAACATATTATTATTTCTTTAGCAATTGCCTAAAAACTGTCGTTCATGTAAAATCCAAAATCTTCCTAGCTAACAGCAGATCCAATATCACATGAAAAGTAACTTTTTAACAGCAGGGTCTTTTTGAACCTTGTTTGCTACACTCTTCATTTCTGGGGATTTATGTAAACTTTAGTTCATATCTTCCAGTATATTTAATGCAATGGAGTAGTTTGGCTTTGTTCGACAAAATACACCCAGTAAAATGGAGTCATACGCCATACGTCGCGGTTTTTACCTGACAAATCCCATTTCCTGTTATTATCGCTAAACATATAATATATTGTAATGCAAGTAGTAAAACATAGAGAAAACCAGTTGGAATACAAGTATTAAAGATAAGCTACCTTGTTTCCGCCATGTTTTATGATAAGGATTCCTGTACAATCCTTCGTGATATAATAAATAAACTGTTCGTCTAACAAACTTGTACTTCGGACGGAACAGTAGATATTTTTGGAATTGATTCAGGTCTTGAATATATATTTGTAAAGGGTCTCCTAAGGTACTCGAAAATCGCAAAATCCTTTCAGGCTATAAAACAAATTCACTTTCAATTTCTATATACATTTACGCATGATATGTAGGCCCAGTGGTTATTTGACAATAGTCAAAATTATTACGACAGCGAAAGATCTTACACACGGTTACTGGCAGTTTGTACTGACTCTAACCCAGTGGTTCCCAACCTGGGTGCCATGGCCCCCTAGGGAGCCATGGGGTGCTTTTCAGGGGGCCATGGGGCCTGGGGATGTATATCATTTTTTTCTAGCCCAACTATAATTTAACTATATTTTGCTGTTTAAGGTCTGTGGTTGCTTGTGGTCAAATGCATCTGACCTCCTGGTGATGAGGAGGCACAATACAACAATCCTTGCCCTAAATTCCTTATTTTGCCCTAGTTTGGACTAGAACAGGGGGCCATGGCTCTGGGAGCTTAATTTATTTGGGCCACGGCTTGAAAAAGGTTGGGAACCACTGCTCTAACCACTAACCTTTATAATCTCTTTCCCTAGAGAGCAGACATCTAGATTGTATATTACCCCCTTCTTACATCATTAGATAGTTTATAATCTGCCTTACATACGATTTCAATCACATTTTCAGTAAGTGATATGCTACACGTTTCAAACTTGTTAATTGTGTGTATCATCTCCATAACGTCATTATGTTGGTCTTTATAACTTCATAATGTTGGTTTCTAAAACTTCATAAGGTTGGTCATATAACGTCATAATGTTGGTTTCTAAAACGTCATAATGTTGGTTTCTAAAACGTCATAATGTTGGTTTCTAAAACGTCACAAAGTTGGTCATATAACGTCATAATGTTGCTCTCCATACCGACATAATGTTTGTCTCTATGACGTCATAATCTTGCTCTCTATAACGTCATAATGTTGTCTCATTAACGCCGTAATATTGGTCTCTATAACGTCATTATGTTGTTTTCTATAACGTCATTATGTTGGTCTATATAAACGTCATTATGTTGTTCTCTATAACGTCATTATGTTGGTCTATATAACGTCATTAAATTGGTCCCTCTAACGTAAGTATCTAGGTCTCTATGACGTCGATTTGTTGGGCCTATATGACGTCATGGATTCTGTAGAGGCAGCACGTTAGTTATGTCGTTATCACCATATTTTCAAGGAGACTTTCAACCTCACTGTTGATAGTATTGTATATCAAATGATAAAGGATATAAACACTATGTATATAAGAATGTATATTATTTGTATTTTGTCAGCCACTTGTCATTCACCTGTTGTAGTATTAATATCTAGTCTGATACCGAGATTCATATCCTACCAATTTGGCTCAGCACGATATATTTTACTCCACGTTCTATTTCTGGCCTAACAATTGTCGGACACTTACAATATCTCAAATTGTTCTTACCTCTATATCGTTATTATTGTCTTTATCTAAATTCTTTTCATCAAATACCTTGCATTTCTCTACTGCCAAAGTCTGCATAGATCATAGTTAAACTTTGTACCAAGATTTACCACAGAAGAAAAGTTGAATGCAATGATCAATGCCAATTCGAGCAAGAGAAAAACGTGACTGTTTTACGAAAATAAATCAAAGTACGCACTTTGTTAGAAAATGTAATGAAAAACGTATCCAGTCTTCATTTTGATAACAAAATTGTAACTTGATTATTCGTTATTTATTTTCATCTACATTTCTGAAGCTGTGTTGAATTTTACAGTACATGCATTTGCCGAATTGAAAAATTCTGGATTTATTTTGGTATTTAAATGTAAGAATTGTATCTCGCTGAATCTGCAATGAAAATAAAATTGTAACTTTCATAATTTCATATTATATTCCCAAACAATCAGACGTAAAACTCCATATTACGAATAATCCTAATATAAATGTCTTTATTTCCTACAAGGGAAATTTGCTTTTTTGAAAAAAAAAATAAATTAATTTCATGCTATGTCACTTTTAATTATTTCAATTCACAGAAAAAAAACAGGGTCAAATAAAAGATCAACTGAACTTTCAAAATTTAATTACTACAGGTGTGAAACATTTCGTTAAATTAACAAAACTTTCTGATTTAGATTTAATCTTTCGTTTCTTCTTGAGATTTATGATAGAAATTCATTAAATGAACACAGCCGTGGCAGCAGACGTCTGAAAAAAACAACGTACAAAACCAAACCATAACATTACGTTATAAAATCTCACAGATTTTTTCACAAATCACCTAGAATTTTACCATCAAAGAAAAACATTCACTTAATTTCATGACTGTTTTAAATTTTGTTTACGTGAAAGTCGAGTTGAGTATTAACCCCAATTTTCATAATAAGAAATGTTACCACAAGCAGGCCTAGTTTATGATAGGTTTTGACATTTATTGTGGTGTTCTTGGTACAGACTGACTGACTGTAGGATGACTCAACCACTTTTTTCTTTAAGATTACTCTACAAGAACGTCTAACTGACGCCTTTGCTGACGTACATGGACCTCTACACCTCATGAGTCAGTTATAAAGGTGCTGATATTGGTAGAAGTGCCAAGTATATCCTTTTAATTCCATCTTTCGCTCTTTGCTGAATACATATTATAGATATCACTATTAGTGATCTGCATAGATATCAATAGTAGCTTCCGGTAGATCACTGTCAGTGACGTCATAAAAGACGTTAGTTTTAGTGGAATTGCAAGAACAACAGGCGTCGGAATGGAAATTGGAATGACGCAAATTGATGCTATCAGTGTCCCCCATACACATACAAAGTTTAGAAAACCACTTAACAATCCCTTTAAGATCTTCATTGAATGATTAGATGTTTGTGCACTTTTAACAGATTACAAACATGTATGGCACCAACCCTTTAAGGTTATCTGAATGTAATAAAATAGGTAGACAATACGAAGAGTAAATCAAGATTACATGATACCATACGACCAAAACACCTTTAACTTATCTTGTCTTAAACCGGAACAGCTTAAACCACGCCCTAACTTACACTAATCTAGGCTTATTTATAACCCTTCTATCTAATTCAATATACGTTGTACCTTTTGTTGGAACAAAGAAACGTGTATACCAATTAATTTAACCATTTAAATAGATTCTGTCATGGTTATTCTTGGACGAACATCTTCCTTCGATAAGATCGGAAATCGAATTTACATTTGGTACCTATTTTGATTGCGTGTTTCTTATAATGTTTTTGTTGATATTTGTTATTTGTTTGATAGTCTTTGTTTTGTGATTGTTCAAAAGATAATGAAATACAATGCAGTTTTACATCCTTCTGGTCTGATCCGATTTGTGCTAATGAGAACGGTCTGTTTCAAAAGAAATCTTAAACAATCATTGGTCGCACCCAAAGAGGTATTTATTGGACGCACCGGTAAATACAATTGGTGGTCTTATTTTTTATTACTATGCATTTTATTAACTCTCGCTACCGATTTGGGGTACTTTTATTCTCCCCGTAAGTGGGTACCTGTGAGCTCTTCAAGGGGATAACAGAATAGAAATTTAGAAAATTTATTTCCGAGCAAATGGTATTCATATTGTGTTTATGTGTCAACAGCGTCGAAATGCAGATACGGACTGCGTAGAGACTGAAAAATTGTGGGCCATGTAGGTCACGTTTTCTCAAAACTATCTGGACATGTTGAACGGTGTTAGAAATTAAAATCCTAGCGCTAAGACATTATAGAGATTACCAGACAAGGGTTTTATGGGAATAAAAGTTAAGCGTCATATTGAATTGATGTTGCATTTCATTGTTTATTTGTTTAATTCTGTTGATGAAATCTGAAGTAAATTTAAGAGAAAACTAAGATTATTTTCGTGTTGCACTTTTATTTTATGATTTGTTTGTGTTTGTCATGTTGTTTTTAAATGTTGAAAACAAATCTTTCTGCACCATTACAATTCATTTCTAAACAAGAAGGCAATCTGTCAGAAAATACGTTTTTCTATTCTGTGTTTAGTGTATTTCTTGTTGAAATCACATAAAAAAGACGAAGTCTGAAATCTACTTATATATTATGCACTCTCTATCAGTGATGTAGCATGCAAGAAACGATAACATATGCCAACCGGTAACGTTACTGTTGCAGAGGAAATAATTTGAATGATTCTGGTAGGCGACTGTTTACAATTCTGGTGAAAATAAAGAGTGGACTTCATTGTTCTTACTGCTCCTCATTAGCTCAAAGATTTGCATAAAAATGAAACTCCCAGAGCTGTGGCCAAGGGTTGGTTTTGTGTCTCCTCGTCATCGGGAGGCCAAATGCATTTGACCACAAGCAACTACAGACCTTACACAGAAAAATAAGTTCAATAAAATTTGGGTTAGTGAAAAAATTATACACATCTTCATGCCCCACGCCCCCGGACAAATACCATATGCCCCCCAGGTTGGGATCCACTGCTGTAGACAGCTCTGTCCCATTTTTGAAAAATAAAATAACCAAAACTAATCATTGGATCAAAACTTATCGTAGTTGTAGATAACCATTGATCCAACGAAATTTAGAGAAATGCGGCCGAAACAAAGGGTTTTTAAGAGGAATGAGTCGGTACCAAATAACCTGACATCCAGATTCGTTCAAGACTTTGAAATAATTGGCATCATGTCATAATAAAACTCTGGAAAAATAATTAATTTTCTTTCGTGAAATTCCTGACTGTCTGCTATCCAAATATCTCCTTTAAAAATCATTATCAGCCGTGTTTCTTGTTAGCACTGATTTGGAATATAAGATGGGATTGTTTTTAAAATCGTGACTAACAATGGGAAAGTAAAAAATGAATGGAAGGTGAATAGGTAATCATCAGAAAAACCAGCTAAAATCTAAACCAAATCAGATTTTTTGAACCATCAGTTTAAGAAGTAGTTTTTGATTTGGTGTTGGTTAAGTAAAAGGGTATAAAAAGCTACAGATTTTCTGTTTTAAAAACTAAATCTTACTTGGTCGTGTCTATGAAGCCACTGGTGTTCAGATGAGCTGCCATGGACAAAGTGTTCTCGTTGGGATCTACACTTCGTAATCCTTATGCTACGGACAAATTTAAAATATTTCTGAATAGTAGGAAATCAAAAATAGATGTAATAATGCAGTTTCTCTTAAAAAAAAATCACATTTCAATTCATTGTCCCGTGGTATAAGCTAACCGTTAGATTCCACATGTTTGAGTATATTGGGGAGATATTGCAATAGCGAGTTGTTTATACGACAGACCACAGTAAAGTTATTAACAGTGTAGAAATTACATAATGAAGATAATAATTAAAAGAATCCTCACTTTACACTGTGGTATATCAAGGAGGTGATTGGCGAGAAGATGACAAGTTCTTGTCCACCCACATCCAGTTATCTTATATATGTCATTCTATATAGATAGGAGATATTGGAATAGCGAGTTGTTTATACGACAGACCACAGTAAAGTTATTAACAGTGTAGAAATTACATAATGAAGATAATAATTAAGACTTGTATGTTACAAATTATTCTTGTTATAGTTCGAGTGATAACATCTAAATGTTTCTATTACTTCACTATGTTTCTTATACTCACGTATTTTGCTCATTTAGTTTTTCTGAAGGTTGATCAAGTGCTTTTCTATCTGCTGGCTTATATTCCTACTTATTGAAACTTATTAATAAGTAATAGTTACATTTTGCCTCTTGCATATTGGGGATATTTTTCTTTTGATTATTCAGGACATTTTGTCTCTAGCTTATACCTGTCTCTTATGTAGGAAATTGCGGGCTTTTGTTGATGTTAATGAGCCATACCTTAGCACAGTAAGGAACGCTTTTCCGTAGTTACTAATGCAATTAGTTAATAAACTTTGTATTTTGGGCAGAAACCGCCTACCAAGTCATATGTTACTGGCTCTCGGGGACACTTTCAGGCAAGCGTATTTAGTGTGCATACTGCATACCTATTGTGCAATAAAATGCCTAAAAAGTTGGATACCAGCCAGTATATCACGCCTTACCATGAAATATTTCCAGGTTCGTTTTACAAGTCTCTCCACATGAAACCACTTAATATTGAGCAGGAAGAATGTACTCTATCTCGTTTGATGGTTTAATTCTTTCCGCCATGCCTTTCTTTACTTATTACAGTTGCTTGATGATTTGATTAGCTTTTAATAAGATTCAAATTTTTTGAAATTGTGAAGTGATTTTTGATCCATATATTTCATACATTAGTCTCTGATATTTCATACAATATTCTCTGATATTTCATACAATATTCTCTGATATTTCATATAATTGTGTATGGTATTTCATACAATAGCCTATGCTATTTCATACAATATTCTTTGCTATTACATACAACAGTCTCTAGTATTTCATACAAAAGTCTCTGTTATTTCATACAATAGTTACACAATATATTCTGGTCTATCATACAATAGTCACACAAAATATTCTGGTAAATCATACAATTATCATACCATATATTCTGATATATCATACAATAAGCACACAATATATTCTGGTATAACATACAATAATCATACCATATATTCTGGTATAACATACAATTATCACACAATATATTATGACATATCATACAATAATCACACAATAATCATACAATAGCCTCTGGTATTTCAAACAATAATCATACAATATATTCTGGTATATCATACAATAGTCACACAATATATTCTGGCATATCATACAATAATCATACAATATATTCTGGTATATCATACAATAGTCACACAATATATTCTGGTATATCATACTTTAGTCACAGAATATTATTCTGGTATATCATACAATAGTCACACAATATATTCTGATCTATAAAACAATAATCACTCATTATATTATGGTTTATTATACAATAGTCACACAATATTCTAGTTTATCATACAATATATTCTGGTATATCATACAATAGTCACACAATGTATTCTGGTTTATCATACTTTAATCACATAATATATTCTGGTCATACAATAATCACATAATATATTCTGGTATAGCATACAATAGTCACACAATATATTTTGGTATATCATACTTTAGTCACATAATATATTCTGGTCATACAATAATCACATAATATATTCTGGTATAGCATACAATAGTCACACAATATATTTTGGTTTGTCATACAGTAATCACGTCACACAATATATTCTGGTATAACATACAATAATCACACCATATATTCTGATTTATCATACACATAATCACTCATTATTATTCTGGTTTATTATACAATAGTCACACAATATTCTAGATTATCATACAATAGTCACACAATATTCTAGATTATCATACAATAGTCACACAATGTATTCTGGTTTATCATACAATAGTCACACAATATATTCTGGTTTATCATACACATAATCACTCATTATTATTCTGGTTTATTATACAATAGTCACACAATATTCTAGATTATCATACAATAGTCACACAATATTCTAGATTATCATACAATAGTCACACAATGTATTCTGGTTTATCATACAATAGTCACACAATATATTCTGGTTTATCATACACATAATCACTCATTATTATTCTGGTTTATTATACAATAGTCACACAATATTCTAGATTATCATACAATAGTCACACAATATTCTAGATTATCATACAATAGTCACACAATGTATTCTGGTTTATCATACAATAGTCACACCATATATTCTGATTTATCATACACATAATCACTCATTATTATTCTGGTTTAATATACAAGAGTCACACAATATTCTAGATTATCATACAATAGTCACACAATGTATTCTGGTTTATCATACAATAAGCACACAATATATTCTGGTTTATCATACAATAGTCACACAATATATTCTGGTTTATCATACAATAAGCACACAATATATTCTGGTTTATCATACAATAGTCACACAATATATTCTGGCATATCATACAATAGTCACACAATGTATTCTGGTTTATCATACAATAGTCACACAATATATTCTGGTTTATCATACAATAGTCACACAATATATTCTGGTATATCACACAATAATCACACAAAATATTATGTTATATCATACTATAATCACACAATATATTCTGGTTTATCACACAATAAAAACCTCTTGTGACGCCATCCCATTGTTATGGCAGGTCTTTCTTTTTGCTAATATCCCTCAACCCAGGGACATTCGAGAGAATATCCCTCAACCCAGGGATATTCGAGATAATATCCCCGTGGACAGGTACATTAGAGATAATATCCCCCTCTACTAAAGTGCATTCGAGAGAATATACTTTAATCTTACACCAATACATTTGAGCAATCAGCTCTACGTCTTAAAGATTTTTTCCTTCAAACTTAATATTGAAGTTTCAAAATCAAGCTGATGAACTGTAACTAGTCACTACCCAGTGTCAAAGTATGCAATCTTAACAGACAGTATCAAATCACTACCCAGTGTTCAATGTAAGACTCCTTGCTTCCTCTGATACAATGAAGGTTGATACAACAATATATACCCTCACACTTCTTGTAATGTTTTTTACTGGTCATCTTAATTTTTTAAAAATGGTTTTAAAAATTTAAAAACTAGATTTTTAGAGCGTAATTAATTTTCCAGGGATTTATATCTTTCAGTACCACATTTTAGAATTTTTTAATGTAAAATTAGATATTTAATATTAAAAACTAAATATTTCTGAAAATTCTGGAACATTTTTTCACACGACATGGATTATCTCCCATGTGATGTTAAATGTATTGATTGATTTTTCAACATATTTACCAATTATTGAATTAGGAATCGGTTTTTATGTCGGCCCTCGTGCTTTCCCGAACCCGCGGGCATTATGTCAACGAATCCCTCGAAACCATGCATTATCCTACACATAATCATACAATAGCCTCTGGTATTTCATACAATAATCATACATTATATTCTGGTATATCATTCAATAGTCACACAATATATTCTGGTATATCATACAATAGTCACACAATATTAACTGGCATTTCATACAACAATCTCTAGCATTTCATACAACAGTCTCTGGTATTTCATACACCTATTGTTTGTGTTTTATGTTAATAGAAAAAAATAAAATGCAATTCGTCTCGGCGCCCGTAAAGATTAAAAATCAACAATAATGATGTTAGATGGAAGTGAAAACAATTCATTAACTAAAGAAAGAGCAATAAAGATAGAAGCCTAGTATAATATAATGAGAACCAATAGCTTCTAAATCCTGTCTTAAAACACTTTTCAATCAAATAACATCCGATTAAAATCAGTTTTTACACCCATCAAAAGCTTGGCAAAGATAAGAAATATAAAGAAAACCATCTGTCGATTCGGCCATCATTAAATTTTTTACTTTCGTTTTCTGATTATCGACTCATGGGGTTGTAAATTAAGAGAACCTGTTGATTGCGTACATCATTACGTGGCAGAATATTTTAACTACGAAACGAAGCTTAACGATATTTTTTGTGTGATTTAACAGTCTACCACTTAGAATTGGGAGTTTTGCCATCTCAAATAATTTTCCTTTCTTCCAAATATTTGCACCTAAATCGCTGTCTGTTTTATGTTAAAGACACATGTATTGATCTATTTTAGTGATTGTGTTTTCAGAAAAGCTAATCTAATTTTCCCAAAACCTGTCTGATTAAAAGGGGCAGACTGACATTGTTTTCAGTAGGCTGAGAAAGTTGTGTTGTCGAATTACATGTTATGATCACTGTATGAAAGAGGCACATGCTTTACCTTGAAACATCGACCAAACTTTATAAGTGTCTTTTTAAAATTGTGTATAGAAAGCCCCATATTAACTTGGAACTTTTGTCGTGCTATGGCGGATCCAGTGGTGGTACAAGGGGGGCATGCCCCAAAGAAAAGTACCTTTTAGCTTTTACCCCCACTTTGTTCCTAAAATGCACCATATATTTAAGAAAATGTGTTGGGAAAGGCCTGTGTCCCTGGCTGGAATTTCAAGCCCGGCATTATTGCCCAGTCTACCACTATTTATATCCCCAGTTCCAGAAAGCTGGCGCCGCCATTGCTACCGTGGCTGTTACGAGTTTTGCTACTATTTGCTACCGTGTAAACTTCAGGGACATGATTTATTTGACTATTAAACCAAGGTAAAGGTAAAGAGTTGAGACCAGTCAGGTATAGTACCAGTAATGTTAGCCGTGGAATGTATTTTATGAGTATTATCTTGTAAGTGGCTACTAGTTTCATACAAATAAAATTTCTGGTATTAATCCGAAAATTCTTCCCCGTTCTACCTCGTATTATATAACGAGGCCTGAGCCTATTAAATGGGGAACGTTTACCATCGGGTCGAAACTACGTGTCTTTCTTTAATGAAATAACAGACACGAAAATAGTAACTCGACATTGAATTCATCTGCAAGACTAAATTAGTCGATTTGTCCGTATTAGAAATTAGTCCTATAATCCTTTGGCATGGTAGGCCTACGTTAGTCTCGGAAACGGTAATGTTTTATCTAATCATAATATTATTCAAAGCTCACTGTCAAATTTGCTTCCCATTTATTATTAAATAACGACTCGTATTTAAAACTTTAAAGATTACGTTATATTTAAAAAAAACAAAAACTAGAAAATGAAAGTTTTTCAGTATATTTGAAGTATTTTGTGAGGTTCACAAACAAAAATTAGTAGCAAGCCTAGGGTAAATTATCTTGTTTACCATTTAATAATGCGAATGTCTCGGATTATGGTACCTTCTGTTTTTAATTAGTCAGTACTAATTGCTGTAGTAGGTAGATACTAAGTTTTAACAGATACTACTCACTAGTATGTTACTATTAATAGATCAAAATACCCTACATCGCCTCCATCTTCCTTCTTCTCAGCACCACTTTTTAAGCATTTAAATATTGTAATTCTTGGTAAACGTTCCATGCTGTTCAGGCTTCCATAAAGTTTAAAGGGACAGTCTGAATCTTTTTTAGATCAAATTTTTTTTTGCTCAAGTTTGTGAAAACTATACACCAAAATCTCTAACTATGTGTCCTTTAATGTATCTGAAAGTTTTAACTAAACAAATCCAGCCGTTAATTTTTAAACGCTAAAAACATGCTAAAATATTTAAAAACCTTACGTAAGGTGTTTAAAGTGTGTTATGTTTATTGGACGCTGTTACGATACATAGGTATAATGAGCTTACTGTAGAAATACTCTCAGGTAACATTTGCGATGTTTTTGATAATGGAAACTTTTTCCAAAAAATCAGAATGACTCTTTAAAACCAATGACCTATTTTCAATCGAGCATAAACATTTTTGCACTTCCGGGAACAAAATATAAACAGTACAGTAGTAGTAATATAAGCAGTATGTTTTATTTTGAAGTGGAAATATCATTAACGGAAACTCGAAGGTTCATTACATCAAAAATAAAATGGACTGTTGATGTTAATATTTTGAACTGCCCCTGTATTATCACTATTTCGATGGTAAAAACAGTCCGTACCTTATTCAAACCAAAACCAGCCCACGGACGACCTTTTGATGTGTGTTCTCTTTAGATCTACGATGAAGCATTAGAAGATTAACATTTATTTAGACTGGGAGAGAATAGAATATAAGTTATGTTAATATCAAATTATCGCTTTGTCAGATTTTGTTTATTCTTATGTTCTGTTATCTATCAGGTTGTTGTAAATCTGGGCCATGACTCACTGGAGGTAAATAGTTGAAATCAACAGCAGAAAACCAGCATATAATGCAAGATATGTACTTCTTAAAGCGGTACCACCTCTTAGAATGAGCAACAAATTAGGTTCTCGAACTTAGCCCAAAAAAATATATTCATCAACGGTGTCAAACATAATCCAATAAACTAAAAAAACTCAAGTCAATTTCCATAGAATAACACGTTATTATTGAAAAACGCTTAAGTATTTTCTTAGTTTCTGGCAATGAAACCAGGTAAGTTCACTGATGAATATATACTCTTATTAACAAAGTTTGAGAATTTTGATTTTGTGACCATTCTAAGAGGTTGTATCATTCTAAGAGGTGGTATCATGCTAAGAGGTGGTATCATGCTGAGAGGTGGTATCATGCTAAGAGGTTGTATCATTCTGAGAGGTGGTATCATGCTAAGAGGTGGTATCATGCTAAGAGGTGCTATCATACTGAGAGGTTGTATCATTCTAAAAGGTGGTATCATGCTAAGAGGATTTATCATGCTAAGAGGTGGTATCATGCTGAGAGGTGGTATCATGCTAAGAGGTGGTATCATACTAAGAGGTGGTATCATGCTAAGAGGTTGTATCATGCTAAGAGGTGGTATCATGCTAAGAGGTGGTATCATTCTAAGAGGTGGTATCATGCTAAGAGGTTGTATCATGCTAAGAGGTGGTATAATGCTAAGAGGTGGTATTTTAGCTAATCTAATCCGTCATATTGTTCACAACTTTCCTACGAAATTTAAGCCTTCAAATCCCCGTGAATCCATAAATATCAGCGTTTGAAAGTCGAAAATACGACTTGCCGTTTAGTAACACTAGGACTTATATAGAAACACATAATATAGAAAATGAAATACAAATGTTAAGTAAGAGATCAAATTGAAGGAATAACATTATTTTCGTGCATTTCTAGTACTTCTGGAGGATATTTGAGTATATTCAAGTCCTAAATCGACCATCGGAAATACTGAACATTCCCCTTTAAAAGAGATTATACCCGAAATTCGCACCCGACCCCCTTAATACGCCACTGCAGATGAACTATTCATTATTCGTAAGATTATCAGCTGTTAAAAGCGACATATTGTATCCCTGTCAGTTACTATGTAACTCTGATATACAAACATACAAATTGATAAGATCTCAGCTGTAATAACTTATAAATATTATCATACATAGATACAGTAATTATAAATATTATCATACATTGATAGAGTAATTATACTGTACCATATTACCTTGTCGCACTCTCACCTATACAAACATTGCAAACGAATGTTCTGCAACATCCTGTTACCAGAATAACGTTGTATAGCTTTCAGAATACAGATGTTCCACAACACTATATAACCAAGATAACATTGTATAGCTCTCGGAATAAAGATGTTCCGCAATACTCTATCACCATGCTCTCAGAATACAGATAATAAAAATCCGTACAAATAAGACAATTTCGTTAGAATCTCGTTCAGAGCATGACAAAATCGGGTGCAATAATTATATAGTAGTGGACTTCCCATACGAGAAGTACCATCAGGTGTTTCAAAAAGAGTAAGATGTAGATGTTCCACAACACTATATCACCAAGCTAACGTTGTATAGCTCTCAGAATACAGATGTTCCACAACACTATATCACCATGCTCTCAGAATACAGATAATAAAAATCCGTACAAATAAGACAATTTCGTTAGAATCTCGTTCAGAGCATGACAAAATCGGGTGCAATAATTATATAGTAGTGGACTTCCCATACGAGAAGTACCATCAGGTGTTTCAAAAAGAGTAAGATGTAGATGTTCCACAACACTATATCACCAAGCTAACGTTGTATAGCTCTCAGAATACAGATGTTCCACAACACTATATCACCATGCTCTCAGAATACAGATAATAAAAATCCGTACAAATAAGACAATTTCGTTAGAATCTCGTTTAGAGCATGACAAAATCGGGTGCAATAATTATACAGTAGTGGACTTCCCATACGAGAAGTACCATCAGGTGTTTCAAAAAGAGTAAGATGTAGATGTCCACAATACTCTATCACCAAGATGCCGCTGTATAGCTCTCAGAATACATGTAAATCCGTATAAATAAGACAATTCCGTTAAAATCTCGTTCAGAGCATGACAAAATCGGGTGCAATAATCATATAGTAGTGGTCAGTGGACGCCCCATACGAGAAGTACCATCGGGTGTTTCGAAAAGAGTAAGATGTAGATGTTCTACAATACTCTATCACCAAGATGCCGTTGTATAGCTCTCAGAATACAGATGTTCCACAATACTATATCACCAAGATAACGTTGTATAGCTTTCAGAATACAGATGTTCCACAATACTATATCACCAAGATAACGTTGTATAGCTCTAAGAAAACAGATGTTCCACAATACTATATCACCAAGATAACGTTGTATAGCTCTCAGAATACAGATGTTCCACAATACTATATCACCAAGATAACGTTATATAGCTTTCAGAATACAGATGTTCCACAATACTATATCACCAAGATAACGTTGTTCAGCTTTCAGAATACAGATGTTCTACAATACTCTATCACCAAGATAACGTTGTATAGCTCGAAGATAACATTATATTGCTCTCGGAATAAAGATGTTCCACAATGCTCTACCACCAAGATAACATTATATTGCTCTCGGAATAAAGATGTTCCAGAATACTCTATCACCAAGATAACATTATATTGCTCTCAGAATACAGATGTTCCACAATACTCTATCACCAAGATAACGTTGTATAGTTCTCAGAATACAGATGTTCCACAATGCTCTATCACCAATATAACGTGGTATAGCTCTCAGAATACAGATGTTCCACGATACTCGATCGTCAAGATAACGTGGTATAGCTCTCAGAATACAGATGTTCCACAATACTCTATCACCAAGATAACGTGATATTGCTCTCGGAATACAAATGTTCCACAATACTCTACCACCAAGATAACGTTATATAGCTCTCAGAATACAGATGTTCTCTCAATACTCTATCACCAAGTTAACGTTTTATTGATCTCAGAATACAGATGTTCCACAATACTCTATCACCAAGTTAACGTTTTATTGATCTCAGAATACAGATGTTCCACAATACTATATCACCAAGATAACGTTATATAGCTTTCAGAATACAGATGTTCCACAATACTCTATCACCAAGATAACGTTATATAGCTTTCAGAATACAGATGTTCCACAATACTCTATCACCAAGATAACGTTGTATAGCTCTCAGAATACAGATGTTCCACAATACTCTATCACCAATATAACGTTGCATAGCTCTCAGAATACAGATGTTCCACAATACTCTATCACCAAGATAACGTTATATAGCTCTCAGAATACAGATGTTCCACAATACTCTATCACCAATATAACGTTGTATAGCTCTCAGAATACAGATGTTCCACAATGCTCTATCACCAATATAACGTTGCATAGCTCTCAGAATACAGATGTTCCACAATACTCTATCACCAAGATACCGTTGTATAGCTCTCAAACCTAGATATTTATTTATATAGGGGAAATTATAGTCCAAATGACGCCCAATTAACTTTTTATAAATACATAATAATATATTATTGCGCAATTACGACAATGTAAAGGAATGGTAGCGATTTTTTCCTCTGTTAGTTAAGCTAAAATTTTGGAACACTACATTTTGTTCTGCCTAAATGTTATTCATATTTTCTAATAAAAATTCTATGTATGGAGGATGGTATGACCATCGTGGCTTATTGTGACAGCTGAATTCTTAGAACTTCTAGAATCCGGAGTATTGAAGATTCAGATGTCGGTACAAGTAATTAGACTGTTGAAAATCTGTTGAAGACAAACTTTTCATACAGCAGTCAGATGGTGGCCATCTTGCATTCTGATTAACAAGTTGCAGAATATTTGCAATTCTTGAGTTTATTTTATCGTGAATATTCAATGCTATGAGCTCTGACTGGGTAATAAAATAGACTAATCAGATACGTCAATATAGAACTGAAAAGTAAATTACGATTTTTTTGACAAGTTCCGGAAATGGGTCCCATAAATATGATAGCGATATTGTCAAGGTGAAATTTTATTGGTTATTGTTGCTCAATGATATTCAACCAATCAGAATCTCTTGTAATCTTATATTTAACACTTTCAACTATGAAAACACAGCCGAACATGATTGGCAGGTGTCGTGCGCGAGGAAGATCATTCTTACTCTTTTCGAAACACCTGGTGGTATTTCTCTTTGGAGTCCACGACTATACAACTTTTGTTATGGTTTTGCCATTTTGATTTTTGATGAACTAAATTGTCTTCTGTACGGAATTTTATATGTTACTTTACAAATCTTTATCTTGCCAAAGATTTAAAAAACACGTTCTGTCGACTAACTTCCTTGAGTAGGACAGCCGACATATGTTTTGGATCGGGATGTTTCTGAGAATAAAATGATACTTACATTTTGGTCACTGTATATGATATACTATATGTCATTGTGTATGAATAACTAATTTTTACCGGTTTAACACCCGTAATATTTCCCGCCTTACGTTTTAAATTTGGGAATTAAAAAAATTATTAATGAGTATAATTTTGAGAAAAAAAAATTTCCTCCGCCTTTAGTTATTGACCTTTACTTCAATTCATCCACACAAAAAGATAGAAAAAGAAAAATATATTCCCAGGGGGGCCATGATTAAAAACATATAAGTGGAAACACGTAATTAAACTGAGGTTACGTTGACATGAAGCCTGAGATTAATGTTAGAACAGAGTCAAAGGCTTTTTGTTTTTTAACTTTGTTTTTTCTGAGAATTCGGATATGTCTCAAAATAATACTGTTGTTAGTCTTTGAAATTGAAACGCATTTCCCCATGATTTCCTTTGAATATATAAAAATCTGTTTCCGTTTGCTCACCAAAAACTAAGTTTGACATTGGTTGTTAGGAAGAACGTTATGCAATCAAGGAAATGCAACTCTCTTTACCGGATGTCTACCATCTTAGAATTTAAAATTTTGCCCTTAACATCCTTTTTTTTTTATATTTTCAGGTTATGGTCACGTGGCACCAAAAACAACGTTAGGTCGAATCGTTACCATTGGTTACGCTGTATTAGGAATTCCTTTGACATTATTGTGTCTGACAAACATTGGTGACGTCATGGCCACCGGATTTAGACTGTTGTACGGTAAAATCTGTTGTGGCGTGTGTTGTAAACTGTTCCGTCCACGTAGACGGAGAATAAAAATTCCGGATCCGGAGAAAGGAATTAGTAGCGTGATTGACGCTGACGACCAAGAGAGTGATAAACCGAAAGAAGTGATTCACGTGCCGACTTCATTGTGTATATTACTTATAGCTGGCTATATCTTCTCTGGTGCTTTACTCTTTTCTCTATGGGAAAACTGGGATTATTTAACCGGATCGTATTTCTGTTTTATTACATTAAGTACTATTGGATTCGGTGATATTGTGCCGGGAACGGACCTACAGGCATGGGCCGGGGAAGAGAAACTTGTTCTATGTGCGCTATATCTAGTATTCGGACTATCATTGATAGCTATGTGTTTTAACCTCGTCCAAGAGGATGTTAAAGCCAAGTGTCGATGGCTTGGAATGAAAATGGGTATCATTGATAAACCTAAAACCGGTGTCTAGCGGACGCTATTCGAACGGTGATAGTGCAACCAACACAATTCATATACAAACGTATCAACATAGAAGAGCTCGGTTAAACGTTGGAGTGAGGTATATTTGAAGAGTGTAACGTGCAAAAAATCAGCACTTTGTCTGAAATCAGCCTTCAAGAATATTATTGCTTGAAGCTAGAGTAACAAGTAATATAGGCTACCTTATTCCTAAAAACTTGACTTATGCTATATTTCACATGTGACAAAATACAGTAATTTAATTGATTGGTCAAACAATTAAAAAAAGTACCACGTGACAGAAGCGGTATAGGTCACGTGAATGAATACTTCTTAGAATAAAATAATGTTTGAATTTGGTGATTGTTTCGCCAGAGTGTGATTTCGCTAAATGTTGACTTTGCACTTTATTTTGTTAACAATGTGCCTTACATTTAAAAGTTTGATATCATTGGCACGTGTGCAAATTTTATTATTTTTCACTTTCGTTTCTTATAAATTGTTATGCGAAATTTGTAACGATTTCCACCTTGATGCCACAGCACGCCCACTCACAATACCGAACATTGAAAAATGCATTTCATGCCAAGAAATTCTATAAAAACAGAAAAAATATGTTATAAATATGCCACAGATTAATAGATATTTTATGTAACAATTTTTACTTTCATATACTCATGTTTTCGATGATGTGGTTTGATAGTAAATATGTCACAATTATTGCGTGACGCGGTGTGACGGGGTATGACACCACGTTTCGTAATGTGACACAGCGTGACGGAGTGTGACACGATGTGACGCTACATACATTTAGAAGAAATAATATTATAACGCACTTGCACATTATCGGTTAAACCATTACACAATTTGAAATTGTAGTTTCGTTTTTTGTTTTTGTTACCTGTTGTGATGTTGAAATTCCAGAATTTTTGCATATCCTGAATATGTATATATACTTATCATAAATTGTGCACGACGTTGTTCACATTTGCAATATATTTATATCATTGTTAAACTTTTTTCTTTTTATCTTACCCTGAGCCGAGGTGGGTCAACAAAAAAAGAATTTGCCTGGTATATGCCTCATAGAAAACTCCTGGCATTTTCTAGTCCAATAGTACTTCCGGTTACATGGGCACAATATGAAAGATTGTTACTGTGCTTGTGAAGAATATCTGGACGACACTGTCTGTATATTCGACAGTCTTAAATGAAATAGTTTGTCTCACAGGCCCACAGTCACATAATACAATATCAAAGGAATCCTCAACTCAAGAAATTTTTAGACATTTTCAGATCCCTCACAAAAAAAAAACCCCAAAATATACGCCCATATACGGTGGCCCATATACGACATTTTTTTTTTTTTTAGTTTTCAGTTAAAAAAAAATTCTGAAGGCTGGGTGAAAACCTAAAAAATAAAAACCTAAAACTTATTTGGGGTTTTGGGTTTTTATTTTGAGTTTTCACCCGGGTGAAAACAGTTTTCACCCAGGTGGAAACTCATTTAGTTTTTAGTTTTTATTTTTATGTTTTCAGTTTTTATTTTTAGGTTTTCAGTTTTTATTTTTATGTTTTCGGTTTTTTTTTTTTAGTTTTTAGAAAAAAAAAAAAAAATTCTGAAGGCTGGGTGAAAACCTAAAAAATAAAAACCTAAATCTTATTTGGGGTTTTGGGTTTTTATTTTGAGTTTTCACCCGGGTGAAAACAGTTTTCACCCAGGTGGAAACTCATTTAGTTTTTAGTTTTTATTTTTATGTTTTCGGTTTTTATTTTTTAGGTTTTCACCCAGCCTTCAGAATTTTTTTTTTTCTGAAAACTAAAAAAAAAAAAACCGAAAACATAAAAATAAAAACTGAAAACCTAAAAATAAAAACCGAAAACATAAAAATAAAAACTAAAAACTAAATGAGTTTCCACCTGGGTGAAAACTGTTTTCACCCGGGTGAAAACTCAAAATAAAAACCCAAAACCCCAAATAAGTTTTAGGTTTTTATTTTTTAGGTTTTCACCCAGCCTTCAGAATTTTTTTTTTAACTGAAAACTAAAAAAAAAAGGAATGTCGTATATGGGCCACCGTACCCATACGTGTGTGGGCGTAGAAAAAAATAAATAAAAAAACACACGAACATTTCATTACAAATTTCCTTATACATAAAATGTATTGTTTAAATGTAGAATAATATTTCATTAAAATATCTCGACTATTTCCCTTTAAGTTTCAAATAAACAGGTGGTCCGCCATTTTAAGTTTTTCTTCCCTCCCAGCGTCTGTTAACGCTCGTTATCTTAATATGATTTACGCAACACTTACCGTTTTAAGCTAATTAAACGAAATTCAGTATTTTCCTAACCTTAGTTTTAAGTCTGTTGAAATCTTGAAATAGATTGACTTTTTTTTGGCTCCTGTTTCATTCATTTCTTTCATTCGAATCCTACTTTTGTTTTCGCTCAAAAACCTTGAGTAAGATTAGCAAAATCTATTTTAGTAAGATTAATTATTCTGATCGTGATACTCGCTGTTGTACTTTTTTAATCAAAGGGGAATAACCGATTAACATGTCTTTTAGGAGCAAATTTTGTGTGTTATTCTTCCCGATATTTCAACAGAAAATTAAATTTATAGCAAGTGTTTACTTTTTATCACCCAATATTCATTCTATAAATCTTTACTATTATGTGCAGGTTTTCCCTATGGCGGCTGATCAGGCCCACAAATCTAACTTCGTTCGTTCCATGCATTCGTCTAACCTTCAATCATCTAACCATGTAATATCATACTTTGTACCAATGATCATCTAACTCTCGGATACAAAACTATGCTTAATCTATTGTCTTTGTTTATTTCGTGCAATCAAGAAGTTTAATTGGATTAAAATGCGACCCTAACGTTACATTAAATTTATATAATTAAATGAAGTAATACGGGATTACATTCTTAGATTTATCATAACAACCATCAAGACGACGTCGCACGAAATTCTTTACGTTAAGGTGCTGATTGAGAATTTCCACAAATTTTGTCGAAATCCATTAAGAATTATGCCTTGTAGGTGGTAAAAGAGCAACAACTAACATTTATATTTGTGATTTTTTCTTCCTATATAGTTTCGTCAAAATGCGTCGGGAGTGCTAAATCAATAAATTTACATTTGTTTAGTAGAATTATTAATAAGAATATTTTTTTAATGCAAAAAAAAATCAAAATAACTTGAATATCAGATGAATATTGCCGAATAATAACGTCCCCGCTTTGCTGTTTTAACGTTAACGTACAACGTCGCGCTTCGATAGTAGGTATCCAATATGGCGGCCATTTTGACGTTGTCCAAATCTATCTATAAAGGGCTCTGTTATTGTTCATACTGCAGCGCCATCTAGCGACGTCTTCTTGATGGTTTCTATGATAAATCTAAGAATGTAATCCCGTGTTTCGTATTTCTAAGACCGTATTACTTCATTTAATTATATAAATTTAATGTAACGTTAGGGTCGCATTTTAATCCAATTAAACTTCTTGATTGCACGAAATAAACAAAGACAATAGATTTAGCATAGTTTTGTATCCGAGAGTTAGATGATCATTGGTACAAAGTATGATATTACATGGTTAGATGATTGAAGGTTAGACGAATGCATGGAACGAACGAAGTTAGATTTGTGGGCCTAATCAGCTGCCATATTTCCCTGCGTTGTTTTTGGTAGAAACAAAACCCGACTAAATAAAATGACTTACAATGTTACTATCCACAATTTTATGCCCCCGAAAAATCTTAACCTATCCAGTTCCTCCGACATCCCATCAGTATGTCACTCACAGAACTGAGTAGGGCCAGATTTTCGGGCAACTAATAATATAATAAAACCAAAGCACGAACGATCCCAACCGTAAAACGAATCAGAAAATCCATGTAAACACATTGGAGCATTTGCAGCAGCTAATGAACTTTTTATTGGAGGAAGTATATCAATAAATAAATGAGTAGGCTAAATATTTCATAATGAAAAGTGGTATCAGGCGTCTAGAAGAGTAAGCATGCCCTGCCTGGAACAGCAAGTGGATTGAAATATCAGATAGATAAATCACCAATATTAAAACCAAAATCTTGAAGCAGAATCGTAAATCTGTTTGTAACATGATGGATGAGTTGTTTTGGTTTGCTTCACTAAAATTACTAAATCATTGAATAGAAAAACACGAGGTTTGAAAATTACACCATAACATAACGTCACAGTCTGTTAAATACATTACACACGATTCTGTTCATATTCCTTGTTATCTTGTCGACAATGTCGAGGTTTTCAACGCCTTGTGTGTTAAAATAGTCTTATTGTACAAATATAATTTAGTATAAACAGGTTGCTAGACACAGAGATGTACACCAACTGGGTCTAACAGCAACATTGTCGTCGAAATAGGTATTTAACCAAAATAGAAAATTGGTCTATATAAACTATATTACTGCTCAAAAGGTTTTCAACGCAAAGTGTGGTAAAATAGTCTTATTGTACAAATAGAATTTAGTATCAACAGGTTGCTAGACAAAGTGATATACACACACTGTAATTTAGTCGTTGAAATAGATGGGTTGTTTTAAAATTGGTCTATATTACTGCCCAAGAGGATCATTGATTAAAGGTTTGTGTGTAACCTTCGATCTTCTCGATCATACGGTCGGTGGGCTGGTTGACCGCCTTTGCCAATATCATCGTGTTTGCTTTCCCGATGTGAAATAGATTTTTGGTATACAGAAATGGTTTATTCCAAACAAGAATGCATATCATACCATCATAGGAACAAATATATATATGAAATAGCATTTTTTTAATTTTCAAAAGCGGTTACTCGTTGCATCTGCAGCTGAGTACATGCTGAGGAACGATAACTCTACATGTAGTTTTCATTAATTTAAATCACAGAATAAAAACCCGATTAAAGGAGAGGTAAATAAATTAACTCAGTTCGCTGTAATTTCTGGTTGAACAACCTGCACTAAACAGCAGTTCTGTATTTGGCATCACTCGTTAACAGCATTCAACCTGTTTATCGTGTTGAAAATTTATTTTTATATTCAGATGGTAATCGCTTTGAACTGATAAAATAGTTACATTTAGGATGGAGTGTTTAAAGGAGTACAGTCTAGAATATAGTTCAGCTAAATCGATATATATGCTTTCACAATGCAAGTACTAAATATGGTTCTTTTGGATCTAAGGGCTGCAGGGACGTATAGTGGCCCTGCTGGGGTCTTGGGCTCATACCTCCAGTGAAACACACAAAGGATGCGCACATTAAAAGGTTCACTTATTTTATATCATCATAATCCATGCACTTATGCCAGCCACTCTACGTCAAGATTTTTAGACCTTACTAACCCAGCTGACCAAATAGTGTAAAAGAATTGAAATTTTACATGGGGTAAAATACAATTTTCTCCCTTCCTCATACATATTAAATGGGGGGTAACTCTGTAAAATAACCGACAATACAAACAAGTTTGATAATGTTTTAATATCGAGATGAATTCAATAGTTATACAGAAATATCACAGAATTATAAATAATAACCAGATCAGTTGACATTATGGAATAAAAATTATGCTACTATCGTTGATACGACTATTTGTTTCTTCCGTATAAAAAAAAAATCAGGTCTCCTTCAAAAGATGATTCGTTTCAGAAATTCTATCCTGGATTTTAATGCTGTTTTGTAGAGGTAATGCTAAAGGTAATACTAAATAAAAAACATACCCACAAATTACAACAGTTATGTTCTCAATAGCACTATCATTGATGCTAGAAACCATCAATAAACCACGAAACTTAAAGCTAACGTGTACACAATATGTGCATATCAAAACTTTTTGAACAATGAATCTTAAAGAACGTGTACACATAGCACAAGTTTTGATCAATGAATCTTAAAGCTAACGTGTACACATAACAACGTTTTGATCAATGATTTTTAAAGCTAATACATGTATGTACATATGACAAGCACGTACTACAAAACGCCATACATAAACGCCATAATCACAGAACAGAGGTATAAAATCAAAAAATGGACGGATATACATATACACATAACCTAAAAGAAGTTTGCCACATTGTGTCGTACAAAAATTACCTATTAAAAATAACAAAACATTGCTGTAGTTCTCTCTTGGCTGAGCAAATATTTAAAATTAATTGGGTGCAATATACATGATAATTCGTTGATGATGTTATGACGTCACAGGTCTCATATTAGTAATGACTGCATTCATCATTCGTTCTTTCTCTTGGAAATCTGTATGACCGATCACCAATTCACTGTAAACACACAAAATGAACGTGGTCATTTAAACTTAGAAAAGAAGAAATATACATACCCTCGAAGATGAAAATTTTTAGAACGTAAGAATATAAGTTTATATACAAATTTCTTGATTTTGTAACCAATTTAGGACATCTTTGAATCATCTTGTGCTGCGTGAGACGCAGTGTCCTTGTCCTTAATAACTATAGTGGAATCGACTCCAAACGTAGTGTTAAAGCGGAAAACTGTTATTCTATAAATAGATCAATTACCTATAATTAATTTCACCATCTCCATCCATATCTAATTCTTCTAATAACTGTTGTGTTTCTTCTTCTGTTAAATTAATACCAGTTTCCTACAAAATATGACAGCGCAATGTGAGTTTCTTGTAAAATATTGAAAGTGAATGGGTAAGTCTCCAAAAAATTAAAAGTTTCCAACAACAACAAAAATTACTAGTGTACTTGTCAGTCTTCTGCAAAAATATATGCCTGCATGTGAATATTGTATTCTAGTTCTATTGTGTTCCTTAAAAAAAATGAATTTAGAAACATCAAAGAAGGCACAATATGCCACCTTGGACACTACAAATATCAACCACCAAATCACTTACACTTACCAGAATATGGTATAAGAATATATATGCGTATATGATTTAATTAAAGCAGTTATGTTTCACCCAAGCTGACAAACCTTTCCGTTATATATTATTATTTAGTTTTCCAAACATTTCATAGTCACCCAGCAATTGTTATATTGTAATGCTATGGCAAAGCATAGAAAAGCATTTCTTTAAGTCTGCTTAATCCTTACATTGATTTAAATGCATTCAATAAAAGAAAACTTATGATTTTGTTTAGAACCCACCGAGATAGCCCTAGTACTAAAGGATTGTGCAACAAATAAAGGAATTTCTTATGTGTATTCCATCCTAAGATCTATCTAAGATTTTACTTGTCTGATGGCACTGTGTTTAAGATTTGTATTGGAATCTAATGTGGGATAGATACAGATATATTCCCGAGATTCTAGAATGTTTGCTTTTATATGGCACGAATATGAAGGTTTGATTGCAAAGATTTGGTCAAATAAAATCATAACCGTGCATTTTGTTGACTATCAGGAACTATGAATCGTCGTATGCTGAATTAGATTCAAACCACGAAACGAAACATTATCATTCAAAGTAGGGCCTATTGTCTAGCTAGCACAATTTCAGCCAAGTTTTAAGAGCTTTTGTGATGAGAAAGAGGGGTTTTATCTGGCATCTAGAGAAATACATGGAACAAACAGTTGATATACACACAGAGACAAAAGGAAACATTTTGTCATTACGTTAATCAAAGCGTTGTAGAATTCGATTGGTTTTCATGTTCTGTATAACAGATTTATTAATTCTTTGAAGATATAAACTTAACGTAGAAATTTATATAGATTTTTTTTTTTAAATCATTAGATTAGGCTCAAGAAATATAGTTTTTGTCTCTATGCGTATATTATAGTTAATAACACTCCATTCACTTACTTTCTGTATTCGTTTCTGATAAAAATAAAATGATATGATAAGGATGGATATGATTACGAAATGTATAGTCACTTTAATAAGACAGGTAGGCTAATATTTGACGATATTTTCGTATGTTCTATTACTTCTGAAGACTATTACAAATGCTCAAGGCCCTCAAGACTTGTTCTCATTAGCATAAACAGTTGCAGAAAAGTAGGACGTAATACTTCATTTCATTTCATTTAAAATCCCATACAGAAAATACTGACTATTTTTTTAAAATACAAGTAAACTGTAATTAGGAACACTGAAAGCCATTTGTGACTCAGGCGTGTGTCCGGTGGAGAGGGGTTACGAGAAAACAACGCTATTTTTTCAAAATTTTCTCCTCAAGGACTGAAGCCTACGTCTGCCGCGGCTCTTCGGTCAGTAAAATCGTATTTTTCCCCCTCTCCCTTTGATTTTTTCCTACAAACGCCCCTGTGACTGTGTCATTCAAAATTTCAAAACGGTGCCTAACTCGTGAATTCTGAGTCGAATTCAAACATATTTCGAAATGTCCAACTTACCACTAAACCAGTGAGGAATTCTTCATGTGTTACACTCATACTCTTGTCTTTATCAAACTTATTAAAGAAATCCACAAGTCGTAAATTATTCTTCTGAATATAGCTGTGTAATTTAACCATGGGATGGACCCGTGCTTTCGGTTTCAATGGCGGTTCCATTCCACCGTGTCTCATCTTTAGTTCTGGAAGTTGTTCTTGTACCTTGGCGAAAATCTCGTTAAAGTCGTTGTTCACCAGGATATCCTATAACAAAACGTAGAATCCAAATTAAAATCCAAAGAGTTTGTTTTTAAAATATTGAATGTGTATAGTGGACACGATAGCATCAATTTGCACACTTTCAACTTTCAGACCTTTTTGGTAATTCTAATTCCACTAAAACTCAGTCTAATTAAAGTCAGACCCTAATTCCGTTTAGTACAAAACCGGATTTAAAAAACCGAACGAAACGAAATTAGGGTCTGATTTTAATTAGAGTGTTTATGTCAACTTCTTAGAGCCATGCACCTCTCATTCATAAGCCTACGTCACGTCAAACCTGATAGATTATGATGAACATGTATTGGAATAAGACACAATTCTGTTGATATCCATCCCATACGAATTTGTCTATTGTACAACATTTTTCTGACACCTTGTGACACAACACAGTATCAAACTATTCTCAAAACAAATATAAAGTAACAAACAGACATATCATACCGTAAAGTCTAGCTCTTCTAAAATACAATTAGGATTCTTTAAAATGGCTGCACAAATTCCCCAACAACCGGCTGATTGCATTGGGTTTTGACCTATCTGAAAGAACAACAGTTCATCTATCAATTAATCTTCATGTGGATTATAGTGTAGAAAGAGGCACTCCATAGTGACCCATCTCTCTTCATGATGCATATCTCTTCATGATGCCTATCTTCATGATGCATACCTCTTCATGATACCTCTCTTCATGATACCTATCCCTTCATGATACCTATCCCTTCATGATGCATATCTCTTCATGATACCTATCTCTTTATGATACCTCTCTTCATGATACCTCTCTTCATGATGCCCCTCTCTACATGATACCTATCTCTTTATGATGCCTCTCTCTACATGATACCTATCCCTTCATGATGCCTCTCTCTACATGATGCCTATCTCAACATGATGCCTCTCTCTACATGATACCTATAGCTTCATGATACCTCTCTCTACATGATACCTATCCCTTCATGATACCTCTCTCTGCAAGATACCTATCCCTTCATGATGCATATCTCAACATGATATCTATCCCTTCGTGATACCTATCCCTTCATGATACCTCTCTTCATGATACCTATCCCTTCATGATGCCTCTCTCTACATGATACTTCTCTTCGTGATACCTATCTCTTAATGATACCTATCTCTTCATAATGTCACTTTTTTTCATTCTGACATTCTGCTCATGATGCCAATCTGCACATTCCGCCACTTCATTCTTGATGTCACTTTATTAATTTCGCCAGTTACGTACCTTTAATACTTTAAGTGTTTCATTTACAGCTAACCCTTTCGCTAAAACAACAGCTCCTTCTGTATTTATTCGGTTGTTTCTGAAAACAAACACACCAAAAATAGTCTAATTTATTCTCAACACAGGCAATGATATGGCGATACGTGTATTGCATGGAGTAACTGGCAAGGGTGTAACTATTTTGTCGTGATATATATTGATGTTATTTTAACCAAACCTTTTCCAGCCCTACCCCTTAATAGAACATACCGGTGCAAGAATGGGAATAACATTCAAAACACATAATGTTCATTACAGTAATACATCGCACACACCAAAAAAGGTTTTCAAACTTCCAAAAACTATAATCCCAATGTTTGCTATCTTTTACCCTTTTATCTAGTTTTGGTACTTACGATATATCTAACTCTTCTAAAACAGAATTACCCCTTAAAGCATCACCCATAGCAAAGCCACCTTCTATACCAAAACCATTCCATGCTAGGTTCAATTTCTTCATAAATACATTCGTCTAAATATAATAATCATGTTGAAAGAGTAAAAGCAGGACAAGCATAAGGGTATTTTAAAGTATGAGATTTTTTTTGGAATTAACAATAATCTCAATGACTTACCACAAAAAGATAATTCCAGACAACACAGATTTTGCTTTCTTAATCGTTCTGCATGTTAACTTAAAATACTCGAGTTGCATATACGTACGTTTTTGGCCAAACACTTTAACACCTTTGCAATCTTAAGTACCATGGATACACTAACAGCTTCCAAACGCCTCTTCCAAACGCCTCTTCCTCAGAAAGGGAGCCCTATGACCTCACAATGCCTAAAGGAAATTATAATTACCTTGAGTCCCATGGCCACAGTAACAGCTCCACGCCTTCTAATATTATTCCAGCTTAAATCTAATTCTTTAATACAACTATTTTCTGATATAGCTGGACCAAAAACGACACCAGCAGATTCTCCAAAATTATTCTTACTCATGTTGATAGATTCTAAAGTCTTGGTGTTCTGATGATAACAAATATTTAAAACAGAAAAGAAAGTTATTCATGAGATGAAACATGTTTTACGGCAAATTACCCCGCGCTTTATTCGACAGATGACAAGATAACTCCTTCTATTAGAGTTCAATGATGCCGAAATTACAAGGTTGCACCAATAAGTCATATTTGAATAGAAAGTACCTATACTCGTGTTAAATTCTTCAATAGTGACCTGTAATGTCACAGTTAAGATAACATTACTAAAATTGAATAGTACAGAAATCCAGAGCATCTAAAATTGATGACCATTCGATTTCATACTAAGAACTCTGATTGGTTGATTTTATTGCAGCGAGGATATTAACAAATCAAATTCTTGATTCTAATTCTCCCCAAAACCGGTCACGAATATAAAAAGAAGACATATTACCATGATTGTATTGGCGAAATATACTGCAGCTCTGTCGTCAAACTCGTTACCTGCAATTTAAAGGAATACTTTGGATGCTAGGAATAGTGTGCTTCTGAATAGAAATCATTGGCTGCATCGTCATCCAATCAGGCCATTTATAGCTCAAGTCCAATATTGTATTGAAACTTATCCACACTGAGTTGGACATCACGTCACCCTCTCTTCTCATCAACCAGCAATTATCCACACCCTAACCTCACACGCCTTAAAAATCTTTTCAACTTCCTGTCTGCCAGCCTGTTTGCTGTTTTCTAGGATGCATTTCATGATGTAATCAAAGGTTTCGCAAATGTTAGAATCCAATATGTTCTCATGTCCATGTACATTCGTAAGGTTGTTTTTCCCCATTTTTTTTTTCAATGGCAGGTATATGATGAACCTACCTGACATATTTACATGTTTTAAAGTATTATTTAATAATAAAGTATTCGCTAAAGTTTCAGCTATTCGAATATCTAGGTGGTTGTCGGATAAATTCTGAAAGGAAATGAAAACATTGTATATACATTTTTGTGTCGTATCATGTTCAGGAGGTCTGATGTTTAATAGAGTAAGAAAGCCTTTCATTAACAATGACAGGACAGAATCAATGATTAACTGGTCACCAGATATGGAACGAAATAAGACAGTATCCGATGGAGCTGATAGCGATAAATATATTCCGATAATGCAGAATGAGTGTTGTTTCAAACATATACTCATCAACTCTTTTTTTAAACCCAATTTTCAGAGACTTTACAAAATGTACAGATTGTCAACTACCACCAAGAAAATAGTTTACCAACTTACTAAATATATTGTTGCACCCAGTAGTTATTAATACTTACTAAATCTGTAATATAACAGTTTTCTTTTAACATTTGACAAACAGCTAGACCACCTTCAAACCCTAACCAATTATCAGCTAGATTTAAATCTGTTATTTCTGTGTTAGACTGGAATAGAACAAAACATGACCTCTTCTAGAAAGCTCAGACAGCAATTGCCCAGCATCTTAGGCGATAGGTATATTACAAAATATCTATCAGAATGACAAAGCAATGCGTCAGTATGAGTTAGTGCTACTCTACTTCCCTAAGATTTTACGATAAAGGGGCAAAGATTCTCAATATATCACACAGAGTTGTCGTTCCTTGTAGTCCCTTTCCCTTCGTAATGTGACTGCATGGAACGGAAACTCTGATTGAGAGATTGACAAACCTATCATACAGGAACGTTTATGATATCGTAGAGGATTTTTCATTACATACAGATAGTTTTTCGACCTTTAACCTTCAAGAACATATAATTCTATACATGTCCGCATCATAAAGGATAAGATAGCATCCGATCAAAATGTGAACAAAACATATTTACCACTAAAGACATGGCGATAGCTTTCATCCCGTCGGAAGCTAGACCATGATGACTAAGATTGACTATATCGTCCTGCATGTGTCTCAGATAGTAAGATACTGGGATCACCTCCACATATTTACAGGCTTCTAGATAGGTAGTTTTACCACTGTGATCGTATTCTGTAGTAATGTCTGAAATACATACCCTAGAGAGTTTACAATAAAGGACAGAACAATGCATACCTACACTGAAGTGCAGAAAAGAATATATACGACAGATGCCACAATTGTCTTTTTATTAACTAAAGCTCATCTTCTCCTCCGGAATGTGTTTCAGATTAGGGGCTCCATCTTTTATGTCATGAAACTACAAAATATCGCATTCTGCTTGTAGAAAACTCCTGGAATATGTTCATAATATAAGCCCAGCTTACCAACAGACTATTTGCCTACAGTCGAATGTCACCCTCCAGTATAAATCATTAGAAAAATGTTTAATGGCATATACATGTACAATAATAAACCAATACAATCTTTAAATGACCTTTATAAGTAGGTAGAACATTAAGGGAAAAAAAGAAAGGGGTAGTACATCCATAATATTTTTTCTTCCTTAATATATTAAACACCGAAATTGTGTTTAAAATCCTTATGGGTTGACGTGCTAAACTGACTGAAAATATCATGCCATACTTCGGTCCCATTCATTATACATATACTGAACAGCTTACCATCTGGTTCCAAATCAGTATCCCAAGCTTTATCATCAAATATATCAACCTTTTTGACATCAGAGTCATTAGTTAGCTCCCTTGATCTCCTGGAAGGGGCGGCCTCGGCATCAGACTCGGTATCAGAACCTGGTAGTTGTACTGATTTAGATTTAAGAGTTGTACTAGAGGATCCTGTTTTTCTACTGCTTGACCTGCTGATGGTCTGAAATACAACAAAACGATTATAAACTTTCAATAAGTGGTTTAAGTAGTTAGTGTTTCAGTACAGGTGCTTGTTTCTCTAGTGCAATACTTGATTGAGAAGCTGCTTTAAAAATAAATATCCGTACAAACAAGACAATTTCTCTAAACAAAAATCACGTCCAAAGGATGGCAAAATCCAGAGAAACAGTTCTTTAGTAGCCATCTCCTCCAAAGAGAAGTACAATCAGGTGTTTCAAAAATCAGGTTAGTGATTTTGATTCCACTGTGTCAATTGAACTATGTCTATGGTTGGTAAGAGGGTACGAAGAGTGTTGAAATTGGTAGGTAGGAACATACAATATAAGAGATAAGATATGGCAGCCAAGGAGTATTCCTAATTGATCAAACATACAAGGTTTAGATTATGTCTTTACATTCCCTTTAAATGGACAACCTATGCATATAAAATGTGCTTTATCTATTGTATGTCCTATGAACGTGATATATCACCATAAAAATACGGCTTGACTTCACCGTTGATTTCTAAATACACGGTGTAACCCAAGGTAGGAAAACCACTATAAATAGCCATATAAAACAATATCATGAGCCTCCAACAACTACCTAGATCCGCTGGAAGCGAACATTAACTTGTTATTTATCAACAACTAAATAATCTTCTACCAACAAACCAATATCTTGAGAACATTAAGTCGAAAGTTTGGTGAGGGCAACCATATTTTATATAGCTTTTCCTGTACAACTTCAGTACAACCAACATCTATTCTGAGAATGAGTTTCTGCGTTGACTAAGATAGATTGGTGATTCAAAACAGTCGACATGAGCGAAACCCCTAAATCAGAAGTTGACAAATCTGTTACACCGGTTTAATATCTATATTGTAAAATGAATATACCAAATAAGAAAAGAAACATGATATGCCCTTTGGAGAGTTAACATAGTAAATGTTGTTCATTGCTTCGAACTAGAATTGAATCTGAGAGACTTATGCATAGGCCTACCTTTCGAGTTGGTCTCCTAATGAATCCAGACATTTTTAAAATATGTATCTTATAACAATGTGTAAATTACATTTCCTTATAAAATCCTTTTGATATATATCCGTGCTTTATCAGAATTGCTACTTTTCTTTCAAAAAAACACTCTGCTATATTCAGGTACATCAGCTATTTTCTCAAATTTGAAAATTTAAAAGCATACTTTTCCTAAATAACACATAATTTCCCACTTATCAATCAGAACTGAAACGTGTTGACGTATCTACTAATATACACTAATGTTTGTCTTAGATATGGCAACGAAAATGGTGATTTTGCCGCCTTGCCACCAAGTATCTTTTGTGTTAAAAATGAAAATGCACGATAGTCAATGGCGTTTCTAGAATGTATTAGGTATAGGGGCCGAGCAGGGGCAACAGGATTGTGGATAGAAAATAAATGATACTGGGGAAGCCAAAGCAGGGCCAGCTTCAATTGAAATTGAACACCGACTATCAATACCAAAGATTATCGGGTTAATGAAGATAAACGTATAAAGGGATATTAAAAGATGAATGGGAGGGGGGGGGGGGGGGGCGGCTGGACTTAAATGGATTGGGATCCCTTTTATATACTTTTTGTACATTTTATGTGGTGTTGGGAGCCCCTAAGAAATAAGAACCAGAGGACTTTGTTCATATAGTTACAACGGTATTTGGGCCACTGTGTGTGTAATGTGCATTGATGGAAATCATATTCAGCTACACGTTTAGAGCATTATTTTCCTAAAAAGTAAAACAAACTTTCAACAACTATTTCATAATGAAGTATAATAGTCTAGACACCTGATACCACCTTTATTTTGAAATATTTGCTCATCTATTGATATACTTCTTGAAATGAAAAGTTCATTAGCTTCTACAAAAAATGTGTTTACGTGGATTTCCAGATTTGTTTTGCGATTGTGATCGTTCGAGCTTTTGTTTTTATTATTCCAAATGGTCGTCAACGTAGCGAAAGGCATATCAACCCAGCCATGGTAGTAGGCTATGTATGTATTATACTGCAGAATAAAGTGAATGTTATAAGGCGACAATAGATTGTTAAACGTATTATATTAAGAATTGAATAGAAACACAAATATGTCATTTACAGTGTATTGTACGTGTAACTTTTCTTTACCTAGTGTTAAATAACCTTGTTTATTGATATAAAAAATAACAATTAGGCGAACGGCAGTTTTGGGGTGGGACGGGGCCTGGGAGGAAGTTAGTGGATCTTGTTAAAGGGGCACTGTTTATGACAAGAGTGAAATAAAATGTAACCAAATAGAAAACAGGGTATGTATCGTACAGTACTCATATATCTTCTTTACTGCCCCCCGCCCGATCCTCTGCCACATTGATTGCACAGAGTAATAAAACAAAACACTGAATTGAAAAATTAGGCAGATGTAGTGCACCTCGTCCACGATTACGTTCATCCCTCCACCCGCACCCTTTTTAAGAGTCGCATATATCGAGTGTCAAACTTGGGGACGTTTTTTAGTCACACCCGATAAATAGAATGCTCTTGTGCTATATCAGTACATTTGACTCAGGGAGCCTTTGGGCTATAATAACATTCGCAATAAAACAAGTGACGAGACAAACAATATCAATTTCATATCACTGATTGTAAACAAATATACCTTATGGTTGATTTATAGTTATTTACACTAAATATACACCTCATTGACTCAGGGGGAAAACAAAGACGTCACCAACTGAAAATATAGTAATTCGGGAAGGAATGAACGAGTTAAATTTCAGAAGATAAAATGAAGTTAAGGTAGCTCTTATCAAGTAATAATAGTTTATATCAAGTTATAATAGCTTATATCAAGTTATAATAGCTTATATCAAGTTATGATAGCTTATATCAAGTAATAAAAGCTTATATAAAGTAATAATAGCTTATATCAAGTAATAAAAGCTTATATAAAGTAATAATAGCTTATATCAAGTTATAATATCTTATATCGAGTTATAGTAGCTTATATCAAGTTATAATAGCTTATATCAAGTTATAATAGCTTATATCAAGTTATAATAGTTTAGCTTATATCAAGTTATAATAGCTTATATCAAGTTATGATAGCTTATATCAAGTTATTAAAGATAGTATCAAGTTATTAAAGATAGTATCAAGTTATAATAGCTTATATCAAGTTATTAAAGCTAGTATCAAGTTATAATAGCTTATATCAAGTTATAATAGCTTATATCAAGTTATAATAGCTTATATCAAGTTATAATAGCTTATATCAAGTTATTAAAGATAGTATCAAGTTATTAAAGATAGTATCAAGTTATAATAGCTTATATCAAGTTATAATAGCTTATATCAAGTTATTAAAGCTAGTATCAAGTTATAATAGCTAGGTAAAATAAAAAAAGATCACATTATTATCTTATAGGATAACCGCGATGAATTGGGATCAAATTCTAATATCTCATATCAAATTGATTTAACCAAGTAATACCTTAAAGGGATTGTACAGAGGCTTTTATATTTGTTTTCTAATGAAGTCATTAAAACTTTGCTGTGGTTAAATTGCTGGCATCACAAACGTATGTACTGATACGCATAACATTTTTAGAAAACCTCATTACAATCCCTCTAAAGGGAGAAATACTTTAACAGAAAAAAAAACAAGAAACAAAATACCTGTCTCTGTTTCGAAATCAGACTTCCATTCAATAGGCGAATCTTAGCAAAATATAGCATGATTCGTCTTCCGCTTTAAAATACTGACACAACTTTTGTTCTTCTGTATTTCTATCATATCTCTGTATATTGTACGTTTTAGCATTCTAAGTTCCACAGACACGAAGCACCATTGTTTAAGCCAATTACGTATGGATTATAGCTGTACATTTCTACTAAAACACTGGGTACTAAAACGCCTGAAAGTCTTATATTCCAGCATATGGTTCCAGGATCATCGAGGAAATGTGATATTCACCTGACAAGCCGTGGCGGATATTGATTAGCCCTGTATATCACTATAGAGATTTATAGATTGATATCATACATAGTGGCTCAACCAAATGAGTGGGGACGTTTGAAATGTAGTGGTTGGGGCCCCTTGTTAGGATGGTTCGGGGATCTTAACGAGGGTAGTTCGGGGAATTCTCTGAAGGGAAATATTTCTAACGGTGGTACTTATATGATAGTTAAGTCACATAATCATCCTACAGTACGAGGCGTTTGCCTACTGTGGACAAAGTCGAATTAACCCTAGGCAAAATAGGTCCATCGACAATTCTGCCCATAAAAAATCAAAGTAAAGATACATTTAAAATCTCACCCACACAACTAGAGATTTCAAAAAAAGGAGGGTGAACACCCCGTATCGTCCCCTCCCTAAAGTGACAACTTAGGGACTTTAACAACGACCTTAAAAGTGCTAAATCCGCCACTGAAACAAGAGCACTGATCCTGTTTTTTTTTTATTATTAAAGCAAAATATAAAAATATAAAATATTATAATAAAATATAAGTTCATTATAATGCAAGGGGATTCCGATGATCATGTATCATAATTATGATTACATGTATATTTCAGGATTTTTGAATGAATTTCAGCTTTAATTGATACCAAGTTAGAAACATCATCAAAACTTTTTTAGGTTTGATTGTTATTATGATAGGTAAGTTGGTTGGATGAAAGATGACAAGCGGATGTTTTATTATAAAACTAATGCTGCTAAGTACTATCTAACTCACTGCTTTTTTTTATCCAACAACATTGGTTCAATGGCTCACTTATTCATTAAGAGATTCTCAATCATTTGTTATTTCGATTGACAACACATTATATATGTGACAACTATTTTTAGAGCCTAAACCTATTATTCATCCAATAGGCAGTTGCTGAAATTTGACAAAATCTAGAGTAAAAGTTGCATTGTAATGGACTCCTTCAAAGAGAAGTACAATCCGATTTTTCGAAAAGAGTAAGCATGGAGTCCGTAATATTCTCCCTTCAAAAAGAGAAATGTAAATTTTGTCAGTTGGCGTAATATCTATACTTCAGAGGTTTATTTCTGATTCTTTATAAACCGATAAGCGCAAGTTCTGTCAAAGACTGGCAAGATTTCTCAAAATGTGGAAATGACGCTTTAATTCTGTAGTTTTTGGCTCACCTTCATTTCAGTTTTAGGCTGTAGTCTGTTCCTAACGATTACAATTCTATCAGGAATATCTATGTGTATATTCATCATTTTGTCTCTTATTATCGGTGTATGTCAAGGATTGCTTATCCTTTCACAAACACTCGAGCACTCTTTAGTTTATAAGATTCTCTTATGATATGAAATGTATGCCATGACTCCGTAAGGCATTTTATATCCGTCTGTAATAATCATATATCATTTACACAGATATTACTTAGCCTAAAAGATTATAGCAGCACTTTTTAGACATCTTAATATCTTGGTTTTACTGTTATTCAGAGATTGCTAACACTTCCAGTTAATTGATAGTGCACTTTTTTTTAACATCGGCATTTCACTTAAATTATTTTCTTATTCATATATGCGAGTTCATTATGTAAAATGTTATGGATTGCTTACACTTTCACGACACTTTTGAAGACGATACTAGAAAAATTCCTGTGAAGAACGATTAAGACGTTTGGGCTGTCGTATGAACTATACGGCGGCTATTCCACCCAACCGTACAGGGATAAATGGTATAAATTCAATATAAAGAGGTTTTTAATAACTTATAATCTATATCTTTAACACTATTAAACCAATATTAGAAAGGAAAGAAATCATATAGAAACTGTCCTAATCTCTAAACAATAAAACAGATAATAAAGGTATACTGCCACTGAAATGACAAGAGCTCATCTTAAAGGAAAGGTCCTCTCTTTTTGTTTTGGACGTCAGAATTTGTTTGATCGAAATAATGAATACTGTAGATCAAAATCTATGGAATGCGTCTCTTTACATAATCTGAAAATTTTCTTTTATTATTTTACTTGTCAGTTAGTCGAAGCGCCTTTCGGATAGCTCCATTGAAAATTTTAATTGTTGGATAAGTTAATTATCACTCATTTCAAACAATCTTTGATGGTATATTTCTATTGTATAAAACGTCTTGCGTAGATATCCGTAACCCTTATCATAATGACAATCTTATGTAGGGTTACCAAAAGTCAATTTCGAATCAGTCCAGATAATAATGATGTCTGGAATCTCGACAACAGAACTTCATCTGTATTCATCTCCGTAGTTATCATAAACTTCTTTGTTTGATTGTATACGACCCTTACGCCAGTTTGCCTTTTATAAACGTGAAACGGCTATACATGTTGCAGTCAGATAAATAACCTATTTAAATGGCCGTATCCCTTTAGTAGTAGTCTTTTTCTAGCTAAAGAAATCAATAAGTTTAAGATCTTGGAACATGCAATGAAATAAAAGGCAGCGATTATTGATCTTTTGAAAGTTTTCAATCAATGATTGATTCTCATATCGATTACTATAGGTGTTTATCGCTTTATAACCGTTATGAGTGTTTAGAAATCATAAAGATATCAAGTTATTCATATCTTGAACCCTTCATACTTATTCTAATATCTAGAGTAATTTAATATAGTTTTTATAATGTGGGGGATTCATTCGAGGACAGGAAAGACTAAATTTTAAAGGGACATACATGTATTTATCATACGATTGACTAAAAAATATCTTAGTTTAAGAAACGTCCAAATTTGAGCCTGAAAATTCATTTGTATCTATAATTTTGCGTGTCGAATTTTATACATACATTATAAGTGTTTTGTCACATTTTAAGAGATTGTGCGATTTTAGTGCAGTTCTAGTGCTTCTGGTGACTACTTACAACTTACATATATTTCTGAACCACAGACTCTCCCCCTAAATTTAATCCTTCAAATCCCTGTATATCCATAATAATTATCAGCGTTTGAAAGTCAAGAATAAGTCACGTATTTCATTGAGACTATGCCTTTTATAGAACACACATATATACAGAAAATATTAAGATAAATGTTACGGTATGGGACAAATTGAAGAGATTGTGCGATTTTTGTGCAGTTCTAGTACTTCTGGATGTCGTTTAAATATTATCATTATATTCTATGCTCAAATCGACCCCTGAAAAAGCTCAAAATTTCCCTTTAATAACATTTAATTTAACATACCGTTCTGGACTTCCAGCACTCACTGGGATTGACTTGAACTTCTTCATCGTCTTCTTCAACTTCCGCCTCAGACTTGTCACTTTCTGTTATTTTGATCTGAACATTTGGTTTGTGTAACGGGATATTTTCTTTGTTATTATCCAAATTTCTGGATGTTGTGTTTTTATCTATAACTACTGAACGTTCTAGTTTAGCATGAGCACTTATGCTTTTTCGCTTCTTCCCCGGATCCTTTCTTGGTTTGGAGTTTATCTGTGTTTTTCCAGTGTACGGTCTAATTGTTTGATGTTTCGTAAGATTTGAATCTCTTTGATGCTGTTTATTTCGAGATTTTCTCGTCTGTAATTGCTTCTCCTTGATTTCCAAACAGACATCTTTATCTGTGGGTGGGTATATCAGCTCCTTGGGCAGACGGTAGGTCATCTTCTACAAGTATAAGTATACGTCTTGAGTACCTGGATATTTATTTAATCAAACGGGATTCGTGACGTCACCATACCCAATAGAAGGTGATTCGAAGCTACGTAATGGTTCCCACATGGAAATATTAGACACGAACATAGTAAACAACCATTCTAAAGAACACTTCGATGAAATGAATCCAATAGCTGTTCAATCACATTTAAGGGCATTTTAAAAATTATTAAGTCTTAATAGTATCCGAAATGTCTGTTTACTTATGTCAGTTCGTGTGTATATTTCCATGACATAGGCCTACGTAGTTTGATATGCTAATTTTACACTATAGAAGTGGCTAATTTTACTGGAAAAGCTTTCTAATCACGTCTTTGTTAAACAAGGCAGGATTATCAATATCCTATAATAATGACATGATTTATTCTATGATCATATCAGTTACTGGTCGTATAAATCATGATCGTGAGTTTTATAGCTTAAAGGTCTAGACGAACATAAAGATGTGTATTGATATATAATTTCCAAGTCCGCTAGATCATCGACAACAAGAAATAGCTCTGATACTTAGTATGACCTTACTTATACTCTGCTAAACGACCACCTCCAGTAAGCAACCGTTTTGATTATTTCCCTTGAGCGGTCGTTTAATGCAGTTTCTCCTGTAATTTCTTAGTTTCATGGATTAATTGAATACAGGTTTACCTGTTTCTTGTTGAATATTTATGATTTGTGATTTAAAGGGACAGCATCCGATTGATCAAAAATATACCTTTGTCTGGTCAGTAATTTATTCACTTAAGTCCTTGTCTATCCATAATTATTATCCGAGTTTGAAAGTTGAAAATTCGACTCGTATTATAGTTAGACTTTTATGTAGAAAACAGTTAGGCCTTAGGCCTATTATACAATTTGAATAAGGAAAGTTTACGTTTTTTTTTTTTTTGTTTTTTTTTTTTGGGGGGGGGGGGGGGGGGGGAGGGGGGGTGTCAAATTAAGCAAATAAGTTTGCCTCCTCCCCTCCATCTTCCCGTGGTCAAGTTATTCTCTTTAACTACCCTGATTTTTTGGCCTAAGGAATTGATAGACATATATAGGCTACACTGGACCTAATTGACCTAAGAATTGTATCATATTAAAATCTCTTGTAATAGTATCTTCTTTTATGTCAGTCATATTTATATCATGCCATGCAATGGACGAACTACAAGAGGACTATGTGAATTTTTAAAAACAAAACGTCCAAGACGCACATGGTATGCAGCATAAAATCGATCAACTATTTTGTTTCATCGGGACATGTCTTAGAAATAACAAAAATGTAGAAAATAACATGGTCTTACCTATAAAGAGACAATAAAGTTGGCTGATATTCAATGTGATTTCATTCGATATGAATAGACCGCTATAGTATGGTATATACTGTAATTCAATACCAAACATTATTATCTATTATAGGTTGTCAAGTTAATAAAATTATCATTAAATTTATAAACCTGTATATCCTGGCCAGTTTCATTATACAGTAAAACCTTGTTCTTTGGACAAATAAAGTGTTTATGATATGGCTATCACTATACATGTATATTGTTTTTATATACTAAATATTCTTATATAAAAAATAGTATTATATATTTTGTAAACCTGTATACACTGACCAGTAAGTTACTGTTGAACCTTGACTTAGGGTCACGGAGAATAAGCTTTACCACAATAGTTTCGGCCAATGCTGACGATTTACCCCTTCTCTTTTTCTTATTTAAAATGTTGATGGACCTTATAGATATCATGCGGGGCACCGCTTTATTGTTTATTAAAAAAGTTCAAGCAGAAGGTTAACTTTGTATAGAACTGTATGAAATCCTCAAAGAAATAGTTTTCGGAACATCTGATGCAGGGGCGGACTGGGGCCGTGACGCGGCCATGGTTTTTTTCCATTGACCGGCCCACTTAAAGGGGCACAGGCTTCATTTTCGTGGGTCGATTTTTCCAAGTGTCAGAGACGGGGACTTTTTTAGCTCAGCAATTTAGTAGTGGATATCACAACTCACCATTGAAATTTGAGTCTTCAAATCCATGTGCATCCATAATTATTAGCATTTGAAAGTTATAATGCCCTACTACACATTAGCGATACTATGCAATATATAGAAAAGTCATCTATAGAAATAGAAGGAGAAATGTCTAATTTAAGATATATTTGAAGGAAATATGCAATTTGTCGTACATTTCTAGTGCTTCTGAAGGATATTCAAAACCCAAATCAACCAATAAAAATGAAGACTGGTCCCCTTTAAGTGTGCCGACCGTAGGGGTCTTAACAGGACAGATCCACGTTTTTGCAAAGGGTGGGCGCCTAGATGCATATTTTTGCCGAGCGAAGCGAGGTATAAATTTTTTTGACCTTTTTTGTTGGCTTATAAACATAGAATAAGTATAAATTGTACTAATTTAACGGTTTTTGACGTGGGTTAGACATTTTTTATTTCGTATTCTCCCCATCCATAAAGATGATTTCCGAGCGCCTCCAGCGGATTTCGGGCACTTTCTTTTGAAATTTTGAGTAGACCTATAAGTCCAATTTCTTTTTTTTTTTTCAAAATATAAATATTTTTTTTTGTCATTTTTCACAAACCGGCCCCGTGCACACCGGCCCGCATGGCTTTAGCCATGTAGCCATGCGGCCCAGTCCGCCCCTGATCTGATGACCGTGAGTTGAACCTAATAAAAAACCCATGTTTTCAAAGTTCCTAGCATTTAACTAAGTCCATGTCCGATATTCGACTTTTTTTTTCTTACTAATTCTTGCATAGACTCATAGTCGACTTAGGGTTTTAAGCACAAAATGGATATTAAGCACAAGGCTAGGATATTAATATGTATTGTATTATGTATAGATGGACTATGGGTCAAACTCGGAACTTGCATGGTAATTTTGTAGTCAGATAAAACCTGCCGTTGAGTGGTAGGTAATTTGGTGTTACTCGATCTGCTTCATTTTTCCATATTTGTTTTTTAGGGTGGTAGTGTATCTTTAAATATATGTCGTAAAAATACGGAAAAATACGGAATATACCGAAGCTTTTTATAGCTATTATGAAACTGTTGGATTTTGTCCAATGAGATTGCGAGAAAATATTTATCCCGAAACTTCTATTTCGTATTTACTATTTTACATAAGGAACGTGTAGGACACAGAACTTCAAGTTGCGTCAAGCAAGAATTTTTACAAATTTGCTGTTTTATCTGTGAAGAAAATTCAAGATGCCGAGAAGAGGAGGAGGAGGACGTAGTCTTTCACCAAGGTAAACTATTTACATGTCAACAATTAGATGCGTAACTGCGAAAAGATGGTTTAAGAAGTGAAGAAGGGCAAGGTCATAGCAAAAAATGGTGTCTGTGATTTGTAAACTTAAAAATCTTGGAGACATTTCAAGTCGATTTAGAAGTACTAGAACTGCATGAAAATCATATATTTCCTTCAATTATATCCCTGCCTTAAATTTTTCAGTAGCCACTCGGTGAGTTGGTCGGTCATTCTTAAAGTACCGTATTAAAAATGTGTAATTATATATGTATCCCTTTCAGACCATCTAGAAATCTACCAGCTCGGTCACCACCACCACCACCCCCTGCCCCCGTACATGCCCAGCCTAAACAACCTGGATTGATGGGACAGATGGCTGCCACAGCTGGTGGTGTAGCTATTGGATCTGCTGTGGTAAGTCGATTTTAGTTCCGACGTAATTCGTTATTATCTAATCACACATTGTGTTGCCTTCCTTGAATAAATAACGAATGTATCCAATCATTAAACTTCTGTCAAAGAGTTGTCTCATCACGATCTGTCGTCGACTTGGCCAATAACATTCCGTGGACGAGTTGACTAGTGTTGAATATTATGTCTAAGGAATATGGTAGGGGCTGGATTTTTTAGATATGCACTGCAGTACCTTTTTTTTATTATTACAGGGCCATACAATAGGGCATGCTCTAACTGGAGGCGGAGGAGGAGGGCAACAAGAATATGCTCAGGATCAGGCTCCCACCCAGCAACAACAACAACAACAGAAAAACCCTTGTCAAATGGAATTTGAGAGTTTCGTTAATTGCGCCCAAAATCAAGGTGATATTTCACTCTGTCAAGGATTTAATGCAGCATTAAAAGAATGTAAATTACAACATGGTAGGTAGAATACAATAATTTATTTACAAATTTCATTATTTTTTACAAATTAGGCATACAGTATATAATTTTCTGGTACTCAATTCCCGTTTTTGGCCTTGAACAAATGTAAATAGTCTATGGAAGTAAAAAGAGAAAACTATTGACATGACATGAACAAAAAAAACCCATCTAATCGTTTGAATGGGCAAATAAATTGAGATCTGTGTGCAAAAGTTTGTAACTTAACTCTTGGAGACTCGACAGTTGGGAATGGAATATTATAATGATTCAGTAGGATTTAAAACTCCATTTAATTGATTTTTTAATTGCAGGTTTATAAGATGGCGGTATGAATGCTGGGTGATGATTGGTTAAAGTTTAAGTTATAAATAGAAACATTTAAAAACAGTTTTATATAGAGTTATATTAGATCTCAGATATTGTTTGAAATCACATCTATGAATACAGTTTATTTTAACAATTTAACACACTGTTTGTATATTGCATAGTTTGGATTTGTACGTAATGAATTGAATTTTGTTCTAATAAAGCTGATTTGAAGATTTAAAGTATCATGCCCAAGATGTGAATGGATCAAAAAATATTTACTGTGCAACCACAAGTGTTGCTGAATCATATTTGCCTATTATTTTTATGTTTCAAAATAGTTCTGAGAGTCTGAGATTGTCCTTGGGTTGATGAAAAATTCACATGATTTATAAGAAATTTCAAGGAGAAAATAATGGCAATAAAAATTCAATTTAGAACTCAATGTAGTCAGTAATTTGTTAAGGCTAGGGTAAGAATTAATGGTGAGAATTATGATTTTCATACACTTTAAAAGACAAACAATAAAAACATATAATACAAATAATTAAGACACATACTCTAGTACTTTAACATAAATATAAGGTCCAGTTTCCAAAATTTAGTATACAGAGTACTTGCCACTACAGTAGGGTCCATCAACAACCTTCTTACCTTTCTGTCAAGTTGACCTTTGCCCTTACCTTAACAAAAGGCACAGTCCCGTCGTCAAAAAATGAATTAGTGATGGGGGCCCAGGTTCTATGTGCAAGTGGAGCGATGGGTTTGCCCATGAAATTTGGTAATCTAGAAGCCCGTAGAGCACATTTTAGACGATTCTTAGGTGCCAAAATCCTCAACCAATATTCCACTTTTTATACGCCCTCATCTCTCTATGAGGACGTATATTGTCGGCACCCCTGTCCGTCGGTCCGTCCGTCAACATTTGTTCGTAAACGCTCTAAAAACTAGAGTTTTTTGACGGAATCAAATGAAATTTGATACGTGTATACATATTCATAAAACGAAGATCAAGTTCGAATTTGAGCTATTTTCGATCGTTAGAAGCAGAGTTATTGCCCTTGCCTCAAATCTGTAGGTCTGTCCATTAACATTTGCTTGTAAACGCTCTAAAAACTAGAGTTTTTAACGGAATCAAATGAAATTTGATATGTTTATATATATTCATAAAACAAAGATCAAGTTCGAATTTGAGCTATTTTCGATCGTTACAAGCAGAGTTATTGTCCTTGCCCCAAATCTTAAATATGCTATTACTCTCTTAGTTTTCAACCGATTTTGATGAAACTTAAAATGGATGTTATTGGATCTAAATCGAAAGGTTTGAGAAAGTTTAGTTTTCTCCTGATTAAAATTAAAGCTTTTTCAAGATTAAGGCCTCTTTTACCAGTTTTGAGGAGTTATTGCCCTTTAACCTCTATTCAGTAAGTGCTTCTATCAACATCAATTGCTTGTAAACGCTCTAAAAACTAGAATTTTTGATGGAATCTAATGAAATTCGGTTTGTATATACATATTAAAAAAAAAAAAAGACTTTTTCGTTAGGCGTATATGGCCGTGGTCCACTATCTTTGGTTTCGTAAGAAGCTTGCTTGGGCCTAATTTTAACTTGCCGGGGCTCAGTCCCCCACGGACCCCACCCTAACGACGGGGCTGAAAAGGCACCTGGGGAACCTTCTTAATGCATCACATAATACCTGTGCTGGAGAGGGCAAATATCTGATTGGTTAAAGCAGAGGTCATAATGTTTAGGGCAAAGGTCAAGTTGATGAAAAGATATGAAGGTCGTTGCTAGACTCTACTGTAGTGGCACATACAAACTGGAGATAAAGAAGGAAAATTAGCTACTGTTAAATACGGATGCACTACAGATAAGTTGTGATAACAGATGGCTACAAATGATCCAAAATCTAATAGCTCATCTGGAATCAAGTCCATGAATTAGTGACCTTGACATACATGAGTTGCTAGGTCAAGATATACTACTTCTTCGAAAGAACACTTAATCTTAATTCTCAAACTTAAGATAAGAGAATATATTCATCAGTGCACTTGCTTGGTGTCATACATATGTCATATATACAAAAATATTAAAAATATTATATTCTATTTTAATATTTTTAATATTTCTATATGCTCTACATTTAATGTATTGAGCACTATTTTAACAGTAAAAATATGTGTTATTGTACAACAGATTACATGTATAATTCAGATAATTAAAAATAAAATCCAGAAACTAATGATTTATCATTATTAAAAAAACACTTAATTCAAAGTTTATGCTCATTTTAAGAGGTACCGGTAGTATCTCTCTAAACTTTGAAAGTCTTAGTCACACTTCTTGTATATATATGTCTTTCTTTCAATTATTAATTAACATACTGACATGATAGCTATCTATGACAATGTACAATAATGAATCTTTCTCTCATCATAACTTTCAATCATATAAAATGATTTTCATAACAATCAGCACATTTCACTGTTAATACATACACAAAACACAGCATTTTCATACTGTTACCATGTTACTCTGAAACAGATCATAGGCTACATTCAATTATCTTTTAACATTTTTACAATTCTTAATATTAACATGGGTATTCTTAAGTCCAACAGCTTCAACATCCCCACGTTACTTTAGCAAATAATGACACCTTCTCGTTGAGATATCGATGTAAAATTTGAAAGAAAGTTATTAACTTACATGTAAGAGATTTTTGATGTATTTTTCTGTCAATGTAGGAACCTTTCTTAAACAATTCACCTGAAAATAAAAAAAATTTCTAGTTAAAATTTGAAACATGTCCATACTCTAGACCAGTGGCTCCCAACTGGGGGACCATGGGATATTTGTCAATGGGCATGAGGATGTGTATCATTTTTTTTTTCTCTATTTTGCTGTCTATGGTTCGCAGTTGCTTGTGGTCAAACAACAACATTTGTGCAATACATACATCACCCTAGTTTGGAATTAGACAGGGGGCCATGGCATTTTTGTAATTTTGGGCCACTGTTTGAAAAATTGAAAAAATCGATTATCGATAATCAAATTTCATAATCGATTAAAATTCATAATTATATTATCTGTTACACAATTATCAGACAAGTCACAATCAATTTTATCATGATAATCATACAAAATTCTTGACATTATTTCAGTTTCATTTGTCTTCAATACCAGATATTGATAAATAACAAACATTCAGGTACAAAAACGTAAACTGACAGACGAAGATTAGAAATTTCTCAATTAAAATATTTCGATTAATAATCGGTAGCCTGCCTTCGATAATTGATCTTAATTTGGTTATCGATACCCAGCCCTGGTCGGGACCACTGATCTAGAAGGATTTCAGCTCACAGCTATTACCAGTAATTAAATATAAATGACTGTAATAAGAGATCTATTATCAACACAGTGAAATAATAATTAAAATATAATCTCATCTTACCGTGTCAAATTCTCCGTGTAACTGTCGATAATCATAGATTAGTCTTGCTCGTTTATTTCCTACCGTATGAAGTTGCTGTAATTCTTTCACGGAGGATGTATTTAACAATCGTAGAAACTCAACATCTACAAAAAACAATATAATAATTTGAAAAGTCTTGATTGTTGTGGATAGTTATTGAGTAACTTTTTAATAAGGTAAGTTAAAGGTGAATGTCCAGCAATTTCAAGTAGATTATGTCCTTGAAGAAATTTAAATAGCCTCGAAAAGTACTTGAACTGCACTAAAATTTCATAATCCCTTCAAATTTATTTCTTAGAAACATTTGTCTTCTGATTTCTGTAAAAATGTTTTTTCTTTATAAGGCTAGTCTGACTAAAATATGAGTCATATTTTTTACTTTCAAAATCTGATAATAATGGATACACAATGATATTTTTGGTTGTACAAATTGCGTATATTCACCTTCAAAATCATGTTGAATAATGGTAAAAACTTACTGTGTTTATCCTGTAGTTCTGGGTTTAAACATTGAGATATTTTCTCCTCTTTTTTGGCTGTTTTTTTCGGTATGAAATCTTCCATACTGTCTTCTGCTTCATCTGTAAAATTTAAATGTATAATTATAAATTATCATTAGGTTGTAGTCCTAGGGCTTTATTCTCAAAAACATAACTTCCACTCATATCAACTTCGGATATAGACAGAGGTAACCATATTGAATAATAATACTTCAGCCTATCAAAATCATTCTTCAGAGAGTTATGTCTTCTTTCGCAGTAAAAATAGATTTATGAAGAGAATTTTCATCCCTTCATTACTTGGCAAGATGGCCGTCTATCATGGTCAAGTAAAAATGACAAAGGCTGAGCCAAATGATTCAGGTCAGGTGTGGTGTGGAATTAATAAACACTGTCTTCAGACCAAAATCTCACGCCTGACCTTTATCTTAAAAGGTTTTAACTAAGGGCTGTTCTAGAATAAAAATACAAATATCCCCTTTGGATGACAATTGTTAGCCCAATAGATGCAGAAAAGTGGGACGTAAAACATTTCAATTAATTTTTGTCATTCCATAAGTAGTCCATACTATTTAAAGCCACATAAGCCCAGACTTGGACATTGAGAAAAAGTCTTCTCATGTTTTTTTTTTAAAGTTAGCACTTAGAAATGAATATTGAACTAAAAAAAAATCGATTCCCTTTCGTGGTTCCAATTCTACAGCCATTTGAAGGAAATTTTGATTGTTTACATTTCAACACCGAGTTGATTGAGGGAGACGTCAATAACTCACAAGCTCCGCCCACTACTAGCACGTGCTACTGGAGATTGGAGTGTGACGTCATTTAACTAACACGCCCCCCGCTTTTATGGAAATCATTTTATTAGATCCCGATTTTAAATCCAGCTGCATCGAAGCCATCTGAGTACCCAAAGCCGTGAATTTTAGTTTTTTGACTTAATTAAACATCAGAGATTAAGCTAGAATACCTTTTGTCCTGAAATCCCATAAATTTCATTTTGTAAACAAACGAATCCTGCAATGTGACTTTAAACAAGAGTTCTGCAAGTAGTGGGGCGTCATTTAATCTGACATCCAAGGAGAATGTATTTTGACTCGAGCCAAGTGGCCAGTAAAGCGGCTGTTGTCTAGTGACGTCATATAACTTAATGTCATATACTTTTAAGTAATATTGTTTGGAGTTCAGAGTATATGATGTTTTATCTAAATTACATTTAGGGCTCAAAGGGTTAAAGGTTCTTGCAGTTATTTTCTAGAAGGCCAATACTTACCATCTTCAAATATTTTTTTACAAGCAGTAGATTTGAAACCTTTCCGGAATAATCTTGGTACTGCTGCAAATAATGGACTACATGATACAGATTCTAACTTTTCTTTGATTTTTAATAATTTCACTTGATCGTTTTTCTCTTTCTGAATTAGAACCTTTTTATCTTCCTTTATTTCTTCTTGTTTTATTTTCTCATTTGTTTTATCTGAAATATATTTTTTTATTTAAATGAAATCAACGGAAATCAACACGTTTGAAACGTTAAGCATTAATAGAAATAAGAAATGAAGTCGCAGGACACTTTTGTAAGTTAATAGATGGTCAATAAAGAAACTTTAAGAAAAAAACCTTTTAAAACTTTTCTTTCTTTCTTAATTTCTGTAGCTTTCTTTGTTGTCTTTGTGGTTTTCACGTTTTCATCTGTAGGGACTACTGGGGACACAGTCTTTCTTTTTATACTGGCTCTCTTTGGTTCTTTTTTAACTTCTTGTTTTTTAATTTCCGGTTTTTTAACTTCTTGTGTGTTAACTTTCTGCTTTTTAACCTCTTGTGTGTTAACTTTCTGGACTGGCTTTTCCTGGTCAGCCTCTTTTACTTCCCTCATTTTCTGTAATTCCTCCCTCAAGGTCAAGAGCTGTTTCTGGATCTCCATCATTGCAGGATTCTGTGATTCCTGGGAACTATGGGATATTTTCTGCAAGATGTTGCTCTCCATTTCATGTAGTCTCTGATTTACAGTGTTTTCAAGATGATTTTGTCTTCTCATCAGAGGACTGGAATAAATACAAGGATTAATCAAATTAATACAAAAAAATGCAGATTTAAATATATACAAGATGTAATTTCTTAATTACCATTTTAATACCAGAGGTTTCTGGGGCCTGTTTTTCAAAAAGTCTTACAATTAAATATTGTCGTAAGTGTTGAATAATTTATTGTAAAATGCCACACTTACAACAAAATTTACCGTAAGATTTTTGGAGAAACAGGCCTCTGAACTTTAACATTTAGTACAGTCTATTCGTGGCTTTTTAGTGCTTCATTACAATTGTCAGAAGTCTGTGTCTACGATGCAGATAAAAGTTCAGGAAACCTCTTTACAATTTATAAAAGCCCAATCACAGATCTATCTCATCTAGAAAATTTGGGTGTCAATTATCAAGCTTATGTTTTTGTTATATCAATCAACCACATATGGCCTGTTTTGGGTTTTTATACGCCCTCATCTCTCTATGAGGACGTATATTGTAGTCACCCCTGTCCGTCCGTCCGTCCGTCGGTCTGTCGGTCCGTCGGTCCGTCCGTCCGTCAACATTTGCTCGTAAACGCTCTAAAAACTAGAGTTTTTGACGGAATCAAATGAAATTTGATATGTGTATACATATTCATAAAACGAAGATTAAGTTCGAATTTGAGCTATTTTCGATCGTTAGAAGCAGAGTTATTGCCCTTGCCCCAAATCCGTCGGTATGTCAATCAACATTTGCTTGTAAACGCTCTAAAAACTAGAGTTTTTGACGGAATCAAATGAAATTTGATATGTGTATACATATTCATAAAACGAAGATCATGGTCGAATTTGAGCTATTTTCGATCGTTAGAAGCAGAGTTATTGCCCTTGCCCCAAATCTTAAATATGCTATTACTCTCTTAGTTTTCAACCGATTTTGTTGAAACTTAAAATGGATGTTATTGGACCTAAATCGAAAGGTTTGAGAAAGTTTAGTTTTCTCCTGATTAAATTTTTTCCTTTTTCGACTTGTTCGTTAGGCGTATATGGTCGTGGTCCACTATCTTGAAATATATGTTAACAGATATGCAATAGTTAATTCAGTAATAAATCAAGGTGGTCAATATTTTAACATTCAGAAAACAGCGTAGTTTTGTATATTTTGGGTATAATTTTTATACGCCCTCATCTCTCTATGAGGACGTATATTTTCGGCAACCCTGTCCGTCCGTCAACATTTGCTCGTAAACGCTCTAAAAACTAGAGTGTATACATATTCATGAAACGAAGATCAAGTTCGAATTTGAGCTATTTTCGATTGTTAGAAGCAGAGTTATTGCCCTTGCCCCAAATCTGTCGGTCTGTCAATCAACATTTGCTTGTAAACGCTCTAAAAACTAGAGTTTTTGACGGAATCAAATTAAATTTGATATGTGTATACATATTCATAAAACGAAGATCAAGTTCGAATTTGAGCTATTTTCGATTGTTAGAAGCAGAGTTATTGCCCTTGCCCCAAATCTTAAATATGCTATTACTCTCTTAGTTTATAACCGATTTTGATAAAACTTTAAATGGATGTTATTGGACCTAAATCGCAAGGTTTCAGAAAGTTTAGTTTACTCCTAATTAAATTTAAGACTTTTTCGTTAGGCGTATTTGGCCGTGGTCCACTTATCTTTTTCACAGAATTTGGATGACTTATGAATTCTATTTCTCAATTAAGAAGCATTAACCCACCACAAACACAAGACAAATATTATGAAATAATAGATTACACATTTCTGAAATACATTTAAACATATAACATTTCAACACAATATACACATGTCATCATGAGATGAAATGAATTCAGCCCTACTGTTATATATTGGGTTGTGAATACATAAAATACTATCAGTGTACAATGAGGGACATTTTGACTTCCTACCTGAGCAATGGGGCAGGATCTGTAGACACAGGAGCTTCATCAGATATCAGAGGACTTGGTGCTAATCTTGGTTTCTTGGCGTTATCTGCTAGTAGTTTACTGGAATTCTTCCTTTTCAGGAAGTTCTCACTACTTCCACTGCCTCCTAAAATTTACAGAATAATTACCATTCTGATTATAGTCCAGGCAATATATGATATGACCTCACACAAATTGCAACAGAAAGTCTTTTGACTGATTTATACCCAGAAATATATCCTTTATAACATATCAAAACTCTTAAGGAATCCAGGTGGCGGAAAGTGCAATGGCGGCCATTTTTCAAAATGGCCGCCATAAATATGATATTTTCTTATATCTCTGCTTCTAAATAACATACAGCTCTGATTTTTAGTGCTAAATATACAATTTCAGTGACAAGGAATCACATGAAACACATTTCAGTATTTTCAACTTGGCAAAAAGCCAAAACTGAAACCATTTTCCAAAATGGCCGCCATAAATCTGACATTTTTCGAATATCTCTGCTTCTAAATAACATACAGCTCTGATTTTTAGTGCTAAATATACAATTTCAGTGACAAGGAATCACATGAAACACATTTCAGTATTTTCAACTTGGCCCAAGACAACGTACTTCCAGCAATCAACATCAAGTGTATGTCATTTAGAAGCAGAGATATAAGAAAATACCATATTTATGGCGGCCATTTTGGAAAATGGTGTCAGTTTTGTTTTTTTGCCAAGTTGAAAATACTGAAATGTGTTTCATTTGATTCCTTGTCACTGAAATTGTATATTTAGCACTAAAAATCAGAGCTGTATGTTATTTAGAAGCGGAGATATTCGAAAAATGTCAGATTTATGGCGGCCATTTTGGAAAATGGTTTCAGTTTTGGGTTTTTGCCAAGTTGAAAATACTGAAATGTGTTTCATTTGATTCCTTGTCACTGAAATTGTATATTTAGCACTAAAAATCAGAGCTGTGTGTTATTTAGAAGCAGAGATATAAGAAAATATCATATTTATGGCGGCCATTTTGAAAAATGGCCGCCATTGCACTTTCCGTCACCTGGATTCATTAAGAGTTTTGATATGTTATAAAGGATATATTTCTGGGTATAAATCAGTCAACAGACTTTCTGTTGCAATTTGTGTGAGGTTGGCCCCTTTTTTTTCACGAAATGCCTGGACTATTATAGGCATGTTAAAGCATGAGGCATTTTCTTGACAGTACACTCTTATCAATTTTAGAACTAGACTAAGGTGCTGGATTACCATGGACATTACATGGAGATTGCCATATTGAAAACAAAATACATGTAGTACAATCAAAATTCTTCTTCAGACAGAGTTATCTGCTCCTGCCTTCTAATCAGTCAATCTTCGAACAAAATTATATTGAACATCTGGTTAATTCTATGAATTCGTTCAGAATGTTCAAGAGCTCCCCATGATCTGGAGAAATCATTTTTCATATCATATTAGGTGTCATTTAATATGGAACAGGTTAATACAAAACAGGGATATGCTTACCTGAATTCTGTAGTTGTTTGATACAAGCTGTATTAGTATTGACTATTTTCTTACTCTTACTAGCGAAGTTTAACGTACAGTATGTATCGTAGTAGTAATGTTCCTCCGGTGCTATATTAGTTATCATCAAAGAATGACATGATCCACCAATAGAGTCTTGTAACAGCCTTGTTAATTTACTATTTCTATATGGTATTCTAGGCTGGAAAATAAAACAATAAACAGAACATATTATCAAAATTTTAAAATGGCGGCTTAATAGCTTGATCGTTTGTCTTGAAATACTGCTATGTCCTTGGTTCCCGACCTTTTGGACTCTTTGTATCCCTTTTTGATTCAAGCAATCTCCTGGTACCCTTTTCGCCACCCTAAGTAACATTAAGAGTCAATATGAAAGTAAAAGGATAAGCTTATTTGTCAGTTGATGAAGTTTGATATTTAATCCATTCATACTTTTTAAAATCGTCTATGAGGTTTCTCAGGTACCCCTGTGGTGCTCGCTGGTACCCCTGGTTGTGAACAGAGGATCTATGTGTTAAAGCAAACTCGAACATATCGAGGTTTCACAGTATCATGAGAATATCATACTGGAGTTATAATTTTTATGACAGTAGATGTCAATTTCCAATTTCATATTTTATGGCTATGTACTGCAATTTCTCTGAAAAAATATCAGTGGCATCATTCCTGTGCCTTGCCTATTTTCAAGGCAGCGTATTTTAAAACCAGTAAACCAGTCAACTGAAAGACCTATTATTAAGTAAATATTAAGATTACATAGACGTTGCCTGATTAAGATTTTAAATATTTTACCTGATTGTTATTAATAGCGTCAACCACTTCACCAAGTACAAACAATGACTTATTGATAGCACCACTTTCTTTCAATCTATAATACAATGAAATAATGAATGAAACTATGACCATATTTGATAAAAATGATCGAAGTTTGAATGAAGTTTTTGTGGAATTACCTACCATAGTTTCCTGATAAATATAACCACAAGGTTACACGTTTCCACACAAAACATCTTTTAAGGACAAATCTAGGCGGTATAGGAAAATTATCTCAGTCATTAGTGAGCCAGAAATTTATCTGTTTAAGGTTGATTACCCTGCTATCTCCAATACCCAGCAGGGTATAAATAGTTTCTATGCAACAATCAATGCTCTTAAGATCCCTTTCACATATAAACCAGTGTCAGGCTATATGAATATCTCTCAGTCTTAGGCCCTACTAGATTACAAGAAAACTGAAACTGGTTTGGTACATCAGATTTGTGTTGTAAATGATTGGAATTTACAAGAAATCAGAAACCAGATCAGTTTGATAAACAATACGTATTTGACTCAAGTTTCTGCTGAATCATGCCATATTGAATCTGACGAATCTGCTGTAGGAGGCAGATTCATGAATTCCAAATTCAGGATTTGGATTCAGGACAAACCTTTGTAAACGCGTGATACAAATAAGAAATCCAGTTTCGGATTGGGTGTAGAGGAAAAGACTGAGAAAAGTCTTAAAGACTGAGAAAAGCCTGAATCTTACCTTATTCCTTGATTGCCAGTACGTCTGTTGTCTTCTGATCCAGCTAAATCTATTAAATATATCTTGCCGTGATATTCACGTTTCGGTGGCGTCAGAGCTGATTTCTTTATTTTTAACATGACTATACTGTGACTTCGGCTTGATCTATCATTTAATTTGGTAGCAGCTACAGTTCTAGAAGGGGAATAACATTTTGTAATCAATTGTATTGATAAATCATTTAGCAGTAGAGGTCAGTCTAATCAAAATTACACCAAACTATTGTTCTGTGACCTAGGCCAGTGCTTTCATTGAGATTCATCTCAATACACCGTAATACCAAACCTTTGTTCCTTATCTTAATTGGACAGGACATAATTTGGTCCTTAAATGTTTCACTTGCACTATGTGTAAGCAACAACTACAGTAAGGGTTATATATGACCTTGATTTTTCAGATTGTTAACCATAACCTTATTGAAACACGTCCCTGCTGGTTTATTAAACTTCTGGTTGATTCTAGTTATCAGGATTGGACAAATTCACAAATTGAGCGTCACACTCAAATTATATTTACTGTTACTTAGGAAACATCTGTAATACCTATTGTTAGTTGCAGGACCAAAATAATTCTTAAAGTCATCAAAACTAGAAATTTCCTTCACTGCCAGACCAGCTACGAATATATTGTGATCGCCATCTTCTCTGATAGGTAAATCTACTGATGCTGGCTCCAACAGATCTTGTACCTAAAGAATACAAGAATAATTTATCAGGATAATACCCTAAGACCTCCTGGATCCCTTTCCATAAAGAAACTTACAATATACTTATTATATTTTTTGGAATAACCAGGCAGTGCACCAGTTAATCTTGTTTTGTCTCTCCTCTCTACAGCTGAGTCTGCACAAAAGTCACAGATCTGATATTTTCAATTTATTTCTTGTGAGTGTATTCTGTGTAATCCGACATGCATTGCGACCATAAAAATATGTCCCCCACAATTTTACCTTACCATATACCATACCTTTTCATTGTAAATCTCTAAATAAGAGAAGGTAACAGTGTACTTCCATTGTGATCTGTCTTCCGCAGAAATGAGTTGGAATAACCCATTTATAACTCGGGGTACCATGCCCGGGTCTGTAGGAGAGCCCAACATAGTGTGTGTTTTACCTAGAATACAAATTAATATATTACAGAGCCAGTCTGTTGCCCAACATAGTGTGTGTTTTACCTAGAATACAAAGTAACATATTACAGAGCCGGTCTGTTGCCCAACATAGTCTGTGTTTACCTAGAATATAAAGTAACATATTACAGAGCCAGTCTTATTTAATATTCAGCAAACCTAATATGCATTTTACATACAAGAAGAGAGAGACAATTCATACAGAAAAGCACATCAGATGTTTCATTTATACATTAAATATTAATCTAATCTTTAAGCTTATAACACTGCTGAAAGTCAAAACAAGGCTCTATCAGAATGAATGTCCGAGAATCATGCACATGCAAAATGACTTTACTGAAATTAAAATTCATTTCACTTTTTAATTACTGAAAACATTTGACAGTTTTTCAGATTATAAAGTAAAACCATAATTTGTTTGGATAATTTTTAACTTAGTTTTAAATACAGATTACAAAGTGAATTATTATAAAGCAAAAGAAAGACTGAGGTAAAAAATATATTTTTTTTAAAGGGGCACAGGCTTCATTTTCGCGGGTCAATTTGGTTAAGTCTCAGAAACGGGGATTTTTTAGCTCAGCAATTTAGTACTGGTTATCACAACTCACCATTGAAATTTGAGCCTTCAAATCCATGTGCATCCATAATTATTAGCATTTGAAAGTTATAATGCCCTACTACACATTATGGATACTATGCAATATATAGAAAAGTCATCTATAGAAATAGAAGGAGAAATGTCTAATTTAAGGTATATTTGAATGAAATACAAACAATAAAACTTAAATATATTCAAGACCCAAATCAACCAATAAAAATGAAGACTGGTCCCCTTTAATAGCAAGATTTAAAAATGCCACTTACCTGCTCCTGTAGGTCCATAGGCGAATATTGAGATATTTTCACCATTTAATGGTTTAGATAGCAAGTTTTTAATACTGTTATTATAAATATACTGTTGACTACATGTTTCATCATAAACTGAACTAAAACTGAAACAGTCAAATACAACGTAGTTATTATCAATTTCTATCAAAAAATAACATGGCCTTAATCTTGAGAACTTAACTTATTAAGATGATTAGTCATCTGATTGGTCAATCACTATAATCAATTTTAAATCTATTTTAATCAGCAATCAGATTACCATAAGATTTCTTAATATCTGGACTTTATTATAGTTAACTTAGAATGAGAAATGTGTTCCTTAGATATCTTCCAAACAGGCGCATAAAAGTGGGATGCTAACTCATTCCTACCAATGAACTAGTTGATGAGCTGTTTTTACAGGCTGTGAACACTAAATATTCCTTGATAGTTGGAAATCGAATTTATGCCTCTGTTTGTGCAATGGTGTTTGTCTGTCCTCAGCAGGTAAAGTCAAATTAAGGAGTGTTGCCTGTCTAATTACCTGCGACGTGGGAAGCCAAGTCTTGAATATTGCTAATGTAAAATATTGGTTTAAAACTTACTCATATAGAAGGTTCTCTCTGATGTTTCTATGATTTAATATCTCTACTGTTGGTTTTTCACATTCTGTATTGGTAACAACACAACATTTGGAGTTCTCTTTTAATTGTGGTCTGACTCTAACCACTACTTTTACTTTAGTTTTTTTCTTGTCACCCATTATTAACAATTATCATTTACAGAATACTATCTGAAAAAAAACATATAATCAGTCAAATTCAAAGGTACCCCATTACAAAGTTAAGACAGTGACGTTAGATAATTTTATAAGGTGTTTTGGAAAATGAAGATTTGCCAATTTCAGATTTGATAGCAGCTCTCTGTCATTTTGGTGATAGGAGTTTTAGATCTCTCCCATGCACCACAGTCGCAGGGTACCAACCAACCACTATCTTTAAAGAATCACACTTTGTAAATCATTTTTTATCAAGTACCGGTATTCAAGGTGAATTGTAATATCAGGTACTGGTATAATAGGTAGATCTCCATGTCCATTATAATATAAGCTTATAGATTGTGATTTGGTTGATAAAATGAAGTTTTAAGCCTAGCGCACACAGTCAACTTTCGCTGACTTTCAGAAAAAACAATGTTTCGAGTAAATGTTTCTGGGAACCACACACAGCTGTCTGAAAGAGCACACGACCAACAATTGCTGCGTCAGATACGGCTGACACCGCCACCATAGGCGAGTCAAGTCAAGTCACATGATGACAAAATGGCAGCGTCTATGCGTAAACGAAGAATCACTCTGGCGATTTTACTTCTTCTTCGGATTAGACGTCGTCGGCGTGTTAATCGTCAAGTATGGACGCGGTCTTGGATTCAGAGTAGGGAGAAGCAAGGTGTTTTTCGTAATTTATAATAATGTCCCTATACTCTGTCGATGTGATAGCGCATAGACAAGGATGATTTTCCCATAGTTCTGTTAAACTTGCTTCACTTTCAATGCTCCATTCTGCCGTGGCTTCTTCGACAGGGGTCAAACATGTTTGATCTCAAAAACATTGTTGGCGAACATTGTTTTTGAGTTTTTATTCACCGCACGCGTGTCCACCATTTGTTGAAAACATTGTTTTCTAGCTAAAGTTGGCTGTGTGCGCTAAGCTTTAATAAATTCATTTTATGAATAACTATATGAACCCAATCCAAACTCAACAAACTGCAGGACCCAACAAGCCTGCACTGCAGAAAACGTCATCAAATTTTCAAAGCCAACAAAAAGGGAACTTTATGTCAAAATATATTTAATTTATATAATACTGGTATCATATTTTTTTAAATCAATACATAGGCATTTTATGACAAACTATATACTTTTGAATTTGAGAAATGGCAAGACAGAGTGATTGGAATTGGATTGCGATTAGATCTAGGCCTATATAATATTGATTATGTGTCGATTGTATTTGTAGTAGTACTTCAAGTTCAAGTTGTGTGTTGTGGACTGTTGTATGCAATATCATCTTTACTTTTCGCTCCCTTGTAACAATGAGTCGTACCTTCGACACACAAAAACGAGCTTGCCTTTGTAGTAAATGGGCACCTACAATAAATAGATCATACAGAATGACAAAATATCTTGATTGTTTATGAAATTACCTCTTTGAAAATGGCTCTTTCTATCTTGAACGCCAATCAAATTCCACCGGAAGTTGATTTGTGTGGAAAAGCCACAGGGATCAGAAATTATTGAATATTCATCGAATTTCTTTTCAATGTTATGCACACAGTCAAGTTCAATAAAAACTAGGGATTTCTAAATCTCTTAGAAATATTATTGTCAAATTTGTAAGATTTTGATAATAGGGAAAATAGCATAGACATGTCTATGGAAAAGAGGATCTGACAAAAAATTTTCAAGCACCTGTGTAGGTCATAAACCCTTTTAAAGGGAAGTAACTGCTTTATTTATTTCAGAGCAATGGCTGCAATTAGTGTTCCACCTCGAAGTGTTAAAAATGATCACAAATCACACACCCCAAAGAATGGAAAGGATAATCTTGAAATACTCATGCAGATGGGATTCCCACAAAACAGAGCGTAAGTTATAGAACTGCCAACCATTGACAAATGACACATGCTTCAGGATTGTCAAAATAATTAAAGCTACCATGCTCAAAAAATAAATTTGTAATTTGTAATAATCACTAACTTATGACTTCCTTGTTTATAAATAACAAATCGTGCGATAATTTTTATTTATATAAATTTTCCTTGTTATTTAAGATCTTTTAGTAATAATATCACTAATTATTCTCACTTCCTTGTCACAATAAGAGTCTTCTGTCATAATGTACCGTACAGGAAGTTTTCACAAGCTTGATTGTCATGGTGGTGGTGTCATCGTGCATTGACTAATTTAAATAATTGTCATTTATCTTGTCATATAAATAAAAAATACAAAACTAATATGTTCAGAAAAATCAAATGATAATTTTTACTATGACCATTTCAAATTGTCTTTAACTCGATTCAAATAATAATCTAATCAATGATTTTTTTAGATGTTACAATATTTATAAAATATTTTTGTGACATCAAGACAATTTTACAATAAATTAATTTGTGAAAACTGTAACAATTTTGGTCCAATTATTGGACACTTTTATTTTTATTTCACATTTTTTATTTAAAATTATAATTAATTAGGTATTTTATTTTTGAATAATTTTTTTTAGATTAAAGTCATTAGCTTCAACTGGAGATAAAGGTGTGCAACTAGCATCAGATTGGTATGTTTTACTTTATTTCTTCTCAGAATGTTGAAGGGAGGTGAAACGGCATTACAAAATAAAGTTCATCAAATTTTTAAAGCGGAATGTTCAGTATTTTCAAGGGTCGATTTGGGCCTTGAATAAATCTAAATAGCCTCCAGAAGTACTAGAACTGCATAAAAATCGCATAATCACTTCCATTTTACCCCCACGTAAACACTTGTAAACCTTTCATTTTCTTATAGGCCTATTAGCTAAAAAAAATCCAGGGTCTGAGACTAACATTTTATGGGTCAAACAGAAAGTAAACATAAGCTCACCCCTTTAATTATCTTATAATTATTTTACCTATTATGGTAGACAGGAGACTTTAGAGGAAATAGGTCAAACATAACGTTAATCATTCATTGTTATTATTTACTAGGTTATTAAGTCATGTCAATGATATTACAATAGATGAAAAAGTGGATCGAGAATATATTTTATATCTATGTCCAGTCGGAGGTCTACAAGCTGAACTCAATGCATTCTGGGAGAAATCTCAGAATCTTTGTGGATGGAATGGTGCACATGCTTATTTTCCTCATATTACATTATGTCCATTTTTTAAGGTAGGTTATAGACATGATTTATTTTAAAAATGCTGTGAATAGAACCTAAAGACTATTGAAATATTAAAGAAAGTTAATACAAATTTACCAAAAGAAATGTATAGAAATAACCTTTAATATATTGTTACAGTAAAAACCCTGAAGACGGCAAACCGGTTTCCCCTGAATATCGGCTAAATGTAAAAGTCTTGATAAAAACACTCTATGATTCATTGATATTTTTACCTGAAAATTGGCAAACCCTGAAAACCACAAATCGGCCAAAGTTAATCAGGATCCACTATAAAAAACTTCTATGCTATCGGCTGATAACAGGAGAATGTTTGTGATAGTTTCATGTTATGTAACAACTGATCTATTCCAGCCTGTTTCCATATTAAAGTTTAGAGGGCTCAATTTAGGAGTCTGAATTATTGATACTATATTTGCCTTTTATTTTATTTAAATACTGTTGTATTACATTGTAGGTACCAGACAGCAAATTAAAGTTTCTCACTAGTGCCTTTTCTAATTTAGAAGCGAAGTTACAAAATTTACCCCCTTCTTTGAATTTAGAATTTTTTGACCAGACAAGTTTTATTGGGTTGTTTATTGGAGGGGAATATTATGAAATTCTTAAAAAGATTGTTCAGGAATTTGCTGCAGAGGTCAAAAAAGGAGGTAAGTTGGACAGCACTGTCGTAAAATTTTATAAAATATCTACTGGGACCTTGTTCAACAAATACATGTTACTTCATTAGCCAATTTTTTGTATCACTAAAGTTTGTAAATGCTGTGATGTGATTGGATTAAATGTTAGCAAAGACAGCCAATCAGAGCCTTTGACAAAAAGATTATACCTAAAATCGGTGTAACCTCGACATCACTGTCAAAATGTTAAATTTATGATTTATTATCAAAAAAGTCTGTCTAATATTTTGAAATTATTTGACAATTTTTGTGTGATTTGATTGATTGATTGTAAGGCAAACCAGCCAATCAGAGTCCTTGATTTGAGATTGTACCCAAAATAGCTGTATGTGTAATACTGGTTGATTGATGTCTTGTAATTTGCAGGAATTATTATGGAACCTCCTAAGAAACAATTCCACATAACCTGTGCCTACCAATATACACCCGAGCACCATGACACACTCTGTAAACTAGCTAAAGAAATCCATCTTCACTGTGATACACGTTGGGACCTCAGATTATATTCTAGAGACCCTAAAGTTGGACATTGTGAGGTATGTTTTATATTGTGTTTTCTGTATACATGTATAGTCTGTGAAAGAAGATGTTTCTTTTTCCAATATCATTTGTACTATTTCTCTATTCATTTGAGGTCACTTGGTGTTCATTAAAGGGGAATGTTCAGCATTTTAGAGGATCGATTTGAACCTTGAAGATGTGTATATAGTCTCCAGAAGTACTAGAACTGCACAAAAATAGCATAATCCCTTCAATTATATCCCTACCTAAACATTTGTCTTTCATTTTCTGTAGGCTATATGTGTTTTCTATATAAGGCATAGTCTTACTAAACGACGAGTCGTATTTGACTTTCAAACGGTCGTAATTATGGCTACACAGGGATTTGAAGGCTTATATTTCGAGGGGAATTGTGATCATTTTTATGGATTAGAATTGCTCAAAAATTCCAGGTTCTGAGAATAAAATTTTATTGATCAAACAGTTAGTGAACATATCCCTTTAATATGAAGTTCCAGGGTTCAATCCCACTAAAGGCATAAATACTACCTTCAAGTTTTGAGACTGTTTCAACTGAAATTAATAGATGAACTGGACCTAGTGATAAGTGACTGTTAAAATGGATCCATTTACTCCAAAATATACAAAACATTCAACATAACTGATTTTTGTGCAGGAAGGCCCTTTTTAGTCCAGCTGGCCTTTGTTTCTCAGAAAATCTTACCATAAATTTTGTCTTTTGTTCATTTTACAATGATTAATTCCTGCACATTTGCGACAATTATTAAATAATAAGACTTTTTGAGAACAAGGACCCAGAATTTCTAGTCCTTGTATCAATTTAGCATTTTATTTAAGGTACGCAAGGTTTTGAGACCCTATCAACCTAAATTAATGGATGAACTAGAATTAGTTATAGGTGACTATGTTATAATAGATCCAACAGAAGTGTCTAAAAGTGCAGATAGTTGGTACAATGGTATTTTGTGGTCAACTGGTGTACATGGTGCTTTCCCTGGTACATTTACTAAACGTACTGCCGAAACATGGACGTGGACATTACACAAGTAAGAATACTTTTTATCGGGGGGATATTTAGGACAATATTTATGCAATGCGTTTAAATTGATACCTTCCGTAGAGCATGATGACACATCAGGACGAAGGTTGGCTGATTGAAGAAATGGCCTCTTATTCAGTCGAGCCATGTTTATCTGGTTGCTGATAATCCTGATAAGCTTTGTTTTAATGACTAACTGGTTTCCAACCAAGTCGTGCCAATAATACAGCGGGGCCAAATGGAATTCTGAGTGAACATGATTTGCTCAAGGTCATCAGATACATGCACACCAATATATAACGTTTTGAAGCATTAGAACTGTAAGAACCGTTGATCACCATTTAGTTTGATATTTGTTACAAAGTAAATAACGTTACATTATAGTGATAAGACTTGTAAAAAACTCACATTACAAGATATAACCAAACAAGTTTGCATTAGTTTAATGGAAAAATCAAGGCAAATTTACAGTATTTAAACATTAGGGCTGCAACGATTCCTGAAGTGGCGATTCGATACGCTAAACGATACACATTCAGCGATTCGATTTATTGCGATTACAAATCGAGATTCTTGAGTTTGAAATCGGAAAGAAAAAAAAAACCTTTAATCATTAACATTTTAACACATTTTTGACATAATTTTCGTAACAAATTTATATGCTTAAGATCATCATCATTAATAACAAAGATTTAAGATGATAATAAACAAATTGATACGTAAAAAGCAATTTTCGAAAATTTCAATACGACATAAATTATAAAATGCATGAGGATTTCTTGTTCTCAGTCAATAAAAGAGTTAATTAAATGAATCAAAATCGGGGCCGATGAATCGCGATTATTTTTTTCTTACACGATGCATCGATAAGGAGGAACGAATCGCGATTCAGTAGATCGTTGCAGCCCTATTAAACATTATTAAAGAGATTATGTTTTTTTTTCCTGTCGATTGAAAACATTTGTGTAGTTACCTGCCCAAAAAATGTGGGCCCTATATTTTTTTTTTGTTGTATGACAATTTAGGTCCCTACCATTGAAATTTAAAGAGAAATCACCAGATGAAAGAAATGGAGTATTAAATAATTTATTTCATGCTATAACTGAACCTGTTTATGCCAAGGTTAGTACAAAGCCTTTACCATAAACGCACTGTTTAGGCTTTATAGGACAGGCAAATGCCATGCAGTGTGCAATGAAAGAAATTTTGTCAGGACAACAGCATTAGCCTACTCTAACACTTGACCTCGAGACTGGACACTTTTTTTCACGTCGGCTCCTCCCTTTCGACCTTCATCAATGACGGGGAGAAACCAGGTTGAAAAATACAAGGGTATTATTTCAACCAATGCCAGGATTGTACCCTGACCATTCAGGTTAGAGAACATCTAGCTCATTGAGCCACCACAGCTCCTTAGTCCAGGCCCTCAAGATTCCCCCTTCTAAAACGCTCTGCTCGCTATGCTAGCTAAGCCCTTTTTGGCTTTATTTTTCATAAAATGCATTTGGCCGTTAAAAAGTTATTTGCCTGCCTTAGTCCTTACTGTGCATTGATGAACACATTTAAGTAGTAGTGCCTTTTTAAACAAACGGCTGACTGTTAGCCCTTCATTTGTAGGTACACAAAGACAAAAAACCTAAAGCAGGTCGTAATTTATTTGTTATGAGACATGGAGAAAGAATAGATTTCTGTTTTGGTCGTGATTGGACAGAAAAAATGTTTGACGAAGATGGTGAGTTTTATATTTTAATAAATAGATAAAACATTGGGATTGATTGAAACCTGAGACGATTTAATTTGATTTAAATTTCAAGTACGATTTGATGCAATTTTGATTAGATCAGAAGTGGTCTAAAAATACTAATTTTGATATCAGCATTTTGGCAACATGGTTGCTACCACTGACAACAAAAGAAAGACCTCTATTTTGATTACTAACAAACTCCACATTCTGCCATCTTTAAAAAATCACATGTAATTGCTTAACCACCTATTAGGACTTTCTCAAAAATCTATTGATTTGCCAAAGCTTACTGACTCACAATACACGTAATAATCCATCAAATCAAATTGGAGGACAAAAATACTTTTACGGTTGCTAGATCATTTCTATCAAATTTCAAATTGATACAAAAGATAATGAAAAGGGCATTATTTATGTTCATCATGATAGAATTTAGAATAATTGATTTGATGTATTTTGAAATATGAATACTTTATTCAGGTAAATATCACCGTACAAATCTCAATCTATCAAAAACCATGTTGAAACGGAAATCACATTTAGAATTCATTAGAGATTCACCTTTAACTGAGATTGGTAAACAACAAGCAAGATTGACAGGTATGTTGATTTTATTAACTTGCATATTGACATTTGTTGAGTGGATATATTTGTTGACTCATATATTGACCGTATGGTTCAGCAATTTCCCAGTGGAAACACATAAAACTAGCTTAAAGCTGGATTTTCTGTCAGTGGAAACACAGTTAATGTCTGTCAATTTATTGTTTCCAGGTTTTGGTTTTAAAGAAGAGAATGTGACTGTGTCTCATGTATTTGCTTCACCCGCTTTACGATGTGTGGAAACAGCCCAAGCTTTTCTTGAAGGTTTGATATCCTCTATTATTGTTCTTCATTATTCCAGTGGACTTAGCTGTAAAGTGAATTAATTGGATCCAGGAAAGATCAAAGCTAAGAGGCTTGGCCAAGAACCATTTGCTTAAAAGGATCCTTGTAAACCTTGATTGAAAAGATATGGTTACTTGTTTTTTCTAATAACAATTTACTGTATATTTCCAAAAATAATGCACACACAGTTTTTTACCCTGAATTTTTATTACAGGTTTAGGTGGCAGTCATATTAAAATCTGTATAGAACCCAGTTTATTTGAGTATCTTGGTTGGTACCATCCTATTATTCCAATGTGGATGAAGCCAGAGGATCTCCATAAACAAGGCTATCACATCAACACTGGCTATACTCCATTCCTGGCAATCAAAGACATGAATTTAGATGAAAGTGTTCAAGATTGTTATGAACGTGGGGCTAACTTCTCCAGGTTTGTGGTGAAAAAGTTACCACCTGATTGTAAGTTACAATTATACTCTTGCTATGTTATAATAATTCTTTACTTTAAATTGGACAGAATAAGGTCTATTACACCAAAGTGACATTTGGCCCATGACAAGTTTAACCCTTTGAACCCTGACGTTACTTTGGCTAAAACGTCATATACCCTGAACTCCCAGCAATTGTATTATGTTAACGTTGTATGACGTCACTTGACAACGACCGGTTTATCGGCTTGTCGGGTATATATAACATAAGGATGGCTTGTCGGGTTGAAAGGGTTAAGTCATATTTAGACCTATTTTAGATCCTGGGTACAATCCCTGCATGACTTTTAACTCAATTTCCCCTTGGAAGTAATGCAGATCAAAAGGACTGATATGATAGGACAATAAATAAAGAACCCATGGCTGCAGGCTATGTATATCATAGATCCCTCAACAGTTGGAAATTGAAAACGAAAAGTACAACACTGCTGTTCTGACAAATTTTCTGTCATTGCACGATACTGATACCAGTGATGCCTGTCCTAAATGCCCAAACAGTTGCAGAATCATAGGATGTAAAACTCCATTTCCTTTGTTTGTAGGTGGTAATATTTTATTAGTGGGACATGCAGGAAGTTTAGATATATGTACAAGACAACTGTGTGGTCTGAGTGCCCAGTCGTCTCAAGATTTCCACCAACATTTAAGTTCTATACCGTATTGTGGGCTGGTCATGGTACAGGAGGATCTCGCTGCTGGGAAATGGGGAATGAAAGAGCCACCGGTACCATCTCTGATACATGGTACTAATAGATCGTTTGATTTTAAACTACTACAAGCATCAACTAACACCTAGATTATCATCTTTTGTAGGGTACTATGTCATGTAATTAGGGCTCATTATAGAAGTTCTTCAATGGATATTGTAACACATAAATTGAGATCTTGTACCAATTTTTTTATTGGGCTAATAGGGTTCTTCTTAAAAACTTAGCTTATTACTATTGTGGTGTTCATTTCATCTGATCTTTTGATTAATGTTTGCTTTTTTTTAATTAACACGTATTACTTTATGCAAAACACAAGCTATAAAAATCAAAATTTCATAACTTAGTTTTTAGTTCTTGCAAGTAATCATGCTTAATAATTTGTGGGTCGAGGGTAAAGGGTTCACGTAAAGCTGGATCACATTTTGGTCTCTATAACTTTAGGGAACAACAAGAACATTTAGAATTGTTTAATAAGTGGATACAAATTTGACGTGGTAAGCCAAAACTAAAATAGTGTAACCAATTGCTAGTCAAAGTTGAACCCCAATCCAAATTATTAGTAATATTTTGATCAATCTTATCCATCATAGAGGTAAATTTATTTTTGATGGCTGAAAGTATACGTTGTGCCTGTTTGTTTTAACAACCGTACCTCATGCCTATGCCTGCCTGATATATATATAACCTGCATCAAAAAGAGCCTATTTCTCACAATATGTTTGTCTTATTTCTTTTATTTATGGCCTTGGTTCCCAACCAGGGGTACTAATGCTTCTTGGGGGTACCAGCGAACACCAATAGGGGTACCTCAGACAATTTTAATAAGTATGAATGGATTAAATATTAAACTTCATCAACCGACAAATATCCTTTTACTTTCATGTTGGCTCTTAATGGTACTTAAAGTGGGCGAGGATACCAGGAGATAACTTGAACAAAATAGGGGTATGAAGAGTCCAAAAGGTTGGGAACCAAGGATTTATAGGCTTTTATTGTTAGTCTGAATTATATTTGGAACAAATTAGAATTAAGACCATGACTTTGACATCAAAATAGTACTTTATTATAATACATTTATATTCATATTGTGTACAGGTATAACATTTTTATTAGTCTTGACACAGCATTTTTAGAAATATTTTGTTTATAGTCTGTCTTTGTATAATTTGTAGGCCTTTTATTTCTTTAATATTAGTTTTATATTGTATACTGTGTACATGTAATTCAAGAGAGAGAAGGACAAAGTTTTTATTAATATTTAAAAAAAAAAAGAACACTTGCATTTTTTGCTCTTAATGATATATATTTTATACATACTTCTCCATAGGTGTAGGAAAGTGGTGAACTGAGAGGGGTGGAGGGGGTTGGGGTAGGGTACTGACTATATCTGCCCAGGAATGAGGTGTGGCATAGGAACAGCTGGGAGAAAGGATCCTCACGGAACCTTGGTTGTTATCCTTGAAAAATATAGATGTTTCTGGTTTTTGTCACCAATTGAACTTCACCCAAGTCTTGTACATGTGATGGAGTTATTTATGAATTGTTATTACTCATGAAAGTTGTTATTATGAATTGTTATTCTTGTTATTGGAATGTTATTGTTATACAAATTATATATTTTTAATAGAGGGTTAGTTTATCAGCTATATTGAGTATAAGTAAAATATTAAGAATAGAGAACTGTCATATTTTATGCAGGTGTTTATTGCAATGAATCTTTTAATTTTCAAACTTTAATGACCTGTTTTGAATTAGATTATAGGGTATCATAAATAAATTCTTTTACAATATTGATAAAATATGGACAATGATATTTTTCTGTGCAAATTTTGAATCAAATGGCATAAGATTTTATCCAGGCCTTCTCAATTAATTTTTGTAAAGGGCCAAATAGAACTTAGCTAGCATAGCCAAAATAGCGTTTTACCGGAAGGGGTCACTCTTGAGAGGCCATTCCCAAGGGCATTGTGGGCCGAATTTGGCCCTCGAGTCTACATTTGAGAAGACCTGGTTTAATCCTTGTAAGACATTTAGAAGTATCACATCACATTAAGAAACAACAGTTTTTATTGATATAGACTTCTGTTTTGAAACAGTGAATTGACGTCTATATCCATAAAAACTGTTGTTTTTTAATGACTTTAGGTTATTTTAACTGAATGGTCAAGAATTTAAATTTTAGATAGCTGACAAAGACATGATCATTACAGTATTTAATCAAAAGCATTCTTTTTTACCTACAGGTTTGTTATAGGAAAACTATCTCTTAAAATAAACACATATTTAAATTCAAAACCTTTGCCAAATAGGAGTATATATTCATCTGTTTACTAAGTGTCATAGTTGTACAACAGGTTTCCCACAGAGTAACCTCAATACTATATCTACTCTTATAGGTCAAGTTTGTGAATTAAAATTTTATGCCCATTCTAAGAGGTAGTATTCCTTTAATTAATACTTTCAAACTTGTTTTATAAATTTTATTACTAACTTATAAATATATTGTGTTATAAAGCAGAATCTTGTTTTAATGCTCCTGTTAGATGAAACATTTAATAATTTAATATAAACATTTAATATTATATTAATAATGCCATGACAAAACATACGCTTTTTTAATTATCTTTTCAAGCTAACTTCTCAGGGGCAAAGTTAACAAATGAATGTTGTTTAGAAAAAATCAAAATAGCAAGTGCCTAGGAATCTCAATGATTTAGGAAAAGTAAGATGGCTAATGCCTATGATCTAGGAAAATTAAAATAGGAAAATGCCTATAGCCTAGAAAAATTAAAATTAAAAAAGACTATGAACTAGGAAAATTCCAAAAGTTACAATTTAATAGCTGAGAATTGTTAATCTTTGACATATTTAATTAGATTTTTTCATCTTTTATTTGCTTATGTGTTCAACTATTAGTATGACTGTTGTCTGATGCATTGGATTGCTTCCCTTTAATGGAATGTATGTTATTGGTTATTGTGACATGGCATACCTCACTGCTCCATTGACTTACCAAGAAGACAGATGAGTTCTCTAGATTGGCTGTTTATCTTCCTTTAGTTGATTAAAATCACTAATTGATATTATTAACATGTTTTCCTTCATATTTTCTTTTGGAGACAAAATTAAAGTAGGATTTTCATTCTATAAGTCTGGGGTTTCAACTTGGGGGATACGTTCCAGACTGGGGAAATTTCGACCTGTAGCAAATTATATCTTTTACTGTTTAATAATTTGTGCATGCAATTATACAGATGATCAAATATATTCGGACCAGTAATATCTATCAAATGTTTTGTAAGTTTTATATTTAATGAACAAAGAAAGTGTTAAATAATTTGAGAACTAATCTAGGATATATTGTTTATAAGACATATAGAAGTAGGAAGATTACATTAAAACACTAAGATATATATGGATATACTACTTCTGCATTTATTACATACTATGTTTCGAATCACATACAGGTAACGTTAACATTTTTTACTCCACTTGATAATGTTACCTGTATGTGTTTTGAAATGTAGTATGTAATAAATGCAGAAGTAGTATATCCATATATCTTAGTGTTTTAATGTAATGTAAGATTACTGTATATTATGTTTATGTTGTTTATGTAACCAGTTAAAATGTTATGTTTAATAATTGTAATTCTCTAATGTATTTTGTCAGACAATATTGGTCATATATTAAATTTCTTTTATAACATTTTACTTGGCTTTGATCCAGTGGCGTGGTGGCCGGGGGGGGTCCTGGGGGGCACGTGCCCCCCCAGCCAATGGAAACCAGGGGACGCCGACGTTGCAAGGGGGCGCCAAAAGCCCTTCGAAAAAAAGTCGGTCGGTAAGAAATAATAATTATTTTCGAGCCTATTCTTTTAGTCCCAATACAACTCGGGCCCTCCCCCTTATTTTTGGCCGAATAATGTCAGAACCCTCTATTAAATTGCCGCTCGCGCCTTCAGCGCTCGCAGTGCCGTTCAATTTGAAGCATGTTATATTTCCACCTTTCTCTAAATCCTGGATCCGCCCCCGTTGATATCCGTCGGTAAAGTTGAGCTGACCGACAGCAGACATAAACATACAAAAAAATACTAAAATATAGCTTCAAATAACCTTCCTGCATTGTTTCAAATAGCTAAAACCTTGAAGTTTCCGGGGGTCTTGGTGTGAGTGTTTGTAGTCACCCAAAATAAGCCTATTGAAAATAAGAGCAATTGAACAATATTTACTATGAATTATTGACCTCGTTCTTGAATTGTTTGTGGAACCGATAGAGAGTTGATTTCTTGATGGATTTTGATGAAACTTGGTGTGAGTGTTTGTAATCACCTATTAAGTTGTGATAAATGTGAAGGGAGTGAGCCGAAATGTTGCATTTCACTGCTTACAGCTATTCAAGGGAGACAACTATGAGGGTCTCTCATAGGTCCGCGCTCGCTACAAGCGTTCACTATGACAAGTGGTAAAATTGCTTTTGTACTTCACAATTAGGTCTTTCCGGTCTTCCTACGAATGAATAATTATTTTGGCTCTTTGAATTTACTTCTGGGGTCCAAAGCCTCAATTTTAGAACAATGTTGAATTAACCCGCGTTTACTACAGTTAAAACGAAAACTTTAAGGACACTGAAGACAATGGTGTGAGTGTTTGTAATTACCCAAGGATTAAGCCTATTGAAAATAAGAGCAATTGAACAATATTTTCTATGAATTATTGCCCTCGTTCTTGAATTGTTTGTGGACCCGATAGAGAGTTGATTTCTTGATGGATTTTGATGAAACTTGGTGTGAGTGTTTGTAATCACCCAAGGATGAAGCCTATTAAATCCACTTGAAGAAACATAATGTCAACAAAATCCGTGTAATATAAAAAATGTCACTCTCAGAATCTTTCATTTACTTATTAAACCAGAAAATGCAGCGGGTTCTCTCCCGCGAAAGAGAAAAAACGACGCAGGACCGCGAAGTCCACCTCGCCCCGCGCGCTGGTTAGGGACGGCCGAGACGGCTTGACAAGTAAGAATCAGACTGGTCAACCAAATAATCAGAGATTAAGTACTGGTTAACTTGTAAATCATTGTAATCTTGTCACGATATTGGAGTAATTGGAACTATTACAATTGATATAGGTGAACTTCAATTTAATTAGCCTACTGGAGACTTTAATAGTCCGAAACATTCTTAGTACACTAAACTTCCCGCAAGCTCAACCTTGCTGCCGATGATTGCCGATTCCGAAACAAATCTATTATGTCCAAAATGTAAATTCTGAAAATTCCTGTTACGTTATTGCCAAAAACTGCTTTCAGAGATTTGATACGAGCCAGTACCTTTTAATTTCGCCGACAACTGCCAATTAGTTGGGGATCCGTCCTATACGAACCTTTGGCGGAAATCCGGGAATGATACAGCATGGCAGTCTGACGTTGACCACTCAACGGCAGGTTTTATCTGATTAACTGCCAATATACTTATCAGTGAAGCGCAATCATAGATTCCATATTTACCAAGAACGCTACCAGCTAACAGAGAGAAGGTATTTGCGAAACTATCATCACAGACTAGAACACTTCAGGGTGGAGAGACAGAACGTTTCAGATTATGTCCACTGCAGACCCAGCTTGTTAAATCCAGTCTAAATCATGCGGTTAATGTCTAGAGTTTACAGTTGACATAATGACAATTTATCAACGTCTGCTTCAAATTTAGATGGAAATTAAATTAGATGACACTGATGTACTTGACTTCGACATGAAAACTTCAATCTCAGACTATTGCGAAATAGTGTCTGATATTCTCGCACAGATTCCAGTAAGGCACGAAACAGATAGTTCTTTACAAATTGGGCCAATTTCGAACGTTATTAAAGGGATAAAAGAAGTTTTATAAATTGTATGTCTATCGGGGACACTGGATATCAATTTGAACAATTCCATTTTTCAATCACACGTCTGTGGTTCCAGCAATTCCAGTTAAACTAAGTGTTTGATATCGTCAGACCTTTGAAACATGCCTGTACCACAGAAAACATTCGTGATTTGTCATCAAACAATTAGTGTAAATGGAATATCTGGAACCACAGACATCTGACTTAACAATGGCATCGGAAGTCACATACATGGTACGCTGTAAAGTTCTATATGTATTTGAATAAAATTTGTTCTGTTTTGTTGGCATCCGATTATCCACGTTAGAATATTTTGGCAAGACATTCGTGGTGTCTCTTCAAAATATTTCGTATGGTTTTGTGTATTATAGGAATTTTGATTTCTTTTACAAGAAAATACATTCCACATTCCTCTATCTTTCGTTATTATTATTAGAAATAAAGAATAATAGATTCTTCACAATTTTCTCCCAATGTGTAGCTTCAGGGAATCAGTAAGTCTGGGGAATATATAAGTACGTAAAGGTGGTTCCTCTATTTGTACTTTCAAATAAAGTACTAACGATCCGAACCGCAAAACGAAACTCGAAATCCGAAAAGACATTTTGACGCAACATAGGTAACAGCTTATGAACTTTTCACATAAGGAATTATATTAATCATACAGGAGTAAGTATTTCATAATGAAAAGTGCGAGCTTTAATAAGAATACAGTCAAACTTGTATTAATCAAGCGGTCAAAGGAATGCTCAAAATGGCTGCTTACTAAGGGAGTTGCTGAACAGAGGTATATGTATGGCAAAACTAGTTTAGAATGACAAGTTGGTAATTTGTAATTATATGTACATGCATGAAATCTTTTTAACAATTTAAATACCATTTACGATGTCCTATGTATGTTGAAATCAATTACATCCAGAAGCTATTATCTAAAAATGTTAGGACCTAAGCAACTCTTTTTATAGCCTCGGTTCCTAACCTTTTGGACCCTAAGTAACATTAAGAGCCAACATGAAAGTCAAAGGATATTTGTCGGTATTTGACGTATGTATTTATTGTTAAATATCACATCTGAGGTGGCTACATGTCCAAACCTCAACTCCAGTATCAGCACTGCACTGATGAGGCACAGAAGTCAGAAGGCCGAAACCGTGCAGTTATGTTACATGCAAGTTATATATGTAAATTATAAGGTAGATTGATGAATAGTATATAACACTACTTTTTAAAATTGACTAAGATACATTTCTGGTACCCTTTGAAGAGTTCGCTGCTTACTATTACCCCCGGTTGGGAACCGAGGTTTTTTTAGTAAATCAAATAATTGACATAAAAGGAACCATCAAAAGATGATCTGTAATTACAGGAAACGATTCCATCTATACACATATTGGTTCCAATTTCCAATTATAAACGCCTTTACACAAAATGGTGTCAATGACCCAAGATCTGTGGACGTTCCTTTGATGGTGATTTGATCAGTGAAAGATTCAATAAGAACTGGTGATGATATTTCTATTCAGTTCTTTTCTTTATGTCTTCATCTCGTTTCTTTTCAAGTCAGTCTTTCAATAGAATGTAGAGCAATTTGCCGCTCTTTCTGGTAGATTGTGACTAGAATAAAGCCCAGTACATCTACGTTGGTTTGTTGGCACTCAACGATTACACGTGACGATCTTCTTAAAGCAATAACGAAATATTGAAACTGATTCGTGATTACACACACACTTCGGTATTTTTATGCCAGTATTTCCTTAAAATAGACTAAATCCTTTAGCGAAATTTAGGGGTAGAGATCACATTAAATAACGGCCTGATGATGACACTTTTATTTAGATTCATGCCCATACGGATGCCTGGTGCTGGTAGCCCCACCGCCTGACAATTATTTGGCCCCAACTCGGACCCCCCACTTATGATTCCCAGAAACGCCACTGTTGAAACATTGTGTATAATAAAACTAGGGAGAAGTATACCATACGGGCCCGATATTTCTTAAATTTGCCATCCTAACCAAGGACACTAAACGCACCACCACGTTTCACTTACCATTATAATTAACCAGCGGACGGAAGTATCAGACCATCAATACCAATAACACTGGTTTACGAATAACTCAGGCCCAATGTTTCCTTTAATGATTGAATAAACACAGCTCAGATCATATTCAGTCAGATTGGGTTCCATTTTCATCATGTCCAGAAAACAGCTGGTCAGTAGTTCAGTCACGTTCACTGACCAAAAATAGTCCCTCTTGATTATTGTGTATTTAATGTTTTAATTACTGATTTATTGCTTTATTCGGTTGATCTTTAAAGGGATATGTTGTTCTAAAAATCATTTATTCAGTTGTAAGGATTTAATGATAGGAAATATTTTCCATTTGAAAATACAAATCGGACGGGTACTTCCAGTTGGGTATTTCACCAGATTAGGTGAGAAAAATAAAAGATTAAGAAACAGGATCTGAATTTGTGATGAAATTCTTTAAAGTTAAAGGAAGATAACTCTTTTCCGAAAGAACTGAACTGTAAAAGCAATATCATCGTAAAGCTTTGTATTATCCACATTGACGTTGCAAAGCAAAACCAGACGATCCAGAAGATGCAGAATATACTTAACTTGGAAAAATACCCGCCATATTCATACCATGTCGTATAGGGCCTAATTTTAACAAAAAAACGTAACCAAATGCTTAACTTAGATGCGCAGTCGAAATCATATAGTTCATTCAACTCGAAGACTAACACACTAAGACGTTAACATCAATACCCAAATGATATTTAAATACCCTAATAAAATCTATAATATTTTAATTTGAGAGACTATTGTCTCTAAGGAATCGTCTCTTGATACAGTTTTATTTTATTACCGATATTAAACTATATTGAATAACTATAACTTTACTTTCTTGATATTAATAAAACAGGCAACTACAATGAATATATAATTAGGCCTATAGTAAAATTACCAATTATAAGGGATATACCCAACTAATTTATTCCTCTAACAGCCGATAAAAATAGAGAAGCCAGCATTTGGTTGCTGTTCAATGTCAGAAGTTTAGAATAAAAGGGGTATACATGTAGTCTCATTTTTCTAGACGAGACAACCAAGAAATGAAGTTTTACTTTCCTTTTTTTCTGCACCTGATCGGGATATTGAAGACCTGTAAAGTCATGAGTGCACAGAGAGGGATATTTTTGCGTGGCAAATCTATGTTTTGATTGGCTGCGGTGTCTTGAACGTTATAACCATAATATCTCTTCTGAGCATGGGTTGATTGGAAAGTGACAAGTTCGCGTACGCTCCCAGTGGTTGATAATAACGCAAACTAGGTAGTTGTCGGTAGATGACAAGTTAATGTTCGCTTCCAGTAGATGGTGATATCGCAAACTAGGTAATTATTGGTAGATGACAAGTTAACATTCGCTTCCAGTGGATGCTGATATCGCAAACTAGGAAGCTGTTGGTAGATAACAAGTAAAAGTTTGCTTCCAGTGGATGTTGATATCGCAAACTAGGTAGTTGTTGGTAGATAACAAGTTAACGTTCGCTTCCAGTGGATGTTGATATCGCAAACTAGGTAGTTGTTGGTAGATGACAAATTAACGTTCGCTTTCAGTGGATGTTGATATCGCAAACTAGGTAGTTGTTGGTAGGTTACAAATTAAAGTTCGCTTCCAGTTGATGTTGATATCGCAAACTATGTAGTTGTCGGTAGATGACAAGTTATAGTTCGCTTCCAGTGGATGCTGATATCACAAACTAGGTAGTTGTTGGTAGATGACAAGTTAAAGTTCGTTTCCAGTGAATGATGATATCGCAAACTAGGTAGTTGTTTGTAGATAACAAGTTAACGTTCGCTTTCAGTGGATGTTGATATCGCAAACTAGGTAGTTGTTGGTAGATAACAAGTTAACGTTCGCTTCAAGTGGATGTTAATATCACAAACTAGGTAGTTGTCGGTAGATAACAAATTAACGTTCGTTTCCAGTGGGTGTTGATATCACAAACTAGGTAGTTGTTGGTAGATAACAAGTTATAGTTCGCTTGCAGTAGATGGTGATATCGCAAACTAGGAAATTGTTGGTAGATGACAAATTAACGTTCGCTTTCAGTGGATGTTGATATCGCAAACTTGGTAGCTTTTGGTAGATAACAAGTTAACGTTCGCTTCCAGTGAATGATGATATCACAATCTATGTAGCTTTTGGTAGATAACAAGTTAACATTCGCTTCCAGTGAATGATGATATCGGAAACTAGGTAGTGGTTGGTAGATGATAGATGACAAGTTAACACTCGCTTTCAGTGAATGCTATCAGTATGAAATTGCTTTCTACGGGCCTGTAGTTGGATTGAAAAAAACTTGACTATAACTTTTATCATACACAACAAGTCATCGAACTTCCGTGTAATTGCGTTCGATTAATGTGTTGAAACATGTGTAAGACGCTATGATTTAATAACAGGAATAATAGGATGTCTTTTACTATAGAAAATACAATAAGCTTTAATCCCCTATTCTATTATCTAAGCTCAATATCGCTACATTATCCTCAAATAATAATAATAAGTGGATTAAGCCGGATTTCTTCCCGCCTCTGTCGATATGAGTTATTATAAATCAAATTAATATCTTTGAGAAACCGAGAAAAATTCGATAAAAAATGGTGGAATTGATTAATGATGAAATAGACAGACTTGATGAAATACTAATGTCCTCGTCAAACTTCTTTTGTAATAAGCAGATATTTTTAAAGTTGTTGTCATTTTCTAATTAGAATTTCTGGACCAAATTTGTAAGAAAGTTTGCAGTTAAGCTTTGAGTCCCTCAAATTCGTGGTATATATTGCTGTGACAGCAAAGTCATCCATTTTCGAAATACTCTCTTCATATAGTAGGTAATAAAAGTCAACATGCCTCGTAATGTTCAATATATTATTCATGATAGTCTTCAAAAACAGTTTAAGGCAAACGGGTAGCACCAAAAGTACAGTGGCTTAACCTGTTCCCCAAAAACTTTGGATCCCCTTTTTAACAAGCGAGCAAGCTTCAACGAGTGTCTAACATCGTGGCTCTAGGAACTGTCATCAAGGGAACTATCAGAAATCCTAACACGATGTCATGTTATAGTTAAACAGATTATTTTCTACTGCAGCATGAAGTTTCGCCATTTATCATTCTTTCTGGCCTTTATTATTCTAATAATTATGTAACAGATTAGGATTTAATGTCACATTACTAGTTCCAAGGACATAGATTTAAAGTGGAAGCGTCCCCCTCTTCAATTCAGAAGAACCTTTCCCAAACCACAAAATATGATTGGTAAGAAAGATTTTTTGAAGAAATAAAAATCGATCAGCTGAAAATAAAAGTAGGATGTCCTGAATGCTAACGCGGACACAAAAATACAATTGCGTTGGCACAATCTCTTCCGACCCGTACCATAAAATCACCCATTCGCCATGCTCTAAAACTACAACCACTAAACAACAAGCAATAAGCAAGAAATAAACAACAGCAACAGCGTAAAATATACAGTAAGAGACGATACCAAGCAGCTTAAAGCATATCAACAGAGACTTCTAAAGTAGGACATTTAAAATGGGTTTGTGCAAATTTCCACCTTTTCCAATTTTATATCAGATGTCTGTGTTCCTGCTTTATATACATGATTAACAGTATTTATAAATCCTCTTTTCAATCCTTAAGAATCAACGCCTTCAGATCCTTGGTATATCATGCAATTTGTAAGATATCCCACGTAATATGAATTTGAATAATATTCAAATCGTCTTGGCACTTTGTCCCTCAATTTCCATAACCATACTGAAGTGATACAATATTATAATTAAGAAGAAATCAATCTGTCTACAAAATAAAAACTCCGGCCTATTTACATCTGATTTTTTTTTATCATATTTACCGAAATGGTAATGGACAATATCTATAAATAGACGCCATGCTTTAAGTCTGGCTGTATTCCAGTGAATGAGTTTCTTAACGATATAAATTTATCAAATGTCCCACTCTGTTCGCATTTCAGAAATTGAACGTTTAAAGGGATTACAAAGTGGTTTTCTAAACTATCTGTTGACCAATGTATGACAATCTGATATTATTGGAAGCTTTTGCGATTGTGACATCAAAAAACCCGTTTAGTGTTAGTGAAATTAAAGCCTGGGTTTTCAACTTGGGGAAAATGTTTCAGACTGGGGACATTTGGACATTTTACAGGGGACAAAAACTGAGCTATAGGTCTGAAAAAATAAATAATTATCTTGGGTGGATATAATTATGCATCCAGTGTCCACTGCCCTCAAATACTCTATATAACCGGGCCACAATTTATTTTCGTATTAAAAAGCAAAATGCTGTGACATGCTTCGAAATGGCATGTTTTCGATGACTTTCACGGACATTTCAGGGGACATGTTCATATCCTTGTGGGTAATCGGGGACACTTGAGAAAACCAGTTGAAAACCCAGGAATTAAAGGAACCACAGACTGACTGAAACAAACCATTTTATCAAGTTTCATATACCACAGCGTGAAAGTCTGAGTAACAACATATTTCAGGCTCAATTCTAATATTTTAAATATTTCTAAAAGATTTCTTCAATATTTAACTCAGATTTGACTAATATTAACGAATGGTTTATCGCCTTTGTAAAGATATACAATGAAGTCAACTTGTGAAAGGAAGAAATATTTCCTATATCCCACAAAGAAGTCTGAAAATGTGAAATATTAAGTTGAAAACAATCGATCACCCTGACAGATAAAAATAAAATCCGAAGTGATTTTTTATTTGATCACAAACAGTGCAATATAGAGGGAAACATCGACATGTACATATTACATCCATCAATCAGATTAACACATCAAACTAACTGTAGAAACGTTACTGCAGACAAAGGGGCCCTGTGAAAACTGAAATTCAATTTTAATTTTTTATTTCAAATGCCATCGTGTTTTGTCGGGTTTGGAGTGAAATGGTTTTCGAGAGATATTTATTAAAAGTCCCCAAATCATTGAATGAATGAAGAAGAACGAGTAGGCCGAGTTTCACTGCCATGTCATTCGATCCGACCAGATCTTACGAATTCCCAAATTACCAAACCAACAGCACAGTACCATCCGATTAAACCAATCCAACTACCATCTACTACCACTACCAACAACTACCAAGTTTGCGATATCAGCTGCTGCTGGAAGCGAACGTTAACGTTAACCATCATTGTTGCTTTTATAAGGTTGATGAAAATTATTTATTGTAGAAATATTTAAATCCATCATTCAAGAGGATAATAGTCCTGAATTATAGGTGGCTTACTGTTTTTTAACACCTGATGGTACTTCCCTTTTGAGGAGTTCACAAGCTTTTCCTCCCATTTTGCTACTTAGTTATTTATCAATTGAATGTTCTTGCTTCTACGGATTTTTGATTATGTATCACTTAAGTTTTCTTTAAAATTTGATATAATGTTGATTATTCGCTCTCATTGATGTATATCAGTGGTTCCCAACCTTTTTCAAGCCGTGGCCCAAATTCACGAAACTCCAAGAGCCATGGACCCCTGTTCAATTCCAAACTAGCGCAAAATAGATAATATAGCGCAAGGGCTGTTGTCTTGTGCCTCGCCATCATTGGGAAGTCAGATGCATTTGACCACAAGCAACTACAGACCTTACAAGCAAACTATAGTTAAATCAAAGTTGGGCTTGAGAAAAAATGATATACATCTTCATGCCCCATAGCCCCCTAACAAACACCCTATGGCTCCCTAGGGGGCCATGGCCCCTAGGTTTTGAGCCATTGTTGTAGATAACCAATGTAATTAATGAACAAATTCTGTTTCCACCACAGTTAAAGCTCTCAAAATTAAATTTTAACTCCCAGCTTTCTTTGCTTTGAAGACACGTACGTACATATTCAAATTTGAGCTTCATAATGGTCGATGAAAAAGGCCCTAGCCCCTACACCTAGTACAGGCCTTCTAAATTTATTTTTGTAAAGGGCTAAATGCATGCATTTTGTGAAAACATTATAAGGACAAAATAGAGCTGAGCTAGCATAACGAGCAGAGCGTTTTAGCGGAATTGGTCACTCTTGACGAGCCGCCATTAGAGAAGGCTTGACCTAGTATATTAGACAAATCTGAGCAAAATGCAGACTTTAATGTTTGTTTCGTGTTTTCTCTGCAGGGTATACAGAAATGACATCCAAATCTGATTACATGTATAAAATCCAGATTAAATACAGACCTTCACTCCAGGCATCTTTATAAATAGAAAACAAAATATTACAATTTAATGAACAACAAAATGATCCGTTCCCTGTTGAGCAAGTTTTTTCTTCTCTTTTTCTAGACATTAATCATCACCGTCAGTAGCGGCAGGGACAAGAAATTGCATCTCTGTATGGAGGGGGTTACAGGTCAGAAAATTACAGTATAATAGCCTTTGATACAACATTTTGCGCCACTACTGTAACGTCGATGAAAGAATTTCCCTTTCAAGAAGGTGGGAGTTGTTAAGAAAACGAAACTGTCTATATTATAAAAGTTCTAACAACTTAGGTAGCTATGAGGATCCTTTTCACAAGTCTGTTGGCATTGGTCTTTCCTGGATTACCCGTACCAAAATACAGCTTTTACTTTGTCCCAAATCCAGAGAAAATTCAAAGCTTAATATTTTCATGTCGCTATGCCTTTGGCTGGCGTCAAGCGCGTGGTGATTTTTGGGGACGAACCAGGGTGGTTTGTAGAGTCCAAGTCACGATGCGCCTCATGCACACTAGTGAGATAAAACCTGCCGTTGAGCGGGTACACATGCACGAAGATTTAAAATGGAAGCTATTTCGGGGTTAGGATTCCCACTCTGATTATCATTTAATTATTCCCGAGTACTTCCGTTCAAACCAAATTATGGGGGAAACCAAGATCATTCCGCCCCCCCCCCCCTCCCCGTTTCAGAGTTCAAGGGAGGAGGGGACGCGATTTCCATGGGGTTCTGTTACTTCTGAAGACTATTATTTTACTTTAAAACGAGCCTTAAATATTACTGTTCCCTTTAAAATGAGCCTCAATGCATTATATTAGTAACGGCCGATCATTGAAATAATTCAGAAAGCTATCTATTTATATATGTATAAATTTGGTATTTGGTTTGACAATTTGTCATGTATAGTCGCCAATAAGACTACATACTTTAATACAGCTGATAGGTTGGAAGTTTATTTTAGACTTTTTCTTATTTTTATAATAAAATGAATCACCCAGAATGTCAAGCCATAATTTCTTAAATAATTATTTTTCTTTTTTCATACTTCCTGATACTATAGTAATTTCTAACATTTTTTTTAAAATTGTGTATGTTTATCGAGAACAATAAAAGCATCAATTTTCACCATTCCTATTTCCATTCAAAAGACTGTGGTTCCAGCAATTCCACTAAAGCTCACACTGTTTCAAAACAATTAGATGGTTCACTTAGTCTTGGCCTTTCGAAAAAGGTTTCCCACTTGAATGAGTTCATTCACCCTGCTCTTAAAAATACAATTATAACTTCGGCTATTGAAAAAATTAACCAGACTTGGGCAACAAGTATTCTTTCGGCACTAAAAAATCACTACAATTCTATGGTAAAAATTAAAACAGACTTGATTAAATCACATTCTTTTACGGACATACAAATTGAGTCCTTTTCATCTGAAGCATTAAATTGGGCTAGAAAAGTTTACAAATCTCGTTTACAACAGACTGTAGTCGAACAGTTCAAGTCACTTTTGGCAAATATTAGGGTTACCGCTTCAGATGTTCTTGAGGATATGGATGTAGGCATTGTAGAAACACCTCTTCATCCAACAACCAATCCAACTGCCACATCCAATAGATTTAATTTTGTGCCACAATCGTCAGGAAAACAGAAAAGAAACAGATCCTTGTCACCAACCAATTTTCCATCATCTTTTGAAACTCCATCTAAAAGAAAGAATAATTCGACTCAACAAGTATCATCTTTGCCTAATTCACCTACCGATAACCCAACCACCTTTCTCTCAAATCCCATTGTACCACCTACGTCGTCCACATCTCGCAAATCACTTACCTTTGATCGTCCCCTTGCTCAATCTTCATCATCTTCATCACCACCTACTTCATCCGTCAATAGCCATCCATCATCATCATCATCATCATCAAATTCATCTACCAAACCTCACGTCCATAACCGTCAGAGCGATAAGTCTAAATTCAGTTTACCTAAACCTACCAAACCAATTCTCATCATCGGATCTTCCAATTTAGGCCGCATACCTAATGGTCCTTCTAAAGCCCAGATCGAAAGTTATCCTGGTGCCAGAATATGCCACATCAAGTCAATCCTCACCAAAGCCGAACCAAGTGAAATACCAGAAAAGGTGATTATGCATGTTGGTCTCAACGACAAACAAGAAGACGGAGAATATATTCACATCCAAATGTTAGAGTTGCTGACCATTGCCAAAACAAGGTTTCCAAAAGCCTCCTTGTTTGTCACTCTCATACCAACATCTCCTTCATTAAAACGAGCTTTTCCTGCCGCCTTCAAAAACCTCACCAAATTTAACAGTCTTATTTCATCAAAACCATCAACAAATGCAACTACCATCCCTGAATTTGACGGAACTGTTAAAGTACAGAATGACCACATCCACTGGACAGAAACCACAGCTAAGAATATCCTTGCTCATTGGTTGTCACATTTAAACTAGATGTGGGGGGTGGACCGATTTTGGATAAGACAGTAGTAAACTTAAGCTCTAGAACACTGTCTTCGTGTGAAATTAGTTTGCTGGATAAAGGTCTCAAATTTATACCCACGGCAGTACCTTCATCTCTTGACCAAGTTTTAGATTCAATTTCGAAATTTCAACGTTTAGTTAAATTGGCTTATTTTTATAGAAAAACCCTTGGAAGAGGAACCCGGCAGAAATTCATAAACAAATCTGATTGGACTCCATCAGATGAATTAATACACACCGATATTTTGGAAATTTGCGATAACATACGTTTTGAAACTTCTCTTTTACCATTGGTAAAAGAAAAAAACAACTTGACGCGCGCAGAAAGAACTATTTTGAACAATTTGCGAAACGATAAAAAGATTATTATTAGAAAAAGCGATAAAGGAAGTTCTTGTGTTATTTTGAATCGTGATGATTATATTAATGAGGTCGAAAGTCAATTAAATAAACGCGAACATTACCAAATTTTAGACGCTCCAATTTTTATGGAAACCGGGAGAATGATCAATGGTATTCTAAACACATTAATAGATAAAAAATTCATTTCTGATAAACAATATGAGTATCTTTCGGCTAATGATTCAGCACGTCAACGGCATATTTACACACTCCCTAAAATTCATAAAAATACAAAAACTGAATGGTTTCTTTCGAACAAAATTCCTAAGGGTCGTCCAATTATTTCAGATTGCTCCAGTGAATCATATCGTATTTCGGAATATATTGACCATTTTTTATTACCTTTAGCGTGTAAACATCCATCATACCTAAAAGATACAAATGACTTTATTGAAAAAATTAAAAAACTCGAAATTCGTCAAAATGCCTATTTTATATCACTTGACGTCAGCAGCATGTATACCAATATCGATAATGAAGCAGGATTGAGTGCGGTTAGGAAATCTTTTGACAGATATTTGGACCCAAAAAGACCAGATTCGGAAATTCTAAATTTATTAGAAATTTGTTTAAAGCGCAATGATTTCTCTTTTAATGGTAAAATTTACCTTCAGACATCCGGAACAGCTATGGGAAAGCGATTCGCTCCAAGTTACGCTAATATTTTTATGGCAGAATTCGAACGTGAAATTGACCTTATTTCTCCTTTCAAACCATTATTCTATGGACGTTTCCTTGATGATATTTTTCTAGTCTGGCAGTACTCTCTACAGGAATTCTGGCAATATTTTGAAATTTTGAATAATCACCACCCATCTATCAAATTAACGGCCAATATTAACGAACAAAGCATGGATTTTCTCGATACCACAGTTTTTAAAGGACCGGATTTTAATGAAACTAGCAAGGCAGACATCAAAGTATATTTCAAACCAACAGATACCCACCAACTTTTGTTAAAAAGCTCATTTCACCCTAAACATACCTTTTCGGGAATAATTAAGTCACAAATTCTGCGCTTTCACAGGATTTGTACAAGGACCATTGATTTTAATAATGCATGTCAGTTAGTTTTTCAAAAATTGCGAGAGCGGGGATATTCTAAACGATATCTTCGCAGCATAAAAAGTAAAACAGTTTCAGAAATTGAGGAAAGAAAGTCTCTTGACGTTACGATACATAATCAATCTTTCGGATCTAAGCCGTGCGGTTCTACAAGATGTAAAACCTGCAAACATATTTCAACAACCAATATTTTCTCTAACAAAATTAGTGGCAAACAATTTTCTATAAACGGTCAACTTTCTTGCGTAAGCACCAACATTATCTATTTGATATCATGTGAAAAATGCCCTATGCAATATGTTGGAGAGACTAAAAATTCTCTAAGAGAACGAATAAATGGTCATCGATTCGATGTTACCCACCACCTTGATAAACCCATTGGTAATCATTTCAATTCAACCAACCACACTCTTAGTGATTTAAAGGTGACACCAATTGAGCAAGTGATCTTAGAAGAAGAAATCAACCCCAAATCATCAAGACTATACAGGGAGAGCTTCTGGATCAACCAACTACAAACCGTTGCTCCATCTGGACTAAATATCCAATTTGATTCTCAAATTATACCATTTGTCGCGCAGTTCAACAGTACTTCATGCCAAGTTTCTCGGATTGTTAAGAGACAATATACCGAACTACAGAATAAATTCCCAACTATATTTTATAAAAAATTGGTTATAGCTTACTCGAAAAATAAAAATCTGAATGATATCCTTGTTCACGGTAGACTAGATCCCATCAACCAGGATTAATCATTGATATTACTTTCATTATTGCCTAATCATTGCCATTTATTTCAGTACATTTTTCAACCATTCGACAGTTTATTTTCAAACCTTTTAGCGTTTTGTTTTTGTCATTTCAATTCATTTATTAATCATTGATTTTTAGTTTCAGTGCTAGTACTTAGGAATTACCTTACAGATAATATATATTCTTATGATAATCTTATATATTTTTAAGAGAGTGATAGCCACACTCTGAATTAACTGTTTAACATAATAACCATAACATTTTTTGTGAACACTACTTCAACCCTGCGCCAGTGCCTTCTGTTGAATAGTACTTGTTGCTTTCAACCACTCTAACCACTAAGTATTATTATTAGTACATGTATATAATAAAATTTAAAATTTGTCTGAAAGCTTATTGCGTGTAAAAAGTGGGATTATTTTCATAAATTTGATGGCAAATACGCAGCATTCTCTGTGGTAGGTCTATATGCGTCGTCGTCAACTGAGGCCAAGGGGGATTAACTCTGCATATTTTCCAGACAAGGGGCTTAACTCTATTATATCTGTAGACAAAAGGATTAACTGAGTTATGATATCAGTCTACAAAGTATTAATAAATTTGTCCACATAAATAAAGTTAAGCTGTCCCTTGTGGATACTCGGTGAATAGAAAGAAACCATACGATGCCAAAGCCATATAACATGGCGAAAAAACACTGATTTTAGCTTTGTCTTAAACAAGACTACTTCCTTTAGTAGGCCTATAGTGATAGTAGGACTTTGACATCAAAACTATGGGAATAAGTGACTCAAGACTTTTTGCTCTGGAGATATGGTTTTAACAAACTACCGTGAGTCAAATTGTTAAACCATCAGAAAGAAATTGAAAGAACTTTGCAACCAATCGGTAATCTTCGTTCGTTTCCGTAAACCATCACGGAGACCGTTTGCTTACTAGATTGCTTGCTTGCTGGATGGAATATTCCTAGATGGCTACCTTTATAAAACATGTTCTTATGGAATTCGTTCGTGTTTTCACATCTCTCTATAAGTTATCTTCTTGATCGACAGTTTCATCAATTTTTCATTCCCTTGCCTTTATTGTGAGATTGAGATACCTTTATTTGATCATTGTGACTAATTGCATGTTAACCTAGTGACCCAGTTCCCAGTATAATTAGACCATGAACTATATTGAATTGATGTTAATTTATTGATAAGTTTATTGATTAGCTATGATGTAATTTACTAAGAACGAGATTGGATATTGTGATATGTGTGTTATACAGTAATTATTGTTTTTTCATCAGGGTAGGCTGAAAAGTTTTAAAACTTTGTTAGTCCCTCCTTGCAAATTGAAAGTCAAATTTTCATCGTTATGTGCCATTTTTGCAAAACGTATTCTGAACCCTTCTGTCACTAGTTTTATCCAACTTCCGGTTGATTTGATATATCCCTAAAATGCAGAAATAGAGTCAAAGGGAGACAACCGGTACACATTTTATACATGTGGTTGGTCACGTCCGTTTGACAGAATTCATTCTGTGGCTATCCGTTATCATTATGATTTTAATTTAACGACCGAGTTGTGCGGGCTGACAAAATACCTCTGATGATTGAGAGTGAAAATTTAGACTTGTCACAAAAAAGAATATGCTGTAAATTGAAATATCCTTGTAAAGAGTCCAGTCATCCCTTAAAACCCCGTTACTGGCTTTGGAACTTTTCTGTCAACCCTCACATGTTGCCAATTTACAATTATATATATAGAAGTATAATGCTGGATTGAAAAATTGTTGGTATATACTGTTCACCAAGTAAAAAAATAGATTAAAAACTTTCCAATCATCCCTCTCTCGAAACGTTTCAGTCAACCCTCCTATGTTACCATGTTACAATGCAGTATATTGATGGATTATAAAGATTGATTACTTTAATAACTGTCATTCCATCAAATATCTCTCTATATCAATCAGTTCTTACTATTCTACTTGATTTAAAACCTATTTATTCTCCGTCAACTGGAATATTAAAAACTCTTCGTGCTGATGAATACTGATATTTAGATTTATTTTAACATTTATCACCAGTTTAACTGTAATCTACAACAGCACGCCAAAATATAATAATACATGTTCAGAATGTGTCATTAAAGTAGTAATGCACAATCTATGAAGTATATCCTTTTGAGGGAACCATAAAGAATTTCTAAGTGCTAAGGAACCAGCGCTATTCCAAAATACCGTACGGCATATCGTACTGCAGAGATCAGATGTCATATTCCATTGCACATACAGACGCTTTTCAACTTAACTATGTACATGTGGGTGGTCAAAAGTATCTTTTAGAGCCTAGGTTTTCAACTTGGGGGACATGTCCCAGACAGGGGACATTTGGACATTTTCCCAGGGACACAAACTGAGATATAGGTATAAAAAACATTGTTATATTGTGTATTGTCTTTGTGGAAAAGCAAAATACATCGACTTTATCATGCTTCAAAATTGCATTTATTTTCTCGATGAATTCTGCTGACAATTCAGGGACATGGTCATTTCCTTATGTGAAATCGGGGACATTTGAGAAAACCAGTTGAAAATCTAGGTTTAAGAGTCATGTTTTATAAATGTTTACCTTTGCACTGATTAATTTGGATCGGATTTCATAGAAGAAACCCCATAACGATTTTTAAAATGTACATGTTGTGTACATGTAGTCTTAGAGTAATATTCCTTTAAAAACGAACCACCCCCGTTCACTACCGATTTGAAATAAATTGTATTTCTGTGTTTAATCTTGGAATTAAATATTATGCTATTTAACTAGAGAAATTATTTTAAAAAGACAGTATTAAATATTTGTTGTACATGAAATCACAATGCCTGGAGAGCTATATAAAGTATCAAGAACTTTATATTATTGATAGGTTTTATCATTCGATGTGTAAACAGAGAAATAAATAATAATCCCTAGGCTTATATAACTTAAACTCAAAAATTAATATTAATAACCTAGCGCATGCAATACGGTGACGAATGACTTTTTTTCTGTTGTTGATCCATTCCATAAATCGAAGAAATTGTTATGTACAGTATAAACTCTATTCAACGACCATGGGAATATCCAAAACGGTCGCTTACTGAAGGTAACACTAAGCACAACAGTCATTTCTTGTTGACGATGGTCAAGATTAAGACATTTTTAAGAGTAAATTTAATATGAAAAATTCTTCATCATTTTGTGTAGTTAAAGAAGTTTCCAAATAGAATAACATCTGACAGAATTATATGATTTATCCCTAGCCAATATCCTGTACCAGGTCATTTAACAATCAACCAATTAATGGCATGCTCAACAATAGGTGTTCGACCTTCACATCAGGAAATATGGGATATTCATTGTCAAACGTGAACTTTTGTAGTTGATTTAACAGTTTTTATAGTGTCTTTAAATGGCTAGTATTCTAAATGAGTTTTAATTCTACAGAAAACGGTACATAGCAGAATCCCGTCAATGTAGTTACTACCGAGAAAATGCGAAGGCAACATGTGCATTTAAATCAGATTGGCAAATCCACAAAGCTAGAATATCGAATGACTAGTACATGATGTATTAGAGTTGAATTCAGTCTTAATAGTAAACTTTGATCTATTAATCTTATCAGGTTTAATGACATCATCAACGTATCCTATCATTAAAAGGATTGTAAACTTTTCTATATCAAGACACTGATAGCTTCAACTGGCACCACTTCATTTTTAAGATGTCGGTGATTCTTGCAATTCCAATTAAACTAAACGTTTCATGACATTACTTCATCAAGGAGCATTGGATATATAAAGCGGCGTCAAAAACGTAAATTGATGTTAGAATTGAAAGAACAACACTTGCAAATTGATGCTTTCAGTGTCCCAGATACACATCAAAGTTTGAAGATCCTCTTTACAATCCCTTTAATGTAAAAGATAATCAGCTTCCAGACTGTTAGAACCTTCAATAGATCGGTGATATTAAAACTTTAAAGTTTACAAGTCGACAGTTGGCTATGGTATGAAAAGATTGCACATAGATTGAAAACATGGTTTTGATTGCGACCGAAATGTCAGGCTGATTAAACTGTCTTGTTAGAGATTAGACAAATTTGTTGCTTTGAGTGGAATGAGTTGTGTTAAAAACTTCAGACTATTCGATCAACAACACTATTCAAGTTATTTATAGACAGTAGGCTCTAAAAGGTTTTTTTCTTTGAGAAACAGAATCATGTTCAAGAGCCTTCAGTGTGTAGAAATGTATAATCGCTGGCACCAAGTTCACGGGTCCCAGTCCTTAATGAGCTCCCACACGAGTCCTAGTCCTCAAAACTATCATGATGTAATTACACAATCTGATTTACAATCAGTCAAGCAATCCGCCATTGGCCGCCATATTTACTACTAGCAGTCGCCATACTTGTTGAAGAAATATGGCCGCCACCGACCCACTATAAAACCCCGGTAGGCCACGCTCATCAGTCATTACCAAACCAACAGCACAGTACCATCCTATTGAACCAATCAAGTACCAACTACCACCACTACCAACAACTACCTAGTTGAACAACAAGATGGCTGACAGGTAAAACAGGGTTGACAGTTGCTCTGAAAATACTTGGAAATAGTGTACGTATAACTTGTTAACTAGGCCAAAAATGGATAAAAAAGAAATCTTGTAATATCAATAACTTTAGAGAAGCCGATATGTCCAATTTATCTCGATCATAGCCATAAAATCAGCAAAAAACAAAGCAAATGACAGGTGAACTGTTTTCAACCACTCAGTGATTTGACCTATATACTTTATGTGCTTGAATGTTAACTTGTAAACAAATAACATATCTGTGTCAACTTAATTAAAGGGACTATACTCCATACTTTTGAAAATGTCTACTAAATCAAAAAATTATGCAGGAAAAAGACCACCCCCTTCAAAGCGTGGCAGAGACTTGTTATCAGGTTCCTCACTATCAGAAAATTCTATTTTCGAAGAAATGGAAAGCTCTGCATCATTTGTTAGGGACAACATGATGACAAAAGAAAACTTTAATATACTTGTTACGGAATTAAAAGATTCTATAAAACAGGATGTGCAAAATGAATTAAGATTAGGAATTGCAGATGTGATGGCCAAACTAAATGATCTTAGTGAAAAATATGAACAATCCCAGGAATGTAATAATATACTAAGGGAAGAAAACAATGAACTTAGAAACACTATGAAAGAAACCAATTCAAAACTAGATAACCTTGAGAAAAAATTGATGGAATGTGAGCGTTCTGCTAATTACAATGAGCAATATTCTAGGAAAAACAATGTGAAAATTCTAGGATTACCAGAAGAAAACAATGAAAACCTAAGAGAAAAGTTGTGTGTGACAATTCTCAACACATGTAAAATTAAACTAAATGAAAATGATATCACTGCTATTCATAGGTTGCCGTCAAGATTCAACGACAGACCAAAACCGATTATATGTAAATTTATCAACAACGACGTCAAAATGAAAGTAATGCAAAAGAAAAAAGTTATTTTCCAAAATGAACTAAAAATTTTTGATGACATCACTAAAAAGAACTCTGAACTGTTAAATCGACTGCGCAATAACACCGATATTGAATCTGCTTGGTTTTTTAATGGAAGTATTTATGGCAAGGCGACTGGAAGAATTAAATGTAAGATAGACTTGCACGAAAATGTCGAAAAAATATTGAACGCTAAACTAGACTACACAACATAATAAGACACGTAAATTAAACTTTTTTCAATTAACTGATCACTTATGATTTACAATCAGCCCGACTTAATTATGTGTTAACTAGCCTTCAAAATGTAAATATTAACTTGATAACTTCTATAAATTGAATCCTTATTCAGTTTTTTTGGATAACTTTATAAGCTGATTATTGTGACATTTACTATCAGTTTGACTTAATTACTTGTCAAATTTTATTCAAAATAAAAATTACATTGACAACTTCTATAAATTTAATCCTTAATCAGTTTTTATGAATAACTTTGTAAGCTGATTATTTGTGAAATTTACTATCAGTTTGACTTAATTACTTGTCAAATTTTATTCAAAATAAAAATAAAACTGATAACTACTATAAAATTAATCCTTATTCAGTTTTATATGGATAATTTTATAAGCTGATTATTATGAAATTTACTATCAGTTTGACTTAATTACTTGTCAAATTTTATTCAAAATAAAAATTACATTGATAACTTCTATAAATTTAATCCTTATTCAGTTTTTATGAATAATTTTATAAGCTGATTATTGTGAAATTTACTATCAGTTTGACTTAATTACTTGTCAAATCTTATTCAAAATAAAAATAAAAGTGATAACTTCTATAAAATTAATCCTTATTCAGTTTTATATGGATAATTTTATAAGCTGATTATTGTGAAATTTACTATCAGTTTGACTTAATTACTTGTCAAATTTTATTCAAAATAAAAATTACATTGATAACTTCTATAAAATTAATCCTTATTCAGTTTTTATGGATGATTTTATAAGCTGATTATTGTGAAACTTACTATCAGTTTGACTTAATTACTTGTCAAATTTTATTCAAAATAAAATTAAAATTGATAACGTCTATAAATTTAATCCTTATTCAGTTTTATATGGATAATTTTATAAGCTGATTATTGTGAAATTTACTATCAGTTTGACTTAATTACTTGTCAAATTTTATTCAAAATAAAAATTACATTGATAACTTCTATAAAATTAATCCTTATTCAGTTTTTATGGATGATTTTATAAGCTGATTATTGTGAAACTTACTATCAGTTTGACTTAATTACTTGTCAAATTTTATTCAAAATAAAATTAAAATTGATAACGTCTATAAATTTAATCCTTATTCAGTTTTATATGGATAATTTTATAAGCTGATTATTGTGAAATTTACTATCAGTTTGACTTAATTACTTGTCAAATTTTATTCAAAATAAAATTAAAATTGATAACTTCTATAAAATTAATCCTTATTCAGTTTATATGGATAATTTAATAAGCTGATTATTGTGAAATTTACTATCTGTTTGACTTAATTACTTGTCAAATTTTATTCAAAATAAAAATTACATTGATAACTTCTATAAATTTAATCCTTATTCAGTTTTTTATGGATGATTTTATAAGCTGATTATTGTGAAATTTACTATCAGTTTGACTTAATTACTTGTCAAATTTTATTCAAAATAAAAATTACATTGATAACTTCTATAAATTTAATCCTTATTCAGTTTTTATGGATAACTTTATAAGCTGATTATTGTTATAAATTAGCTTGAAATAAGTAATGTATATACAGTCAGAAAACAGAAATTGGACCTAATTAAAAAAAAAAAAAAAAAAAAGAAACAAACTATATGAATAGGAATCTATATGTTAATGTTTGATTATAATTATGAGATTATGAACTCTTATTGTTATGTGGTAATTATGAGTAAACACCAAGTTTGTTTTCTACTTTTGATTTCTTTAAGAGCAACTGTTTGTATGAATTCATGTTTGTTGCTAATTGCTTTAATAAGCAACAGTTAGACCAAAAACTATCCTTTTTTCTACTCACCACTTCTCATTTACTGCATTATTCTAAAAATCCTATACACACATATGCACAACCTATACACGTATATGCACAAACTATATATTTATTTGATTGTTTTGATTGTATGTTAATATTATATATTTATTTATGTATCCTACGGCACATGGCAGACATAATGATTTATATTAATGACTGATTTAGGTATACTATCATTAAACGTAAGAGGTCTCAGAGATAAGGTAAAACGAGAGAAAGTATTTCGATGGTTAAGAACCCAAAGACAAAATCTAATTTTTCTTCAAGAAACACATAGCTGTTCCAATGACGAGGATGGTTGGAAAAAATCTTGGGGTTCTGATATATACTTTTCACATGGCAAAACCAACTCATCTGGAACAGCAATTTTAATTAATAAAAGTGACTACACATTTGAAAAGAAAATTTATGATGAATCTGGCTATTATCTTATATTAATTACTCAAATTCTAAACTTTCAGTTGATCTTAGTCAATATTTACAGCCCTATCGCAAATGGGGATCAACACATTTACTATAATAACGTATTAGATGAGTTAATTAAATTACAAAATGAATTTGAAAATGCAATATTTATTCTTGGCGGAGACTTTAACAATATCATGGAAGAAAGTCTTGACAGGTATGGGGGAAACTATAAAGCTAAAAGTAAAGGAAAGGAGGGAATAAATAATATTATAAACAATTTAAATCTTATTGATATATTTAGGCAATTACACCCTCGTGAAAAACGCTTCACATGGCGAAAAGAGAAACCTATTATCCAAAGCAGGCTTGATTACTGGTTCATCTCAGAGGAGATCCAGGACTTTGTAAGAAAATCAGATATATCTCCCGTCTTCTTTTCCGATCACTCTGCAATATTGTTAGACATAGTTTTTAGAAATTATAAACATGGACCAGGTCTCTGGATATTTAACTCAACTTTGGTTCAAGATAAAAATTATGCTAATATGATACACGACTCAATTCAAAATTGGAAAAATGAATTTCACGACGATTCGAATAAAAACGCTTTATGGGATTACATTAAATATAAAATAAAAATGGCAACTATATACTATAGTAAACAAAAGCAAAAAGTTAAACGCAGATTAAAAGAATGTTTGACGAACGAACTTGGTGTGGTTGAAAAGCAACTTAACAATATAATACCAGATGGAAATGTATCTGAACAAATATATTCCAAACATTCTTATTTTAAAAGTAAATTAGATACAATATATACAGAAGAATCGAATGCTGCCCGTATTAGGTCAAAACAATGTTGGTATATGGATGGCGAAAAAAACACTAAACTGTTTTTGAATCTTGAAAAACAGAATAATTCAAAAACTACCATACATAAATTATTGAAGGGGAATGGTACATATACTCACGACCCTCTTGAAATAAATAATGAAATATATAATTTTTATAAAACTCTTTACTCATCCAACCAACACATATCCTCTAAGTATGACAAATTTATGCAAAATTCGTTAGATCTTTACACTTTTGAAGACTACGAAAAAGATATTTTAGAATATAAAATCGATGCAGATGAAGTAAAAACAGCTATAAATTCCTTCAAGCCTAATAAATCTCCTGGAAATGATGGTTTAACTTCCGAATTTTATAAGGCATTTTGGCCTACAATTAACCCATTTCTTATGAATTCAATAAATTACAGTTTTGAAACTAATCTTTTATCTACGAATCAACGTCAATCTATTATTAAATTAATTCCAAAGGGTAACAAGGACAAAACTATACTAAACAATTGGAGACCTATAACATTAATTAATTTGGATACTAAAATCATAAGTAAAGTTCTTGCAAATCGACTTAAACACTTTTTAAATAAACTAATACATCCCAACCAAGCTGCATTTGTTCCTAATCGCCATATACAGGAAAACATTAGAATTTTAGACGATTGTTTTGAATTAGCGAGACAAAAAAGAATAACAGGCTTTCTATTAGCTATTGATTTTCAAAAAGCCTTTGACAGTATACAGCACAATTTTATTTTTGATTGTTTAAAAAAGTATGGTTTCGGTCAAAACTTTATAAGGTGGATAAAAATTTTATATAAAGATATTCAATGTTCTGTCATTAATAACAAATTTACAACAACTTATTTTAAAGTTTTAAATGGCGTTAGACAAGGTGATCCCATGTCTTCCAACCTTTTCAATTTAGTTATAGAGACTCTACTTCAGGCTATAAGAGAAAATAATGAAATACATGGAATTAACTTTGGTTCAAAATCGATAAAAATAATTAGCTATGCAGATGACTTAACAGCACTTTTAAAAGATTTCTCCTCAGCACGTCATTTATTTGAAGTTTTAAGACTTTTCAGCTTAGTTTCAGGTTTACAAATAAATATCAATAAAACTGAAGCAATAAATTTGAATGTAAATACTAATAGCTTCAAAGACTGTATGAAAACACTTAGAGTTAAAATATGCGATAGCTTCTTAAAGATATTAGGCATATATTTTTCAAAAGACACAAAATTAATGATAAAATTAAATTTTTCAGATAGATTTCAAGAAATTAGGTCGATAATTAATAATTGGAGTAAACATAACTTAAATATCTCAGGAAAAATTCAAATTATTAAAACGTTTATCATTCCAAAAATCTCATTCGCAGCTCTCTCGATTCACCTCCCACGAAATGTTTTAGACGATTTAAATAAATTAATATATACTTTTCTATGGAATGGTCCAGACAAAATTAAGAGAGATGTGATTTCACAAGATTTTCAAAATGGGGGTCTCAGGATGGTAAATATATATGAATTTTTTAAGTGTAACTGTCTTTTCTGGATAAAAAAGATTATATCAGGTGATGAACAAACCTGGTTGATTCCATTTGAGTATATTTGTTCTCGCTATAATGGTAATCTTCTGCCATTCTGTAATTACCCAGAAGTTCTTGACTTAAATAGTCCATTTTACAGAGATATTTTTCATAAATGGAACTTAATATACACAAATCACATTAATGAAATAAACAATATAAAATATCAAATAATTTGGAATAATAAAAATATAAGAATTGATAACAATGTATTCTATAATTCTAAACTGTTAAAATATGATATAGTATTTGTACAAGATGTCAATAAAACAGATAACGGTAACATACTAAACAAACTAGAACTAATCTGCATAAAGAAATCTATAGACAAGAGTATTCAAAACTTTGATGTGAATGAAGATGAAGTCCCCTTAAGAAAGTGCTGTAAGATAGATTTACTTAACAATAACTTATCGACACTCTATAATCATACTCTTAATACAATTAAACCTAAACATATTTATGATACTTTAATCAAGAATTACTACATTAAACCAACCGGAATTAAAAAATGGGAACATATATTAGATGTTGAAATACATGATGAAGAGCTGAAATATACCTTTGAGAAATTAAGAAAAGTAGTTAAAAATATACAAGTCAGAGATTTCGAATATAAATTCCTACATCGCATTATATTCACGAACGATAAGCTTTGTAAGATTGGTAAAGAAAGTAGCTCCTTATGTGACTTTTGTAGTGAAAATATTGAATCTATCGAACACGTTTTTATATTTTGTAATAAATCGCAAGTTATATGGAATTACCTTTCTGAAATATTTGTAAATAAGAATATTGAAATAAAACTAAATACATATATAAAGGTCTTCGGAGTTCCCAACAAAGATCCGTTAATACCAATTCCTTTATGGCTTTTTATAAACCACACGATTATTCTAACAAAATATTTTATATTTAAGATGAAACTTGAAAAATCACCGATAACTATTTCAAAATACTATGCTTATCTAATAAACATAGCTAATACAGAAAAGAACTTGTATAGTGATGGAATTATGAACCAAAAATGGTCCTATCTTCCTGAACCTCTTACATCAAAATATTGATAATTTGAATGGTCGCTTGAACTACCACTGCCCTATGATACATAATTTAATTATACTTAAAATTGAAATCAATACTGTAAAATAACGATGTACGTGGAATGCAATGATATTCATGAAATGTAATGTAATAACTTTTGTATATGCATGTAAATATGAGAGTTTATTGGAATAAAGGAAAAAAAAAAAAAAAAAAAAGAAAAAAAAAAAAAAAAAAACAACTACCTAGTTTGCGATATCAGCTGCTGCTGGAAGCGAACGTTAACTTGTCATCTACCAACCAACCGCTCATCAGTCAGTTGATATACAAACCTCGGACTGTCCACATCGATAATTAGGTCTCAGAATACAGGAGGGGTATATGCAAAAAGATAGATTTCCCCGGTAGTCTATTATGTCATCAGACTCTCTAGCAATTGCGCCACTGTGGATAGTGTGCAAATACCAAATACTGAAGCATAATTTGCTCTTTTCAAATGTAAACTTAACTAAAGACCGTGTAAGAATCATTTTAGCTGTTGACATCTCACCGTCACAATTTGAATCTTCAAATCAATATTGCTCCATAATTTTCAACGTTTAAAAGTAAAAAACACGACTCGTATTTTAGTGAGACCAAGTCTTATATAACAAACAAAAGTTTGTGATATATTTGAAGGGACAATGCAATTTGAGTGCAGTTCTAGTGCTTTTGAAGGCTATTCACATAATATTCAAGACCAAAGTCGATCCACGAAAATATCCCTGTGTTTCTCTTTAAAATACAGAGACTGATGAATTTTATTTTTATCTGAAATTTATCTTGATATCATACATTTAGTAATAAATTTTATCAATATATATTACTTGCTTCAAATGACACAATCTTACACATCGCCGAGTTACACTCTCTTCAAATTCCAGTAAATGCTCTTCATAATCTTGATTTTCACTTTTCTTTAAATTTTTCTCATGATCTCAATGGAAAATTTTCCAATCTTAATCCAAACCAGTGGATGATCGTGGTAGAAACGTATCAATAGGATCATTTGCCCACATCACTTTGTTTTGGTGTATCCAAATTGCCAAAAAACAAATCATCAATCGATCAAAAGGTAGGGGTAATAGAACAGGCCTTCTAAGCTATTTTTTTAAAAGCCAAATGCATTTTATGAAAAAAATTTAAGGGTGAAATAGAGCTTAGTTAGCATAGAGAGCAGAGCTTTTAGCGGGAGGGGTAACTCTTGAGGTGACATTCTCAGTGGATATCCTGAAATGTACTCGTACACGTGTGGAACATCAACATACCCATACTTAGCAATTAAAATCAGACTGTGTATTAAAACAATTAGGAAGAAAAGGTTAAAATAATAGATTTAAACTTATGACAGTCCTTGAACCTTGGGGGTCACGATCCCATAGAGACTGACAGAAGAACTTAACCTTTCTCTTTTCAACCTCTCAGATCAAATCACTGTCCATCAATTGAGGACACAGATAAACGACTAAATACTTCAATGTAATCAAACTGTGAAATATCTACTGGAGCTATTTAAACAAAACTCTATTATTGCTTTATCTTTCACAAACCATCATCAAAACTAGTGAAGACAAGAACAGAGAACTTTAACCAAGTTTTTTGTGGAAACCCTTGTGACAACTTAAAGGAATGATCAAAAAAGCAAAAATCTCAAACTTTGTGAATATGAGTTTATATTAATTATAGGCAAGTTGTCTGGTATCATAACTATACTGTATAATCTAATAAATCCAGAAAACTACCTTATATATTATAATTACTACACGATATACAAAATATTTTACTGATCAATTTAAAATGAGTCGTAATTTTCTGCACCCGGCCTAATGACGATGGGCCAAGAATTCTGCTTTATGTTCGCATTATGTTGAGCATTTCCATGCTTATGCTACGCCACGGATTAATTAAACCTTCACTTTAGCGATCTAGCGTCTAGAAAATTAATATTATGAGTGCATACAGGCAAAGTCGTACGTGCGTCTTGTAGAGTGTATAAAGGTAAGACTATAATTATAATAGAACAAGACAATATATAGTTGCTAATGGATAATAATTAAATTTCAATAAATGTGTAATAACTGGAACATTAATATAGTTACAGACCGTAAAGTAGGTCTTGAGTCTCAGTAACAGCTTCCTGGTTCTTGTGTTCTAAATGTACCCAACTGCTACATCTTTGAGAAGTAGAATGTAGCTAAAATCTATTATTTGATGAAAAGAAATGGTGTTTTACGTCGCACTTTTCTGTACTTACGGCTTATGAGGACGGGAAAACACTGTCCTGTGTGCAAAGAGAGTAATTTTTTCAGGACATCGGCATTAATGTACACTTATCTTTTATTTCCACGTGCGATTTGCACAGTCTGTAGCACACGGTGCCCCAGTCCATTGTCTTATCCAAAAAAGTAGACGCTTTTTCAACTCCAAAAACATCACTGACATGGGGAAATTGGGTAGGACCCATCCCAAGATTGAACTCTGAACCTACACTGAGCCACCTCGGCATCCTTTCATGTTAATTACCATTTTACCAAAAATATCTTGCCTTTAATGTTCAGAACAATGAATCTTATTCCCTTTTAAAGATTCTATATTCAGATCGTTGCTGAGAATTGAATTATACCAAGTATTTAAATGTAATTTATCTGACAGCGTCTTTTTTTTTTCTCACTCCATTATGTCTTTATAGACATTTAGGGTTCACAATTTTTTTTAAAATTTTTTTCATTGTTGACGAGTCCACCCACATACGTCTCAAATTTACCACGCACTCGTACGTTTCTTCTAAAAGAACATTATGGTTCTTCAGCATTTATTTGCTAACTTAAAAAATGACAAGTTTTTTTTTTATATGAACGAGGGGTGGATGATGAAAAGTTTCGAGTCAAATGTAGAAATGTGATGTACCTCTTCTGCCAATTTCCATCGGGATATAACATTTCTTTGTTTTTAGTTTTTTGTGCGTCTTGTTTTCACCAGACTCTGAGCTTTATTCCCGACAGTAGTCCACTAAGTGTATTTCGTGTTCCATTCCACAAGTGAATCAAGTTTTGTGGCTAATGTTCCTAAAAAGGCATATGCGTTTTCTAAAACACGACATATCTTTTTGCAAATGGGTATGGCGACCCGGTCTTCACCCACTTTTCTAGGCGACCCAAACCCAACCCAGGCACATTTTTAAAAATCTTCACACGTGTAATGATTATTATTATATGCTCGCTCGCTCCATTGATGCTACATGGTCTATTGCTCGTCATCTTGAGTCCTACCTGATCTACGGTTCGTTCTATTGAGATTAACCTGATTCATTGTTCGTCCTGTTGATGGTCTTTTAAAATTTTAAAACTGATTTATGCTAGTTCTTTGGGAGCTTATCTTTGGTTCGTTCTATTGAGTGTCAACTAGTATCTAATTTCAATCAACCTCTACAAGATTACATAATAACGCTCAAAGTGTCACGTACAATTGTCATAAATGTTTCGAGTTCTTAATAGAACAAAACAGAATTTAATATTTCAGCGTGTTAAAAAATAATGTTTTATGTGACTGTCCATGATATTTAGATTTTCTGCCATTTTATTGATAAAATATGACTTTTTATTCCCTGTTTGGTTTGACATTTAAAACCTAATGAAATGTGAATTTATGGTTTTTATTCTTTAAATATTCTTCAGTGTATTGTTGGTTTGACGGGCCATATTGCTAAATTTATATCAATTCGTCTTCAGAATACGTATGTGGAAGTCCTAGGAAGTTTCTGTAAATCTGAATCTTGATATTTTCAGCGGCTATACAATACTACATAGGATTCTTTAAACATAGAAATAACAGCGAACAACCATTTTGAATATCATTTAGACAAAATAAATTGATTTTAAAAAACGCAATCATATCTCATAAACAATAATATTTAAAGGTTAAGAATATTTTAAATGTGATAAGAAAGCTTTTTTTTTCAATGAATTTGCAACCCAGTATGTTAGAGCATTAGATCTTAAACGTCATTCCGTCTAATGCCTGGGTTTCATTTACCAAAAAACGAGAGGTTCTCAGAAAGCTATCCATAATGCTCTGACTGACTGGATGCAGCAAATTTGGCGTTGTCTCGTGTTCTGCTTACGAAGAAATATTCGGAAGAGTTTGGGGTAAATGACAAAAACAATCTGAGAACCCGGTGTGTAACGGATAACAATCCTGAGTTTGTATCTAGGTCGACGACAGCTAGATTGTTCGTAGTAGGTCTGGTGTTCGCTTATAGGTTAAAATGACAATATCGTACACGTTGAGTAAGGAGCGATGTACTCATATGACCTCTTATGTTTCTTTTTCCGCTTCTTCGTTCTTCTTCTTTCTTCTTCTTCCTCTTTAGTTAGCTAAATGTAATATCTTCCAATTTATACTGTAGTTATTATCAAAGTCTTGTCACTGTAACTTCAGTACACTAAATCCTTTTCAAATTAATATTCATACAAACTAGAAAGTTAATTTAAACGGATCTATAATGTCAGTAAACAATCTTGTTCCAGACGCAACACGCAATCTGTCTGTTTTAGAACATGTCCCCGAACCACAGATTGTGACTGGGGTCAATGGTTCGTTATGACTGAGACGAACTGTATTTATAAGTCCGAAACTTGGTGAGTTGGTGAATCAATCATAGCCTTTGTTACAGATTTAGACCGATGCCAACTTGTAAATAACAACAATCTCCCCCGCATCCCCGTCCCGAAAATTTCAACACATGAAGTGGGTCAGTTTTTGAAAAATTTCAGATTGGGAAGCAAGACCTTTTTTCAACTCCTAATCATTCTAAATGGTTTGTGGTTTAGTGATACAACAATTTTTTAACACGATTAAATATGATATTGAGACTAATTGACAATTAAATTGAAAACAGATATTTGGAAAATTCGATACAGATAGGTAGGTTGGTTCGTCTTACCTCACTGATGCAAAGTTATAACCAAGAAGTTGATCATTTCGGAAGATCGAACATCTGACAAAAGCAGCCAAGAAACCACAGGAAACCTTAAAGGAATACAACCTCTTAGAATGAACAAAAAATCTAAAAATTCAAATTTGGTCAATAGGAGTTTATATTCATCAAGGGACTTGCCTTACTATACAACAGATTACCTAAATAATATGATAAATCCAGAAAACAATGTTTATATACAATAATTGAAAAAGCCTTAATCAAATTTAAGGCGTTTATCAATTATAACCTGTTGTTTTATGGAAATTGTGGACACTGTGATGAATATATACTTTGACCAAGTTTGAGAACTTAATTTTGTTGTTCATTCTAAGAGGCTGTATCGCTTTAACATAAACCTCAACCAAATTAAAGTCAGTAATCTCGAACTATTTAATGTCTAGTTAACCGAGATCCATTTAGAACACTTTAACTGCCTGACCTGTAATAGTTTAATACATGATTAGCAATCAGACGATCTAATTGTTCATCCTGACAGAAGTATCCTAGTCAGGCGATTGTGACAAACCACGATCTTAAAAATTCTATTAAATAACTGAACTCAGTTTATGTTTGATTTAATTGTACACTTAATGCAACATACATTGTCATTATTTGATAAATCTGTTGAAACGTCGTGTACTATAAACGTGGGAGCACAAATTGTGTTCTGCCCTATGTTAGTTATATAATGTATATTATTACATCACTGAAAAATATATCTAGACTATTGCTAGTGACCGTATATACTTCAGATTTCCACCATCGGACTATCATTTGACCACCAACAACTACCTAATCCTTCAATGGAGTATAAGACGAACAAGTTAAGATAAATATATATTGTACATAAAATTGTCTTATTATCAACAACCAACCCGTTTTCAACATCATCAACCATTGGAAGTGAACTTTTTATCTTGTAAAAGTGAACATTGACTTGTCATCCACCAACCAACCAACTGTTATGAATATATGCAAGTCTGGAATTGAAAACCGGAGTCTTTTGCTTCTTTCCTTGAAAATTCCCTCAAAGCAATACCACCTCTTAGAATGAACAAAAAATTTAAGTTTTCAAACTTTGCCAAAAAGAGTATATTCATCAAAGGTGTCAAAAGTATACTAACAGAATTCAATTAACTAACTATATATCATCTGATGATCTATCTGAAATCATGTGATGCAAGCAACAATAGACCTGCCATCGATAAATGGTGACAATGTGTCCAACATGTTGTCGAACTGTTGTGGTGTATATACAGGAAAAAATGTTTGTTTCCAGGATTTGTCGAGAAGCAATGAAATAAGGAAGTTTGAATCTAAACATCTGATTGGTCAATAATTCTTAAATTGTCTAGTTCAAAAAATATAAGTACAGATGTTTCTGAAAAGTTCAAACATTAATATTAAATAAAGTATAAATACATGTACATGTATATATCACCAATAAGATTGTTGCACTATCTTAGTCTTAGATGGTGATGTTCTTTTGCTTCTATTCGTTCTTCTTTAGATTATCCAACACAAGTTATAATGAACTTTAAATATATTTATTCTGTAATAACAATTTCCTCAGTACTAATATAATCAGTACTGGAATATGAGCTACTGCTTACTGCTTCTTGTTAATATGATCAGGGCCTTATATATATATAGGAATATCCAGGTTGCTATCTAAACAATGGATTAAACAATTAATGATGACAGGTTATTAAAGTGCCACTGATTATAATTAAAACTATGACTACTGTATCTAAATATACTTAATTAACTAGTTAATCCTCTATCTCTTTGTCAACTAATATTTTGTGACTATAGAGAGATTAAAACTATTTATATTAATGACATTTAGATATATAGACATAACATTTAAATATACAATCTAGCCAGACGGTTTAAGCATGAGCCAAGCAAATAATAATATATATATGATTTTGCTTGGTGATATATGCCCTCCGCAACTAAGAGGTTGATGTGTCCTCACATTAAACAAATTTTAACATAATAAAATATACAGCTAAATAATAATAACATTAACAAACATTCAGGCTGATTAACAGTTGTCTCTTTAAACAGATAAATGTAAAAATGACTTGGTTTTAGTAATAAGAAAAAATACAATTCCTATTTCCAAGTTTCACCACTTATCATCTTTAATTTATCTTCAAGCCCTGGAAGAAATGACTTAATTTCTGGTTCTGCACTCATTAATATTGTTCGTTTAATTAAGTACCCGAACATTTTTAATTCATCAAGTGCCATCATTTTAAGTCTTTGTGTAGTTTCTTCCAAATCATTTAGTCGACACATATTATTATTTGTAACTATTTCATTATGTTCGATATAATTATCAAGCCTATCATTTCCTTCCAAACAGTTCAGTCTATAATTAATATTTTCTAATGTTTCCTGTGATCTTGGAAATTCAGATATATGTTGATCAGTTGTCTTTTCTGGGATAATTTTGGAAGCAGACTCTGATGTCGAGGACTTCTCCCCTTCCGGAACTTCCACAACTGAACTTGAATTCACAGATAAGGAATTTGTTGTTGTTGAATTAACACGCCTTTCTTTGCACCATTCTTCGAAGTGACTGATTACCTTGTTTGAATCGTGCTTTTCTTTATATAGCTGACTGCGTTGATTGTCCCTTTTCTGTCGACTCGGTGATTTTCTTTTTCGCTTTAGGGATTCTTTGTTGGAGCTCCAGGATAAGTGGATGGACAATTCACCATTTCTGTTTTCAATTCTCCATTGTTGAGCTTTTGTTTTTATTCCAATCATGCACAATACATCCTTCAGCTTTTCAGGAATTATGATCTGTTCCATATTTTGTCTTCTTCTAAAACTTCCAAGCTAAATTTTCTTCCTACTTTTGTTGAAACGGGGGTGTAGCTTTAAAAGCAGGATTACTCACTAAGCTGCAAGAGGTAGCACAGGATTTACCCGCGTTCTGCACCATATATCACCAATAAGATTGTTGCACTATCTTAGTCTTAGATGGTGATGTTCTTTTGCTTCTATTCGTTCTTCTTTAGATTATCCAACACAAGTTATAATGAACTTTAAATATATTTATTCTGTAATAACAATTTCCTCAGTACTAATATAATCAGTACTGGAATATGAGCTACTGCTTACTGCTTCTTGTTAATATGATCAGGGCCTTATATATATATAGGAATATCCAGGTTGCTATCTAAACAATGGATTAAACAATTAATGATGACAGGTTATTAAAGTGCCACTGATTATAATTAAAACTATGACTACTGTATCTAAATATACTTAATTAACTAGTTAATCCTCTATCTCTTTGTCAACTAATATTTTGTGACTATAGAGAGATTAAAACTATTTATATTAATGACATTTAGATATATAGACATAACATTTAAATATACAATCTAGCCAGACGGTTTAAGCATGAGCCAAGCAAATAATAATATATATATGATTTTGCTTGGTGATATATATAACCTTTGAGTGTTTTGTTTTCTGCCACCGCAGGCTTAAATATTAATGAGTAAAACATGTCTCGATTTTTAAAAAGTTATATTGATAAAAATAAATATATTTTTTACATTTCTGCAGTTGGAAAAATGTTTGAATATAGATTTTAGACTTGAAATTGGTTTTCATGTGGTGACGTCGTTGGTGATATAGCAACAATGGAGTTCAATGATCAGAGGGCTTTACTCTTTTAGGAAACCCAGACTTTGCCTTTTTAAACAATTAATTCTCAGGTTAACGATATAAGTCGTATCGATGGTACTATATGGGTGTATCACAGGTGATCAAATACTGACAAGACTTTCATGTGACATAAGAAAGTGTTCAATAAATTTAATTCAAACTGCAAAGAGATCATTTTCTTTTTAAAGAGGTAGATTGGGTTTTGATTTGTCTTCCCTAGCAATGGTATTTTATTCATGAAGCCCCTTTCAATAAGGGAAGTGAATCAATTTGGACGACGTCATTATAGTGTATGTCGAGTAAACGCAATCACTTCCGGGTTATAGCAGCTGTTCAATGACATGTTATCTGATGTTCCACTTCTAATAATTGTGTTATTTTGTAGTCGTAATCGAAGGCTTAATCAGCATAATAGCATTCATTAGATTATAAATACACAGATTTGTGACATAAATCCGCCTACAAAGTGAGCCCTTTCAGTCTTCAGATAGTTCAGTAATAGTCCGAAATCTAGTCCACATACCATACAGTACCTATTGCAGCAACGTCCCTAATGTAACTCAAGTTTCTTGATAGGAGGATAGGCGTTACGTTTCCAAATACCATTTAGCTTTTAAAGCAAAAACCGCCAACCAGATAAACGTAAGAAATGAAATTAAATGAATATAGTTTTACGTCCTACTTTTCTGCACCTATATATGGGCTAATTGAGGACGGGCAAACGCCATGCAGTGTGCAATAAGGGAAATTTTGCCAGGACAGCGGCTTTAACCTGCTCTTATTTTCGATTTCCAACTGTCGAGTTATCTTTAACGCGCACAGCCAATAGCACACGGGACCTCGGTTTATTGTTCCATCCGAACGACGCTTTTCCATGTCAGCCCCTCCGACCTGCATCACTGACAGGGTTGAATAATCCGAAGGTATCATCTCTAACCCTAAACCATAGACCTTCAGGTTAGCGAGCACTGTTACACCGCGGCTCCAAGATAAACGTAAGAGAAGAGACTTTCTAAAGAGTGCAATAAGAGTAATCGGGGTATCGGACTATAGATGTAAAGATAAAGAAAGTAAGAAAATATATTTATAGACCGTCTGGAAGAAGGAAGAATGATAAAATAATATCTTTATATCATTATAATCAGTCGTAATAATATTATTTCATTAATATAGTTCTTATCATTATATCATGACTTACTAACCGATAGAATTGATTGACATAGATAAATACTTGGGACAATTTTCGCTTTCTGCATTTTTATGTTCGTTAATTTAGGTAGTCTTATACGATACCGGGGCCAGTTTAACAAAACTTAAGATGATTCTAGTCATTCACTAAAAACTATTTTAAATGCTGTTTTCTTTTATCCGATCAGAATACTGTATTTCTTAAAGGGACAAAGGGACAAAACTATATAAACCATTATCTACAGATATGTGCCCTTTAATGTATCTGAAAGTTTAAACTAAAAAAATCCAGCAGTTAATTTTTAGACGCTAAAAACATGCTAAAATATTTTTTAAGTTTTTATAAGTTCTTTATGCTTTTTGAACGCACGGAACGGATTTGAGTAAAATAAACGCCTACTTGTAGAGAAATGCATCTCTTGTGTATTCAAAAGGTTTCAGATAGAAATTTTGAGCAATTATTAAGACAAACACCAAAACTAGGTCAAACTGCTTAATTAACAAAAAGTACTCCCTGTTTCAGTTTGATCAAGAAGATATGGATACAATAAACATACATAAGAATTACTTCCAGGTAACATTTGCTACGTTTTTGTTAATGAACAGTTTTTCAAAAAAGCAGAATGGCCCTTTAAAATCTTGATTTTATCTTAGTAGGCCTACAATTTTGTGAAACTGGGGCCTGAAGCCGGTGTGCACCACTTCCGAACAACAAGGACGAGTATCCCAGCCTTCAAAGTTTTATGTTCTCTTCGTGAAGGTTATAATCGCAATCTGGGGTAAATGCAATAACGTCCATGTCATAAAATAAAACAGTTTATGTTTATGTACATAAAATAAATATACTTCCATAGTATATTAAAGCTTTACAATATTTTCCATTCACCGCAACTTTCAATCTGTACCTTGACAAAAGATATGATTATTGACAATGGTAATGGTGGTATAATGAGCTGTGGTCCCGTCTCCCATTAGACTACAATACTACATCATTAGGTCTATTCATAGTCGTATAAATATTGTTTCCATTTGTTAACTTCATGTGTTTGCATGTTAGTTTTGTTAATGCGTTTCAAATTTTGCATTTAATTATTTTTGTCGGTCATGAAAAAGGTTTCTTTATGTGTTTTCTGTTGATTTATACGGAGCCCCTAAAGCGCAATTTTCAACACTTTTTATTATTATTTCGTTATAACGAAATAATATTTCGTTTAAACGAAATAATATCATATATTTCGTTTAAACGAAATACTAATTCGTTTAAACGAATTAATTATTTCGATTAAACGAATTAATTATTTCGATTAAACGAATTAATTATTTCGTTAAAACGAAATATTATTTCATTAAAACGAAATATCATTTCGTTAAAACGAAATAAATAATTATTTCGTTTAAACGAATTAATATTTCGTTTAAACGAAATAATTATTTCGTTTAAACCAAATAATTATTTCGTTTAAACGAAATACTATTTCGTTAAAACGAAATAATTATTTGGTTCAAACGAAGTATACTATGTTATTTCGTTTAAAGGTATTAGTTATTTCGTTAAAACGAAATAGTTATTTCGTTTAAACGAAATACACTATGTTATTTCGTTTAAACGAATTAGTTATAATTATTTCGTTTAAACGAAATAATTATTTTGTTTAAACGAATTAATTATTTCGTTAAAACGAAATAACATAATATATTGCGTTTAAACGAAATAGTTGTTTCTTTTAAACGAATTATTATTTCGTTTAAACGAAATGATTATTTCGTTATAACGAAATAATATTTCGTTTAAACGAAATAATTAATTCGTTTAAACGAAATATTATTTCGTTATAACGAAATGATTTTAAAAAGTGTTGAAAATTGCGCCTAAGGGGCTCCGTAGTATTTATACTTCTGCAATATTTTTTGTTAACCCACTGCCAGTTATAAAGGTAAGATGGGCTAACTTGGAAAAATGTCTGTGCCATCCAAACCATAGCGTGCTCAGGCTCTGCGTGATCAATAAAACAACACAATGTGTCATATTGTGCTAAGGCTCTGAACGATTAAAATCCTATGATTGTAGGCAATCGAAAAATAGTCGGCCAATGCCACTGTCCTAGCGAGATGTCCATAATTTCCAGCTGCATGGCGCTTGTCCGTCCTCGTATAGTTATACTGGAAAAAAAAGCTTCATGTAATTTTTCGTACGCATTATGAAAATTACAAGCATGCATGGTTTTCTAAATCAATTTGCAGCTTGTTAGATAACGTCATACCAAAATTTTAATAAATTTCTTAACATTACGAACATCACACGGTTGTGTAACTTTGAAAGTGTGTTGTCATGATTCATAATCAATTTGTTGTACATATAATATTTGAACCGAGACTAATCACTAGTGCTTGTGAACTGCAGCATCATATAATTCTTACACAAATAATTTCTGTTTTCGCTTCACCAATTAATAGATTTAAGTTTCTGAAATCTATTAATATGAGTCTCCGGTCGACTACTAGTAGGTGAACGAACTGATAGTAACTAGGGAATGTGATTTATCTCTGGATATATTCGACATGGGCGCTCCGATGTCCATCAAAACGCAATGGTAGGCTATCGCTTTAACTGCCCAAATTGTAGGCTACTTTCTAGAAAAAATGTAATTCTGTCGTTGATTTTAAAAGTCAAGTTACAGATGATCATAGTCGTTTTTTTAGAGCACCATTCACGTTGTCCAAAATTTTAATTTGTTAGTTCAGAGTTACCGACGTTGATTTCTTTTTTATACAGTTTTTTTTTGTTCCATGTTATTTTCCCCATTTTATAGATCTGCTAGTTTCTTACTCTCATACGGAGTCGCGGTGGCTCAGTAAGTTAGACGCTTGCTCACTAACCTGAAGGTCCAGGGTTCAATCCCGGCATGGGTCGAGATGATATCTTCGGATTTTTCAACCCGTTATCACCCTGTCAGTGATGCAGGTCGGAGGGGCTGACATGGAAAAAGCGTCCAGTCGTTCGGATGGGACAATAAACCGAGGTCCTGTGTGCTATTGGCTGTGCACGTTAAAGATCCCTCGACAGTTAGAAATCGATAATAAGAGCAGGCTAATGCCGCTGTCCTGGCAAAATTTTCCTCATTGCACACTGCATGGCGTTTGCCCGTCCTCAATTAGCCCATATAGGTGCAGAAAAGTAGGACGTAAAACTCCATTCAATTCATTTCATTTGATTTCTTACACTCGTACCTATTTTTTTCGAATATTGACGAACCCCTTACTAACTGCCGACAGGGGATTACATGTCTTTACTAAAGGGCTACAAACTATATTATTTTGTTCCCAGTACGAAAGGTTCCACTGCGTATATTGCGGAGTATGCTATAGTCTATTTGATATAGAGGAATGAATAGGCCTATTTAAGTTACGTCTGTGTAAATTGATGTCTTCTACGAAACTATTGAAGTCTTATCATTTTCTAATAATGCTTAAAGCTATATCTATTCATTAAAACCCATTGAAACTGCTGTCTCACATTATTTCAACCCAAACAAGCCGCATTCGATTCATTAGATGTTGGGAGCAAAACACCATTCGATCAACGACCAACCACTCTGTTTGATGCGATTTTCATTTACTTTCTTAGACTTCATTGTCTAGAATGAAAAATTGAAATCATATAAGAAAGTTTGACAGTAAAACACATGACCTACACAAGAGTGCATGACGAAGTTGGGAAGTCAAATACAGTTCGAGTTGGATGAAAGATGTTGTATCAGATGACACTAGGCCTATTATAAGTTTTGAAAGGGTGGAATTAAAGACAATGTTCTAGGGCAACGGTGTTAATCATCTGAAACCAATAAAGATGTAAAATAATCGAAAAAGTTCTCACATTACACAATACTATGGCACCGTCTCCATGAGTCCAAACCAGTGGGGTAAAGCAAGGGCCTTACTCTCAAAAATTTAACTTAGACAAAATCAAGATATTAAGAAATACAGTAATCAAATTGGATAATGATACTGAATTTAAAATTAGTTAAATTTAGTAACTTAGTAAGAGTCAAATCACTGGAACACTAAAATCATTTCAAGTTAATTTTCGCTAAACCTAAACGCTAAACCACTATTTCATATTTCCAATCATTTCTATCTGTTGATAATAAATAAATTGTCAAGAGTAGACAAACAGATCAATGTAGCAATGTCGATATCTGACTCAACAATTTCAATTTTAACTCGTAATAAATTGATTTGCTCTTAACTTTAGAGGAATTGTAAAGTGATTTTCTAAATTTTGTATGTGTACCGAGGTCACTGATTGCATCAATTTGCGCCATTCCAATTTTCATTCCGACGTCTGGGGCTCTTGCAATTCCACTTAATATACTAACGAGTTTTATGACGTCACTGACAGTAAACTGCATAGACATCAATAGTAGCTTCCGGTAGATCACTATCAGTGGCGTCATAAAACGTGTTAGTTTTAGTGGAATTGCAAGAGCCGTCGAAATAGAAATTGGAATGGCACAAATTGATGCAAACAGTTGTCCCAATACACATACAAAGTTTAGAAAATCACTTTACAATCCCTTTTAGGTTAAATTGTTAATGTAGGTGTGGCGCTTGTAAATACCAAAAAATGTTTCGTTATTATGGTGTGTGCAATAATTATTATCACAGGTTAAAAATCGACATAAGACTGCCTTCACAGAAGCAATGGAACTTTTCTTACTTGATGAGGTTTAGAATCCACGGCATCAAGCAGACGACAATCTTATTCGCTTCTGACTGAGATTTGCACTTTGCCTTCAAGACGGTCGGTGGCAGAATCTAGCTAGAAGATAACCCATTGTTATCAACATTATAGAGAGCAATGGCAGCGTCAGCCTCTAGGAACTGTGGAGAAATAAGGGGCAGCCTGACTTACCGACAACCACCGGAGTTAAGTTTCCAAATGCATTAGCGCTGTAGGCAAGACACCATTTGGATAAATAAACTTGATTTGGTGCTTTCTGACACATGGTTTGGGGCTAATGTCAAGAAATTTCATAGTTAGAGGCTTAAACATGCATGTAAACAACTATCAAAATTCTTCTTATATTCGTTTTATGGGAGGGGAAATGAATTGCCTCGGCACTGATAGAGCGACTGCATTTGCTGCTGTATTTTAAGAAGTACAATGTATGCCTTAACAAACTCAAGCACCGAGCAAGATGTGTCACATCGATCTGAAAGAGAAAAGAAAGTGAATTATAAGTACAAGAAAGTAAAAGTGTCCTAGTCTATGTAACATACAATGCTAATGAATGAGTCATTTGGGAAATCAACTATGTGTCGTACATTCACGTTTTATAGCAGTTTAATGTCCTAACACAATTTCTTAAATTAAATGTTAAAATGATCAAACCCTATACAAGTTGAATTTAATAGGCCTAAGTTTGCTCTAAATTGTGAAATCAATTAGAGTTTTATAGTTGGATGTTAGCTGTTCTATAAGACAGTTCAAATTTAACAATTAAATAGAACTCCAAAGTAAAGAGTCTCATCAGAAGATACAACGAAATACGCCATTCATTACCGAGACATATTATAGTTTACGGAAACTGCCGAAGATTGCTGATTGCTTAGAACCTGTACAGGCAATAAAGTAATATAATATTACTGTCCTAGCAATTGTTGTCATTAAATATTTTGTTTTTCCGGACACAGGACTTGCTGTGCGCAGCTGGTGCTTACGAGCGTAGGCCCTACGTTGGCCTCAAGTCAACAAACCACAAAGTGGTATTCTATACACTTAATAACCTTCGGGAAAAATAAACTTGAAACAATTTGACTCATTATCTAATGAAGTGTAGCGGAAGGAACTTGGTAATACGGCAAGGAAACATCTTGAGGAAGCAATTACGGTGTTAATCTGTACTCTAAGAGTGAAATTGCATGGCTCCCATTTGTTTGTTTTTTTATCCGAAGGTGACCTTGGTCGTTCACCTTTTCATTTGCAACATTTAAGTGTTGTTGCGTTGACAAAATAATCGGCAATGTTGTTTTTTTTTTAAATGGAAACATCATGTTATCGTATAAATTTCAGAAGATAAATGGAAGATAAAATAATTTTTTCACGCCGTATTTTGCAATAAAATAGGTAAATAATGACATTCCGGTAAATTAACTTCATGTGGCCTTGGTCGTTAACCTTTTCCAAATTATTTCTAACGGTATTTCATATAAATACTGAATCAATCTGTGTTCTGACTTAATACCTCCATAGATGTACGGAAACTGCCGAAAATTCCCGAATCGGAATAGTACCTGAATGTATACGGACAACTGTTGTACTTTAACATTAATCAAATTGTCTACATGAGCAGATGTTTTGGTAGTCGAATATCTATATTTGGAGTGAAATCCCTTCCGGTATAGTTAACATGTCAGAATTTACCAAAACAACTTACACAAATAGCAGTACAATTATAGACCTATCATACTACTTACTTCCTCTTTTGAAACAATATATACACTTGGCTCGAATGAAGATCAATTAAGATTGTCACAAGTAGAGCAAATCCAGCAATTCTAGACCAAAGTTAGATCTACCAATTCAAAATGAATATCTGGAACGCTCTACGACTGTAAGTTTCGACGAAATATAATCCCAAAACTCAAAAAAGAAATATGAGCAGTAAAGTTCCAGTTTTAGTTTCACAAGGCCCTGCCACACTACGACGTTCGCGCAAACGTTCGAGTACGTCGAGAACTTTAGAAACAAGTTGCTTTAGGGAACGTCGAGCGACGTCGGCGAACGCTGAGGGTGAAAAATATGTTTGAGTGTGCACAAACATTCACGACCACGCCTGGCGCTGAGTGAACCTTGGCTGAGCGTGACCTAAGCGTTTCAAGAACGTTATAACAACGTTGACTAACTTTGACATGAATCTCAATTTGAAGAACGTCGACGATTCTCCAATTTTTAAACGCAACCAAACGTCTAACAATACGCTATATATATGATTATATGCTTGCAATATCCCCCAGCATTTGCATATTAATCGGCATTGTTGTTCCTACAAAACGGAAACATCAGGTGGTCGTAGAAACTTCCGAAGATTTCAAAGTAGTTTTTCAAATAAATAGGTAAATAATTGCATTCCGGTAAATACATGCACCAAAACTAGCTCTATTCTGGCTTCATATACTATGCGTTTCCTGCAGCAGCAAGCCTACAGTGATCAAACCAATTTACCACAGTAATTTAGCAATATGTCAACATCATAAATACCAGCTCAATGAGAGATTTCCCTAGAAATTATTTCCTTCTACATGACATATTTTGCTGTCAATTTCGATATGCTTAGAGAATTACCTCGAAAACCATAGTGTCATTTGTAGTAATTGGCCACTCAAATTTTTTTATTTTAATAACATTACTGCATATGACATTTACACATGGTGAAACAATCTGGCTATCTTTTACTAGCGTGAATAAAATATTTTTGATGATGAAGCTATATGTAATGATGATGGTAGATGTAATAATGATGATGATGGTAGATGTAATAATGATTATAATGGTAGATGTAATAATGATGATGATGGTAGATGTAATGATGATGATGGTAGATGTAATAATGATGATGCGTGTAGATGTAATGATGATGATGATGGTGATGGTGATGGTAGATGTAATAATGATTATAATGGTAGATGTTATAATGATGATAATGGTAGATGTAATAACGATTATGATGGTAGATGTAATAATGATGATGTTAGATGTAATAATGATGATGATGGTAGATGTAATACTAATGATGATTGTAGATGTAATAATGATGATGATGGTAGATGTAATAATGATGATGATGGTAGTGTAATAATGATGATGATAATGGTAGATGTAATAATGATGATGATGATGGTTCATAGATGATGATGATGATGAAAGTTGATGTAATAATGATGATGATGGTAGATGTATTAATTATGATGATGGTAGATGTAATGATGATGGTGATGATGGTAGATGTAATAATGAATATGATGGTACAAAGATTATGATGGTTGCTATAATAATGATGATGATGGTAGATGTAATAATGACGATGGTATATGTAATAATAATGATAATAGTAGCTGTTTTTCTGAAGCGTGCACTACGTACAGAAAGTCTATGCATCAAAGTTCGTTTTGTTCTATTGTCTGTTCATATAGGGATAATTTCCCAATTCTTCGTTAGATATCATACTGTTATCCCTTTTCCTATTTCCAAGACACCGTGAGTAACTTATTTCAAATCGGTGTCGAGGGATTTTTTAACTGCACAGTATGTAACGGGTATGAACTTCCGCTCCAAGTAAATTGATATCACAGAAAGGTCTGTTGCATTGTGCATTGTCCCGTGAAAACGTGTCCCAATGAGAGGTAGAAGCCAATGTCAGATGAGAGCACCACGGATCAGGTGAATTACTTACTACTAATGAGACAGACTGTCACCTGGGAAATCACCAACTATTTCACCACAATTCATTGTTTATTAATATGTTAGTTCTCGCCTTATTAATTTATTGTATGTTACAGTGAATATTTACTAACTTATTACAACAGGTGTCATTGATATAATCTACATGATGGTAGCCAATAGTCAAAACTTATCTTGTATCTTGGTTATAGATAAAACTTGAATTCAGAAGAGGCAACGGGGTGGAATCCAAGAGGAGGGAAAACCGGATGACATCCAAGAGGAGAGGTAACGGGATGGAATCCAATAGGAGTAGAACCGGATGAAATCCAAGAGGAAAGGAAACCGGAAAGGAATCCAAGAGGAGAGGAAACCGGATGGAATCCAAGAGGAAAGGAAACCGGTTGGAATCCAAGAGGAGAGGAAACCGGATGGAATCCAAGATGAAAGGAAACCGGTTGGAATCCAAGAGGAGAGGAAACCGGATGGAATACAAGAGGAAAGGAAACCGGATGAAATCAAAGAGGAGAGGAACCGGATGGAATCCAAGAGGAGAGGAAACCGGATGGAATCCAAGAGGAAAGGAAACCGGATGTAATCCAAGAGGAGAGGAAACCGGATGAAATCAAAGAGGAGAGGAACCGAATGGAATCAAAGAGAAAGGAAACCGGGTGAAATCCAAGAGGAAAGGAAACGAGTTTAAACCCATGAATCTAGAAAAGGAAACGTGGCTGAAAATTGAAAAACAAAAACGAATCTTATCGAAACCCAGTAATCCCATCTCTTTAAACCACCTAAAGTAAATATTTTGCCTGTGCATGTAATTAAAACGTCTATGTTGCACAATAATCACTCAACTTCTGACTTGTAACAATATATGAAGGCTCCGATTCAAGTTTTTAGCTCATATTCATTGTCTTGAAATGGAAATGGGACATTTCTAAGTAATCAAATAAGATGGATATTGTTTAAAACGTCACACTAGTATGGTTCTATTCGTTTGTCAGTTCATCAAGTACACATTTTAATTCATTCAGGTTTCTAAAGATCTCGACAAACCTATTTCATAATATTTTTTACTTTCTCAGAAAATTATGTTTTGTATTCATGGAACCATACAGCTATTTACGACGTACGTAATTGTATTACAATTTACTTAGAATTTCAAAATGAGAAATGATACTGTCTGCATCGGGTCGTCAAGGTGTTGTTCTAAAAAGAAACATTTAAAACTTATCCTTTTTCATAATTGCAATATGCTCTTATCTGCATTATATTTGGCGTCATTATCTTTCAGTATGAACGGAATTTCCTCAATAAAACCTTTTTTTGCTTTGATGATCTTCTTAAGAGTTCATTGTGTGGGGAACTTTTTAAACTGACTTAAGGAAGAAAATTCTGTAATTATTCATAGGATTATTGGCTCTCCATCATTTTTTAAGGATTTTTTTTTAAAATTTACGGCACTCAAATGGTTCAGTTTTGTTGAAAGATCAATACATCATAAATATACTTAAAAGAATTCACAGATTGACCAATCTGAATTGGTTGATGTTGTTGATCAAGAAGTATCGGGATAATTGGTTTGATTTAGATGATTCATATACCTCGATTACTACAGTGCATTGTATAACAAACACAAGACAATATTATCGAATATAAAACACTTCTTTAATAAAGTTAAGCACAATAAGTTTCAACACAATATACACGTGACTTAACGTTTCTGACGTGATGTCATATGTGCCTTACTGTATTAAAGATGTGTGTTAAAATCCATGATATTGTCTTGTGTTTTGTTATATGGGCTTCTCGCTTGTATGTCATTCTTATATTATAGAGTGCATTGCTCTGATAGCCTTCGGGCAAATTAATATAACACTTCCGCCATGCACGATCAACAGTGATTAGAGTAAACAACCATTCTGCTCAATTTAATCTGTAATCATTGTACGGTTAGTGATGTGAAAAACTGGTGATCGGAAAATACAGGAATTTAATTGAGTAAATATCGAATTCATTTAAGTCTAAAATATATTTTGGTAGAATTAATTGGAGCTCTTCTGATATTTGGTCGCGTCGAGGCGGAAAAATTCAAGCTGTAGGAATTCTTATTAGTAATTGGATGTTGGAAATAAGTGTTTTCAATTGTATTATTCTATCCCAGCAATACCAGCTGGGAAAACTGGTGAGGAAACAACAACCAAACGCTACATATGTATGTCTGTAAAATAACCAAACGTCACTATTCCCGTTTATATCGGTCATTTACAGGAGTTAATCTCCTGAAATCCCTTCATCTATGGATCATAAGATCACCCATTTACAGCTGGTCAATGGGGACTGTTGTCTATAATAATTTGCAGTTGGTCCTTGAGATAATCTTGGCCAAGTCTCCTGTCAATGGTCTGTTCAAGATCTGTCCATGTACAGCTGAAATTTCGGGTTATCTTCGTCCATTTCTATGATCTGTTTCACTATAATCTTTACCTATAGGCCTACATATTAACTTTCGGACTGTTTTGGTGACTTCTCGTATCAATGGTCTTTCCTGGATGTCATGAGTGTATTAGAGATTTAGGTAAATCTTTGGATTGGACACTGAAGGTGTACTGCTGAAATTGGTTTTCCAGTCAAAATCGACCTAAGAGTAGGCCTATACTGGCGTTAAGAGACTTATATGGCCAAAAAACATGCAGAAAAGTAAAAAAGAATGAAAATGTCTTGGTAAAATATTTTAAAATGTTGTCAATGTAAACAGTGTTGAATTAAAAATCGGAAATATTACCAAGACGACAGACATGTATCCATTTAGCAACTTCCGGTGGCCGCCATTTTTAAAAGGTCACTGCATTCTTATAGTTTCCGTAAACATATTTATGTGTGCTCTTTTTGAATACAAATATTTTTTCTTTTTTGAACAAAAAATTGTTTTTGTCGTTGGACAAATACAGGGTTATGAAAAATATAAACTTAGTCTAATAAGCGGAAATCTCGTAGCCAAGCTAATCAGTAATATTGTTCTGAACTCACCGTCGAAATTTAAGTCTTCAAATCCATATGTAGCTAAAATTGTCAGCGTTTGAAAGTCAAAAATACATCTCGTAGGTCAGAGTTCAAATTGCAAGCACTGTAAGAAGGGCGTGGTTAGTCCCTAATGTAGTGTATAAAGAACGGAATTTCAAAAAGCCAATCAAAACGAAATTTTGGATTTATTTTAATTAAACTGTAGCATGTCAGGTCTCAATATATTTCCTTTTCTATATAAGTGACGGGATATACCATGAAGAGACAGTTTTTTGTACTCCAGATATCAAGGTGGTTTAGATAATGAGCTACCGGCGTACCTGGTGTGATTGAAATAGGAACAACTCATAACGGATGTTGGATGTTGGATGTCTTTTGAGGGAAACAGCACGACGTTGGATATGGAATTAAGTGAAGAGTACACACTATTTCTTCTTGTCTATATCGATCTCAATAAAATTTAACAGAGCTTAACATCCAGCTTTCAGATTTAATTATCTATACATATCTACATTATCAGAGCCATTAGAGCCGTAGGAACCGGAAAGGGGGGGGGGGGTGCTAGGATAACTTAAATGCTGTTCGGAATGGCATCAGAGGCAAAGAAAAAAATCCTAGTTTTCAACATTACAAGAGGTGCTACCGACAGTCTAGTCAGATAAAACCTGCCGTTGAGCGGGTCACCGACAGTCGAGCGTCGCATGTCGTCAACGAAAGATGTCAGAAAGATCTCGAGTGGACGTAAATCAACTTTTCAAAATACCTTAGAGGGAAACATGCTTATTCAATCAGAATTGTGAACATTGAAGCCGGCTTCGCCTACTATTATGCCATCATACAAAGGATATAATTTTTTGGGTCTTACATTTGTGTAAATACTCGTCAGAAGTGCCAGAAAATCGTATACTGTACATGGTAAAAGCAAAAATCAACTAAACTGGGTTCACCCATGTTCCTTTCATTTCATTACATTAATCCGTTGCTATCATGATAAGATATTCTCGTCATTTATTTTGATTGGTCGAACGATTATTGTTCGACCAGTTATATTGCGGGAAAACTTTCGAATGACTAAACGCAAATTTCTTGTTGCAAATTTACCTTGTGATAATCGGGTCTCGACGGTCATAAATTGAATGTGACGTAGTGTTTTTAAAACGAGGTTATGTGTAGGATAATGCATGGTTTCGAGGGATTAGTTGACATAATGCCCGCGGGTTCGGGCCCAAGGGCATTATGTCAACTAATCCCGATAGAAACCATGCATTATCCGACATAAAAACCGATTCATAATTCAATAATTGGTAAATATGTTGAAAAATCAATCAATACATTCAACATCTCATGGGAGGTAATCCATGTCGTGTGAAAAGAATTTTCAGAAATATTTAGTTTTTAATATTAAATATCTAATTTTACATTAAAAAATTCTAAAAATGTAGTATTGAAAGATATAAATCCCTCGAAAATTAATATCGCTCTAAAAATCTAGTTTTTAAATTTTTAAAACCGTTTTTAAAAAATAAGATGACCAGTAAAAACAAATTACAAGAAATGTGAGGGTATATATTGTTGTATCAACCTATATTGTTTCATAGGCAGCAAGAAACCTTACAGATCACTGGGTTGTGACTTGATATTGTCTGATAAGATTTATACCTTGTCACTGGGTAGTGTCTAGTTACGATTCATCAGCTTCATTTTGAAACTTCAATATTAAGTTGGAAAGAAAAAAAAAATCTTTAAGACGTAGAGTTGATTGCTCAAATGTATTGGTGTTAGATTAAAGTATATTCTCTAGAATGTACTTTGGTAGAGGGGATATTATCTCTAATGTACCTGTCCACGGGGATATTATCTCGAATGTCCCTGGGTTGAGGGATATTCTCTCGAATGTCCCTGGGTTGAGGGATATTAGCAAAAAGAAAGACCTGCCATAACAATGGGATGACGTCACAAGAGGTTTTTATTAGTTGTTAATGACGAGAAAACCTCGTCAATCCAGCAACGGTAGATAATGCCAATGTCTAACGTTCACCATACATGCACCTCTACCTTTTGACCTGGTACTTAATATTAATCTTTTCAAATATATATCCAAAACTAGAACTTTATCTTATGAATGAATTAAAATTTTCCATTATAATCAATTTTTCTGATATATTAAGCCATTATTGTCTAGGAAATCTCCAGGAGAAGTCGATAATAGCTTTATGACTGTTATTATAGCGGCTAGATATTGATGTTTTCTTCCAAAATAACTTCTAAATTATATTGTTCTTAATAATACACAAACATTAATAATTTTATATTAATCTATTTTTTTATTGACAATTTTATATTATTTCATTATGAAAAGGATGATGTTTGGTGCATATCGGTTGTGCACCTATTGTAAGGTAATGTGTATTTAGCAGTTTATTTGTAATTCCAGTTTCTGTGAAGTTTTTGTCCCATTATTGAACAATACAACTATCCAAACGATAACGTTTGGTGCATATCTGTTGTGCACCTTGCTGAAATAAGTTGTAAAAGGTTAGATTATTTAACACTGAAGCTGAATCTCTACCCTACTAGACTAAGAGACCTTAGAATAGGATTCCCTATATTGTACTAATATCCCTAGATAATTTTCCACCCGTTACCGAAAACACAAATTGATAAGGAATGCTACGGCTACACACAGAAATGTCTTTTCTGAGCATGGGCAATGGTTCTTAACATGTTACGCCATTTCATCATCGTCAATTTTCCCCATTTTCGCGACTCCTGTTCGGCATCCAAAGCAACGAATAACTAAGATTACACTCTCTAAATGCCGGGTGAGAGCAGTATTCGGTGGGTTTGTTGGTAGATGACAAGTTAACGTTCGCATCAGTGGCCACAGGTATCGCAAACTAGGTAGTTGTTAGTAGTTGGATTGGTTCAATCAATGGTACTAAGATGTTGGTTTGGTAATTTGAGAATTCGTATGATCTGGTCGGGTCGAATGACATGGCGGTGAAACTCGGCCCTGGTTAGTGTGGTGTGAGTTACTCGGTCTTCTTCATTCTTCCAATTCGTTGTGCTCATGGTTATTCTTCTTGATGGTGGTAGTTGAATGAGCAGCATTCGTCATATTTCGTCTATTTATAGCTACAGATTAAAAAAAATAAATTAATTAGACACTCAGACGAGAATGTTACTATGTTGGTCCAAAATTGTTTTAAAAAAATGTTATCATTAAAAAATACATCACTGCTGGTATAGAATTAATGTTTCAAATCGATGATATTGATTTTAAAATCTATTTTCATCTTTGTTAATTATAGTTTACGTGATGGATCCTGTCTTCACACCTTGATAGGTAAACTCTTAAAATAACCCAATCGATAGTGTTCCATATATTTGTATAGTTAGTTGGTCTAAAGTGCTAGTTTGATTTTATAAGTTGCTCAGAGAAGAAAGTTGTTTAGTTGTAAAAAGTGACCGAAAGTCCATCTAAGTCATCTTCACATATTGAATTATTTAAGAATTTTGCAAGCAAATGAAGATTTGGTAAATTGGACTTTAAAATATTGATTCAAAGTTGACGGCAAGCACCAAGTAGGCCCTTCTCGATAAATACACACCCATATCGCCCCAACCCCCCTTTTCAAATACTAGAAAATTTGACAAATTCTTTGGTGTTTTTCCATGTGATTGAAATATGACTATCATGATAACCATGTCGTTCCTGTATTAACAGTTTTCTGGCACCACAGGAGGATACATAAATGTGTCAGACGACGGCATCTGGGGAACTTAACTGAGGCCTTAGTCATAAAATCTTGCAAATAAGATGATTTTGTTTCCAAGTATTCTGTTTGGTCATTCACTAAAATAAGTTTTATTACCACTTAAAATACTGTATCAAAGCTTTGTTCCTGAATTAACAGACTCTGTGTAAGACCATAGGATACCTGAGTATCTGCCACCACACTGCTCAACTGACTTTTATCATGTTATACATACCAAGTCAATAAAAGTACCATGTTCCTTTAGCAACGGCTATCATTTCATTTCATTACATTAATCCGTTGCTATCATGATAAGGTTTTCTCGTCATTAATTTTGATTGGTCGAACGATTATTGTCGACCAGTTATATTCATTGTAACAAATTATTGCGGGAAAACTTTCGAATGACCAGACGTCAAATTTCTTGTAGCAAATTTACCTTGTGATAATCGAGTCTCAACGGTCATAAATTGAATGTGACGTATAGTGTTTTTTAAACGAGGTTATTAGTTGATAATGACGAGAAAACCCCGTCAATCCAGCAACGGTAGATAATGCAAATGTCTAACGTTGCTGAAGGAACATGTAAAAGTACTGGATAGTTGTTTGTTTCACAAATTGTCCTGATATTAATCTACAATCCCATTGATGGTTTAAACTCTCTTCTAATACCTATAATTAACTACAAATTATAATGATAATCAGGGATCTCGACAGATTTTTATAATCTGTTTCCCGATAAGAAATAATAGGCTATTTAGATCGCTACTGATTTCTTATTGAACGGTATAGACGTGTCAGCTATTAGCCGCTAGCGTAAAGCAACGAAATTAAAGTCGGATTGTGTAGTATCAAAACATCAAGAAAACTGATAGGTAGTCAAGGAACTGATCTGGTAACAGATGAAAACTGTTTTATTTTGTATTAATGTGATTAAAGTAGTTTCAGCGACTGACAGAGAGTGAACACAACTGGATTTTCAACGACTTGTAGTAGCTGGTTGCTGGAATAAGTTTTCAATCAACTTAAGAGCGCGATAATCTAAATAATCGTGCTTGCAAAAGTTTGCCAACAGTAGCTCCTATTCTCATTTCTATTGTTGAGAATTGAATCTGATTGCCGACCAGATTAAGAACAGAGAGAATCCGTTGTATAATATCTACCAGGTAACAATGTCTCCATAAAAGAAACTCCTGGCGGTGGTTACAAAGCCATTTAATATTTATATTTGGTGAATCTGTAATCTTTGATTGACTGGTCTATTTTGTCGATCTATCTGTTTTCAAGCACGGTTATCTAGTTCACAAAATGATAGTGATAGGTAGCAATATGTGAACTCAGTTACATCAATAATTCATCATGAACAATGTCTTTTCTTTTGAAAATAGTTAAGGATTGAATGCATCTCAAACAACTCAAACGGCCCATTTACATTATATTTTCTAAGGGCTTTATGTATTCGACGTGCTAGAAATTTCTGCAACAATAGAACCAAGTGCAGTTTCCGTTAAAAAAGTGACAAACTTTTAATTATGTGTAAATGGCACATTAAATATTAATGTAGTAAATACGAAAATAGCTAAAATGCTTAATAATGAATAGTACAATATAGTTGCAAGTACTCTATGCAACAATACAGAAATAGAAAGCAATTCGGAACAAAGCGAGTAATTTTAAAGAAATTATATTTTATTGAAGGAAGTTGAGTGCTGTGATGATAATAAGAGAATTTTAACTGTCTGTATTTATTAAAAGTATTTTCAGAAATATTCTTTCGAATCATTTTTTAGTTTTTAAATCAACCAATCGCCACTAAGACATATCTGTTGCTCAGATATTGAATTTTTGACATGCTTTTTACTTCGTGGTAGTACTTAAACAATTTGTATTCGATGACTTTCATATTTTCCGGGTCTGACAAAGACATGTTGAAGTAAATCTATGAGAATTTTGAAGGAGATCGGTTCACCAACAGCTGTGATACGTACCGTCAAACTTGGGGTCATTTTTTATGGGACACCCGATGTATGGCTTTACCTACTATATCCAAGATTCGATCAAAATGAAACAAAGCGACATGTTATCAAAATCCCTATGGTTGACAGTTTAGCAAATTTGATTTGAAAAAATACTTAAATAAAAAGTTGGCACAAACTAACATGCTGTCCATCTGTTTTTAAAGAGATGACATAGCATTCAACTACATTGAATCACCGCAGGCACATGTCCAAGTGTGGGTGGGGAGGGCAATGAGGAACCCCCCTCCCCCAACCCCCTGCACATAAGACTACGAAGTAAACGAAAAAACGAAAACGATGCTAGGACGAAACAGTTGAACCTTCCCTCGACCGTAGGCTCCGCGGTCAGTAAATCCGTATTTTGGACCCTCCTGGATTACTTCCGCTCTATTCACATTAATCTGAACAGTATTTCTAAAGCCACGTTGACGTTTATTTCAATAGCGGAATGATAATCATTTGACAGTGGAACTCTAAATAAAACAGTGAAAGCAACTTATTTGATTGTCGCTCACTCATTCGTCCAATAGAAGTCATTACTGTCAAGACAATTCTTCGTCTTTATTTCTTCATCGAGTCGTTTAAAAATTTAGTCATTTCGAGAGGCAGTGATTCAATTCTAATTTCAATATAGAAAACTCATTACCAATCAAATCTTCAATCATAAAACGGATTTGAAGTTGTGGGAAGTGATGGTGGGCTGGTACAGGTCAGTTTAACCTTCAGCCGCCAGCGGAATAATATCACAGGCTAGTTGTTGGTAGTTGCTCTTTGGTAGTAGACGGATGTAAACCAATTTGGTGGTTAAATACTATCGGTTTGGTAGTTGAGTTAGTGGGTATTGAGGAAGCATAATATACTTACTATCAGTGTCTTTAAACTTTAAAATCGTAACAAATATAAGTAAGTAATATTATACGAATGGACAGAAAAATTAAAATAATCTAAAATCGATTTTGGAGACTGACCAATCAGATGACTGAAGTTTCCGTGAATTACGACCAATTTTCTCAAAAGATTCAATTTTTACTAGCAAATAACCAAGATAGAACCAAGATTTCAGAGATACAGTTTTCTTATTTAATAATAAAACTAAACCTTAAATCACTTAAGTTTCTGATCTGTCGAATGATTTAGACACACCATCATCTTAAGATCAGTGCACATTATTATGTATACTTAGACTAACATAAGGCAAACAAAATGATAGGAACAAGTTGCTCAACAGAGTTCATTCACTTGTGGACTTATACAGAAGAAAGCTGGAACACGGAAGATACCAGACCAGAACTGAACTTGTTATGGTGCCAAACACGCCCGGGGGATTGAGAGAGATTAAAATGAAAATTTGATTGATTAATGAGTTAATCCCGGAAGTAGTAAAATGGTCCCTTATGGCTATTTACACGACTATATTGATGAGACAAGCGGGATTACTTCGTTAACATTTTAATTAGGGCCATCATCGAGGTACATTGAATCTATTCGTGAAGCCATTAGCAGATGGTTATCAAAGGTTCTGTTTTCAACAGTAGTCTAAATTCTTGTTGACTCTAGAAAACTAAGAAGGTTTAAAATGTATTGTGATAACTATTTAACATTTTTCAAGAAGTCTAGAAGTTCGTCAAGTGTCCACTATTGCCATCAATGTTTGGAGCACAGGGACTATTCAAAAGCATTGACATAATCAATCAACTGAAGCCCAAAAGTTATGGGTTGCTTCTATCAACTTGTGATTCGGGGAGTTGCAATGGCTTAGTCGCTTGCTTCCTGGGTTCAATCCCGGCAAAAGTCAAGGAAATACTGATCTGGTCAGATCATTCTACCCGTTCTCCACTATCATGAATGCAAGTTGAAGATGCAAACATGGAAAAGGCTTGTAGTTGGACAATAAACCGAGACCCCTTGTGCTTTAGACTGTGCACGTTAAAGATCTCCCAATAGTTGGACTTTGAGGTTAAGGCGCTTTACACCTTATCGCTCAAAGTATGGCATATCTGGCCGTCCACATTAGATGAAAAGTAGGAAGTAAAACTAATGATTCGATAAATTGGAAAATTATTGATTGAATTGTTCATCAATTACTTGTGATACGCGATATATAACGGTTGATTAGCGAGCATCTGATCTCTGTATGGATGGACAAACAAAATAAATTGACCCAAAGATAACTTTATATTAAAAAATAGATCACATTCCCTCATTGTAAAGTAGAATGACTCCTAGTGCAAGCCAGATCCAAAGCGATTAAGCGCTGCTTATTTTTTCTTACATATTTTGTATATCAACACCAACAGCACAGAAAGGTCCGCGTGGATTCAAACAATTAATATAGCCGCATCTCATGTTTAAGACATTGACAGAGATACACATACTCTAAAGGAAATGTTAAAATTAGGAACATTTGTAATAGCATCTGGAGCTATCCTATAACCGCCGGTTGAAGTTTCCGGCAGTGGTGGAGAAATCTTTTGCTTGCCAAAAATTTTCCAAAGGACAACTATATTATTTTTATTCTAAGATGGTGGTGTATTATATTTATTTGAGATCTCAGTATTGGCTGTGAGAGGTATGGCAGTTTTCTCATGATTTACCTATTACCAGCTTAGTGTCTTTATGTGGAAAACATCATGTGCGTTTATACGATAATTAAAGATAATGGACAAAGGGCATTAAAGACAATGTCTGGATAATCAAGTCATCAGTTTATATTTACTCTTTAACGTCAAGACCTATCATATGATGACCACATTAAATATGTATTAATGAAAGAATTACAATGACTAGACTCTGTTTTAAGAGCCTTTTCAGACTTGATTATGATAAGGAATGTCGACATGTCACACCCATAACCGTATAGTATACGAGGTTATCTAACACGCTAGTTTAGTACCTAGGTTGATACGAGTGGTAATCAGCAACACGTAGACAGAGATTGAAAAGCACCCCAAAAACGTTACCCGATGCTTTTGTATTTATCGAAATAATTATCTCATTTAAATTTCGGGTTTACTTTTGATCCATCTTTGTCAACGACTTTGGTTAATAGTTATGACTCAATGGTTGGTTGGTAGATGAGAAGTTGGCTTCCAGCAGCGGCTGATATCGCACACTATTATAACTCAGTTCAATGTCTTACCGGATTAATTATGTTATTGACTCCAACACTTACAAACTATCAGCTGTCTACTAGACGCCTATAACAATAAACAACCTTCCTACTGGGATGTCAACTGACATCACTGACATTCACTCTTGTTTTAATTCATTATTGAATGTCAACCTGGGATTAAAATTGTCGTCTAGAGTCAATGTAAGTCAAGGATATCTATCAATTATCAAAGTCAAATTGACAAACTGACATAATCAGACTAAGTGGTCACAATAGCCTAGGGGTATTCAACTTTATTATAATAATCATTAGGTACAATATCTGGAGGCATTTCACTTCAATGTTATTGCAGTCAACATAATAATATTTCATTAAAAGAAAGAACTCATTTCCTTCAGTCGTAAGGCAAAAAATAAGTAGTTTCTTCCACAAATTGTCACAATAAACTTGGCTTCAAGTCAAACTCGACGTCGGACTTCGGTAGATTTCAATGTTTTCGGTGATAAAAGTTAAAGAGTCTTATAAAAACCTGGCTTACAGACACATACTTTTAAAGCTGTTCTTAAACATCCTTATAGCAAACCAATATATCTGGATCAATGCAGTGGGAGTTAGTTCAGTGTGAAATCCGTAATCTGAGTACTCCGACATTTTATACAATCTTTTCCTGGTCCCGGTTGATGTCCTTCGTATATCGGTTTGATAATCGATTGTATTATTGATAATCCAACCAAATGAAAAAAAAAGATCACTGGTTAAAATTCTCTTTTTTAATCACCACCAATGATTCAAGAGCTTCAAGACAAACGTTAGCCTTTAAAGAAATATGAAATTCGACCGGACATTATAAAGTCAGTTTAATTGGAATTCATTAGAATAAGAAACAGACATGCCGAAAGCTGAAAACATGTTTAATATTCTATGTAAGTCGAAGTCTTACTAAACGACGAGTCGTATTTTTTTACTTTCAAACGCTGATAATTATTGATACACAGGGATTTGAAGGCTTAAATTTTGAGGAAGAGTTTAGAACACTATAACGGATTAGATATGCTAAAGAAGTGTAGGTTCCGCGACTAAAACGTTTTTGTCGAACGGTTAGTGAAAAATCATGTTTACGACATTGACATTGACGCCCTAACGATTTTCAAATTAGGCTATTTCGTGAGGGCGTCTTATTATGCTTCCGTATGCCAGTCGGTTGAATTTTCCGGTAGTATTTTCCGAAGGACAACTGAACACAGGCCAGCCTATATTATACTTATTTTAAGATGGTGGTTTATTATATTTATTTGAGATCTCAGTAATGGTTTTTAGAGGTATGGCAGTTTTCTCATGATTTACCTATTAACAGCTTAGTGTCTTTAAGTGGAAAACATCATGTGCGTTTATACGATAATTAAAGATAATGGACAAAGGGCATTAAAGACAATGTCTGGATAATCAAGTCATGAGTTTATATTTACTCTTTAACGTAAAGACCTATCATATGATGACCACATTAAACATGTATTAATGAAAGAATTACAATGACTAGATTCTGTTTTAAGAGCCTTTTCAGACTTGATTATGATAAGGAATGTCGACATGTATGACAATTAATATGGTGATTGTTTTACATAAAAACGGAAGATTGTAGTCTCGCTTCTTCAAATGTAAGAAGCAACCATTTTTACTAGAACATGGATTCACTGTAGGATCTTGTCCATCAGCTGGCTCTTCACATTGGTTTGTCCTGGATTATCTGGCCGACTGGAATCGTGAGCAGTCAGATATGATATTCAACCAGTCATTCGGATCATCCTTCGTCAATGTTCGAGACTTACATACATGATAGGCGGCCATTTTGCTCGGTAAATGGGCAAGAAAAGACAACTCTTGTTAAGCGATTGATTTTAAACACCGATTTCAATGCACGTGAAGACAACTCTTTTTGAAGATTGATTTTGATTGGCCGAACTAAAATGTATTCAATATGGAGATTACTGTATAGTATACGAAGTTATCTAACACGCTAGTTTAGTACCTAGGTTGATACGAGTGGTAATCAGGAACACTAGAGATTGAAAAGCACCCCAATTGAAACGTTACCCGATGTTTTGAAATCGAAATATCTCTCATTTAAATTTCGGATTTATTTTTGATCCAACTTTGTCAACGACTTCTGTTAATGGTTATGACTCAAAGGTTGGTTGGTAGATGAGAAGTTAACGTTGGCTTCCAGCAGCGGCTGATATCGCACACTATTATAACTCAATTCAATGTCTTATCGGTTTAATTATGTTATTGACTCCAACACCTACCAATTATCAGCTGTCGACTAGACGCCTATAACAATAAACAACCTTCCTACTGGGATGTCGCTGACATTCACTCTTGTTTTTATTCATTATTGAATGTCAACCTGGGATTAAAATTGTCGTCTAGAGTCAATGTAAGTCAAGGATATCTATCAATTATCAAAGTCAAATTGACAAACTGACATAATCAAACTAAGTGGTCACAATAGCCTAGGGGTGTTCAACTTTATTATAATAATCATTAGGTACAATATCTGGAGGCATATTATTTCAATGTTATTGCAGTCGGCATAATAATCACACTATCACTATTTTATTAACAGAAAAATAAGACCTAATTTCCTAAAGTCGTAAGGAAAACAATAAGTAGTTTCTTCCACAAATTGTCATAATAAACTTGGCTTCAAGTCAAACTCGACGTCGGACTTCAGAAAATTTCAATGTTTTCGGTGATAAAAGTTAAAGAGTCTTATAAAAACCTGACTTACAGACACATACTTTTAAAGCTTTTCTTGAACAACCTTATAGAAAACTAATATTTCTGGAGCAATGCATTGGGAGTTCAGTGTACTTTGTGAAATCCGTAATCTGAGTACTCCGACATTTTATACAATCCGACATCTTTCCCATAATCCAACCACATGAAAACAATAGACAACTGGTTAAAATTCTCTTAATCACCACCAATGATTCAAGAGCTTCAAGACAAACGTAATCCTTTAAAGAAATATGAAATTCGACCGGACATTATAAAGTCAGTTTAATTGGAATTTATTAGAATAAGTAACAGACATGCCGAAAGCTGAAAACATGTTTAATATTCTACGTAAAAAATACAAAATTAGGCTCGGCTTCTTCAAGAAATGAAAAAATCAAGCCATTTGTCGAAAACCAGCGTCATAATTGAAAAATAAATCCAGGATGTTATTGTCTGTAAATAATTACCTCCCTTGACGTCATTCTTCAACATTACTTAGAAAAACTACTCACAAAATTGTAAAATTATTCATGAAATTGCATATTTTTTAAATTGATTGTGAATTCGATTACAGTATGTATGAGCACAGTTCACTCACCGATCGACTAATATGCTGCAGCTGAAGTGAATAACAAATTTGTTGGGATTTCAAAGTTATTAAAACATTGATACCCATACCTATCCATTTCATATAAGCTATAAGTTTAAATTTGTTGAAGCACAGAAGCCAACCACATATACTTATTATGGCTTGTATTGGAAGTACTTGAAAAAAATCAGATGTCACTGATATCCATCTTCGCAACACAGTCTGTTTATTGTTAAAACATAACAACAGTCCATGTCATTCTACGAGTCGACAAATTAATGAAAAAGAAAGAAAGAAACATCTATATTTTACACAGATACCAACTTAGGTTTCCATAAAGATCCTTTTCCCCAGCTGATCCTTGGCCAAACCGCTTGACATTGATCTTTGCCTGATTATCTGTACCCATTTGCAGCTGGTATTTTGAGAAATCGTCAGCTATACATATAATTATAACCAAGTATATGAGATTACCATATTGCACTATTATTATTACAAAATGTATTTCTATATTTGGAGTACATTATATTCGTACAGGGGGTTTGTCTAGAACGGAGGATTTAATTTGAAATATGTAAGGGATTTGTATATAAAAGTTATATCTGTATTAATCACAAAGAGCACCTGTGGGTTAAAATAATATCTTACTGTGGCGTATGGTTATAGCCACCTCTTGACAATCTAGATGATTTGTTGTAAAAAGGAAAAAGGCGGTCAATTTCATCTAGACATTTTTTATTAATCTGAAGTACAGGGGTAGCATCAATTGAGCAAATCACTGATTGGCTAATAAACAAAACAATAATTAGTTACTTCCCTTCAATTCAATACAATTTTAAGACTACAGTTAAATACAGTATAAATATCACTCATATGGATAGACCTATTCCATATAACCCCCCTGAGAGAAAAATGAGTTCCACCGAATTTTAAACATGCAGGAGTTAACATTTGCATTATACAATTAATGTAAAGAATGAATGACTGAGATCTTAATACAAATTGATAAAGAACTGGGAATACATGTAGTAAAGTTATTCATGCCTGACATAAGTACATTATGCATACAAATACAATAACCTATAATAATTCCTGTGACTATCCTTTGTCAATGCATATGAAAGACATTCGACTTTTGCAATACATAAGAGTACAACTTTTGCAATATTCAAACATGTATATCCAATAGGTGACTTATTTAACTACTCATTAATATAAAATCTTATATGGACTTATAAGCAATGATAAAGAATACCATAGAGAGCATGTTATAACACTATACATATAACCAAGTTACAAATAAATGAAAAAATGTAGTAAAACTAACCTAGTTTTCAAATATTAATTTCAATCAAACAAAATTTAAACAATAATTTTTCTGCAGAGAAAAATAGTAAACTAATATGGAATCTTATTGTGATTATCCTTAACAAATTTTTTACAAGATTCTGTAAGATCATCATAAGGAATCCAAGAATTTTGACTAGCATTATAATTCAACCACTTAACTCTATATAACCATTTCTTATTCATATATTTCTTTCTTAAAATTTTTTCAATATCATAAACTTTGTCAATGTCATCAGTCTGAGACACAGTAGATTTAGTAGGTTTTGATTTTACATGTTCTTTGTCCTTATTGTCAGTATTATCAGTCTTGTCAATATCTTGTGGGTCAATGAAGTCTGTCACATCATCTGGAATAGCAATTTCATCATCTTCTAGTGTAACAGATTCAATATTGTCAATATCATCAGGTTTATAATTCACATTAGGTCGAACAAGTCCTTTCTTAAGTCGATTTATATGCACAATATTACGCACAGCATGTCCATCAGATTTTCTGCGAAGTTTAACATGAATATCAGATAGTTTCTGAACAATATAATATGGTCCATGCCATGGGCTTGCTAATTTTTTAGTTTGACCTGATTTCAAGACTGGTTTGTAGAGAAATACAGTATCTCCAACTGAAAATAAAGGAGTAAATTGTTTTGTAGAAGTTTTTTCACACATCTTTTTCTTTCTTTGCTCAAGATTCTTTGCACAAATCTGTCTTGCAAGTTCTAACTGATCTAACAATTGAATAACATAGGATTCAGCAGATTTTGGCATATCAAGTTGAGGAATAGTTATATCTAAGAATGTTTTTGGATATCTTCCATGAACCAAGAAGAATGGAGTATATTCTGTACTATCTAAGTTTGGTGTGTTGTTATAAGCAAATTGAATATAAGGTATAAACATATCCCATTGATCATGAGTATCATCCAAATACTTGGCTAAAGTGTTCAATATAGTGCTCATAGTTCTTTCACTTTGACCATTACAACTAGGATGGTAGCTTGTTGTTTGAGTTTTCTTTATATTCAGTATTTTACATGTTTCTTTCACTATATTACTCAAATAATTGGTTCCTCGATCAGAATGTAGATAGTCTGGAATACCATGGCGACAAACAATATTTCGGATAAATTCAGTAGCAACTGTTGCAGCTTTAATATTTGGTAAAGCGATAAGTTCTACATATTTCGAAAAATAGTCGATGAATACCAACACATATTGATTATTGGTAGTTTGACATTTTGGTAGTGGACCTAGAATATCAGTGCTAACACGTTGAAATGGATGACTAGCAACTGGCATTGGTTGTATCAAAGCTCTTGTACTTTTTGAAGGAGATTTACGTTGACAACATCTTTCACATGATTGTACATACTGAACAATGTCCTTGTACATACATGGCCAATAAAATAATTGTCGAGTTTTCTGAATAGTACGATTAATTCCAAAGTGTCCTCCTAGTAATGAATCATCATGAGTAAAGTTGAGTACAGTTGGAACTAAATTGTGAGGAACAACAATCTGAACATCAAGTCTTTCACTACGATGACCTTTACCTTTATAATATGAAACATGGTACAATATGTCATTTCGCAAGAAATAATCAGAGGCAATATTCAATAAGTCTTTTCTATATTTCTGGTTGGAAGGCAACTTTTGAGTTTCCAAGTATATAATTAAGTCAGAAAACTTTGAGTCTTCCCTTTGAGACTTACATAATGAGTCTTTATTCCATAGTTCATAGAGATTAATATTATCAGCTCTTTCCATAGTTGATTGTGAAGGAATTTTCACATTAGACTTTGACTTTACAGCAGCAATGTTGACATTTGGAAATTCATCAGCTATTGAAGGTACATCATAACATGGTAACATATCAAGATAATTGTCTTCAGTAGTTTCACTATCATCATAGATACGTCGACTAACTGCATCTGCGTTTGAGTGAACACGACCTGGACGGTACTTAATGGTAAAATTATAAGACTGTATAACTGCAATCCATCTAGCAAATTTACCTGTAGGATTTTTGATATCAAGTAACCACTTCAATGCTGAGTGATCAACAATCGCATCAAATGTTGAATATCTAAGATAAGAGTCTAAACGTTTAATACAATATACTAGAGCTAAACATTCCTTTTCAGTAATACCATATTGTTTTTCTGCCTTAGAGAGAGAGCGTCCTATATACGAAATAACACGTTCTTCGCCATCTTGGGTTTGACATAGAACTCCACCTACAGCAAAATTACTAGCATCTGTATATAAGGAAAATTTTTCATCTCCACGTGGATATCCGAGAATTGGAGCAGTTACAAGTTTTTGTTTAAGTTCTTCGAATGCAGATTGACTTTCTTCAGACCAAATAAATTCAACACCTTTAGCTGTCAATTGGTAAAGTGGAGCTGCGATTCTAGCATAGCCTTCCATAAATTTACGGTAGTATCCTGATAATCCTAGAAAAGCACGTAAATCTTTCAAAGTTTTTGGCACTGGATAAGAAGAAACAGCACTCACTTTTTTAGGGTCTGGAGAAATACCTTTAGAACTAACTACATGTCCTAAATATGAAATTTCAGAATGTCCAAAATTACACTTTTGAGAATGCAACTTTAAGTTAGCAGACTTTAAACGATCAAAAACTTGACGAATGTGCACTAAATGATCAGAGAATGTTTTGCTAAAAATTATGACGTCATCGAGGTATACTAAACAATGTTTCCATGAAAGTCCTCGGAGTACTGCTTCCATTACACGTTGAAAGGTGGCTGGGCTATTTTTCAATCCCATAGGTAGGCGTTTGTACTGATACAATCCAAGGTGACATCTCCAAGCTGTATAGGGTCTGGATGAAGGAGCAATAGAAACTTGATGAAATCCACTTTGAAGATCTAAAGTTGTAAAATAACATGGATTCGCTGTCCCTATTGATTCTAGAGCATCTTCAGTAGTAGGTATAGGGTGTGCATCAAGAACTATACATTGATTCAATTTACGAAAGTCACAAACAAAGCGATAGGATTTACTGTTACGTTTCGCTATCAAGAGACAAGGTGCTGCCCATGGAGAGACAGATTCCTCTATAATATCTTTATCAAGCAGATCATGAACAACTCCTTCCATAACTTCTTTTTGTTTGTTACAAAGTTTGTAAGCACGTTGACGAATAGGTTTTTGAGAAGGCATAATCTCGATTTCATGTTCAAGAAGATCACATTTTCCCAATATTCCATCCTTTCCAACAAATACTGAAGAATAGTCGTCTAAAAGTATCTGTAATTCGTTTCGTTGAGAATCGGTCAAATTGTCAGAAATATTAGTCTGTACAGAATTTTTCAAGTTGTTGTCAAGTACATGTGTGTCAGAATCTTGAATGGAAAATACTTTGTCATTACGAGATAAACATACAAATTTACCAACAATAGTATCCTTATTAATTGACACTTCCTCATTTGAAAAATTACAAAAAGATTGGTAAACATTACCATTAGAAACATAACCTAAAGATTTAGCAGATAATATACCTGAAGAAGCTAATTTTTCTGAACCTGTAACAATACCTGTTACACCATCTGGAATTGATGCACCATGTATGCGAGCAATTGAAATAACTTGTGACTTTGGAGGAACAATAATATCTTGAGTACTTGCTAATGAACGCCTAGGATCAATGGATAACGACTTCTTTCCAAAATCTAGAGTAACATTATTTTGTTGCAAAAAATCTATACCTAATATAATCATAGGTTGCAATTCTGGAATTACATAAAATAATACTTGAACAGTACAATTGTCAATAGTAACATCTAAATAAGTTTTACAATGAATTCTTACAGAATTACCACTGGCAGTAATAATATGAGTCTTATCTTCAGAAGTTAGAGCAATTTCTTTGACATTAAAATTCTTAAGAAAATTATGATTAATACAACAAAAATCAGCACCGGAATCTAATAAAGCATGTAATTTACGTTTACAAATAACAACAGGTAAAAAATTTCCTAATAAGTGAGCATTACTTTTAACTATAGCAATATTAGAAGAATTTTCAATTTTCACAGTAGTATTTTTAGATAAATTGGCAACAGAGTCCATGTCCCCATTAACAGAGTCTGTTCTAACAATAGAGGACTGGGAATTGCTAGAACTTTCTAGTTTTCCGATTGACTAACTGATTCATCCTCCAGTAAACAATATTTGGCATAATGATTCGGACCTTGACATTTGTGACAGATGACTGGATCACTGGACTTGCTATCATCTTTGGTAGTAGACTGTTGTTTTAAACTGTAACATTTCTTCGCTGTGTGTCCTTTTTTATTACACAGTTGGCATACAACTGTCTTTTGTTGCACTGTAGCTATGTTAGATTCAAAAAGTTCAGTGTCTGGAGTAGACTTTACACTTAGTTGATCTACTTTAGATTTTAAGGAATTAAGTTCAAACATGACATCAGACAAATTTGTTGACTGTCTTTGATGTGGGTGTGGCACTAATGAACATGACTGTTCCACCAGGCGACAATAAGCAACAGCTTCCAAAAAGGTATTTGGTTGCTTCTGTATGACACTTGCCCTTAAAGACGGAGTAAGACCTCTGATAAAAGCTGAGATCATTTCTGTTTCTGTTTTATTAAGGCGAGTACATTTTGCTTCAATATCAATGATATAATTTTCTATATTCTCTCCAGGTAACATAACTCTTTCATACAGTTGTTGTTCTAATAACCAGTTGTTGGGTTGAGATTCTATGAAGTGATATTGAAATTCGTGGATTAACCTTTGTCTACTGCGAACTATCTGTGCAGGCAAATTATTTAACCATATAACAGCTGGGCCTTGTAGTTGAAGTAGCATTGCTGATCCGAAACTTTCGTCAGGGATTCGTTGAATATCAGTCCATGCTTGAAATCGTTGAAGCCAAGTGCGGGCGTCTTCCGATGGAAGTCCATAGAACGGTTCAATATTAAAATGTGGCATCTTACGGTTTTGACAGTGATTTTACTTCTACTAAAAGCACGTATAAAGACACAGGATCAATCTGTTTACATCTCCACCATCTGTGGCGTATGGTTATAGCCACCTCTTGACAATCTAGATGATTTGTTGTAAAAAGGAAAAAGGCGGTCAATTTCATCTAGACATTTTTTATTAATCTGAAGTACAGTCTGAAATATCACTCATATGGATAGACCTATTCCATACTTACTGTCCTTTTTCTGATCTTTCTACACGCTCTTGTCATATGCAACGAGTAGACGAAAAACATCCCTTTAATGAAATCTAGTCATGCCTTGAGGTACAGCTTTTCTGCACCGAATAACATCTTAATCGATAATCTATAAGATCAAACCTCGTCGATAATCCAGGACCGGAAGTAAACAAGTTAAGCCACGATTTAACACTTTCAACATCAAAGAAGATATCATGTAAAGAGTTCTTCAATAACCTTTTACAGGGTAAACCGGAAATTGTAATCACCATGGAAACGGGAGGACAACTTGTTAAAAGGTGACACGTTTTTATCAGATTCGACCCTCTTCAGTATGATTTTAACAACCTACAATCTGTCATTAGAAGGAAATTCATGTCTACTTTATCATTGTAGATGTCTGAGATATTTTATTGAAGATTTGATGTCAGTCATCTTCATACGAGTTTAATCTTAGTCTCTTCTCTTTAATAGACTACAAAATTCTTAATGATAAAATTAACACTGAATGAGGTGATGGGTTATAATAGCTGTTGACCAACTTCTGCCATAACCTGCCTCTCTTGGTGTTGATCATGATCGTATTTCTGAGCACCGAGGAGAACAATTCTCTTTAGGAATAAACCGGAAGAGGTGGGTGGCGTAGATATAATAATAGTAAAGGGTCATTTTAATTCCCGCACACGTGCTGCTTCAAATTATCGCAAATTTTCCTAATACATGTATTTTCTTATTGACAAAATAACCACTGAATGAGGTGGTGGGATCTTCGAATAGCTGTTAACGAACATTGGTTCTCGTAGGTAGTACCTGTCCTCTTGTTTGTCGCGAGGGTATTAATTTTCTTTCGAAGAATGAGCGCTTGAGGTTGCCAATTCATAACACATTACTATTTTATTGCTCTCTGCTAACACCGATACCAAGTCTACTGTCTGAAGCTATAAAGAGTTACTGAAGTTCGTTACAGATAACTTTACAAAAAATAGTAAACAGAAAGCGAATGGATATAATATATTCCATCCGAATGCTTATGCAGCTTTGCTTCGTACTCTTAAAGCAGGAATAGGTCAGGTCGTTGACAGCTTAGAAAGCAGTAAATGGTCTCCTATTTACCAAGAGATTACACTATATATAAGATAATCAGCCGGGCTCACGTAAACTGTTTATTGAGCTAAGGAATTAAGTAAATTGTCCTCAGGGTTATCATTGTTGGTACTAAACTCATCAGACGATTCGGATTACTGTATTAGACCTATTAGTATAAAAAGCTTGGTGTCTCCTAGATATATGGGGGCTTACAGATTGTTTTGCGGATCTCCACTTCAAGTAAAGTGATATGATAGGATTCATACTTTTCTGCACACATTTTGCTAATGAGGACGAACAAGCAACGGGCAATGTGCAATGGTGGGAATTATGTTAGGAAGTTCATATATATCTGCTCCTTTTTCAATTTCCCACTCTTATCGTGCACAGCCTGTAGCGCACGGTCCTCGGTTTATTGTGCCAACCGACCGACTGGACGCTTTTTCAATGTCAGTCTCTACATATATCACTGGTAAAGGGAAAACCAGGCATCATCTCAATTTTAAAGTTTACCTCGGCACATATTACATCAATAGTCTTGTCAGCCAATGTGGTATCTTTTCGTACTAACAATCAGTCAACCGTTATGTTTTACCATCCAAATACGTCTATGTGGTGCCACCAATGTGGTGATCGTGCCAGAACGAAGACAAGACATTCAACTGCAATATCATTTATTATCAGAGATAGGTCACGATGTTCTAAAATATCGAATTCCCCAGAAGCAACAAGAAGCTGTTACTTTTTTTATTATTATGTGTCTGATTCGTGTATTTGATGTTCTGGCAAAAGAAGGCATTGACTCCAAATTAATTTCAAAAAGCGTGAAAAGTCAATACCCTATAAGAGTGGAATGAACTCAAGTAAGAATATACCACAAGGCACCGTAATGTACACAGAACAGTAATTGAATACTGAAACCTAGTCAGAGAGAACTCAGAATAACCAATACCCAATAAGCTTAAAATATCTCCCCCTCGAGGCGAGTATCTATTTGTGTCTAAATTAAGGTGTTACAGGTTTATACAGTCTAACGAAAGGAAATCAATCTTTTTACCCAGACAGCTGGCTGCCCACTATCGACCATCAAGAGCCATGATTGCCCCAGGACAATGTCAATGGTGGACTCCGGCTGAGACACACATTCAGCTCATATCTCATTTCTTAAACTGTTACCCAAAACCCAGACTTTTAATAAAGGGATTTTTTTTGTCTAGAATGAGAAAATGAGACTCTTTATCAAATAGAATAAAGCAGAAATTGAATGATATGGTAGTTTTTTTCTATACCATAAAAGGCTAACGAACGAGGGAGGGGTTAGACGTTGTCAGCTAGGCGTTTTCTCGTAATCCTGAAAGTCTATAGTCGGATTTCAGTCAAGTTCGAGATAAAACTTATCAATTTTTAACCCAGTTTCTGCACGTCAGTGATGCAGGTCAGAGTGAATGACGTGGACGTGTCTAGTCTTTCGGTCGGGACAATAAACCTAGGCCATGTACTAAGATCATTGCACAATGCAAGGAGATGCTTATCTTTATTAGCCTAATAAGATAAGATAAAGAGCATTAAACAAAAGGTCTGCATATCAGGTCCCATGGCATGGCAGATCGTGATACCAGATTATAGTGGTTGGGATTGGACAATAAACTGAGTTCCTATGTGCTACAATTATTGCACACTGCAGGGAGATGTTGTTTTTATATGATCTTCAATAAGATAAGTTAGAGAACATGACACTGACAGAGACAATAAACCTAGGCCCTGTGTAATATTATCATTACACTTAGCATGGATACGTTCATTAGCCCAATACGATAAAGTAGAGAACATGTCTTTTTAACTGCCATATCAAGTCCTATAACACTGGCAGACTGTGAGGCCAAACCTGACCTAAGAGTAATCGTGGCGACATCATAATAACCTCCACTGTTCCTCAATGTTTGTGCAATGAAAACCAACGTCTATTGAAATATAAAGAATTTGGCTTATGTTTGACAGACCAGTTTCTATGTCTTTATCTCTCTTCTATAATTTGTCTACAACATTGATTGTCTGATAGAAATATCGAATAAACCCTAGACTTCCTTTAATAACTTACAATTTCTTCTACAGATAGTCAATCGAACGCATCTACAATTAAATCGTTCTAATAAAAGATAAAACCTACAAGAATGTTGTCTAGGTTGAGGTATTGATAGGCCTTGAGTCTAAAAATGATTCTAAGTTTGGGAATCATTAGATCTAACTACATGTATTGGATTTTAATGGTTCATCTCGATGATTTAGGACCGGCCCGTGTATTTATGTGGCTCGCTGCACCTTAATAGCACCTTTCTCTCTCCTTTCCTTCTCTCTTCTCACATTCTCCTTTCCTTCTCTCTTCTCACATTCTCCTTTTCTTTTCCAGCTCTTTTAGTTTTCCAACATCCATAAGATAATCTTACCAAACCAAACCAACAACTACCATTCAACTACCAACATCAAGAAGAACAATCATGATCACAACGAATTTGTAAGAATGAAGACGACTCAGGGCCGAGCTTCACTGCCATGTCATTCGCTCCCACTAGATCTTACGAATTCTCAAATTACCAAACCAACAATAAACCAATTCAACTACCAACTACTACCACCACCGACAACTTCCTAGTTTGCGGTATCAGCTGCTGTTGGAAGCGAATGTTAACCTACCTTCCTTAATAGCACATCGCTTCTTACTCAACGTTTCTGATATAGTTATTTCGACCGAAACGGCCACCATATTTATTGACATATTTGTGTGCCATATAACGTTAGAATTCGCGGGGTTTTCTTTTTTCTTATATATTGTATTAGATTTGAATAAAAAATATTAATTGATAAATTACTCTGTGTGAAAAACATAATTGAATTGCTCTTTCGTGCTTGATATGATACTTTATTGCATATTATTTTTTATTTATCGCTTCATAAAAAAAAGTTCATTTGTTTTTTGCTAGATGTTTTGCATGTTCCACAGGCTGTCATGGTGTTCAATTGATGTCCGGGCACAATTTCCTTCTTTGACTGCATTATTCAGAATCTTCAGTAATCACAATAAGCAATAAAAGCACTAAAAATTAGGGAAGTGGGTCGATTTAAATGTAATTCCTAATTGTGCTATAACATTTCACTTTTATTTTCTGTTTTCGGTAAGTTTGATATCAGTCACTAGAGTGATCCATTATTGCAAACCTTCAACAACTTCTCACTATTTCATTGTTATTATCACCAAATAGTCCCCGTAGTGTACCAGCTAGCTGATTACTAGAATGAAATGAGATGGTAGTTAGTAACTCAATAGAAACTCTCCACTGAATAGTTCCTGAAAGTCCACTCTAGATTACAAGACAATCAGGAATTAATTGCTCATAAACAACGTGTCACTAATAAACAGAGTAACAAGACACTCGATGGAACATCTCATTTTCCAAGGGAAAAAACGTAAAAAACACCGGTTCATTACACTTTCCAGCGTAAAAATCACAGGCTCGTGTTGTTACTCTTTCCAGTGGAAAAAACGTAAAAAATACCGCTTCATTATACTTTCCAGAGAAAAAAAACCCACATATATTAGGTCATAATTGCAGAGTCAAGGAATGGATGAATGAAAGAATGGATGATTTACAACATTTGGAGAAAATCCGACATAACTCTTTTTTTCACTAATATATCTACGCCACCCACACCCATCCGGTTTATTCCTAAAGAGAATCGTTCTCCTCGGTGCTCAGATATACGATGATGATCAACACCAAGAGAGACAGGTAATGACAGAAGTTAGTCAACAGCTATTATAATAACCCATCACCTCATTCAGTGTTAATTTTGTCATTAAGAATTTTGTAGTCTATTAAAGAGAAGAGACTAAGATTAAACTGGTATGAAGATGACTGACATCAAATCTTCAATAAAATATCTCAGACATCTACAATGATAAAGTAGACATGAATTTCCTTCTAATGACAGATTGTAGGTTGTTAAAATCAAACTGAAGAGGGTCAAATCTGATAAAAACTTGTCACCTTTTAACAGTTGTCCTCCCGTTTCCATGGTGATTACAATTTCCGGTTTACCCTGTAAAAGGTTATTGAAGAACTCTTTACATGATTTCAGCTTTGATGTTAAAAGTTTTAAATCGTGGTTTAAATTCCTCACTTCCGGTGTTGGAGTAATGACTATGAGTTATTCCATAAACATAAGTTTCGTTCAGTGCCTTCAGTGAGTTTCCAGACTATGCGAGGTCATCCGCCTGTGTGCATTCTAAACCTGATACGAGCGTTCTCCCGTTTCTTATTATCAGTTGGTTTATGTTGTTTAACAGCTAGGATGGGTGGCACCAGGCAGGGTATGCTTACTCTTCTAGACACCTGATACCACTTTTCATTATGATATACTTACTCATGTATGATTGATATAATTCCTCATGTGAAAAGTTCATAAGCTGTTACCTATGTTTCATCAAAATGTCTTTTTTGATTTTGAGTTTCGTTTTGCGGTTTAGATCGTTAGTACTTGGTTTCTTTATAGGTATCTTTCACTTTAACTTTTATGTCAAAGAATATTGCGCAACACGTTTCTTAAAATTGAACATTATAATTTTTATTTTTAAGCTTATTAAAGATCAAAGGACTTCAGATAAAAGCGAAACCATTATAGCATCTTGCTTTATATAGAAAATGATAAACATCGTCACGTTCAATCCTGTGACTTTACCCCGCACAACGACCAGTATAATAATTTGGTTCTGAACTAGGGGTTACGTCAAAGTACATAACATTCGTCCTGTGACTTTACCTCACACAGCGACCAGTAAATAATTAGGTTCTGAACTAGGGGTTACGTTAAATTTGTGTGTGCATTACACGTGTTAGAAAAATTATCAATAAAAATGAAAAAGAAATTAAGGTGATCGAAATTAAATATAAACATGACAGATTATCAAGATAATGACATTGTACTTAAGTACATAACATTCGTCCTGTGGCTCAACTTCGATCGACTTATTTTTTATTAAAACAAGTTCAGAAATGGCCTAGAGATCTCCATTACTTTTTAAAAAACAATCCCGTTATTGGCTATAGGTATATCAAGTTATATAGTTCACTAAATAATTGGAACCAGAAAAACTGAAAAATTAACGACTACCATTGAAAAAAAAAATTTAAGAGACCTGACCAGGGGCCTTATTCTCGAAAACTTAACATAAGATGATTTTAGTGATACAGTCATCTGATTGATCAATCACTAAAATCGATTGTAAATTTAGTTGTAGTATCCAATCAGATTACTGTATTTCATAAAATCTGGAATTTATCTAAGTTAGGTTTTTGAGAATAAGGCCCCAGATCTGAAGATTAGGCTACTTAAGGTTCTACCAAGCCAACAGGCCATCAAAGTGTCCAATTGATCCGGATCCTACCTAGTCTGTTATATAAGTTAAAGTCAGGTAAATGACCAGTTAACTTTCGCTTCGAGCGGATGCGGATATCGGTAATTGGATTGGTTTCAATCGGATGGAACTGTGCTGTTGGTTTGGTAATCTGAGGATTTGTATGATCTGTTCGAGTGGAATGACATGGCTGTGAAACTCAGCTTAAAGGGACTGTAAAGTGTTTTTCTAAACTTTGTATGTGTATTGGGATAGCATCAATTTGCGCCATTCCAATTTCCATTCTGACGTCTGTGGTTCTTGCAATTCCCACTAAAACTAACGGGTTTTATGAAGTGACTGACAGTGATCTACCGAAAGCTACTATTGATATATATCATAATTGTAATGGAATTGCACGAATCACGTCGGAATGGAAATTGGAATGGCACAAATTGATGCTATCAGTGTCAGTAAAGCCAAACTGAGACCATATTTGTGCCATATTTACCAGTAATGCTCTTCAAAAGGGAGCCATTCAATCATTTCTAAGTCACCATAATTAGTTGGTTGGGTGCAGTTTCACTCTTTTTAATTGCATACAACTCAGACAAACAATTTTAATTTCCAAAAGTAAAACAGTGAAAAATAACCTATTAGAGGAAGCTACGGTATTATTATAAAAAATAAATTGCCACTGGTTTTTTATAAAGGATCTTTTATTCTTTTGTACCAAATATAGTGTAGAATGTTAAAAGAAGAATAGTGGCATTTAAACAGAGATAAAGAGCCAAGCTTAATAATCATTATATAGATAAAAATAGACTGCAATTTTAGATATTTTAAAAGAGCCTTTTATTATTAAAGTTTTTAAATCCTACTTTTCTCTACACGAAGGAAGTGAAAACCACTGATTGAAAAATCGAACTCAATTATTTTGTGTGAAATTTGAGACTGAATTTTATGCTGTAATTATAAATGTTTAAGAAGTCAGATGAAGCGAAAATGAAATTTCTGCCTTTTCGTATACAAAAACAAACCAATTTTGCCATTTAACAGAAGTGCATTTGCACCAGTTACAACTTATTTTTAGAACCTGGGTTTTCAACTTGAGGGATATGTCCCAGACTGGGGACATTTTGACATTCTCCGGGGGACACAAACTGATCTAAAGGTCTGAAAAAATATGTTATATCATGTATTATCTTGCAACACCAGTGTCCACTGCCTGCAATGACCACAATTTAAGTTTGTATTTAAACGAAAAATGCTCTGACTATATCATGCTTCGAAATCGCATGTTTTCTATGACCTCTGCGGACAATTCGGGGGACACGATCATTTCCATAGGGATTTTTGGGGACAATTGAGAAAACCAGTTGAAAACCTAGGGTTTAGAATCATGCAGTGCAGTACGCAGCACCTTATTTTAAATTATGACAGACATAAAAAAAAAATTACATGCCGTGGAGCTGGTACTTGGTACTCCGAGCCGAGAAGGTAGCTTTGGAGGGAACCGTCAAATAAACCTTAATCCTAAAATTAAGGATTAAAATGTTTGAAATTCTAGATTAATTTTTTGGTTGTTGAAATTGAAGTTACAACGGTGTATTTTTTCTGAACGAAAGGGATAATTGACATGGGTCTTTATTCTCAAAAACAACTAAGAAATGCACAATCGATTTGAGTGATTGACCAATCAGATGACTGAAAGTTTTTGAGAATAAGCCCCATGTTCTCTGACTTGTACGCTTTAGAATCTTTAACTAGTAACTTTTATGCAATTATTAAGAAAACGCCTCTGTAAATATTGATATACTTTGATATTAAATAATTTGATATAATAACAGCCCTAGGCGTTGATATTGATACAGCTCAAACAAATAGTTTTTTATCATTTGATTACATGTGTTTAAATATTCATCAAGTAGTGCAGTTTTGAACATATTATCGAATATTATCCATACAAAAAATATCTATATTGGTCTCTTTTAACCTTTCAAGGAAATTAATATTTGCCGTAAGTCTGTTTGTCAAAGCAAAAGAAACAGTAAATTTAAAATTGATTATGTATTAAGGCGCGATAACCTAGTTAAAGAGGCTTGTACACTAAGATCTAGGGTTAGATTCCAGCTTATGCCAAGATGGTGCCCACATTTCAGAACCCCCTGTCAGTGATGCAGGTTAGAGAAGCTTAAAATATCCAATTGTTCGTATGGGAAACTAATCGAAGACTCGTTAGCTAAAGTCTGTTTGGGGTTTTAAAAAGGTAAGTTGGTGGTAATGTCCTTGGATCTTCCTATCATCTGTCATCCTTATCATGGAAGACAAGCAGCTGCTTTTTATTTTATTATGAGAATGAAATGGCAAAGGTATACACAAAGGAGGAATGACCTTTAAATTGAACCTTTTAACATTTATTTTTACCGTGTTATATATGTATTATTAATGTTTACATGTACTAATTTTGTTTGCACCAGCTGGTCCCCGATCAAACCTCTAGGCAGTGATCTTAGCAGATTTCCTGTTACACCATATGCCTGCTTGACTGAAACGATGAAGAACTCAATAACAATGTCCATGGTTTAGAAGACATTGAATATTATATTTCCATTACGAGAGTTCACATAATTTAAATATATTCCGTTTACTTCCTTGTAAGTCACCTATTTAGGCTGGAGCTCAATTGGCGAGTTCTGCTAGTTCGGAATTTATTTATTGGAATCAACCTGACGTCCAAATACAATCAGGTAACATAGAACATGTTCGATTGACGCTTTATTGGATTTTAACAGACGGAACTTGTTCAGAACTCACCAATCGAGTGCACTTTGGTTGCTTACAAAAACCGTAAACTTTTAAAGAAACGCAACAAATAGAGATTTAAATTGTGTCGTTTGTACTTTAAAATCTGAGATTTATCGACGATATTGCAAATGACTTTTGTCAAAATAGACGATATTGGAAAACCTGACAAAAGGCTGATCTGGTGTCTGGGCTTCGTCACATTGCGATTACAGTCTATAAACCACCAAACGTCTGACACGTGTATCGAATAGACTTCCCACCTTCCGCAAATAAACAACATTGATTGTCTAGCATCAGTCAATCGAGCGCATTTACATTGAAATTTACCCAATAAACTATTGAAACAGGACAATTTTCGTCTCACGTCGAATGTTGATTGCTCAATAAGTGAAGTAATGAGCTAATAAAAGTCAGAGGCAAACTTGCTAGGTCATGATGACATATCTTGATCTCAACCATTTACAGGCACTAGAAAATGTCTGAGAGTCCAACCAAACGTGCAAGGTGTTCCTAATGATTTCATGAACTACCTTCTTAAGTTTTCTGGATTTCTGTGAAGGGACGTTTAGAATCTTCAGCACAACCAACTTATTTTTTTTTTTTTTTTTGCCTAAGCTGTTCATGTCTTCACTAATGACATGGCTCCGGCAAGGTTTTGCTTATTTCAGACATCATGGCGATGTAGCAAAATAGCAGGCGTAGAACGTAAAGTAAGTATCAGAGTTTTCAATCCTACAAGTGGAAAGTTTCAATTTCAGCCTTATCAAACTCAAGCTAATAGACTATGACTAGTACAGACTCGCTGTCTCAGAATGATGTTATAAAAGTTATCAATCATAAAATATATCAATAAGATGTTGGTTAGGGTTGACGTTTTTTCTTAGCTTAGTGAATGTGTGGCCCTTGGTTGGTCAGAGGTAAGAACAATCCGTCCAAGCAAAACAATTCCGTTAATCAAAATCGCATTGAAAAACAGGGCAGTAATAGTTGTATAGTAGTGGACTACTCCAAAGAGAAGTACCATCAGTTGTTTCGAAAGGAGTAGATGGTCTGTTTCGCCTTGGTACATTGTCTGAACTCTGTAACTTCTCTTTAAGGTACAGAAATAGGCCTGTATAGTGTTATGTTTCACAAGTAGCCATCAAATAGTTACTGCGTTCTATGAACATATTGAAATACAATCATCAAAGCACAAAAGACTGACTGTAAAGAATTTTATATGGAAATGTGAAAAATAATTAACTTCGATTTTTAAATCAGTGCTATTCTAGTTCTAAATGTAAAACGAAATTGAATTTATAATTATATAGTTGAAAATTGAGAAGAATAAAAAACCTCAAAATAGATTTCAGCTGCCTAATTATCTACATGCTTGCCTCTTTAATTTGGTTTACTCTCATTTACCTACGTATTTCTCCTCCAGAGTCAAAGTAAACTGCTTCTGCCATTGTAACTACGCCGGGCAATAACCTTGCATACAAACTCTCCCTCGAAGGTAATGTGCCATTGGGTTATTCCCTGACACCCAAACTTCTGTCTTCTGCCAAATTTTCAAGGGGAAACTATACGCACTCAGTCCACTAATTCATTGCCATGCTTTTCAAGTTAAATCACGAAATTCAATCTTTTGTAACTTCTCTCCAGAAATCGCGTTGAAAACTTCTCAATATGGAAAACATGATCATCAAAATTTCATTTAACAAAGTTTTCTTCCAACAGTATACAAGGTTATTGTTGAACCCGGGCCGTCGTAGTTACATAAATTCTCGAGAAAGCGGTCGCAAATCAACAACCTCTTTTACCTCTTAACATGTGGCACATGTATCAATCGGGAGCAGTTTTACGCACTTTGTTGTAGCCTACAACCCACTCAAACTTATATTAATTATACAGCTGTCTTGTCAATATGCCATGTTTAAAAAACTGACATGCTCGTCTGAAAAGGTTAACAAAAGACATTTTTAATGGTTCTCGTGATTAAACATTAAGAGTGTGTTATTGATTTTCGTTTTTGAAGTTTTTAAGTATGGAAAATAATCGTTCAGTTGCATGTTTCACTCTTACCAATTAAAGTTCCAAAAAATAAATGAATTTAAGGTCAAAACATAAAATACTGTGTTTTTGTAATTGTCAAACGAGAAGACAAAATATAATTCTCGAAGGTCATGTCGATCTGGGGCTAATTTATTTGATTTAATCTGGTCAAGATGGAATTTTAGTCGACCCGGCGATCACAGTAAGGCCGGCGCACATTGAACGATTTTTTGACGCCGACTATAACGGCGTCAAAAAATCGTTCAATGTGCGTTGGCTTACGAGAGCCCTGCGACAAAATCGGGAGTGATAGGGAGATATTTAACATGTCAAATCGAAAAACGTCTTGAAGTGGCTGATCGGCTAGTGTGCGGGTCATTCCGATATTTTATCGTGGCCTGGATTGAAATCAACCAATTGAATTTCAGGTATATATTGGGCACCATATTGTTACGACAGAATCTCTGAAAACGGCCGCTAGTAGTGCCCCAGTCGCGATAAAAAGTCGGAAAAAAAAGACAAAAAATCGTGGGGCGTTCCGTCCAAAAATCGTAAGATGTGCGCCGGCCTTAAAGTTGACACATGTAGCACAATCCTTCTAGTCGATATCGGAGAGGTATTTTTTTTATTGCAATTTGATACAAATGGCAAGTAGTCAAGATGACAAAATTGCCACATCAGTATGAAACAAGGGAGATTTCTAATATCTGAAAAAGGTTACTAAGAATTTACAAAAACTTGCCAACAGATTCAAGAACAAAGATAATAGCTGTTATATCCTTGGCGTCCATGGCCTTTTAACGATTATCAATAAAAACTCAAAATCAACTTTGATTGGCATTGACAAAATCAAAACCTTCAAGAGAAGAAGACAAACATAGAGATCAATTTATTGATTGTAGAGTCCGAGGGTGGGGGGAACCTTGCTGTTATTTTAGACTGGTTCAATACAGTTCCACAGGCAGTGTGTCAATAGTACAAATAGTTCACGAATCGTTATTGATGTTCTTTTCTCCTGTTCGGCAAGTGTTTGCTCAGCCTTGGCCCTTGTTAATTGTTATTATTCTATTAAAGTGGAACAGATTCTGTGGCCTGCTGATGAATCAGTGGTTAATATATTGATAAATCTGAACAGTTTATTACTAAGACAGATGTCGACCCAGAGAGACCTAATGAGGTTTCCCTCTTGATGTATCGAGCCAAGGTTTCATTCATGTTACACTTATAAATCCTTCTTAGTTTTCATTGAACAAATTAAAAAATGTATACACTATATGAAAAACCGCTACAACCTTAAGGATACTCAAATATTATGCAACTGCTTTAAGTTACAAATTGTATCTTCTTTGAAGTCATATGGCTAATTTAATGCTCATGCTTAGAACACATAAGGCTTTCGATATAGAATTTCGTTTCCCATATGCTACAGGCTGTGCACGTTAAAGATCTCTTGAAGTTGGAAAAAAAAAGAGTAGGCTAATTTATGCCACTGTCCTGACAAAGTTTCCTTCACATGGCGCTCGCCCGTCCTCGTCCCCGTCCATACAGGTGCAGAAAAGTAGCAAGTAAAATTTTTGTTAGTGACGTAATCAAACAGTTGAACCCCTGGAACCATTGGAAAAATGCAAATTGATGCTGTGTTTCCGATACTAAAGTTTGAAACCATCTTTACCTCTTTGTGAAAATCTATGATAAATCTATGATACTCTATCGATTGTTAAACATAATAATATACTTGGATCACATCAGTCTTTCTTGGTTAGTGACTTTATCAAACAGTTTTACTGCTGAAAACCACAGAAATGATGCAAGTTGATGCTTTCAGTGTCCCCAATACACATATAAAATGTAGAGAATATCTTTACCCCTTTGAGAAAATTCGTGATACCCTATTGATTGTTAAACATCGACTTGTAACGTCAGCCCATTTTTAACAGTGTTTGAGGTTATCATCCGCTAGGACAGCATTGATATCATTTAGTCAACATGATGTAAAGAATCTCTTCAAGTTATGTATGACAAGTGTAGAAACCTGCAGAAAACATTAAATTAAACATCAAGCAACGAATTTAATCAGATTGACAAACTGCAAGGTTTCTAACCTCACGTCCTCTTCTGTCTCTGAAAGTAATAAATCTTATTTGATACATCTTGTCAATGTACAGAAAGATTGCTCATTACTTAATGTCAGATGTACACTTTATACACTATCTCTGTCACATTTAGAAAATCACGTAAGATTTCATTTTATTTTTGTAAAAATTGCACGTCGATTTAAAGGGACTGCACGAAGGTTTTCTAAATTCTTTAAATGTATCGAGGATACTTCTAGCATCAATTTGCCATTTAAACTTTCAATCAGACGTTTGTAGTTCCAGCAATTTGAAAATTAAATATTTGATGACGTCAAAACCGCGAAGGTGGTACAAGCCTATTTCGCGGGTGTGCTGTCGTCCTTTAGTTTTAGTGGAATTGATGGAGCCACAGACATGGTTGAAAACTGGAATGATTTAAACTGATGCTATCAGTGACTCTTACACATTTTTTTTAAGAAACCTTTCTACAATTCCTTTAAGTTCAACGAACGACATTGATTGCTAGTCTGAAAGCAGATGCAAGAGGCATTACGGACATCCTTTACCTGACAATTCTAGGCAAGTATTCTCGTCAATCGAAGAAAGTGACAAAACACGGTGTTATTGTCCTTAAAACTTAATGTCTTTCTTGCAACATTATGTACCCTACTTTTTCAAAGTCAATAAAAGTGTGTCGATTACTCCAATTTCTTGTCAAAGTATGTGGGCCATTTTTTTATGATTCTGTTTTAAAAGGATTCCGCATGTTAATGGCTTTTTTCTTGTCGCATACTTTTGAATGACATTTGTTTTTTCAGTTTTGAAGCAGTTGAAAGAACAGGAACGACGCAATTAATTGGATTAGTGCCAGTTCTTTTTGAAAGGCAAAACATACATTGAAATGATTATTAAAGAATACATTTCTTCAATTGGCTGTCATATAAAATTTAAATCCCACTCAAATCGTTCAATCATAGAATTGTTGAACATATAGTGCAAAAATTAAACGAGCATGTTGCACTTGAGCGAGAAAAGTAAAAGAGCACAGATAATCAAAAAAAGCAAAGTAAAAGAACACAGATAATCGGAAAAAGCAACGTAAAAGAGCACAGCGAACGGGAGCGAGCAAATTAAAAGAGCATAGCGAACGGGAGCTAGGCAAATAACAGAACATAATGAACGGGGCGAGCAAAGTAAAATAACACAGATAACTGGAGCGAGCAAATTAAAAGAGCATAGCGAACGGTGGCGAGGCAAATAACAGAACATAATGAACAAATGAGCAAATTAAAAGAACACCGAGAACGGGAGAGAGCAAAGTAAAAGAGCGCAGTGAACAGGGAGAGCAAAGTAAAAGAACACGGTTAGGGAGTAAAGTAAAAGAGCACTACGAGTAAAGCAAAAGAGCCCTACAAGACCATCGTTAGGACATCTTCACGTGTTCTGAATATGCTATCAATGGAACAGCTGGTTTGGAAATTAAAATGGCACTGTGCTATTATACTTTTTACAATGAAAAGAAATTGTTAATTTCACCACAATGTACAGTCTTATTTGTTTCAGTGACCTACTTACCTATTTTGAATGTGTTTGATTAGATTTAATGTCCTGAAATTGTGTCAATGTAAACCAATCTAAGTCAACCAAGCTTCCTGTAATAAGTATCAACAACTTGTAAGAGCAGTTTTAATGTCTTTCGTAATGCAAAAGAGCAATACATTATTACATTATATGGAAAGCGGACATCCGAGTAACCATTTGTGTTTGTTGATTCAAGGTTAATGGAGCAAAACATAAAATGATGGTATTTTAAAAGATATATAGTTGCAGGGGAGATCAGATAAGTATATGCTGCACTTCAGAAACAATGGTCTGTAAGTGGTAACACTAAACTCGGTTTATCTGACGTAGCATTCCTCTTTTAAAATACTACATTCACCGAATTCGTGTCAGTGGTGCAGTGAGAACTTGAAAGATCTTATATACAGCCCCATTTATCTGCTCAAAAGGGATCCGAAAAATATTGTTTATCCGAATTTTGTTCGATTAGTTCCTTTAAAAATATGATATCATCCCCACTTCTATCGAAAGTGTCAGAGGTTCTTGGTTACATTGGCTTATTTTGGTGGTAGATGTGTACCAAGGGGATAGCGTATGAAGGCGGGGTATGAGCAGTTGACAAGGTTTGGAACTGTTCCAATGCGAGCAAGGCAAATGTTGGAATAAATCAACAGACTGAAAAAATAAAGCCATGACTTGTCAACTTCCGTGTCACAATTTCAACAAGTAAATGTTTAAGAGGAGTGCTAATTGGCTGTTTGTTTGCTCAATAAATTTATTATGTCTGTTCCACAAGTGTTTGTTTTTTTCATCGTTCGATATTCAACCTGATTTCTTAAATTGATTTCTCGAGTTGATTGACTGACGTAATAGGGTTTCGTCGTGAACAACATATTTGCTTGGATGGCTACACGAAACATTACATTTGTAACCTTTACCAATAAGGCAGGATTCGATATGGTATAGGTTGAGCATGAGATCAAAACTAATAGTAGTCTTTCTTTCCCGATTTTCATTGTATTACTTCAAACAGTTGCAGTAGGGCAGGCCTTCTCAATTCAATTTTTGTAAAGGGTCAAATGCATATTATGCAAAAAATATATTGGCCAAAAAGAGCTTAGCTAGCATAGCGAGCAGAGTGTTTCAGCGGAAGGGGTCACTCTTGAGGGGCCTGTCTCAAGGGCATCACGGGCCGCCATTTGAGAAGGCCTGTAGTAGAGTATACAAATGTTTTTTATGTATAGGATATTCACACGCAATCATAATGGCCCATCAGAAAAAGGTTCTAGGATTAAATGTGTCCTCCCACCATCCATATCGTGCAGTCCTTATGTACATGTAGCGAGTTTTTGGTATGGACCAAGAGTCGTGGTAAATGGTGACTATTCATCCATCGGTCATTACACGCGTCCAGAAATGTTTACCCTGCTGCTAGCTCGTTGTAGTAGGCTACACGTAGTGAAAAGGATTGCAAGGGACGCATTCATCATCATTTATACAAGTCTCAGAAAACGATAATTTTAGGTTAATAAATAGTGTTTACAGCTCACCGTCAAAATCTAAGCCTATAAACACTATTTGGGGTTGAAAATGAACGATTCGACTCGTATTTTACGTCATAAAAAGAAAACTTTTCGTGAAGTTCCGAAGACATGTGAATAGTCCCATAGGTTTGTTGCGGGGGGGGGGGGGGGCGGAGGCAAAACCAATTTGCCCGACAACTAATGCTAACTTTCCCGACAACCAACTATATATGCCCGACAAGTCGACCCCCACCCCAACCCCTAATTCCAAAAACTTCTTGCTATCTGCCTGATCACATCATTTCCGAACGATTTTATTTTTTTAAATTTCTTTCCTGAAAATCACTGGGGGGCAATGCCACACCCACCCCATCCCCCCACCCCCCCTGCACCCCCAGCCCGTACACCTATGGTGAAAAGCCAGTAAATGATACAAACTACAAACCTTGGAATAATATACTTCTAACGAACAATCCTCTATTTAACTATGCCAATTGCTTGTTATTGAAGAAATAAATCGTTGTTTTTTCTGTTTGTGACAGTTGGATTTCCAACCTGATTTCTAGCTTATTGTCTCTCTGCTACTGACAGACAGAAAAAAATTATATTGTTTTCTAATATTTGAAACGTTTGATAAGCTGTCTGTAAACAGGACAATGAAGTCTTACAAATCATATTTAACACTGTCAGGATTATAAAATGTCTGAAGTCTTCAGAGCCATATGAAAGTAACGGGATGAAGGATTGAACGACAGTTGCTCTAAATTTAAAAAAATGGAAGGATAACAACTTCCGTTTTACCAGCTGGTGTTTGACCAAACCTCTTTGTATTGATCTTGCCGTACCCATTTACAGTTAGGTAGATTGGAATTATGACTGAATACAACTCATTTAAGGGTATCATCAGACTTTTACATCCCGGCCGAGATGAGGTCCACAACCTCAGCCGAGGTGTAAAGATTGTCCATTAGTCAATGCCCAAAACAAGAGTATTTGTGTAGAGGATGTGAGTACGTTTCTTGAAAACAAACGGTAATATAGCCATGACGATGGGAGGAATGGCAAAGACAGACTATTAAAATTACCCCAAAAAGCAAACTACACGTATACTATTGTACAAAAGTACAATTTAAAAGGCACCACAAGTTTATTTCAGAGATTTTGGTAAACCACAGCGCAATGCCGACGTTGGCCTTTCTGTAATCACTAGATAACATAATTATAAAATTGAGGTTGTAATATTCCGAAAAACTGCGTAAATTGTCTTATAAACAGAAACAGAATAGACGTCATCGTGGAGATCTGGTTATGCAAGTTCGGAATCCCCGCGAGTAATTACATCTTTCAGTGTTACCTAATATCGGTTATCGACAATCTACAAATACAAACATTTCACACACCCAGTTACAATTCCCTTGTCAGTGTCAATAACAGGCGAATTCATTTCAACTTGTTAATAACAATGAAATCAATTTGAAAATCACACAGATGTGACGTGAGGCAATCGACACCACAGATTTTTAAGAAAAGCTTAACATTCTTTATTTTAGTTCTGGTAATTTCACCGATACTGGAGTTAAGTCGAATCGAACAGTTTCTAACTATATTGTCATGTAGCCGTGTGGTATCGCTACAAGTAAGAATATATGAATCGATCTCGCAGCATTAACGGAGTTTTTCTAACTTTCGCCGTCAGTAATCAATGATGTGGTCTATTACTAACATGGTCTTATCTTTTAATTAATATGTGTTCATTTTAAACTGGATTTATCATTGTATAAGGTAAGGTAATTAATGGTGAACTAAAAAAAGGTTAATGATGCTCAGCAATTAATTTTATTTTAATTTTCTGAGCACATTTCTATGAGTTCGATTTATATCTAGTTTTAATGTGAGTGAATTTTTTACAGTTAATAAAAAAAACTTAAATGTTAAGTATTCGTATTCGAAATAAAACGTAAAGTAAAAAAAATAGCATAATTAGAGGGATATGGTCAATTTTAAGGTTATCTTAGTCTGAAAGTAAAGTGTAAAAAGCAAATCAAACGATGAGTCGTTTCCGTATAATCTAGTCTTTATCAAACTCTTTTTGAGTATTTTTTAATCTATGTCACTGGTTAAGCGTCAGTGCTAACAGTGCACTTAAGAAAGACAAACGAACATCGCTTTGTGGTATGTCAGATGCCTTTTGGGCAATTTATTTGACAGTAATGAAATACTGGTGAATTAGTGCATCTGATGTATAGAAGGCTGGGTAGGCCTACTAGTGATCAAGATTAAAAAAGTTATAAATGTTGCATTTATGCGTTTAAAACCAGGCTGTTCAAGATATCAACAGTTCAATTCAATAGCTCAATACATTGTATTGTACTGTTATATCATAAGCATATAGTTTTATTGAAACCAATCGTGATAAGCTGTTTAATTGAATTTTGTCTGATGGGAAATCGTGACATCTAGTAAACAATGAACATATTAATTTTTGTAACATGTGGGTAATAAATTAAAACGCATCGTTTATTGTTTACGTAGTCAACCAAAAAACATAGTTGATCTATTCAATTGATATCGCTTCTCTGCAGAAATGATCTTCATAAAAGACATTGGGAGACATTAAAATACATGTAAGTTATTAGTTATTACAATTTTAAATAAGACTAATTAATTGTTATGCAGCTCGTCGCGTTCTTGCTCCCGGTTGAATTAAAGGGATATGTTCACTAACTGTTTGACTAAAAAACCTGGAATTCTTTAGCTTATCTAATCCGTAATAATGTTCCAAATTCTCCCTCAAAATTTAAACCTTCACATCCCTCAACCATAAATATCAGCATTTGAAAGTCAAAAATACGACTCGCCGTTTAGTAAGACTATGACTTATATAGAAAACACATATACAGAAAATGAAAGTTAACTGTTAATGTAGGGATATAATTGAAGGGATTGTGCGATTTTTGGGCAATTCCAGTAAATCTGAGGACTATTTACAATAATTCACGGCCCAAATCGGTCTTGGAAAATCTGGTACAACTTGTAACTTTATGGTTAAATACTCAGTATGATGTATGTTTTTGGGTTATGCTTTTATTCTTCATTCTTCACACATGGATATTTACTTTTTTGACCATTCTAAGAGTTGGGTTGTCCAAGTCAATGTTGTGTGTATTTAGAGAACTTTAGTTAGCAACCACCTTCGAAATCATGAAGATCAATTGCACTTATCCTTACTATTGTAGTGTCTTGGTTTAAAAGGGACGATTTTGGATGCCTTGAAGTCAAATAAATTGAAATCGTCATATTTTTACTTTCGTTCGATTGAGAAAATCATTGTTAAAAAACTAAGTCAAGCCTGAAAGCAGGGGTATCCATATAAAATCGTGAATCGGGGTGTTGAAAAATGTTTCCCTGGTCTTCCCCACCCCTCTTGTCGACGTAATGATATTTTGGATAGTATGGTTGACATCTGCATCTTCAATATTTATGATGATAATTGTTCCTGCCTCTAACAGGAAGTCATTTTATGCAATCAATCTATCAAGTTTTTTTTAAAGGAATCTAACTACACCTACACATCAAATGATTATAATATTAACATTTATAAAAAAATTTTCAAACGATTGCAATTGACAATTCCTTCTAACACATGCTGTGTTTTTTGTTTTTCTACAAAGGATGACGGAAAAAATCTTTCATATAAATTTTAAAATGATTGCAATTTTCAACATGCTGTGTTTATTATGTGTTAAGTATCCGAAATAGAAATACCCTGAGATTAATTTTAATCATATTATTTTAAGTTGAGATTCAACTTCATAGAATGTTGACTTAAAGGGGAGTGTTCAGCATTTTCGAGAATCGATTTGGGCCTTGGATTTATGTAAATAGCTTTCAGATTTACGAGAACTGTTCTAAATCGCACAACCCCTTCAATTGTACCCATACCTTAACATTTATCTTCATGTTCTGTATATTATGTGTTTTCTATATAAGTAAGGCATAGTCTTACTAAACGACGAGTCGTATTTTTGACTTTCAAACACTGATACACGGGGATTTAAGGGCTTAAAATTCAACGAAGAGTTGTGAACAGATAAGCTAAGCAATTCCAGGTTCTGGGACTAAGATTTTAATGGTCGAATGGATAGTGAACATAACCCTTTAAGTCTGATTACAATTCAGCTGTTCATAAATGATTATGTTTATTGTTGATTGTAAGTAACTAACTATATTTGTTAAAGAAACTTCTAATTTGGGTTACTTCACTCGTTATATTACCCTTTCCACGTATACACTCTAAAATTCAACAAATGTATGTAATGTTTTGATCCATAGGCAATTATTCGTGGTTTACAAAACATTTTTAAATTACAATATATACATATGACTTATCGCATATAAGATTCAGTAAGTAAATAAGCTTATATAAGCTGTTACCTATGTTTCGTTAAAATGTCTTTTTGGATTTCGGGTTTCGTTTTGCTGTTAGGATCGTTAGTACTTGGTTTTATACTAATCACACACAATACTCCATTCAACTCATGAAATATAATTTTCTTAACGACTGTTAATGAATGAAATTATGATGTGTGTTAGTGAATTAAAGGGCGGTTCAGTGACCATAGGTTCATTAGTAACTAATACAAGTATTAAAGTTACTAATGAAAGCTTTCATTGACTAATCAGTGACTAATTTCAGACTACTAAGGCGGTGTAGGAGTTAAGCATTAAGTTACACCAATGTCACATTGTATAGTCGTTCCGGTGTTATGAGAGATACTTCCGCTATTTTTGTGGACCATAGAAATGATGTTGCTTTTCATCGTTTGAATAGCTGAATACATTTAACACCAACTATTTGAAGAGCTATTTGACGTTGATTTGTTGAAGTGTTATATCCTGTAACTGAAACAGGAAGTTTCTGCCATCTTCACAAGTACATTCTGTGATCCAGAGATATTTACGCGATCTAAACTGGCTGCCCCTGCACCCCCAGCCCGTACGCATATGATGCTTACTCTTTTCAAAACACCTGATGGTACCTCTCTTTGGAGTAGTCCACTACAATGAAACTATTAATCTCGATTTTGCAATGTTTTAGATGCGATTTTGATTAACAGAATTGTTTTGCTAGTAGGGATGTTTATTGTTATCTGTTTATTTTTTCATAAAAGATTATTACAAATGAGCATTATTAATCAATACCAGCGTGAAGGAATATAATAAAATATTAATCACGTTGCTCGCTCTTAATTAATATTTCTGTTGGTTGGCGATTTGGTTTCTATTTGATATGCACTTCAAAATCATACAGAGGAATTTAAAACAAAGCAAGGTCTCTAATGACTGGTATTCAATAGACTTAGACTAAGCCTGCAGCTAAAAGATGACGCTTTTAGAACAAAACCTATTCATTAGCTATTTAAAATTAATCAGATCGATAAATCGATACTCTTCAAACAGAACATTTAGGCTGCCAGTTGCATATATTATAAAATTCTGGAAATTTCCAAAAGTAAAAACCAACGAAGTTTATATCACTCTTGGAGTACCTCGGTGTAACCTTACTTTATGGCTAATCAATGCACTTTTATTTCAAACCCCACTTTGGAATATGACATTGGAGACGCAGTTTAGTTATTTACGCTGTCAGGTATTTTACAGAAGAAAATCACACCACAGTTGACTGTGTTTTCTTATCCTTCAGACACATTTACATGTGTTTCTGGCGTAATTCGGTGGATTATTAGCAGGGATTCGTTTTTCTATTAATTCATAATGCTCTGATGGTTGTTATTCTAAACTGTGCTCGTGTTTTGTTTCTCCCGACTTTCAGAAACCCATTAGAAATGTAAATAATGTAGGTTTGTTATATCAAAAGGTTAAAAGGATAGACGTGAGTATATTATTCTGGTTATCGTCAATTTTAATATTATTTAATAACTCGGTTTATAGCTTGGAATTGAAATATTGAGTTTTTGTTCTCAAAGAATTTGAGGTTTTTAAAAATTAAATGTTTTTAGGTAATAGATTTCAATAAGGTCGACTTTGAGCATCGAAGTTTTGATATAAACATTGTCCAGTCAGGATGCTTCACGTGAATCAGAAATCATTTTAAATTTGTATAGGAATAACAACTAGGTATAAAAGGGTCCTTCTTGATAATTCCTGTAGCGTATTTAGGGGCTGAAGATTTTGTTGTATTTTCAAAAATAACAAAATGTGAGCATTTTAACGACCCCTTCCCCATGACCGTCGCCTGGAAATAATTCTCGCTATGCTAACTAAATAGATCTCTACTAAAGTGGATTACGTAATTGTTTCCGACGTGTTGGTGGGAAATGCTTCTGGGGTCTCAGGTGTGTTATTGTTAATATTAATCCATTATCCTGTTATTATGTGTTAACCTTGATAAAAAAAAAACAATGTACAAGAACACAGTCTATTGGGAATTAGCAGGAACCACATATTTCTGTTGTAAGGTTAATGAACTAGATGATCTTTTGTTGTATGTTTTAGACAGTTCAGATGCTAACAGGATTTGATATTGGTGTTTCTGGTGATACTAAACTGCACATATGGAGTTTATGTCTTGTTTGTTGTAAGTAAACATAGACAAATCATCCTTGTTTTCACTTTCCAGTTATTTGGATACGACAAAATGTCTTCCACATGTTTCCGTTTTTAGCAGTGGGGCAAAGATTAAGACTGCTCAAAGGGTAAAAAATTCACGATATTGTCCAACAATTTTATTACTCAGGTTTCACTATAAGAAAGAGTGGAAAGGGGGGGGGTGGGGAGGGGTGGTGTTATGCGTCATCACAAAAATAACAATATCTGTTAAAAGATGATGTCTTTCTGTTTTAAACAGATTTATCATTTTTTTTTTATCAACATTTTACAATTGTTCATAATTTTTATGCCATTAGAGACAGGAATACTTGATTTATTAACTTCGTTTACTTAAATATATTGTTCTTTATGAAAGTATAAATTTTCACAATTGTTAACAAAAACTTATATTTTTAAGACAAAATATATATTTCAAAAAATAAAAGTACATAGATGCTTACTTCCTTTTTATTGAAAGATTTTCATAATATGCAATGACCCACTCTGGTGTTCATTGTAACACTAGAGCATTAGATAACAGGTTTTACAGTGGGATCTTGTTTCAAAAGTTTTAAGAGCCCCCACAGCACAATAAATGTCTTGTGTGCATTCGAAACTTGTAGACCTTTTATCATTATATAATAGAGATTATTAGCAACCCTACACTTCAGCATTAAGTTCTGGAAGCTTAATGTATTGGTAGGAAACGTATAAAATGGAATCCTATTCAAGAAATTTGAAGAGTGGTTCTCTTGAAATAGCTAAACTACCATTGTCTTAACATTTAATTATATTGCATGAATATCTTTGTTCCTCCTGACTGCTTGTCGGTTATTGCTCGCTACATGTACGGGTTAATTTAGAACCATTTCTTAGGAAGTGACAAATTGAAACTACTTAAGAAATGGGCATCCAAAATGACTTTCTTCATTATAGCTAAAGAACCATATCTTTTAAACTTCTTACTGCAAGAAAAATCTTTCTCAGAAATCATTTTATTTCTCCATCTAGCGACACAACAGCGACAGTTTCTGTAGAAAATCTTGCAGCTATTTTCTGGACCTAGTCCTAGAGGTTAAATTCTTAGAGATGGATGCTTATAAAAACAGTTCAACTACTAACTAGAACCATATTAAAGCAGCAATTAATTCAAACTTTTTTTCTTTTGTAACAAAGACCACCTTTATACTATTTTAAAAATTTCACAATTAAGTTTTAAAGATTTTAGTTTTTGTTTAATCATAGTCCGGATTTAGAAATTTTCATTGAAATCTAAAGGAAGAAAATCCACTTGAGAAATACCTGGCGCCGCATTTAGTCTCATTAAGATTTTTAGTCAGTCCCAAAACGTTCTGAAAACAAAAAAATTCTTCTAGTCGTCGATTTAAAATTTAAAAACAAATTTGATAAAAGGTCGCAGATTTATGAGGTTTACTTAGTATGATTTAAGTAAATTAAAAATAACATTTCATAAAACATAATACATGTATATATATAATTATTAGCTATATGGCATCATATGCCATCATAAGACATTCTCGTCATTAAGTTTGATTGGTCGAACGATTATTGTTCGACCAGTTATATTCCTTGTAACAAATTATTGCGGGAAAATTTTCGAATGACCAGACGTCAGATTTCTTGTAGCAAAATTTACCTTGTGATAATCGAGTCTCAACGGTCATAAATTGAATGTGACGTGATTAAAACGAGGTTATTAGTTGTTGATGACGAGAAAACCCCGTCAATCCAGCAACGGTAGATAATGCCAATGTCTAACGTTGCTGAAGGAACATGGATATATGGAGACTCCAAGAAGGAAAGCCATTAAACTAGTTTAACTCTTTCCGCTAGTACAATGTGGAAATATGAGCATGCACATTCTATACACGCAATAGCTGAATATTTTGATTTTTCAAGGAATAAAAAAAATGTGTTGACTGAAAAATTGGGTATATTTTTCTGACTACAACCTTCCTGTACTGTGATTTTATTGATCGCAAACCATGGAACCAAGCAAAATAATGCAGTTGACTTTTTCGGCTATTGATTTAGGTGTTGATTAGGCTGTATGTAAATAATTATCAGAAATACTAGAACTGCACGCAATACGAGTCATATTTTTAAATTTCAAACGCGGATAATTATTCTAAATTATCGCTATAGACACGGATTTGTAGGCTCAAAAGACACAGGTGAATTAAATAATTTCTATTTCTGAGATGAAGGAAAGTGCACATGCCTTTTAATCCATTTATAGTTCTAGCTTTTATGAACCGGAACCTCTTTAACACTGATAAAAAATATGCTCTGCACCAGAGTATCTTGATGTCAGTTAGTAAGAAGAGTTCATATTATGATTCCCATGACCTGTTATCTCGCAGCATATTAATCTAGAATATTTGATATCCATTTCCAACAGGAATATTGAAGTTAAGTGTCGAAAGTGTCTAGACTTGTATTTATATAAATAGTTATATGATCCTTCCTGTAATTGACTGATAGTATTTTACCAATAATACAAGGATATAGAAATCTTCAAATTATCATTCAACGAGTTCAGTTTCTTTGAAGTTTTGATATTTTAAGAAATTAATTTGTTAATCAAATATGAAGATATTTTGGAAATTGGATGATTAGGGAAGAGTTCTCCCGATTCCAAATGGTGGGAGATCTTTTACGTGCATGAACTCAACCACATACAGAGTCTCGGTCAAATGTCCAATATGGGACAATTATGACCAGCATCAGTGCCAGGGAAGTAAGGTTGTAAAAACTCAAATGTTCCAGTTACACCTTTTGTTGAGATCGAATTCCTAACCATCAGGGCGAGCAAACCCATCTTAACTCCGGATCATGTCCGTAGCTTATCGGTGTCGAAACCGTCACCGGCGAAAAAATATATCAATATTGTGTCGAACGAATCCATATAAGACAATGGTTCCCAACCTAAGGATGAGCATGAGCATCTATATTATTTTTCTCTAGCCCAACATTTATTTAATTATATTTTGCTGTGTATGGTCTGTAGTTGCTTGTGATCAAATGCATCTGACCTCCTGATGATGAAGCACAAGACAACAACCCTTGCGCTATATTCCCTATTTTGTCCTAGTTTGGAATTGAACAGGGGGCCATGGCTCTAGGGGCTTCATGAATTTGGGCCACCGCTTGAAAAGGGTTTGGATATTAGACATAGTTATATACACAGTCCACAGTCGTTGATAACAACAAGTGTACTATCTATTATCTAACCATTACGTGATATCAGATAATGATAACGGTTCCTTAGGCATTGAATATTCTTTATGTCTGTAGAGAAAAACAAAACCACAGCACCAGATACGGCTAATAATTAATTATAGATTAGAGTAATTACTGCTCAACCAGGTTCGTTATTTCCACAGCTGAGCAGGTCTGTGTTCTGAAAAAAAGTCTGCTTGTAAAAGTTTCCATGATACATAAAGTTATATTGCCACTAAAACCAGATGGATATTGTACTTATTTCCACAGCTGAAAACAGATGAAGTATCTGTACATATTAGGAATAATAAAAGTTTTCATGTAAATTCACTGACTTTTTTGCCACTAAATCAAGAAGGATATTGTACTTTACAACAGATAAAAGCAATAATGGCTCCTCCAAGTTCGTTATTTCCACAGCTGACCAAGTCTGTTCTAGAAGTGAAGTCTGTACATATAAGGAAGAGTAAAAGTTTTCATGTAAATACACTAACATTATTTTGCCAGTAAAACCAGAAGGCTATTGTACTTAACAATAGATAAAAACAATAATGGTTCATCCAAATTCGTTATTTCCACAGCTGACCATGTCTTTGTTCTGGAAATGAAGTCTCTGTATCTGTACATTTTCAAAAGATCTGTGAGAAGAAAATATATAAACCTTTGAAATAAGCATGTTATATATTTTATCGACACCTTTGATTGGGATAGATCTGGGACATCATTTGCCTATCCGACTTAGTTTGTCAACTCTTGTCAACAAAATCGTATTTTCTGCATTCTGGTATTCTGCATAACCTGGCGCCTTTTCGGTTATGTCGAAATCACAGTTGTGTGATAAGTTGAGGATTCTGACTTCTGTTCATCAAAGATAATCAGTTACTACACGTTATTATGAAAGATCATTGATCATGATTCAGGTATTATTGACGAGTTGTATTATATATTATATTTCTATTAATGAGATGAGATAAATCCACCCCCGGGCTGGTGGCCCTGACATTCTACGGTCTCTGAGAAATAATTAAGATATCCAATACGCATTGCCCTTCCTTCACCAATGATACGAAGCCTCAAAATCACAAATCGAACTTTTATATGGTATTTCTATATCTTATTTCAGATGAAGTATATTAATAGAATTTGTTGTTCGTGACACTGTCAATTAAATCTGCTTTCGATCCGATTGACCGTCGCCCGTTTAAAGATTCAGAGCATCATGACGTATTACTGCTTAATACTAGTCGGCACACAAATAAACACCCAACCTCAAAGTAAAATCATCGGAGGCAGTAGTGAGCTCTCAAATTCGGTAAGTTGACTATAGATAGGCATAGCCGTCCTCACTCGAGGGCGAATGGGGTATTGATCCTCCTCCATGAAAAATAGATAAAACGAAAGTCGAATTATACAGTTTTCAGTATTCTATAAAGTTACAATAACCATATATTTACATTTAGATTTTCAACATTTTCTTTGCCTCAAAATATCCTCTTTCCCCTGGACAAAAATCTGGGGACGTTCTTGGGTGCAACTTTTTTTTAACAATGATCTCAATGATGTCACAACCATTTTTTTTTCATATAGATTCGATAGAATGAATATTTTCATAAATAAGCTCTTTCTTGTTTAATATGACAAGGTGGTTATATTTCCAGATAATCTATTCAATGTATTCTTGAGCTAAAACTAACTAATCTAACAAGCACCTTGAAGTAAATAGTTCTTGTTTCTGACCTAGGCCCGTGCTTTCTATGAGATCTAATCTCATTTCACTTTAACACAACCATGATCAATCCAAAAACTCAACAAGTTTGTTATGTACTGTAAAAGTGAGTTTTCAATTACATTTTCATTTCAAAGCAATTGAATTAATTTCTGTTTCGCATGTCACTTTGCTAGTTGATGACAAACACTTATATTGGCATTTAAAAGCATTTACTTTGACAGTGTGTGATTTTAAATTGATTTTCGTAATGCCAAATGACATTAAATGCCTCTTCACAAGTTTAACTCACAAAATGTCACTCTGTTGTTTGCGGGATATCAGAGTTCGGTTGTGCGTTCTATCAATATTGTTTTTAAAAAAGTTTTTTCTTCCCTTCAGAGTTACCTTTTAATGTGGCACGCACAGACCCATTGAATAAAAAACACAACACATTTGGCTTTATAAACGCAGGGAAGATTCATATGATATATCAAGTGACAAATTTCGTGATATCCAGGAAGGAACGTGATATTAAAGGAATACAACCTCTTAGAATGATCGAAAAACAAAATTCTCAATTTTGGTCAATAAGAGTTTATAATCATTATGCAACTTGACTTGTGACTTGTATGCAACAAAATAATCTGATAAACCCAAAAAAACTACCTCATATATTATAATAACTACAAGATATACAAAATATAAAGCGTTTTATTAAGCGTTTTTCAATAATTACCTGTAATTTTATGGAAAATAACCAGTTTTATGGTTTATTGGATTCTGTTTTTATTCTTTTGACACCGTAGATGAATATATATTCTAATTGACCAAGTTTGAGAACTTAAATTTGTGTTCATTCTAAGAGGTTGTATCACTTTAAAATAATGTCGAACACAATTACGAAGGTGCTATTATGACAGTATAATATTGCGCTCGATGGCCTCTCTATATTAACTATAATAAAGATTGTGTCCTCGAGTCGTCAACTTATGAGGCTGCGGTAATCAAATTTGAGATTTTCACTAACATTTTAATTACCCTTGGCGAAGACTGAATTGAATTACATAGACATTACCAAACACGTTTTCTTTTAACACTTTCTCGTGCAACTAGCTCTTCTCAGAATCTCTTTTTTAATTGTCAGATATATCAAACTTTTAGAACTTTTAAGTGATATGCCATACCTACAGGCGTATACGTATGATATTTGCGTTTTAATGCTGAAATGTTAGGACACATAATTTTTTGGACACCCTAAAAACATAAAATGATATATAAGTATATTTTGCAGTGTTGGTTAATGACGCATATTACCTTGTCTATCAAAGTGTGTATTCGTCAATATTATCTATGTGAAGGCCCACCTTATCCAAGATTGGCGAACTGTTAACCATGACCTCGAGAAAAATACATCAAACATGTACATTAATCATAGCGGTGATGCCCTGTTGTGATTCGCCTTCTAGTTGACCATAGCTCGTTATTCATTAGTGACAATCGGAACCATGGACGAGAAACTAAGAATATAAGTTCCTGGAGTTAACGATTAATGGATGTAAGAGAATCATTAAGAAACGATGAAAACTAGAACCGTGAAGACGGTACCGAGCAGTGCGCAACCCACCCGATACATGGATGAAATGTCACATTTTCAACCAATGATAAGAGTTTTACATAATAATATAAAAGCGTACTCGTCAAAATACTCACTCTCTTTTGTGTGTCAGTAGAAAGTGCACTGCAAGATATGTTTGCAGGGATAATAAAATGGATGTAAAACTACAAGAAGTAGACAGAAAGATTAACTATGAAAACTTTAGCTTCTCGAACTCATCCGATATATTATCAAGATAAATACATATACCAAGCTTCATTCAAATCGGTCAAAAACTCTAGTCTCTATCGCGTGTACAAGAAATTGTTGACGGACGGACCGACGGACAGACAGGGTGACGGCAATATACGTCCATATTTTCATGTGGGTGTATAAAAAGGCAGATTAAATGAATTCAGAACTACAAGCAGTCAGACCAAATAAAAGAGGTTCAGAACTACAAGCAGTCATACCAAATAAAAGGGGCGCACAGCTATCAGTATACAGGCAGGGTTAACTAAAAGGGATGCGGGAATACCACACTGTAAAAAAAATTATGTAAATTTACCCTTATTTGACTGGCAGAAAAGTTGCCACTATATTAACTGTAATTTAACATTCAATGTTATTTCACACAACACTATGTAAATCTACTGGAAGATATTTACATAGCAAGTAAATTTACATTCATGGTATTTTTACAAAATAGTAAATTAACATTTCATGTAATTCAACATTTCGTGTAATTTAACAAGACATATGTTATTTTACAGCATTTGAAGTGGCAACTTTTCTGCCAGTCAAAAAATGGTAAATTAACATTTCATGTAATTCAACATTTCATGTAATTTAACAAGACATGTTATTTTACAGCATTTGTAGTGGCAACTTTTCTGCCAGTCAAAAAATGGTAAATTGACCTAGCTGTGTAGGTTATTTTACATTCATATAGTCCACAAGGCCACTTTGAAATTTTACACTTTCATGTAAATTTACTACATGTTTAAATGTATTTTGCTGGAAGCCTTCCTCACATATGGAAAGAAGTGACTATATGACTGTTCTATTGAAATCCTTCATTCTATGGAATAAAAAATTGATGATGGATAAAAAAAAGATTTAAAACTGAAAATCTTTTAATATAAATTAATGTATCTATCAGATTTCAACAACATTTAGAAGCGAGCAGCACATAAAAATACAATACAATATTATATTATGGGATATCACACACTTCTTAATAAGATCAGGTTCATAATGTTTCAACACAATATACACATATTATCATCAATTGACATTATCAAAACAACTTACACTTGTCTGCATCAGATGATGATACATGTAAATTTTGTTGAAAAGTTATGTACCTGGTCTAATTAAGAAGTGTGTAATATCCCAAAATATTGTCTTGTGTTTGTTATATTTACACAATCTAAAATATAAAAAAGTTTTTCCAATTTAAATTCCAATTAGCATAACATGTATGAGCAATAAAATAATATTTTCATTAATAAAAACACAATATGAAAATTGCAACAAAAGTTTAAACAATAGATTATATTACAATTCGAACAGAGCTTACAAGGTAAGTAACATTTCCTTCCCTCTAAAATGTTTTCTTGTTGAAGCATGATTTTTAAGCACAATTTTAGAATAATTACCCATTTGATAGAAAATAATAGATGTCAATTACAATCTAAAAACTAAAATTTGCTGACATTATAGCCTGGATCCTACTACATGACAACTGATTAACAGTCTTTTGTCAGGCATGTATGTTTAAGTGTAAGGTTGCCACGTTACAGCAATTAAGTCAAGAATCTGACCAATGGGGAGTCTCAGTCAGGATGGATGGATGGATGATTAACTGAAAATATAAATAGCAATCCTTAATACAATAATTTAAGAGAAATGGCTAAGCAGATGACAAAATAATCCAAGTCACATGACATACATAAACAAATACGATAAAATATGCCAGAGTTGAAAGAATGAAATGATAATATTATGCTGGTGTACATTATACTTGTAACTAAACATGAAATAAATAATATTTCTACTTAATTAACGGTACAATACTTCCATATAGCTTGAGAGACTACTATAAATATCAGTAAAATATATCAAGCATGGATATGAATGATATGATGTATGGGCGCTGCCATATTGCGTGACGTCATAAAGTCAAAGGGGGGAAAAATTCCAATGAGGTCTAGCAAAGATCAAATATAAGCTTATTATCTATCGATATTCACAATGCAAATTATCAATCAATACACAAATAACTAATAAATACAAATATAGTTACCGATTTTTGTTTACTACCACGGTTTCGATCAATTTCAAGCATTTCGAAGAGTTTCAATTCAAAAAGGTTCGAGAGTGTTGGGCGGAAATGACGTTAACATAATCCGATAAACTGTTCTCAAGTTAACATAGTCCGAAAGACTGTCCCAAAATACTGTTTACTAATATAATTAATAATAGAATGCAAATGACTAAAATAAAAATGTTCAAACGTGTTCGGGACCTAACACATGCCGGTAGCGCTCGATTGGAGAGTTCGTTACTAGAACTATATCTGTTCCATTCAAAATGTATCCACATTTTTAATTCTGCCTGCAGCTACTTTTTTTTTGAAACAGTTGTCTGCGCCATATCCGGTTTTTCTGGAATTACAGGAACCACGGGCATCGGGCGAAAAGTTTGTAAGGCTCAAGAGCAGAACTGCAGAAGTTCTATGCAGAAGTGTCCCAGGTACACACAAAAAGGCTAGCAAATCTCTTAACAAGCCCTTTATAGCAATAGATAATATATTCATCAGAATAGAGAGAGACAAGAAGAAAAAAAAATAACCAATGGCGACTCTTTATTTTTCAATTTTACAGCAATTTTACATTTGGATGTAAAATTACATTTGATGTAATTTACTTGTTATTTTACAACTAGCATTTGTAAAATAACTATTTGGATGTAAAATTACATTTTAATGTGATTTTTTTGTTATCTTACAACTGGACTTTGTAAAATAACTATTTAGATGTAAAATTACATTTTAATGTGATTTACTTGTTATTTTACAACTAGAATTTGTAAAAAAAACTTTTGGATGTAAAATTACATTTTAATGTGATTTATTTGTTTTTTTACAACTATAATTCTGTAAAATAACATGTTGATGTATTTTAATGATATATTTTATGTAATTATACATTAATGATGTTGTCATAATAAAATACACTGATTTTGATGTAAAAATACAAACCATGTTAATCAACAAAAATCAATATGTATTTTTACATTAGAAAATGGTGTAATTTTACATCCAGTTTTTACAGTGCAGCAGACAGACAAACGAAACACGTACAGTTACAATGGAATTCGGCATATTTCTTTGAAATTCTAAAACGCGGAATTATGATTCAAATACATAGTGTCATATAAATAATATGTAAATTAGGTCACTTGACATAATTTGTTTTTAAAGAATTTTGAAAAAAAAGCACTCACAATAACAATGGAATTTATCAAGATAAATACACATACCAAGCTTCATTCAAATCGAATAAAAACTCTATCTTTTATCATATACACAAACTAATTTTAATGTTTTCACTAAGTCAAGGGCAATAACTTTTAAACCGACTACTGGAATAGCGCCAGTTTCGAACTCATTCGTGATATTATCAAGATAAATACATATACCAGAGCTTCATTCAAATCGGATAACAACTCCAGTCTCTATCGCGTGTCAAGAAATTGTTGACGAACGGACCGACGAACAATATACATCCATATTTTAATGTGGGCGTATAAAAAGGCAGATAAAATAGATTCAGAAATACCAGCAAACAAAAAGAGGTGCAGAACTACAAGCAGTCATACCAAATAAAAGGGGCGCACGGCTACCAGAATACAGGCAGGTTAACTAAAAGGGACGCGGGAACACCAGCAGACAGACAAACGAAACACGAAAAGTTACAATGGAATTTGGCAGAATATTTTCAAATTCTAAAACGCGGAATTACGATTCGAATACATAGTGTCATATATCATTGGAAAGCGTAGATATAGCATAATACGAATCAAAAATAATTTGTGTCGTATGTAAATTAGGTCATTCAAATCGAATAAAAACTCTAGCTTTTATCACATACACAAGTTAATTTTAACGTTTTCACTAAGTCAAAGGCAATAACTCATAAACCGACGACTGGAATAACTCCAATTATGAAAGGATCCCAGTCTAATTAAAATCAGACCCTAATTTCGTATCCGAGATAGTATCACGATAATTATACATACCAAGCTTCATTCAAATCGGATAAAAACTCTAGTCGCTATTGCGTGTACAAGAAATTGTTGAATGAGGAACGGACCGACGGATGGACTGGGGTGACGGCAATATACGTCCATATATTCATGTGGGTGTATATAAAGGCAGATAAAATGGAATCAGAAATACCAGCAGACAGACTAAATAAAAGAGGTGCAGAACTACAAGCAGTCATACCAAATAAAAGGGGCGCACAGCTATCAGAATACAAGCAGGTTAACTAAAAGGGACGCGGTAATACCAGCAGACAGACAAACGAAACACGAAAAGTTACAATGGAATTTGGCAGAATATTTTCAAGTTTTAAAACGAGGAATTATGATTCAAATACATAGTGTCATATATCATTGGAAAGCGTAGATATAGCATAATACGAATCAAAAATAAATTGTGTCGTATGTAAATTAGGTCATTCAAATCGAATTAAAAACTCTAGATTTTATCACATACACAAGTTAATTTTAACGTTTTCACTAAGTCAAAGGCAATAACTCATAAACCGACGACTGGAATAGCTCCAATTATGAAAGGATCCGAGATATTATCACGATAAATACATACCAAGCTTCATTCAAATCGGATAAAAACTCTAGTCGCTATTGCGTGTACAAGAAATTGTTGAAGGACGAACGGACCGACGGATGGACTGGGGTGACGGCACTATACGTCCATATTTTCATGTGGGTGTATATAAAGGCAGATAAAATGGAATCAGAAATACCAGCAGACAGACTAAATAAAAGAGGTGCAGAACTACAAGCAGTCATACCAAATAAAAGGGGCGCACAGCTATCAGAATACAAGCAGGTTAACTAAAAGGGACGCGGTAATACCAGCAGACAGAAAAACGAAACACGAACAGTTACAATGGAATTTGGCAGAATATTTTCAAATTTTAAAACGCGGAATTATGATTCAAATACATAGTGTCATATATCATTGGAAAGCGTAGATATAGCATAATACGAATCAAAAATAATTTGTGTCGTATGTAAATTAGGTCATTCATATCGAATAAAAACTCTAGCTTTTATCTCATACACAAGTTAATTTTAACGTTTTCACTAAGTCAAAGGCAATAACTCATAAACCGACGACTGGAATAGCTCCAATTATGAAAGGATCCGCGATAGTATCGCGATAATTATACATACCAAGTTTCATTCAATTCGGATGAAAACTTAAACTTCTATCGCGTACACAAGTTAATTCTTACGTGTTTTTTTCTCTTAGTCAAGGGCAGTAACTCTTAAACCGACGACTGGAATCGCGCCATTTTCAAACTCATCCGAGATATTATCACGATAAATACATATACCAAGCTTCATTCAAATCGGATAAAAACTCTAGTCGCTATTGCGTGTACAAGAAATTGTTGAAGGACGAACGGACCGACGGATGGACTGGGGTGACGGCAATATACGTCCATATTTTCATGTGGGTGTATATAAAGGCAGATAAAATGGAATCAGAAATACCAGCAGACAGACTAAATAAAAGAGGTTCAGAACTACAAGCAGTCATACCAAATAAAAGGGGCGCACAGCTATCAGAATACAAGCAGGTTAACTAAGTGACGCGGGAATACCAGCAGACAGACAAACGATACACGAACAGTTACAATGGAATTTGGCAGAATATTTTCAAATTCTAGAACGCGGAATTATGATTCAAATACATTGTGTCATATATCATTGAATAGAGTAGATCAAGCATAGTAACACCGAAACAAAATTTATGACGTATGTAAATTAGGTCACGTGACAGAGCTGTTTAAAGTTAAAAAATGCAATTTTCTGACGGCCATAAAACCGGAAGTAGACATCGGACAGCAAAAATGAATACATCAGTTGATAGATCTCATCATGGGCAATGACTTTTGTTCAGGTCACAAGGTCACTCAAGGTCAAGGTCACAAGATATGAGCCTAAAAAGTTTTGACTATTTCCGAAAATTTTAAACCGGAAATAAAAAAAAATCTGAATCGAAATTCAAAAATCGGCTTCCCATGTTTTGTTAGCAATCGACTGTAGATTCCATAGACATCATTTTTATTCAAATCGAATGATTCCCTGATTCTGAATATCGATTTAAAGAAGAATCAGTCATTTCAAGATGGCGACTGATATGAAATATCTGGGTCAGATTTTTTCATTCCATATTCAGACAATGGTTATATCTAGCACATTGCAAAACGATTTTTTCGAATATCTTAATTATTCCGGAAGTTGAAATTTCACCTTTACAACCGAATGACGTCAAAACCGGAAGTGATATAAAAATTTTGAAAATACCATTTAGTTAGAAATCAAAATGTTTATACACCTGTAAGTTTTCAAATTGATCGAAATAAAATTGCAAAAGTTAAAAAAAAGGTTAAAAGAGTGCTCCAAAAAGTCAGCAGAGAATGTCTAAAAGTGCATTTATGTTGAAATCTATTATGTAGACATTAGAATAATGAAATAAACAAAAAAGGTTTTATCAAAATCGGTTCAAAAAACAGAGGTAAAAAAGGTAAAAGACATAAAATGGGTTTTTCTGTCATATGTCATTTCCGGTTAGACAAAAAAACGCCATTTTACATTTAAGCAACACCGAGCAGTTAGTGGTTGTAGGAAAACATGTGAGATAATGTGTGGCATGCTCCCTTCATACCGAATTAGCGTGACCAGAAGTAGACAAAAAAAAAAAAAAAAAAAAAAAAATTCATTATGAAAACAAAGCAGTGCGTTCGCTAGAATTATAGTAAATAATTCACAGTAATGACCAATTAGACTCTACGTTAGAATAGTCTTAATGCTCATTTATACCATTGGTTTTAATTGCAGAGTTTCGAAATATCAGCCATTCGAAGATGACCGTTACAAGCTATGTCAAACCTGTGATGCTCATTTGTTCTCATTGTAGAGATATTGCAACCATTCGAAAGCAAAGTTTAGTTCTAATTAAATTTATATTTTCTTTGCAGGGTTTCGAAATGGCAGCCATTCGAAGATGATCGTCAGAGGCTATGAAATATGGCCCTTAATGAAAGCGAGTACAAAGAGTTAACATTGACGTTGATATCCAATACAAGTTTATGCTCTACCGGAACTACAGACATCAACTGTTCTCGGATTACTGCCGTTTCCGGTAAAATATGGACACCGGATGTGATACAACGAGTTGCGTCCCTTGTGTTTATTATGGCATTAACGTTAGTAGGGAATACAGTGATTATCATTGTGCTTACATGTAGTCGTTACCGTAAACGGCATAGCAGAGTCAACATCTACATCATCAATCTAGCCATTGGAGATTTAGCTGTGTGTTTTTGTACAATGACTACGGAAATTCTGTTTGTTGCATTTGGTGAATGGGTGTTGGGACCAGCTGCATGTAAAATGTTGACGTACATGCAAATTGTTACACTTGCGAGTACGACTTTTATACTAACTGCCATGAGTTTTGATAGATATATGGCTATATGTAAACCGTTAAGTTATCGTGCGACTACGTCTAGAGCTAAACGGATGATCGCCGTATCTTGGGTGTTGGCGTTCATCTTCGCCCTTCCGCAGTTGTTAATTTTTGTACAAACAGAAGACGGACTCCATACGGACGGAACGATTCAATATGGATGTCGATCACGTGGTTATACTGCTTGGTGGCAAAGAAAAGTTTACTTCACATTCATGACTTCGTATATTCTTGTGATACCCGCCATTTTAATTTCTTATTTTTACATCAATCTTGTGTTAGTGGTTTGGCGACAAGGAAAAGAAATTGCTGCAGGAAATAAGGACAATTCTTGTCCTTTAAGGCGCTCAATTGCTGATAAAAAGGCCATTCCACGAGCTAAAATTAAAACCATTAAAATGACCTTTACCATCATTGCAAGCTTTATTGCTTGTTGGACTCCTTACTTCGTGACAACTTTAATAAAAATCTACAGTAATTACACGTATAAAATTCCAGCAACTGTGATGGCATTTGTGGAAACCATAGCTTTATTTCAAAGTGCTTTAAACCCTCTCTGGTACGGATTTTTCAATATAAAACTCAAACGTGGTTTATTGGAAGTTTTCTGTCCTAATAAGTTAACCAATAACAATCGTACCATCAGTTTTAAAACCAATGGATTAAGCGAGTGTATGTCGTCAACGGAGGATTATCATTCTTTACACGGAACGAAACGACGTCATTCAGCACGCTATCGAGAACACTCGTCCACGTCTAGTAGTGGTTCCCATGAACGCACCAGTCTCCGATCTCCGGCTACGATCATAACGGAAGAAAATAAAAATGGGTATAAACTGAGGGTGAGATTTGCTATTAAAGATTCTCCCAAACTTTCTGAACATTGTTCAGCTCTCTGTGATACTAATACTGACTACAAACTTAACGAAAAGATGCCAAATGGCGCCAAAACTTCGTGTATGTGAAAACGTGATCCCAGTGTTTCATATTTTAATATTTTAGATTTATCATGTGATTCTTTTTTCTTCGTTTATAAATGGAAAGAAATTCTAAATTGTGAAAAATTATTAAGTGATTTAAAAGAACAAACTGGATGTTTCGTTTCGTTTTTTCATATTCATGAATTATGTACGACGGCGACTTGTGGAATTAAGATATGCCGATTTACAGCCACATGTCACTATATCTGTGTGTTGTATTTAATTTTGTGATTTAACATATCAAATTGAGTAAAATCTCTGCGTGTCATCTGGAAAAAACTTATACCTTTTCTGATAGTGACTTCATTTGATTGTTATATCTTCAATGAGATTGTATTGAAAACATTTTAAGTCAGAATTGAGTGTGCAGTTTAAATCATTAATGAAATATGGAGAAATGTGTCATAACATTGATTATGTAATCTAATTTCGTAACAAAATGCTCAATACTCATCAGGGTAAAAACACTAATGTGTTACTTCATCATCACTTATTGCTCACTGTCGATAGAAACTACTTTCAGTTTTCTACCTCTTATATGAGTATCGGGGACATCAGCTTAAGTTTTCATTAAGCAATATCCGACAGTTGTTTTGGTCATAAAATCTTGATATTTGTATTGTTGATATCGTCGTTTTAATTTCTTTAAAGCCTACAAACGTCGGACTGAAAATTGGCATAATTCAAATTCATGCGTCCCCGAAACACATATGAAGATAGAAAACTGTTTTGTACCCCTTTTACATTAAATCCGGACACTCAAAATTGCATGGACATATCGAATTTATAAATCACATACATGTACTAAATACTGGTTGATTTAAACGATTCCAATTAAAATTGTTGGTTGATTTCATATTTGTTTTTTCCTTCTAAAATATTAGCTTATTTGACAAAAGCAATAGAGCAGGGGCCTTATTCTCGAAAACTTAACTTAGATAAAATTCAGATTTTAAGAAATACAGTAATCTGATTGGATAATAAAGCTATATTTAAAATTGATTTTATTGACCAATCAGATTACCCGAGCACTAAAATCATTGTAAGTTAGTTTTCGAGAATAAGGCCCCAGAGCTGGCATTGGTTTGAACATGTTCTATCGTACTCTCTATCCTTTTTTTCAGAGACAGTCACCAACAAAAGAGGATTTTAGGATACGCTGTACTGATTGCATGCGTTTACAGCGTACAGTAATTTCGCTGCATATGGGTATAAAAATCCTTCTTGGTTCTTATCATCTTTAAACATTCATCATTCCTTTTTCCATTCCATTTTCTATTTAATGCGAAACATGAAAATATCTCATAAACATTGAAAATTACATAACATCCACATTAAGAACGATCAGGATGACAAATTGAATAAATACATGTTCTAATATACTGCTAAATCTTCCGTACTATAGAACAATAATTTAATCATGGTTCCAGGATTGGATTTAAATTCTATGTTCTGCTATAGTTTATTGAAGCATTATCAGGCCGATTGGAGTTAGTGCCAACCATTATTGGATAAATCTGTCTTTATATGGAATGTGAATCACCTAATTCCTGAGACTGATAGAACACATCTAAATTATCAGTGTTTTCAGAAAGATTATTGTGAAAGTATAAAATACGAAATTTGATCCGACAAAATCATTTGTTTCTCAAAATACTGTTCTGTTACTTTTTATGTACTTTTAAACTATAAGGGAATGACTCCAAGTAAGGTCGTATTGCAGGCGTATCCTATTCCGATTATATTATTTTGACGGAAGGAGTCATTGTAGACGAATGAACTAAGTTATAATTTTTCGGGTGGGCCCATTGAACACGTGCTGAAGTTAAAATTGGATGCTGTGTTTGCCCTTTTTACAGCTGGGTCGAGAGTAGTTATGAGGAATCATGACCAACACATGACTTTCACAGATCCCACGATCACCAATTGCCCCACCTTCACAAGCAAACGCTCTACCGACTATGCCCATGCCCGCCCCCAATGACGAGGGTAATGAAAATCACGGAAGTCAACCTTCTTAAAACATAGCTGAAGTAGATCAAATCAATCTGAAACTAACCAAGGGTTACATTAACCATCTGATGATATTTATAATAATAATATAGCTGATGATTTAATAAAACCATAGTTATAAACCGAAAGTAACGAAGTATTATTATTTCTGACTCTGACTGTCCATTAACACTTTGATTGAAATCATCAATATATAGATTAACACAGTGTTTCAAAGTCAATTGTTATTTCACCAAGTTATTGAAATATTTTCAAACCGGAATCTTTTGTTATTCTTATAAAAAGATAGAAATCGACCGTTTCATTGTTATATTGTTAAAAACTTTCTAAATATATAAAAAAAATGTTTATCCTTCTTTTGTTGTTGTGACTTTCTTTAAGTAATGATAAAAGTCAAATAATTTTAATCGAATGTCTTTGCCTACTGAAAGGAATCCACGTCAAGATCGCTTTCATCTGAACGTTGTCATTCCCAAAGGCATTATCACGAGGTTATGAAATGGTCTACGTGGTTTTGACATGTTATCGCACTTACCAAACGTTTTGAAGAATATCGTTACATATCATATGAAGAAGAATTTGATTTGCAATTAACAAATTGTTTATCTGTATTCAATTGTCCCAGAGGCTTTTTGCCCTTTTAATTTTTGTTATTGTTGACCAGAGGGTCTCGTGTAACAACTTTTAAATGCTTAGAGGTATTTGCCTGTGGTATGTAAAAGACCACCATTGGTTTACTGTATAACAAGGTCACACAATATATCGTGTCAAAAGTAAGCAATGAAATAATAGTTCAATGTAGGTGTAGGAAGCTACAGAGAGTACAAAATCTCTCGACGGTTGGAAATGAAAAGAGAATAGGCTTATAAACAACCCTAATTGCATAGTGCATGAAGTTACCGTCTTCATTAGCCCATTCAGGTACAGGAAAGTAGGCCGTAAGACTGCATTTCAATTCATTATATCTCTCAATGATAACATGTAAATAATATAAATGATGTATTAGAATTAATGCAATGTACCCAAGGTTTTATTGTTTTGTACTTAAAAACAAGAATGCAGTTGCCCGTTATTAAGTGGTAGTCGACGATGTAATAAAATTAACGCGATGTTGTTAGATTTGGTGCACAATAAATTGCTTGCATGTACCAGAATATAAAATTATCTTAATGGAAATCAGCCAGACAAAATTAATTATATTTCTAGCATTTTACACAAATGAATGATGCCATTTGTAAAGTGTTAGTCCATAGACAATTGCTCAAAGGAGAATGTTCATTATCTGTTCGACTAATCATACCTTGGTCACAGAAACATGATTTTTTTAACTAAGCTGTTTGTGTTCGCCGTCTAAAGCGAAGCCCCTCATAATCATAATCGTTTGAAAGTCAAAATTTGTTTTATTCGTGCAGTTCTTCTACTTTTCAAGTATATTTACTTATATTCAAGACAAACATCGAACCTATTATGTTCCCCTTTAAATGTTAGTTCAAAAATTGAAACACTGTTCTGGTTATTTTTCGTCCCTTTTTCAGATCGTAAGGCATTAGTATATCGCATTATCCTTTATACTTTTAGACCAGTAGAACGTCGAGATGGACCCAATTCAACCAGTTTCAACTTCCGGTTTCTTTTAAAAGAGCCTGGAAAAAAGTTACATCAGGTCAAAAACACGTCACATTATCTTTTATACTTTTAGATCAGTAGAAAGGCGAAAAGGGGCCCAATTCAACCAGTTTCAACTTCCGGTTTTCTTTTTAAAAAGCCTGCAAAAAGTAATATCTAGGTCAATATATCAATAAGAAGTCACTTCCTGTATGTATAATTTGATGTATCTCTAGAAGACATATCTCCCTTGTCTAATATAACTTATATTATTCATATTCCAATTTATTCGTGTAGTTTTTTATATCTACCTTATCCAGTTGTCAATCACAATCGATAGTATTATTAATTCCACTTCACTGAGCCCAAATAATGGGAATTTAAAATGCACATAGTGGAAACACTTGTCAACTTAAACGTCATTTTATGAAATTTATTCTATAGCTTTGACGATTAAAGAAATCTCGAGGAACAGCTAAGTGAAACGGAAAACAACGATGCACTCTTACAGTTTAAAGGGATAGGTTCGACCAAAAAAAAAAAAAAAAAATTCTCAGAATCTGGAACTTTTTAGCTAATCTAATCCGTAATATTGTTTACAACTCTCCTACGCAATTAAAGCCAAACAATGTATATCAATAATTATTATAGTTTGAAAGTAATAAATACGACTCGTACTTTAGTGAGACTATGCTTTATGTAGAAAACACATATACGAAAAATGAAGGATACAAGATTAGGTAGGGATATAATTGAAGGAATTATATGATTTTCGTGTATTTCTAGTACATGTACTTCTGGAGACTATTTAGATATAAATCGACCATTGGAAATGCTGAACATTCCCTTTTAACGAAACCATTTCACTTTGGTGTCGTTTTGAAATGTACACAAATACTAAAAAATCTTATTATAAAGTTGCCTTATAACTCTCATGAAATCGATCAATAAATTTCAGTTGTAATTAAGTGGTAATAAAATGAATCGAATTGTGCAGATTTTGTCAACAGTCCATTAACAACCGAGTGGGAAATTCGCACTGCAACAGTTAACAAGGAGGATAAAAAAACACCCTTCTCATATGAATATCCAAGAATATCCGGAAATGATCCAATAACTGGTCTATATAGGGAGATTATCTTGCTGTATTACATTGAAGAAATATCATCATGAATAATAAATAAGCTTAATGCCGTAAGAGAACATCACTGTTCATCAGTATTTATATCTTAGTCTGTATTTTTATGGTAGTGGGTGGACTAAGTGATTGGGAAACTTAAGGGTGGTTCGATAATAGTCTTTTACACTGTATTGCTTTTGAAGGTTTTGATAAAAATGAAATATGCCTAATATCGTGAAGTCTGTTTATGTAACTTCTAAAAATTCATTATTCACTTAAACAGTTTGTTTTATGTTCTTATCGTATCAAAGACATACTGTTCAAGTGTAGAATTATTGTGGTCTAGTGCATGCGAACCTTCTCATATTCCCTGGAGCCATTTACCAGAATAACATAGCTAATAATACAACATGTTTCTAATAATAACATTTATACTAGTTCATTATGATCTGAGAACAGAAGATTTTGATTCTTTTATCAATTAACAATAGTTAACTTGCATTGCGAATTGCGATGTTATTGCATCGTGATGTTTCATGCAGGGGCGCAGATCCATTGATAAAGATGGTTGGGACCAATTAAACAGTACATGTATATGATGCCCCGAGAAGCAAAGCCCAGGGGAGGAACAAGAGTTGGAAGGTGAGGTTGGAATCGTTATAAACAACCAGTCTTTGATGCACTAATAACCCTAGTGATGCTACTAATCAAGATTCAGTTCCGGACCATTTACATAAGACTGTTCTATATTTAACATGAAATGGAAAAACAACACACATGAAGACAGTTTGGGCATAGGCGTACGGAGCCTTAGTTGAGCGGGGGGGCAAAACCGATTTGCCCGACAACTAATGCTAATTTGCCCGACAACGAAATATATATGCCCGACAAGTCGACCCCCACCCTACCCCTAATTCCAAAAACTTCTCGCCATCTGCCTTATTACATCATTTCCGAACGATTTTATTTTTTTAAATTTCCTTCATGACAATTACTGGGGGGGGGGCAATTGCCCCCCCTGCACCCCCAGCTCGTACGCCTATGAGTTTGGGACAACTTTTAAACTTTCAGATGTGGGGAGTTTGATTATGTCAGTTCCATTGCCACTTGGCAAGCTATGTCGAGATATAGGTTAGACAAATTCATGGGTTCACTCAGAAGGAGTTAATGGTTTATTCCCATATCGCCCCTTCCCACTTGGCCCCTTCCCACTTCGCCCCCAAACTATTCCCATTTTGCCCCTTCCCATTTTGCCCCTTTCCATTTGGTCCCTTCCCAAATCGCCACTTTTCTGTTTCGCCCCTTTCCCATCTCGCCCCTTTTTCATTATGCCCCAAATAGGAAGGGGCGAAATGGGAAAGGGGCGAAATGACTAAGGGATGAAATGGTAAAGGGGCGAAATGGGATTAGTTTGGGGGCGAACTGGGAAGGGGCGAAGTGGGAAGGGGCGATATGGGAAGACACCGGAGTGAATACCACAGCCAGCAAAGTACCAATTTTCATTGCTGTGGCATTACATTCGTTCGAGTCAACCTAAGAACTTAATATATTACCTTCCCGAAATATGTGGGAGGCAGATTACGTAAGTCCCTTCTACCAGTAAGGTAAAACAACTTGGTCAAGGAAGAAGGAAGGAACGGGAAACTAGTATGTCCCCAACCTTTCATCTTCCTTGTACTTAACATGTTTATTGAACTTTGTTAGAGAGAACTTAAAGATATTGAAGTGTTTGTAAACATACGTTATCGGAAGTCGTAGGTGATACGACATCAAAAACCACTTACTAATTAGACTAAAATAACAACTATATTGAAATTTATGACGTACATGGAATAATATTGGTTATATATTCATGTTTACTCGATGTAATAAACATCGGTAAGAGATCAACACATAATACATGTACTTGGAAAAAGAAAATAATGGTTATTCCTTCGCGGGTAAAATCTTACACTTAGCATGTTGGACATAGAAAAGATATCTTATTTTGTAGCATCGACTTTTTACCACACAAAATACTTTCTTCTAATCACAAATGCATACCCGTTGCTGAGTCACGATATCACAGCTTGGTGGTCACGACTTGGTGTCTAATGGTCACGACTTGGTATCTTATGGTCACGACTTGGAATAAATGGTCACGGCTTGGTGTCTAATGGTCACGGCTTGGTATCTAATGGTCACGACTCGGTGTCTTATGGTCACGTTTTGGTATCACATGCTCACGGCTTGGTATCTAATGGTAAAGGCTTGGTATCTAATGGTCACGGCTTGGTGTCTAATGGTCACGGCTTGGTATCTAATGGTCACGGCTTGGTATCTAAGGCCCTGTATCCATAGGCTGTTCCCTTGTGGCGTGTTCTTTGGGGTGTGTTCCCTTGTGGCATGTTCCCTCGTGTGCAGTTGAAAAAGAATGGACAAGTTCATTGTTTATGTTCCCGGTCACAAGGCCACACGTGCAGTCCATGGGTACAACCTATGGGAACGGGTACTAATAAAACAATGGTTAAATCGCCTTGGGGTGCAAGGTCACAAGGGAACACGCCACAAGGGAACATCCTATGGATACAGGAACTTATGGTCACGACTTGGTGTCTTATGGTCACGTTTTGGTATCACATGGTCACGACTTGGTATCTAATGGTCACGACTCGGTATCTAATGTTCACGACATATTGGCTAAGAAATGTCAGAAAAGCGCATTTCCAGGCGTCTAATCCTCAAAATCTATCAGGAAATAGAGTTTCATGGAGTCAAACTTCAGAAAAATGTGGTTGTACATAGTATCGGTAACTTCCAATTCTGCAAGCAAACTATATCGAAATTTTCAGGGGAGATTTCACTGCATTTGGTCGAAAGGGATTGAGTGCCGTTGTTACCGAATGGGCGAAGAGAAGAATCAAAGGAGCAAGTGAACACATTGAAAGACATTACCTATCTCGATTCCCGAATCTCTACGGTAACTCGATTTGGGTTTAGTACATGTAGGACGAAGAAATGCTAAGGAAAGAGGTGCATCATAATATATTGAGCTGTGGTTCTTAAAGAATAATAATTGCCGATAATATTTTCTGTTAGAGCTGATATAATAATCGCTTGAGTATAATATGTCCATTTAATACACATGTACTTGTGTATATTGCTATATTGTATATCTTAAAAAAAAAATATCCAGTAGCCTGTGGTCATGTACTTGATCTCTAAATCATCAAACTTTGTACACAAATTTTTTTTTTTTTTTTTTTTTTTTTTTTTGTGTCTATATGTTGTATATTGTATCTATGTTTGTCCCCATGGGCTGGGTGTGAGACAGGACCGTTACCACTCGTGGTATAGGGCCTAATTCTGACCCATGTAAAATAAAGAGTTTATTATTATTATTATTATTATTATATTTTGTGATCGTTACAGTCCATACATAATCATTGTCTTTAAGATACCATGATAGCAACATGCTATAATTTACTGTTTTATTATCACAGAAAAAATCTTGTTTTCATCTCGGAATAACAAATTATTATTTTTATTACCACGTGCAGATCAAATTAGAACGGAGTAGAATAGAAATTGGAAACAAATGAAGATTGTTCGTCGTAAATGTCGACACTTGAGCCAGTACGTAACTATCATTTGGCAATGATGTGCACGTTTCTCTGAAAAGGTTCCTTTCAACATCAGCTCTGATCTGCATCTGGTAGCACGGTGTCCAGGGGCGGACTGGGCCGCATGGCCACATGGCTAAAGCCATGCGGGCCGGTGTGCACGGGGCCGGTTTGTGAAAAATGTTCAATCAATCTTCGCGATGGTCTTCTATGATACAAACCAATTTTTAAGGTGTGACGTAATCTATCATCCAGTTTAAGTAGAATTTCTAGAACCAAAGATTATCTGATAGGAAAATAGAATCGTGCAAATGGATGGCATCATTGTTCCCAATACACATTTTTTAGAAAACATTTTTACAATCCCTTTTACAGTATAATGGTCCTTAAGAAAACTTCCTTTAAAGCGTTTTTATAATCCCTTTAAAATCGATATAGAGGGAAGTTAAGAATTTCAATCATAAAACATATCGATTTAGCTAATCTTTGACATTTGATGTAATGCAATTTAAGAGTTATTGCGGTCTAATAATAATACGTGCTTTATCAGATAGTGAACAACTCCGCACGTTGTTTAACGCTTCATTACGCCTAGCTTATTGTGGTAGTGTTTTATATGGTTCCAGATCGATTCTAATTCATAATAAACTACGGTGACTGTCAGAAATATGTCAGTGATTTTACTTTAATTATCTTCTACTTCAACTTCGTTGACATTTCTATTAGAATACACAGACTGGGGTGAACCAATACACAATTAAACTTCTAAGGAGTTTTTTGTCCTTCTGCTCTTTTTTAGAAAAATAAAGTTTGACAATGCCATGCATAGCCTCTCTGTTTAAAACTACAGGTAAGGACTTCGTTGGCATTTCTATTAGAACACACAGACCGAGGACACTGATATGAACTAATACACAATTAAAAACCAATTTTTTTTTAATCCTTCTCTTCTGCACTTTTTTCTAAAAATTAAGTTTGACAATGCCATGCATAGCCTCTCTGTTTAAAACTACAGGTAAGGACGTGTAATAATCCACATTTCTGTTTTATCCTTCAACAGTGAAGGTTTGCGATAACAGTTTACGGGAAGCGGATGTTAACTTGTCACCCACCAACCAACTAACAAACAACCCTAGTCTCCGATAACAGTTTACTGGAAGCGAACGTAAACTTGTTGTCAGCCAACCAAGCATGTTGTTCTGCGATATCAGTTTACTGGATGCAGACGTTGACTTGTCATCAGCCGACCAACCATGTTGGTCTGCGATATCAGTTTACTGGAAGCAGACGTTATTGGTATGCGATATCAGTTTACTGGAAACAGACGTTAACTTGTCATCAGCCGACCAACCATGTTGGTCTGCAGCAGAAGTTCACTGGAAGCGGACGGTTAGTTGTCATCCACCAACCAATCAGCAACCTTAGTCTACGATAACAGTTTACTAAAAAAGAAAGCGGACATCAACTTGTCATCCAACAACCAACCTAATCTGTGGTATCAGTTGACTGAAAAGGGACGTTAACTTGTTATCCACCAACCAACAACCTTGGTCTGCGGTAGCAGTTTACTGGAAGCGGACGTTCACTTGTCATCTACCAACCAACCAACAACCATTATCTACGATATCAGTTTACTGGAAGAGGACATTAACTTGTCATCTACCAACAACTACATAGTCTGCGATATCAGTTTACTGGAAGCGGACGTTAACTTGTCATCCACCAACCAACCAACGACCTTGGTCTGCGGTATCAGTTTACTGGAAGAGGACACTAACTTGTCATCTACCAACAACTACCTAGTCTGCGATATCAGTTTACTGGAAGCGGACGTTAACTTGTCATCCACCAACCAACCAACAACCTTGGACTGCGGTATCAGTTTACTATAAGAGGACGTTAACTTGTCATCTACCACCACCTATGTACGTGTTAATACATGTATTACTGGTTGTAATAAATGTCATAAAATTGTTATTATGCTACGTTTTCCATATATCATAAACGGAGCAAACGTCAAACTGAAAAGTAAATTGGGCAGTTGTAATAGAGCTTAGGTGAGAAAGTAATATTTTAGACAACCATGACCTTTTAGTTTATGAAATTTGTATGAGTCTACAAGAAACTTTTGAAATAAATGTGGTGCTTGCTAATTGACTAATTGTGTTATATATGACCTATTCTGTTAGGTGATATATGAATTCATAAAGAAAAACTGTCTAAACATGTAGGAGTTGATAATTATTGTTCAGACAAATTTAACACGTTTAAATGAGTAATGGATCTGTTTTCTATCTAATTTTACACTAGCTTACGAATAATTCATAAGACCTAAATGTGCATTTAATAATAAATTCATTTATCAACCAATAAGGTATTCTACAGTAGATATCGCTTGAATGGTAAAAAGCGTTATCTACTGCACTATATCTACTAGGAAATGTTGATATTTGCATTTAAAAATTTCATATTCAGATTCCGTGGTTTTTTATAAAAGCTATAATAGGGTTCCGCTATTGCTATGAAATGACAGGAATTTTGCTTTCTTTTTTTTCAGCACCTTGAGCGAATGATTAAAGGGATTGTAAAGAGGTTTTCTAGCCTTTTTAGGTGGACGAAAGACACTTCCAACATCTATTTCGTATATACAAAATATTCATTGGGTGCCCGTGGTTCCTGTTATTCCAGAAAGAAAAACAGGAAGTGACGTCACAATCTTGGAAAAAATCGGACTGGATGATCAGGTACAGGCCATTATAAATACATGTTGTCACAACGCTATGACTTATATGATATCGCTGTAACAACATTTATCTAATAACGTCATATCGTTGTAACAACATGTATTTATAATGCCCTGTACCTGATCATCCAGTCCGATTTTTTTACAAGATTGTGACGTCACTTCCTGTTTTTCTTTCTGGAAAAACAGGAACCACGGGCACCCAATGAATATTTTGTATGTACGAAATAGATGTTGGAAGTGTCCTTCGTCCACATAAAAAGGCTAGAAAACCTCTTTACAATCCCTTTAAAGCCAAAGCCATTCAATGTGTAATAAGAGAAAATTATAGCCAGGGCAGCAACAATTTTTGAAGTACAGAATCGGGTCCTCCTACCTGTATCATTGACAAAGTGAATCCTGGTTGACACATTTGCAGGTTTTATCTCGACCAATGGCGAAAAGATTGGCGAAAAAGCGTCGAACTATTCGAGTCACAAATAATAATGAAACATCAGAAAACGAGCACAAACAAGGTGAAGTATATAAAATATCTATTGAAGAGTTTGGAAACCAAGAAGTGGCGAGGAGGAAAGAGGGAGGAACGATGGAAATAAGGAAGAAAATCTGAGTATGTTGTACTGAAATCGAAAATTGATCAAATCATAAAACCAGAAGCGGCTTAGAATTCCAACTATGTCACTTAAAGGAGGATTATACCAGCCATGTTCTACAACATTTACTGTGCAGAATTGAATAAAATAGTCATCCCTTGGTTTGTATGTTGATAGTTGTGATTACAAGTTTGGGGTGAGAAGTCATCCAATCTTGAAATAAATACCAAAGGCGGGTTATGCTGAAGCGAGCTTGATAACCACTGGTATAACTGGTCCACACCAATAAGCTCTCTCCTTCCTGGTATCGAAATATCGTTATGTATTTTCATCAGTATAAGTACACATTTATATTCATCACGGATCATTATCAGTATTTCATATTAAAATTATTCATGTTCTGGTGACAGTGTTCTACAAGACAGTGCATGTTTTTAAAGTTTATTACAAGAACTTCCTCACTCCCTCAAGGTTCAAATTTTAATTACATTCTTCATCTAGTTTGATAAACAGTTGTATCAATAGCACCTCATTCCAAATTGTATAATTGCTTTGTGGTAAATAATATCCTTAAGCAAATAAATAACCATCAACACAATAACCTTTAAACAAAAATAATGATACCACTACATTATTATGAAATTATGATCACATTCTAAGGTGATTTCCAGATTAGTATTTAAGTGACACATTGACCTAGTCAAGTTTGCCTGATCACAGATATCAGATTGGAAAGTGCAAATTTAAGCTTTAAAGCGTTAAAGGACATCCATTATAGGTTTGTTATATAAATGGCCAAGTAAGTTGTAAATCTTGATTATAATTACGTTACATCAACTAAAAAAAACTCACATTTCGATTTACTTCGAAAACATTAATAAATACTCTTTGGGGAAAATCTTTCTCATTACTCGTTAATTAAATTGAAATTTTTTGCTATTTTATTTTATTTTAGCATCGTTAATGACTGTACGTGGGAGGCAGCAAAATTGATCAAATCTTAACACTATACAAACGAAACGTGTCTGAAATAACGATTTACTGCTATTATATGACCTAATTTTAATATTCGAGAAGTTTTTTCATCGAATTGTGCTGATCGGTTATTATTACAAATGTATTGCTGTATATCGACTGTTCTCGCAAAATGGTCTAATTTCACATAAGAAAAAAAATTATGCAAACAATACAATTCAGTTAACCAAAAATCGCGTCCAAGCATGACCAAAATCGGAAGCCATAATTATATAATATTGGAAACGACAACTACTAGCAGGTGTTTCGAAAAGGTTAAACTTCGAGCGACACTCGAAACTTGTAATAATATTCAAATAATTTTGCATTTTGAATATTTCGAATTATGTAACAAATATTCAAGTTAAAACTTTGTTAATAACACTGCGGTCTGTCGTTATTTGTACTTTGAGCACAAGTCTTGACATTGTCAACATCTCTATTATTATAAGTTAGTACTAAACTGACGTTAAGTGTGTTTTCTTCCCACCATTAAGCCACTATTAGGAGTAATTTGATGTTTAGAGTAAGACACGTTTATAATGCCGTAATGATCTACAACAACGTTATAGTCCATAAAAATGACCATCATTAGCTCATTAACGGTGGCTATAGATCGAAAGCTTTAACGGCACTAGCGACTATATCAAACAGGGAAGTGATGAGGACTCATCGAATGACGATTTCTTTGGCTGATAAGTATAGCAGCATTACAATCTGAACTCTATTGTTACCTCAACGACTCTTCAGGCTCTTGATAGAGGTCTGATGCTGAACGTTCATTATCTTCAGAGTGGAGGAGGATTCTAAACCGAGGGGTAAACAATAATAAAATAACAATTCAAACTGAAGATTGTTTAATCGAGTTTCGCAATTCACTCTCATTTATGGTATATAGAAGGAACTTCCTGCATGCACATTTAGATGTACGTATTAAATGCCTTAAAGGATTTGTGAAGAAAATGTTCTCAACGTTCAATTTTGGTTATCTTTAACGTCGGCAGCCAACGTACGGTGGTACTAACCGGATATCTGTCGTTCAATAGAATAGAATCAATGGAGATAATTACCTGGCTAAAAACGATATAAAAATTATAATATCCGACAATTAAGCGATTGATTTATTAGATCTAGTACTGATATATAGTTAATGGTAATCTGATAATTAAATATAATCCTATTTAATGGTACGTGGTTCACTGAGATATCTACAATCAACGTGTCATCACACTGTAGGAATTTTCATTGGTATATAATCTTTGGTAGAATAGTCTTTAACTAAATTGATGAGCTAAAATATAATAAGGTCACATAAAAGTCAATGATAATTTCAGACATGTTTCATGTTTGTAGTCAATTTCGACTCCTACATATAGAAATAGGGTTAGGGTTAATATCAGATCTTATTCATGGAGTAATAAGAAAGATTTTCCCCACAGAGCATTTAGTAATGATTTCTAAGTGCATCGTACGTTCTGGTTGTTGTCTCTACAATATTGCTATATCAAAGATATTACACATAAGACCGTTTATTCTTTCAACAGATACAAGGTATTCTTTACGAAAAAGGGGAAACTTGGAAACTATGCCGACCTTTCGCTTTTTCTACTGGATTAAAAATCCACACTGCATACCGAAACAGGATACCTGTTACGCTTACTAAATTGTAACTCTACGATACCAGTGAGTCCTCTGATGTATATACATGGCCAATATGGAAGTCAAATAACATGTTTATTCTAAGAGGCATTATTCTTGTAATAGCATCTTTCTTTATGCAATCTAGTTCGCAACAAAACTTAGCTTTCGTTCAATCTATGAATCCTGTAAAGCGATACTACGTCTTAGAATGAACAAACAAATTAAGTTCTCAAACTTGGTCAATAATTGTATATATTCATCAATAGTGTCCAAAGTATACAAACAGAATCAAATACACCCGTAAAACTATGTAATTTTCCATACAATTACAGATTATTTTTGATAAATGTCTTAATTTGGATTAAGGCATTTATCAATTATGGTATTTAAACACAGTTTGCTGGATTTATCAGATTATTTAGGTAATCTGTTATATAGTTATGCCACTAGGTTTGTCCCCTGATGAATATATACTCCTATTGATCAAGTTTGAAAATTTAATGTTTTTGTTTACTCTAAGACTCAGTATCGCTTTAACCATTCTCCTGATAATAACTTATGATATAAAGAGATATCCGCTATCTCGAATAATCCTGATTCTGTCCGTTCTGAACGTAAACAAGAGATTACTGACAGGATGAATATATCTATTTATAGGCCTTGTTATTTGATGTCAATTAGCCACCGTTATTTATAGTCTTGTTACATCAGAACGTTCTGAAAATGCAAATTTAGTACTTAACCTTGTAATTCTATAGTTTTGAATTGTCAAATTTTAATCGGCTGTTGATCGTAAGCGTTGCCGTAACTCCGGAAGTGACGGAAGAGGAGCACTTTTGGCCCGATTTTGCCTCCGACATTTTCTTATTATCTGTAAAACTAAATATTTTGAGATATGGTACTAAATTATGATAATTACGAAACTGAACTTCTGAAAGAGCGGAAGTATGCGAGTCTCGTGTTGACGGTCGGTCAATGCCTGTGTAGGAGATATTGGACATGGTCAACGCCTGTGTAGGAGAAATTGGACACGGTCAACGCCCCCGTGGAGGAAACTGGACACGGTCAACGCCCCTGTGGAGGATACTGGACACCTTACGATGCTTCACATCTCCTCTTACGAGCCATTAAATTATTAATCATAATACTATTATAGTAAATACAGTAATTATTATCATTGTTTATTCTGGAAATACCAGATACCAGCGTTATTTACTGTGAGAACTACTTCATTGCCATGAAGGTCAGATTTGTCAATTTGCTATTCAAAGGTATGGTACTTTCATCTATTATTATGAAATGAAATATTGAACCGAAGTAACACACAATTGTCGAATAACACATTAAAAACAAAGATTTTATAAAGTGGCACAAAGACTTGAATAGCTGATATTTTGTTGCATTAATCGATTATACAGGCAAAGAAACTCGAAAACCAACATATAGAAGGTTGTCATTGAAAAATGGGCGGACAAGTAACGTAAACATTGTTCTGTAATGTAAAAGAATGTAAATTTCTATTCAATATATTTTTCTAACTTATGCAAAGGTGTCTTATTTCATGTCGAAGTTGGCACAAATTATGATCAAGGCGACTAGTTCTATAAGATGCACATTCAGGAGACGGATTAACATAAGCTTTGTTCTTTTTTCCTTATCCAATTTTGTAAAAAAAAGTTATCATTATTGTATCTTCTTAAATAAATATTGTTTAAATCATTCACATTCAGGTGTGGTATGACCTTACAGAGTAGAACCACTACACACAAAGATATGTCTAAAAATTCTGCGAATGTTTACCAACAGTATGGTCAATCTGGAATAAGTGGCCACGTAGTGACAAATATTAATTGTACCCTTCGGAATGAAGAATCAAAACACCGATACCACAAGCTATTTATTTACTCAGTGGGGAACTGTTTTTGATACATCAAAGTTAATGATAATGAATTATCTAGCGATAATTAATAGGTCAGAATAATTGATGTGGTCAACTATTTTGACATCCACGTGGTGAACACAAACAATAATTTGGAGGACAGCCGATTTGGTTTAGTCGACGGTTGGGGGTTTGCGATGCGATACCTGAAACAGTGAAACAGAACACAAATACTTTCAGCCTTACAAAGTGCTTTGTCACGAATTTTATTCCCAGAACCGAATTCTTTTCCACAGAACCATTGGTACACAAGCTATAGATGTATTACAATGATAGTCCAAGAATGTTTCATTTACTGATAACTCTTGTCAACCTCCTGGTCGATTTAGCTGTCTTTACATTTGTGTACGTACCTTTTTAATTCGTTTAAGTGTTAAGCATAAAATGCCCTACGGAAAATTATGATGTTTGGCCTTTAAAGACGGGAGAGGCTAGGCGATTGTATTACACGCTTCTCCGAAACCTCAAGGCAAACATTCTACTCACGAAATATGTTGGTGATTTAACGTCATCGTCCTGTTAGTGTTCGCTGTATAGTATAAAACTCAGATTCGTGTGATATTATTCAGATGACCTTAAAAACAACCCCGCTTTTAATATTATCTAACTTATATTTACGACAAAAATTCTTTTCGGTGTAAAATGTGTCTCAGAACTTTTTACGTCATACCTCCCAATGGAACTTTTTAGAACATCCATGATGGAAAATAATATCATCTGTCTTTGTGATTGTAATTGACATATGATATTAAACATTGTAACATAAATGATGTTTTTTCCTTTGATGTTTTTGAGAAATAATTTGCTTAAAATGTGTGTTTGAGGAAAACTGTGGTGTATAAACAGCAAATTTGTGTTATTGCATTCTTGGGTAATTTGACATGAAAGCCATATAGAATCTAATAGGAAAAAATGAGTGAAATAACCAACTAAGTTATTGCACTCGCAGTAGCTCCGCCCCTTTTTGGAAAGACATCCCCTTTGTAGACGAAAATGAAACGTGCACGAGCTTCAATTTCATTGGATTAAAGAGTAACGCGATCGATGCTGTCATAACTTTTAAGCTGTCAATCATATTTATGTTACAAGTAATATATACCACGTGACTTACTCATTAACATATTTAAACAAACTCATCCTAACGGATTCGTTTGTTTAAATATGTTAACTCGTAAGCACCGTGGTATATATAGTACTTTGACAGCGTTAAACAATGGTTATAACCAAACAATTATATTAATACCTTATAAGCAGAAAATCAGTCAATCAAAAGTCACAGTTGAATGCAATAAGAACTGAAACGAGTAGTGAACGTTAATATGTGATAGGCCCGTCACACCATGACGTTCTAGTCAACGTTCTCTGAACGTTTCAATCGTTCAAATTTTGAGCGTTCTAGGGCGTTCTAGGGCGTTCGATGACACAACTGGCGTGTGATGAACGTGTGCCTATAGCGTTTGATTAACGTGTGTCTAACGCAAGAGAAGCGTGTAATAACGACCAACTGGCGTGTGACTAACGATTTGTCAACGTTAGGCGAGCCTGTTGAGCGTGTGACTAACGTTTTAATAACGACAGAATAGCGCTTTACTGGCGTGTGCGCCAGGGAAACGTTCAGTGGTCGTTAGCAGGTCGCCAGTGAGTCGCTCACTGCAAAGCAATCGATTAGTAACAACCAAGTAACGCTAGAGTAACGAATGAGTAACTAGGGCCGAACGCGTGCTACGCTCGTCGAACGTTAGTAAAACGTTTAAGGAACGTTTTTAACGTTCTTCAGCGTCTAAACTTAAACGTTGGAGAACGCTCGTCTCGGTGAAAACTTTTTTTCCGGACCAGCGTTTTCCGACGACTGCCAACGTTTCCTCTAACGTCAACGAACGTTGGCCAGAACGTCATGGTGTGACTGGCCCTTAATGGCATTTACCATATTTTCAACCTTAATAAACACAGCCTTCAGCACACTATATACTCTCCTTGCCCTTCCGACCTGAACATCAAACATACGACAATATGAATGATCATGTGCAATGCGATTTAATTGTCTTTTTTTCTTAATGTTACATTGAATGACGCTGTTTGATTTTTGTAGCAAAGTTCTCTATGGAGGAGTCCTCTACTATACAACCATTGCTCGCGATTTTGCCATGATTTGGGTGAGTTTTTGATTGACGGAATCTTTTTACTTGTAACTTGTGATATTCTTTAGTATGAATATAGATTGGGTTCGGAATTTCTTAAACAGATAGTTTAATGACATATTTAGTCGACATTTTACATAACATCAAACATTCAAGGAGAGACAACTCAAAATACATGTTAGATTACGGATCGATTGTGGATTATGACTTTATTCAGATGTAGAAAAGAAGAGGGGAAACATTAAACCCCATTTCATGTCATCCATTTCATTATTAGCATCGTAACGAGTTTCGAGATGCCATTGTTGACGGACTGACTGGGCAAGGGAGATAATTGAAGGAGTGAATAAATATCAGAGTCTAGACTATCAAGGTGATATTACTAAACTTGAATAAACAGAACGAGATAAATCACTTGGAAGACCACAATCTATCACCACATGGTCGAAACATCAAGTGGATATCAAGGATCTTTAAGAAGACAAATTGCTACTCCTCAAGGGTTGACTTGCAAGAAAATCCGTTAATTGACTTTATTTTTGTCTTAAATCATACTTGAAATTTGACGTGTGATTTGAATTTCTGATCAAAACGTTACTTATCCGAAAATTAACGTTGGACATGTTCTTTAACTACGAGCGACATGTTTACAGGATAATCCTTGACTTCAAACTTGATTATTGCTTGAAATCCAACAGGTTTTGGTGACCAGGAAGTTTCCGTTTCTGATGCAGTCTAATTGAGATCATACTCTAATTTCGTTTGGTGTTTTAAATCCTGTTTTTTAAACACTACAAACAGGATTTAAAAAACCGAACGAAACGAAATTAGGGTCTGATTTTAATCAGACTGGTTTCTGAGGCTTCCTCAGTGCGTTAAAGGTCATGTCTACCAAACGGTACCCACAACTGTTGGTATTTGATGTACTTATGGGAAGAATTATGATCCTGCTTTACAATTTGTTCACAAGTAATGCTCACTTTGGCTCACAAGTCTGTCAATTTCATAATTATAGTAAAGCATTCTTGTATTTCATTTTGGCAAAAAAATCTGTTTTCGTTAAGTGCATTATTTTGCTAACATATGCCTTTATTTTTTGTTTTAAAGCACGGATTAGAAAATTGTTTTGTATTCGAATAAAAGGATTTGATAAGCGATGTCAGCAAATATTCACACACTTTAAGGGCTTGCTACAATTTTAAACAGATTACAAATCAAACATCGTAAACCGAAACCCCATAGTATGATTGTAATGAAATCAGAAGATATGTTAAAGCTACTATTTATGGAAGTAAAGTCAATGAAATGCTGTTTAAAAAGAAGAACTAGAACACATTTGTGTCTAGCTTTAGAAGCCAACGTGACACAGATAGGCTTATCACGTTTCGCCTATTGTCACGCGATTTTATTTAATTATGGTTATATTAAGGAATTTTCTATTCCTACTGAAACCTGAAGCTTCATACAAGAGAAATTACTGCTGTGACGATATTCAAAACGTATCAAATTCTTCCAACTGGAATTGTTGGTTGTTAAGGAGACTTTTGACATTGATTAGAGAGAGAGAGCAGCTGGCTACAGGACGAAAAAAAAAAACGTCTGACATCCACCCACAGGCTTATAAATGATATCAGCACTACTACTCTTTCATTTCCCCACGGATATATAACTCCAAATAGAACAAGTTAACGAGCTCCAAACTTTAAAATAGGTTGTATCTAGGACAATAGTACACTAGGTTACTGCATCGGAAAGTTTTTTTTTTCACGAAATCAATAACTTAGGACGTCGAACAAATAGTCGTTGAGGGCTTTAAAGAGGCACAGGCTTCATTTTCGTGGGTCGATTTTTCCAAGTCTCAGAAACAGGGACTTTTTTAGCTCAACAATTTAGTACTGGTTATCACAACTCACCATTGAAATTTGAGTCTTCAAATCCATGTGCGTCCATAATTATTAGCATTTGAAAGTTATAATGCCCTACTACACATTAGCGATACTATGCAATATATAGAAAAGTCATCTATAGAAATAGAAGGAGAAATGTCTAATTTAAGATATATTTGAAGGAAATATGCAATTTTCGTACATTTCTAGTGCTTCTGATGGATACTTAAGTATATTCAAGACGCAAATCAACCAATAAAAATGAAGACTGGTCCCCTTTAAACTGAAAAAATATGACGACCCCAAATAAAGTCTTAGCTGCAAACAGGTACGAATAATCTGGAATTATAATCAACCCCAAGAAATTTTGCCTACGTCCATCTTGTAGAAAGGATCATATTGAATATTAATTGTGATTCAATGGGAGTTAAACTGGGAACCTTTTCATGAGGTTGGCTCCAGTGCTTCAGCACTACCTACTCTGTGTCAATCTGACATCGGCGAAAGTTCCCCAGGAGCGAATTGTAGAATTGATCCAGATTTATGACATTTGATATCAATACAAATAGAAGCCAAAATATAATTCGGCCAAAAGTAGGGCAACATATAAATGCAAAAAACAAGGTCATCATGACCAACAAACATCGGTATACATTGAAATAAAAGGTCTGGTGCAAGCTCTAGGTGAGACAATTTCCACATATACATAACATGACGGATAAAAGTAATTCATTTCTTTCCAGCATTGTAGACATTTATCCATGTTCAACATCTAGCATGGAAATTTCACTCTAATTCGGTCACCTTTGTTCTATTTTAATAACGTTTAACAGACGCTGTAATTGATAAAGCTACACAGAATGTGCTTTATCTACAACTTACTGTTCCATATTATATTGCACAATGAATTCGGATGTAAGGATTATAATGTCATGCTATTTATGGGTTTTAAGATAGTCAAGAATCTTAAAATAGTGAAGTTTTAAATGATAAATTGGAGAAATAACTCCATCCCATGAGTGATGCAAACGGACGGATGGTTGTATCGCAATTCAAGTATATCACACATTTGTGATCAGTAAAGCCTATGCTTTGTCTGTCACCGAACCGACAGTTTTACCGGTGTAAAAGATCCTTAAAGTAATACCCACTATGAATTTGTAATAATTTCAAATTGGTTTGATCAAGACCTAAGGCAGCGGTTTGGATGTAAAGAGTCATCTTATGCTCAGTTGTGTTAACTTTTGTATTTTAGAACTAGTATAGAAGTTTATCCGTATTTTAGAAATTTTATAGAAACTACAAAGTGGCATTGGTTACTTTTATGCGTATCCTTTAGTGCATTCGTCTTGTAGGAAGTGGGGTTTCCTTGGACATTTACCTATGATGTTTTAGAAACAGTAAACAGCGATTATAATATTGGTTAGATCGTATATCGTTTCTCAAGAAACACGACATAACCTATATCTGCAATTCGGATCCATGTTTTCAAAGCAGAATTTACAAGTTCAAGGGAGATAATCGATAAACAAAATTTGTCTAAAATGTTTATACTAATTTGCTCCTGTCAGGGCGCTGATACTGGTAATTTTTGTCCCTTCTGAGAAATGAGACCAAAATGACTAAATATTCTGTTTATAATTGTCGATTTGATAGTTATCTACTCTGGTTTTTATCAAAGTCAACAGTAATCTGGGAGATGATATTGTCTTCATATAACGTATGGTTTTTATCATACACAGATTATGTTATGCAAATACCCCAACAAATTGTGCAGCGGGGCATCATTTGATAAGCTTATGAATATAGATAACTCGAGAATATTGACTTACATAAACTGATGATAACATGATTTATTGTAATTGCTGTAGTCATGTTTTTTACATTCAGATTTAAAGGAATACTTCCTCTTACCATGATCTTACATTTTATATTTTCAAACTGGTTGCATTTCTTTATTGTAGATTCTGTATTGTATGTACTGCTTTCGTTAAAGGAAATGTCATGAAGTTTCTAGTTTTTCGGTATCGGAGTCACATATTACCACATTGGAGTGGAACAAATCGATGTTATCAGTGTCCAATGTCAGTCTAATTAAAATCAGACCCTAATTTCGTTCGGTCGTTTTTTTTTTAAATCCGGTTTTTTAACCACTACATTAGGGTCTGAGAACCAGGCGTGGCAACAGCCGTTCACGTTAACTTTGACCTTACCTTGATAAACATGACCTGATAAACTAGTCTACAGCACTTAGGAATCCGAGAATGCACCTATTGTTCGTGAACAGAATCCCAGCGCGGGAAAGGGCAACGATCTGATTGGTTTAAACAAAGGTCATTAAGGTTAGGTCAAAGTTAACGTGAACGGCTGTTGCCACGCCTGGTTCTCAGACCCAAATGTAGTGGTTAAAAAACCGGATTTAAACAAAAACGAACGAACGAAATTAGGGTCTGATTTTAATTATTCTGTGTCCAATGTATACATTTAGTACATACCTTTTTAGGATCCCATTAGAATGCAATTTATATAAATTCATTAATAATGTTTGTATCGAGGTATGGTCTGTGACGTTAAGTGGATTCGGTATTTTGGTCTTGAATACAATGTATATGTAAATAGCTTTCAAAGTACATGTACCATAAATGTTGAACTGAGTTGTTAACATTATTAACTTACCTAAAAAGGTCAACTATCTGAGATTAAAGTTTGATTACTCCAATAATGATTGTCTCTCTTTAATTAACACAAACATCAAATGAAAATTGTTTGCTGTAAATCAGATAAGCACTAAAAGTACGTGGATATTATATTTGATTTATTGTGTAATGCCTTCCTTTGCACTATAAAATATCCTGTGCTCTTTTGATTGAAAGAAGGGATAAACCTTTGACATTAAGGTAGACGCCTGAAAAATTGAACTTTTCCTTTCATTTCACTCGTGATATTTACACACGCATATGGTGTTTTTTAGTTTCGTCATTAATGCTTAGGGCTACGTCAGTTATGTCTGTTTTTCTAATTATCTCATTTATATACGTGCTTGAGTAATCAATATGAACAAGGGCGTGGATTTGTCTAATTTTTTCAAAGTACGTCGCAATGCACTACAGACACAATCTCGGACAGAAGGTCCTCCCCTCAGAGAAAATGGCATCAATTTGGTGCATTCTGAAAGAAATTGCAATCGAAAATTCCTACTCTGATTTTCATGGGATCGATTTTAATTCTTCACAAAATCTTTCCTACTAATCAAATTATGGGGGACCCTTTGGCGCCCCCCCCCCCCTTTTTATATGAACATTAAAACCACCAACTTTATTTGGTCTGACATTTCAGATCAAATTAATGTCAGAAGGTGATGGGTGCTGTAGTTACGTTTTCACTAAACTAATTGATTAACTGTGGCTTGATCAGAAGTTATGAAACTGTAGTTATTTCCCTTATGCTACCCTATCGGCTGTCTAATCCGCGATATCAGTTGATTGGCCTATGACTTATTATCAACCAACAACTTTCTTGTCTGTGACATCATTTTACGAGGCGTTTACTTGTCATTTATCAACAACTACCTCGTCTGTGATATCAATTAACTGTAAACGAATGTTAACTTGTCATCCACTAACCAACACCAACCTAGTCTGTGATATCAGTTGACTGTAAACGAACGTTAACCTGTCATCCACAAACAACAACAACCTAGTCTGTGATATCAGTTGACTGTAAACGAACGTCAACTTGTCATCCACTAACCAACAACTACGTAGTCTTTGATATCAGTTAACTGAAAGCGGACATTAACTAATAACAGTGATACCAGAGTATTGGAAGCGGATGTTCACTTGGCATCCACTAACAGCTATCTTGTGATATCAGTTTACTGTAAACTAACGTTATCTGACATCTACCGACAACTACCTAGTCTTTGATATCAGTTACCAGAAAGCGGAAATCAACTACCAACAGTTATATCAGGGTATTGGAAGCGGATGTTCACTTGGCATCCACTAACATCTATCTTGTGATATCAGTTTACTGGAAGCGGACGTTAATTTGTTATGTACCGACCAGTCAAGCAATGGTAAGGACATACAATGACAACCTCAGCTGTTGAGAAGTCCCGGCATTCAATTAGACATGATATTCTAGACACGGTATATGTTTAATTAATACCTGTTAACCTATATTGAAGTACTTCCCTCTCCAATATACTTATAATTGCTTTTCCAATTACTTACACAAGTTGACAGACGTCATTTGGAATTTAGAATGAAACAGAAGTTCATTGTCGCTCACATCATGTTAGCCTTCTATTAGTAAATTTGTCAGATTCCACCATTCTATCTTACAAGTTTGAAGAAGAACTTTCAGATTGGGGCTCATTCCATTTTTTGGAAATATAAGCAACAAACTGTTGCCCTTTGGCGTGTATGATCGAATATCAGCAAAGTTTATCACGAATTAATGCGAATTTGTAGACGACCTTGGTTCTGATATACAGGTTATTATAGATTTACGTGGGCCTTTATAATGTTTTCGAAATAAAAGCAATAAACTGTTAACCTATGGCGTGTATAGTTGTATATCAGGACATATATCAGTGTAATTAAAATCAGACCCTAATTTCGTTTCGTTCGGTTTTTTAAATCCGGTTTTATAAACACTACATTAGGGTCTGAGAACCACGTGCGATAGAAAGTGTCTACGTTAATAACTCTGTTTCGTATAAAGCTATATAAGATAATTTAAAAATTTCACCACATTATTTTTTTTTAAAATATGGTATCTTTTATTTATTATACTTAAAACATTGTCTCTCACAAGCCTTCATTTGCATTATATAATCATTGGGATGGTCCCAACCTTCATTATTTCCCTTAATTATCCCGTGGCTGAGATACTTAAGGCAACAACTTATCATATATACCATGTATACAGACCAACAAGAGAATTGTTATTATTACAGTTTTCAACATTATGAAGTTTACTGGAACCGCAGTGTTAAGGTGTCAATTTATCTGAAATATGAGTCTATTGAAGGCAATAAGGTAATAAAGTAGAACTTCTGTAGATTTATGAACGAACAAGACAACCCACTTTCTATTGTTCATTCCTTTATAAATTAATTTAAATAGCTTTGTTAACATATAACAAAACACAAGACAATATTATGGAATATAACACACTTCTTTAATACGGATAAGCACATAGCGTTTCAACACAATATACACGTGTCGTCATCAGATGTTACGTTACATCTGATGACGACACGCTACATCTGATGACGACACGTGTATATTGTGTTGAAACGTTATGTGCTTATCCGTATTAAAGAAGTGTGTTATATTCCATAATATTGTCTTGTGTTTTGTTATATGTGCTCCTCGCTTCTATATGTCGTTCAAATCTTATAGCTTTGTTAACACCTTTAAAGGGGAATGTTCAGCCTTTTCGATGGTCGATTTGGGCCTTGATTATATGTAAATAGCCTCTAAAAGTACTTCAACTGCACAAAAATCGCACAATCCCTTAAATACTACCCCTGTCCGAACATTTATCTTTCATTTTCTGTTTTTATGTTTTCTATATAAAGCATAGTCTTCCTTTCTTAAAATGATAATAATTTATCACCAAGACCTGTGCCATTAACTGGGAGTGGGAGCATCATGACTGTACCACAAATATGTAATATGAACAGAAGAGTGGTATTCTGATGCCATTAGGTTTAACTGAAGGCCATTGTAATTTAGGGTTATTTTCAATTAGAATCCTTTAGGTTTTATATTAAAAACTTTTACGGGTGGCTGAAATTGAACTCAACCAATGTAAATGTGAATGTTTAGAAGATAAATTCATTCTAAGTATCGGGTCATTGAATTAGTGAGATGTCATCAGCGTCAAGTGTTGAGACGTTTATAGAATTTTCTCTTTGTCCGTCTTATTTCTTTATGTTATGTCGCAGTGACTTGTATTTTCATTTGATGCAAAGAAACATAATAATCTGAAACTCGTCTGAGATGACAGGAAATTTGAATTTCAACAGAAAGTGGTTGTTCCATATGGAATAGGAAATCATGCAAATTAAATCAGTTTGTTATGATCAGATTTTGAATATGTCAACATTTTCTGGTATATCTCAATTTTACCAAAGTTTTCTTAGATTAACACAATTAGTACTGTAAAATATATTCAGAAATGAAAATGAATCTGGTGAATTCCACTCTGTACACATTTTTGTATAATATACGTAGAAAAGGGGGGACTTTATTCATTTGCGTTTGACTTTTTAACGGACCACAATTAGTAGTGAAGATGTACGATGACCAACATAAGAATAAGTCCACGACACAAAGGTTTTCACCATTCAAATTCAAACCTGTGATTCCAGTGATGATGACTTTGGTGACACTCAGTTAAAGTGGAATCGCTGGAACCACAAAAGTCAAGTGGAAAATAGATTGGTACAAATGGATGCTCTAAGTGTCACAGAAACACTTAACAAAATTTAGAAAAACCTCTTTACAATCCCTTTAACATGTTTAAGGCTCCTTCTTACACAGTTTAATACAACATTGAAAAACAAATTACCTTTATTGCTGTCTTCGTTTTATTTCCATCATCAATAAGTTATTATTTCATATTTCAACAAATAGACTGAATAACAAAATAAAATACACACAAAACAAAGTTCATTTACGTACATTTCATTGTTTTATAACTCGACAATAAATCACTTATTCTTTATGGAATTTTTCTAAAAACTTTGTTACATTAATAATTAAATGCATTTTTAAAGTATATTTCTGTATTAAAACTTTTTTCATACTTTCTATTTTGTTGCTGTAATGTTCAATATGTTATCTATTCTAGAAATATTAAAAATATTAAAATAGAACCTGAAACATGTTGTTACTCAGAGTTTCATCCATTCTATTCAGATGTATAAAGTCGAGAATTCCTTTGTCGAATTGACAAATCCAATCCGCCACCAATTTCTGGAAAGGACTTGAACTTTATGGCTAATTATATTTGGTATTCAAATGACGAAAAATCAGTAATTGAATTGGTTCTTTTGAATGATAAAACCAAAATGTCTTATTGATTTACGCTTTCACAGAACAATCGTTTTTGTATTCAAATGACGAAATTCACTTTCTTCTTTTTATTGATGAAGTCATTAAATGTCTTATTGAATTGCTTATAGCAGAACATCTAAAATGACTTATTCTCTTTAAGAGACTCATTTTCCTGATACAACCGTATTGAATGTGTCTAGAGCCAATGTCAGTAGAAATCTGTAAGATGACTGCTCGCTTGAGCTCACCACTTATCATAATCTGAGATTTGTCGACATTTTAGTAGAGCATATTGTAACGAGCATTCATGGTGTCAAAGAAGGCTTCCTTGTGGTGTTTCTTTTTGTCCTTGTGACTCTCTATTAGCACAAGTTTGTACCTGAGGATCTTGTGGCCAGAAACACGAGGCTCTGTATCCATAGTCCGTGGTGCGTTCCCTTGTGACCTGGGAATGATGTGTCTCAAGGACAATTAACATTTCTTTTACTTAGTGTATGTTCCCATAGGTTGTACCCAGGGATACATGGCTTTTGCGCAAACATTAAGTATTGTTAACGGAAGCATAACTAATCTTGGTAACTGAATTATGCAATTTTAAACTAACTATCGACCTTAAAACATTACACAAGAACAATCATTGGCAAACCGTTAAAGAGAGTGGGTAGTAATGATGTGATATGATAAAACAGATGATGTTTGGTGAAAATATATCAATATTTGAGACGTATATCCTGTTATGACGCCTGTACCAACCCAAATCAATTAATATAAGTGCTAGTTTCTGTTACTCAACAACAAATCATTCACTTATAACTAAATCAATTTATAAACTTCACATTAAGTGAGAGTATGTTCTAATTTTAAAATAACCAGAATAGTGTTAAATGCATTGTAAAGTGGTTTTCAAAAAGTTGTATGTGTATGAGGACACTGATAGCATCAATTTGCACCTTTCAAATTTCCATTCCGACATCTGTGGTTCTTGCAATTCCACTAAAACTAACGTTTTATGACGTCACTGACAGTGATCTTCATAGATATCAATAGTAGCTTCCGGTAGATCACTGGTAGTGACGCGTTAGTTTTAGTGTAATTGCAAGAACCAAAGTTTATAAAATCACTTTACAATCCCTTTAACTTATTTCTGCAATTTGTGGCCTGATTGTTCATTGGGCAAGTAATATATCACTCGTCTTAACATCGGCCGATTCGTACCTCATCTAGCCTCGTCTGTATATTGGTTGCGTCCATCGGGACTACTTTCGGAGCTCTTTAAGATTGTAGGTGCGATTATTGCATTCAACATGCAGGGCTTTCAATGTTTGAAGCTGCTTTTCTTTTAGATGAAAGTCTTGGTGAAACAATGGGCAATCTTGCAAGGAAAACGAAACACATTCCTCGAAGGATGCCATTTTGAGAACTAATTGTTGAAGCGGAAGGGTTTCCTACTGTCGAAAATTGGTCGTCGCATCACAATGTACTGGCGTAGGCGCATATCAACAATCGTCATACAGCCAAGGTTTGATGTAGGGTACCGGAATCAGCCGAGGATTGCCGAATGAGTAATATATATTTGAAGTGACAATGAGAGATAATGCCATTGAAAGCGGGGACTTTTTACAGGAGGGGTGTGGTGGGATTATCCCACTTTGCTCCCTAGTAAGGGGTCTGTTTGTATTTACTCTTTACAACATTCGTCATTTTTTTCTGTCATTTCTTCTCGATCATCTGTAGGAAGGTGTCGGAATTTCAAACCTTATTCTTCATACCATTCTGCTTGTAGACAAGAAAAATATATTTTTAAAGTAAGCGTTAAATATCATTTTAACGGAAATATCTAAATGGCGTAAGGTTTTTTTTAATAATCTTTAATAACATTTAATCCATTTCGTAAATTTACTTGACCTAAAAGCTTCATTATATTATATATTGTTATAAACAATCTAAAATGACATTAATTTTTATATAGAAAATAAGCAATTAATAAAGATGAAAACCTACTGTGTATTAAGACTAGACGCTAAGGCTCCAAGAGACGATGAAGAAATGCACGCGTTTCACTTCCTGCTTGTCTGATTCAGGCCGGGTTCATGGTTAAAGGGATTGTAAAGAGATTTTCTAAACTTTGTATGTGTATCGGGGACACTGATAACATCAATTTTCGCCATTCCTATTTCCATTCCGACGTCTGTGGTACTTGAAATTTCACTAAAACTTATGACGTCACTACCTATACTTGAAATATAAATCATTCTGAAGTGATATAGGCGTAGAAATCACTTGAAATAACGCAACAAAAGTTTATGGTATACTTACTCTTCCTGAGCTTGATGGTACGCAACGTTTCATTAAGTTTTCACCTAAAAATTTCAATGTTAGTTGTTGAAACCTTGGGGTGGGTTCGTTTTGCCGCATGCCCAACTTGCCGCATCGTGCCCAACTCCACAAAAACTAGGCAGGGTTAGGGTTAGGTTGGGTTTGGGTTGCTTAACCTACATAACCCTAACAAATGGTCATTCCGGATTTTTTCAGAAACCTTTAGTTTCGTTTTACAAGTCGTTTTTGTGCAGTTGGGCACGATGCGGCAAGTTGGGCAATGCGGCAAAACGAACCCAACGAAAACCTTGTGTACAGCAAAACAACAGATATAGTATACCATAAAATTGTGTTCCATTATTGAATATTGAAATCAGCTGTATATTTAATGTAGAAAATACATACTCGGCTGATGAAAGAGAAGAATATATTCCACCTCGCCTTTATTCCCTTCGAGAATTATAATTCAGTTTATTCGCAATTTGACATACTGAACAATGAATTGGCCATCTATCATAAGAGACGTATAGTGCCTTCCTACTCTTTCCACTTCGAACTTCCCAATTCCGTAATTAGAGCAAAACAAGACTGATGGAGTCCCGTAATGTATATTGACTTTTGGTAAGACTATAATTTTTAACAGACGTAGAGAGACGTCGTTATCAGGCCCTGATTTGATTAGCCACATTTTCTAACCGAGTCAGGCGCTTGGACACATTCTGGGACTATTTTCGTCAATTCAAAAAGTGCTCTGATTTTTTTGAATTAATATCACAAGAATATCACCTAAAAAAGTTTTGTTAGTCTTATAATGTTTTTGGACTTGAAACTATCAAGGGAATGGAAAGTGTGTATTTATGAGAAGCACATGAGCCTGTCTTTTTTGGCCTTATTCGACACCTTAACGAAAAAACACATAACCTTTTTTTGTCAGATTATCAAGAAAAAAAAAATCAGTGGGTATGTTTATTTCACAAATTATACATTATTTTGATAACCCGAGTTGACAGCAGCTGGTAAAATATAAGCAATTACTGGTAATATATTTCATCAGAGGCTGTAGTTATTCGCCACGATGTAAAATGAGCCATGAATAATTTAATAATAAAATTTCTTATATAATTTGTTTTCTCCTCAAGGGACTAGAGTTTCAGTGTCTGTGAAATTCTAACGTTCGTAAATCATGGTTTTATTTAAACGAAATCTGACATGTTTTGTAGAAGAATAAAGTCCCGAGGCTGTTTGATTTATCATATAATGCTTCCATTAGTTCATAAAGCACATAACATGATATATATCTGATTATTTTTATGAATTTTTTATAGAGATTGTAAATAGGTTTAGCATGTGTATCAGGGACACTGATAACATCAATCTGAAACCATTCAAATTTTGAAACACGTTTGTGATTCCTGAAATTCTTTGTAATCTAAGTGATTGATGATTGATTTGCGAAATAGTCTTGTAGCACCTGGGTTTTCTACTTGGGGGACATGTCCCAGACTGGGGACATTTGGACATTCTCCCGGGGACATAAACTGAGGCATAGATCTGAAAAGAATTGTAATATTTTGTATTTTCTGGATGCATCTAGCTCCACTGCTCTCAACGACTCTTATATACCTGTATATTGTATTATACCTATTACAATTTCTGTTTAATGCGTAATCGGGAACACTTGTGAAAACCAGTTGAAAACCCAGGTTGTAGCACATAAGGCCTTCGGAATTAGTGACAGCATCAAATGCTTAGTTTTAGTGGAATTTCTGGAACCACAGACATCCATCTGATTGAAAATTAGAATGGTGCAAATTGATGCAAACAGTGTCCCAAATGCGCGTAACAATCCTCTTTACAATCTATTTAAATATTCTTCCACAGTAAATACTTCTCTATAAAGGGGTATATGAACGATCTATCGTAATTGAAGATAAAATTATACCATAAAAGACATCCACAAAGTCATTAGACGTCCGTGGTCCCTATAATTTCAAGGAATGATTTCTTAGTTTGTAACGTCAACTCATTATCTATCACTCGATGTATAAATGGTGTTTGTGCTATTTTTATTTTGTCCTTTTTGCACTTTAAATCTTTAAACTGTTTGTAATTATATGCTGTCCACATAGGATGTTAAGGCAATAAATCTTATCTTATGGAGAACGAAGATTGGAGCAATATTCATCATATTATATCCCCCCCACGTCCTCATAAATCAAAATTTGAAAAAAGCTTTTAGTCGATCAGCAATAAACCGATCCCCCAATACACCCTTTTTGGCCCATAAAAATATATTTTTAATCCCATAGGCGAAGAAAAGTAGCATTTCATTTCCTGTTCCTGTCTAGTATTCTAATTAAGTGTCATTGTAATTGTGTCTTATGTTAAATAATTAGACAACAATGTTAAATTCAAGAAAAAAAAGCAGTGGAAGCACAAGAGGTGAAAATTGAATTGTTTAGAACATGTCAACCATACTGTCAGACTCTCCATCTTAATCTGACGCGGCTGTATGTCATCATCCGAATTTTACCTTCTGCACCTTGTATATGCGACATCTTAAGTAACATCGACGGGGAAATTTTTTAACCTCGTGGATTACAATTTAAATTCTCAAATTTTCATCGTTTTTCTCATGTAATTGTTTCTTGCCATTTCTGTATAGTATTCGATTCGCATTTTATTTTTATATTTTTGATTAGTGAGTCATGAGAAAAAATATTGTTTACGAAAAAATCAGATAGAGTTAATAAAATGCTAAATAAGTGGCATTTCAGCACTAAAACTCAATTTACAGAAAGTAATATAGACGTGTTTATTACGCTAGATTTTATATAAATTCTCAAGTGAACTACACGATATATAATGGAGAAAAATATGAATGCCTCAGAAAATTTCTTTGATATCAAGGTAATAAGGAAAAGTTGTAACGGCATCTTATCTTTCTTATTCTTTGAACCCAACCAATGCAATTTAATCTGAATTGTAATTTGAAGATGAAATTCTAAGTGAATGTGACAAATTATGACATGTACTTTTTCGAAAGTGTATTTATACACATACTTTAATGTACCCTCATAAACATGCCCATAATAAATTCTATGGAAATAAAATATTTTGCCAATATACCCCAACTCTCTGGAACTCTTTACCCCCAGAGATACGTTTTGAAACAAATGTTAATTCTTTTAAAAGGTCCATTAAAACTAGACTTTTTATGCAATATTTTAATTAAGTATACACTTATTGTCTCTTTTGAGAGTTTTTAGAATGTTTTACCTTTTGTTTTGTTTAAGCGCATTGAGATTTTATGCAATATTTTTATGTTGTCATGTAATGCGCTATACAAGAATAAACTATTATTATTATTATTATTATTATTTGAAATGTACGTTCAAAATCCTATTTTGAAACTTAATTTTAAGCAATCTTTGAATGATGATGAATATTTACTCGACGTTGTCCTTAGACGAATCTTGATGTAGTAACAATCTGAATAAATTTGATTTTTGTACATGTATCTGAAGCGATTTAGGACAGAACTATGGAACGAAATGTAGTACTTTAAGCCACTGTTTTCGCTCCTAGGATTTGGTGAGGTATAAAAGAATTCACAAAATTCGGCAAACATATTCACCCCAAGAGCAACATATGAACATTATCCAAATGTTCTTAATGCAGTGGAAAAACAACGTTTAGGAAATAAGATTTTCTGCCAGATCGCTAAAAGAACCAAGAGATTGATCACATTCTCCTAGTAGCAAGAAGCAAGTTGCTCTCACAGTTTGGTTTCAGCAAATTACTCAGTTGATTTCCTAATGTCCCTTGATCTTTCATGTGGGTATAATATGCAGATACACGTACACATACAAACTTGCCATAAAGCCTTTATAAACTTATTAGTCTTCATTATAAGATTGTTTTTTAAATGTGTATGTATACAATTCCTCAAGGAAACTTCCCCTACTGAAAAATCCCATAGGACCTTGATAAACAAAAAGATTCCACAGGGACATTAGCTAATTAAAATTTTTAATTAAATTGACAATACAAAGGGATGTTATAACAATGATATATCATATATTTGATTTGATGTTAACAAGATAACATATTGATTGTTGATTGATCTTGATTGATCTTGATTGATTGAATTCTCATGTGATATTGTTCACCTCGGTTAGTTTAGTCGTAGCAACTCCACTCATGTGCCAGTGGCTCTTTGAAAACTTATCTTTGAGATAAATTGATTTTAAATCGGTAATTATCATCAACGGTTCTATAGCTACTAGCCCATACCACATTAAGAGGAGTCTACCCCTATACAAATATTACTCTCGATTTTGCCATGTTTTTGAATGCAATTTTGATTAACCGAATTGTTTATTTTGTATGGATTTTTTCTTAGTTAAATCGTTGCTTTCACGATTTGAAGGTGTGTACAAGAATGTGATAGTAGAGTTTGGATTGCACAACATTGCATTTCCGAAGTAAGTAAGCATGGACAAACATTCAAATATGTAGTCATTGACAGATTTCCAACAGTTCTAATTCGGTAATAGCCACCAGAATCTGATTGTCGACGAGGTGTGTTAAGAGCCTGTAAACCTGGGCTTTCTCCCTCCTTAAAAATGCTATTTGAATGTGGTCAAAGTGAAGTATTCAAAATAAAAAGACGCTAGTTTAGAATAGTTCAGACGAACAGAGCAATATAACGTTTACAGTAGCAAGGATTGACTAGTGCATCTGAATCACAAGAACCACCATGTTGGACGTTTCAGAATCCCAAGACCCTAATGGGTTGATAACACAATTCCAAATGTTTAAGCTGAGATCGGAGACTGATGATCTGGTATAATTTCCATTTCGATCTCCTCCTGTTCATCTGAATCCGTTTCATTAATTGATCCTGTGGTAGGACTTCGTATTTTCGTTTTACACATATATTTTGGGTTAATAAAAAGACAAGGTAGTAGATTGCTACAGTAGTATAAGTACATCACTATGATCGTCACGGGAGGAGAAACGTAACGTCCGAAATAGTTGGATAAGTTAATCACAAAATAAGGGGAATATAACAAAGAACTCAAAACACATCCTCCTAGAAATCGCCGACTCTGTATTAAATCTTTGCTATTGTTATCCCAAGTAATGCTCTTCCAGTTTTTAACTATAACAAACGTACATGTGTATATTATAAGATACGGTGCTATCCCCGTGGACAATATGTACAATAAGATCCATCCCCACGCTCCTTTGTTTATAGTTGTAAAATCCACTGTACACATATTGGTCACTGAAAAGAGAAAACAGATAGTTTACAATAAAGAAAAGTTGAAAGCGATCCGGGCGATATAATAAGGTATCGGCACCTTAAAGGGATTGTAATGAAGTCATCTAACATTTAATGTGTGTCGGGAAGCACTAAGTCAGATGTGCATGTTTTTTTGCAATTCTACTAGCAACTTTAAAAAAGCAACGATGTCATCAAGGAAATGGTGCAAAGAAATGTTCCCCATGCCATTAGTTTAGATAACTTCTCTGCAATACGTAGTAATCATAAGGTACTTAACAGTTTTGTTAACCATAAGATGCAGATTTACTAACTGAACCAACAGAACCAAATGGGACTCAATGAAACTCGCCGATTCAAATATTACATAAACATACTCTGAATTTTTTATTGGTATAATACCAAATCGTAGCCTACTGTTATACAATTTATCAATTTATTGTTTAACATATTGGAAAAGGTGGCAATATTTCTGTCATTAAATGACAGCTGTAATACTAGGCTATATTAGTATATGGATTAAAAAAAACCTACGATAGTAATAACTTTATGAGACTGTCTTTTTTTTCTTTTTTTAATAACATTAATTTTTTGTCTGGCTGTCATAGGAAATGACGCCTTTGGGTTTTCTATGGTAGTAATGTCATGACAGAGAGATTAAACACGTGGTTATTTATCAGTCATGATAATACATCAATTGAATCACGAACCTTGGAATTACAATGGAATTTGAATAAGTTCTACTTTTTGTCATGTTAATCTTATAGATTTTTGCGATTGCTTCTGGTATATGTCAGTTATCTTGAACGACTTAATGGTAATACAATGAAACATAATCAACTACTCTTTATTTTATGGAATTTATGTGTTTTTTTTTTATATTTCTACGCTATAAACTAGTTTAAGATGACATTTTTATAAAATATATTACGGTTATATGTTACTGTGTAAGCTGATATATTTCAATTTCAGAATCTCAGGTCTTACGAGCTGATACTACCCTATGACATATTAGTGGCTTTGAACCTGAAATTGTAGATATACGAGCATCTGTACGAATAGATTAAACCTTTTGAGTGTAACTTTTATAAACAGTCGTAATTTTATAAGCAACTACATGTAGTATTACATGCAACTTTGGCCTAGGCAACAACTTTGGACTTGAAAGCAATTGAAGCCATGCGAATAACTGTATCAATACAGAAACATTGAACTAGCAACCTAGCCTTACGAATGTCTTTTTATGAGCGACTGTATTCCTATGAGCTTATTTGGTTTTCCCCATGTTGCAAAAGAAATTGTGTTAGCGATTTGAACATACGGGCAACTACCAGCGACCAGCGTAGTTAACACTTTAACAATATTCATACGATGTAAACACGAGGGCTACTGTAAATGGTGTGTCCATCGCTACGAGTTATTAATAAGAATTGGAAAAAAATCCCAATCTTTTCAGCATAGTATAATGATATGTAAAGATATGAGACGCCATAAAAATTGTATCGGAAATAGGATGAAATTTAGAAATAAGCTAATAGAAGATTGGACGTCAGATGGGATAAAGAATAAGACCTTTCGGGAAATAAGTCAGAAGAAATTGAAGACGTAAAGGAAGCTAGTCATGGCTATTTTCATTTCTATCAATTAAAGCCTGAAGACAATCGGAGATGATGGAAGTAGCTCGGAAATTAATTGTATCTTTATATTCAAATGCCTATGTGATGAATGAACGAACATTCAGACAACAAAAGGCATCAGTAGAATGTTAAACGAGTTTATTAATCTCAGAACATGTAACATGATTGAAACTCAATGCGATCAGAAAGTAAATCATGTTTGACACATCAGTAAGGCAGCCTAAAGAGTGACATTAATTTTAAGACCTCACTCGATGGTTTTATCGACAAAAACAACCGCATCCAAATGGGAAAACTCAAATCAAAAGTGACAGTGTTTTTTCTATCAACAACGTACTTAAAGCTTACTCGATATTTATTGTTACGGAAATTTCAGTCAATACATTAACACAACCACAGAACAAACTAATGTAGTTTACAAATCTAATTATACACCATTCAGAAAAAGGTCATGCTCCGGGCGAGATTTTGGACTAACGGAATTGTTTTGCTTGTACGGATTTGTATAATCATAAACCTTTAATACTCAATGGAGACCAAAACGAACAAAAGTAGTTCGCAAATCTACTTCTGCACATTCAGAAATCGGTTGCCACACAAACCTTCAATAATAGAGTACAAACTAGCATAGAGTACAAACTTAATTCTCTTTCACCAAGATATTGGTTACGACACTTACCCCTAATGTCGTCAATGCCAAAGCTGGCCAATAAACAATATATATTTTGATATCATATTTGTAATGTTGATGCTAAGACTAAAGTCATTGAACTTGAAGTTATTACAAAATAAAGCAAATCAAACGAGAATGACTCTCTTGCGGGGACCTATACGTTGTTATCCTTGTAAAATATATATGTTTCTTGCTTTCTTATGTCTTTCTACTGTTAAAATAAATGCCACGCCCAAATTGGCCTTCTCTTAATACCATAAAGCCACACATTTAGATCAGGAAAAGTATTTTTTTTTTTTTTTATTTTACTACGTCTTTAAAGGGATTGTAAAGAGGTTTTTCCAAACTTTGTATATGTATCATCGGGGACACTGATAGCATCAATTTGCGCCAAACCAATTTTCATTCCGATGTCGGTGGTTCTTGCAATTCCATTTGGCCCCCCATACACATACAGTTTAGAAAAACCTCTTTACAATCCTTTTAAATTAATGGATGGACCTGGATTTGTATCTATAGGCACTGACGAAAGTCTGTGACACTGTACAAGATCTTCTAAATCTGGCTGAAGTAGCTGTGTGGGCAGCGATAATCTGCATAACATATCACTATTTCCTTTTTAAAATTGTATTATCAAAGGATCATAATATTTATTCTTTTCTACGTATCTTAAACATGAAGTTAGAATTCTCAGCACAATAATTGATATTATTAATAGTGTTTTTTGTTTAATGTTATTATATTTTTTCTGAGTTTGTAGCGTGATTGTTGAAGAGTTGTATCGATCATTAGTGGTAATGGTGGTTTTTTCTGAAGATAGACGTAGCTCATCCATCAATCAACTGATTACTATATTGAATGTTGAAAAATAAACACAGAAAGCCAAAAGTGACTACCGTCTTACCACATAATCGCATTGTGACAACCATTTTTGCATGCATTGAAATGCACAACAACAAAATATTTTTAATGTTAAAATAGTGCTCAAATACTTTAGTGTAGAGCGATATAGAAATATTGAAAATTATAAAATAGGATCTGAAATATGTTGTAAAGTAAAAATTCATTCTCTGGATTGTATATAATGCCAACAAATATAAACATTATTAAACTTTATGAAATGAAGAAATGAAATGCAATGTAAACAATCTATTGAGGTCGACGATCACATTCTTGGTATTGTAACACCTAACAGCGAGTATGGCTTATTCGATATAGTTGTGTATATGCAATTTCAAATCTGAAGGTAAGAAACGGTTTGACCATTGGTGTACTCGTCCTTAATGGGTCCTAATTCACACAAAAAATACAAAGATGTCAAGATAACCAGACTTGTTTGTCGATGGATCGCTTTGGTCGTGTAGTTCATAGAAAAAGCAATTGCAAACATCAGAATAGCCTACTGCTATGGTATAAAAAAAAGAATAAATATACGTTACCTTGAAATGGAACAAATATATTTTTATATCCTTCAATCACCGTTTCATTTATCACAAAACTTAAACACAGATAATTTTCCATATCACAATTAGAGAAATCGGGGAGTAAGAAGGTTCCTAAAACCCCGTCAGCCTCGGATCGTAACAACGAGTCTAGGGTGTCTCTCTCAGACGTCCGTAAAGATATAACTAACAGTTCAGGTGAAGATAGCACCAGTCTGGTATAGAAATGATATGAAGATTTTAAATTTGATGTAATGATATTAGGAAGGTCTTGAGTGGAATTTATATCCCCGGGATATATATACTGAGTGTAATTAGAGTCTGCACATTTCGCTTCTTCTGTGTAATTATTGGATATCATTCTCGTCATATGAACACTCATTTGGAAGAATCCTGAAATTGAAAAACATATGTTTTGGAATAATAAACTTTAACTTAATATTTTATTCCAAACCAAATTAATGGGTTTGTTTTCCCTAAAATGTTGTAACAGTGTTAGTGTAAGGGATAGTTGGGGTTATCAGTATCTTCATCATTGTTAGGAAACTCATAAATGCAATCATGTTCCTTTAGCAACGGCTATCATTTCATTACATTACATTAATCCGTTGCTATCATGATAAGCTTTTCTCGTCATTAACTTTGATTGGTCGAACGATTACGGTCGACCAGTTATATTCCTTATAACAAATTATTGCGGGAAAACTTTCGAATGACCAGACGCAGATTTCTTGTAGCAAATTTACCTTGTGATAATCGAGCCTCAAAGGTCATAAATAATTGAATGTGACGTAGTGTTTTTTAAACGAGGTTATTAGTTGTTAATGACGAGAAAACCCGGCCAATCCAGCAACGGTAGATAATGCAAATGTCTAACGTTGCTGAAGGAACATGAAATGCAATAGACTAATGGTGTTTCTTTCACTTAGATGGTTCGGTTTTGGCATGCTGAAATTTTACGAAAGGACAAGATCTTTAGTATTAGTCTTATGAAGCATATACTGTTGTGGTTAAGTGTTGGTAAAACTATATGAAAATATAGAAGCCTGGGGCCTGTTTCTCAAAAAATCTTACGATACATTTTGTCTTAAGTTCAGCATTTTACAATGAACAATTCCACACTTACTTATCCTAAGACTTTTTGAGAAACAGGCCACAGGAAACCTTTGTAACTTCGCGAAGGTCATTATGTATATTGATCAAGACGGTGTTTAATATTGCCTGATAAAACGGAACTATTATAATGTTCTACACCTGATCACAAAGAACTGCTTGCAACATGTGTTGTGTAAAGGTTTCATCAACTAACCATCTGGCATCATGTTGTCTTATATTGTTTTGTGACAACTGGTTTGGCATTTTAATAAGGTTAATAAACATAGTATAGTATAGTGGATATAGGGATTGTAAAAAGGTTTTCTAAACTTAGTATGTGTATTTGGGACACTGATACCATGAATTTAAGCCATTCCAATTCCCATTCCGACGTCCGTGGTTCTTGCAATTCCACTAAAACTAACGTTACTGACAGTGATCTGCATAGATACCAATAGGAGCTTCTGGTAGATCACTGTTAGTGACGTCATAAAACGCGTAAGTTTTAGTGGCAAGAACCTTTAGACGTCGGATTGGAAATTGAAATGGCGCAAATTGATGCTATCAGTGTCCCCGATATACATACACAGTTTAGAAAACCTCTTTACAATCCCTTTAAGACAGATGAATATTATACAAACCTTTATATTCTGAATATTCACCCCAGCCGTAAATAGGATTAAATAAAATGAAGGCCACTAAGAGATATAATCCCATAACCAACAGTTTGGTATTGATCTCTGAGAATACTGAACGATGATCATCTGGTAACATTAGTTTATAATACCTGTAATATATAATTCAATACAAATAAGTTCCAATATACCACATTTTATTAGGCTATTGAAGCAGGATTTATAATATTAAGGGATGCGAGCTATATCAACAATGCCTATAGTTAGTTAATTCTCTAAAAATAGTTTTTCGCTCAGGGTTACAGTTTTGTTGTTAGTTGCTTCACAACTTTCTGTGCTGAGAATTTAAGATATAAAACACAGATCAAATATTTCAAATATAATTTTCTTTTTTAGCGTCAATCCCACATTAAAGGCTTGTTACTTTGGAATCCAAACCTATACCAATTGTTCCTCAATTGTGAAGTTTATCCCCTACTTGTAACCCCAGTCAGTAGCATTATGAGAACATATTTCGGGCATTGTGGGGTTAGGGGAATTGACATGGAAATGCTCCAAGTGAAAACAGGGCCAAATGGCGATATGACACTGCCCCCAGTTGTAAGAGTCTGTAACCGCCACTGCTACAATTTCAATATCAATTCATATTCAAAAACATTTGTTCAAGAACGTCTCTATATACACATGCTGGATAATGATCATGAAATAATAAAAGTTCGTGTATAAGGACTTTACAATTATAGAGTTACTTCGCCTTTTATTATATATAATAAGAGTAGCTAATACTGCCCTGTTCTTCAATATCAGAGAAGGCTGACAAGAAGATAACAGGCTTGTAGTTAAAGATTGAAAATAGAACAAATCAATGTGCAATCCTTCAAGTAGAATTACAAGGTCAAATTTTATATTACAGGCTGGTGAAATTGTACTCTTATATTATCATAATCAATACAAATCATTCCACATATTTGATGTACTTCTTTGGGCAGTTGGTAAGGGGCTTAGCTCAGGGGTGTCTGTTTGCAGATTCGATTAGGTAGATAAGCTATTTTGTTCATTTTTGAGCACAGAATGTTTCAAACCTTTTGGTAGATTTGTGAGTATCTAAAGAAAAATTAAATTTCCAACAATTTATATAATCGTCTATAACTGTTTTACCAGTTGATATGATTCATAATCTATCCCAATCACTTTCCAGAATATATCCGCTTCTAGTTCAACATGCTATTGTGTACATATTACTTGTATTGCTGATAGATAATGGATCATATTTTCCCTTACGAATTACGAAGTAACGGCCTGGCAGTAACTATAGATGGAAATGTACATAGAAAATTCTCCTTCCACTTTGCGAATGGCCCTCAAGCGTGACCCCTTCCACTAAAACGCTCTGTTCGTTATGCTAGCTTAGCTCTATTTTACCCTTATATTTTTTTCACAAATTGCGTTTGGCCCTTTACAAAAAATACTTCGGAAGGCATTTCCTAGGAACTTGTGTTTGAAAACTAAAAGAGAAATCTAGACAATATCAAATTATCTATTGTATTTCTGATATATTCCTCATTAGCATTGTCCTTGAAACCACAACTGCTGACAGACAAAGACCACTGTGACAATAACATAATAGACAACCTTTCGTCCACAACAACATAAAAACATAACTCTTGTGGAATTTACAGTGTAACAAAGTTAATTATGCCTTTCAATCGATTTCACAGATACATCAAAGTACTTTTAAATACACCCGCCATTGTCCTCAGTTCGTTATGATATAGAAATGTTGTCGTGTCCAGAATTGAGTTCGTAGTTCGCTTTAAAAGTGTTTACTATGCCTCATAAGAAAGGCCTATCTAACACAAGACCAACTTTCATTTTATGGATACATGCCATAATTCCTCCATCTAATAAAACATAAAATGTCAAGATTGCGTTTTTTCAGCCAAGATTTCTGTTGTCAGTAATGCAAGATGAAGACAATGTCTAAAAGCCGTACTCTATCTAAACCGACTGTAACCTCGAAAGTATGTTGCTGTCCTGCTGACCAAAGTAGAATTTCGATTGGCGTTATGCTCTTCGGCTAGTATATTGTTTGAGATATGCTTTGGATATATTTAATGTTAGCCCAACTAGATCCACAGATCTGTACCATTTGATCTGTTAGAAATAGTTTAGAAAACTATCGTAGGTTCATTATCACGATACAGGGTCGATATAACGGTAAAAGTTTCCGTTTGCGAAGTACAGTAAATTGAAGCACAAAATGCTTCATTAATACTAAGGGGTCAGCATAAGTCATGTACAAAAACACTTTGTATTTAATTGGCTCGTATAACCTGCTAATGATATTCCAATGATGGTTATCTGAGAGTGTGGGGTTATATTATAACAATATTAATAGCAATAATCTATATTCTCATAAAGTACACGTACGGTACTGTAAGGACAGGAAACTTATCACGAGTTATAATAACTGTTGTTGTACCTCGGGCTATACGACCTGTAGTATGCTAAAATCAGATAGTTCTTCTGCATATAGTGCCAACGGTTAAGTCAGAATACATTGAGTTCTGTAGTTCCGACAACAGAAAACAACAATTACTCCAACAGTAATGTTGTCTAGGGCTAAACAATATCCATGTTCGAATTATTCAAAAGAAATACCTCTAAAACACATCGTTATTCTGCGTTTGTGGGAATATCAAACGATTCTGCTTTCCCAACTTCTGATGTAATCTGTCAATTGTATATCCTTGGCGGTAAGATTGAACACGTCTGCCTCTATATAAATCATACACCAATGTCGATGGCGTCTCCGTGCCATCGAGTATCATTCTGATAATAAGTTAGAAACGACAGTTTAGAATGTCTTTATTGTAAGTAAAAATAATAAGAGAAAGCTACACACGCCCTCGGGGAACTTGCATCAAAGAATTAATCTCTTATAACCAGGCATCATTTCAAAGCTTTGTAAACCTAATGTTTTCACTTAATGCCCCCAATCCTTTGGCAAATAGTTATCTAAGTTAATTTATAAATAATTTCAATTTTTATATAATTATCTTTATCGATTCGGCTGTTCTTTGAAGAAAAACAAATTTATCAGACATGTAAGACAGCTGTGTATTTCTAACTATATATACGATATTCAATTACTGCCTTCACCATATCCATATCCATAATCTCTCCTGCCGCAAAAAAACATTTTAATTAGCTGAGTCCTAAATGTACAAGAGGCTGTCATAAAAAAAAAGCTCCTAGTCGTTTGGATTGGGGACTGACTGTGGCCTTGTATGTTACAAGTTGTGTAAAGACTCTTATAGCCGTAGGAGACAAGACATGCTAAATGTAAATGTAATGCAAAAAATGCAAGAAATCGGGCAAAATATGAATAAAATTCGGGCAATAAGTCGGTCTGCCCCCCTATTGAGTCGTGGACCCCTACGACTATGAAGACTCTTCAACAGTTAGAAATACCAAATAAACTTTGTTACTGACATCTCTATACGATATTCAATTTCCAAAAGGCATAAACAAGCGACTGACTTTCAAAATAAGACAAGGAATGAGGCCTGTTGATTTATAGACTGCTCACATTAAAGATCCCTCGAATCGAAATTAGGAGTACGCTAATGACACAGTCTTGGCAAAAGTTCCCTAAAACCATACAGACGTAAAAGAGTACGACGTAAAACCTCTCGCTCTGAATGAAAAACACTTACACAAAATAACGTTATCACATCTGGGGTCAATTTCAAGTGGATAAAGTTGGTCGAAGAGTGGGCTCAATAACCTTAACTTGCAGCTATTGTTTCTCCTGTTTAAACCTTCCAAGACAGCTTAACCCCATGATTATGTCAATAACTTTCACTTTTCACACCAATTCAAAACAGCTCTTCAAGAGGTCATCATCATACAGTAGTAACTGCTGAGCAACTAAAGACTTCCTTTAACAAGAGACACCCACTCTTTTCAAGAAGAAAGAAGAAAAGTTTGGAGTCAAATAGTCGCTATCTTTGTTTCAAAGAAGCCAGCACAAGGATGTTCTCAACTCGGTAAATTGAAGTTGACATACCAATCTTAAGGTTTCTATTTTTCTTACGAAATGGCATTTTGATGACACATACACTTTTTTGTCACCGTTATTTTTACTCGGTGCAAAATATGTAAGGTGACTTGTACTTTAAAAAGTACATATATTCTTAATAACCCATAATAAAATTCATAATAACATATATTGAATACAATATTAAAGGCATCATATTTAATTATTAGAGCCGTTCCGCGCTAGGGTTTCAATAAAATCTCATTACAATTATTAAATAACAAAATACACAGAAGAAAAATGTCACGGCCACAATGAACTTTTATGTAATGTGTACTTTTAATATAAAGAATGGAATACAGAACCATGACTTAAGAGAATTGAATTTTAATCCTCTTGTTTTAATCTAAACGTGAGAGATCTTGACAGTGTGTACTTTATTCTCGTATTTCTGATTCTGACACTCAACCAAACGGTCTACGTGAAAGTTACGCCAGCGCTCTGAAACATATCAGGGTAATGGATGGCGACCATTTGACCGAACTACTTCAATTCTGGTAGTTCAAACATCAGAGACTGATCATTAGAGATCAGTTTGTAAGATATGTATATCAAATAATAATAAAATGCGTAATTGGTGAACAGATGATCACGAAGTAGCATTAAAAGCCCGAGGTTGTGAAACTATATTTATGTCGCGAAGTTACAAAGAAGTGGTAAAGCGTCAAAGTAAAGAGTCTCGCTCATGAAGACACAACGAAAAACACAATTCAAACGTAAACAGATTATGGTTTACGGATACTGCCGAGGATTGCCGATTGACACTCAACACCACGATTACATTTTTGAACGTTACATGTCTCCATCACGCAGTTTTGAGTTTCTGTGTGTCCTATATTTCGATGTTAGGTTACCTGATGTGTTCAAGCGAACTTTAATACATACTACAAAGTCTACAATGAATTCTTCAATTGAAATTGTTCAAGCAGCAATATCATTATTAAGACAAGAATTATCTCTTTCTCTGTCCCTGTCTACTAGCACCTCAAACAAAGAAATTATTTTCTAGTTTGTAGAAACACATCAATGATATCATCAGGCTTCAGTGGCGGCTCCTGGTCACTGGAATGTGGAAAGACTGATCAATGAGCGAGAAAGAGAGAACTGAAACTCCCGTTTAGAGTGGATGTGCGTTTTGACACATAGTTCTGGAAATATCTCGAAAAATCACATTTAACAAACACTTAGAAATAAAGTGGGGTGTTAATGTCCCTTCTGGATCTTCACTTGTGCCGCCACTGAATGCTTGTAGCACTAAAGAGCACAGTTTTTGAAGTATGATAGTGCGATAACGTGAAGTTATAGAAATCTTTCAAATACTATTAGAGCTTAGAGTATCATAATACAATTATGTTCAAGAAAATTTTGTCTCAAACTAAACATTTAGGTTCAGGGGAACACAGATATTCATTGAAAACAATTATCGTACACGACAGAATACAATTTCGTTTTTCCTTCAAGAAACAATTTGTACTAGAAGATTGTTAAATTATATAATACCATGCTAATACAAGAATTCAGATAAACTTGTTATAAACTTGTTATTTTGGTTCATATTGGAGTCAGTTCGTGCCAAGGCTTTATCTTCTAGAATGTCGATAATTAACATCTAGACTACCTTGATTACATACAGCGCACTGTATCAGACAGGGAAATATTTTAACAACTCCAACACGCGATTAGAATATAACAAAATTACATTCAAATGTAGTATTACGTCAGTCTGATTTTTCAATTAATTGGAATGCATGAGGTGGATTGTAATCTCTGTGCAAATTATACATGATGAAAAGGGCATCGAGGACATGGAGAGCGAAGTATACGAAGGTATATCTCAAGTATATCGGGATCGGACTCAGTACGGAAGGATACAAAAAGGTTTAAGAGGGCTATGCCAGTGCAAGCTCACGCCACCCAAGGCCGAGTTTCACCACCATGTCATTCGACTCGACCAGATACTACGAATTCTATAATTGCCAAACCAACATCATAGTACCATCCGATTGAACCGAGCCGACTTCCATTGACTACCTAGTTTGCGATATTAGCATCAGCTGAAAGCGAACGTTAACTTGTCATCTACCATGCAAGATTTGAGCACCCTCCTGCGTATCCCTTCCGGGATATCTGGAGTAACTTGGAAATTGTAAGTTTGAACAACCCCATTCCACTTAATGATTACCTTATCTGCCGTACTTTGAAAAAAGTAACATAATAAGGCTTACGGACAATAACCCCCTAGAATTGTCTTTTAACGAACGTGATCAAGACGATACTATGAACCATAATAATGCTAATGATACCGACAATAATCCCCTAGAATTGTCTTGTAACGTACGTGACAGATCTATACTATAAAACATAAAAGTTAATGTTGATGTTAGCAATAACATGGGCATTAACCCCCTGAATTGTGTTGTAAAGTACGTGACCAATTCTTTACTATGAGCCACAATATTTGTCTATTCTGAGATAAACTTCCTGTTTATTAAAATCTCTAATAATATAGATCATTGTAATGATAATATCGGTTAAAGACCATCCAAACTGAGAAGACAAGTAGAGATCCGGAAGATACAAACTAATGGAAAGAGGTATATCAAAGACTAATACTGTTGTCCAACAACAGTGGTGGATAACGACGGGTGACCTTACTCTTTACGAAACACCTGATGATACTTCTCTTTGTAGTAGTTCACTACTATACAACTATTACTCTCGATTTTGCCAGGTTTTTGGTTGCGATATAGACTAAAGAATTGTTTTGCTTGTATGGATTTTTATCATTTACATTGAAGTCTTGAGTTTCGATTTTAATCGACGTATGAAAGTCAGATGATCTTCACAGCAAACTATCAGTTTTACAGAATGCATTGAAAAGAAAAATCAACGTCAGATTTGACATCTGGAAAGTTGTAAAGAAATAAAGCTGGTTAGGAAATACTATTACACGTGTACATGGTCAAGAAAAGGGTGAACGCTGGCTGCATCAAGAGGATGATGTTGATTACCAGTAAATCTGATTGAAAATTGCACTATTGATGTTCGTTTATTGAAGGGTGGTGCTGAAAGCAAAGTGGCCGTTGTAACACGATTGATCTTATATCCCTTCGTGATTGCTGTCTGATTGTCCTAAGACATAAGGGTTGACTAGACATTATTTAGTCTAATCAGCAATGTTGATTCCCATCTCATTAATTTTTTATGTTTTACATTTCCCAGGGGAGAAAAAACGTCGACCCCAGGACCATCTTTCCCGAACAAATTACGTTCCTTATATAGATAGAAAATATCGCAATTTATAGTTTTACACAAAACAGTACTTAAAAACCGTTATAATGACAAATAATATTGGTATAATTATCCGTTTTGACGTAATTTTTATGGAGATAATAGATTTGTGATAAGAAGGATAATACCTTAGTTTTATAATATAGTCTTAAACAAAAGAAAATCAGAAAAATAACTTCGTAGATTGGCCGAGTTGTTATCTTAAACCCATTAAGGAATGATGTCAAATCCATTAGCAAGTAAATATAATATGTAACAATTTATTATACCATTATACCATTAGGTTGTTCACCTTGATAAAGAAATTGTAAAGAAAATGAGGATATCTTTATTGGATCTTTTATGGGATAAAATTAGTAATTGCTAGAATAAAAGACATTCCATGATCCAAACGGTTTGTCGTGGAATTTGCATCAGCACTCTGTAACAGATCATGATGTTGAATGGCAGCCATAGTTTACCGAAACACCAGAGACGGGTTTCGACGTTTAGAAGATAATGCTTACTTTTTGCGAAACACCTGATTCTCTATTGAGGAGACCTCGTTACAACGGTTAATCCTATCTATGAACGTGAATTGTCTTGCTAATTGTGTTTATTGCCAGATTCTGATAGAAGAAGCGAAATCTACAATTCACTTCCGAGACAGTTGTTGCTTTACGGAAATTGTCGAGGATCGCTGAATGTCATCACTGAATATAGAACGATTATTTTTTTATGTAAATTATATAATAACATGTATTCCCAGAGCACTCGTCTTCAAGAAATTATACTTCATGTCATGAATTTTAGGGCCTACATTTGTCTGATAGATCATTTTGTTCAAAGCACAGTCAAGATGAACTGCCGCGTCAGCTTTTTTTCTTCATAATATCCACATAAAAAATTATTGAAAACCTCTTCACAAACTGTTTAATAATTCATTACAGTGCTATCATATGTGACATTATCTGTTTTTTTTCAAATGAAAAGTTAATACCAAAGTCACGTTAAAGTTTCAATATAAGTTTTACGAGGGATTTATATAACATTGACATCTATTCAAGAAAAGTTTACCATTCTAATCCAAAATCCTTATATTTACGCCATTGGGCCATTATATTACAGACCGATCTTCTCTATATCATGTAGCCGTCTTCATTATCCAAACAGGTACAAACCGTAGGACGTAAAACTCCATTTCATTTTATTTAAAGGGATTGTAAAGTCTTAATTTTTTATGCGTAAAGGGGACATCTATATCATCAATTTCCACCATTGATACGTTTGTGGTTCCAGCAATTCCACTTGTGTTTTAGTGTTTGGTGACTGTAACTTGTCATTTACCAATCAACAACTAACTAGTCTGTCATATCAGCTTCTGATGGAAGCGAACGTTAACCTGTGATTTACCAACTAAAAACACAGGATTGCAATCGAGTCTGTCTTATTCGCCAACATTTCCCTAATGTTTACTCTCTTCGGGGCACCTGATGGTGCTTCTGATCGGAGGAGTCAACTACTTTACAACAATTACGATATTTTGATTTTACTAACCGTTCAATAGTAGTTAAAGCTACCAGCCAAACTGATCCTGCTACCATTCCATGGCTGATGAAGGCAAAAACTTGGCAGAATAAATCTCCAAACACCCACCGACCTGAAAAAATTAAAAGAGGTTTGAAAATTGTTGTTAAGACGGACGAGATATGACCTGGCACGTTTCGTGCACAAAAGTGAGTTAATTCAATAATGGCCTACTTAAAGCTTTGTGCAGTTATTAGTGCCGTTTGACTACAGGTTATCTGCTTGATCTGCTATAGAACATCGAAACGGATTTACAATCCTAGTTTTATTCACTAGTTTGTAAATTTTCCAAACAGTTGAATAATTACGCAATTTGTTCCTTATTAAATCAATGCAAATATCAATTTTAAAAATATGCGTTTGAGAACAGATTATGGCCGCAAAATGAGTGGTATTGTTTTTTTTTCACTTCGGCGTCTTGAACGTAAAACAAACATAAATTGTGTTTTCATGTCATTTCTTTATTTCAACTAAACTTTACATTATATAGACACAGCTTTATGGAACAATGTCGAAACGTTGCATAAAACTTTAACCAGTGATTGTTGTTCCATAAAGCTGTGTCTATATATTGTGCTTACAATTGCTAAATGCCATTTAAAAACTTTAAACTTTACATTGATTAACCATTGACTATACATTCTTATAATACATATTCGCTAAGAGAGTTTATTACATTACAAATTATCTTGGGGTGTCACATACGGTTTTATTGCCAATTTGTGGGCATCCTATGGTATCAACTGTATTTGGTCTTAACTATGATGTTTGAGTCGCTTTAGAGGGCGAAGTGGTTTGAAAATCTGGCTCTTCTGACAACTTAGATCTTTACACTCATTTATCATTCACACAATACTTGAAGTGTGCAACACGATAGGTGGCACTCGTGGTGAAGGTTTAATTGAGGAGGTGGAAAAGCTAACCCATCTATTAGCATTTAACCAATCAGAACGTCTGTCTAATATTCTTAAGGGAGACAACTTCATTAATCGATCATGTATTTCCGGTCTCCTGAGAAACATTTCTATCAGTCCTGAATCTGAACCAATAGTAATTTGATTAAAATCTCTTTAAATTCTATTGGTGACCCGAATATATCACTCGGATCAACTTCGGAACTAGACTAGCATGCTAGATAATCCCGTATAATATACAGAGACTGCCATTGAATAAAATATAGTTTAATACAATCGCAATCATTCTTCAGGGAGTGTCGTCTTCTTTCGTGGTTAAAACAGACAATCAAAATCAATCTCCGAAAAAGAGTTGTCTTCCCTTGCCCATTTACCGGGCAAGATGGCCCCCTCCCGAGTCATTAAATAGTCTCGGGCAATGACGAAAATTGAGCCGAATGCCGAAAATAATTAATTAATTTTACTTAATGCCATTACTCTTCATTGGTCGGTTTATAAAGAAGATACGAAAGTTATGATCAACAATTAAAGTAGAGTAAATCAATTCTCACAACGTTCATAGGATAGTCATTGTTTTAGGATCCTGCCACGGGCTTGACCTCATTGTCCCTGTGGTGGAGCATCCATTATCAAAATACAAAACTTTGTGGCTTTGTCTCTCCAGTTATTTTCAAAGCATCGTTTTAAGCATCAGCAACCGCCTCTGGTATATCACCACCACTTTTAGCAGAACAACCATCCAACCATTCTTTCATAGTTTTCACTGACGACGTGAAGTTATGAATCCTGGTCACAAAAGTTCATTTTTAGGCGAAAGATCACGATATTCAACCAAAGCTAAATCTCTTTTTGGTTGCCACAATTTCCTCAGCGATATTTCTGATTTTGTCTTATCTTTATTATCTCAATAGGGAAAGTCATTTTACAAGAAATTATATTAATAACAAAATAAAATTTGTTCATTAGAAATAAAGTTTGCCCAGAAGAAGGATATCGTTTTTTGTATGTTGTATGATATATCATCCAATATGGCTGCTGATTTGACAAACGTCCAACAACCTCTACTCGCCGAACAAGATGCGGCTGAACTGGATCTGGCTTTCACCTTGGACTGCACAATGAGTATGAAACCTTATATCAAAACAGCCCAAGACAATATCAGAAATATTGTCGAGGAAATCGTGGCAGCCGAAAAAAGTGATATTCATCTAGCTTTGGTTGAATATCGCGATCATCCACCACAAGATAAGACATTCGTGACCAGGACTCACGACTTTACCTCGTCTGTGAAAACAATGAAAGAATGGTTGGATGGTTGTTCTGCTAAAAGTGGTGGTGATATACCAGAAGCGGTTGCTGATGCTTTAAACGACGCTTTGAAACTCAACTGGAGAGAAAAAGCCATAAAAATCTGCATTTTGGTTACCGATGCTCCACCACATGGATTAATAGGTCGTGCCCGTGATACGTTCCCAAACGGATGTCCTAACAATATCGATCCTGTAGAAGTTGTAAGATCCATGGCTGAAAAGGGTATAACTTTGTATACCGTAGGGTGTGAACCGGATATTTTGCCCCACAAGGAATTTTTCACATCAATTGCGCATACCACTGGCGGACAGTATGTTCCGTTAACTGAAGCGAAATTTTTAACTCAAGTCATTATCGGAGGAGCACAAGAAGAAATATCTGTTGAGAAATGGATGGAAGAAGTTGATAAAGAGGTGAAAGCCGAAATGAAGGCTAAGGGAGATTCTGAGATTGATGAAGGTGTACTGAGTGAAAAAATCCAAGGAATGCTGAAAATTAAAGGTGCCAGAACAAAACAACTTCAGCGAAATAAGGTTATGTTAGAAACCCCGAGCAAATATGCCTGCAAATTGTCAACAATGAGCAAATTAAGTGACGTAAATGCCATATTTGATGATGATAATGATGATGATGATGATGATAATGATGACGAAGAAGATAATGATAATGATGATAATGTTGGATGTGAAAATAAATTCGAGGCGGTAGACATTGACATCCACGTGGAACAAACAAAAAGATTGATTAAGAAGGCCAAAATGAAGAACAAAAACACAATGTTTTAGACTGTTTCGAGGTCTGATGTTATTTACAAAGTTTTATCTATATTGGATTGTAATCAGAGGCGCAGAACGCCTTTTCATTGTAGGTTGAAAAGGGGGGGGGGGGGGGGGGTGTCAGTGTCTTTATTACTGATCACATAATTAAGATCGACTAAAATATATGCGATTGAAAACATTTGCTTTGTGTGCCCATTAGTAACGATGTTTATGTGAGTGGCGATGATTGACCATTTGTGAAGGGTATCTGGTAAATGTCTAGTCTTTCAAATGAGACAATATACAAATGTATCTCGTTAAGATTCTTCGACAACTGGAAGTCGAAAATAAGAGTAAGCTAATGCAACAGTCCTAGCAAAATCCCCTCATTGCACATGGCGTAAGTCTGCCCTCATTAGCCCAAACAGGCGCAGTGAAGTTTTATATTTCACATCATTGACCCACTTCATTTCTGTATTATGTAGGGGAAAATGGCCAATATAATGTCAAATGGTTATAACTAGGTACAAGGAAAGTCCTAAAGATGAATATTTTATTACTTCCGTCCTTTAAGATAGTAACAATATAATTAACGATAAATATTATCCTTATAACTTAATTTATAGGCTTATTCATTTGTATGTTATTTAGCTGTATTTAAAGAGACAACCCCATACCGAAAGCTAAATAAAAAATTTGGTTACTACAAACCGTAACTAAGGTCCTGTTCACATTGACAACATTTTTCACCAAGCCGAAAAGCTATGTTGTCGAAAATGATGTCAGTGTATACAGGTCGGAAACATTCGGCAACAAGTTGCCTAACATGTTGTCCAAAATGTTGTCGTGTGCGTACAGGACAAAATTTTTGTTGCCCAGGTGTTTTGCCAACATGTTGGCACATGCACAATAAATGTTGGCCAACATGTTGTCAAAAATGTTGTCATCATTGTGTACAGTACTTTAAGGAACATGCATGTCTATAGATCCATATAGTTATCATATCCGCTTCATATCAGCACCTGCTCGTCCCGGGGATATAGTATTAAGTTTTCATTATTTCATACGGAATATTTGACATCGCCAGCTGAATTCGATTGCTTGAGCTCAGGCCAAAATATCTATCTATAAATTCAAATTTCCAAATATACCCATTATAAATCCTTTCTGAATTGAATTGTGTCTCTTACATCTCTTTCGTCTGGAAAATAACTTCTAAATATAAAATAACGACAGTTTTCTGTAATATGATCAGAATTTGGCTTTTCTTTATTTAGAATACATGCTTAGATTGTCATTACAATTTCCAAGTTAATATTTCAAGTTATAAAACAATAAATAATTGTCAATGTGACATTCAACTATTTTTTTGATCTTCTTCTTTAGTTTTCTTTGTCTAAAAATTCAAATTAAATGATTTATAACATTTTGAATCCAAGTAATTGTTGACATATACCATCATTTCATTTCTTTTCTCTTCAATCAAGAATTTATATTTCTAGAACATTCTAGATATTTACATATTTGCTTTGCTTTTATATAAATATCAACTAATTCAAATAGGGTACTGCAAATAGTTTTGACACTTTGAAAGAATTGTGCGAGGGGGTTGCAGGCCAGGTTAATGCCATTGTAATTGATGCAACTGACGGAAGCCTGTGTTTTACGAGCGTTTCTAGAAACGCGCTCAGGGGCGGATCTAGGATTTAGAGAAGGGGGGGGGGGGGCTCTGAAATATAACATGCTTCAAATTCAACGAGACCGCGAGCGCAAAACGTGCAAGCGGCACATTTTTTAGAGGGTTCTTACATCAGGCGGCCAAAATTATATGGGCTCGAGCCCTTGGATCCGCCCCTGGTGCTGTGTTCGCATGTGATTGGGTTTTGATTCAACGTGCATTTCAGTTTATCATCAACCCTATTACAGAAGCCTGGTAGATGGCAAGTTAACTTTCGCTTTCAGCGGTTGCTGATATCGCAAACTTGGTAGATGTTGGTAGATGTTGGTAGATGACAAGTTACTATTCACTTCCAGCGGATGCTGATATCGCAAACTTGGAAGATGTTGGTAGTCGTAATTGTTAGTAGTTGGATTGGTTCAATCGGATGGTACTGTTCTGTTGGCTTCGTTGTATATTGTAATCTAACGAGATTTATACCAAGGCCACATTCCCGTGACGCTTCATTGATCGAATTACACCATTTCATGCAAAGTCTCTGTATGAATAGACTATAAATTGTGATAAAACGAAACTTAAAGAAGAGCATTAGTTGTCACGTTGATGGAATTCCTATTTTTATGACATTGCTTTTTTATTCGTTCCATTCTTAGAATCACTGAATTAAAAAAAAAAACAGCATCAACATTTTATATTTAATGAAGTGAAATATAACGGGATAGTTATTGATATATTGAAATTCAATAGTATTTATATTAGGAACGGATGGTTATAACGGTTCGGAATTGCCGCGGGCGACTTCTATAACCAAATTCCACCCACGTGAATTAACTCGCTTAGGTAATTATTGATTGATAATCAGTCAAGATTCTAGTAGGAGTAGTCCTACTTGAAATTTAAAGTACATGAAACAGTGTTCTACGCTCAATTGGGCATACTTCCAGGCCCGTAGCCAAGGGGGGTGGGGGGGGGATTGGGGGGGCTTTGCCCCCCCTAATTTAAATCTTGCCCCCCTAAAAAAAATCTCAAGTGTTATTTTTAAAAGATACATTAATTCACTTTACTGAGCCATGGGGTGTCTTTATAGCAGGAAATGTTAAGAATTTTGCGTTTTCAGGTAGGCCTATCTGATTCTCCAAATGTTCCAGGGTTTGTCCAGCAGTCGCGTTTCCTGGAGTCAAATTCTCTAAATTTTCTAGAATAGATCCCGACTTCAGGAAATCGTGTTTCGAGGCTTCCAATTGGCGTTCTTGGCAGCTCAGACCCTATTTAAATGACCTTAACCCTGTCTGAAATTCGCGTCTAAATCTCTTTTTTTTTTTAGACAGGATCTCCTTGACCCTATAGAAATAGTCTTGAACCTTAAATTCGCTGGGAAATATCAGGAATATTTACATCTTTTTTTCAATTTTGCTATGTTTTAGTCACAATATTCCTCTACAAGTAAACCTTAAATTCATCAGGAAATGTCAGGAAATCGCGTTTCAGAGAGTCAAATTCTCAAAATTTTCTAGTAGAGACTTCAGGAAATGTTTACAGATTTCAAATTGGCGTTCTCGGCAGCAAAAAAGGTGTGTAATTCTCAAAATTTTCTCAGTGACATACCTCAAACCCTATTCAATTAACCGTAGACCCTAATTTCGCCGGGAAATATCTTTAATTGGCGTCTAAATCTCAAAATGTTTTCAGACAAGAACCCTTTGAACCCAGATAAATAATCTTGAACCTTAAAATCGCTGGAAAATATCAGGAAGTGTCAGGATATTGCGTTTCAAGGAGTCAAATTATATAAATTTTCTAGGGGGTCCCAAACTTCAGAAATTCTCATTACCAGGCTTCCGACTGCACCAATACATGTAGAAATAACTCTACAGATGGCACTGTAATGGCGTAACAATGCATTGCAATAACACAAAGTTTTCCATAAAAGGGGTGTAGGGGTGTTTTTGGGTGGATATCTAAACTGCCCCCCCCCCCCCCCCCTGATTGGACGTTTGCCCCCCTAAAAGTACTTGGCAGGCTACGGGCCTGCATAGTTCGTGGATGAGAAATTCAAATAACAGAAGCAGAAATACAGCATTGTACTGACATTAATATTTCATACTTAATACAAGACTGACAACGACAACACCCCCTCACCCCCACACTTCCACCTTTATTTCCCAGCTACGGCATGCTTTATATAATGAACGATCGTCACAACTAAGGGTCCGTCTGTGTCGGCCTTTAAAGAAGGGAAACTTTATTATTTTTTGGAATTGATAACAATTCTGAATTTTAAGAATATAGGAAGAAAACAAGTTATGGCTGGTTATTTCAAACATTATGTTAACGTCAGGGATTTTAGATTTAGTAGAAGAATGAAAAATAGCCATTATCTTCAAGTCTGTTTTTATTTCCGATATCCAGCTGGTCGCAGGTTAAAATCCAATAAATTACAGCTCATAAAACAACATTTTCACGGAATACAATTAACACTGTTGGATTGCGACTGAGATAAAAGCCAGGTTGAAAATATACTACCAGCATGGAGTCTGTATACTTCTTCTTTGATGTGACTCAATAGACAAACATATTTTGAAATAATTTTAAATATTATGATTAGGGGTATTAAGGGTTTTTTTAAGGTTGGTTGGTTGGTTGTTAGATTAACGTTCGCTTCCAGCAGCAGCTGATATCGCAAACTTGGTAGTTGTTGGTAGTCGTAGTAGTTGGTAGTTGATTGGTTCAATCGGATGGTACTGTGCTGTTTGTTTGGTATTTTGTGAATTCGTAAGATCTGGTCGGGTCGAATGACATGGCAGTGAAATCTAAAATGCCATGTGTGTAGGATATTTAAATCATCATTCCAAATTTCAGTCAGGCTTCTGTGGTCAGATATTCCTCTTAAACTAAGTATTTAATGACGCCGATAATCGCGAAACATGCTTGCCTCACCTTCGTGATTTGTTTAATGGACCAACTATCAGATGGATTGTCACAAAGATTGACGATAAAGTCTATTATTTTAAATAAAACTGCGCTCCTTCAGACTTCGATGCGTTAGAATTATCTTAAACTATCAGGGGTTTTTTTGGGATGCCAGATTCAGATTTTTATAACCCGTTATGACGTTGTTCTCATATTCTGCCAAAAGTAAGGTTGATTCGTATCTACCAGTTGCTAGCGATCGTTGAAAATCCAGCAGATCTGAATTTCTGCCAGGCGTAAGATATATACGTTTCATTAAGAAATCCAGAGTTAAAATCCAGTAGCTGTGGATGACTTTAGATTGACGATCTAAGTGAACTGAAATCACATCATTCCTATGTCATCAGTATTATTATAGTCTATCTTGTAAATAACTTAATGAAATGTCTTATATTTAGATATCAAGTAACCGTCTAGTCACCACCAATTACCGTTTTATTACCAAGAACAATTACACTGTCATTCATTTGGAAAGCTTGGTCAAGGCATTATCTCACTAGAGGAGATGTCGCGGAGGCATCACAAGTAAATCACATTAAAAAATGAAATAAATGGAGTTTTATGTCCTGCTTTTCTGTATATATATGGGCTAATTGAGGATGGGCAAACGCCATGTAGTGTGCAATGAGGGTTGGGTATTTCTTAAAGAATTTGAAAAATATTAAAGGTTGTGCACGATAAAGATTATTGTAGCTGGATATAAAAAATCTAATTAGAATTTTGGTTGTTCTTCATCAAAGACTTGGACCATCATTGAATTACAAATTTGTCGCATATCGTTCGAATCACACACCTTTACAGATTATAAGTTAGTACATGAACAATGATCATTGGTGACATCAGATACAGTAGGGAATAATAAGGCATCCTGTAAGGCGTCATAGACATCAGACTGATGAGCCAGCATCACGCAACGATTTTTTTAGAAATTCTGATTAATAGCTTTATTTTAGTAACATTGTAGTACGACGACATTTATATAAGGAGTGGGTTGTTACAACTGGCAAACGCAAATACACGAATTAGTACATATGTCAACCAATAATCAATCGGAGGTTACCAAGAGATTTCCTAACCTTTGAATCTGTTAGAATTATATCACCTTCGCAATTCCACAAAATAAACGTTCGACATCTGTAAAGACAAAAAATGGAACCTGTTGTTACTTAGAGTTTTACGCTGTGCTATCTTCAGATAAATGATACAATGTCCCCCCTACTAATACTGTAATAACCATGTATTAAGTCTTCAATTCGAAACAAGTTCGGAACGTTTGCTTAAAGAAGAAGGTTTTGGGGTATTTCTGATGGAATGATTTTCGGTTAGACACAGGTTACATCGTTTGGTTTTATTTGTGTAGGCTTTAGCACTGCTATTGCATCTTAAAAACATTATTTGTTCAAGACATCCAAAATAAAATAATTAGATAAAATGGAGCTCGTTTCCTTTATTTAATTTTAAGCAACGTTTCAATAAGTTTTAATAGAAAGGTGATAAGAATAAAATGATGAATTTATAGTAAAGAGTAGGAGAATTTCTATAATAATGTTCTTATTTATCTTTTTTATAATGTAATTGCTCGAAAAATTGTGATTAATCGAGATATTTCATAGTTAAGATTCTCGGTTTTGGAGTTCTCTTGTAATAATAGCAAATTAACATCATTAGCTACTAGAACTCTGCGAGAAGATGACAGCTTAGTCTATCAGCTGTGGAAAAATTACTGTTTTTTTTTAAATATATCTTCTCATAACGCATGACTGCTTTAAAAAGAAAAATAACAGTTGAAAAAAGACATCTAAGAACACAAAGCAACAATTTAACTGTTAAAGTGTCAATAAATCTCAGACATGAAGATTGACATAATTTCACAATCGTTCACTCATTTCCTGTCTAGTACGTTGACATTCTGTTGGTGAACACAGCAACTTGTTTCATGAATAAAACAAAATGTTAAAGAGGCTCTCGTCGACTGACTTTTATAGAATCGGATCGGATCTGTCAGTCTGGTCTCTTACATCCATAAAATAGCCATCTGCAACGGTCAACAACCAGTTTTAGTTTTCGCCCCATCACTGAAATTTGTTCGGGATGTTAAAGGATGGACAAACTATGCCTACACAGTCCTCGAGATACATTTAGTTTCTTTGAGGCTAATCACAAATTCTCTAAATAGTCTCAGTCTCTACCAATTGCAAAGTCGATACAAGTCCTTTTTTAAAAGAGTCAAGTTTTTTCATTCTTTTTGCCTTAAGGATGCTGTATTAAAATAAAATTCGTAGAAGCAAAACTATTCCATTAACCAAAATCCAAAAAACATGGCAAAATCGAGAGTAAGAGTTGTATAGTAGTAGACTACTTCAAAGAGAAGTACCATCAGGTGTTTCGAAAAGAGTAAGTATTGAGTAATTCGCGCACAACACCCGTTACTATGCATCAAGCATATCCACCCATAATACAATTTATTACAATATTTTAGACCTAGCTCAGTTTGTGTCCCTGGGAAAATGTCCCCAGCCTCGACATGCCCCCCACAGTGAAAACCCAGGCTCTATATCAACCCACTTGAACAGCAATACAAGGCTATGGTTCATTTATTGGAAGACTTTAACGAGACAGAATCTAATGTGATGTCAATCAAATAAATCTCAAGATTGATAAGCTAATGAACAATTCAGTCAGTTTCTTTCAAGATCCAAGACAATAAGCCAAGTCATGTATTGGAACTATTTAATGGCCTGAAAACTGTCTGGCGAACAATGACAGATCTAAATCTAGACTTAATCAAAACTCTACATGTTGATTATTGCTCGCTTATCATGTATGTTATTGGTATTAAATGTATCGACGACACTTAAAAGGAATAATAAGTCTAAGATCCCATGGATACAAATTGCTTGGAATATTGATATGATAATAAAACCCAAGCATGAACAATCCCAACCGTAAAACGAATCTCGAAATCCATGTTAACACATTGGCAATACATTTGAAGAAGTATACAGTATGGATAAAAAAGTAAACGTTTCATAATGAAAATGGTATCAGGGGTCTAGAACAGTGGTTCCCAACCTTTTTGAAGCTGTGGCCCTAATTAACAAAACTCCCAGAGCCATGGCCTCCCTGTCTTTTTCCAAAGAAGGGCAATATAGGGAATATAGGAGGTCAGATGCATTTGACCACAAGCAACTACAGACCTTACACAGCAAAATATAGTTAAATAAAAGTTGGACTAGAGAAAAAAAATGATATATATCCCCATGCGCCATGGCCCCCTGACAAACACCCTATGGCTGCTTAGGGGGCCATGGCCCCTAGGTTGGGAACCACTGGTCTAGAAGATTAACATACGCCTACCATGATATTACGTCAATAAGTTAAGGATAATATAATGTCACTTTGATAAACACTCTCTGGTAAAACATAGAGGGGTTGATAAATAATTCAGTTTATTGCAGTTGTAGCAGATGGTCATGATGACTGTGACGGCTTCGAACTATCACAGATCTCACTGATGTCATATAGAACTGCCATTAAAAACCGTGATCATCTTCACAAAATATCAGCACTGGAGAGGGCAAAGGATTGGTTAAAACAGATTAAGAAGGACGCGTTAGAACCTGATGAAGTGACTTAAAACTGGAACTAATTTGGCAGTCAATCTGAGCCCACCTTGAATAGATAACGATGGGTTTTGAAAATTATCTTGTAAAAATTACCTTAAACAAGACATAATTATTTTTAATTAAAGAACTTCAAATCAAGATTATGGTTTATGAAGTTGTTTTGCCAATTAAATAATTCGAGTTCAATGATATCTAATGATTCCTTACGTTCATCGAATTCGAATGGATAATTTTCTGTATTTGCTAATTAAGGCAACATGAAAGAGAGGAATCTTCAAAATATATAAACGCTGATTAATGTTGTTCATTATCTACTTAACTGCGCTCAACAAGATACATTTTAAAATGATTACAGATCTTGAAAGTTTCAATATCTAAATTACAGTTTATGAAGCTGTTTTGCCGATAATGGAAACCACTTTGATCGATTTTCTTATGGTCTTTAAATCCCATTGATAATTTTCTTTATTGGGTAATAACGACGACATAAAGGGGCTTTACATCTTCTGATATTTCATCTTAAAGGGTTTGTCAAGTTGAAATCTTAGAGCAGGCCTTCTCAATTAATTTTTATAAAGGGCCAAATGCATTTTATGAAACAATATAAGGGTCAAATAGAGCTTAGCTAGCATAGCGAGCAGAACGTTTTAGCGGAAGGGGTCACTCTTGAATTTGGCCCGATGGTCGCCATTTGAGAAGGCCTGTCTTAGAGTAAATGTTATGTATGTGTCGGTGCTAAGAACGTGAAGTTTTCAATTTGCGTAAGAGATCTCCCTTTGGTAGTTATTGTAGACCATAATATATTTTAAAATGGTCTTACAAAAGTTATTCTCAGACCACTCTTGTTTTTGTTTTTCAACAACAAGTATTTATCGTACATTGAAACGAGACTCTTATATGTTTTAGCAAAAAAGACCTTGACTTGTTTTTATAAAGTATAAAAAGGTTGAATCCCTTCCTACGATTTATATTTGTTGTGTTATGCGTTTAAATCGCCCAGAGGGACTGGTATCATACTGTTTATAAAAAATAAAAGCCTGAAAGACTCAATCTGATTGGTCAATAATGGTTTTTAAAAATATTTATAGGCATCTGCGGTAATCTTTCTTATCTTATTACATTTCAGTGCATTTGTTTTAACAAACAATGTAATACTGGTCAATGTGAATTCTCTTTTCATGATTTACAGATATTTCTTTCTGCTATTTATCGACCATTTATTTCAGGTTTCAACCTTTTCATGTGCAGATATTTTGCGAATAATAGTTTACATTTCTTATTTCGATCCAAAAACATCATTGGATCCATGAATACTAAAATAAATTCAATTTCAGATAGTTATGCTTAACGCTTCCTTCTATGTAAAAACAAGTTTCAAAATTTTCAGGTAAAAAGGGGTTGGACATTTCCTCAGAATGATTGAATATGAATATTGGTCGAGAATTAAATCCTTTCCAAATGATGAGTATAGTATAACGACACGAATATGTGTTGTGAGAGCAAGGGATAGATGTGATAACATATTATTGAGTTGTTGGACATGCTTTGTCATGTGCTAAGGCTCAGTCTTAACATTTAACAAAGTTAATACGAACGGAAACACGATTCATTTGATAAACGAGCGTTAAATCAGCTTTCACCGCAGTACACTCTCCCATATATAACCTAAGTAAAAAGCATCCCTGACAGTAGGCAATTGATCAATGCTAATCAGTGCAGAAGAAGAAGAGATTCAACTGAAAACTTTAAAATGACGAACGGCCTTCTCTTTAAAGCTGTCGAAAGATTTTTACTTGACTTGTTGTTGTTGCCTTTTCAACTGAGAGAGGGTTTGAAATTCTAGTATTTGTAATAAATCTGTAAATTGACCTGTTATTTACGATGACTTGAACCCGCAACTAGAATAACTCTCCATAATGTCCGGATCAATGGCACAGTAAGGTCATTTGGAATGTGTTTGAATAAAAGTTGCTTACTTGCAGAATGCTTTAAAGTTTAAGTGTACCCTAAGCTAAAACATACACAAGCCTTGGCATTTTTATGGTAAGATTGACATTTCTCGAATCGAATGTAACGTTATGCATTTGTCATTCATCAAAATGCCAATATGTTTTGCTCAAACTGCATTTTAAAGTTTATTTGGCCTTTATGAGAGTTAATTAAGACTGCATCTTGTGACACCTTCCCATTGTTATTGTATATGTCAACAGAAAATAACAGCGAAAAAGTGAGTGAAAGGGAAATTAAATAATAATATCAAAGAGCACATTGTCATCAAACCGGATGTAAAACTCTTTTGAAATGTTTTCAACGCTAAAAGCACATGACAGGATGTCTTATAGAATAAATAACAACCTGACAGCCAGACGGTAACTTCAAGTAAATTTCATTTGAATCAGTACATGTATTACACCGAGCTTCCGGACCGTGCCACGACCTCAACAATATAAGAAAACGAATGAAAATTCGTGGCCAAGTCGGAAAGGTCGTGGTGTTATCGGATTTGGTCGTATCATGTCCTTTAGGGTCGGGAAAGTCTAATTTTTAAACCGAAATTCGACTTTTTTTTCACACGATTCTACCTCGAATCATACAGATTTTCCTAAAAACATAAAATCGGGTTTTCGTAGCAAAATGAAATGAATCGAACTTTACGTCCTGCTTTCTGCACCTTTATGGGCTAATTGATGACGGGCAAACGCCATGCAGTGTGCAATGAGGGGAATTTTGCCAGGACAGCGGCATTAGCCTGACTCTTATTTTCGATTTCAAACTGTCGAGGGATCTTTAACGTGCACAGCCAATAGCACACGGGACCTCTGTTTATTGTCCCATTCGAACGACTAGACGCCTTTTCCATGTCAGCCCCTCCGACCTGCATCACTGACAGGGGGAAACCGGGTTGAGGGTTTTCGTAGCAGTCGTGGAATTTGGTCTGATAGTAGCTTTAAAAAGATAGACTGCAAGTGAATAAAATATTTTGTTAAGCAAGTGTTAGATGCCAATATCAATAGAATAACGCGTACAACAGGATATAAAGTATATAATGTGACAAAAGGAAGGCCCGTCATAATCACAATTTAACGTTTCTCAGCACATTATTATAGGTACGAAAGTAAAAAAATGTCACTTTACTGCTTGGTTAATCAGAGTATGACAAAATAAAAAATAAACTAGAACTGTACAGTTAACAGTACTGGTGCAGGGCGGGTTACGACATACAGTTACGACGGTGCGGCAATATTCGATTGCGCATGCACTGTACTGACAATTTAATGCGCGAGATCAACAGGGTAATGCATTTGAGACTATGATTATAGACATACATACCACATTTAAAAATATTTCAACAAGAAAAAATAAGTTGGCAATGCGCATGTGCACTGCACAAATGCTCTATTTCCATGAAATCCCAAATCAGTCTATACGTATCCATACCAAGTTTCATGCAATTCGGTTGAGAAAAAAGAAAGTTGTTACTGCGCATGCTCACTACACAAATTCATTATGTCCATGAACTTTCAAATCTGATTACACACATACATGCTAAGTTTGAAGAAATTCTGATAAGAAATAAGTAAGTTGGCGATGCGCATGCGCACTACATAAATTTAATATGTCCATGATATTTCGAATCTTATTATACACATGCATGTCAATTTTGAATGAATTTGGTTCAGAAATAAGAAACTTAGCAATGCGCATGCGCAAAACACAAATTCAATATCTCCATCATATTTCGAATCGGAATATACTTATGCATACCAAGTTTCATGAAATTCGGATAAGAAATAAGAAAGTTGGCGACGCGCATGCGCACTTCACAAATTCAAAATTTCTATGATATTTCTAATCTAATTATACACATACATACCGATTTTGAAGAAATTTGGATAAGAAATAAGGAAGTTGATATTGCGCATGCGCAGAACTAAATTTAACATTTCCCCTAAGTTTTGAATCCGATTATACATGTACATACCAAATTTCGTAAAAAAAGGATAAACAAAAAAGTTAGCATTGCGCATGCGCACATCACAAATTTTGTATTTTTCTTTTAATCACTATTCAAACATAAAGGTATATGCAAATTTTGAAGAAAATCGGTTCATAAATAAGAAAGTGGGTCAATTAAGCAGTGGGTGTGCCTACAGGGTGCTTCAGTAAGTTAAATTTTCAGCATGCCGTAGTTTAGTCCATCCTAGACCTACCTTTAATGCGTAAACTGAATATAATTCAAATCTAACAAAAATCGAGGTAGAGCCCCTTTAACTTTAACATGTCAAACTTACTGACTCTATTAATAGTGACAGTGTTTATACAGTCAATTAACTGACATACCTATTATTGCCCCAGGTTAAAGTATGGGATATGGAAATATGCAAGTTACATAGAAGTGTTGCATATTTTTGGAAACCTGAGGAACTCAGCATTACGGATCCGAAAAAAATATTGCTTTATCTATATTAGGGCCCTCGTAAAAACGCTTTAAAGATGCAAAATCACCTTTGAGTCACACCTCTAAAACAGAAGCACGTGTCGGACATGAAAAATGAATACATCATGTTAAAGCTCTCATAAATCTTTATGAGATCTGTAAATATCAAGATGATCTGAGGTCAAGTTCTCGAGATAGAAGCCTTTAAAGTTTGATCAAAATCGCAACATTTTCTTAGATTGAATTTTGACATCGCCAAGTCTGATATTATTTTAAACCTTTTAAAGAGTACATTAAAAATCAGCAAACATTAGGGTGTTATTCCAGTTCGGTTTTGTGCTACAGCCCTGGCAATATGCTAAAAAAAAGCCATGTTTGGAGCCCTATAAAGTAAGTTTAAGTAGTCTGACCCCAAAGGTCAAAAGGTCATCAGAAGGTCAAGGTCCCAAGGTATCATTGTGTGTCATATTAAGGTCATCCAAGGTCAAGGTCATGTGATACAAGCATCTAAACTTTGGAAAAAAACATTCCGTTATACAAAGAAGTTAAAATCGAAAAATCGAAATTCGGTTCCCAAGGAACTGTCCAAAAATCTTTAATGCTCCGATTGACATCAAAATCATGAATGTCTGGTAACAAAATTATTCTGAATAAAAATTTTGGAAAAATGACTCTAACCAATATAGCGGCCAAACTATAACTTCCGGCAAATATTTTTTGGGTCATAGCAGTTTGTAATAATAACATTAAGATTATGCATATCCTAATTTTATCATAAATACGTTTTGCCGGAAGTGATGTAACCGGAAGTGATATCATCAAAACCGGAAGTGATGGAAAAATTTTGAGTGTGGGGATTTATTTGCACTTGCCATAGGTCTACATCTTATAGTATCCTAGCTGAGCCCGTCTATCGTTCAGGTGCGCTCCAAAAAAATGGGCGCGACGTATGCTTGATCTAGAAATGTAAAACTATGCTTGAATAACCCTAATTAAAAAGTTCCCACGATTATTTCATAGCTTTAGAAAGTTCCCAGGAGCAAAGCACCAGACTCTTTAATAGGACTGTATGACCACCATTTTATCGTAGTGAGAAGGTTTTCTTGGAAAAGGCGTAGAGATATTCGTAATCCAACCAATCATAGGCGTCCGACTCTGGACCATCGTCATGGTTGCGGGTCATCGGTCATAGGTCAGGGCTTGACATCTTATAAACAAATCCGTCAACGAGTTATCATGCTTCCATCTTGTTTTGAACGAAACGATGATCGATTTCACACGAATGAAGGATATGAAAGAGCTCTTTGGTGATCCAATAGGGACTGAATTGAATTGGTAACTTTATACAGTTTAAAATTCAGCGTTATTTCTTGATTTACGACAGTTATCTTCGGAGATAAAGCTACTAAGTCTTGATTCACAAAGAAATATAGGCTAACTGAATGTTCCAATCTTTCATGCAATCTATTGACGATCTGACAACAAGGAGAAAAATTGAAAATCTCGGTAAAATAATACATTTATTCAATGTCTAAAATGTTTTTGTGAAAATAAAAAAACTACAACGAGAGACGAAGAGTGAACATAAAACTATATTCTTATTTCATGTTTATTAGACTAGGCCTACATGTAAACAAATTACACTAACTTGCTTGTCAAACATATATTCATTTGAAACAACCAATTTAAAAATACTTATAATATTAACAACACTTTTAAATTTAAATAATTATTTATATATGATACATCAAATTCAAATCATTCAATATCACTTTCAGAATTAACTTCTTATTCAGGAGTTCAATTTCTGATAGCAGCTTAAAAGTATAAATGCTGAATGAGAGTATCAATAGAAGGCGGAAAATATCAGAGGCTGATTTTGTGCAAATGAAATTAAATCTGGCTTCATCAACAGTCTGAACATTAACTCCATACATATCACACACAAACTGCTCAATATCTAATGAATTTGACACCCCCACCCTTTCTCCCCCCTTTTCCATTTTTAACCCTGGTGTTTCCACCCCCAGTGCTTTCCTCCTTATATTTATATAGGTATTTATACTATTTTTTTAAGATATATAATATCTTTGGAGTGTAAAGAATGATGACTTAGTTTAATAATATACATTACTTTATTTCAGGAATAGTCAAAACTAATACTGTACATACCATTTCAATAGTAGCCTATTCCAAAATTAAGAAAATACATTGACCAGCACAGTCTTCTGTTGTCAAAAAACTACTGTCAAAACAAATCACAGTGGAACCTTCATTTGGTTTCATTTCTATTTGTTACAAATGTCTTACTTATTAAATGAAAATGGTCATAAAGATTAAATACTATGATATTATGTTCACAAACCTGTATTAAAATTTTTGACAGCATTTATCACAATCATATCTATAAGCATGTTGTCTCAGGTTAGTAATAGCATTGCATTTTAGCTAAGCATAAATCAGACATGAAAAAAATCAAATTGTAATTTCAGATGGATATATAATTATGTGATGTTTGTTATTATACAATTATTTGCTCACTTGAGAAATATATTACTTAATCTCTGATTTTCAAAGAAATTAATTTCAATGACTTTATTTCTTTTGTTTATGCTAATAATATCATAACAATTACTTAAAAGTTCTTAATTGGTTACAGAATAATTAATTGGGGGGAGGAAAACACTTGGATTCAACACTCCCAGTATAATATTACTTATTTGTTGCCATTCATTAGTTCAGGCTTAAACCCAGTAAACATGGCATCAATAGGCCTTCATGTTCATGTTGACTTCAGACTTCAGAAAAGTAGTTTGAATTGCATAGGGCCTACAGATCAGATTGTACATTTTTTTTTCATTCATATTAGGCCTATTTATTATTAATTGTTGTTTTTTTTTATCAATAACTTGATTTCATTCAATTATTCTGGTAACACATGTTTTCAAGACTGGGAAATAATTCTTGATAAAATTGGTCCCTGATGTGGCCTTAATTTCTTGGGAGAAATTAAAGTTGATGGTGAATGTGAGACTGGCTTGCCTTTATTAATGTCACTGTCACTTCACTTGCGTTTTCACTGTTCTCACATCGTACCTTGGCTCTCTGTAGTTTTGTTTTGTCTGTAAATCTCCTGTGCTGTAGCAGGTTGGGTGAAAACCGAAGAATTGTCTTGTCAATTCCATCCATATTCACCCATTCACTATCAGCCTGACGGCATATTTCCACCTCATCTGTGTGAATTTGGCTCCACTCCTTCCTTTTGAACACTTTCCAAATGTAAAATACACTTCTATGCACGTTTCTCTCGAACTTTGGACATTTTTTTACGTGCTGATCAATGTTCGACTGGAAGGCGTTACGTTTTTGTGGGAGTATTTAAGTTGATCACGTGGTGCTATACGATAGGTTTCATTGGCTGTTACCGATTAGTCGACCGATTTACTGACGCGCACAGATACATTGTCGTTACGCACTATGGAATTTACTATAAGTAAAGAGTCCCCTATTTAAAACTACAGAACACAAAGGAACTATGAATTTTCGACGGGAACTCCTAGAAATGAATTTTTCAGTCCGTTTTCTGTAGATATTCAAATGCTTGTTTAATACCATTTATTCTGGAACGGAAAGCGATTTCTGAATAGAATTTACTTACAGGGAATGCAGACTATTATAAGTTTCATTTTGATCCGTTAAAAATCAAACAAAAAATCATACTTCGATTAATTACGGCAAGAAAAAGTGACGAACGATTTTCATGTAATCGAAAATTTTAAAGTTCTATTTTGTGTCCTTTGTTACAAGAAATACGATGAAAGTAATTTGAGCAAAATCGGCTGATAAATACGGTCTCTAGAGCCCATTTTATGTTTGTTGCTCATGTCGCTTCATGTTGCGCATATCAATTTCGTTTTACTTTTATACTGTAATTCACCTCAAGTGAGAAAACGTCATGGAATCATTTTTTCCATACATAATACCATTTCCGAGAAATAGGCCGGGCCGTAGACGAAAAAAAAAAAAAACTAGAACTGTACAGTTAACAGTACTGGTGCAGGGCGGGTTACGACATACAGTTACGACGATGCGGCAATATTCGAAAGCGCATGCACTGTACTGACAATTCAATGCGCGAGATCAACAGGGTAATGCAATTGAGACTATGATTATAGACATACATACCACGTTTAAAAATATTTCAACAAGAAAAAATAAAGTTGGCAATGCGCATGTGCACTGCACAAATACTCTATTTCCATGAAATCCCGAATCAGTCTATACGTATGCAGACCAAGTTTCATGTAATTCGGTTGAGAAATAAGAAAGTTGTTACTGCGCATGCTCACTACACAAATGTATTATGTCCATGAAATTTCAAATCTGATTATACACAAACATGCTAATTTTGAAGAAATTCTGGTAAGAAATAAGTAAGTTGGCGATGCGCATGTGCACTACATAAATTTAATAGTCCATGATATTTCGCATCTTATTATACACATGCATGTCAATTTTGAATGAATTTGGTTCAGAAATAAGAAAGTTAGCAATGCGCATGCGCAAAACACAAATTCAATATCTCCATCATATTTCGAATCGGAATATACTTATGCATACCAAGTTTCATGAAATTCTGATAAGAAATAAGAAAGTTGGCGACGCGCATGCACAATTCACAAATTCAAAATGTCCATGATATTTCTAATTTAATTATACATATACATACCCATTTTGAAGAAATTTGAATAAGAAATAAGGAAGTTGATATTGCGCATGCGCAGAACTAAATCTAACATTTCCCCTAAGTTTTGAATCCGATTAAACATGTACATACCAAATTTCGTAAAAATCGGATAACAAACTAAAAAGTTAGCATTGCGCATGCGCACATCACAAATTTTGTATTTTTCTTTAAATCACTATTCGAACATAAAGGTATGTGCAAATTTTGAAGAAAATCGGTTCATAAATAAGAAAGTGCGTCAATTAAGCAGTGGGCGTGCCTACAGGGTGCTTCAGTAAGTTAAATTTTCAGCATGCCGTGGTTTAGTCCATCCTAGACCTCCCTTTAATGCGTAAACTGAATATAATTCATATCTAACAAAAATTGAGTTAGAGCCCCTTTAACTTTAACATGTCAAACTTACTGACTCTATTAATAGTGACACTGTTTATACAGTCAATTAACTGATATACCTATTAATGCCCCAGGTTAAAGTATGGGATATGGAAATATGCAAGTTACATAGAAGTGTTGCATATTTTTGGAAACCTAAGGAACTCAGCATTACGGTTCCGAAAAAAATATTGCTTTATCTATATTAGGGCTCTCGTAAAAACGCTTTAAAGATGCAAAATCACCTTTGAGTCACACCTCTAAAACAGAAAGCACGTGTCGGACATGAAAGATGAATACATCATGTTAAAGCTCTCATAAATCTTTATGAGATCTGTAAATATCAAGATCATCTGAGGTCAAGTTCTCGAGATAGAAGCCTTTAAAGTTTGATCAAAATTGCAACATTTTCTTAAATTGAATTTTGACATTCCCAAATCTGATATTATTTGAAACCCTATAAAGAGTACATTAAAAATCAGCAAACATTAGAGTGTTATTCCAGTTAGGTTTTGCGCTACAGCACTGGCAATATGCTAAAAAAGCCATGTTTAGAGCCCTGTAAAATAGGTTTAAGTGGTCTGACCCCAAAGGTCAAAAGGTCATCAGAAGGTCAAGGTCACAAGGTATCATTATGTGCAATATGAAGGTCATCCAAGGTCAAGGTCATGTGATACAAGCCTCTAAAGTTTGGAAAAAAAACATTTCGTTATACAAAAAAGACAAAATCGAAAATCGAAATTCGGCTTCCCATTTGTTGTAGACAAAGTTTCAATCTTTCGATTAACATCAAAATTGTGAAAGTCGGATAACAAATAGATTCTGAATAGCAATTTTGGCAAAATGACCAAAATCAATATGGCTGCCAAATTATCACTTCCGGTAAATATTTTTTTTATCACAAATGTTTGTAAAAACAACATTAATATTATGCATGCCTTATTTCTAACATAACTCAGTTTTACCGGAAGTGATGTAACCGGAAGTGATATCATTGAAACCGGAAGTGATGTACATTTTTTGACTGTGCAGAATTATTTGTTCTTGCTTGCGGTCTACATCATAGAAGTTTCAAATTGATACGTTAAAAATCAAGTAAATAATCATACTTCGATTAATTACGGCAAGAAAAAGTATCGAGCGAATTTCATATAATCGAAAATTTTCAACTACTATTTTTTGCCCATTAATACAAGAAATACGATAAAGTAAATCCGAGCAAAATCGGTTAATAATTACATTTTCTACAGCCCATTTTATGTTTGTTGCTAATGTCGCTTAATGTTGCTCAGAAAAATTTCATTTTACATTCATTTTGTAATTAGCCACAGGTTAGAAAACGTCGTGAAATCGCTTTTTCTGTACATAGTACCAGTTCCGAGAAATAGGTCCTGCCGTGGACGAAAAAAAAAAAGAACAATCAATACGAAAACAAAGCAGGGCGTACGAAGTACGCCCTGCAAAAAATAATCAAAACGAAAACAAAGCAGGGCGTACGAAGTACGCCCTGCAATTACATCGGAAGCTCACAATGAAATTCATTCATTGTGATTATTGTTTCATAATGTGGTAGGATCAACTGATTGTCTTATAACCGGAAATAGAATATTGTCACTCATGCTTATAGGTTTTGAAAGATAGTTTATGGACTGGTTGACATTTAACCGGAAGTATAACAATGCCATGCTTATCGGTATTGAAAATTATTTTATGGACTGTTTAACATGTACGGATAACTAAACGGATTGGTTGACATTTAACCGGAAGTAGAATCATGTTGGATCAGAAAATTGGCCAGATGAGCTGCTGGAAGTGACTGGAAGTAGCACAATGTCGTGCTTGTTTCATTTACAAGTTGGTTTGTCTTACAACCGGAGGTTAGATAAAACATTTGCTAACAATGTGAGGCAACATCAGAGACGATTTAAATCCATTGAATTGGTTGCTTGTTACCGAACAGCAATAAATAAATCTATTTTGGACTAATATTGAGATGTTACAGACCTCAACTTTCCGTTGTTTCGTGTTTAAATGTCATTTGTCAACCATAGTTTGTACATTATGATTTCTTGTTGTTAGAATATCACAAATCTCAGTAAAATCTCGAGGAATATGAAACATGTAAATAGAAATTATTAGCGTTCAGATGCGCATACAGAATTTACCAGATAAAGCGATTTGTCTTTTAATCGGCCCGATTGTCGCCCGCAATATACAAATCACATACGCATGTTTAAGCTGCTTTTTCTAACAGTTTTAAAAAATAACGTTTTCAGTACCCTACACTCCGTTCAGATTTGGAGAAATCGCTCCAGATCTTTCCCAACGGAGTATGTTAGTGCTTTTGGCCAACTGACCACACACAATCCTCGAAATAGACGATCTATTATAGATATCAATACGATTGTGACGAATATGAAAGCTGTCTGGATACTGATAATGAGTATGGATCAAAATAATAAACCACTTTACCTGTAGACAGACAAATAGAGAGTAAAACCACATTAATGACACTAGAACAGACACTTGTCACTGCTAATATCCTGAACAAAGTACATGTCACTTTTCTACTTCCATATATTCCAACCATATTTATATTGGTTGTGTCTTTTACACTGTTAAACAGAGCATAGTATCGCACTCTAAATCATAACAGTTAAACATGGCAGAATATTGTACTCTTAAACATAACTGTTTAACATAATATTGTTGTCTAAAACATAACTATTAAACATGGCATTAAACATTGTATTCTAAAACTTGGATAACTGTTTACTGTTACCAAACCATCCCTGATAAATATGTTATAATAGCAGCAATTTTAGTACAAACTGATAAAAGCACACTTTCTAAAGAATAGTGAAAATTTATTGTTAGCGTTTAGTAATATTCGCATTTGATCGAAAACAAATGTTTACTCTCTTGATGAACATCATCTGTTAAAGTTAAATTTCAGTGAGTTGTTTAACTGTGCCGGATTTTTTTAAGCTCTTTTAACTTGAAAGTTAAAATTCGTTTTGAAGAAACATGTAAAAACTCCTAGCTTACGAATTCACATTAATCACATGTAATTCTGTAACAACGCTCGGAACATTATCCAGAATTGAAAAATCACTAATAAGCAAAATACACTTAGTCGTTCAACTCTTCAAAGAACAATTTCACTTTTCCCACTCTATTTGGCTTTAATATGTTTCCATTAATACATATAGTTGTTAAAATCGATCGAAGTACTAGTCCTTCAAAATTCACTTATTTTGTACACTTTTACGACAACTTTGTGGACAATACCGTTACTTCCAATATGAATGTTTACTCTCATGAATCCAAACTTGTTAAAACACTTTACACTCTCACCGTGTTAACGCTTCAGTTTCAGAATATATTATAAGAACCACTATTAGAAACGAGGAATAAAATATCTATAACGTAGGCTACTAGAATCTCACTCTGTATAGAATAATTCACATGACTAACAGAATCGCCGTGTATTGTCGAGTTGCTGTTCATTATCGTTGGACAGCTGTACAGTCAACATAATCCATAGATTATCTCGCCTCGGAGCTTAGCGGGCTGACATGGAAAAGAGGTCCAGTCGTTCAGAAAATAGTAAATAAATCCGTACAATCAAAATCTCATCCAAAGTGCGGCATACTACTTGAGAGCAATAATATAGATAAAAGAAGTGCTATGGATGGAATGAACTCAGTGTGCTACTGGATGTGCACATTAATTAGTGTCGACAATAAGGTGCCTAGTGGCGTGTGTGGCTCAAACTGCCTCCCATTGATTCGGCGTCACAGCGAGCCACTACGCGCCAATCACATAATCTTTGGCGCGAACTGGCACCAACTGGTGCTGGCCCAATGGACTCCTAGCATAAGATCCCTCGACATATGAAAATTCATAATATAGAGAAGGCAATTGCCGCGGTCCTGGCAAACATTTCCCTCATTCTACACTGCATGGTGTTAACTCGTTCTTAAAAACCAATACAGGGTGTAGAACAGAAGAACTTAAAACTCCATTCATTTCTGAGTTAATCATCAACACACGATTATAATGTCTGACATTCAAGTTAATACCATTTTTTTTTAATATGATATTTAAATCTCTATATTCAATGAAAACATTATTGAATATCTGGAGGCAGTAATGAATAGAGTTCAGCTGGGAAATGTGTCGTGTATAATACAGAACTATATGATATAATCAGTGAAATGAGGTCTTATGTCCAACTTATCCTTCTCCAGTTTCGACAGTTTGCATTGAAGGCAATGGTACAGTTTGTTAAAGGGGAATGTTCAGAATTTTAGAGAAGCGATTTGGGCCTTGAATATATGTAAATTGTCTCCAGAAGTACAAGAACTGCACAAATATCGCACAATCCCTTCTATTATACCCATACCTAAACGTTTATCTTTCATTTTCTGTATATGTGTTTCTACATAAGGCATAGTATCAATGATATACGAGTCGTATTTTAACGAGTAAAACCCTCTGTAACCTAAAACATTAACCTTGCCTTCTTTTCATGCGTAATTAACTTCTATCTGAAATTTGATACTTATTACCTAATCCAAAATGCATGTTGGTAGTTGAAATGTGACAAGTTTTCTATAATAGCTATCATTATTATATCAGGTTTTAATTTTCTACTTTTAAGTTATTGATCAAGCATCACAAAAACTGATATTCCACAACAAAAACTGATATAATGACCTGCTCGAATGAAAATGAAAAATGAAATGGGAGTTTTATGAGGATGGACAAACACCATGCCGTATTTATTGAGTGAAATTTTGCCAGGACAACAGCATTAGCCTACTGTTATTTTCGAGGGATTTGTAGCAAAGAGGCATCGGTTTATTGCATGTCAGGCACGTTGACAAGCATCACAAGCTTTCAGATGAGACTATTCGTTTTCGATTTTTTAAATGTCGGGGAATATTTGACATTCTGATAAGGTCCACGAGACCGAAAAACCTTCAACAAGGTCCATTCTAGAATGGTACCATCGGGTAGGTTTAAATTGCCGAGATACCACGGCTCTGCTCTCGGCATTTAAAACAGAAAGAACATGGAAACGCAATTTCATAGAACGATAGAATACGTGTTAAAATCTATTTAAAGTTCAACCGGGTATTAATAATATCGTGATAAACGTACATTAACAAAATAGTGTAGACTTTACAATTATACATTTATACAGTCTATATGTAAAAACAATCGTTTAGGTTTTTAAATGAGCCTTCTATAATAAACTAAACGAAGGAGCTATCATCGTCTTAATACCTTGGTTTTCAACTGGTTTTCTCAAATGTCCCCAGAAATGCGGAAGGAAACGACAATGTTCCCTGAATTCTCCACAGAAGTCATAGAAAACATGCAATTTCAAAGCATGATTCACAGCATTTTTTGTTTTATTACAAACTTAAATTGTTGTCGTTGCAGTCAGTGGACACTGGTTTTTCATGATAAAACATTTGTTTTTTTTTCAAACCTATAGATCAGTTTGTATCCCCTGAAGAATGTTCAAATGTCCTAAGTCTGGGTCATGTCCCCTAAGTTGAAAACCCAGGTCGTAATTCAACAGTTCTCTCAGTGCGCGTCATTTTGTAGTGGACGCCTTGAACATATTATTTTGATTAGAGGTCTAATTTACTATAATATGATTGATTGTGAAGATATTTTTACTAATAATCTCTTCACGATCTCATAAAAAAAACAATTAAATTGGTATTAATAGTCAACAAAAATGGAAATATAGACGTAGATAGTGACATAAATTTAATTTTTATACATGTAAATAATTTCAATGAATGCCATAGTGCCTGGGTTTTAAACTAGTTTTCTCAAGTGTCTTAGATTACCCACAAGAAAATGACCATGTCCCCTGAAATGTCTGTGGAAGTCATCAAAAACATGCAATTTTGAAGCATGATAAAGTCGCAACATTTTGTGCGAATATAAATTGTTGCCCAGGTAACAGATTCATTGTGGGCAGTGGACACTAGATGCATATCCACACATATAGCGCAGTTTGCGTATTCCGGAAATTGTACAAATGTTCCCTGTCTGGGACATGATAACGCGATTCGTTTCTTCTGTTATCTACAGTATTGATATTTCCGGATGGTACACCGGATCTGGACCCGTAACTCGTCTTCTCGTTTTCTATTTCAAACTGTGGGAACTTTCCGTCATACTGTATAGCACTTGTTTTCTTGGTCTATAGTTCGATCCGATTGACAAGACACTTTCATGTTATGTCTTAGACCTGCATTGATTCCGACGATATTAACTTGACCCATGTTGGGATTGAATCCTTGAACTCCAGGTTAACACTTACTAAACCTCGGCTTGTATTAATACTTGAAATCTTAGCTTGGATAAGAGGAACGTGATATCAGAATGGGATTACTATTGTAATAAAACACAGGTGTTAATTTGTAATGCTTATAAAACGATACCATGATTATTTCAAGTGAGCATTTCATCATTTGGATCGTGATATATTTATTGATTTCTAGGATAGAAAGAATGTAGTTAATGAACTAAACACTCTATGAAACTTTCAATTTCCGACTTTTTATTCTTTACACTTCAAAATAAATTGAAAATGACTAATGTATTTGAATTTATTCTATCAAATTAAAAGAAAACGGTTTCCAGTGGCTGGTTTCTCTAGACTGCTTTACTGATTTACTGTACTATGTAGACAGCTAATTCCAGATGATTGGAAATGGATCATTCATGCTCGCAAAACCAGACGAAAACTCTGACTTCTGTAACAGAAAAAGGACAATTAATGTTTAACATCTAATATTTTAACTGTTTAGTTTCTATATCTTCCTCAAATAAAGTCTCCTTTGATAACCAAACGCTTTGGCTTCGTTTAGAGATCGAAGCATGCAACATAACAGCTAATCCGAAGCAATTGGAAAATGACGCATCATGCTCGCACACCATATTATGAAAAATCTGGCTTATGTTACAGAGGTGGTGTCTCAGTGAGTTTGCTCGCCAACCTGAAGGTCCAGGGTTCAAACCCGAGACGATACCTTCGGATTTTTCAACCCGTTTCCCCCCTGTCAGAGATGCAGGTCGGAGGGGCTGACATTTAAAGAGCGTCTAGTCGTTCGGATGGAACAATTAATTAACAGAGGCCCCGTGTGTCACAGCCTCAACAGTGTTTGAAATCAAAAATAAGTAGGCTAATGCCGCTGTTCTGGTTAAATTCCCCCCTGTGCACACTACATGGCAGAGTGAATCATAAATCTTTCATAGACATAGACGGGGAATGCAGCATAAGAAGAAGCTCCTATGATAATTCGTTCAGAGATCAGAGGTTGAAATCAAGTAGGTGGAAATAATTGTTCAATGAATTGTGATGGTGACATCCAGACAAATAGAGATCACGTCATTTCATTCTATATTTACCTATAGATGGGTATGTTGCCTTGTCCTTCCAGTATTTTTTACCTGATAAATATAGGAATTAGTGAATGAATACTGAACATGCTCCACGTTTCTCCCGATCAATAAGTTACATCTGGTTACTTTCAACGAAGAACTCTAAACATTGACATTGACTAGACAAGTTATCGAAAGAGCGGACTAGGTTTATGATTAGAGTTGGTGCTGAAAGGGCAAGCCATGATAACAATGATAAGAGTATTCTCTTATTTTTGTGGTAAAATGAAACTCATTGGAAAGTGATTGGCACTCATGAACGTTTAAAGATGCTGTTTTAATCATTTTTGTTTATAACAACACTTTAAAATGTATTCCTTTAACATCACCCCCACTGATCTACCGGAAGCTACTATTGATATCTATGCAAATCAGTGGGGCCCCACTGATCTACCGGAAGCTACTATTACTATGCAAATTCGTGGGGGTGACGTCATAAAACACGTTAGTTTAAGTGGAACTGCAAGAACTACAGACATCGGAATGTAAATTTGAATGGCGCAAATTGATGCTATCAGTGTCCCCGATGCACAAACAAAATTTAGAAAACCTCTTTATAATCCCTATAATCCCACTTTGAGAAATCGGGATCGAAGAGGTAGTTTTCCTTTAAAGTCTTCTAGTCTATATAATCTGTTTATCAGTAAGAGAACAGAGTTGTAATTGGCTGGAAGAAATGGAGATTGAAGGGATAAAGTCTGCTATTTGATCACTCTACATCTAATAAAGCTTACAATAAGCTTCTCTACCAGCTTCCAGACATTGTATAAATCCTGTTAGTTATAGAGATTTTCACTAATTACATAGTTAACAAATACACAAATCAACACCAATTTAAAGAAGTTGTTAGTTTGATGTGTTAAGATGAAAGAACACCGAGACAATTTCATTAATTAAAGATATGGAAACAGCAGTGGGAAATTAGACGCATGATATCTAATCTTAAGATTTCGATGGGATTTATACATAAAAAGCATCGCTAGATGACAGTTATCTGATGTGGTATTGAAAGGCAATACTTCATATTATGTCTTTGCTGGAAAGCATAGTTACCACATAGTTACCAATTGTTGTTCTCTCAGCGTGAGTTATGCTGATTGCAGAGAACTGGACGCTTACTCAAAATTGTAAGATTAAGCAAAGCTTCGTGATCGCGCTGATGGAAAGCATTCTTACCGCGAATTCACTTCCACAATTATAGTTCAATTCAGTTCAATCCAGTTTCAGAATGCAAATATCTTCCAACTGCTAAAACCTATAACAAAAAAACTTTATAATACATAATTAATACATCTACTTTTCAGCGACGCTGTAATTTCTATACAGCTTCTTTCACAGTTGTTGTGATTTACCCTTTCTTCTAGCTCTTTATAGATGGCGTACAATAGAACAAGGAAGTCATGGAAAAAACATTGTGCTTTAATAATATATCAGGAAATGTTCATAAATGCTGTGCTTCGACACATATAAGCTGATTTCACATAGCTCCAGCGAAGATTAACAATGGACTGTTTCATATTGATGGTCTTTATATATCCAAATATCAACAGGAATATCTATAAATTCAAAACAATAATTAAACAAGGAAGTCATCATGGAAAGAATATTATACTGTCATGCTCTGGATGAGGTTTTTGATTGGTGGAATTGTTTTTCTTGTACGGATTTTTATTATTAATGTATCAGGAAATTCGAGAGAAATCACGATCAGGAATCAACCATAATTGGTATATTTCAACAGGTCAATGTGACACATATACTGCCCCTAGGGCCCGTCTGAAAGTGATATAACCACATATCAGACAATAGTTCATAGCTCCAGACAACTCATTTCAACAGACATTACAAACAATTGAAATAGAAATCAAATCAAGGACAGGATGAATCGGAGTTATTATCTTCTTTCGTAATTATCTCACAAAATGTCAAACCTCTCATCATACAGTTAAACAATTGATCGCCAATCTCAAAACGTAAAAATAGGGTTGTTTATGACAAATCTGATAAATATCTTTCCTCATTATTCTAGACGTACATAGATACGGACAATCTGGGAAAGTGAGTCGATGCTTAAACGATGTGGCCAAGATTCAGTTGGTAGACAGGGTATTCTGAAACCTTCAATCTTCATTCCTAATTATCTCACAACATATCAATCCCTTCAACTTACAGTGGTTGCTTGTAGGATACTCCGAGAAGGATCAATGCCATGGAGAAATTGCTTAACAATAACCTCGATTTACTCATATTTTCAATAACTATTTTTTTTCTTCAAGAACGAAGCCTTAATTTTTTTTGAGAGAATGGTTTTTCTTGCTTTCAGCATAGAATTACATTTCTATTTTTTCACCAACTGCAACGCCAAGATAGGCTATGTTAGCTATAAGTTAATAAAAGCGATACCACTTCTAAAAATGAACAAAAATTTCAAGTTTGAATATTTTGCTTTATTGATCATTCTAAGAGGTAATATTCGTTTTATTTGATATGATAAGATGATAGAACAACTAGACAATTTTATACATGAAGGATATCGAAACAGCAGTGGGAAATAAGACGCATGATATATCATCTTTTATCATCAAAAATATATCCAGACTAGATTCCTTTTTTATTCTTATTGAATGATGCTGTTTGTTGACGCTTTTGTCTATTGTTTTGGAACTGTATTGTCGGTGTTTTGTAAATGTACCGGTTGTAAACATATAAACACTTCTCAGATATTTTCCCTATCTTCTATAGCTTGAAAGATATTACGATAAACAATATAATCTGTGTTATTATTCTGTCTGTTATAATAAAATCAATTCCAGCCGTTTCATTTGATACATCAATATGTTTTTAATTATACATATTTACTGTTGAGAAACCGTTTCCGTTCGGAGTAATACTGAATTATTATCAGAAGTACTGGTGCTATTTGGAAACTGATTTTCCAATTTAGACCATTTCAATCATGCCGATGCGTACAAAGACAATTTTTAGAATTGACTTTATGACTTTTAATAGAAATATATTTTGCAATTTCCTGAAATGTGACATTTGTTGTATGATGCCATTAATGGGCGTATTGGATACAATAAACTTATCTTATCAGTTGGACGTGAGCTCAAGTGATATACAATACCATAAAGAAAATCACGAAGTGTCGACATTGGTTATAATATATAACATAATGTACATGGTGAGAATCTATAATGTCAAGAAATCAGTAAAAATCATTTCCGACAGCTGGAAGTCAGTACGTCCTAATCAATAGGACATCTTTCCTTGTCGCTACTATTCTAATTTCATTAATGACTTCGTTGTAAACTCGGCAGTCAGCCAATATTGTAATTGATTTCATTAACGAAGTGATCAACTTCATAGACACCAATCTTGAAGAAGATGCTGAGCTTTATTCAATATTTTCTAAGCCCTCAAGACTTATTCGCTTGTTTTCTTTCAAAGGGTACGTTTAAATTGATTTGTCAGTTGTTATTCTGTTTTATAAGAGATTCGTGGCATATTTTTATTAGCAATCAAGTTTAGTTTAGTCAAAGGAATCAGATAATATGGATTAACAATCAGTTATCGTGTGTTAAACAAGCAGTCGGCATGCTTGGCTTATTATTATTCTGAAAAGAGGATTGTTTCTTGTCTTTGCCTTGACATCTTACTACGAACATATGGAATATGGACAGCTGGAAGAACCTATTTTGGAATCTTTGAAATTATGAAGTTGTTCTTTACTATTGCTTGACATTTTACATAAATATATAGGCAGCTGGTAGACAAGATCCCTTTCAGAATCTACTAACATATTTATATACCTTGACTAGATAATCCCATTTTAAAATAAATGGGCGGCTGGTATAGGCAGGTCTGGTTGTCCCGAAGCCTACATTATTATCATTTTAAACAGCTTGAAAGCCACATACAAAAATATAGGGGAGGCTGGTAGACAGGTCTGGTTGTCCCGAAGCCTACATTATTATCATTTTAAACAGCTTGAAAGCCACATACAAAAATATAGGGGAGGCTGGTAGACAGGTCTGGTTGTCCCGAAGCCTACATTATTATCATTTTAAACAGCTTGATAGCCACAAACAAAAATATAGGGGAGGCTGGTAGACAGGTCTGGTTGTCCCGAAGCCTACATTATTATCATTTTAAACAGCTTGAAAGCCACATACAAAAATATAGGGGAGGCTGGTAGACAGGTCTGGTTGTCCCGAAGCCTACATTATTATCATTTTAAACAGCTTGAAAGCCACATACAAAAATATAGGGGAGGATGGTAGACAGGTCTGGTTGTCCCGAAGCCTACATTATTATCATTTTAAACAGCTTGAAAGCCACATACAAAAATATAGGGGAGGCTGGTAGACAGGTCTGGTTGTCCCGAAGCCTACATTATTATCATTTTAAACAGCTTGAAAGCCACATACAAAAATATAGGGGAGGCTGGTAGACAGGTCTGGTTGTCCCGAAGCCTACATTATTATCATTTTAAACAGCTTGATAGCCACAAACAAAAATATAGGGGAGGCTGGTAGACAGGTCTGGTTGTCCCGAAGCCTACATTATTATCATTTTAAACAGCTTGAAAGCCACATACAAAAATATAGGGGAGGCTGGTAGACAGGTCTGGTTGTCCCGAAGCCTACATTATTATCATTTTAAACAGCTTGAAAGCCACATACAAAAATATAGGGGAGGATGGTAGACAGGTCTGGTTGTCCCGAAGCCTACATTATTATCATTTTAAACAGCTTGAAAGCCACATACAAAAATATAGGGGAGGCTGGTAGACAGGTCTGGTTGTCCCGAAGCCTACATTATTATCATTTTAAACAGCTTGAAAGCCACATACAAAAATATAGGGGAGGATGGTAGACAGGTCTGGTTGTCCCGAAGCCTACATTATTATCATTTTAAACAGCTTGAAAGCCACATACAAAAATATAGGGGAGGATGGTAGACAGGTCTGCTTGTCCCGAAGCCTACATTATTATCATTTTAAACAGCTTGAAAGCCACATACAAAAATATAGGGGAGGCTGGTAGACAGGTCTGGTTGTCCCGAAGCCTACATTATTATCATTTTAAACAGCTTGAAAGCCACATACAAAAATATAGGGGAGGATGGTAGACAGGTCTGCTTGTCCCGAAGCCTACATTATTATCATTTTAAACAGCTTGAAAGCCACATACAAAAATATAGGGGAGGCTGGTAGACAGGTCTGGTTGTCCCGAAACCTACATTATTATCTTTTTAAATAGCTTGATGGCCACAAACAAAAATATAGGGGAGGCTGGTAGACAAGTTCCCCCTAAAGCTAACTTGTTATCCTTTGGAACAACATTGACTTGATATACCACGTACGATCATAACAAATAAACCCTGGATAAACCATAAAGCATGTTATGACTAGATAGCTAAGTGCTGTCCAAGCTGAAAGTCAGTCCAATAACAAGTGTTAACCCTATAACATATCAGTACCATTATGATAGATGGGATATAAAACTGTCCATCTAATTCTTTCAGCTAGTCTTTAAGAATGATAATGTAAAGATAAGGAATCAGCATTAACAGTACAAACAGTCTCCGTCAAGTATTAAGGCCGATGATAAGAAATCGGTGACCATAAACCTAATTTTGTTGTGTTGAAGGGATTGTAAATCAATGCTATCAGTGTGCCAAATACACCTAAGAAAAAGTCTTTTAACCAAGTGGTTATGCTGACGCTCCGCAACATATTACGGTAATGATCAGTGGCCATTTGACCGAACTAGGTCATCATTGTCGCGTAATCTCGTGATTCTAGTAGTTAAAATATCAGAGACGGGTCATTAGAGACTACAGGTATGTAAGAGAAGGAAAATAAAAACAAACAGTTTTTAAGATATGAATTTAAAATGTTAATTAAACAGGTAGTCACGATATGGCATTAAATGCAAGAGTATGTGTCAGGATATTCCTCCAAAGATTCTATAGCTATGAACTATATTTTTGTAGCGACGTTAGTAGCAAATGGTAAAGCGTCAAAGTAAAGAGTCTCGACCATGAAGACACAACGAAAAATTAAACGTAAACAGATTATGGTTTACGGATACAGCCGAGGATTGTCGATTGCGGTTTAACAATACATTTATTCGCTACAGTAAAATACTCAACGACGAATTCACGATGTGTAACAAAATTTAAAGAAATATGTAGCCCAAGGGAGATAAATAGTCGTAGTCAGGAAAATTTTAGAGAAGAGTATCTGTTTCCACCTTAAATAACAAATCAAATTTTCGTAACTGTATCCATAATCCTTGTCGAAAAACGTCATTTTATGTCAAATATATGCGTATATTTAGAATCTATAGTCAGAATTTACTATGAAATGACCATTGAAAATCTTTTCATATGGTGTATTTTGTGGTCAAAGCTTTAGCTTAATATTTAGAAGGTTCTTGTTTTGGAAATTTTTCTCTCATAGAATCTGTACTAGATTTGATATCTGTGTTTTGTAAGATGCGAATGCCCAAGATCAACATAAAAATATCGTGTATAAAAAGATATCTTTATTTATTATACAGTACTAGTATTGTCAATTCGTCAATTCGTCAATTCGTGACTTCCGTTTGGTAAGTCAAGATTTATTACCAACTCGGGGTTAAAAGCTATTCAAGGTTACTGTTCTGACATTTCACCCCTATAACTCTGTATTTGACACTTTTTTTAGACTTCCACAAACAAGACAGCACTAGATATACAGTGAAAACCGTGAAGACCGCACATCCTGAAGACTGGTTTCCCCTGAATATCGGCCAAATGTAAAAGTCATGATAAAAACACTCTATGATTCATTGATTTTTTTACCTGACGACCCTGAAAACCACACATCGGCCGATGTTTGCTGTAAAATTAATCAGGATCCACTAAAAAAACATCTATGCAATATGCTATGTAATATACATAGTTGGCATTTAAAAGTACAGATGGACAAGGTCATGACAAGGAAAGTACATGTCTATTATGATATTCATACATAGATAAACATTACGTCAATACGTACAGCGTGCCCGAGGGAATAATGTTCAAACAAGCTTAATGTCTGTCATTACTACAAATCAAAATTTAATCTCATTGTTGATCTACATTGCGTCGTTGACTAGTCCGAAATCTATTGTCTCTTCATTCGTGTTTGACTGATTATGATGGCAAAGTCAACCGGAAATGCTGTCTTCATCCAAATATGCAGCGAATCATGCTGAAATGCAGATTTGAAATACATGAACGTATATACGGGAAATGTTCACTATCTGTTAGTCTTGGAACCTGAAATTTTTGTTTTGCTAATCCTGTTCACCCATTGGCGCCGCCATTGAATTTCAGACACGCATTGTACCTATTCTAAGGCTAGTTAACCATAAAATACACATAATCCACGACTATCATAGTTTCAGACTATTCAAATAGTTTCAAGAAAATTCAACAAATGTGATGGTAACAAAATTTCTATACCAAAAATGACTAAAAGTCCTATTCGGACAAGTATCAAACAGATACCAACTTTAAGTTTAGTTAGCAAAACTAAGTAGTTGAACAAAACGTTTTACCTACAACGCAGAGTTGGACCAAGCTCTTAGTTTCGGATTAGTCAGAGACATTACCGATATTAATTGAAATATTATGATGTATATTGGTTTAATGGAGTGGTTTTATCTTTCTAATGATAAAATGAGAAATGTTTCCGAACCGGAGATACCAGGATAAAAATTAACTAATCAGTTTTTAATACTGATATATTATTTCCACGTTTTATTAGTATGTTATAATGAGCTTGTATGGTTTGAAATCCAAACACAATAGAGTTGGGTTTACATTATCTCATGTTTCTCCAACTGCAATTAAAGGCGAGGAACCGAAATTTCCGTGGTTTGATTTGATTCTTAAATATATGTAGGCTACATAGTCCTCATAAGTACTACATTTACATCAAAGTTACATTATCCCTTAATACAAAACCTCAAACTATAAATTTCACTCTCTATATGTCTTTGCTATGTAGCATGGTGAAGTCCTACCCAGTCAATGGCAGGTTTTATCTGACTAGGTGAAGTCCCACAATTTTTCAATTTCAAACACTGATAATCATGGAAACATATATGTATTTGAAGTTTTAGCTTTGAACGCTAATACCGATTCCACGTCATAGATTGGTCGGATGCTAAAAGTACACCTTTATTCGCAAAAGAAATGAGGAATGATATGCATTATGCGTTCAATATATCTGAAATATAAAGTGTGAGCTCCAAAATAGTAACTAAAAGATAGGTTCAGCGACAAAGTTTACCAAGTGGTTTGATAAATAAAGCCAACCCATCCCCCACCCCCTACACTTCTTGCCTCCACCTACTGATGTATAAGCATTGGTGACAGCCCCTTATGGCGACTGTATTCTTAAACAAGACAGTGTCTCCGTCCTCCGCCACTTTCATTAGTTTTTAATCCTTGTATGTCAGCCATCATCATTTAAAGTTGTATGCTCATAATAATTGTCAATAATAAAAATCCGTAAACCTTTTGAGAGTTTGTTCTCTAGTGCTATTTTTGTTTGTCCTGAAGCTGTAGGCCTATTTGTCTTTGTCAATTCTTAATCGTGAATAAATATTATTATTTTTGATTTATTATTCTTATTATTTATTATTTATTATTTATTATTTTTTATTATTTATAATTCCGCCGTTGTCAATAAGTTTTTAGTGGGAAGTATGAATAAAAAGAGACTTAACTTGGTAAATTCGTACAACAAATAAATTTAGCTGTTTTTACTGCGTTTTTCATTCCTTTCATCATGACAATATGACAAAATATAGTCAAATATCGCTCAAGGCTTATGGTTATTTAATAATAATAATAAACTCTTTATTTTACATGGGTCAGAATTAGGCCCAATATCACAAGTGATACGGTTCTGTCTCACACTCAGCCCATGGGGACAAACATAGATACAATTTACAATATATAGACCTTAGTTTAACGCTTGCTCGTTTTTGTTTAATAGTGGTGAATTTGCCAACACAGCTTTCAAATAGTTGAAGTAGCATTTTAGTCGTATGATAGGGACAATACACGGTATTCCCAATTACAGAAGGTTGTGCACTTACAGAGAAGCAGACAAATTGGGCATGGAATTGCACAATGGCATTAAGATTATTGCGTAAGTGGCAAAATGTATTAACATATTATGTCACTTGAAAATTCTCGGAACAGAAACTGAATATTGAATTATATTTCAAACATGTATAAACGACAACATTATGTAAAAAAACTGCGATAACAACTTGTTTTTAATGCATTATTCATGTGTCAACGGTTGATGCATAGTTTAAAGGGAAACGTTCAGCATTTTCTAGGGTTGATTTGAACTTTGAGTATATATGTGCAGTACTAAAACTGCACAAAATCGTATAATTCCTTCAATTATACCCCTACCTAAACATTTATCTTTCATTTGCTGTATGTTTCTATATAAGCAATAGTAAGTAATGATATTTGCAAATGTTGCTAATATTGTTTATAATTCTTGTTATAATTGCAACCGTAAAACCAATGACGAAGGCGATGAAATTTAATCTTTTTATTAACCTCAAATTCTTCTGAACATCTCTTCATTGACCCAAACAAGCCAATCTAATTAAAATTAGATTACATTTCGTTTCGGTTATTTTTTGATTGTCGACTCCATCAAAAATAACCGAAACGAAATGTAATCTAATTTTAATTAGATTGCAAACAAGCATACTTATTTTATTAAAAGCTTTTGATTTTTTTTGTGTAAGAGCCATACTTAGTTTTGTCATAGAAATGATACAGTTCTATGGTTTTGTGTGTAAAGAAACGACTATAGGTTCACAGTGAAAAATTAATAACAAAGAAGAATATCATAAAATTGATGCACTGTAAATAAATAAATAAATTTTACATTAATTATTCTCTCTTCCGTGCTATTTGTCAAAGTCTAAAAAGACCAAAAATATTTAGTCATATATCATGTTATATGACATATAATAGTTTCACATAACGTCATAATAATACAGGCTAATATATTTAGCCTATATATAGTTAGGCCAAGCAAATAACATTCTAGTTGGTGTATTACAGGTTAATATAAGACGTATATAGTTAGGCCAAGCCAATAACATTCTAGTGTGTGTATTACAGTGGTTCTCAATCTTGGGGCCATGAGTCTCCTCTGTAAACTGAATTTAAAAATCTTATTTACATCTTTGCAGAATTGTATCTGTACAAAATCTGTGATTAGGCCATTTTGGCTAGTTTGGTAATGAAGCGGGTGCCATGGCTCCAGGTGTTTCATCAACTTGGGTCACGGTTTGAAAAAGGTTGGGAACCTCTGGTGTATAAAATGAATCCTAGTTTGTATACCGTTTATTCTTCTTGTGAGAAGGAGAAAGCGTCATGTCGTTCGAATGTGACAAAATACCAAGGTTCTACAGTCTGTGGGGGAAATGGTCCCTCGACAGTTGGAAATCGAAAATTTTGGGGGGTTTTTTTTCCGATTTCCAGGTGTATGGGATTTTGAAAATACGAAGATAAGGCAACTGATCAGAATGGCTACTTTATGACATGGTGCTTCTCATCCTCGCTTTCTCATATCATTTACGTGACGGGCGATATTGATCACTAAATGCAACGCGCAGGGCTTAATTCTACTGAATGTACGTCGGAATCATTGACTGGGAATAGGATAGGAAAGGGTTAAGCGTCTTAATGTTATTCATTTTATATAAGGCGCCTATCCAAACTCCAAGAGAACAATTATAAAGAAGTGTGTCCCTGAAATATAATGTCAACAAGTATACTTGAAAATAGAGAAAATGTCATTGATAGAAAGAACAGAGTTTGTGTTACCAAGGGCAATGAGAAGCTCTACATGTAAAGGAAAGCTTACAACTTGCTCTACTGTTTGTCTAAGAATATAACACAATTCCCATCTGAGGTCGGGGAAGCCTTGAAATCCACAAGTAAAGATGATAAAAATTATTTTCAGATTCCAAATCAGATTCTATTTCGTTTAGACACAAATCAAGACCATGTCGTGCCATAATTTCTGTGTTTCTGCGAGCTATTACGACATCCAGTAATCCTATTCGATTTCAAGTGTCGAGGGATACACGAAAAGTCACGAAACGGGGTTTATTGTCCCATCCCCACATATCAGCCTGAATCATTAACAGCGAGAATTCATTAAGCACATTCGAGATCCAACAAAAATGTTATACTAAAAAAATCTAAGATAATTCGACGCCAGTAGAGGTGGGACAGATAGGCGATTGGTGAGTGGGTATTAGGGAAATCCACCCTTACTTTTTGGGTCCCAATTTATATCACAAATTCCCGTGCAAACGGTCTCCGTGAAAGTTATGCTAGCGCTCTGCAACATAGCACGGTAATGAATGGCGACCGAACTACATCAATTCTGATAGTTGAAACATCAGAGACTGGTCATTAGAGACTATAAGTTTTTGTAAACTAAACAATTAGTTTTTAAGTATTTATAATGATAATAAAATGCGTAATTGGTGAATAAGGTGGTCACGATGTAGCATTAAATGCAAGAGTATGTGTCAGGATATTCCTCCAAAGATTCTATAGCTATGAACTATATTTATGTCGTGACGTTACAAGCAAATGGTGAAGCGTCAAAGTAAAGAGTCTCGCCCATGAAGACACAATCAAAAACACCATTCATCACCGAGACAGATAATGGTTTACGGAAACTGCCGAGGATTGCCGATTAATTCCCGTGATGTACCCTTTCAGACGCTTCCATGGAGATACTTTATTTCGATCTAACTTTAGCAATTGACCCGAATAAGTCGGTTTACGAGTCTCGATAGGTTGTCATTGTCTGAGATTACCGTAAAAGAATAACATTGCCTTGAAGAATCCTTGGTGGAAGTCTGAGCTGCTAAACAAAAATAGAGGATCGGCCTTGAATCATTTTAAATAGTATTATGATAATGTTATTTTTTAACATCCAGTATCTATTTTGTGACTTGGTTTCTAAACTCGCTTTTTCATATTGCTTTAAAGTGGCGCTTCAATGAATGAGTAGGTGAGGGGACCCTAGTTGGGATCACAGAATTATCCAGGGGCACGCAATATGATTAGAAATTAGAAAGTGGGGGTGACTGAAAGCTGGGCTTGACTCTTTTTCTAGTATTTTTTTTCACATCGAAGGATGTATAAACACATTTGAGGGCCACTATTAAGAAACCAAATCTGTTAAATTCACGGCCTTAATGAGTGTTTTATTCATCGTCTTCAAATTGTTCGTTTGATAAAAACTGAACATCTTATGTGGTGCAATGCCAGAACTTGCTATTTTTCAGCTGATTTTAAAGAAAAAACTCCAATTACAAGAATTAAGAATCATATTCTGTTATGGTCACGGCCTTAATGAGTGTTTTATTCATCGTCTTCAAATTGGATTTCGTTTGATAAAAACATCTTAACTTGATGTTTATTTACAAGGAGTCGTTAATTATTCTGGCTTTGTTATCCAGATTACACTTTGTTTTCATCGCCTTTACATTTCATTGAACTTCTATCGTCACGTAATGTCTTGGGGATATATACTTCCCTTTGATCGAGAAAATAATTAACAAAAAACTTCCATAAATCAACGAAACCGAGTAGTAATTGAACCAAGATCGTAATTGTACAAATTCTTGAAAGTGGAATACGTCAATTGAAAAAAAAAATATTCACCAATTTATAAGTGCTGTACAGGATTATCAAAGTTTTTTTTTTTGTTCAACAACCAATACACGTTTAAACTTTTGTTTCGTTTTTTAACCGTTAATTATCTACAGTGGTAAGTAAAGTCAACTAAGTGAATTTGGAGAAACTGCTTAAAATTTCACAAAAAATACACACAAAAAAAACAATGTAAGAACGTATTTATATGAGAGGATAGGATTTGCTTGTTGGATGGTTACGTTACGTATTAGACTATTTCTGTGCATCAACATCATGTTCATGTATTTACTACATGTACCTGGAAGGGCCGATTTCCATAACCAATGTGAACTTCTTTTTATAGGGTAAATGTGTGTCAGAACTAGATACAGCAAGGATACGACACAGATACGATTGGAATGTTTTGAAGAAGGTAGGCCTACGAGGAACTGTGCGAAAGATGATATAAACGTATATAAGAAGTGCAATAGTTATTGAATGTTCTCGATAAACTCTATCAATACGATTAATTGCATAGTTTCTTTGATGACATTCTATGATTGATAGGTAACGAACACGTGATGCATTTGGTAAATATTGTGACTAATAAATTCATATTAACTTCTTTGACATTTTTAAGTGACAAGTAACTGTTCAACACCCATTGTGTTCAGAATAACTTAGTTCTAGTAGTGCATGCGGGAAGACTGGGTGTTATCACCACCGTAACATTGTAATCAAAATGTTTTGGAGATATTCTTTTACAATGCTGAACAAAATAATTCTTTGGAGTATGTTGGTGCTATTACAGCCGACAAATGGTGTGCAATTTTCTTTGGTTGCTTCTGACGCTCGTGGAAACTACACCATGAATTTACGTTCCGCTGCCACTAACGGTACAGCTCTACGACTCGACCTTGGACAAACCGTATCGTTTCAATTCTGCTTGCGACAAAAGACAATTGTGTTCGTGAAGGATATTTTCTTTTCTAACGACGGCACAGCTGACGAATGTTTTCTGTATCTTGACGATTTTCTGATCGCATCCTTCATTTCTCGAGATCTCACCTACTGGGGATCGATGTGGAACCAGTTTAATAATATCACGGTCAATAAAGGGCTGGAACTCGCTCGTGGTTGGCATCTACTGAAATTAAAACTTGTATCTGGTGATGCGATTGAGATAGATAGAGTTACTGTGGACTTTTCAGATCAACGACTCTCTAAAGACATTTTACATTGCTCTTTAATGTGTCAGTCTACCCATCCTGATGTTGCTCACGATAACCAGTATTTACCACAACAAGGTGTAGCTTCACAGTCGAGCTATCCGACAAAATGTGCCGAGGAGGATAATGTCAAAATACCTATTGTGTTGCAAGGAATTTTGGCATATTCGGTGACAGCATCCCTCCCTACTTATCGGACCTTTGAAAATCGTCGAGATGAGAACACAGCCGGATGTTCCTTTTTACCTCATAATTATTGGACGTTTAAAAACTTAGTGTTGCCTTCTCGGATTCCTGCGTACCAGGACGACTCGGCTATACTGACTGTATTGAAGTGGTCCAAGTCAGTTGTGATAACTTTTAAACTGAAAGGTCAATCTGAAGGTCACATTGACGCTAATATTGGTTCGGATTTAACGGTGGCTATAGAACCATTGAATTCGGTCGTTACTCTTGGAGCTATCGTCAGTGGAAGATTAAGAACAGCTGTTCCAACAATTGTATTTCTTCCTGGTGAAAGATTAAAAAATGTCACTATTCCAGATTTTACGTGGTCCGAATCGTTAGACAACTCCGTGACGCTGACGTTTACAACCCATAATAAAGCAGCCAGCATAAAAGTGAATGAGCTCAGTTTGGAAAGACGTCCTATGAAACCAGAGCTTACCCAAACGGTCTTCTCCAACGAGAAAATAATAGTTGAGGTGGTTTTTATGGATTTTTGGTGGCGTGCCCCGGAATCAATGAAAATAGTCATTGCACCAAACGGACTTCCAAATATCAAAACCTACGAAGGTGTAGCTTATTTTAGGATTTCACGTCCAGTGCCATGGTCTAAGAGTGGCTTTGCTCAGATTTTCGTGATGTATCAGGATGGGAATGTGCGTCTGTTACAGCTTCCGCCTCCTGGACTAGATTGGATACCATTCGGAACGTCCATAATCATCGGAGCCACGAATCCATACGATCACAGACCTTTTGCTTCGATTTCAACTGTTCAAATAGATCCTGTAAACTCTATAATGTATGTTTGGTATCTAGATGGCAATTTTGCTGAAATCAAATTAGTTTCCACCCTGGAAGACACTAAAATAGATGTCTCTAATTTACGATTCAAGCAAGACATGGCATCACATCCGTTTGCGACATTTCGTTCCATGTACGTTGAGGACGGATATTCCGATTGTGACAGCATAAGAATTGATGGTGAAAATTCTTATCACATTATGGACAACTGGACTCCGAAATCAGGAAAATCTTTCATGTGTTTCAGACGCTGTGAATCAAAACATTTAACCTTAAGTCCAGATATACTGCTAAAAATAATCAAGACCAAATATGGTCATATGCATACCTGGTGGAAACCTTTTCTGAACCTACGAAAAATTCCAAGTCAACCTACATACCAATTCCAAAGATTTGCTTGAAAATACTTTCTAGTTCCAAATGATCAAATTGGTGTAACAGTACTTGCTCTTCTAGACAATTAATAACATTTTTCACTATTGAATATTTCATATTAAAAGTTCAATAGCTGCTACCAATATGTTTCCAATTTGTTTTTTTATTTTTATTTCTTGTTTTAGTTTGTGTTTTTCCAAGAAATAAAATCTGTCGGTCGCCATTAAAGTGTTCATGCGAAGGTGAAAAAATCTCTTCAGCCGTATCTGTCCAAATAGCTATCAGAGGCTGGGAATAAAGTCAGATTACTGGTGAACAGGCATTTGTGGCCTGTGTGAGGATTCTGTTCTTACATCTGAATAAAATTGACGCTTTCAAATTAACAAACCTGAAAATTAAATTCATTGGAATTCAAAGGAGGTTTTTGTCTTATGGGGGTTTTGAACGTCACGATTGGTCGTTCGTAGCTGGTCGTGAAATATTTCTGAAATTTCAAGTTTGTGATAAGAGTCGATACTTTAATAAGCTTTGTTGCGCTCGGATGCGATCTAGTAACGATTTTATCGTTTGATTGTCCGTTCATATAATAGATAATCTCAAAATTCCAATAGAATAGTTTGAGATCACAATTGGGTTTCGATTGGAAGCTGTAGTTATGTACAGGAACATTGACCAAACCCGATGGACTCTGTTGCGATTACATAAAATTGTGCTGACGAATTGTTTCGCGATCATGATAGAGGATTATCACAATGTGATCTCCGACTGAGGATTCAAGAAATTGTAACGTTGGTTTTCCACTGACAGCACGATAAAAAAACGTGATCATAATCGTGGTTATCCTATCAGATCTTTAAAGTCCTTACAGATTCCTATATTCTCAGTTGGTGTGGGGCTTTACAGTTACAGTTTTATATTCATTGTTCTTGAATAGCAGTAATATTATGTGCATCGTAATAGCGTCGAATTAGGAGCGAAAGGGTTTCGGTCCCATACCCCACCCCCATTATTTATTGATTGACGAGAAAGATTTGTGACGAATTAAAATCTACGAGATGAATAGCTTAGAAGGACGTTTCATTAAGGGGGGTATGGGGCGGAAGTTTAATCCCATAATTTCCTTGAATGTTATAATGGTGCTAGACAAACTTGCTTTGTAATTATTAGTTCCCTCATGAATAGACCGGGTGTATGAATGATTTTGAAATGTCGGAAAACAGGGAATTAGCATCTTCCCAATGTCAAGCTATAACGAACTTGTTAGGTGAATTGGTTCAATTGGTTGGTTCTGTGCTGTTGGTTTTTGGTAATTTGAGAATGTGTGAGGTCCTGTCGGGACGAATGACATAGTGGTGAAAACGGGACTGGGTGGCATGTCGTGAGTCTTCTGTCTTCGGTCTTCTGCATTCGTATGATCATGATGATTCTTGTTGATGGTGACAGTGGAATGGTAGTCGATGGTTTGGTTTGGTTTGGGGTTTAGTAGGCCTAGGATCATATGTTAGCTGTTTTAAGACTTTAAGATCTGAAAAAAAGAGGGAGACAAATGTAAGAGGAAAAAGACAAACGTAAGAGGAAACGCTTTCCTCGAAGAAAATAGAGGTGGGGAGGGGGGATAATAAATTTCAATATCTGATATGAAATTAAACACTCTCTGATTCCGTAATGTTCTGTCGTTTAAGGAACATTCAATTACATTTAATTTCTGAAAGAATTATACTTATTTAAAGATTTTATGAGTATTTTATCCATATCTCAATTATCAAACAAATAGAAACATCCAGCTGAAAAATCCAAACTACAGCAACTACCTAGTACGCGACATCAGTTTATGTTAAAGGAATCAACCTCTTAGAATGAACAAAAAATCAAAATTTTCAAACTTGGTCAATATGAATATATATTCATCAGGGGACTTACCTTGTTGCATAACTATACAACAGATTAACTAAATAATCTGATAAATCCAAAAACTATACAATAATTGAAAAACGCTTACTTAAATTAGCGTTTTTCACTAATAACCTGTAATTGTATGGAAAATTACATAGTTTTATGGGTTATTGGATTCTGTTTGTATATTTGGACACCGTTGATGACACTTATTGACCAAGTTTGAGAACTTCAATTTTTTGTTTATTCTATGAGGTGATATCTCTTTAACTTGTCATCTACCAACTAACGAACCAACCAATAAGCAATAACTTGACTTTGTGAAGATGAGAATTACGATAAGAATCAAGCCAGTCTAGAAATCTTTGAAAAGTAGGGCCAGAGGTCCCCCAACAGTCGTTAAATAATCACATTATAGTATAATTCTTACGTGACCTTAATTCAAAACCTATATCTTCACTAATGGAACCGCCTTATTTGACATAAAATCGTAGACATGAATCACTGAATTGAAAGGCTAATATGTAAGACATGACGACAGGGACTATCAACACGGAAATAAAATGTAACGGATTGGTATTTGTCAACCACTCAAATGTACCCAACGCAACTCATTGGCTGATCTTTTTCCAACAATTCTTTAAATTGTTTTAACAAACAACCACCTCGTCTATACCTGTCAAAATGTCCTAACAAAATGCGGTGGCTGTTTTTTTTTCCAACAATCCTTCAACATTTTCCAACAAACAACAGCCTCGTCAAAACCTGTCAAAATGTTCCAACAAAATGCGGTGACGGTTGTTTTCCCAAGAATTCTTCAACATTTTTAAACAAACAACAGCCTCGTCAAAACCTGTCAAAATGTTCCAACAAAATGCGGTGACGGTTGTTTTCCCAAGAATTCTTCAACATTTTTAAACAAACAACAGCCTCGTCAAAACCTGTTAAAATGTTCCAACAAAATGCGGTGACGGTTGTTTTCCCAAGAATTCTTCAACATTTTTCAACACACAAAAACTCTGTATACATTTACCAACCTGATGTGAAAACAGCAAATGTTGGAGAAATGTTGGAGAAAATCAGAAGATATTAATGTGATCTGATGATCCACTAAAATGCTGTGATGAATGAAGGGTTTTGGTCATTCTGAGAATCATTTAAGACATTTTTCATCGATGCATTTCCTGCATTGTTTGTTCCCTCTTTCGAAATTTAAATTGGGAAATCTGTCGTGAAGTGAGGACACTTCGTGGAAACACCTTGGCTACATACAACCAAATTTCCATCAAAATCGATAAATGTAGCTAATGCTTAGTCACAAAATAGTCTTTTGTGATCATTCACAATGGCAGGGAGAAGTGACAGAAAGTCAGTTCAAAGATTGAAATTCCATTAAAGGGAGAGTCAAAATTTTTTTTGTTCAAATTTGTGAAAACTATACACCATCATCTACATATGAAAGTTTAAACTTAAAAAATCCAGCCGTTAATTTTTAAACGCAAAAATATACTAAAATATTTAAAAACCTTACGTAAGTAAATATTGAACAATTATTGAGAAAAACACAAAAACTACGTCAAACTGCTTAATTAACAATAAGTACACCCTGTTTGTAATTAGCCCTTTAAAAATAAATTCAGTTTGATCAAGAAGATACAGAGATACAATAAGAATACTTTAAAATTACTTTCAGGTAACATCGACGACATTTTTATTAATAAACACTTTTTTCAAAAATGCTGAATTATTTATTAAACCGGGAACCATCTGTCAATTCAAAGAAATAACATTCTTACTTTTGTAAGAGTTTTGCCGATGCACAAAACCAATAGCAGAAGCAGTTTGGTTTATATAATTTGTATACAGTATATTCGTTATTCAGTTATGTCCTTGAAACGCATTTTAATTGCCGTTATGATTTATTCCAAACTATTTTTCCTCATATAATATTTAGATCTATTTAAAGCTTAAACAATATACATCGTTATTTTATTCGCTTGGTATGATTCCAATAAATTATCTTGACATCTAGCATCTAATTTAAATATTTGCATAATATAAATTAATATTATTTCTGTGCAATTTTGTCATGTGCGAAATGAAATAAAGTCTTTACGCTTCTTGTAATGTAGGGCAATACAACAAATATAAACAGGGATTTGCTGCAAGGGTGTGGATTTGTGCAAAATATTTAGGGGGCGAGCCAGGGTTGCTTGTAGAGTCTAAGAACGCTTTGGAGGTTTCGGAACCATATTTCTGAATTGGAGTTTGGAAACGTAACTTACGATGTGATTCTCATGAAATTCTTTAACTATCTTTCTTACCAACCAAATTAAGCGGGGGACCGTGACCCTCAGTAGACCACTTCCAAGTTAAGTCCAACACGTTCTTGATAAGCTGCAAGTCTAGTAATGACATAACGGTTTTGCTGAATTGCTTGTAAACCATTTGGTATATTTTAATGAATGAATTAGAGTCCTGATGAAATTCACCATTAAGGGAGAGAACTCTGTTAAATTTAAGTAGGTAAATGTATTACAAAAAATAACTGTCAAAGTAAAAAAAGTGTCAAAATAAATTCTAGAAAGCCGAATACGTTGATCCTGAAAGTGAAGAGTCGAGTACTCTACAGCTCGAACTAATGGCCAAAACTAAAATGGCCATAACTTCGCCAATTTTGATCCAAGAGGCATAATATTGTGCAGAATACAAATTTAACATTCCCTGCGCCTTTTCCAGGCGAAAACAGAAATACATGTAGTCGATTTTTTCAATCTTATGAGCATATCGATTTTAAAGTTTCTCCAGGTTTTGAGGAGCAAAACTGCACTAAATGGCGTTGCAGAAAATTGCCGAATTTAGGTACGCCACTGGCTAAATCTTGTTAATTCAAAAAACATATTTCCAATTCTCAATAGAAATGAATAAAGGGACGTAACTCGGTTGTAAATATCATTGTTGTGAGAATTTAATGTTTTAAACGTTTTATTTCATTTGTGATATTTTGAGTAAATTGAATAAAATCAGAAATCACCATTAATATTTGATTTTCTTCAGGGGTACCCAAGGTCCACTTAAAATTATCATTGATATTGTATGGTATACATGTGAATATTCAGGTATGCAAACACAAACATAAACACACATAGGTAACATATTGTTAAAGAGAGCCGTTCACCATCGACCAACTATGCCATAGATAGAAACACATATATATGAACTTGAAAGCGGAGGGATCCTGTTATTTCTGTTACACCTGTAGACTATTAATAGCTTATATACTGAAGATCAAAATCAACCCCGAAAGTCTGAATGTTCTTATATGATTGATGTATGAACTTAAAAATCACGTAAGAAAGGGCTTCGTGTGGTATGAAATCGTATCCCTATTTGAAGTACTATTGTCAAATATAAAGTATAGCATAGTATGTATACAGTCATACACTGACTCTATCAATTTCTACTATATAGTCGTTGTAGGCCTACCTATACTGCTAAATAAAACACGCTTCTTGAACACAATTTATCATCGTCAACCGTTTAAAGTTCACTGGAGCACGCTTCTTATCGCTCCTTGTAGAAAATTTGACTCTTGTTTCCTTTAAAGTGAGAAACTTCTCTTTTAAGTGCGATTCGAATAGCAGTGCCATCAGAAGCAGAAAGGAGTGTTACGTCTAACGTTTCTGTCCGTACATGATTGAAATAATAATGTCTGACGTTCAAGTTTTTGTCAGTGTGTTATGGAATGAACATTAAGTTTTCGTCTTTAAATAACCTTTTCGGGAGTTTTATTCTATCACGCAGAAACTTACTTGAGATTTTGCCGGAGATCTGAACATGTTCTCAGAATAAGATTAAATAACGGGATTCTGAATTAGCATGGATGCACCGATTTTGAAATCCCGATCAAGTAAATTTTAACCAATGGTGCTTTAAGATATGAAAATATACATACGGTTATTGGCATCATAAACAATTTAAAAGGTTTTTTAACGGAACATTTCATTTAGAATTATTGTGATAGGCAGGCACTTGAGTGAAGTTGTATTTTTCATAGTGTTAGTGTTACAACGGTAGTGTTAAAGTGATCATAAAGTCACGCGTTACGGAACATAATCTTGACCGACTCATGTTGAACATAGTTTTTATGGGTGCTTATCATACCAGAGTGTGTACCTCACACAAAGTGAACACTATCTGTAGACTGTAGCAATGTTTGAACCCACCCTAGAGAGAATTCTATGTGAAAGTTATCTCAATTCAGAATGACAACAGAATATCAAAAGATAACGAATTGTTTTACTTATATTGGATTATGATATAGATGCAAGGCAGTATAACGCCGTGATGTTCAACGGGATAATGTGTTGTTATGCTAGGATAATATTATGTTTTGTGTTGTTCGGATATTGTAGTGCCCAGTTCGGTAGTTCCCCTCCCCAGCATGTTGTATTGGCGCCCTCTGGAGCGGGGGGTAAAGAAATAGCATTGATTATCATACCTGAACAAGAAGTGAGGAATATAGCCTATGCAACATTAGGTAAGTGATTATTTCTATTCTGTTCTGCATAATTAAACAGTAATAGTCTATATGTGAAAGTTAACTATCGTTAAAGAAAAGGCTTCAAGTTATTCTAATAATGTGAAAGTTGTGAATGAATTAAAGAATGAATGAATTATTGAATGAATGAATAAATTATTGAATGAATGAATGAACGAACACTGTAATAAGAGATTGATGAAGTCATTTCAATATTTTAAAGCAAAATTCCACTATACAAGTTTATTAAAAGTTCTTTTTATTATGTTCTTTGAGCAGAGGTTTTCAACCTGGGGGATATTATCCCTTAGGGAAAAATTCAGTTTTTTTTTTTCTGAGGCGCTTTGATTTCTTCAGTATTATTCAATTCTATTCGACTTTAGAAGATTGCATGTAAAACCTACGAGAAAATTAAGAAGTAGTTAAGATACATAAGGGAAAGTGCATAATGCATTCGATCCTCAAAGGGGTAACAGAAAGGAAAAGGTTGAATACCCCTGACAAAAGTTACTATCAATAACATAGTACTAGTTTAAACCCTTAAATTTGGATAATTGAATCATTGAATTGCTGTTTAAATTAAAAAATTTTGTTTGATCTTTTTATGCTGTAATCATCGACATGTTAAGCACTTCGAAATAGCCCTATAACGGGGATTTAAAATTTAATAACAACTTTCTCTTTGATGTTCGGAAAATATTAAAAGTTATTACAGAAAGTGTTGCCTGGGATAGCGGGCGAGAGGGACTAGGTTTGAGGCGAGTGGAGGCAGAGAAATGAAAGAGGCTAAACTTTGGCCTCCTTTTGAAATTTTAACCGTTGAGTTATAGGATACTTAGATACTCGGTGCTTTTAGCTTTCCTAAAAGGGATTGTAAAGGGGTTTTCTAAACTTTGTATGTGTATCGGGGACACTAATAACATCAGTGATCTGCATAGATATCAAATAGTAGTTTCCGGTAGATCATATTAGTGACGTCATAAAACGCGTTAGTTTTAGTTTAGTGGAATTGCAAGAACCACAGACGTCGGAATGGAAATTGTAATGGCGCAAGTTGATGCTATCAGTGTCCCCCATACTCATACAAAGTTTAGAAAACCTCTTTACAATCCCTTTAACAATAAGTGGCCTCTTCTCGCCCCATCCCCTTATTCTGGAATATAGACATTAAGTGCACATACACAACAGAAGAGATGTATATAGTCTGTATTTTCAAGTGGGGTTTTTAATATCAGAATGAAAACGATTACTATATAAAAATGTATAGGAAACATTATAATACACGTATATAATATTACTTAATCTACTTCAGGCGATACAAGTTATAAACGGTTAACACCTATATATTTTATATGAAGTTATGTTAATTATATGATTGATCAATTTGACTGAATATTTTTATATCAATGCATCATAGAAACTTCTAATTGCACTTATATCCCTCAAAAGCCTATGTCGGTGTACAGAATGAAATTAAAGGGATATGTTCACTATTCACTATTGAAAGTCAAAAATACGACTCGTCGTTACGTAAGACAATGTCTTATATAGATAACACATTTACAGAACATAAAAGAAAAATGTTAAGGTACGGATATCAATTGAAGGGTTTGTGATTGTGCGAATAGTTCTAGTACACCAGAAGGCAATTTACATAAATTCAAGGTCCAAATTAATCCTGGAAAATGCTGAACAATCCCTTTTAAATTAAGTTCTACCTCTTACTTTTCTGTACTTGTTTGGGAGAATGGGGATGGACAAAAAGTGTGCAATGAGGGAAATCCTTGCCAGGACAAGGATATCATTCTACCGACGGAAAATTGCAGTTTTCGCTAGTGATGAGATGTTCGATTTTTGAGGAACGTGGTATTGAGATTGTAGTGGTTAGGGGTTCCGATAGATATATGCCATATTTTCTGGTAATTTGTACATGTGTGTTTATACTTACTCGCATTAACACCTCGTATAAACTTACTGTACGATTTGTTAAACAGCATCCACTGCACACTGCCAGAACCTACATCTTCTATATTTTTAATTGACTTACAACAAACAAACATGCCCATTATAGAACCTGAAATAGCTTGAACATCAAAATAGCTTTAAGGGCGATGCACACAGCCGTCAATAAACCGAATTCGTTTGATTGGAGTGTATTGGGATGTATGGTGAAACAGACCAATGCAATAACCAATATAAAGGGTGTGGATTCGTCCAAATTATTGGAAGACAGCTTCAAACTTGGATTGAGTCCAAGTATGTCTCGAAGCTCTGCAGGCGCAAGCCCCAATCTAATGTCCTTGTCTTGAAAAAATGAAAAACTAAATTTTGGGTTGAGGATTCGAGATGCGGAATCGGAAGTTCAAAAACTTAGGCTAGTTTTTAGATTATCCAGTGTCTTGTCTTTATATGCTGGAACAGTGTCTTTTTCTAAAAACAAATCTGTCAACGTCAACCAAAGTCAACAAGTTTTGGGATCTTTGAGTTTTAAGCTCTTCTTTGGTTTAATACAACATTGAATGCTTGAGCAAGGTTTTTTCAATCACAAACTGTGTGTTCTGCACTTTAGGTTAGTTTGATTATATTACCTTCCAGTTTATACATTTACTAACATCAAAGACAGCAGTATGGTTTTAACAGCATGTTTCTAGGTATTTACAAAGATACTATCTGTGTTTAGTTTTATTTTAGTCAGCAAATTTAGATACTAAGTTAGAAATATGTTACAAAAACTACATGTTTCTCTATGGGAAATGACTATTTCTTAAAATAACTATTGATAGTTTTTAATATCGACCTGATAAAGTTTTGAATGTATAGAGCTTCTTTCTGTCCAATGCCTTCGGTTCCTGCCATTCTCTAAACACGTCTTCAGATATTGTCGACAACATAACAAGGTGTGAGGATGTTTGCTCTAATTACATGGAATTACCAGAACAACTTAAGGCCAAAGGAGACACCCGAATGGTGCATCTAAGTGTGTGTTCGACCCTTCTTGAATCAGAAAAAAGGCGAAAACACAAATTGAGTTTGGAAATCTAAAGACATGTTCAGATCTCTTGAATTTTGCTGCACCGTTGGGTCACCTCATTTGGGTACCTCTTGTCGTACCCTGACTGAAGCGTAGACAATAAAAGCTGATAATGCAGGACGATCAAGACAAGGAAATCGGCTAGAAGGATGGCTTAAAAACTCATTTAGGATTTATCACTAACGTGTTTCCTTTGCATCATTGAAGATGAAGTCATGAAGAAAGCAAAACATAAAAACACCAGACAACATAAGTAATCAGTTGAAAGAACAACAATAGACATAAAATTGTTCATATGTAAAATAGATCTGTTCATCGTTCATTGGCGTAAAATTATGATAATTTTGACCGTTGGTGTTCTTTATTCTTTGTACTGGGTTATCAATTTGTGATGGTCTATCTTTGACATTTCGGGTGGAGTGTGGTTCGATAGTGCCGGAAATAAGGATGGATTTCATAATACTATTACATCTTAGTATATCTTAATATACAGAGATGATACTCCCTTCATTACTAAACGAACGAAGGAACAAACGAACGAACGAATTGATTTACAAAGTTTCAAACAATTCCTTTTTCACTTCATTCGTTCCGTTTGTCCGTTCGGTCGTTCGTTCGTTAGTTTGAACTGTTGAAACTTTGTAAATTAAAGAATTATGGAAACAATGTGTACGCTATATAAAACAGGTCGAAAAATCAAATCCTACAGTCACACACCTTTCAAATTATACTCTTATCTCTCAAGATATAGATAGAAATCCTTGTGCCATTGTTGTGTTATCCACTTAAGAAGGGTGGGATGTGCGTTTTTCTCCTTTTGACGTCTCAAAACGTTAGTTAACTTAACTGAGCTACAACTCCTGTCTTGGACCTGGGAAGATGATTAATAGAATGAAATCTAGCATGTTCTAAATTTCAGTATGGAAGTTTATCTTCTGACTAACTGTATTTTTATAGTTGTAGCTAATTACAGTGTGTATAACTAATGAGCTATATAGCATACCAGTTAGACAGTGGAGTTGTATATCATGTAGTTAACAGTTGAGTATGGATTATATATCATGTCTTTTACAGATTCACTGAGTATTTCATGCACTAGCTACCACGTTACTACAAGTGTAAATTCACCGAGTGTTTCATGCACTAACTGTAACTACCATGTTACTGTGTTTCATGAACTAGCTACTATGTTACTACAAGTGTAAATTCACCGAGTGTTTCATACACTAGCTACCATGTTACTACAAATGTAAATTCACTGATTATTTCATGTACTAGCTATCATGTTACTACAAGTGTAAATTCAATGAATGTTTCATGCACTAGCTACCATGTTACTACAAGTGTAAATTCACTGAGTATTTCATACACTAGCTACCATGTTACTACAAGTGTAAATTCACTGAGTGTTTCATACACTAGCTACCATGTTACTACAAGTGTAGATTCACTGAGTGTTTCATGCACTATCTACCATGTTACTACAAGTGTAGATTCACTGAGTGTTTCATGCACTATCTACCATGTTACTACAAGTGTAAATTCACTGAGTGCTTCATACACTAGCTACCATGTTACTACAAGTGTAAATTCACTGAGTGTTTCATGCACTAGCTACCATGTTACTACAAGTGTAAATTCACTGAGTGTTTCATACACTAGCTACAATGTTACTGCAAGTGTAAATTTACTGAGTGTTTCATGCACTAGCTACCATGTTCCTACAAGTGTAAATTCACTGAGTGTTTCATGTATTAACTACCATGTTACTACAAGTGTAAATTCACTGAGTGTTTCATGTACTAGCTACAATGTTACTACAAGTGTAAATTCACTGAGTGTTTCATACACTAGCTACCATGTTACTACAAGTGTAAATTCACTGAGTGTTTCATCCACTAGTTACCATGTTACTATAAGAGTAAATTCACTGAGTGTTTCATACACTAGCTACCATGTTACTACAAGTGTAGATTCACTGAGTGTTTCATCCACTAACTACAATGTTACTATAAGTGTAGATTCACTGAGTGTTTTATACACTAGCTACCATGTTACTACAAGTGTAAATTCACTGAGTGTTTCATGCACTAGCTACCATGTTACTACAAGTGTAAATTCACTGAGTGTTTTATACACTAGCTACCATGTGACTACAAGTGTAAATTTACCGAGTGTTTCATACACTAGCTACAATGATACTACAAGTGTAAATTCACTGAGTATTTCATACACTAGCTACCATGTTAATACAAGTGTAAATTCAATGAGTGTTTCATACACTAGCTACCACGTTACTACAAGTGTAAATTCACTGAGTGTTTCATACACTAACTACCATGTTACTACAAGTGTAAATTCACTGAGTGTTTCATACACTAGCTACAATGTTACTACAAGTGTAAATTCACTAAGTGTTTCATGCACCAGCTACCATGTCACTACAAGTGTAAATTCACTAAGTGTTTCATCCACTAACTACCATGTTACTACAAGTGTAAAGTCACTGAGTGTTTCATAAACTAGCTACCATGTTACTACAAGTGTAAATTCACTAAGTGTTTCATGTACTAGCTACAATGTTACTACAAGTGTAAATTCACTAAGTGTTTCATCCACTAACTACCATGTTACTACAAGTGTAAATTCACTAAGTGTTTCATGCACTAGCTACTATGTTACTACAAGTGTAAATTCACTGAGTGTTTCATGCACTAACTACCATGTTACTACAAGTGTAAATTCACTGAGTGTTTCATGCACTAACTACTATGTTACTACAAGTGTAAATTCACTGAGTGTTTCATACACTAGCTACAATGTTACTACAAGTGTAAATTCACTAAGTGTTTCATGCACTAGCTACTATGTTACTACAAGTGTAAATTCACTGAGTGTTTCATCCACTAACTACCATGTTACTACAAGTGTAAATTCACTAAGTGTTTCATGCACTAGCTACTATGTTACTACAAGTGTAAATTCACTGAGTGTTTCATGCACTAACTACCATGTTACTACAAGTGTAAATTCATTGAGTGTTTCATGCACTAACTACCATGTTACTACAAGTGTAAAGTAACTGAGTGTTTCATCCACTAACTACAATGTTACTACAAGTGTAAATTTACTAAGTGTTTCATGCACTAGCTACTATGTTACTACAAGTGTAAATTCACTGAGTGTTTCATCCACTAACTACCATGTTACTACAAGTGTAAATTCACTAAGTGTTTCATGCACTAGCTACTATGTTACTACAAGTGTAAATTCACTAAGTGTTTCATGTATTAACTACCATGGTACTACAAGTGTAAATTAGTTTGGCTTAATCTGACAACTACTAACGCTGCCTCCAGTTTCTAATCAAGACAATTTGAGAGCCTGAACGGAGAAAAAAATCTGATGGAAGAGATTAACTACAAGAATTTGAGGAATGGTACCACACGTTCGTCAACTTCATTTTTATAGCAGGGTAAACTAAATGCAAATGAATACGCATAATAAGAGATATTAATGCATTCCATGACATGTTTTCACAAGCGTGGAAAAAAGCACACATTTTTATGGCATGTTTCCAGAGAAAACTTCTCTTGGATTTGAATATCATTCTGCCTAAGAAAACTGGGGCGTCATATGCGCAGATTGTGTCCATAGATACTTTCTAGTGTAGAGGTCAATGAATAAATGTTTTTTTTTACATTCTACCGTTGTGCATCTTGGTGTACAGTGTACAAATAGGTTCGTACTCGAAAATACAAGCACGACGCCCAAGAAGAGCTTTGCCAACGAATCTCAGACCGAATGGAAAATTCTCTAAAAATCCGAAACCGAAAGGTTTCACAAGTTTTGGGCACGTTTTAATAAACAATGTCCTTTGACATGGAACAACAAGAGAGCCCAAAAGAATAGATGAATCTTTATATAAGAAGGGTCTGAGGCAACCAAGAAAAGCGTTACACAAAAATACTTGCTAATTCCAGTAAGACCCAATATAACAACTGCGTCAGAGGTACATTTTTTAGCATGTTTTGATAGAAAACTTTTCTAGGCGTGGAATAACATGAAGATCCAGCGAGACAATAAAATATTCCAATTCTAAACCTTGGCTCTATTATTATCTGCCGATAGAAATGTAATATCTGTTGTTTCATTCAATAATAATATGAACTCTATACCTACAATAACACACTTGAGAGTTTTTACATTCGACAAACATTACGTATAAACAGGTAAAAATGCAGAATCCTCTTGGGTAAAATTCTATCATAACTCAAAGCTAACCTCTATTGTAAGATGTATTCATATACTATTTCTAAGAAGTGTTTGAAGGCCGTCCGGCACATGCATGGTAAAGATTCTGCGACGGTTTAAAACTGAAGAAGCAAACAGATTCTTCTGGGAACAGGATTTCGGAACTGACTAGAAACGTCAAACAAATGAGTTGACCAGTTTCATCCTGAAGGAAGTACGTTTTTTAATAAAATAGAAATGGACTTTGATGTAGGGATCGTTTGGTGATATTCAAATTCTAGCCTATCTGTTTTCTTTTAAATTCAGACAGTACTGTATACGACTGAGGACCAGATTTCACCAAATGTTGAACTAAATGACAATTAACGTGTCAATATTATTATTTCAATATTAGGCCACATGCAATCTACTCACTATAACCACTTGATTTAATGAGATAATTAATTTGAACTGAATGAGAGGCAGGAAGGCTGACATTTTAAATTGAAGGTCAATAATAATGATAGGATATGTTCAAATCACTTTCCCACGACATCATTCAAGATAAGACTTGAAACAGATGGAGTTTCGACCAAGATTGTAACTTAAGTTAAATTTTGTAGAATCAACTACGAGAGATGTAATGACATGGTGATTTACGTAACACTTTCCTGTCCTTATTGGGCTAATCAGGACGGGCCATGAAGTTTGCGGGTAAGGAACAGACACGAACGAACGGATGCATGGGAAATTTATAAACGAAAATTCCGTCCGATCACCTGTCAAAATCAAGAACCCGTATACCACCCGCTCCACGATACTGCTATTTACTAGACACAACAGTGAAAAAATAACATTTGCAAATAAAATTGAAATGGTTGTTTGTTGTGTCAGCATAAATAAATAAATGAAAACGTTTTTAGTTTTAAATCATTACCATACACAGACTTTAACGTGGACTCAAGGAAATTGCAGTACATGATAAGCGATTCATCTGCGACATAACAAGTAAATGACCTTAAAATTTCTTTTATTTTTTCACTTAGTAATAGGCTGCAAAGGTCAAAACTGTATTTTATTCAGAAAAACAATGGGCACGTCAATCAAAAAGTTCTGAAAACAATTTTATAAACGTCGAACTACCATCAGTTCAAAGAAAAATTAAAACATTAACTCCATGTACCCCCTCCTAAGTTTGGCAAATAACCTTCAATGTTTCAAGACTTAAAAGAACATTAAAAGAGATTTCTACTATCAGTCTCAGCTACAGGAATATAGTGTTTTCAGATTGAAACCAAATGTTTTGTTGACCTCACGTCGATAAGATACAAGTATCTTCAGTAAAGAATTTCCTATTTTTTCACCTCTTATCTTTTTTATCATATTTCATGGCTTCTATTAAATATCATTTCGTTTTCCACCCTTTCAAGAATTTGTTTCCTGTAATTGGTTTTACAGATAATTCTAGCGTAGCAATGAAAAGAAGTGGAGTGTTACGTCTAGGAATCGTCTTCTGTAATTGGTATATTCTACAATGATATGATATGTGATCGCTTCTTGTAATAGATCCATGATACAACTCTAAAGTGAGCTGAAATGCTGCTTAACGTTTTACTGATCCTAATATTTTGTAAAAGAATACTGACATTACAAATCGTTTAATGAAATGGAATTTGAAGCACTATTGTTCTTAAAATGAAGTCCCAAACATCGCTTAGATTAACATCTTTAAAAACCAATGTACCTTGATGTTTATTATCAGAATATATAGACAATAGTAATATGTTTTATATTATTAACAGTTTATGATCTCTCATAGTACTATTATCTCAGACTAGTTGGTAATAGTAACAGGACGGTACGAGGTCAGCAGGTAATTGATCCAGTACTACAAGGTCTGAAGGTACCAGCATTGTCTGTCTGTTGATTGACCTTCGACGACTTGAACCTTCTTGAAAATATGACTGTGAAATTTGTTTTACACCCAGAGAGCACCTGTCAACAGAGGAGGAAAAGGTAGGGAGAGGGGGATAAGTCTGTAGCACCAAGTTCGCCTCCACCCCACTTCACCACCCAATTATTCGAAGAAACGCGACTAAATGAAACCATGATTATGGCTGTATAGCAGGAGGAACTCTAACTGTAAGGCAATTGGAATCTGATACAGGATCGAGAACAGGAAATCAGTCGGAAGACTAATGTTGGCAAACAGAAAGCGCCAATTGATTAGTTTGTATAGATAGTGTTTTAAAGCTCAGGTTGCAAACTTCCAAAGCTTTGAGATCTGTTATTACCAGTGTTGGTAACACTAGGTTGTGCAGCAACAGCAAAGTTCAATCCTAGTCAATTCAAAGTTCTGAAACGTGTGAAAGCTTATTGTCTAGTCTGTACGACTAAACGCATTTCCCATGCTTGTCCGACCTGCATCTCTTACGGGAAACAAGATTGAAAGATCCGATGGATATACCGATCTTATACGTTCAGCTTAGCGAGCAAGAGTAAAACTCAGTAAGCCCCATGGAGCGTAATGAAGTTCTAAATTGTTTTGACAGTCCTTTCTACTTTCGTCTATTATATTAACTTTGCTCTTTTAACTCGATAATATATCCCCTTAGATATGAACATAATACAAGTATGTGAACTAAGGGCGGAGATCTTTATTTATCTTATATATCATCTAGATCTAGGGTCAGGTTTTTATACACCGTCTATATAGACACCTAGATCATATACATTATAAATATACAAATATTATCAAAACTCTGTCAATAATAGTTCATGATCTTTTGTATGTTTTATGTATTTATTTTATATATCATCTTCTATGAGGCTTGAAGTAGGCTACTCCATTCGTGTTTTTTAACTGATCATTTCATATTGCGAATGCGCATTTTTTTTTTCAATTTGGAAAACTACTTGCAGTAGTTAATAGGTCATTTTTGTATGCTGTGTATTTAATATATCATCTTCTATAAGGCTTGAAGTAGGCTACTCCATTCGTAGTTTTTAACTGATCATTTCGCATTGCGAATGCGCATTATTTTCAATTTGGTTAACTGGCAGTATTCGTGGTAGTACATTAATTTTGTAATTTTTTGTATGCTGTGTATTTATTTAATATATCATCTTCTATGAGGCTTGAAGTAGGCTACTCCATTCATGTTTTTTAACTGATCATTTACGTATTGAGATTGCGCAATTTTTTCAATTTGGTTATCTACTTTGCAGTAGGCCTATTCATGGTAGTAAACTATAATCATATTATTGTCATTTTTTGTATGTTTTATGTATTTTTTTAATATCATCTTCTATGAGGCTTGAAGTACATGTACTCCATTCTTGGTTTTTTAACTGATCATTGCGCGGCAAATCAGAATATTTACTTTGCAATTGCTTCACTATAATACAGAATATGAATTGAACGTCCCACTTCTGGTCCAGTTTGTTGACAACGCCATATTGTGAGCAATAGGGAAGAATTTTAGTGGCAAAGCGTGTTGAAAAATCTTAAGGAATCTTCTCGTCTTATGTGTAAAACTGAATACATTTATTTTAACGCCATGCAGTGATCAATGTAGATTACTTTAATGGGATGAAAAATGCAAAGGAAATATCTCATCCTTTTTTGAGAAACCTTATACTTAATTATAAATATGAATACGTCGCGACCTTTGATATACAAGTACTTATCAAATGTAATAAGAATACGGGGGTTATTACAAGAAGTTAATAAATTTGACTCCAGTGATCTACTGTGTGTTATAAATGTAATATTAACTCTCTATATAACAATAATGATGTAAAAGATACAGTAAGGTTTCATTTTAATACCTTTATATAATAGAGTTGGTCCAAGGTGATGAATTGTCAGTCTCTTTATAATAGACATTAGTTATTCACGAGTTATTGCCCTTGTCAGGATCACAATAGCCTCAGTTTATCATGTCATTTGATCATATTTTAATAGCAAACAATAAATCTTATAGGTCACAAACTATAAAAAAAATTAACTCTCATTCATACCAAGGTAGGTCAGTGGTTCATGAAGTAAGGTTACTTTTTACGGTACTGAATTGGGAGAAATGAACGATTGAAAGATACACTGAATAAATCATGATACAAATGAAGATACGAGAGCCAACATGCGATTTTATTAAATATTGTTGAATTTTGGACTGGAAAATAAACTTTTATTCAGTTTTCAAACGCGTTTTGAACTAAACGCTGGTATATAATTTGTTCTTGAACAATCTCGGTGTTAAAGTTCATTTAAAAACGTATGTTATTGACATTTGGCAATTTTGAGTCTTAGTCAGTAGTCTTTAGTGCAGACCTTCTCAATTAATTTTTGTTCGGGGCCAAATGCATTTTATGAAATAAATACAAGGGCCAAATAAAGCTTCGCTAGCATAGCAAGCAGAACGTTTTAGCGGAATGGATCATTCTTATGGGGACATTCTAAAGGGCGACTCGGGCGTACCCAAAAAATCGACTTGTTTCGCTTATCTACAGCTGAATGAAATGATACATACAACATAAAAGATACATAAAATATAAACTACAAGCTGATAAGAAACATGATTACTATGAAATATAACAAAGTATTTATTCAGATGGTGATATCATTAACAAGCATATCATATTCATAGTCTGTACCATTGGATATCTCAGTCTACAATACCAGTTTGTTATTTTTACTCAACACTGCTTCTTTTTTTCTTCTTATCTGAACTTCAACTTACGCTTGAGAGGACGGTTGAAAAGTGTGAAACACCTGATGGTACTTCTCGTATGGGAAGTCCACTACTATATAATTATTGCACCCGATTTTGTCGTTCTCTGGACGAGATTTTTGATTAACGAAATAGTTTTTGATATTGTTCAACCATTCGACAGGTTGTATTAAAGCCATTAAATCGTCACTTTCACGCAATAGAAAGGGAAATTGTCAATTGTTATAAGAATCGACCGAATTATCCAAAACTGTATTATCAATACCACTATGAAAATTAGTCCACTTGTCTGAAATTACTGTCTGAAACCTTGTATGCTACAATCTGCTCAAGTTCAGAACCCTTCGACAGTTAGAAATTGCGAAATAAGGTCTTTTGCCGATTTTCTGTCAAACTTTACCGCATTTCAGAATGTTTTGCAAAGCCTTTCTTCATTATCACAAAAATATAAGAAACCAAAGACACCAAAGTTGTTGAAGCAAAGAACCCCAGATAAAGAATTGATCTATTATTGTATATTTTGTTAACTCATTGCCAGATGTGGATCAAACTGTAGACAATATATAGTAATATTAGAAATATAATCTATTTCCTTTATTTGTCTTTATTCACATCCTGTACGGAAACTCTTACCGCCATGTTTAGGAAATAGACTCTTGTCTTGAATCGTTTTAGTCAGAGCTATCACGACGTAGTTTGGTGAGTTCTTGATCAATTAGTATTTTAGTGCTTCATTTAAATTGTCGAGCATATCGATGGCTTTGCTAAACATCTATTCCAATATTTAGTCCCGGAGATCTCAAAGTGGGGCTAATTAACCCTCAGGTTATTGATTCAGGCTCTTATTGTTATGTCTGCCGTCGAAGAAGAGATTTTCCTACCTCGGACACATGCATACTAGGTGCAGCAGATGTATCAAATTTGATGTTGTCTTGTGTCTTTGGAGGCACTTTAAACACTTTGGGGATCAGTGAAGAAATGGTCGAAAATGTTTGAGGTTAATAACCTAAAAGGGAACCAAGGAGCTAGTCGATGACAAGGCTGGGTATGTTTTGACTTCTCTGTCGAAGCGTTTGCTTCCACTAGGAGATCGTGATTCTTAAACTTTTCACCACGGAACTCCAATGCTTGTTTCACAACAATTGCTCAAACGAAAATGAAAATCTGATTTACTGTAAATGCTATAGCGTATCTAACATGCATCAAAAATACTGAATAACGTCAAGTTAACTCGCTTTTTTAAAGAGGATCTTTTGGAATTTTAGAGCTGTGTACACAATATTACTGATAAGCTTAGCTTCTGAGACTGTGGTATTATTTGGTCGAACGAATGGTGAACGTTCAACTTTAAAACATGAATTGAGATTGTGATTTACGAACAGAACATATAAAACATCAGAAATTATGGGAAAATGGTGTTTTTTACTTGCCAGAGACAAATTGTCGTGATATGTTAATAACAGATGTTTTCACTGATGATTTAATCGTTTTGTCTCCAATAGTCTTGTATACAGTTCTGTAATAATGTTAGGATGACATGCCCTAGTAGTGTTTCTTTGACGGTGGGAACAACATGTTTAAACTGGTGCCAAATTGTCAGCTTTTCTTAGGATCTCTACAGAAAATTGTCTTTTCGAGGCATGTTTTTCTTTAAAAAGAGTTCTATGCTTCTTAAAGATCTTTATTGAGCTCATGTTTCTGCAACATTTAATTTCGCTGGACATAGAAAATTTAACTCTTATATGGTTTGTTTTTGGGTTCTATTCCGAAATATAACTAGCAAAAGGATAACGCTATAGTGACTTTCAGGTTAAATTACATAAAGTCTAGGAAACAACTACAGAATTTATAACTGCACCCTTAGACCTGCACTGTACTGTACTGTACTGTACTGTATTCAATGTCCGTAATGAATATATACCAGTAACTGAGTGCGATATCCTGAGACAGTTATACCAGCTGTTTGTGTTGTCGTTTTAAATATTTAAAGTTTATTCAGATTGTAATTGGAAACATTTTCATAGATAATATATTTATTCAACATGTCACAACTCAAGCCCAGTCTACACGATGGGTCTTTTCCGGTTTAAGAGTAGTCTCAGTCATTAAATATTTACTTGTTTGCAAGTCTGAAAGCACATTTTGTATTTACACTTTTGTATTACGCGAGCAAATATTGGAAGAAGATGTAACCACGTAATATGCCGAAATTGCTATCGCCAACTCCAGAGCTGTAGCACGATTAAATGATTAATTATGGAATTTGTATCATTTTAATGGGGCATTCTGATCTATTTATGAAACCCATGCGACTGATGTTACCAAACGACGCTTTGCCACATCAATACTCAATCAAGATTGATCTGATAGGTACTCTATGCTTATCTAATAGTGAAAATTGAAAATGAACCGTGTAAACAGGACTTATTGACAGCCACGAATGACAGTCTCCACAGCTATCAACTTTACAAGTATAGTGTTGGGTTTCAAGTATTATAGATTATGCTCTTAACATGCAGTGTACGATCTTATTTTTTTATGTGCATGGCCCACGGTGAACTGCAGTAGTATTGCATGATGAAAAGGAATCTTATGTTCCAAGAACATCGCCAGGGGTGAAATAGCTCTGCTCGTAGCAGATAGATGTTTGCATACTGGGCTATACTATGTGATAGCCGTCGTTTGACTAATCGAGAACATACTTAAGCCCCGATCTCACATAGGCGGATAGCAACGGATTATACGCCAACTAGAATTTGACGGTTTGGACACGGAGAAATGGTACAAAATTGGTTTAGCCGTACAGTAAGCGGGATCTCACAGGGCTGCGCAGCGGATGAGTCAGGGAAGCTCCTCGGTAATAAAGGTTGACTCGGAGGATGCGAGGTATGCAATCCGTATGGAGCAGTTCAAATACAAAGCAGATACGGTAATGAGGTACAAATTGGCGAGTTGTGCAAGGTATGGAGGGACTAACAGGGTAGGAAGCAAGGTAAAGGGAAGGGTGTACTGCGGGTGTTTTGTGAAAATATAAATTTAAATTTCATCTCAGTCTATAGCCCCGATCTCACATAGGCGTATTCAACGCCGTATGAAACGCGGATGGCCATATGAAACGATCCGTGTTGTATCCGAGAGCATCCCCACAACGTCCCTCAACATACGTTGGATACGCATTTGATCGGTTCTGATACGTGGATTTTGGCGGAAATTTCAAACATGTTTAAAACATCCGTCGATTCTTCAAGGATAGATGTCATACGTAGATAAATCCTCATTGTCGTAGAAGCATACTTGGCATACGTGAAAGCATACTTGCCACACGTAACATATACCTCGATAATATCTCGTATCCGTAGTCGTTGGATCACTCATGGGAGCGACGTACAAATGCAGGGGCGAGTCCACGAGTGACTTGCATTTAACCTGCACAAAACGTATTTCATACCTCGCAGTCTCCGAGTCACCGTTCATTACCGTTCAGCTTCCCTGGCACATCCGTTGCGCAGTCCTGTGATATCCTGCATACGTACTATGTACTGTACGGCTATGCCGGCGTACGTCCGTAATTAATACTCTCGTACTCGGCCACACATCCGTCAACTTTCATTTCACCGAATCTTTGTATCATTTCTCCGTGCCCAATCCGCCAAATTGTAGTTGGCGTATAATCCGTCGCTATCCGTCTATGTGAGATCGGGGCTATATAGATACATGTATGTCACTCCAGTGTATGACCCGACAACTGTTTGGGAAGCACGGATACGAGGTATTATCGAGGTATGTGTTACGTATGGCAAGTATGCTTTCACGTATGCTACTACGTTTATGAGGATTTGTCTACGTATCACGTCTATCCTGGAAGAATTGACGAATGTTTTAAACATGTTTGAAAAGCAGCCAAAATCCACGTATGGGTACGGATCAAATACGTATCCCACGTATGCTCTCGGATACAACACGGATCGTCTCATATGGCCATCCGCGCTTCATACTGCGTCGAATACGCCTATGTGAGACCGAGGCTTTAGGCTTTGACATGATTGTTCGAGCCTGTGCATTGGAGAAAAAATATATGATATTAAAAAATGCGACACCTATCGCGGATCGCATTAATTTGTACTCGCATTTTAGTCTCTATACCCCATGTCGCATTAATTTGTTGACGCATTAATTTCTAGCCTTACAGTATTGAAATCATGTCTGTTATTATCATGGTTTTCTATTCAACATCAACAAGTTTGAGCATAGATCAGAACGCGTTCCACCTGTTTAAAAAAATAGGTTAAGTCATAGGATTCGAAATGGCATTGAAGAAATCAATGTGTAAATTTTAAAAAGAACGTATCCACGTACAATTCGATTGAAGCCACAACAGACGGAACGTGTTCGAGCTCCCCAATCGAGCGCAACCTTAGGTTTCCAATACCCAAAATAGAAATTTTATCAGAAAGAATACTTACCAACATCGATGATCCATTCGGAATGGTGATTTTTATCAGCCAGCATTATAGTCATTGCAGGGACACAGCGTAGCACTTCTCCATTTCCAGTATTCAAAGACACTAGTATACCGTGTCAGGTGACTACTAACATCAAACTGAAGTAAACTGAAACAATATATTTATTTTAAATGATTTATACAACAGGTGTTTGTTTTAATTGACAATTGCAAGAAAAATCACCTGGAATGTTTTAGTGATAACAGTTAAAGTTAAAAATTTTAATTGACTATTTTTGAATAATACAAATGCAATTGAATAAATTACCTAGATATGAATAGGAATAAAAATATTCAAACATAATATGGTATAAAAAAATATATATTTATTTCTATATAGCTCTACCTACATTAAACACAAAGCTACGGGGACGTATATTGGGGGTTTCATCTAATCCACTTTTCAGACCCAGTAGGGCATTCATCGAATTCATTTTTCAGACCCAGAGGCACAAAGGTACGAGGACGTATATTGGGGGTTTCATCTAATCCACTTTTCAGACCCAGTAGCACAAAGGTATGGGGACATATATTGGAGGTTCATCGAATTCACTTTTCAGACCCAGAGGCACAAAGGTACGGGGACGTATATTGGTGGTTTCATTTAATCCACTTTTCAGACCCAGTAGCACAAAGGTACGGGGACGTATATTGGTGGTTTCATTTAATCCACTTTTCAGACCCAGTAACACAAAGGTACTGGGACGTATATTGGGGCTTTCATGTAGTCCACTTTTCTTGACTCTCAGCTCTGTCAGCGACTTTGATTCTAGTTAACTGTAGCGTCATGAATACTGTAGCTGGAAAAATAAATGAGTCGCTATTTATGATCAACTATAATATGTTTATTTTGTAAACATATTAAATAACAGGTGTTTATTCTCTTGTTTACAATTTCTAAATATAAAAACATTATCAGGTCTGATAGAAAATAATTTTTTTTATCATATTTCTGAAATAAACGTAATTGATTGTAATGGTTACCAATTAGAAAGAATCCTGCTGTACAGACAATAATATCATATATTTATTTTGTAAACACTTTTAATAACAGGTGTTTACAATTTATAATTTCTAAATATACCCACACCATCTGCCATGGAAACACCATTCAATTATTATTATAATTCTAGAAGAGAAACATTGGATTGCATCGGTTAAGAAATGGAAATACAGGAAGGGACTATGCCTGAGTCGGTATTTATGATAAACAGTGATATGTTTATTTTGTAAACATATTAAATAACAGGTGTTTATTCTCTTGTTTACAATTCCTAAATATAAAAACATTCTACCCTGGAGAAAATATTGCTTAATATTTGATAATCATATTATTATCTGAAATAACCACTCTGAATTGCGTTGGTAAAGGATAGGAAAGCCGGTATTTATAATAAACAATAATACGTTTATTTTGTAAACAGATTAAATAACAGGTGTTTATTCTCTTGTTTACATTTTATAAATATAAAAATATTATCTACCCTGCTTAATATTTGAAAATCATATATCTGAAATAACCACTGGTAAAGGATAGGAAAGCTGGTATTTATGATAAACAACATCTCCTGGATATACCAACATCATCTGTCCTGAGAACACTTTGGATCGCAACTGGAAGAAATGGACAGAATCTTGATATAGGAATAATAAATGAGTCAGTTATTTATGATAAACTATAATTTATAGAACGCATTGCTTTTTTCTAATTTCACAATAGCTATTTTGTTAAGAAAATAAAATTTTACAAAAAGATGTTTTCAATTTTTTACGATGAATTGTTGACCATGAACTTTTAAATATAAATTGGTGTTATTTTGACTAACTGGAAATGAGGTAAGACACAATAGGCTACATAAACTTTTATATTTTAAATATTTTTCCGTCGACTTTTATCAAACCGTTCTTGACTATTTTTTTAAACAGCTAGCTAATAAATTATGGAAGGGCATCAGTGCTTAAAGCTCAATAGAAATGTCTGATTATGTTGAAAATATATACAGATATGTGTGTGCTTGTGTTTGTTTGCAGGTTTTTTTGATAATTTTTAATTATCTGATTAAAATTAAGGCTTTTTCAAGATTTAGGCCCTTTCATCAGTTTTGAGGAGTTATCGCCCTTTAACCTCTATACAGTAAGTGCTTCTATCAACATCAATTGCTTTGTAAACGCTCTAAAAACTAGAATTGGATCTATAGTGTTTATGTTGTAAACATATTAAATAACAGGTGCTTATTCTCTTGTTTATATGTTCAGGATATAAAAACATTACCAGGTCTTATAACAGAAAGAAAGAAATAGAGAATAACAAATCAATGTTGAATCAGTAATAATTTGTAAGAAAGTCAACCAGAAATATACAGGAATTCAAAATAATATTTTTTATATATAATATCTCTGTAGCATATTTAATATTTCCATAAGATTTGTTTCAAAAGTGTCATTTAGAACGAAATAATATATTATGTATGATAAAATATGCAGGAATTTATGTGCCAGATGTAAATCTAAAAATTGCACGAATGCTAAATGTATTCAAAACAAGTGCAGCAGAACATCATTAAACTATGCAGATTTCAACAGAAAAAAATAAAATGAAAGATTTTTAACTGTACATGTATTTTCAATTAATAAAATTTGAAAATTGTGATAAAATCTTTACAGAGTCTCACCTACGCATACGCATGGTTTTGGTTACAAAGGTTGGAAAATAACATCAAATATTTCATTATCCTTTAGGAATAATATATAAATTATTACGTTCATTCCATTTGTGTCAACTCATGGCATACGCATATTTCGTTAAGGACCCGCTGGTAGACAAAATTTCTTCATTCTAATGTTCTTGATATCTGCATTTCTGTTGAAAATCGGCAAGAGCAATAAATGGCTTTAAAATCTAATAAAGATTGCAAAAAGTTAATTTTCACATATATTCCCTCATTCCATTTGGACCAGCTGGCAGACAGAATATTTACAGTCAAGTGTTATTAATTCTCAGCATTTTTGTGGTGTGTGAAAGTCGACAATGCAATAAATGGATTTAAGAACTACGCAGACTGCTACAACCTAATATTTCCCATTTTTCCATTCATCCAAGTTGTATTAAAGGGATATGTTCACAATCCATTCAAACAATCAAGCCTTAGTCTCAGAATCTGGAATTTCTCAGTTGAACTTATCATTTATAGTGCCAAGACTCAAATCGACTCGTTCGCCTATAACGAATGACAGATTTAGAGAGACCAGCTGGCAGACAGAATCTCAGCAGTCATTATAGTTGATATTCTCGGTGGGTGTAAAATTCCGAATTCCCGAACTCTCCGAATTGTCCGAATTGGGTCAGAAAAGACTAAAAAATCGAAACTAAATTTGCGCCAAAAGTCGTGCACAAATTTGGGATCAGTACAATTTTACATCAAAAAACGAATATTTTAAAGCTCTTTCTTTGGTCAAATCAAAATTTATATTTCTTTTTTTGTGTACATTAATTCATAGGTTAATTCATAATGATGCTGTCTATCGTCTATGATTCGCTAATAGTCAATAAACACTTTTGGTTATTTGTGACCGGGTGTGTCATGAATACAAGACAACTCGGACCATACACACGATCACTTGAAAAACTCGGACAAAGTTTTAACTTAAAATTTTAAACTTTGATCAATGGCTTTGATGATCACAAACTCAGACCACTTTTCTACACTTTTCATTCCGTGTTTATATTGTCTTCAAAATTCGTATCAAGAATTGAAATTTGAAATATTCCCTTTTATCTTATATATCTTTTATATACATAAAAAAATCAGAAAAAAAATATGGCTCGTATTCACAGGCCACATCTGTGATCCTTTGTCGAACTTGTTTAAAATCGTATGGATATAAACCTTCACATATAATTTCATTCAGATCGGATATGAAAGTTGGCCTATATCGCATTGACATTTATCATAGTTTCAGTTAAAACTCTGTCATCCTTTGTCGAATCAATCCCAAATTTGAGCTTGTCTGATATCTTGTATAAATTCTTATGGATATTAACCTACGCACCAAGTTTTAAAAGATTGGAAAAAGAGTTTCACAAGTCTGATTTAAAATTCCTGTGTATAAAGGGTTAAATCTTTGTGATCTTTCGTCGAGTCAAACCAAATTCTAACTAGTCAAAAAATATAAAACTTCACATAAAATTTCATTAACATAAGAAAGAATCTTTGGCCTCTATCTAATCCGAAACTTGCTCAGATAGCTAATTGTGGACGGGCCGACAAAAATAATGTATTAACCAGTTAATCATGAAAAGTGGTTGAAGTGTTATGAACAGTGGCCCGAGATTGTTTTGGTCCGAGTTGTATTGACACATTCGGTTACAGACAACAAAAAGTGTTTATTGACTAACAGCGATTGTATACTTATTTAAAATAAAATCATGATCGAAAGACAGTATTATTATGAATTAGCTCACAAATGTTAAAGTAGACGAAAATTAAAAAATGTGGTTTGACCTAAGAAATATTCTTTAAAATTATTCGTTTTTTGATGTGAAATGTTTAAATCTTGAATTTGTGCACGACCTTTGGCGCAAATTTAGTTTCGATTTTTTAGTCTTTTCTGACCCAATTCGGACAATTCGGAGAATTCGGGAATTCGGAATTTTACACCCACCGTGATATTCTCTATTTTGCCTTATTAACAGCGAGTTAGTTCCGTCTATTTAGGAATGTCAGTAGAGTTAAATACCTACTAACAATGTTGACAGGTTGGGGGATGGTTGGCGTAGTTGGGGTTAATGTATGGTCAAGCTGTTCTAAATAAATAAATAAAGTCTACTCTTGTCTTTAACTTAACCCTTGTTTTGTTATTAGAATAAACATACTCCTCACTTGTGGCGACTAAAATATGTGAAGGTATTCATGGGTTATTGTACACGTTTGTGATTTGGAAGAGAGGGGGTATAACTGGTTTGCCCTCCCATAGGGGGTAGGGGGGGGGGGTTAATGATAGTTGACGAGGCTGTTGTGGTCGTAAGGGACTTTTGAGAGCGTTTAAGAGTACCTTCTAAATAGTCTTCAATTATATTAATGTTTGCTGCTTAGAATAGCACCATAATTTTGAATTTATCCTACAGTTACTATAATAGGGGATATTATGGACACTCTGAGGAGGCTATATCGGAAAACTCTGTATGAGGCATTTATAGAAGGCGGGAACAGTAATGTTTTCGGAATTTTCCTACAGGTATACAGGTTTTGTGTAAAAACTAACACCATACTTGACGTGAATAAATCATGATATCAGTTAATATCTGACTAGTACACTAGTATTAGTACCTACTATTATAAAGATAACCTATCATATCAGTTGGTCAGGTAAATATCATTAAACTTGACCTGTAACATGCCCACGGGGACAATCTTGAACCAGATAACACATGTTATATTATTAAACATGCTTGTTTTATTCAAGACAAAGATAGATTGGCTTTTAGCTTTACATATTCTTGAGGTCCGTTATGAATTTTGATAACATTTTTTTAAGGCCTTATATTGTCCCAGATGTGTCCATAACGATTGTTATAAATGTTGCGATATAAGTCACTTCTACTATTCGTTAACTTGAAAATTCTCCAGAGCTTTAAGCACAAAGCTTTACATGATAATAAAAGTCGATTCAGAGAGCATTATTAAAAACGTCGGATCTCATTTTAAAACAACGATTTGAATCTGCGACCAATTTATTGTAGTGATATGCAGTTAGTTAATGTTTCGAAAAGAGCAATCCATATCGACAAATTGCTGCCAATGGGAAACAAAACCAAACTCGTCTAATATACAATAGCTTAAATGAAGGGAGAGAACTGGTTACAGTTATTCACAACTAAGTTAAGACCGAATTTAATTCTTGACCAATAAAGCGAATAGTGAATAAGTTTAATGTTAGTGGAACACATAGGCGTACGGGCCAGGGGGCCAGGGGGGGCAATTGCCCCCCCAGTGATTTTCATGAAGGAAATTTAAAAAAATAAAATCGTTCGGAAATGATGTGATCAAACAGATGGCGTGAAGTTTTTGGAACTAGGGGTTGGGTGGGGGTCGACTTGTCGGGCAAATATATTTCGTTGTCGGGCAAATTAGCATTAGCAAATTGGTTTTGCCCCCCCGCTCAACTAACGTCCCGTACGCCTATGGTGGAACATTAACATTGAAATATCTTAATACATAAAATTCTTGTAAAACTCTTTTTCACAGCACTTTTAATCCATTATTCATAATTTGAAAATATACTGAATAACGTTTAAATTTGTGTATTTCAGCTGAAGAAATTCAAATTTCCAGTAACCTACCAATATGGGTCGGTATAATGGATACAAAGAGTATTACCCTGACTTCAGAGACGTTTCCTATTCTCTGGGCAGAGCTTCTAGAGGAGTTGGCAATGCAAGGATTAAATGTGGACGAAGCTGACATCTTTCTCGCTGGACATGGAAGCAGAGGTATGATGTACGACTCTTTACTCAATATCTGAGCTCCTAGTAGTTCGTTGTAGTCTTTCATGCAACTTAAATTTGGCCTTTCGTTCAACTTAAAATTGGTTATTGGTGGGATTCACATTTAGTTATTCGTGCAACATATTTTTGGTCATTTGTGCAACTAAACTGTTTTCACTTGAATGTGTTTGCCAGTTTGTTCAGGACGTCGGGTTGTAGCTGAAATAAGATCCACTGAATAATTACGCGACCATTTATTCAAGTGCTTAATATCTCTACTAGTCGAACTCAACCTAATTTAAATACAGACCTCCAAAAGACATAGGCCCTAGATGGAGGATTTGGGTGGTAGAAATGAAGCTGTACAGTACAACCCCCAACCCCCTATACTCCTTATCTATGAGCAGCACCACCGCCACCCTTGCAACTCGGCACCTCCACCTAATGCTTTTAGGTCTATATTTTAAAATTGTCGCCTTATCTATGCATGTTTTGAATATTTCCAGGTTCTTTTGCAGTTGAATTTGGTCTTCTCGAGTCGGAAATGTTAGGCGGGATAATATTATTCGGGTCTTTATTACCTTCAGCTGTAAAGAGTTCAACATTTCCTCTTCCACTGTTGACAATAACCGGTGAATTAGATGGTCTTACTAAGATTACAGACGTTGCTAAATTTTATAGGTAAGTTGTTTTCATCAAGTTTTATTGATGAAGATAGTAAAAGTCCATAAAGCAATTCCGTTAATTAAAATCTGATTTAAATCATGGCGGAATTGAGTATCTTTGTTCGTATGCATCATTTTGTAGCCATGCAGAAAACTGGAATCTTGAAGTCGTGTACTTAAAACATTTATCTTTGCTTTGGCACAGATTCCCTTCCATACACAACCATTTTAAACAAAATACGTGTTAGTTTTTATTTTATTCAACCTTTATAGGTTACAAGGTTTAAGTATATTATTGTTTTATTAGTAACACGAATTTTTCGATTTGACAATCGTTTGCAAATGGGACATAATATATTCTCAATTTGACAAAATAACTCAATCACTCAAGTAAGAAATCGACAAAGGCTGCTGCTGTTTGCATTACGAAACAAATGGTTAAAACATTACCGGTATGCCCTCGTAAAACTAGTTAAAAAAAAAATCGACTAACGATACTGAAATTCATAAAAATTAGTAAACCCTGTATTGGATCTTCCGCGCACACTGTACATGACGTCACACACGCCTTATGCGCTTCGCTGAAAATCTCCTCTGAAAGGTCATATCTTATATCTGTGTTTTGGAATTTAGCTTTATCCAGAAAATTAAGGAAATAACGAACACTTCTCTCATATATTCACGACATCATACTGTCTGTTTTAAATTAGAGTCCACGATAATACCTCGGTTCGTTTTAAAGATGACTGGATTAAAGATAGAGATGTAAATACAAATGGAAAACACATAAGGTAGCTGTAAAATAAACCCATTCACAACATCATATCTGTCTATGTATCCAAATTCATATAATACTATACTTAAAGGCTTGATTCCCACAATCACAAAACTCAAATACACAAATATAAGAAACTGTGAAAATTTCAAATAATCACATCTTTGACACGGACGGTAATGTAACACATAGTCACAGTTTGGGCATTTGAGTGACGCCGTCACACCGTCACTACATAACGCTGTCACATCGTCACACGTTACATCTTTGTTTGATTTCGTAACAGTTTCTCCAGAACTTGAGATAAAATGTTTTAAACCCTGCTCTAAAACTCTTTGTTCTTCAGATGATGAACCAATGTTTTTCTCAGTACATTCAGTTTGTATTTCTAGACTGTTATCTGTTTCTTTGCCTATAATAATATAAATAATAATAATAATAATACAATATCACATCAATTATATACATTGGCGTTTCTACGGGGGCGAAAGGATGGGCAGGGGGAGCCACGGTACCCCCCCCCCCCCCCAAACTTTTGAAATTTCGTATAATGTTACATACGGATACCTGGTGCTGGCAATAATTTGGCCCCAGCTGCCTCCCGTTTCTCCTACGGATGCATAGAAATGATCTATAAGCAATTGTACGATAGGAATTAGACTGATTACAGCAAAGTGGCACGAAGATCCGGTCTTAAGCTCAGCAGATGAGTGAACACATAAAAATCAAATAAACAATATATATGATATCGTAGTGCGGGTGTCGCGTGAAGAAGATCATGCTAATTCTTTTCGAAACACTTCATAGTAATTTTTTTTTGGAGTAGTCCATTACTATACAACTATTACTCTCGATTTTGTAATATTCTGTAAACGATTTTGACCAACGGAACAGGTTTCTATTACATGAAAATTGATAGAATGCTTTACCTACCAGTATTTGGATACACACGTGTTATTGATGCAGCCGTTAAAATCTGGGGTATTACAATAAATATGTATATAAAATGAGTATCTATGACTGAACGTTGAGTGTTGTCTGGCTGTTCATAGTTACCTCCCCTTACTGTAGCAATGAGCCTGTAGAACATTGTAAATTGGGTAACGATTACTAAAAAACACACCACAATCCTCATTCTATTGAAATATTTTGTTGTCTTACGATCAGTAAAACTTACAACAATATAACTTTCAATCACTAAAACCACTAGCAACTCTTCCAATTTTTCAAAATCGAAAAATGGCACACCGTATTGCGTCCAAATCGTAACCAGGTTCGATACTAAGCCAGAACATATAATTATAAACGTTGGTAAAAAATAGTTCATATAACGTATACCCTTTTGATGGAAGTGGTCAATAACTACAGATACACACATGGCCATTGCACATCTCATTATCAAAATCAGATATAACATAGGTGAGTTTACATAAATCTCCATAGCGTCAAAATATAGTAAAAATAACCTAAGATTTTTATATTTTAAGAAATTTCGCAATTTTTCGAATGGGTGATTATTTTTTCTATAAAATATTTGTGAAACAAGATTTTTATTCCAATTTGTTATTTGTTGCTCTTTTCCTTTCACATTCTTACACATAAATAATTGGGAATGTCTTCATGTGTACATGCTTAATGGCTTCTTTACACAATTTACGTAAACGTAACACGATAACACGAGTTACATTAATAACATAGCGGAGAGAACACCCGTTATTAAGATTCAAGAAAGCATGTTACAGTCAGAAAACACAATAGAGAAGTCACGTTATCACACTCAGGGAACACGATAACCCAGACACACATAGAGAAGTCACGTTATCACACTCAGGGAACACGATAACCCAGACACACATAGAGAAGTCACGTTATCACACTCAGGGAACACGATAACCCAGACATACATCGAGAAGTCACGTTATCATACTCACGATAACCAAGACAAATATATGGTGAGGTCACGTTAACACAGTCCAGGAATATGATAACCAAGGCACATATATAGAGAAGTCACGTTAACACACTTAGGGAACACGATAACCAAGGCACATATATAGAGAAGTCACGTTAAATGAGTCCGGGAACACAATAACCAAGACACCGGGAAGTCATGTGTCCAGGATAACGCTAACCAATGCACATATATAGAGAAGTCACGTTATCACACTTAGGGAACACGATAACCCAGACATACACAGAGAAGTCACGTTATCACACTCAGGGAACACGATAACCAAGACAAATATATAGGGAAGTCACGTTAACACAGTCCGGGAACAGGATAACCAAGACACAAATATAGAGAAGTCACGTGTACACAGTCCGGGAACACAATAACCAAGATACATATATAGGGAATTCACGTTATCACACCCAGGGAACACGATATCCAAGACAAATATATGGTGAAGTCACGTTATCACACTTAGGGAACATGATAACCAAGACACATATAAAGGGAAGTCACGTGTACACAGTCCGGGAAAACGCTAACCAAGACACATATAAAGGGAATTCAATTTAACACTGACAAAACTATCGAAGTCTTCTTTCGGTCTTTGAAGATTTGTTTCTTGAAGGAATGCTGCTTTTGTTCACCCTCTAAAATAAAAGATATTATTATTTTACACGTTGTAAGGTTAAAACTACGGTAGTTTGTTTTAAACATAGTTTCTAAATTTAATAAATAAAAACACTGTTATGACTGTTACCTGGTCTACGATATCGATTTATGCTGGAAGCGGACGTTACATTGTCACCTACCTATGTACATACCTAACGCCTCGATCTCCACAATTCAAGTATATTGATTTCGGTATAGAAAATAGTAAGATTTTTTAGTATCTGGATAATCAAAGTGGTGGTTAATAAAGCGGATTTGGGTCAAACTACAGTACCGAATTTGTGTTGTCCAGGCGTTTCTGCAGTATGTTGTCGAAAATGTTGTCAGTGTGTACAATTCTTTACCCACACGTACATGCTGACAGGATTAGCCTTTTGGTGATTAGGTGATTTGGGGTAATCAGACTCATGAATAACCAAAAGGCTATCCTGCTTCATGTACCTGTGCACTTACCTGGTTATTGTAACACATGATCCATGTATAGCTCAACTGTATAATTAAATATCCAAACGATGTTACACCCTTCTTCAAAATAAAATATTATAAGAATAAAACTTTGCTTACGTAGACTAATATAATTCAATGTAGTAATAGGTAAAGGAAGACACGCACCAATTATTATACTGAATTGTTATACTTTTATAAATCAATAAAATAAAAAATTAAACAATAAACATATGAATATTCACTGATCAATGGAGTAGCCAGGTTTTCGAAACTGGGGCCAATGGTAAAGATGAACCGACAGAATATATCCACATTGCTAGCGGAGCGAATAACGGGTGGAGTCCAGGGGCTGGTGGCGAAACCCACGTAAACTCTGGTGTTTTAGCAATTTGACACACTACAGAAAGGCTATTTGAAGCTATATTTTTGGATTCTTTTATGTATATGCCTGCGGCCGGTCGGATTAACTTTACCAACGGCACTTTTTCAACCGACTAATATCAATAATGGGGCCCCCCTCTAGCCACGCCACTATCACTGATATATCTCTTGATTTTGAAATATATGTACTCATTTTTTGATAAACATCCCCATAAATTTAAGTTAATCCCCATTATGTTTACATGGATTCCGAGATTCGTTTTACAGTTGAGATCGTTCATGATTGGGTTTTGTTATCCAGTGACAGTAATAATCCATCGGATATAAAATATGTTATTTAATGTTATTTACTTAATAGAGTGGATATAATATTGTTAAAAAAATAGATCAGATGTCACATGCTATACTATTAGTTTTACTGACTACTATATCCACACGGTCCACTTAATCGAAGTAGACTAGCGTATTAGGCTAATTCGTTTGTTACAGGGAGATAGCCATTGGAGCGAAGAGTTCAACCATCCTTAAAGCGATAAGATGAACAAAACAAATTTATAAAAAAAAAGAGTATTAAATATTCAATAACAGGGTCAAAAATATACAAACATAATAAAATTAACCTATAAAAATAATTTTTGACTATTTGATCATTCTAAGAGGTGGTATCGCTTTAAAGGGATTGTAAAACGGTTTTCTAAAAAAAAATTTACTTTTGGACAATTTATCATAATCACGAACAATGGATGACAAAATACCAAAAGCGTGGATTTGTAAAAAAAAATTAGGGGGAACCAGCATGGGTTGTAGAGGGCCGCAAACGCGAGCCCAAACATAAGGTCATCGCCGTAGAGAAAAAAAAATGGAATATGGCGTGTACAGGACCGAATTTGTGTTGACCAGGTGTTTCTGCAATATGTTGGCCAACATGTTGTCAGTTCTTGAGACACACGTACATGTTGACAGGATAGCCTTTTGGTAATTAGGTGATTTTGGGGTAATCAGACTCATGAATAACCAAAAGGCTATCCTGCTACATGTACCTGTGTACTTAGGCTACCTGGTTATTGTAACACATAATCCATGTAGCTCAACTGTATTACTATTCTTTATTTTATATAGCTTACCTGGCATCCTACATCGTACTCAGTCTATTCCAAACTTAATCCTTTCCCCTTGACCATTTCAGGCAGATGTCTACTGAAGTTGCCGAAGATTCATCAATACTAGAAACTTCACCATTAGTATTACTACAAGGTTGTAATCATGCCCTGTTTTCTGCTGGTGAACTATCAGACTCTATGATCAACGAAGACATCAAATCAGAGGTCAATGACGACGATGCGAGAATGTTGGTGGCTAATTATACAGTCCGTTTTATTGGCTCGGTGACCAACCATCCTAGTTTCCAATCTTCAGCTAAATCTATGTTTTCATCAGCTTATAAAACAGCAGCTTCTGTGTTACAGGTTAGAGTATTTTCATTGCTGTGGTGTTGCTATATTTACTCATGACAATTCTAGTAGTGTGTTAAAAGATTGAAAAGAGGTTTTCTAAAATATATATCTGGGACACTGATATTATCAATTTGCACATAGTTTTAATTTTCAACAGACGTATCATGACTCACGACATTATATGATTCTAGAAGTTCCAATAAAACTAAGAGTTTGTTCGCGGCTGTGTCGTCATCAGACGCAAAATTTATTTGCACAAAAGTATATGTAAACGCACTCCATATATGTTAACGTTTTATAAAGTACAATCATGTTTACATAAGAAGATGTACTCCATTGTGAATGTCTGTTCGTGTGAATAGGGTTATTAACTCAACGAGGTTATTAACTCAACGAATTAGAGCGTGTATACATGTATACAGATTCTGAACAGAAGATTTTTATTAAAAATGGGTCGTTACGCTCTGTTTCGTACTTTTATTTTCCTTTCAGCCCATAGTAGATATATTGTCATTGACATCCAATGATGCTTATGAATCAGAATGGATTAAAATGGTACAGAAATGGTTATCAGGGCTGGGCGCTACCGACATGAAAAAACTATCAGTAAGAATTCATCTATTCTGCTTTAATACACGCACATCAAATATAACGCGAATTTCGGCGAAAGCAGAAATCAGACGAAAATCTTGTTAAAGCATGATAATCATATACTCTAACATCCGTTCCAAAGCTCATAGCTTCTTATCTGTATATAGAACCTTTTGTGGTAGTGGAATAGGTCATCAGTTGGGGTGAATTGTTATCTTTCAGCAAGACGTATAATCTGGAATAAGATGCATCAATGTATTGACATCACCATCGCAAAGGCCCTTAGATATTATTATAAGCAGCAGCTTTTGCAATAGTGACGTCTTAAAAGCACTGTGTATGAGTGGAATTGCCAGAGCCACAGAAGCTTCACCAAAACTGTGTTAATCTGAAAGGTCCCTGATATGTAGAATCTAAAAGATCTGCGATTACATGAGTCAGTTTTTAATTTTAATGTTGTGTGTAATTTTATCATACTTTCTTAAAGATACGATATGTCTGAAGAGTCCCTGATATTTTCCAGGTAGAGAGCTATATTCTAGAAGATGCTTCAGCCATTCCGCCATCTTTGATACACTCTGATAATAAGACACAGTTAATAACATTCTCTGAGATTGACCGGTCCAGTGGTTCCACTGATGAAATAGCAGCCAGAATGATAGGACCTGAGAGAATGAAAGAATGGTTTGGTAATGAGGAGATTGAAGAAAAATATAACTGTAAAGATTTAAATTATGTAAGTGTATCATTTTTATACGCCATCATCTCTCTACGACGGCGTATATTGTCGGCACCCCGCCCGTTCGTCCGTCCGCCCATTTACTCATAAACAAATTTGAGCTATTTTTGATCATTAGAAGCAGAGTTATTGCCCTTGCCCCAAAATGTTTTTATTCTCTTAGTTTTCAACCGATTTTGATGAAACTTAAAATGGATGTTATTGGACACCAATCGGAAGGTTTGATAAAGTTTAGTTTACTCCAGATTAAATTTAAGGCTTTTTCGTTGGGCGTATAGTGGTCCACTGGCTTTTAAAGTATGACCCTGCCATCATCACCACAAAACCAATCATGCAGGAACTATCAAGAATTATTCACCGCATGCTCTTCGGGTGGTGCTCTATAGAATATGGAGTAAAAACTATGGATGGGTTACTTGCTGATTTCCTTTTGTAACTGCTCAAAAAACGTAAAAAAATACAACGGATAAACGTTTGAAATCACTGTTAACTTTAACAGAATGAAAAAATCTGATGCATTTGGGGTCATTGATTTTCCGAAATAACCATTGCTGTGTGTCTGGTTGTCATTTGTGGGGCCTCTTCTCGATCGTATGATTCATATAAAAGCCAGTGATCCAATCTGTTTTGTATTTCAGGCATCGTATTTAACAGCGTACCACATGGCATCAGAAATAGCTAGAGAACGTTATGACAGTTTTCATAAAGGAATCATATTCCATGATGATAAACTCATGCAGAGTAACGAAGCGTGGGATCAAAGCCACCTAATAATAGAAACAATAGGTCACGAGCTCCACGTAACAGCTCCAAATTACCAAACACCAGTTAGTGCAGCATTAGGCAAATGGACCGGAATATTCTTCTGTAAATTATTACCTTTAGATAGGGCGTTAGAGTGGATTTACGTGGACGCTTTAAAAAATAATTTAAGCCCAATCCAAGGGAAGTAATTATATTAGGCTAGTCAGTGTCAGTCTGTGTTCTTCTCGTGCTCATGTTCGACGTGATGCTCTTTGTGTGTGTGTTCTGTGGCCTATGTGTACGTGTAAAATTAAAGGAAATCAGCATCTATCAACTCTCTTCTGGCCTTCCATACAACATCGAGATCTGCCTACGTGCTATTTGTCGCTGGTGTCTCCAAATAAGAGACGCAGTATCTCGAAACATTCAAAACGTTGGTGACATCGCAGTTAAGTGTAACGTGCCAACTTTCTAACATAATAGTTCCTATGCCCATGCATTAACAGGGGCGGATCCAGGATTTAGAGAAAGGGGAGGCTCTGAAATATAACATGCTTCAAATTCAACTGCACTGCACGCGCCAAAAGGGCGAGCAACAAATTTCTAGATGGTTCTGACATTAGTCGGCCAAAAATAGGGGGGCTCGAGCCGGGGGATCGTGAAGATTGAATATAGAGTATTTATTTTAGTGTTCTGGGTGGCAATTTATAAATTGATCACCCATGTAAACTTTACAGTAAAGTGTAACGTGCCAATTTTCTAACATAGTAGTTCCTATGCCCATGCATCAATATTGTATCCTTGATAAACGATCAGACCATCGACAATAAAGCTCAAATTGGCTGCATTAACTAGCAAACAATAAAATTGATATTGTGAAGATGTTATCAAGTTTGCCGTTTATAATTCGTGAATTTGTGAACAATCTTTCGTGTACAGTGCTGCCATATACAGTGTAATATAGAATGAGTAAATGATACAATGATGTGAATAAATAAGTCATTTAATATCAGTTTCAACACTTCTTGCATATTAACAATCTAGTAAAATTATTGGGCATAAATTCCACCATTGTTCTATTGTTCTATATTCTGGGTTTCCAACTTGGGGGACATGTCCCGAACATTTTGGACATTTGGACATTCTCCCGTTCAGAAATTCGAACAATTTCTGTTCAGGGGACATAGCAATTTCCTCATGCTTATTCGGGGACACTTGAGGAAACCAGTTAAAAACCGAGGTTCTATATTATGTTCTTTCTATATAAGCTTACTGCTATCAAGATGCAATTAGTGTCGTCATATTTGTGAATTGAGGTTCAGCAAAACGAAATTATCAGTAGTCTTAAAGAAAGTGCGCCTTCAGAAGATCACAGCTCTATTTGTACGGCACGTACTTGGCTTTTTGTTCTAAAATATTTAAATGTGTAGTCAAATGTCTTTACACTCCGACGGTAATGCCAAATCCAAGACCAAAAGTTCACAGTGGTCAACATTTCAGGATACCTTGCACTTTTGCATAGATTAATATTCGGAATGTTATAATCCATTACGATTGGTTGATAACCACTAGCACTACACACGTGACAACAGCCGCCATATTGGTTCCTAGTAACACTCCTGATAACGCAAATCGAGCTGCTCTGGCAGAGGCATATTCTGCTGTTGGAAGATCATTTAATTTCAGGGCTTTTCGTACCTATAATGAAAATAATAATTACCGGGTGTTCCAAAACATTTAGTATCTTTACGGCATCATGGGTAACAAAATATTAAAATCAATAATTACTTTTATGATCTTGATTCTATCTCGAGAGTTTTCAGCTGTATATATTAAACACCATATTATGTAAAATAAAATATTGTCTCTTTCCCGACAATATGCCTGCCATTTCTATTTTAAGCAACACTCAGTGCAATAGTTTGTCATATCTTCAAAGAAACATACCTTAATACCCTGTAATATTGCTGCTACGCCAAGTGGGAGAAAAAAGATGGTGGACACCAAGGAGAAGAATAAATGATCCGGAGGTGACGTTTCTAATTCCCGGTTTAATGAAGTTGGTATGGTCGTCATCTAAAAATAAATAGAAAAATATGCATAAAAAATAACTCTATCTATTGAACTAAAAATCTGCCAATGTCTGGGCATTTCTTCTGTAATATTTTCAACTATTTAGAAATATCGGGTGTCCCCCAAAAAACGTACCCAAGATCGATGGTATCGTTGGTAAACCGATTCTCACAAGTACACTTCAAGATATCTTTGTCCAGTCATTACCAAGTTTTAGATCGGTCAGTCATATTTTTATATTTTCCTTTCTTTCTTTGACCACGGTAGCTTTAATAGACTATACACTTGATATGTCTATCTCACAAATGACAGGGAGGGGCTGTTCTTACCTTTTAGTTACGGCTGTACGGTACCTAATCAGTTAGCAAACAACAAACGAACTCGCTATCGATTGAGTGCAAATCAATAATATACTGTATCTACGGTGGCTGGTATACGCCACCAAATTTACAATGTGCAATTTTTTTTTATGTGGTAGTGATTTTGACTTTTGTATTTTAAACTTGACTTTTCACCCATGTATCATATGACAATGACACATGTAAATGTAGAAGTTATCATATGAGCTATTTGCATTAATTGTGTTTTGATCAGTATGCTTAATTAATGGTTTCACTGCTGATAAAATGTTTCAATGAATGACATGTAGATATGAACACTATCAATACGTTAGGTTTGTAAGATAATATATCACAGTCTCCGTGACTGAACAAGATAGCAGTATCATCATGATAAATCTAGTGAAATGAAATTTTATAGATTAATCTCTCATCCCCATGAAAATAAAACTAGAAGATAAACTTCTACATGACAATGCATAGTAAACAATACAGTGGACAATGATAGAAATTTTGCTAATACAGAAGCATTCACTTTTATTTTTGTTTTTAATTCCTTGTGTTGATAGACGCAAGCAGGTTTATTGCCCTATCCGAACGCCTAGTCATAAGGCACATTTTTCTATGTCCACACCGGCGTATAAACCAGACTGGGAGGTATATCTCTACCCATGCCACTTTAGAACCTCACAATCCAACAACCAACTACTACGACTACCAATAACTACCTAGTTTGCGATATCGGCATCAGCTGGAAGCGAACGTTAACTTGTCATCAACCAACAACTACCTAGTTTGCGATATCAGCATCAACTGGAAGCGAACGTTAACTTGTCATCTACAAACCAACAACTACTACCTAGTTTACGATATCAGCATCAGCTGGAAGCGAACGTTAACATGCCATCTACCAACCAACCTATAGCACCTCAGACCATACGGAATCATGCAAGAGAAACAAGAGAAAAGAAAACTGTCTACCTTGACTGAGATATATTCATTGAAATGCTGATATTGTAGCTAACCATACAAATGTATATTTCAAATAAAAACCATCAATATAAAGAGAGACAATACATATAGATATAATAGCCCACAAGTTTCCGTGTCACATGTTTTACTTACACTAGTCCGAAACTTGTCCACTCTCTATCTTGACGTATGAATCATTGTTTTATTGCTCAAGGCTAACAATCTCTCATTAAAAGGATTTATGAACATTTTGGGTAGAGAGGTCGTGCGCCGACATTTTTACGCATATATTATAAACAGAAGTCCGAAACGTGTCCACTTTTAATCTGTATTAAGGCTAAAACTCTAGCCACACCAAAGCGATTTATACCCACTTATACTCACCATATCATCCCTATGTCAAGCTATGTCGTGAATTACCTCGACATCATTAGTTAGGCACTTTTCATGTATTTAAGTTTGAAAATGAAGCGATATGATTGGATGGTACCTTAGCCTAGCTAATACAACCAATCACCTCGACTGTTCTGCTCCAGGATCAACTAAACACCTGCTTGGTTATTCCTGTAGTCTACCATTATATCCCGGTCTTTATAAACGTCTATAGTTAGTATATTATATGTCAATTGGTAGCATTTCTAATATCCTTCCAAAATTTCTAGCTTCATTTATCAAACACGGTCAACATGCCCTACATACATCCAGCTAAGACGAGTCGGAATGTTTCGGATAAAACACAATACACATGATTTCACAAAACAATTCAACACACTATAGTAACTAGTATACTATAATTAAATACATGTAGCTATTATTAATATCGTATTGAACTTTGACCCGTACTCAGTAATCCTTTGGTCAAGCTAAGCTTACTTATGTTCAATGTCTTCATTTCCTTCAAAGGAGAACAGTTCACCCTCTGAATCACAGTGTACAGTTATAATCAATGTGTTATATAACATGTCAACTTGTTACTGCAATATATTATATAAAATGTATAGAATAAATGTCGAACACTTAGAACACTTTACCATGGCAACTGCTATATCCTATGCACAAAACATTCAATGGTGCAATTGGTGCAAGCTGAAGATCAATGCATCCTTATGAGAGACTTGCGGCTTTGTGACATTTGCCTCAAAATGTGTGTCAAAATGCAAAAAGAACCTCAGGATCAGCATGGCAGGCGCAGAACTCAACTTTTTTTGGAATATCAGCCCAGACAGTTACACCAAGTCTTCTCAGGTAAAATTGACATGTATTCATAAAAAAGGAATATTCCTAAAGTATTCATTATATTCCTGAACACTGTTCGAGAACCACATTAAGGGCGGAACCAAGCTCCCCCGGCTCGAGCACCCCCCCCCCCCCTTATTTTTGGTCGACTGATGTCAGATTCCTCTAAAACTTTGTCGGGTCGCTAACGCCTTTGAATTTGAAGCATGTTATATTTCAGAGTCCCCCCCCCCCCCCCTTCTCTAAATCCTGGATTCGCCCCAGACATTAAAGTAATAGATATGCTAGAAATATCTGTTCTTTAAAGTGTTTTATCGATTTAAAGCTTCTGGTATATCTTTAAAGGATTATTCATAAAGCTGGTATTGATTTAACATTAAATGTAGATTAGTGAATTAATAAAATGTTCAGTTTAGTATGATATGTATTTTGTTATTGATTGTCTGAATAGGCCTACATGTATGATTATAACGATGTCTACACACCTGCCTGAATATATGTATAATTATAATCTACACCTGCTTCTTATTATTAAAGTTTATCTCATATCAAAAAAACGTCCCCAAGTTTAATTGGAAGAATCTCAGCCGTTGGTAGACCTATCTCTTTCAAAATTCCCACAGATATTCTTCAATATGTCGCTGTTCAAACCTAACAATATGTCATCAAATAAAAATTGTATGAGTTATTTTGTTCGGGGAAATTCTTGTACAATTTTTTTATTAAATTACGCTCATATTGATTTTCATGTTTGAACAACGACATCTTGAATTATATACGTGTATATCCGGACGAAGATGGGGACCTTTTTTTTTAGGGACACCCAATATAATCAACGCATTGTCTTTACTTTGAAACACCGACTCTCTTACATCTGACTCTTTTACAGGAATCTAAATACCTCATGGGGTTCCCCCTGATTTTTTCTAAGGTAACAGTATCAATTTTTGGTTTACACTAGTGACGAGACACAACCTCTTTGCTGTTTCTCTGAAACGGTAAGAGTCACTCTTTGGTACATCCTGGTATATGGGCGCAGATCACGGGGGGAACAGGAGGACACGCTCCCCGTCAGAAAACCTGGGGGTGGAGACATGATACCCTGTGCTGTGTCCCAAAATGGTGTCAAGCATGGTTGACGAGAGTGTCTGTAATGGACATGAAAATAGTCACATGAAGCAAATTTAATCGATCGCATATTTATGTCATTTTTGTCGGATCAATTGTGATCAGTGGAAAAGAAACTGCAGGGGCCGAGGAGTTGCACTTCAAAATAGTTTGTCATTTAAATAATTTTTTTTTTTATAATTTCCCAAATCTGAAAATCGAGTTGCCGAAATCTAAGAAGTATTTGTGGTGGGGTGAGGGTGCGAGGTGAATTTTGAAATTATACCTTAGATATTGGCAAAATAAGGTGAAACTATGGACAGAGGGCAATTGATATCTGATAGGCATTAATGAAGACGACAACTTAATGAATCAAACCATTTATTATCAACACTAAATAACAATTATCACAGTAAATAATTTCATATCAACAATTTATTATTCTATACAATTTATAATTTATTCTAACAAGTATCAAGTATATAACAAAATCTAGCACTAAGAAACACTTAAACAGATCTTTTAAAACTTGATATGTGCAATTAAATTCAAATAAATTTTTTAGAGGTTGGATCTGCTATTTCCTTTGGTCAAAATATAAAATTAATGAATTTTCAATAATGTTATTAGATTTATTTAGGGATGATCCATTCTCCAGAATTTTCAGGCATACAACTCATGATATCATGAATGAACAAAATGCTTATAAAGATAGTCAATTTTATGCACATGAAAAATAAAAACTTCAAAGTATATTAAATACAAACTAGCACTACTCATTTCAGGTTTGAATTGTTCAAAAATTTTGGCAGTTTGGGTACATATAATTTAATACTATACTATGTAGCACTGCAGTGGAAGCTACAGTGATGTAATTCCTTTTGTAAAATCTATAAATTTGATTACAGCATCCATTGGTATTATACAGTGGTATGAACTCTCTTAATTTGCCAATCTTTTAGTCCAAGATTTAGGATCATCTCTGAAAGGGAAAAAAATAAGTTAGTAACAAAAAAATAAACTTTCTCAAATAGATTGTATCCCCTTAAATCAATAATTTTCAGATTAGACTAATATTTTACTGATTCAAGTGATTCATTTTGTTCATACTTGCAAAATCAATTTTCATCATTTACAAAATTAGTAAGCTAAGCGACATTTCAGATCTAATTAGCCCTCTGCCATTATTGAAATTGAATAATGAATATGGACCAAATTTTCCTTCTAAATAAGGTTGAGCACGGTCTTCCAATTACGAACCATTAGCGATCACTTAACAAAATTACAGGCTCTCAATTCTGACCGAGCAACTTCTAATAAGAAAACTCCTACTTTTTTAGTCAATATGTAACCTCAGTTTGGGAGCCCTTTTAAAGTTAAAACTGCACAATATACACCTAAATATACAGTACTCACTTGATTTCTGATTTTTTGATTTGTTCCCCCTGTAATAATAGTTGAGCAGCCTGAGATACTATAGGATCATAGGCTAAACTAGCTACAGCTACCACATTCTCTCCTCTGGAAATATACGTAAATATGTGTTAATAAATGTAAATATTTGTAAATAAATGTAAATATTAGTTAATAAATGTAAATATTTGATAATAAATGTAAATATATGATACATATATATTTGTTAATATAATTGTAATGTTTAAATATGCATAAATAAGTAGATTGTAATAAAGTCAAATAAATCTGCAGCTGGAGAGTGTTACCCCCTGGGATCTGCACCCATGATTCCACCCATCTATGGTCTGACAAATTGATTTTCATCACATGTTCAAGGTCATTCAATCACATGCTCAGTTCAAGGCAGTAAAGCAAGTGTTGTTCTTATGTACTTACTTGGTGTAAAAAGCAGCAAATTTAGGAGCGTCTAAATCACCATGTATTATAACATCATCAAAACCAACACCATAACCTGTTAATTAAAACAAATGTGGATTTATTGAATGTGAGTCTGAACTGACAAAAATGAAATAAAGTTTTACGTCCTAATTTTTTGCACCCGATTGGATTAATGATGACAGTGAAGGCTATGTACCTGTACTGACAAGAAACAGAAGATAGTCAACTCATTGAATGTGAGTCTGCACTGATTAAAACAGAAAAAAACCTACATATTTGAACCCAATCGGGTGAAAGGAAAACATGGAAGGCTATGCAGTATGCAATGAAGGATGTTTTGGCATGGCAGCAGCAGTGGTCTTCTCTTTAGATTTTCAACTTTAAGGGATCTTTAACATGCACAGTCTGTATCGTAATTGATAAGCAACAGCAAATAATGTCATGATGGACAGTATAAGCTTATATTGTTATATAACAGAACATTTACAATACCTGTATATCTAACACTTTTACCATACATAACAGTCCAAAAATATGGTACACTTTTAATATCAGTTTTAACACCAGCCATATTCCTACCAACTACTCTACCTGGAAATATATCAACAGATTTCATAAAATAACCACCTACTAAATATGTCACCTATTACAAAATCCATAAAAGAATTCTGTTATTCAAAAACCTCATCCAGAACATGACAAAAGCGGTTAGAATACTAGTAGTCATATAGTAGTGGACTTTCCATTCAAGAAGTACCATCAGGTGTTTCGAAAAGAGTCGGCATGGTCTGCTTTACGCGCGACACAAAATATACACTTACCATGCTGATGAGCCATTTGCCAATGTTGTATATTAACTCTACTATTGTCTGGTGTTATAAACAATGGAAATTCTACAATATCACCTCCAGCATATACATCTTTTATATTAGTTTCTAGATTCTACAATATAATATTATAAACAATGGAAATTCTACAATATCACCTCCAGCATATACATCTTTTATATTAGTTTCTAGATTCTACAATATAATATTATAAACAATGGAAATTCTACAATATCTCCTCCAGCATATATATCTTTTATATTAGTTTCTAGATTCTACAATATAATATTATAAACAATGGAAATTCTACAATATCTCCTCCAGCATATATATCTTTTATATTAGTTTCTAGATTCTACAATATAATATTATAAAAAATGGAAATTCTACAATATCTCCTCCAGCATATACATCTTTTATATTAGTTTCTAGATTCTACAATATAATATTATAAACAATGGAAATTCTACAATATCTCCTCCAGCATATATATCTTTTATATTAGTTTCTAGATTCTACAATATAATATTATAAAAAATGGAAATTCTACAATATCTCCTCCAGCATATACATCTTTTATATTAGTTTCTAGATTCTACAATATAATATTATAAACAATGGAAATTTTACAATATCTCCTCCAATATATACATCTTTTATATTAGTTTCTAGATTCTACAATATAATATTATAAAAAATGGAAATTCTACAATATCTCCTCCAGCATATACATCTTTTATATTAGTTTCTAGATTCTACAATATAATATTATAAACAATGGAAATTCTACAATATCTCCTCCAGCATATATATCTTTTATATTAGTTTCTAGATTCTACAATATAATATTATAAAAAATGGAAATTCTACAATATCTCCTCCAGCATATACATCTTTTATATTAGTTTCTAGATTCTACAATATAATATTATAAAAAATGGAAATTCTACAATATCTCCTCCAGCATATACATCTTTTATATTAGTTTCTAGATTCTACAATATAATATTATAAACAATGGAAATTCTACAATATCTCCTCCAGCATATATATCTTTTATATTAGTTTCTAGATTCTACAATATAATATTATAAACAATGGAAATTCTACAATATCTCCTCCAGCATATATATCTTTTATATTAGTTTCTAGATTCTACAATATAATATTATAAAAAATGGAAATTCTACAATATCTCCTCCAGCATATACATCTTTTATATTAGTTTCTAGATTCTACAATATAATATTATAAACAATGGAAATTCTACAATATCTCCTCCAGCATATATATCTTTTATATTAGTTTCTAGATTCTACAATATAATATTATAAAAAATGGAAATTCTACAACATCTCCTCCAGCATATACATCTTTTATATTAGTTTCTAGATTCTACAATATAATATTATAAAAAATGGAAATTCTACAATATCTCCTCCAGCATATACATCTTTTATATTAGTTTCTAGATTCTACAATATAATATTATAAAAAATGGAAATTTTACAATATCTCCTCCAATATATACATCTTTTATATTAGTTTCTAGATTCTACAATATAATATTATAAACAATGGAAATTCTACAATATCTCCTCCAGCATATATATCTTTTATATTAGTTTCTAGATTCTACAATATAATATTATAAACAACGGGAATTCTACAATATCTCCTCCAGCATATATATCTTTTATATTAGTTTCTAGATTCTACAATATAATATTATAAACAATGGAAATTCTACAATATCTCCTCCAGCATATATATCTTTTATATTAGTTTCTAGATTCTACAATATAATATTATAAACAATGGAAATTCTACAATATCTCCTCCAGCATATACATCTTTTATATTAGTTTCTAGATTCTACAATATAATATTATAAAAAATGGAAATTCTATAATATCTCCTCCAGCATATACATCTTTTATATTAGTTTCTAGATTATACAATATAATATTATAAACAATGGAAATTCTACAATATCTCCTCCGAATACATCTTTCGAAGGTGCGGAAAATCGCAAGCTTTTAAGGCCCAGTTTTTCTGACTCTCTCCCAGCCATATCCGTCCAAATATCTGTCAGGCGCTGGGGAAAGAATCAGCAAGTTTCGGACTATATCCTATCTTACAATTTCAAATTAATCTAACCTGATTCACAGAAACAAAACCTTTATCAGATAATTCAATACCAGATCCTTTTAGAAAATCAGTGGCTGGAACTACACCTGAAAATTGAAATTCATCCGTTTGAAAGTTTTAACAGTCAAGGATTTACTTGTCAGTTTAAGAGACTGATATAGATATATTTAGATATACAGATATGATAACAGATTAATATCTTTAATTAACAATTAACTCGTAATTTCATTTCCAGATAGGTTGAAATAATGGTTATGATATCAGTCTTTAAAGGGATTGTAAAGATGTTTTCTAAACTTTGTAAGTGTATCGGGGACAGTTAGAATTAGAAATATATCACTACATAATCCACCTCATAGGTAAAGTACTTACCTACACCTAATATACAAACATCAGCTGTTAGTTTTATTTTATTATCCAATATAACATCTGTTAATATGCCCTCTCTACCTTGTAGTTGTTCTATACCAGAGTTGAGGTAGAATTTTACACCCTTATCTTCATGTAACTTGAAATAAAACATATCTTAGTCAGGATATATTCTCAGTCAGACAGGGCAGACAGTATGCCAGGCAAATATGGCATATAACAGCCCTGGTTTTTACTTGTATTTGATTCATTTGAGTGACATTTTTAAGTAGTAAATTAATGCATAAGTTAAATGGCACACTTTGGTACTGGGCCAAAACATTTGATCTATTTCACTTGACAATCACAAGATTTGATCATTTTCATGTTCATGAAACAAATCTTTGCTCTGGCACTGAAAGAGTTGGTAAACAATCAAGAAAAGCAGTCAATTGAAGTATTTAAAGATGGGTTTGAAATTAAACTATCTGCACAGAATGTAAATTGAATGAATGTTAACAGAAAATACCTTTTTTATTACTTCACCTAATTTTTCACCAAAAATATTGGTCAAGGGCATGTTACTCTTGCCAATAACTGTCACTGATCTACATTTATCATGAAGAAAGGCAGCTGCCTCAAGACCTAGCATAGGACAGACAAAACATAACAATAAGCATGGAACATATAAAGCATGGGTTAGGTCTACATAAGGAAATATTATGCCAATGCTTCAAAAACGCAATTTTTTTTCAACATAACAAAGTTCATGACTTTAAAGGGGAATGTTCAGCATTTTCAAGGATAGATTTGGTTCTTGAATTTAAATAACATTCAGAACTGCCCAAAAATCGCACAATCCCTTCAATTATACCCATACCTAAATAGGTTTTTTTTTTTTCATTTCTGTATATGTGTTTTCTATAAAAGTCATAGTCTTACTAAACGAAGAGTAGTTTTTTTTACTTCCAAACGTTGATACTTATGGATACACAGAGATTTGAAGGCTTAAATTTTGAGTTTTTGGTCGAACAGTTAGTGAACATATCAATGCATAAAAATGTTGGCTGCAACAAAGTAAAAACATCTAAAACCGTCACCATAACCATAATAATACATGTACATCTAGATAAAACATTATTTTCTAAGTGATATTATTCGTATTTTGTGTCATCTATAGCCTAATACTTTCGTTAAATGGATTTTCAGATTGATTACTTTGTTGTTTTGCTTGTACCCTTTTTTCTTTTCATCAATTTTGCACTATGATCAACACTAAACAACTCTCAATGTCCAACATGTACTAGCAGAACCTATAAACCATGTCTGGTCCCTGTGATTAGTCCGTTTAGTGACAAGAAGTCACAAAGACCAACAGTAACATTCTAGCTCAATGCCAAACAAAATGGCTGACAGCGACTGACCAGGTTTGTTTGTATAGGCTCTAGTAGATACACTTCAATCCATGTTGTTTTGGTGAAACTGTCACCATTCTGAATCCAAATAGGCAGATACAGAATGATTTTGATATAAATTATTTTGTAAGCAGGTGAATATATATATAATATATAACTAGCCCTAATCTGGATTGACAATGTTAAGCGCTGAAGCAAGCAGACGTATAGTTTAAGGTGAGAGATGCAAGATCCTGACCTTCTGGAAAACTTGTCCTACTCTCGGACCCAATGTGGTTTGAAAAGGAACTTGAATCTTGTCAACCACAGAAAGACTTTTGACTTTTCCTGCTAAACAGGAAGCTACCTCCATTCCTAGTATAAGCACAGTTGTTAGTAAGAGGATTTGGGTGCCTTAATATTTGCTTTATTTTATAGAGCTTTAACCCTTTGATAAGTGAAGCAACACATATGACGTCACAGATGAAAGGAGCAGAGTGACATATATGTTGCTAATGTGACGCATGCTATAACGTCATTAACGTCAAATTAAGTCACTCCCTACAGTATGACATATTATAATTAAACTCACTGCTCAAAGAGTTAATGAGAGGTCCAGACTACCCCCCCTGCTCATGAGACCTCAAAGAAAAGTTTCATTTGAGGGCCATGATGACACTATTATTTCCAAATTGTGGGGTCAACCTTGTCAATCAAGACAGCAGTCTGTGGCTGGTGCGGCTAGTAAAATCCGCTTTTTGGACTGTTCCTTGATCTTTTCCAGCTCATGCCCATGATTAAATTTCTGGCCCTCCACAGTATCAACATCCCATCCAAACATTTGTAGGCTGCATAGGCAAGAATCGCAATTCATACATTTTCAGGTAAAAAATTTGTTAGTAACCAAACTCACAAGGAACAACACAAAATCAACCTACCTATAAAAGATGAGCCTATGATTACAACATGTTTTCCTTGAGCAGCCTCGTAAATCTGGCTAGCATCAGCTGGTGTTCGTAAACTAAATACATTCTGTAGGTCTACTCCTTTTATAGGTAGAGATCTTGGTCTGTAAACAGATAATAAAGACAGAGTGTCAGACAAGGTAATGTATGCCAATGACAGCAGTTTAAGGGGTATAGTTGTCACCTAGTTTTGTTCAAATTGCATTACTTTAGACATCTGATTGAAAGATGCTACCCATGTCCCTGATACACCTGAAAAGTTCAGAAATCCTCTTTACAATCCCTTTAAGCTTTTGACAGGTGCACACATATGAACATTAGTTTTGCATGACCCATAGATGTCTGATTGAAAGTTGGAATGGTGCAATTTGATTCTACCTGTGTCTCTGATAGACGTGAAAAGATCAGAAATCCTATTTACTATCTCTTTAAGCTGTTGACAGTTGTAGAAATATAAACAGTAAGTATAGTCGGCTGTTGAATAAAAACAAAATATCCTAAACTTACTTTCCTCCTGTAGCTATAAATAGAGAATCATACGAGAGTTTCTTTCTATCATAGAGTTGGACTATTTTAGATTTCACATCAACAGACACCACCTATAAAGATACATACATTAGTTACATTTGACTCTTTGAAGTTAACTTCTCTTTTAGGACAAGTTTGATCTCATAATTCCTTGGACTTTTGAAACTTGTTTTCTATGTTCACCAGGTTAGAAGGGGGTTTGAATTTTTGGATTACTTATCAGAAGAATGTGAATGACAAATACAATAATAAAACCCAAGGACGAGCGATCCAAACCGTAAATATTTCATATGTTATCAGGTGTCTTGAAGAGTTAGCATACCCTGCTTGGCGCCACACCTGCCACTGCTACTCAATGATTTTACTTATAGTTGAACTTTCAAGGGAGTTAATTTCATAAAAAACAACTGATATTCTGTGACAAACCAATCAAGAATTCCAGACAACATTTAATTTTTCCTACCTCATGACCTTTCTTGATTTCAATATTATTATTCTTATAAAACTCTTCATTTCTTAAAGCTATGGCATCTGGTTTAGAATCCATTGCCTAAAAACATAACATTATAAAATTTAACATAATGAAATTCACATACCTAAAGGAACTTCCTTTAAAAGATTTCAATAATATTCTTTGATAAGCCTTGGATCAGTGTGTTACAAGTTAGGAGTTTAAGGGTGTTAATTGGGCTATTTCACGTTATGAAAAAATGGAATAAGTATATGAAATAATGATTTCTTGAGACTTGTTGTGCATTTGTTGATGATTTGGGGTCCTTCTCGATAGTTTAAGGTTGATTTCATGTCAATCAGATTTTTTTTAATGAGTTGACAGCCCTTTCAAACATGTCATAAAAATTGAACATTTCAAACCTTTGATACAAGTTTAAAAGATAGTGGACCACGGCCAAATACGCCTAACGAAAAAGTCTTAAATATTAATTAGGAGTAAACTAAACTTTCTCAAACCTTGCGATTTAGGACCAATGACATCCATTTAAAGTTTTATCAAAATCGGTTGAAAACTAAGAGAGTAATAGCATATTTAAGATTTGGGGCAAGGGCAATAACTCTGCTTCTAACGATCAAAAATAGCTCAAATTCGAACTTGATCTTCGTTTTATGAATATGTATACACATATTAAATTTAATTTGATTCCGTCAAAAACTCTAGTTTTTAGAGCGTTTACAAGCAAATGTTGATTGACAGACCAACAGATTTGGGGCAAGGGCAATAACTCTGCTTCTAACACTCGAAAATAGCTCAAATTCGAACTTGATCTTCGTTTCATGAATATGTATACACATATCAAATTTCATTTGATTCCGTCAAAAACTCTAGTTTTTAGAGCGTTTACGAGCAAATGTTGACGGACGGACCGACGGACGGACGGACAGGGGTGCCGACAATATACGTCCTCATAGAGAGATGAGGGCGTATAAAAAATGTGAATGGATCAATCTACATCACACTTGACATAAATGTAGACAATTACATTGCCGAGAAACGTACAGAGCGATTTTCCAAAAAAAAATTATTATTTTGGTGGTTACCATGGAAATACGAAAATTTACACGTAGGTACGGCAAACATTTTCCAGGGGCCAAACTGATTAGAATTTTCGAAAAAACTCTCTGTACGTTTCATCCTTATTGAATAAGCTTTCAATCAAGACCAAGATCGTAATTTTCCAATAAAAAATGGCTGAGAAATCTTGTATCAACCGGGACACATTTTGCTACTTTTTCCTAATTTTTTAGCAAAAACTAACGAAATACCTAATTTCTTTTCGGTTTTTTTCAATCTATATAGTTTACAAATAAAGAAATAATAATTATCTACAATCTGAGCCCAAAAATAATAAGTAATTCGCAAAACTTCTATCTCGTGTTTTTTTTCTCGAACGCTAGCCCAATCAATACCCTTAACTGAAGGATCAAGCCAGGCATTTTTTCCTCCGTTAGTGATGCAGGTCAGAGGGGCTAACATGGAAAAGTTTTTATTTGTTTGGATGGGACAATAAACCAAATCTCTGTGTTCTACAGGCTGTGAAATATAAAGATCCCATGACAGAAACCTGTAATGAAACTCACCTTACTAAGTTTTGGTCTATCATAAGGTAAGGTTGATTCTTTAGAAACTATAATAATTTTACCAGTAAAACCTTCTTGTCTTAAAGTTTCACTACATACTACTGATGCTGGACCTACATAATTAATGATACATTTATAAAGTATCAGAATTCAGTGGAGTGTGCAGAAAAAAATCCAAGAGGGGGTACAAAATGCAGATTTTGCTTACCATGCATGGCTGGCACAATGACATGTTGTGAGCATGAGCCACAAGAAGAGGGCATGGGAAATTATTTTTTTTTTAAAAATAGCATTATTTTGGTTTGCTTCTTTGTCACATAAGCATTTTGACAACTAAGAACTGCCATAACAGAGGGCCCCCCACATACCCCTTCCCCTGCTCTAACTGGGCCATAGATTTCAGTAGAAGTGATGTCTGAATATGGATCACATGACGTAACTCAATAAAACTGAATCGTACCTCCACCAATCATTATAAAAGTTTTTCTATTGTCAGCATTTTGACGAGACATTGATTTGACCCGTTTGGTATTGGCTAGATTTCCACTATTTTTAAGATAAATCTTCCCCGACTTTACTTCAACCTGTAAAACATATCACTATGGCTATTTACATTTGGAATATACAGATTGTCGGAATACTAAGAGTTTTTTAAACTGACATAAGATGGAATTCAATTGGGACCAGACATAGATGTCGGATTACACAGAATGTCGTAGTACTCAGATGTCGGAAATGACAGAGTATACTGTATTTGGCAAAACATACTATGGTTGCAAAGCTCAGACAGTTAGACGTTCCCTTAGATTTTTCAACCCGCCCTCCCCTTTAAGTGATGCAGGTCAAATGGACTGTCATGGAAGGGCATCTCATCGTGTCGATCGGAAAATATACAAAAAGGTCCTGTTTGTTACAGAATGTGCAATTTTAATATCCCTTGAAAGTCAAAATTCACCTTATTGCCTGTTTGAAAGTCCAATCGGGTACAAAAGAGTATGCTGAAAACAGCATTTGCATAAAAAAGATCTGATTCAATAAACATTTTGAACTCAAAAGCATAAAGCTAACCTGATATGTTGGTAGACTATCTAAGCCAGGAAAGTCTTCTATATCACCAGTTTTAACATTAAAACAGGCCCCATGCCATGGACATCGTACTACTCCCTTACATAGAGATCCTACAAAAAATAGAACAATAAATCACATTGTTGAAAATTTACCCCTTGTTAGGGTGGAGCTAAACAAAAATAAATGTCATGTGTGCTACAGGTTACAGGCATACTGCATGGCATAATTTACAAGATAACAAAAAAATCATGAAACTTTTTGTCTTAGGTATTGCAAAAGGAAGACATCTTATTTTAATCATGTACTCATCAGCCAAAAAGTAGGAAGTAGGAAGTGAAACTCCATATCATAGAAAATTCATTTTTATTTTTAATCCCTTTAAAGTATGTTCCTAAATGCAGCTGTACCTACCATTAGCTAAAGGGGCCCCATAATGAGTACATTTTCCCCCTACAGCGTAATACTGTTGACCTTCTTGCACTAGTAATATCTTATTACCATCTATTTCTACCTCTTTCATTCTATAAATAAATACAGGTACATTTCCTATTAATCAGGTGGTGAAATTAAACTGGAATGGGTTTTTTTTCAGCGCTGTCAAGTGTCGAGGAGCACTGCTCAAATGTTTGTTTTTTAGCAAAAATTTATTGGACATGAAGTATAGGTTGGACAAAATGGTGAATTTAAGGACAATGTTTAAGGAGATACTAGTTTCTATTCAAATTCAACACACCTTTGATTTTATCCACCTGATATCAATCTTCAAATGGGATTTAAATTTACAAATGTGAGCCACATTTTTTACATGTTGGTCAACTATGTTAATGATCTGATTCTGCACTTCTGAACTATGTCATAATTGTTCTTCTTATGAAATAGAACACTGTTGAACATGGCCTAATAATTTTTGATATATGTCCGCAAAAATTAATTAAAATAAAATAAGAACACTGACATACCCTCCATCTTGGATGTCATCAACATTACATAATAACTGTTCCGTCATATTGGAGTTGTTAGTGGTATTATTATTACTGTTATTACCGAGCCTACTGGTAGTTGATAGATGATTGACAGGTCTAATTACTGTACCATTACCTACTAATTAATTAAAACATAATCATTAAAAAAATCTTTAATTAAGCAGACATAATGTCATGCCTGTAGCATACAAAATTATGTGTCTTTCTTACGTAATATACATCTTACAAAACTGCACAAGAATGGTGCTTTTAATCTTATATTAACAGTATTCTATATTTTGTCCTTCAATCTTAAAAATATATGTTCAACATCCCTTCGACCAATAGAATTTTACATATAGAAACAGCTTTATGGAACAACAATCACTGGTTAAAATTTAAGCAATATTTTGGCGGGTTTTCCCCTGTCGTCCCCAGACACAGAATTTTAGTTTCAGAATCTGAAATCTTTTTCGCTAATCTAATCCGTAATAATGTTTTATCCAGGATCGTAAACATCAGTTATCCTGAATTGAGGGGCCGCATAATCTTAGAAAGAAAGAGTAAAGAAAAAACCCTATACAATCTACAAACCTAAGAAATGCACATTGAGGCAATTGCCTTTTTTGCCTCTTCCAATTTCTAGTAAACCATCAGCAAATGCTGTTTTAAATTTCTATAACTAAATGTGCTGCACCAGTAGTCATTAAATGATGATAGACAAAGCAAGAAAGTCAATAGAAATTATGTCTCAGAAAGTAAGATAAATAAGAAATATAAAGAAGAATAAGCTTAAAAGGATGCTTTAATTATGCTATTTTTTTCACATCTTATCACATGTTGGTTTAAACTTTACCAGCCAAATTTCTGTAGCATTTATTAAAAGCAGAAATATCATTTAATTGCAGTTCTTATTGAAAGCAGGGAGTAATTCTCTTTCAACAGTCATTATTTCTGGGACTTCATAAGCAAGCAAGCATAATGTAGCAATATTGTTAAAATATGAGCCACTTTTGATGAATTGTAGAAAACTGTAGGCCATGTTTCAATTCTAAAGTGGTAAAGATCGTTGAAAATTAACTGTATCAGTATGTAAATAAAAGATTGAAAAAGCTATATTTATTTAAGAAAGATGACTATTAATGTTAGTTAAATAAGTAAACTAGAGAATCACACAGTTAGTACACAAACCTGGTGTTGTATTAAAGGAGCTACGATATTCTCGATACATTATGGTTACTGACATGTAAATAAATAAATAAAAACAATAGATTTTCTATTTGAAAAGGTGGGAATCAGTGACATGCCAGTCCTACTCCCCCAAAACCTCCAAACTCCCCACCCCTCCTCTCCCCAGGAAACTGGTGGGAATAGATGAGGTACAGGAATGTCAACACAATAGCCAATAGTGTCAACATTTCACAGAGATGTGTTGCCATCAAACTCTTAATTAATGTAACAAGCTGAACCACAGACATCATGAATCATACTACCAGTGATCTCAATACACAAAACATTTTTTGAAAACCATTTTACAACCCCTTTAATAGGGCTGCAACGATACACAAAGTCACGATACGATACAGAATCGTGATAAAAGCTTACGATTCGATAGTACCGTATCACGATACGTCAAGAAAAAGTGAATTTGGACAATTTGTTCAATAAAATATGGTCAAACTCACAATGAAACATAGAATAAAAAAAGATATAAATTGTTTTATAGTATAAGGGTCCTTTGCAACTTAACCCTCACGTGAAATGAGATAGTTTTCAACATTTTTCTTCTTCTGAAACACTTTAAAGTGGATTATATATATGTTAAACACAATTAAGATGTATCGCGATACGTTACCATAAAAAACCGAATATCGAAATTTGAAAATTAACCGTGAGGCACCGATATATCGGTGAATAGTTGCAGCCCTACCCTTTAATAAGCTTATGCTTGCTATTTAAGATCATTCTATTCAAAGCTTTACTATTAAGAAATTTTGAAATACATCAGCTCCATCCCCAGGATTGATTGGTGCTGGGGCCCAGGATTTACGTGTAAGTGGAGCAGGGGGTCTTCCCCATGAAATCTAGAAACCTGTAGAGAACATTTAAGGCAATTCCGAGGTGCCAAAATCTTCATCAAACATTTATCTTATGGTTTTGTAAAATATCTGTTCTAGCCTTATTTTAATTTGCTTGGGACCAGCCCACTTGGAACCCTATTAACGACGGGGCTGCATGTATATAAAAGACTAAAAAAACATTTCAAGTTAAAAATAACTATTGAACAAGTCAGCATAAAATAAATTTATTAATCTATCACGTTTCAAGCTTAAATAAACATATTTAAATATCATTTAATCAAATGAAAAGATTTTATCTATCCTAACATGAGGATACCGTACAGTACAGTAGGGTCAATATGACAGTAGCCAACTAATATGCTGTCTACAAGATCATTAGGAATCGTAAATCGGTAACAGTTTTAGCTGAATTTAGGACCTATCCCCTACAGCACCTACTGGTGGAAACGGACAGGGCAGCTTTTGAGCTTGGCCATATGGGTTTCTACCCAATTCACACCTTAGTTACTTCTGTTGCACATTTTGTCTGTAATTCAAATTTCAAGGTCGAAGTGTAGCAGTGGCGGATTCAGGGGGGTGAATCGGGTGGCCAGTCACCTCCCTTACCTGTGTTGACGTGATTTTATCATTACTACATATCATTTGATTAAAATGTTGACTAATCTTTGGATACATTTAGAGATGTATATTTGAACTTAAAACTATGTGAACCTCCGAAAATTTGTTGCATGAGCCATCAGCACTTGCGGGTTTTGAACATATAATTTTTATTAATCCACCCCCTTTGTGACATTCATAAATCATATAGAGACCTAGTCATATAGTGCAGAGATTATTTTACAATGTTTACCAAACACTTATATATTCAAGTGCAGCATCATGATTTTTGATACCGGTTTGTACACATATTTCAAATAATGCTGAATCACGCCTAAAGAAATATGCATTACTACCTGGGTACGGTAATGAATAAAATTTGCAGTTGTTTCATCTTAATTGAAACGTTTCAAGAAAAAATTAATAAAATGAAATCCTGGGGCCTGTTTCTCAAAAAATCTTGCGATAAATTTTGTCGTAACTCTGGCATTTTACAATGAATAATTCCATACTTACGACAATTTTTAATCGTAAGATTTTTGAGAAACAGGCCCCAGGAGTAAACTTTGAATTCGTAGGGGAAAGTTTACAATTTGTTGGGGTTGATTTGAGCCTTATAAATCTTCAGAGGTACGGTAGTAGGCCTACCATACTAAAACTGTACAAAAATCAAAAAACTTAAGTTGTGTTGTGACATGTTTTGTATTCAATATACTTATTTCCAAATTAACAATACAAAATAATTATGGCATTCCCAAAGAAATTACTGCATTGGAATAAAAAGTGTCTTTTTGTCACGCGTGGTAAATATCTACTGCTTGGCATTAAAGCCAGTGCAGAGTGAGTGCATGACTCTTACTACGCAGTACAGTAGGCTGGATACATTCAAGCATCACATTATGCTTTCATGATCGTAATCTACAGAGCACAAATGACATTTCAAAAGGATTTACAAACAATCAACACTCACCTTGAAGTTTGCAGAATAAATTTTGTATTTTATTTGCCGGTTTTATTATCTTTGAAGAAGCAAGGACAAGATTCCTAAAAATAAACATCACGTGATCAAAAAAGTCACATGACAGAGTACAAAATAGACACAAGTCACGTACTACCAGTCAGATTTTTATAAAATTTTGTTATTAATCTTTAAATAATAGATTTTATCACGTCCTTTCAACTATTACATATTTAACAAACTAAGAAATCGAAATATCTACAATTGATTCCTCATCGATTAGCCTTATCACATTATGACACGATCATCAGAGCAAGTGTGCTGAAGTTTCAAAAACAGTAGTTTGACTCGATTACTTGGTGATATGGTGTCAAATCGCCCAATGCCAAATCGGCTCTATAAAAATAAAACACATCAAATGGGCCTTTGGTGGTTTGGAAGTCTTTGGAAGATCAGAAAGCTAGCAAAAGGTAGTCACACTGCGAGTATTAGTCCGAAACTTGCTGACTCTATTCCCAGCCTTTGACAGCTATTTGGACAGATATGGCTGAGATGTCTAACGTACTTTCATGCATTGATAAAGTTAGTATCGCCATATACGCCCACCACGGCATGCGGATGGTAAAATCGGAAAAGCCTTAAATTTAATCAGAAGTAAACTAAACTTTCTCAAACTTTTTGATTTAGGTCCAATGACATCCATTTTAAGTTTCATCAAAATCGGTTGAAAACTAAGAGAGTAATTAGCATGTTCAAGATTTTAGGACAAGGGCAATAACTCTGCTTCTAACGGACGAAAATAGCTCAAATTCGAACTTGATCTTCGTTTTATGAATATGTATGCACATACCGAGTTTCATCTAATTCCATCAAAAAAATCTTGGAGCGTTTACAAGCAATTGATGTTGATAGAAGCATTTACTGTGTAGAGGTTAAAGGACGATAACTCCTCAAACTGACGTAAGAGGCCTAAATCTTGAAAAATGCATACCTGACTTCATGACTCTTCACTTTCACAAACAATTTAATTTAATAAAAGTTTGAATTTTCTCCCTTAATGATGAATTTCATGATTTTTTTATTATAAAATAATCTCCCTTGAATTTTGAAATTTACAAATTGACCTATAGTGCTAGTTTGAAACATTTACTCATTTATTGATAGCCCAAATACTTTTACATAGCAATTCGAACTTGGAAATGGGCATGAAAATGCTAAATCTTCGCGATTTTCAAATAAAAATTGAGCACAGTTTTGACTTTGGGGTGCCCCTTAAATTCGTCACTGTAGAGTAGTCAAAAGATATAATACCAGAGAGTTAAAAGCAAAAATACTAACATATGGGTGGGCTGAAAGAAACAAAAACTTTTTGTATAAAAATATTTTTATTGACATAATAAGATAAGGAAGGACGCTTATGCATATTTTACACCTTCTCAATGAAATACATACAAACGTCGGCTCTTAGCATAAAAGCTCTGGGATAATGCTTGTCGACTCTCAGTCGGTTAGCGCTCGGCTACTTCCGTAAAATGTCCGTTACATGGATAAAATACGACCACGTTGGGCCGTGTAGTTGACTCTTAGCCCAATATATCATCTTGCTAGGTCATGTCAGAGCAAAGACGTCATGTCTGTGTCAGAGCAAAGACACAGATGAAAATATATTAAATGTTCTCGGCGACTTCAATAAAAACAATTATTGCAATAATAACAATTCTCTGATTTTGATCAACAAGGTGTAGGCCTATATAGGCCTATTATAAAACATTATATCTAATTTGTACAGTAAATAAAGCATCTAATTTTAATAGGTTAAAAATACAATCTGTATCAGGCTTCTATATGTACCAATCGTATATACGGCGGCCATTGTCTAACAATATTGTCAGGCGTAGCGAGAATGGCCGACATATTTACGATTTCTATATGTACATATAGGTTTATTGCAAATAAAATTGAGAAATGTTCTCATAATTTAGATTTGAAACCCTCTGACGACCCGGTAAATCGATCTATTCTAAAGTGTTTCAATAATTCTGGAGATTGATTATCGATTACCATATCTGATACCAGTTTACCAACAACAGGAGCTAACTTAAATCCATGACCTGAAAATCAAATACAAATTGTTTACGATATTTCCACATCTGTAATGGTGTATGAGCCTATTTTTATGCCGGGGTTGAGGAAACATGATAGTTTTCTGGTACATCACGAGCCCGTAGAAACTGTTTTTAAGGAGGGACAAAATATGAAAAATTGCATCAACTTGGTGCCATCTGGTCCAGAATGAGGTTGAACTCGGGATTTTCATCTGACCGATTACAATTCTTCACTTACATTTTTTGAGCAATCAAATTATGAGGAAGACCGAAGTCCATTTCTGCCCCCTTCTCAAACCCTTCTGAGAAGGGGGAACGCGTCCACCACGCCCGCACTAAATTATTCCCATTGAGGACACCTTCCATGTCTATTCACGCCAGACCTCGTGTTTGTAATATTGTTTAAAAACCTACCTGAAAACCCGGCTGCTACGATAATATTATCATATGATGGTAATTTATCTAAAATAATATCGCCGTCTTTTGATACCTGAATGAATACAAATATACTGGTGATAAAATTGGTTCTCAAAAATTAAATTACACCTTATATTTTTAACTAGAACGTGGAAAAAGTATTTAGTCGTTCGAATGGGGACAATACCAATTGCTGTGGACGTCAAAGATCCCTTGACAGTTGGAAATCGCTTATGCCGCTGTCCTGACAAAATTTCCTCAAATATGTATTTCGTTTCAGATACAGATACAGGGGCTTTCCAGAGTCCTCGATTACACTTGCATTTACAGTCAATTAGAGTCATTACGATAGCACCATAGCCGTAGGGGCCCACAACTCAAAAGGGGGCAAATCGACTCATTGCCCGAATTTTAGAGATATTTTGCCCGATTTTGTGAATTTTTTGCCCGGAAACATAATATTTCGGGGGACAGCTCCCCCCCCCCCCCCCTTTCTGTCTCCTACGGCTATGGTTAGCACATATACAGCTCCCGACAGAAATACGATGAACCAATATCACTAACCGTATACAAACAGGTGAATTCTTTCGATGGTGTGGGATTCAACCAAGGTAGCCTCTCTTTAATATATTTCATCATTCTTTCTCTGACCCACGTACTTTTATCTAAATCTCTTTCTTCAGGATCAACTATTGGACCGGTGTGAAGGCAAACCTGGCAAATTAAAACAAATTGGTCAAATCAAACATTTATATTATAAAGACCCAAATTAAAGGGAACACCAATCACACCTTAGTTTTAGTCGTGGAATTTTTTTATACCTAAGTTAATTTGGTACATACATAACCTTATGTTCATTTTAATCTTGGTCCATTTATCGCTTTTATTTTTAAATTCAAATTTAAGTAGCTCGATCCGGTCAGACGGTTTTAGTTTTGCAATATTAAACCGAACATGATTACTTTTAATTTTTACATAAGTTATCAAGATGCATTACTTAAAGGCAATAAGCTAAACCAAACTTTACTTACTTTAGCATAGCCAGGATATTCGTATGCAGGCAATCCATATACAGAGACGCCAGCACTTCCGACACGATCCAGCATACAAGGGAAATTACTCTCCATAGAATGCATTCCTGGTACCTTTTCTTTCCAGTAGAAAACCGATATTTTCTCAACCTGAATTAGCAATACAATTCTTGGTATGAACAACTTCCAATAGGGAAAATTGAAATGAAAAACAAAATCTTGGCATTTAATATACTGTCATTGTTCAAGACAATTAAAGTCATTGTACAAGACAATTAAAGCCATTGTACAAGACAATTAAAGCCATTGTACAAGACAATTAAAGTCATTGTACAAGACAATTAAAGTCATTGTACAAGACAATTAAAGTCATTGTACAAGACAACTAAACTCGGCGCAAATGGTTATACAGTGTTTTGATTATGATCTACAGATGGTGGTGATCAGCGAATGAATCTTATCCATAGTTGTAACCTACTTCAGTCAACGCAATGTTTTATTAAAAATGCTATGAAAGTGCCATACAATCAAGCTAGTATAAAAATCTTCGCCACAATAATGGCAGCGATAAGTTACTGTAAAGTAGTAGACTGATATTCAGTTCAGACAATAATTTAACTAAAACAAGGCCCTGGGTTTTAAAGCTATTGTGCATAGAGTTCTTTTTGGTAAAAATGTCCTTCTAACTTCACTACAACAGGAAGAGTAACTACATGTATTCACTTACCCTCATAGGTAAAGTACACCCAAGTGTGGAAGTCAGTTTATTGGTAAAGGGACCAAGGGCAAGAACAATTTTACCAGCAGAAAACGAGGCTCCCTTGGCGGTTCTGACTGTAACAGTTTCTCCTGGAATGACTTCAACAACTTTCTGTCCATCTAATAATGTTCCACCATTCTGTTTGAACTGACTCTGAAAGATGAAGCCCATTGAAATATCTTAATAAATACCTATCACCGTTCACTTTTCTCAAAACAGTTTGCAGAAACCACTTTGTTCTAACCAAACCAAGTCACTCATTGACATTGCAGGCACAGATTTGCAAGGATTACAACAACCCATTGGATTCTGTATACCGGTGTTAAAACCGGGCCACCGGGGTTTAAGGGTGTATGTTGTTCTGGAATGCTGAGCATGTTCCACGGCAGTTCATACTCCATCCACCGCAGTTCGAATACGTGACATCCTCTCACTTCAATAAATATACAAACATTCCCAATATCACTTGAATTAATTGACCAGATGTTGTGGACACGTGCTTCAGATACCCCATCCTCGTAACGACAGATTATTCTTGAAATGAGGCTTTACTTTTAAAACTTGAGCAATGTTAACGAACTGACAGAACACGCAACGAAAATTATGTTAAAGTAGAAGCACAAGATATAGGCCTTTATATACTATTTCTAACTCAACGTTTCACATGCCCATACAACCAGCGTTATCTCTTAAATAATTCTTATTCTTTCTTAAAACGTAAAGTATGTACCTGGAAGGCGTCAAGAGCTCTATCAGCCATCAAAATACCACCATCGGGATCAAATACGCCTTCAAAATCATCAGGTACAGAAAATACTGGATACTCTGATCTCAAGTCATTATTGTTCAACATTCGGTGTGGACTGTTGTGTTTCTTCAGCCCTGCCTCAATGGTGATCAACGTTGGTTTTGGACCCATGTACAGCGCTCCACTATTACTGAAATAAGATTATTATAATATGTGAAGTACAATAAAAAAAATTCTTGCTTTTAGGTCTCGCTGGAAGGACAGATTCTTGTTTTGCGGCTTGTGGAGTGAATCTCTAAGACAGGTCTCGATGGGAGGACAGATTATGCTTCATCCTGAACAGCTGATACCTTTGTACGACAATGATTTTCAACTTGGAATATCAATAGGAGAGGAGAGTCCATCTACATCGTAAACATTGCTGAGCCACTCAGTGTGCAATGAGGTAAATGGGCACGAGATCGCTCTCTTCTGATTTGCAAAGATTCTTAAAGGAATACAACCTCTTAGAATGAACAAAATAATTTAAATTTTCAACCTTGGTCAATATGAGTTTATATTCAACAGTGGATTTACCTGGTGGCATGAATTACCTTTCATGAATAACCTGTAATTGTATGGAAAATTACATAGTTTTATGGGTTTATTTGATTCTGTTAGTAAACTGTAGACTTTGATGAATATATACTCTTATTGACAAAGTTTGAGAACTTATTTTTTGAGCCTTAGGCTACATGTTACATCCATTTGGATGGAAACCCCATCGGGCAACTCCACCATACCTCCCTCCGTGTCATTGTAGTAACCCTAACATTCCTTATTTTTTGTTCATTCTAAGAGGTGGTATCTCATTAATTAGGTTTTGAAGACTAGTGAATAAGGATGATGTCTTACTGAAAGAGTTGAACACCGGACTCCTGTTCTAATTCACTCCATAATCTATAGCCGTCCATCATCAATTCTGTATAATAGTCTTCTGGGTAGGCTTTTCTGGTTATTCTAGTGGCTCCATGAGAACTTCCCAGTGTGTGGGGTAGTGGATACTGGAAACAAAAAATTAAAACATTGCTTTAGATACACTTGTATAATAAAGACAGTTCATATATTGCTTGTATGAATGGCTACTATTCTTTTCCGTTTGCGATATCATCTGCTCGAAGTAAAAGTTAATTTACCATCCATCAAGGACTACAACATGTTCATAGTTTGGTATATAAGCATCCTTTGAAAGATAACGTCAATTTTGTCTTTTATCGTGGTCAACGGTTAGCAACGGTGCCAACTCTTTGGGGGGAGGGGGGGGGTGTTGGGGGTAGGTCACACTAATTGATTGATTGATAAGTGCGGATGCTCACGGACAAAAGTAGTACGCCTCTCGAGGACTTTCTGAGGGAATCTCTCATGTGGAAAATGTATTTGTTAAGTGCATTCTGATATACTTTTTTGTTTAAAATGAGTTGCAGTAGGGGGTACAGAGCATTGGGGAGGTCCTATGTGAAGGGACTGAAAGCTATGATATATAGTTATATATTCACAGTGTGCTATTGTTATTTATCCTCACGTTCCCGGTTTCGTTTTCTAAATAAATACTATAAGGTTCTTGCGACCCATTTAACAAAATTGGGTCACAAGAATGATTTCATTACAAGTGTCATATTGTTATTTGCGAAGTATTTGGTCATTAAATCGTTTACAGCTGCTTTTGGAAGGGGGCCAATTTAACCACATTATTGATGTAACCGAGTTAGTTAGCTTGTTTGGGCAGCCCCTGGCGAAACCCCCGTACCAACATACCAATCGTGTACGTACTACATGAAAAGCTTTAACTAATAGTTCCATCTGGAATAATCCTTAAAAGTGATTACATTCGAAATATTTAAATAATGTTGCCTTCTACAGGACCTGCATTAACGACAATTACTAGTTATGATCTACCAAAGAGGTATAGAGCACAATCATACATTGAGCTTGTGAAAGGATTCTATGAACTTTTGACCACACTTATCGATTTCTTTGACAGTTCAAACATATTATATTCACTATAGCCTACTAGTAAACTATATTTTCTCTACTATTCTGTTGTTCAAACTGACTATATCATATCATGTAATAAATATAATTTGGGATATAACGGAAGCTGGTTAACCAGGATTGTTAGTATGCTCCCTCCCCTATGCTCCCATTTTATCTATTGTGCCTTATCAGGCCCGGTTGACACAGGTCACACTGACAGATGTACCGTTATTATCTTGTTACATCTAGTGAAAACTCGTCTCAGGCATATCTTATCTGACATGCAGTGTTGGTAATAATTGTTAACAGGTGACCGCCAGTTAAAGCCAGAAAAACTATGCTCATTTTATAGGTAAACAGTTCGTTAGCATAGTTTATAAATTTTAACCCTAATGGTCAATCTGTTAGATTTTCAAATCAATAACACTGAAAATAATTGTTTATAAAATAGAATTCTACTACTAGCTATAGAAGGATTCTATGAATTCTATGAAGTAAAGAATATATATATCATACAGTGATAGTGCGCCATATAGTTGATAACTAGGCAGTTGTAAATCATATAGGCCTACCTGTTCCAGTAATAGCGTTCTCTGTCCTCTTTTAGCCAGCTGATAGGCGCATGAGGATCCCTCAATTCCTGCACCGACCACTATAACATCGTATACGTTCTTAGACATTGTGTATCACTTTTCACTCCACAAACTGCATACACACAATTAGTATATAAAAAATAACCTCAGCGCTAGCTATTTATATACTTATGTTTATCTTATAGCTTATAACCCTTGACCTATGACCTGTGACCTCATACAAGATTATAGATGCGTTTTAAAGGCTATGTGCTGGTCAGATTTGTTTCTACTTTATTTATTTAGTTAATAGTTGCTTAATCATTTTTAGTCAAATATATATTCATGTAATATGATACGTATTGAGCCTTACATGTTACATCCATTTGGATGGAAACCCCATCAGGTAACTCTACCATACCTCCCTCCGTGTCATTGTAGTAACCCTAACATTCCTCCATCGGGACATTGTGGTAACCCTATCGTTACTCTCATCGTATCATACCACTACTCCATCGAGACATTGTAGTAACATACCATTCCTCCATTGTGGTAACCTTACCGTTACTTTTACTGTGTCATTGTGGTAACCCTACCATTAATCTCACTGTGTCATTGTGGTAACCCTCCGTTCCTCTCACTGTGTCATTGTGGTAACCCTACCGTTACTCTCACTGTGTCATTGTGGTAACCCTATAGTTACTCTCATTCTGGTAACCCTATCGTTACTCTAACTGTGTCATTGTGGTAACCCTACCGTTACTCTCATCGTATCATTGTAATGACCCTACCATTCCTCCATCGGGACATTATGGTAACCCTATCGTTACTCTCATGGTGTTATTGTGGTAACTCTATCGTTACTCTCATCGTGTCATTATGGTAACCCTACCGTTACCATTATCGTATCATTGTGGTAACCCTACCGTTGCTCTCATTGTATTATTGTGGTAACCCTATCATTCCTTTACTCGTATCATTGTGGTAACCCTACCATTGTCCATTACTCTACTCTTATCATTGTGGTAACCCTATCATTACTCTACTCTTATCATTGTGGTAACCCTACCGTTACTCTACTCTTATCATTGTGGTATCCCTACCGTTACTCTCATCGTAAGCCAACCATTTGTTTCATCGTTTTTTTCCTTTTTCTGATATTTTTTTCTATTTTTATAAAAAAAAAAATTGCAATATCGCAACCTCGACACTGAAATTCTCATTGAAAACTCGAGAAAATTGTGACTGAATTAAAATTTCCGATTTAAATCGACTCAAACCAGGACTTTAATAGCGAAATTGCAAGGAAAATATAGGATAATGATTTGTTATTATGTAAGTCACGCAAGATTATATAAAACAACACCTTTCAAACCTATTGAAGCCTGCAAACCCCTATTATAGGCTAACCTTCTGTATAATCGGATATTGTATTCTACCTGTATTTTATCAATGAATAGCAGTAATGAGCCAAGTATTAAACGGTAATGTTCAGCATTTTCGAGCCTTGAATATATGTAAATAGCCTTCAGATTTACTGGAACTGTCCAAAAATCGAACAATCTCTTCAATTATAATCGTACCTTAACAGTTATCTTTCATTTTCTGTATATGTGCTTTTTATATATGGCATAGTCTTACTAAACGACGAGTCGTACTTTTGACATTCAAACGCTGATTATTATGGTTACACTGAGATTTGAAGGCTTAAATTTCGAGGTAGAGTTGGGAACATTATTACGGAGTAAATAAGTGAACAAATGTGTGGTTCTAAGACTAAAATTTTATTGGTCAAACGAATGGTCAATATGAGTTTCCAGGCCACCGATGGGCGCCTCGTCCTCTATAGAGAGTACCAATATAATGGGTAACAATAAACAAAGTTTTCCGGGGGTACGTAAGCTACCCCTCCTGATTGAACATTTGCCCCATAAAAGTAGTTGGCTGGCTACTGGCCTGAATGCTTGATATCAGCTAATGAACTATTCATACGAGGAAGTATGTCCATAAAAGAGAAATTATTTCGCAACGAAACGTTATACCAGGTATTTCGGAGAGTAAGCATACTCTGTACTACGACAGATCAGTCATTGTTGTAGATCAGTCATTGTTGTAGATTAATAAATGAAGGGAGATAACTATTATTTGCTAAAAATTGGTAAAGGTAAAAAAAAAGTAGGGTTAGGGTTAGGGTAGGTAGGGTTAGGGTTACAAAACAGTTGACAGTCAAATTATTGAATTATTTATCAACAGGGGAAATGGGAGAGGGGGGATGGTAGGTGGTATTGGAGGGGGATGGAGAAGATCATGTTGAGATACAGATCTACTACTGTCATTTAATTATCTTTGGGGTCTATATATGACCTTGACCTTGTACAATATATGACCAGGGGCGCCTGGAAGGAAATGTTAGCGGCGGGGGCGGAGCTGTGATATAAAGGGCACTATGTGACCGAGCGAAGCGAGGGAACCTTCCGGTCTGGGGGTTCGGGGGCGCCTGAGAAAATTTTGTATTTTAGAGCTTCTTAGTTCACTTTTTAGGTATACCAGAACGTACGTCATGCTTATATTTTGGGGCATAGGGACACAACAAATTTTGCTTGAACAAATTTGCTTGAATCTATACATTGTATTTTGTTTTAAAAAAAGGGGGCGAAAATGTCACTTATTTCGGCTGTAATTATTATGACATAAAAATTGACCGTGTCTCCGTGACAAAAAGGGCACATGTTCGACCACCCTCGCCCCCTCAGGTAAATTCTAGTAATTAACATCAGTAACAGATGCTGGTTTGATCATAGAACTCTCATACATTATAATGTATACTAATCTATGTATTATTGGATATATATATTAAATACAGTAAATAGAGGTTATTCGTTATTCAGTCAATAATAACCTATTAACATTATATATTTAAATTTCAAACATTATTTATTGCTGTAAAATAATTATTAGATGAATTTCAATTTAGCCCTAATTAAAGGGAGAGAGAGAGAGATTGTTCACTAACAAAATGTTTTTGACTCAGAATCTGGAATTTTTTAGCTAATCTAATCCGTCTTATTGTTCACAACTCTCCTACGAAATTTAAGCCTTCAAACACATGTATACCTATAATTATCAGCGTTTTGCGAAACACATTCTCAAAGGTGGTGGTGCAGAATTAAAGAACTTTGGTAGAGGTCGGCTGTCAAAATTGTTGGGGCAACCGCAAATTATGGCAACTGTTATTTTCGCTGGTCGATGTGAGGGTTCGGACTACTTTGACGTTTGCTTGTTACTACCAGGGGCGTCCATATAAAATCATGACTATGGGGTGTTGTAAAAATATTCCCCCAAAAATTTACCTTACCCATCATATACCCTGCTTGAAGATTTAACTTTTGACGTTCATCTTATTTCTGATAAGCTTATCTAAAAATATTCTTGTTTCTCAGAAACTGGGGAAAATGAATTTTGTGTCTTTGTTCAATATACAAAACTAATCGCTTTAATATTTGACAGTCGACAAAGGCTACCTTACATGAATTTTAGGGATTTTTTTCCCTTGGTTTTTTATTGCTAATTTCGTCCTTGAAATAAGTTGAAAATGTTGTATACAGCAAATAGGTTTTGTCATATTTAAGAAAGGTAGAATTTCATTTATATAACTTGAATAAAGGTCCGTACACGTTCCATTTTATTTTATTTTCAACACAACTTCACAAAATAAAGAAAAATTTGACACAAGAAAACTAAAGAAAGTCGAGTGCTTTGGCAGACAAAATCAGTTTATATGTCCGGTTCAAAAAATTGGTTCCGTTCGTGTTCGTGTCTGAATCTGTTAAAGGAATACCACCTCTTAAAAAGATTAAAAAAAGCAAAATTCCCAACTTTTATGTCCATTAGGCAACTTGTCTGGTGTCATAACTATACTGTATAATCTGATAAATCCAGAGAACTACCTTAAATATTATAATTACTACAAGATATACACAATATTAGGCGTTTTTCAATTATAAACTGTAATTTTATGAAAAATTACCTTTGATCATAGTATTATACTCTTATTGGCTAAGATGAGAATTTTTAGTTCATTTTTAAGAGGTAGTTTTAAAGGGATTGTAAAGAGGTTTTCTAAACTTTGTATGTGTAACGAGGATAGCATCAATTTGCGTCATTCCAATTTCCATTCCGACGTCTGTTGTTCTTGCAATTCCACTTAAACTAACCATTGGAAATTGGAATGGCGAAAATTGATTTTATCAGTGTATAAAACATACAAAGTTTAGAAAACTCTTTACAATCCCTTTAAATCAGTCACAAAGCTTTGGACGGTGAGCGCTTTTTCATGTAGATTTTCTCGACAATGGTACACTATTTGAGTAACTGATTCACCTATTTGAATAAACGCCTATTGTCCTGATCTCAGTCAGCATCTCATCCCGACTCAATCATGGGTGGCGTTTACACGATTTGTGTATTACTGATGATCTGTGTTCTTGTTAATGGCGAACATAATAAGGTTTGTTCTTTGATATTTTAAATGCTTATTATAAATCAAATTCATAAAAAAGATCAAGAAGATCCATACCAGGAACGAATGTAATAAGATAAGATAGGATATTACGCCATTTTTTTCACTCCCATTGAACGCAATCTCAACGCAACAGCAGAATGTAATTAGGAATGAAGCAAAATTCGACCGTAAACCAGCATTATAGCATATCATTGTCAAGGGTGTAGATTTGTCTAAAAAAAAGAATGGAAAGAGTTGGGACGAATTAGGATGCTTTGAGTCTAACCAATACCTCCGTAGCGAAGGGTTGCAAACACGAACCTCAACAAAAGGTTCTCCCCCTTGGAAAAAGTAAAATAAATGGCATTCACTTGCTGCATTCTGAAAAATATTTCGGGATTGATATCGTACTCTGATTTTCATTTTTCAGCAATAAAAGCTATTAAAGGAATACAACGCTTGATCAAATTTTAAGCGTTTTTCAATTATAACCTGTATGGAAATTTGCATAGTTTTAAGGGTTTATTGGATTCTTTTGGTATACTTTGGACACCGTAGATGAATATATACTCTTATTAAGTTCAAGAATTTTATTTTTTTTTTTGTTCATTCTAAGAGGTGGTATCGCTTTCGTTTTCATGACCACACATCCACAAAGGTCTTCTGTTATACAAGCATATTTCGCTTGTGATGCGTCAGCAATTAGTGCAAATTGATGTTGTAAATGTCCCAAATACACATAAAAATTAGAAAACCACTTAACAATCGTTATAAGTATTACAAGACCGTATCTTGCCTTAAATCTAAAAGTTACGACAACTTCATTTTTTTCTGCTTTTAAGTTGAAACGTGAGAAAAGAGAAGGTAAGACAATTTTTTAGTTTTTTATTTCACACAAAGAAATTTATATATACACAATTTTATTACACAAAGTTACGCTGCACTGCATTTTATCTTAATTGTTGGAGAAAAGGATAATTTTCTGGGTGTTTTCAGATGAAATTGCATTTCTTACGTGTGTATGACATAATTAGTATTAATTAAAAATTAGTATGATTTTTTTTTAACATAACTCCCTCTATTAAATCGCACCCAACCTATTCTCTATTCAATTTTCATATTTGACCCTTTCCCTTTTGGCCCCTTTTTAATTTCGCCCGTAGACCCTTTTGTCCCTTATTCCTACTTTGCAGATAGCTTACATAAGGACACATAATATATGCTTTATGATTTTTCAGCTGTTATAAGCAATATGAACATATTTGCTATTGTAGTAAGAAATGTATGATTTTACTATATTATTTTGCATGATTATATTTCATTAGATTGCATATGTAGTAGGCAATGTGAACATAATAAAAACCAAGCATAAACGATCTGAACGGTTAACAAATCTCGAAATCCATGTTAACACATTGGCAATACATTGCTAGCATCTAATGAACTTTTCATATGAAGAAGTAAATCAATAAATGAGGAAATATTTCAAAATGAAAAGTGGTATCAGGTGTTAAGAAGAGTTAGCACACTTTGCTATGAAATACTATGAATACATTATATTTTTTTGAAGCTGTAGCAAGCAATGTGGACATACATGACACTCGAGGATCTATATCAAGTCCTGGTTATCATGATGGAGTTAACTATCCTTTAAATGTAGACAAGACATGGACTCTACACCTACCCAGCGATTCCGCCTATTCCGTCATCTTAAATATAACGTTTATGGACATTGAAGAGGAAGAGAAATGCGAATGGGATTATCTGGAATTTGATAACGATTATTCTCAGAGACTTTGTGGCAATCAGAATGGTGTCTATACAGGTAATGATATCCATTTTATAATTGAGCCCCTGAGAGCAATAGTGATCTACAAAAGATAACATTTTGCTGTATGAGCCTTGAATGTTTATTATTTATCAAAATTCATTTTTAAACATCAACACTTTAGTGAAATCTTCACACATATCAAAGAACTAATCTGGATATAGAACTTCTTGCACACAATTTTAACACCATTTTCTTTGGAAATTATTTCAGTCTGACTAAGGTCAGACAACTATTGCAAATACGACTTTTTCTCCCCGTGCGCCGCCACCGTGATATCAAAGATTTTGTGATTTGGCCGATTCAAATTTACACATCTATATAGGGTTTTCTAGAAATGTGAGTAGTTACGTTTGAATGTAGGTAATTAGGTCACAGGAAATTTGGTCACAGTGAAAATGTCACACGGTAATTTGGTCACAATAATACGGTCACATAGTTATTTGGTCACAGAAATAAGAACACATGGTAATTTGGTCACAGTATAAGGACACATGGTAATTTGGTCACAGTAATAAGGACACACGGTAATTTGTTCACAGTAATAAGGTCACACGATAATTTGGTCACAGTAATAAGGTCACATAGTAATTTGTCACAGAAATAAGGACACACGGTAATTTGGTCACAGTAATAAGGTCACATAGTAATTTGGTCACAGAAATAAGGACACACGGTATGGTCACAGATGTTGTAGGTCATGTAGTTGATATAAAAACTGGAATTGTGCCTTTTTGTATCCCAAATTCCCACCATTTCTGAAATTTCATATTTCGTGTTATCTATTTCAGTTGAAACAGCGTCGGAGAAGACCAAGATGAGATTTGTGTCCGATTTCTATGTGACAAAAAGAGGTTTTACAGCGTATTATTCTATTGAAAGACTAGCTAGTAAGTTTTATTTTGATGTTTTGGGTCGGTTTATATCAATGATTGATATGATTGAATAAGTGCGGGTGTAATAACAGGTTGTTCAAAATTCTAGGTATTCTAACTGCAGTCAACAAATAAGTGTTTAATTCCAAATTGCACCCCTACTTTTTAAAGATAAAAATATAATACAATACGATTTTTTTTTGGGGGGGGGGGGGGGGAGGGGGATTACCATAACATCTCATGTATATGAATTGTTATTTAGTTGTAGACGAACCTACATGTAATATAATATTGTCATTTTAAAAAGTGTCGGAACACTAGACGAAAGGTATAGGCATATCCCTTTGGTCATTTTAACAGTTCTTATCAATTTCTGTTTATTCATGGTAGACGAACCTAACATAATATTCTCATGTTAAAAAGTGTTATACTCGGATAGCTTGAAAATATCGGAATATGAGACATATTTACAGTTTTTGGATCTATAATCAAATATGAATACATATTTTATATAAATATATTAAATTCTATCTGTTTTAGAAGAAATATTTGATCTGAAATTAAAGCTTAAATCTGTATGTTAAAGGGCTTTATAATCCGACGATTATATTTTTGTTTTAATATTTAATCTTCTTGTTTGATGAAAGTTTTTCAAGGCGTAGAGGTGACCGGTTCAAATTGTTGGGAAACCGAGAAATTTCAAAAGCTCTCAAGTTACAATAAGGAGTGTCTTTGCCCTGATAAAAAAATATTTTGAAGACACAAATTGTGTTCCTATTCCTAAGACTAATTTGAAGCTTCTTTTCCGGTTTTGACAAAAATTAAAAAAAAAACTGTTCAGCTTTCACAGACAATTAGTCTGTGGATACGGGCCGAACTGTCGCTGTTTGATACCCTTCAACAGTTTAGATAGGCATAATTTTCCTACATATAATTAATTGCTCTGTGTTTGGCATTGGTCGAGGCAGCCATCTTGCCCGGTAAAGAGCAGATAACTTTGTTCAAAGATTTATTTTGGTTCAAAGAGTTATTTTGATTGGCTGAATTTAACGCATAAGAAGATAATTTTTTGATTTGCTGAGCTGTAATGTATCCACTATGCCGATCACCGTAGAATATTCGAAGTTATCTAGTACGCTAGTCAGTAGTCTAGTTTTGGAAAAAGTGGCATATTTCAAGGGCGAGAGGGGGGGGGGGGGGTGGTCATGGTGCTACCCTCTTCCCGCCTTTCAACTTTCTGCCTGTAAAATTTTGCTGTATTTTCACTAGTAAATAGCAAAATTTGAGCATTTTCATGCCATACATCCACACCTCCCCAAGAAAATTTCTTGCTACGCCACTCGTTGGCAACCAATAGTGTATGTTTTGTATATTGTGTTATGTTTTTGATATGGTTTGTGACACCTTTATAAATAAATGATATATAATTAAAAATGAATATGTATGTATATGTTATGAATAATGAATATGTTTGTAGATCCATGTGATAAGTCCCAGTGTGTCAACAATGCTTCATGTTCGAGACTATCAAATTCAGATTATAAGTGTATTTGTGCCAAACATTACACTGGTAAATATTGTCAAGGTAAGCTAGGTCATTGTTCGCTTTTATAATAACACCTATTACGGACATCTTACCTAAATATATTTAATTCACTATTTCAAGTGACAAATTCAAGGCCGTTAAAGCGAAATGAGAAAAAAATCCTTTAAGTGACAATACACGAATTCTAGGACCTTTCTGGGTAAATTCAAGGACCCGTAACTAACATTTCAAGGTGAAATCCCAGAACATTACAAGGTGAAATCCAAGGGCATTTCAAGGTGAAATCCAAGGACATTTCAAGGTGAAATTCTATAAAATGTCAATGTGAAATCCAAGGACAATTCAAGGTGAAATTCAAGGACATTTTAAATCCAAGAGCAATTCTTTGACATATCAATATGAAATTACAAAGGCGTTACTTGATTGCAAACGGGATTCGAACTCAACCATCTAATAATGGCACTATATTTCTATGTTTTCGTATGTGTTTTCATTATTTATAGAGTTCCAGAAGTCAGAATGTGAGGAATACCCTTGTCTGATTTTTGAAGATAATTTTGATTTTATCAATCACTATGTTTGGCAACATGAGATAACATTAGGCGGTGGTGGTGTAAGTATCTTAGAAGCATTCCTATTATCTTTCCGTGCGAGGACCAATAGCATAGGTATTGATACACACTGGGTCATGAATACCATACCGCTGTTACCGTAGTTTAAGAATTACGATATCCCACAGAAGCGTTAACGTAGTATAAACATCTCGATAACCCACATTAGCGTCACCTTAGTATAAGCATCGCGATCACCCACACTAGCGCCACCTTAGTATAAGCATCGCGATCACCCATACTAACGTCACCTTAGTACAAGTATCACGATAACCCATACTAGCGTCACCTTAGTATAAGTATCATGATAACCCACACTAGCGTCACTTTAGTATTAGCATCACCTGACCCATATCTTAGTATAAGCATCACGATAACCCATACTGACGTCACCTTAGTATAAGCATCACGATAACCCACACTAACGTCACTTTAGTATTAGCATCACGATAACTCACACTAGCGTCACGTTAGTAAAAGCATCACAATAACCCACACTAGCGTCACATTAGTATAAGCATCACGATAACCCTCACTAGCGTCACGTTATAATAAGCATCACGATAACCCGTACTAACGTCACCTTAGTACAAGTATCACGATAACCCATACTAGCGTCACCTTAGTATAAGTATCATGATAACCCACACTAGCGTCACTTTAGTATTAGCATCACCTGACCCATATCTTAGTATAAGCATCACGATAACCCATACTGACGTCACCTTAGTATAAGTATTACGATAACCCACACTAACGTCACTTTAGTATTAGCATCACGATAACTCACACTAGCGTCACGTTAGTAAAAGCATCACAATAACCCACACTAGCGTCACATTAGTATAAGCATCACGATAACCCTCACTAGCGTCACGTTATAATAAGCATCACGATAACCCGTACTAACGTCACCTCAGCATAAGTATCACGATAACCCATACTATCGTCACCTTAGTATAAGTATCACGATAACCCACACTGGCGTAACCTTAGTACAAGCATCACAATAACCCATACTAGCGTCACCATAGTATAAGCATCACGATAACCGACACCGCGTCACCATAGCATAAGCATCACGATAACCGACACTGCGTCATCTTAGTATAAGTATCACGATAACCGACACTAACGTCACCTTAGTATAAGCATCACGATAACCCGTACTAACCTTAACATAAGTATCACGATAACCCATACTAACGTCACTTTAGTATAAGCATCACGATAACCCGTACTGACGTCACCTTAGTAGAAGCATCACGATAACCCACACTAACGTCACCTTAGTATAAGCATCACGATAACCCATACTAGCATCACGGCGTATAAGCATCACGATAACCCATACTGGCGTCACCTTAGTATAAGCATCACGATAACCCGTACTAACGTCACCTTAGCATAAGCATCACGATAACCCGTACTGACGTCACCTTAGTATAAGTATCGCGATAACCCACACTAACGTCACCTTAGTATAAGTATCACGATAACCCACACTAACGTCACCTTAGTATAAGTATCACGATAACCCACACTAACGTCACCTTAGTATAAGTATCACGATAACCCATACTAACGTCAGCATAGTATAAGTATCACGATAACCCATACTAGCGTCACGACGAATAAGCATCACGATAACCCATGCTAGCGTCACAACGTATAAGTATTAGATAGCCCACACTAGCGCCACCTTGGTATAAGCATCACGATAATCCACACTAACGTCACCTTGGTATAAGCATCACGATAACCCACACATCATTTTATATCACGAAAAGCTCTCACTAGCGTTACCATAGTATAGAAATAATCCGCGAGGATATGGTTCTCAATGATTACGTGTATAATTTAAACCTATCTCTACTGGACTCCTGTTATTTTGATTTTTTTTCTAGAACTGGGAATTCCAACATTATACCAACAACAGGACCAACAGTTATTGTAAAGATGGCGTTCTGTATATTAAACCTGTAAGTCGCCTGCATTTTGAAATATTTGCATTAGAAATATATTTTTTTTCCATTGTACTAATGAAAATTCGATTGGCGTGTGTGTGAAACCAGTGCAGTGCCGAAGCTGGAATGACATAGGGATCATTACTACACAGGTCCATACTTAACAGAGACTTCCATTTTTCATGATACTTGCTGTCCTGAAAAAATTTCCCTCGTTGCACATTTCATGGTGTTTGTGTGTTGTGTGAAGTGTATTGAAATTTATTTAAACTTATTTCTATGGAACCACAAGCCTTCCAAGACACATGGCAATGTAATTGACAGTCATACTTTAAATATTTTTGACAGAGAAAAAATTCAATTCAGACCTCAATGTGGCCAGAGAGTAAAAGCTTCGCCCGAACACTACTTTTTTCGTTACAAAATCCCCTATATCATCCACTTTTATTTATGTGTCTCCTTTTATTTCAGACTCTGACCAATGATGGTAAAGAACCTGGTTTCCTCGAGTCAGCAAGGATGGAGGTTTGGGGTAAGACAGGGTTAGCCTATTGTATAGGTTTTGTTACATGATAGGCTAATAATCATTATGAAAATAAAAGTTGATCTTGATAACGCTGTCTGTATGAGCATTTGAAACATTGGGTAGATAAATGAAACGAATATTATATCAATACATGTATATATTGTGCTCTTTATCAATTTCTATTAGTCTTACAAGCAGAAAATTCCTGATTTCTTATCACCGAGATCTTAAATGCCTGGGCCCTCATGGCAATTCAAGCCTCAACTCCCCCATGTCTACGCCTAACGAGTATTGGTTTCGCCACCACCGATCGTACGATGAGCATGACGAGAGAGCGACTGACCTTGTTCTATTCTTTTTAAGGCGTTGAACCTCATGATACATGAAAAAGAAAAGAAAGAAACATCTATATTTTACAAAGATAACAACTTAGGTTCCGTGAGGATCCTTTCTCTCGGCTGGTCCATGGCCAAACCAATTGGCATTGATCTTTCCCGGATTAATCGTACCGATTTACAGTTGGGTGGGTTGGAATTATGAGTGAACATGACTTATTCAAGGTCATCGGACTTTCATACCCTGATCGAGAACCGAACTATTAAACATAACGACCCCCATCTGCTATGACTGTACATAGAGCCCCCTCTCTCCCCATGTTTACGCTTAACGAGCATAGGTAATGCCAATGAATAACATACGAGGAGCAAGTAATGTTTTTATTTTTAAGGCGGTGGACCTCATGATAGATGTACTGGGAACCAGTTCTATGGATGTGAACGACAAGGTACTCCAAGCAACGTACTGAATCCTATTCAATCAGCCAGGCTTAGAAGTTCCAGAGGATTTAATATAAAATTTGGCAAAGTTGAAATAGAAGCTAAACTTCCTCTTGGCGATTGGCTGTGGCCAGGTAAAAGCTTTTTATCACTGTCTTGCCGAATAGTTGCGATGTTGTGTGGTTGTTGATGTTGGGTTATCGATACAGTACTGAATTAGAAGAAGCAAAAACACGCGGTACGGTTTGGGGCCCTTCGCTACAGGGGACAAAGGAGGGCAATGCAAAGATTACTTTGGTTCACGGAGTGAACTTTTACTTTGCGGATGAAGACAGCTACTAACAGCTGAAAAGTAAAAAAAAATCTTTTGAATATTCATAATTATGACTTGGGATTCTCCCCACCCTCTATTTTTCCTGACCAAATATTAAGCGCTCTTCCTTCTCCGCGGACACATTTTTAGTTATATATTCCTTTTTTTGATGGATTTAAACATCATTTTATACAGGCCATGTAAATGTATTTGGTTAAATTTCCAACGATGTACCAGATGTAAAACTTTTTTTACCTCCGAGTTTTACCAAGATAAAACTTTTATTTCAGCAATATGGATGATGCCGACGTATGCAACTTATGGGGGCTGGCCATCTTCTGGTGAAATAGACATCATGGAGAGCAGAGGTAATCGTCCGATTCTGTTCATTCAGGGTTAATTAGGATTGGAGTTTTGGGGAAAGGTGTTTTTGGGAACATGAGAAGGCCGATGCATACTCATGTTCTTTTTACAATGTTGTACTGTATGCCATGTACCACCTTTAATTGTGATAAACGTCGTTGGTTGCATACGTTATTACATCAGCGAAAGGGGCAAAGAAGTGGGGGAGTATGCTATGCCTCTCCTAAAATAGGGATTGACCCACCACCACCCTCATTGAACGCTGTTGTCCTGTCCAGTAAAACTTTATGTCATAGCTTAATTCCTTATTTAGGTAATTTGAATTATACCACGGCTGATGGCGAACCAAATGGTGTAGACCACGTAGGAAGCACGTTGCATTTTGGATCGAATTATTTCCACAATGGTTTTGAGAAGACCACAGTAGCAAAGTAAGTTTGTCCCAGTAATTTCACACCTGCGGAATACGAAAGACAGACTCGCAAGAAATGTTTTGAAAAACTCTGTATGACTTTCTATGGATAAGAACTGCAAGGACCGACAATTCTGTATGATCTTTCATGTAGCTGCAACATGGGCTGCAAGGACCGACAACACTGAATTATCTTCCACAGTCATAGGCTGCAAGGACCGACAACTCTGTATGATCTGTTATAGACAGGAGCTGCAAGGACCGACAACACTGTATTATCTTCCACAGTCATAGGCTGCAAGGACCGACAACTCTGTATGATATTTTGTAGACAGGGGCTGCAAGGACCGACAACACTGTATGATCTTACATGGACAGGGAAAGCTAGGACCGACAACTCTGTATGATCTTACATGGACAGGGACTGCAAGGACCGACAACTCTGTATGATCTGTTATAGACAGGAGCTGCAAGGACCGACAACACTGTATTATCTTCCACAGTCATAGGCTGCAAGGACCGACAACTCTGTATGATATTTTGTAGACAGGGGCTGCAAGGACCGACAACACTGTATGATCTTACATGGACAGGGAAAGCTAGGACCGACAACTCTGTATGATCTTACATGGACAGGGACTGCAAGGACCGATGACTCTGTATGATCTTACATGGACAGGGACTGCAAGGACCGACAACTCTGTATGATCTTACATAGACATGGGCTGCAAGGGCCGACAAATTTGTATGATTTTCAACAGACAGGGAAAACTAGAACCGAAAACTCTGTATAATCCTACATAGACATGGGCTGCAAGGACCGACAACTATGTATGACCTTTCATGGACAGGGGATGCAAGGACCGACAACTCTGTATAAAGATTTTTAAATATCTGGATGTCTTATTATTTACTCTATGTACCTAGGCGTCTGAGAGATGGCAAAACATTCGCTGATGATTTTCATAGATATGCTGTGGAATGGACTGAAGATTATATCAAGTAAGTCTTAGCATTCGGCACAACTAGTCAATTATCGAGAGTAATCTAGACTAACATTATGACTCGGCCATGGATCGGCTGCCATTTTGCTTGGTTAAGTGATAAGACCAGACAACTATTGTTTGGTTGATTTTTATTGATTGATTTGAACGAAGGATCAACAACTCGGCCTTCAGAAAGACCGGTGATCAATATTAAGTGGGGGCACCAATAAATTGTTACTAAAGCTAAGATTCCATATACGCGTCATGCGGACATAATTCGCCCTTGAGGATCCGTCAGGCGTCAAATATGATTTCATATTTGTGCGTTAAACATAATGCGTTATCTTTGTTTTTGACGCACGGCTTTCTAGACGGATCAGCATGACGCGTATATGAAATCTTGGCTTAAGGTATTCGATTTCTGGATTTCCACTCCCAACTGATATTCATTTTATAGATGCTTCATCGACGATGAAATGACTCTTCATGTCGAACCTGACGAGGGTGGTTTTTGGAAGTATGGAGGTTTTGAGAAAAATAACATGTTGAATCCATGGAGATACGGAACCAAAATGTCACCATTTGATCAGGAGGTAGGCCATATTGTTCCTGTATAACTAACAGCATTCTGGAACTGGGGAAACAGAAAGGGAGCAGATTCATATGAGGTACAACACTGACGGGGTCAAAATTCGAAATTAGGCAGAGTCAAAAGTCTTTCTTCAGGCGTCTTAGGGGTCCCCATCTAGAAAATATTTTTTTTTATTTTTTAGTGGGTACAAGCTAGTATTCTAGCCACCCCCTCCCACTTGCGCTACCATGCTTACTCATTATTTACAATTTGTATAGCTTTATGTAAATGGAAGTGCACTGTGCAATGAGTGTCATTCAATCAGGATTTCGATACTCGTGCTTTTTTTTAAATAAAGGATATCAGTAGCCGATAGTGATTTCATGTGATTGCTTTCAGTTATATATTAGCTTCCCAAAACTCAAAATGTAGACCTCAATATTATCACTCTGCTTACCTCTAATTCGATATGGAGCTGTGATGACTCAGTGAGATATTTCCCTCATTGCACATTGCATGGTATTGGTTGTCTTCATTATTCAAAACAGATGCTGAAAAAATGGATCTAAAACATTTATTTTTTATTTCTAGTTTTATGTCATCCTGAATGTAGCTGTTGGTGGTTTTAACTATTTTTCTGATTCTAATATTGGACCTCGACCCAAGCCCTGGAAAGACGCTGACAAAACTGCTTTCTGGAGAGCTAAAGATGAATGGTATCCAACTTGGAATCCATTTGAAAATGACGGGGAGGATGCTGCTTTGAAAATCAACTACGTGAAAGCTTGGAAGTTAAAACCCTAATTTAAAACTATGTTAACCCCGGACCCGTGTGTATTAAACTAAACAATGGTTAATGTATTTTAACCCTGAATTATTTTTATGCATACGGGTCCTGATATGAATCTATTATGAAAATATATACAGTATTAATATACTTGATTTAAATTGATAAATGCTCCGATTTGATTGTAATAAAACACTAATTTAATTCGATTAAAAAGTATACTTTCAGAGCTTTTGTTTCTAATTAATTTACCGAAATAATAGCGAAAAGCCATATGTAGTTCTGTGCAAGTAATATAACCGGGGAGTCAATGCAAATGATTTCATTAAAATAAGTTGCCGTCAGAATTTATTTTAGGGACGCAATCCTTTTTGGAATATCCATGTAGCTACGGGTATGGGCGCACTCGGGGCGAAAAACGATTTTAAGCATCCATCGGAACTGTCGTAGTCGACATTGGCGTTAGAAAAATGATCTTCTCAACTTTCAGATTTACCACATAATACTGAACTTATCTGACGACAACTTTTTTTCAGACCCCAACGAACACAGAAGGGCATAATGCAGCCACTCGTCGGGAGCGTACCCATTAGGTGTGCTTTATTTGAAAACTTTCTCCTCTGTGGGCTCGGGTCTGTAAAAATTCGTATTTTTGACCTTCGGATTTTTACTGCACACGCCCCTGTACTTTAGATGCAACTTTGTTGCTCAAGTTACTGAAAATTGCGTTACTCACAGCCTTTGCCAGTCGCATGATCGACTAGAGTAAATCTGAATGATGCCACTCAAAAGAAAACTTCCAGACCATCATTTTTATATATTTTAATACACATATCAAAATCTATTTTACTCCAAATATAAACATGGCTTTTTTTACATAGAAAGGATACGAAACATTGGCCTAGCGAGGGAAATATTTTAATTGATGGCCAAGGAGGAATGGGTGGGGGTAAATGCCATGGCACCATACCCCCTCCCCTCATAAAAACTCTACTGGAGACCAACGCTCCCGGACCCCAGTGTCCAACCAGACTACTCCTTGACTAGTGACGTTCCTAAGATTTGGGGAATCCAAGTAGGCAGGGGAAGCTTTGTTCTTCAATTAACTTTAAAATTTATTTCTAATGAGCCCTTAAATATTTTGGTCTTCGCCTACTGAAACGTCACCTTTTTTAATTAAATTAACCTGAAAGTAAACTGTACAGTGAAACCTGGCTCAGCTGGTTTCCTATCAGTAGGGTATTATTGTTTAACATATCAACAGAACTAGCTATAATATTCTGTAGATGTCCCAAGAAACCACCATCCAATCCATATTTCACTATTCTCTTTCTATACATGTCCGCTACATACTGATCTCCGTTCGCATTCACGACAACACTGGTCGGTGTTGAAAGAGGGAACCACGAGGACTCTTTCCGGAAAACTACCTTCCCATCCAGATTTATTCCCATATACCGCCGTGTTTCTGAGTTGGTAAAGAGCAGAAGACGAGAAACGGGGTTAAAGGTCAACCACGATAGTCCTGTACCATTAAATGTAAGATTGGCAATGGGAAATTCGTGAAGTAAATTCCAGGATTTGTCGTAGAAGCGGATACTCTCAGCACAAGCAACGGCTATCTTATCCTCAGCCTCTGTCAACCCATACGGACACCTCCCGCCCATATCAACCTCACGTAATAAGCTGATATCTGGAACTAAACGCAGCACATATATCTTTCGGGCCCTAGGACTTCCTGCCATCACGTCTTTACCTGAACCTAATCGAGCCAGTCCTTGAACAGAAGTCTGAGTTTGGAATTTTCCCAACATAGTTCCATTGATATGATTGTGTATCAGAAATTTTGTTTTTTTAATCCTGGCTACATAAGATTCCTCGTCAATTACAATCAGATCCCGCACAGTACAGAATTTCTTTTGAAAGCTGCTACAAACGTCTACCTGGTACATCTGTCGAGCCAGTAATGGCTTTCTCTGTCGATTCTGTTGAATCAAATGGCTGTATATTTTATTTCTGGGTCCTCGAGGGTCGGTGGAGTGAATATCATTCTGGAGATTCAGATACGAAACAAGATTGAAGATTGGATTCTTCTCCAAGTTGGCAATCCCTGATTGAGTAGACTGAATACGCCGCGTTTCCCTTTCCATAAAATTCTTAATCAAACCAATGCGCCTCTTGAGGTATTTGATCTGCTGTTGTACAGTTTGGGTGGTTTCACTTCCACCATCTTGGTCGGTTGACATTGTTGAGGCAATTCCCTGCATCTCTTTAGAACACTGAGTGACATGACTTCCAAAGGAAAGCAAATCCTGAATGGTAGTGGAATCATTGTGATACGAACACGGACAGAACTGATCTATTGGTTCTTGTTTGAACATCGTCAACATTGTTTTGGTGTTTGTTATCTGGCTTCGAATTCTCTCGTATAACGGCATGGAGTAATTATATCGTAATGTCTTCAGTTCTTCTTCGAGTTCTACAGAAAAACTTCCTTCAATCAACAGAATCAACAAGCAGATATATCCAGAAATCTGCTTCAATAGTGTCATTTTCGAGGAAAACACACCGTACATTTGAGTTGTGTTTTCCAAAAGTATCGCTATTGTTCCACGAATGAAATGACTAGTTGTGTAGTTAACAGAATAGCAATATAATAATAGTTAGTCAGTATACTGGTATGAAATAGAAACCAGTAAGATCTGATAACGGCCCGTCAATAATGAGATATGATACTTCTCTAATTAGTCTTCTAATTAGAAACTTTGATAGCATTGGTGTTGAATTTCATCAAATATAATGAAAAGGAATTGCTCAGAGAAGTGTCTGGGAAGAATGACAAGTACCCCTAGGACTGGGAAGGGGAAATGGTGGGAGGGGGAAAGGGTGATAAACGGACAGATAAGTGCATAACATTCTTCAGATGTTGAAAGAATACTTTCTCTGTCAATTAGCAAAACAGAATTGATAGTTTTAGATTCCATGAAGGAATTGCAAATTGAGGCAGACACGAATAGAGCCCATGCTCAAGGCATCGTTTGGTCCAGAGTTATTATCATCACCCACGCAGTGTTTGAAACTTGGATCTTCGTCGTCTCCATATTAGCAAATAAGTGTCTAACGAGCTAAGCCATCGATGCACCTCTGGCGATATGAATAAATGACGTTACACGTTAAGTGTATCTTAATAGGAGCTGATTTGGACCATCCAGAATTCCAGTATTATCAGAGAGCAACTTTCAAACAAGTCAAGTCAATGAATCAATGGCAAAAATAAGGAAATAATTGATAAATAACAAAATTTATTTAATATAATATAACAATATTCAATTCATTGGATTTTGAGATAAAAATGATTAAGATGGTTTAAACCAATAAAATGCATTCAGATGATAGAATTATTTCTGCAAGGTTTAGCTGTATAATCATTATGTATCTGGCATTACATCCTGGGTTCCCAAACTCTTCCCAACATTTCTTCACTGACCTCCAAATTTATTTTTCAAAGCGTCACAACACAATTAACATCAAATTTTATATATTTGTTGCACCTCATCAAATTGTCTAAGCTAGGGAAGAGCAGACCTTACAGTCAGGGAGGTTTGTTAACCCCACTTTGAGAACCCAGGCATAACATGTTCCTACCGTTGTGATTTGAAATATGAAATAAAGTAATTACAATCTATTCAGTGAAATTTCTTGGACGGAAGAGCAAACTAACAAAACTATTTAAATATTTATCAATGCCCCTTTAATATCATGCTTATTTGAAACAGAAATTCAAAATGTGAAAAAAATGTAATCACATGAAGAGATGTACTGGTATGTAAAGTTTTCTACAATATATGGAACCTCCAATACGGTAATTTACATGAGGAAGCATGAAGAATGAGGGCGTGGACACAATGTCAACAATCCAGACAAGCAGATAACTGTATGATTAAATGAATGAGATATTGTTGAGCACCATAATAAATTATATAATACACATTCAGTGACTGGTATCATTCTTTCCATTAGAACTCTGAAAAAAGTTAAATATTCAAATAAAATAAACCCAGTAATATGCTTATTTTTGCTAGTCATCTACTTGACGGTCTTCAAAGTGTGCCCTTTCTTTGCTTGATGACCAAATTAAAGGGATTGTAAAGCATATTTCTAAACTTTGTATGTGTATTGGGGTTACTGACAGCATCAATTTGCGCCATTCCGATTTCCATTCCAACGTCTGTGGTTCTTGCAATTCCACTAAAACTAACACGTTTTATGACGTCACTGATTATTGTGTCTCCTTTCATCCTCTATCACTGAGTGTTCTAGAGTTTATGAACGGTTTAACAAATACTAACCAGTGGTGATGGTGAAGAAGGAAGGGTAGACTTTTCCAGTGTTTCTATCAGCTGTTTAGACTCCGTTAATAATCTCTGTAATTTACCACCAGTTGATGCTGGTTCTTCCTGGAAGTAAAAGACATTGAACTTAAGAATATAATCAGGAGGAGAGGAGACGACAGTGTTTCAACAGAATGGTGAATAATTCCTGTAAATGGCACCTGTCAGAGTAATCATTGTCAGGTCAACTTTTAGACTTGTTGCTCGTATTAACTTCGGAACTAGACTAGCATGCTAGTGAACATCTTATACTATATAGAGATCGACATATTGAATAAATTATAGTTCAGCCAATCACAAACATTCTTCAGAGAGTGCTGTCTTCACATGCATTTATATCAGCCAATCAACATCTATCTCCAAACAAGAGTTGTCTTTTCTTGCCCATTTACCAACAAGATGGCTGCGTCATATAGTCTCAAACATTGACAGGTTGCATGATTACTTCATTTGAAATTGCAGTTTAATAGGTATTTGTCAGTTTTCTCCTCAAGATTAGAAAACGATTTAGGTTTTTCACGCAAGATCTGCGAGCTAAAAGAATAAAATATTATGTCTGTGAATCAGTATACTAACCTGAGTTTGGTGGGTATTGTCAGTAATATTAGTATTATTATTATCATTAGTAGATTGACCGTCTCTAGTAACACTGGTATTTAAAAATCGTGACAGTCGATCATCAAACACTAGTTTCTGTCTTTCACTGACTATTGTACTATCATAGGATATATCTAACTCTGGTATATTAGGGTCCACTGAACTGAAACGGGAAGAAACACAAGAAATAATAGTTGTTTCTTCCTAGGATTTTTTTTAGGGGAGGCCAGGGGGTTGAATTGACTTCAATGTAATTTAAGTTAGATTACGTTTCGTTTCTTTTTTTGTTTTTTTTTTTCTCGTTTCATTGTAATCTAAGAAGATTTATAAGGCAAGCTTAAATTCAAACTTCGTATTATGAATATCTATACACATACCGAATCTCATTTGATTCCATCAAAAAATCTAGTTTAGAGAGGTTTACAAGCAAATGTTGACGGATGGACGGACGAACTAACTGGGGGACCGACGGACTAACAGAGGGACGGACAGACTAACAGAGGGACGGACCGACGGACTAACAGAGGGACGGACCGACGGACTAACAGGGGTGCCGACAATATAATATAATTTGGCATTTTGAGATTTGCAAGAGAAAATAGAGTAATTTTTGACAGTTGATATTTGTTATGTTATGATCTTACCTATCATTGTGTTGACTATTTATAAGGTGTTCGGACTGTTCTATTAACTGAGATGTATCTAAATTCATCTGTAACATAGTTAACTCCCTTTGTTGTCTTTCATATAACTGAAAAAGAAAGAAACATTTATATTTTACAAGGATAACAACTTAGGTTGCAAAGAGGATCTTTTCTTCCAGTTGGTCCTTGGCCAAACCTCTTGGCATTGATCTTTCCCAGATTTATCCATACCCATTTACAGCTGGGTCGACTGGAATTATGAGTGAAGATGACATGTTTTTGGTGTGTATTGAAGGCAATATAAAGCTTCAAACTTTCTTTAAAGCCATTGTATTCCTCCCACAAGATCAACTGCCCCTACAGTTCAAATCATTTAAATTTTAAAAATTGTGGAAATAAAAAGTACTGACCTCTCTGACACTTCTTAATTCAGCACTCTGTCTTTCTTCTTTTGATTTTAACGATGATATTACTTCATCTTTACTTTTTTCTCTCTCATCTGAATAAAACATAAGAAGAACATAAAAAATTCAAGGTCTGCTCCAATTGAATAAATGCCACACTCTAGGGTAGCGCTCGATTGGTGAGTTCAACTTTGGCACTAGACAAGCGGCTAGATAACCTCATAGACTATATGGAGATTGCCATATTGAATAAATTGTTAAAAAGAAGAGTATACATACTTGTTGCAATTAAAGCTTCCTGTAAAGCTATCATATGTTGTTGAGCTTCGTTAATTTGAGCTATCTGTTGCGTTAATACTTCATCTCTCTCTTCAACATCAGCTGTTAGTTTAAAATATCAAACATTACAAGGTTTTAAATATATTAGCTCAAGATCCTTTAGAACGTAAGTTGTTATCCTTGCTCTTAAAGGTCAGGTAAAGAGGTTTTTAAATCTTTGTCTGTGTATTGGGGACACTCATAGCAACACTTTGCACCATTCCAATTCTTAATCAGAAATCTATAGTTCATGCAATTCCATTCCACTCTGAGCGCTTGATGAAGTCACAAGAAAATAATCCTTGATACCAAATCTTTTTTATCTGCGTATCCTTTACAGACAACAATCAAATTCTCTACCGACTGATCTATTCCACTACTAGTGTTTGTGATAAATAACCTGATATCTACGCATACAGGGTAAAAAAAAAATCATTATCATTTCGTTTTGTAATAAAAATTAGGCTACCGTCAAATTGTGATTATAAAAGTGAAAGTAGAAAAATTATAAAGATTGTGTCACATGTTATGGTATTACACATGCATTAATTAACAGGATTCCACTCTGGTTCATCATTACCTTTTAATTTCTCTATTTCACACAATGAATGGTTATATTTTTCCTGCCAATGACTGGACTGTCCGAAAGCATCTCTTTCTCTAGTATGACAATCTGTATTACGTTTTTCAAGTTGTTTGAACTTTATAACGAGGTCACCATATTGTTTCTTAAAATCATTTATTTCACGGTCCTAAAAATAGATATGATGTAAGAATATAAGGGGTGCCTTGAATATTTCAAAATCAATTCATATGATATGTTTTGTACATTAGAATGACATTTATAATCCCTTCGAATACATTTTTAACAACTAGTTCAAATTGTATCTTTAAGAACAAAAGAAGAAACTCAAACCTTTAATTTTAACAATGTGACCATTTCCTCTTCTCTGGCTGCCAATTCACCTACTGTATTTGATGCCTCTTTTAACGAATCATTTAAACTTTTATTACGATCCTTTAATAGAAAAACATTTCTAATCATTAATTTTTACCATCTTTACATCTTTACAATCGTACTTCTAAGCTAATTAGTAAGACAATCATACCTCTAAGGGCTCTAAGCTAATAAGTAAGACAATCCAACCTCTAAGGGCTCTATGCTAATAAGTAAAGTAAGACAATCCTACCTCTAAGCTAATAAGTAAGACACTCCTACATCATATTAATACGTAAGACAACCCCACCTTCAAGCTAATAAGTAAGACAATCCTACCTCTAAGCTAATAAATAAGACAATCATACCTCTAAGCTCATATGTAAGACAATCCTACCTCTAAGCTAATAAGTAAGCTAGTCTGTGAATCTTTATCGTGAATCAACTGCGTTAATTTAACTTTATTAGATTCTAATTGTGTTGAACAGGTCATCTCTAGATCTTCTAATCTACTGGTAGCCTTCTCTAGCAATTCACTTCGGGATAACAAGTCACCTAAATATATAGTGCATGATGATGAAATAAACTTTTTTACTTTACAAGGGTCAGAATTAAGGTCATTAAACCAAAAAAACAGGAGGGTCTTGTCCTGTCATAATACTGTAAGTTATGTAAATAATGATGTTCTGGTTATGATGAAAACATTCTGGTCAAGGGTTCTAGAATTGGTTGTTGTTTGACTTTGAATAAAGTTCTTTCTGTATATTCAAGTCGGCACAGTTGTATATTTTATTTTTGTAGACAATATTTTATTCTGTTTAGAAAATAAATTCAAGAACAGGCAAATGCCTATATCACTCCTCTCAATTGTAATCTGATACAGATAATTAAGGAAAGATCTAGACCATGAGGTTTAGTTGTTATAGTGCATGCACTATAAAGCCCTATTTTTAACTTACTTTTATATTTTCTACATTTCTGTTCTAAGATGATTATTTTCCTTCTATCAGTTTGCCAGGATATCAACTGATGTTGGTGAGCAGAAACCATTTCATTCAATTCCTGATCTCTATCTTTTAATTCATTCATCAATAATTTTATTTCTTCTCTTTGTTTATGTATAGTGGATGATTCTAATGAACTTTGACTTGGACTGGATGGCTAGAAAAACAAATATGAAATGAAATGAGTTTAACGTCCTTCTCCTCCTTCATTTTTCGTGATTATGCTAAGGTTAATACAGGGCAAACACTATACAGGGTGCAATGAGGGACTAAAGGCTTTTTCAACGTTAGCCCATCTGACCAGCATCACTGATTTGGTTGAAAAAAAGACAAAGGCATCATCTAATGCTGATATGAAAATTCAGGTTAGCTAAGTGAAGACACATGTATAAAGGAGAGTTACTGTATACTTATCATGGTAAAGGTTTTCTAAATTTGATATGTGTATTGGGACACTGATAGCATCAATAATGAATTAATGATATTGTGAAACTACAGAAGAAAACCTCATTACAAGGGTTATATAATAATAATATTATGTTAAAATAAAGTAAGATATTGAGCTTACTGGTATTGTAAATCGACTAGTTTCTGGATTATCTTTAACAGGAGTAGTTGTGATTGAGGTGTGATGACTATAGGATTGTTGATAAAGCTGTTGAACTGGTACTCTAGAAGAGGCTGACACTGATTGATCTTGTTGATTAGATCCATGAGTTTTTGTCCTTGTGGGTGAATTAGACGCCCTTAAAGATGTTGAAAATGATTGGACATGTGAATAAGATTCATGATGAGCACTTTGAGGTTTGGTCCTGGTTGGTGAGTTTGGTGCTCTTCCAGAAGATCTTCTCAATGCCTGGTCATGATGAACTGATGCTCCATGCTGAGTCTTGGTTCTAGTTGGTGAATTTGATGCTCTTGAAGATATGGACAATGATTGATCATGTATATAAGAGCCATGATGATCATGCTGAGGTTTTGTCCTTGTTGGTGAACCTGGTGCCCTACCACTAGAGTTTAATAAACCTCTTTTCTTTTTACTTTCATTTTTCTCACTTGTCTTCTTGTTGTTCTATAAAAAAATTAAATTATTTTGAATCAAATGGTGTCAAATGTAGTTCGACTATATACATGTACTGCTTTTCGTGATAAAAAGCATGGAAAAATGCCTAATGAGAGAAAATTACACAATGTGTTAAAAGTTTGAAATTGGTTTATCCTTACCTTTATTGGAGTGCTGTGTTTCGGGTATTTTTCATTCGAATCACTTGATTCACTATCAAGCGTATGAATTTCTGAAATTTAAGTACCGTAAAAGAATTTATCATTACATTTAGAACATAGGCTATCGCTGTCAAGAATAGGATAAATGCAAAATATCTTTCTAACAAATTAATTTTCTTTGGAATTTTTGTTTGTTTTGAAAGACAGATGTTATTAATATTAACAAGAAACATTTTGTCACTGAGCTTTGAAGAAAGTGCTTAAGAGTAGTCCCTCACTCAGGTGAGGAGAGTACAGATGCATTTGCAATGAATAAAAATCACCAACCTGAAACATCCACTGTTTGTATCATGATAGCTGTTTCATACTCTTTAACTTAAACTTAACATGGTAGCTAGATTTGAATTTAATGCAAAATTTGTCAAAAAACAATTTCTAAGTAGGCCAAGCCAAGTGCTTACAAATACAATACAACTACAATAATTTTTGTAAATCTTTGAACTTGATAAAAATGTAGCTAACACTAACAATATATTAGTTCAAAACTGAAATTTTCTTGTCTACAGACAAATATGAATCATGTTTAAAATCGTTAAAAGGATGAGTTTGGGCAAGTTTTTTCATCAGTTGTCAAATTTGGCTAAACTAAAACAAAAGTAGGTCAACTTCGCTTGAAAACTTAATCTTCTACTTCAGTTGTAGGACAACGGTACGCAAAAAGTCATTCCTATTCAACTCAAATCTTTTCTGTTACAATTTCTACACCGTGTGTTTCAATTTCGTAGTTCTAATCTCAATATTTCTTTAAAATTGATAATAGTTTGGCTTTTTTGTAATCTTGTTGTCAGATGTAAACTTCCGGTTGCTGTTCAATTTCGATTATCCAGCCTGAATAAGACTGGGTAACGGCGCTAATTAAAAAGCACCAGACCACAATTAACTTATCAAAGTTACGTACCTTTAGTAGGTTTGTCTCTTTATCAGAAGCGAATTGTAATCTGTCGATGTTGCTAAAAAGATTTACCATTTTAATCAGAATTTTCGAAACTCTAAGGTCGCGGGTTACGCTTTAATACTTAAAGAATGTTAAGTGAATATTTTAGCGACTAATAAAAGTCCTATGCGTTGAAAAGTGACCACACTTCATGTCTTTAAAATTTATTTTTTCACAGGAAAATTTTCAGTTAAAAGGGGGTTGTAATTTCAAAGAGAAAAATGTGTTTCTATTCAATGTAATTAAAAAGTTCATATTATCACAAAGACATTGTAAAACCAACAGTACATTTCCATTAAATAACGGAACAGAATTTTATGGTATACTACCCCTTACTATAACTACACTGTCATTTTAACTAATAGATTGCATTTAATCCAATGGCGTGGTGGCCGGGGGTCTGGGGGGCACGTGCCCCCCAGTGAATGGAAACCAGGGGGCACCGACGTTGCAAGGGGGCGCCAAAAGCCCTTCGAAAAAAAGTCGGTCTGTAAGAAATAATAATTTTTTTCGAGCTTATTCTTTTAGTCCCAATGCAACACGCCCCCCCCCCCCTTATTTTTGGCTGAATAATGTCAGAACCCTCTATAAAATTGCCGCTCGCCCCCCACCTCTCTCTAAATCCTGGATCCGCCCCCGTTATTGATATCCGTCAGTAAAGTTGATCCGACATAAACATACAAAAAATACAAAAATATAGCTTCAAATAGCCTTCCTGCATGGTTTCAAATAGCTTAAACCTTGAAGTTTCCGGGGGTGTTGGTGTGAGTGTTTGTAATCACCCAAGGATAAAGCCCATTAAGTTGTGATAAATGTGATAAATGACGGGAGTGAGCCGAAATGTTACATTTCACTGCTTACAGCTAATCAAGGGAGACAACTATGAGGGTCTCTCATAGGTCCGCGCTCGCTACAAGCGTTACTATGACAAGTGATCTTCCCGTGGTCAAGTTATTCTCTTTAACAGTAAAGGAGAAAGGTATGACATTGGGATGATGGTGCTAAAATTGCTTTTGTACTTCAAAATTAGGTCTTTCCGGTCTTCCTACGAACTGAATTAATTATTTTGGCTCTTTGAATTTACTTCTGGGGTCCAAAGCCTAATTTCAATTTTAGAACAATGTTGAATTAACCCACGTTAAAACGAAAACTTTAAGGACGATGAAGACAATGGTGTGAGTGTTTGTAATCACCCAAGGATGAAGCCTATTGAAAATAAGAACAATTGAACAACATTTTCTATGAATTATTGCCCTCGTTCTTGATTTGTTTGTGGAACCAATTTCTTGATGGATTTTGATGAAACTTGGTGTGAATGTTTGTAATCACCCCAGGATGAAGCCTATTAAGTTAATCTACTTGAAGAAACATAATGTCAACAAAATCCGTGTAATATAAAAAATGTCACTCTCAGAATTTTTCATTTACTGATAACATTTTACTTATTAAACCTAAATAATTTGTGTTTTGCGTTTCAGTATCGAATATTTTTATCGGGGCTGCAAGTGCCTGAAATATATCTAGATCGCACCCACAATAGTCTTAATTTTCAAAATTTTCCATGAAAGGACCCCCGTACTCCCTCGTTCCTCCTCTTCGACGCGATGTTCCACGGTCGAAGGGCTCCAGAGGTTTTACATGTGCATCCTTTGAGGTGTGACTGGATATTTGTTCCTCATAAAAAATATTCCTCGTGGAACAAAAAGTATTATAATAAATGATCTCAGGAACTCTTATCATATAATATTTGGGTTAGGGTTAGGTCTAGTGCGTTATATAATAAAATATTATTATAGTGGAACTTATATATCGTCACAGAGGGTAGGTATATAGAGGGGTGTGGGTGGGAGCGTCAAAAAGGGTTTGTGGCCCCCCAGCCAATTTGGAACCACCACGCCACTGATTTAATCATTTGACAAACAGGAGCTTTGAAATTTAAAGAGGTGGGGTCCAGTCTTTGACTTTTCCCGCAGGAAACATTTATAGTAAATAATCCTAGTACATATGTTTTACATTTTTTCTTACTAAAAAAACGTTTTTATATCATTTACTTAGTCTATATTTAGATCACACAATTGTTACTAATAATAGAATGTATTTTCAGCCAATCAGATAACTAGTTTAAAATATATACTATTCTATATACCTATAAATAATACAAAAATACAGAAAACATAATAAATACACTGGATAATAATAAGATTATTGTAGTGTTATAAGTTATCCGTGTGATCAAATACCTATAAGAGATTATTGATATTAGTCTACCAAGTTATATGAAGTTCACATTCAACAAAATGTTTTTGTGTTGTATGAATCCGGAAGGTAAGCATTAATACAAGATATTTATTTATTTTTAGTATAGGCCCTATATTATGTTCCTAATCACCTAAGGTGCTGTAAAAAGGTTTGTTTAAACATTTACTTATACTGTACACTATCGTTGAAATTGATAGTATCGAACATAGCCTACCATTCCATTCTGGCGCCTATGACACCCAATCTGTGAAAGAAAATTCTATTCAAAGTTGCTTCCTATAAAATTAGTTAAATGTGCAAATTTGTGGTCGGTTTTATATAGATATAAGTTTGAACTAGGCCTAATCCTTAGTAGGCCTAATTAGTAAGTTGAATGGTAGAGCAATTTTTTTCTCAAGTGAGGAATTCAATCAAAAAGGTTGAGAAACACTGCTCTAGTACAAGCCGAGGCCACAGAGCAGTGGTTACCTTGTGAAAATCAGTTGATTTGATTGGCCTGTACGCTAGAGGATGCAGTCAATCAAATCTCTCGATTAAACGCTCAAACATATTCTTTTATTAATGATAGCCCAGTATCATATTTTGTTAGTTTTTATATGATCACGTCGGAGGATCTGGGTAGGATCAGATGTCGGGCTATATTGTGAACATGATTTATTAAAGTTATCATGTTCGAACTACTTTTTTTTTTATAAATAATTCAAGTTATGCCTTATCGGTCTGCCATGTTTACAACTACTAGTCGCCATATTTGTTAACTATAACTCAATTAAATTTCAGAAGACAGTAATCCTATAATTCGTAAGAAGTTGGTAGTGGTAGGAGATGGAGAATGTGGTAAAACATGTTTATTACATAGATATACTCAGAATCAATTTCTTCCTGAAATATATATACCTACAGTATTTGATACCTGTGTTCACGAAACAATATACAACGAAAAACAGGTAAGTAAAGGCAGCCACAACTCTCTTTCAATATAGGTATTTTCGAGTGTCGATATATAGGCCTTTAGAACAGGCCTTCTCAAATGGCGGCCAGCGGGCCAAATCAGGCCCTCGACGCCCTTGAGAATGGCACCTCCAGAATGAACCCTTTCGCTAAAACGGTCTGCTCTGTAGGCCCTTTGTTAGTTAAGCTCTATTTGGCCCTCATATTTATTTTTTAATTTTTTGACAATTGAGATGTCCTGCTTTATAAGTACTTGAAATGGACGAAAACCGCTTTTCTCCCTCAAATATATAACATAATTAGACATTTGTATACATTCTGTATATGTGTTTTCTGTAAACTGATTAGTCGAGTCGTATTTTCAACTTTCAAATGCTGATAATTATGGATACACACGAACTGAAATGGACAGGCGTGAGCAATATTACTGATTAGCCAAGCCAAACGTTCCCCTTTAAAGGGTATGTTCACCACCCGTTTTTTAAATTCCACCTTGATTTCCAAAACGGAAATATTAATTGTTCTCAACTCATCGACGAAATAGAACCCTTCAAACGACTCGTATTTTAGGGAGACTACGCCACGTAGAAAATATATGATATATGAAAGTGGAAGTTGACGTAACTTGCAGCTATGACAAAATTGTCAATAGCTTACTATATTTATCTGATCTCCATTTTGTTTTAGGTAGAATTGGTTTTACACGATACAGCTGGGCAGGAAGATTTCGAAGTGTTACGGCCCTTGAGTTATCCCGATTCAGACGTTATTTTACTATGTTTCTCCGTCGACAATCCCGACAGTTTACAAAATGTCGTAGAACGATGGGCACCGGAAATACGTCACTATTGTGGAAATGTGCCAATAATTTTAGTTGGTAATAAGATTGATCTTCGGTGTGATGTAACAAATGGCATTTTTACAAATAAATGTAGATATATAAGTTCTGAAGAAGGAAACAGTATAGCTCGTCGAATTGGTGCCGACGTTTATTGTGAGTGCTCCGCGAAGTATAATACCTCAGTGACGGAAATATTCGAGCAGGCTTTACGATTAGCAATGCTGAAAACACGTCGGAAGAAACGATAACCCGGACATTAAGAATTAAATAGTATATTTTAATAAAAATGCAGGGAAATACTGAACCCATTTATGCGACTTGAAGAAAAGAAGAAGTAGAACCATATTTCATTGAATGAGTGGCACACCATCTTGGACCATCTGGTGTGTCTCACGCCATGATTTAAATTCCGTACATGGAAACTTTCCTATGAACTTGGTTGGTTGGCTGGTGATCATACGATTGAATACCAAATCTCGACAATAAATAAGTCACACAATATCTAGATGTCATGGTGTTTAATTCCGTCCATAGAAGTCCTGCTATTTATTTCGGATTTGTGCGTATTGGATTGAATACCGAGCCTCGACATTGCATGAGTCACACCTTATCTCGGCCACAGGGGCGGATCCTGGATTTATAGAAAGGGGGGGGGGGTCTCTGAACTATAACATGCTTCAAATTCAATGGCACTGCGATCACCGAAAGCGCGAGCGACAAATTTTCAAAGGGTCCGCCCCTGCGCCATGATTTTAAATTCCTTCCATAGAGGTCCTGCTATTGACTTCCGGTTGTTGTGTATCGGATTGAATACCAAGCCTCGACATCAAATGAGTGACACCCAATCTTGGATCATCGGCCGAATCATGTAATGGTTTTTAATTCCGTCCATGGAAGTCCTGCTATTAACTTCCGATTGGTGAGAATGGTACTGAATACACCAGGCCTTCTTAATTAATTTTTGTAAAGGGCCAAATGCATTTTATGAAAAAAATATAAGGGTCAATTATAGTTAAGCTAGCTTAGCGTTTTAGCGGAAGGGGTCACACTTGAAGGGCGTCGCTGACCAGATTTCGCCCGCCGGCCGCCATTTGAGAAGGCCTGGAATAGACCTTCCAATCCTAGAACTGGTGTAGGCCTGTTTACTTGTTACAAACTGGTAGTTTCTATGATTAAACAATCTCCTAGTCAATTTGAAATATTTATACATCATATTCATTATGTAAATATAAGACATGACCAAGTGTCCAAGTGTTCAAAAAACAACTACCTCTATTGTCATGAATGGAAAATGCAAAGTTGACTCTGGACTAAGATAGCATTTGTATATGGTTAATTTAAGAGTCTGGAGACGTTTATAGTTGTCACAAGACGCCGTTTGCTCGGTTGACTATTTATGTAATATTGTTAATCAAATTAAAAACTTTAATTTTTCAAATTTATATTATTTAACTTATTTAATGTATAGTAAGATCAAGGAAAGGTTTAAAACTATGGTTAATATTTTAAACCGTAGTAGTGCATGTTCTAACGTTATATAAATAATATGAGAGAATACCCTTCAATTCCAATTAAGGGCCGCGGTAGCTCAGTGGGACAAAAACAAAGACCCATGAGATGACTGTACGTTAACATCAGATCCCTCGACAGTTGGAAATCGAAAATGAAAGTAGACTTATGCTGCTACCTCATTACGCCGCGTGGCTTTTGCCCGTCCTCAGTAGCCCCAAACAGATGTAGAAAAAAAAACCCAAACCCCAACTAAAATGTTCAGGGGCGGATCGAGGATTAAGAGCCATCTAGGGCGCGAGCGTCAAATTTTCAGACGGTTGGGTAAAATTCAGTACCAGATATGAACAATAGTGGGAGAGTAGGGCTCGAGCCGGGGGAACCCCCCTAGGATCTGCCCCTGATGTTAAAGTGCTTTTAAAGTACAAACATAGAATCTGCATGCATTCAAATATATGAAATCTCTTTGCATTTGACTTGAAATAACACATTTATAGAAATAAAGTGGGGTGTCACATGCGGGTACAAACTACTTTCTTGGGTGTAAGTATTGAACAACCATATTGCCCCCCCCCCCCCTCACGCCACTGCATAGACCTCTAGAAAAAGCGGATAGAAACATCTTTATCTACCTTTTAATCAAGATAATATGATGTTTATGAAAGTATCGAATGATAAACAGTTGATAAAAGTTGATATCTTAAGACCTCAATAAACTTTGACCCCCATATTAATCGTCTGTGAATGAATTGTTAAAATGATGGGCGAAGGAGAAAAGATATCAATATTGTTACACCAAGTTTCGATGTAAATCGTGGAGCCTTGAGCAAAAAATGTGAAAAATAACAAGCTTTTTGGCGCTGTAACGTAACCGTCTAAGTCCACAGGCACCAGATTCTGATAAAAAAAAATTTTTATATTAAAATAAATCGTATAGTTATATTGTTTAAGAACAAAGGTATGAAAACCGCCATCTTGTTCTCACAAGAAGGTGAAACGTTTGTCAACAAAGATAACGTCATTAGTACACAATGAATAAATTCCTGTCCATTAATTGATCAAAGTAATTGGTTGAATTTCCTGCATTATTCAAATACGTATTTATGCCAATCAAACAAACATAATTTGAACAATTAATGCGGGGGGAATGACGTAATCATTGTTGACATACGTTTCACCTTCTCTTTATTGAGCAAGAGTTAATATGTTTCGATAAAATACATATTTTATTGGTTTTATCAATTGATTCTGCATCACACGTCAATACGTCAGTAAATCAGCCAGTACGTCAGTAAACACGTCAGACACGTCACAAAAACATAAACACGTCAATGCTACCTTACATTTTCATAACTCATGTTTACTTTTATATATTTTGTATTATGAAACGAAATTTCAAGTCAATTCGTCCAATATCAGAATACGTCAGTAAATCGTCCAGTACGTCAGTAAACACAAAAACATAAACAAGTCAGTAAATGCGTCAATACGTCACGAAACATAAACACGCTACTAAAATGAAAACAAGTCAGTAAACACGTCACTAAAACATAAACAAGTCAGTAAATGCGTCAATACGTCAGCAAAACATAAACTTCAAAGTCAATTCGTCCAATATCAGAATACGTCAGTAAATCAGCCAGTACGTCAGTAAACATAAAAACATAAACACGTCACAAAAACATAAACAAGTCAGTAAATGCGTCAACACGTCACGAAACATGAACACGCCACTAAAATGAAAACAAGTCAGTAAACACGTCACAAAAACATAAACAAGTCAGTAAATGCGTCAATACGTCAGCAAAACATAAACTTCAAAGTCAATTCGTCCAATATCAGAATACGTCAGTAAATCAGTCAGTACGTCAGTAAACACAAAAACATAAACACGTCACAAAAACATAAACAAGTCAGTAAATGCGTCAATACGTCACGAAACAGGAACACGCCACTAAAATGAAAACAAGTCAGTAAACACGTCACAAAAACTTAAACAAGTCAGTAAATGCGTCAATACGTCAGCAAAACATAAACTTCAAAGTCAATTCATCCAATTTCAGAATACGTCAGTAAATCAGCCAGCACGTCAGTAAAAACAAAAACATAAACACGTCACAAAAACATAAACAAGTCAGTAAATACGTCAATACGTCACGAAACATGAACACGCCACTAAAATGAAAACAAGTCAGTAAACACGTCACAAAAACTTAAACAAGTCAGTAAATGCGTCAATACGTCAGCAAAACATAAACTTCAAAGTCAATTCGTCCAATATCAGAATACGTCAGTAAATCAGTCAGTACGTCAGTAAACACAAAAACATAAACACGTCACAAAAACATAAACAAGTCAGTAAATGCGTCAATACGTCACGAAACATGAACACGCCACTAAAATGAAAACAAGTCAGTAAACACGTCACAAAAACTTAAACAAGTCAGTAAATGCGTCAATACGTCAGCAAAACAAACTTCAAAGTCAATTCATCCAATTTCAGAATACGTCAGTAAATCAGCCAATACGTCAGTAAAAACAAAAACATAAACACGTCACAAAAACATAAACAAGTCAGTAAATACGTCAATACGTCACGAAACATGAACACGCCACTAAAATGAAAACAAGTCAGTAAACACGTCACAAAAACTTAAACAAGTCAGTAAATGCGTCAATACGTCAGCAAAACATAAACTTCAAAGTCAATTCGTCCAACATCAGAATACGTCAGTAAATCAGTCAGTACGTCAGTAAACACAAAAACATAAACACGTCACCAAAACATAAACAAGTCAGTAAATGCGTCAATACGTCACGAAACATGAACACGCCACTAAAATGAAAACAAGTCAGTAAACACGTCACAAAAACATAAACAAGTCAGTAAATGCGTCAATACGTCAGCAAAACATAAACTTCAAAGTCAATTCGTCCAATATCAGAATACGTCAGTAAATCAGTCAGTACGTCAGTAAACACAAAAACATAAACACGTCACAAAAACATAAACAAGTCAGTAAATGCGTCAATACGTCACGAAACATGAACACGCCATTAAATGAAAACAAGTCAGTAAACACGTCACAAAAACTTAAACAAGTCAGTAAATGCGTCAATACGTCAGCAAAACAAACTTCAAAGTCAATTCATCCAATTTCAGAATACGTCAGTAAATCAGCCAATACGTCAGTAAAAACAAAAACATAAACACGTCACAAAAACATAAACAAGTCAGTAAATACGTCAATACGTCACGAAACATGAACACGCCACTAAAATGAAAACAAGTCAGTAAACACGTCACAAAAACTTAAACAAGTCAGTAAATGCGTCAATACGTCAGCAAAACATAAACTTCAAAGTCAATTCGTCCAACATCAGAATACGTCAGTAAATCAGTCAGTACGTCAGTAAACACAAAAACATAAACACGTCACAAAAACATAAACAAGTCAGTAAATGCGTCAATACGTCACGAAACATGAACACGCCACTAAAATGAAAACAAGTCAGTAAACACGTCACAAAAACATAAACAAGTCAGTAAATGCGTCAATACGTCAGCAAAACATAAACTTCAAAGTCAATTCGTCCAATATCAGAATACGTCAGTAAATCAGTCAGTACGTCAGTAAACACAAAAACATAAACACGTCACAAAAACATAAACAAGTCAGTAAATGCGTCAATACGTCACGAAACAGGAACACGCCACTAAAATGAAAACAAGTCAGTAAACACGTCACAAAAACTTAAACAAGTCAGTAAATGCGTCAATACGTCAGCAAAACATAAACTTCAAAGTCAATTCATCCAATTTCAGAATACGTCAGTAAATCAGCCAGTACGTCAGTAAACATAAAAACATAAACACGTCACAAAAACATAAACAAGTCAGTAAATGCGTCAACACGTCACGAAACATGAACACGCCACTAAAATGAAAACAAGTCAGTAAACACGTCACAAAAACATAAACAAGTCAGTAAATGCGTCAATACGTCAGCAAAACATAAACTTCAAAGTCAATTCGTCCAATATCAGAATACGTCAGTAAATCAGTCAGTACGTCAGTAAACACAAAAACATAAACACGTCACAAAAACATAAACAAGTCAGTAAATGCGTCAATACGTCACGAAACAGGAACACGCCACTAAAATGAAAACAAGTCAGTAAACACGTCACAAAAACTTAAACAAGTCAGTAAATGCGTCAATACGTCAGCAAAACATAAACTTCAAAGTCAATTCATCCAATTTCAGAATACGTCAGTAAATCAGCCAGTACGTCAGTAAAAACAAAAACATAAACACGTCACAAAAACATAAACAAGTCAGTAAATACGTCAATACGTCACGAAACATGAACACGCCACTAAAATGAAAACAAGTCAGTAAACACGTCACAAAAACTTAAACAAGTCAGTAAATGCGTCAATACGTCAGCAAAACATAAACTTCAAAGTCAATTCATCCAATTTCAGAATACGTCAGTAAATCAGCCAGTACGTCAGTAAAAACAAAAACATAAACACGTCACAAAAACATAAACAAGTCAGTAAATACGTCAATACGTCACGAAACATGAACACGCCACTAAAATGAAAACAAGTCAGTAAACACGTCACAAAAACTTAAACAAGTCAGTAAATGCGTCAATACGTCAGCAAAACATAAACTTCAAAGTCAATTCGTCCAATATCAGAATACGTCAGTAAATCAGTCAGTACGTCAGTAAACACAAAAACATAAACACGTCACAAAAACATAAACAAGTCAGTAAATGCGTCAATACGTCACGAAACATGAACACGCCACTAAAATGAAAACAAGTCAGTAAACACGTCACAAAAACTTAAACAAGTCAGTAAATGCGTCAATACGTCAGCAAAACAAACTTCAAAGTCAATTCATCCAATTTCAGAATACGTCAGTAAATCAGCCAGTACGTCAGTAAAAACAAAAACATAAACACGTCACAAAAACATAAACAAGTCAGTAAATACGTCAATACGTCACGAAACATGAACACGCCACTAAAATGAAAACAAGTCAGTAAACACGTCACAAAAACTTAAACCAGTCAGTAAATGCGTCAATACGTCAGCAAAACATAAACTTCAAAGTCAATTCGTCCAATATCAGAATACGTCAGTAAATCAGTCAGTACGTCAGTAAACACAAAAACATAAACACGTCACAAAAACATAAACAAGTCAGTAAATGCGTCAATACGTCACGAAACATGAACACGCCACTAAAATGAAAACAAGTCAGTAAACACGTCACAAAAACTTAAACAAGTCAGTAAATGCGTCAATACGTCACGAAACATAAACACGCCACTAAAATGAAAACAAGTCAGTAAACACGTCACAAAAACATAAACAAGTCAGTAAATGCGTCAATACGTCAGCAAAACATGAACTTCAAAGTCAATTCATCCAATTTCAGAATACGTCAGTAAATCAGCCAGTACGTCAGTAAACACAAAAACATAAACACGTCACTAAAACATAAACAAGTCAGTAAATGCGTCAATACGCCACGAAACATAAACACGCCACTAAAATGAAAACAAGTCAGTAAACACGTCACTAAAACATAAACAAGTCAGTAAATGCGTCAATACGTCAGCAAAACATAAACACGTCACTAAAAATATAAACATAAACACGACACTAAAATCTAACTATAAACACGTCACAAGAATGAAAACACGTCACTAAAATGAAAACAAGTCAGTAAACACGTCACAAAAACATAAACAAGTCAGTAAACACGTCAGTAAACACGTCAGTACGTCAGGGAATTACTACAACTCAGTCCGTCGGCCGAGGAAAGTGAAAAAAACTTTGTCCACTCTCTTAAGACACCTCTTTTTGACATTCCCAATCGCAAAGTGATCTCAGGCACAGGCATACGGGGCGTTTGTTGAGCGGGGGTGGGGGCAAAAACAATTTGCCCGACAACTAATGCCAACTCCCCACTTTTATTTGAAGAGGTTTGTTAGGTGCAAATTTGAAAATTAGGGTTGATTTCCTTGCATCTGATACCTTTCCGAACAGAATTCTCTTAGATTAAAGAACGACCTCCCAATTGAATAGGGTTTGGATGTATCGTAGGCCTATACTCCAAGAAAATTTTGAAAATTAGGCCCGAGTTCCTTGCATCTGATGCCTTTCCGAACAGAATTCTCTTAGAGAACGCACACCTCGTGAATAGGGGTTAGGGCATGGTTAGGGCAATTTTTTTTTAGAAAATTAGAGTTGATTTCCTTGCATCTGATACCTTTCCGACAGAATTCTCTTAGAGAACGACCTCCCATTTGAAGAGGGTTTGGAGGCATTGTAGGCCTTACCCAAGAACATTTTAAAAATTAGGCCCGAGTTCCTTGTATCTGATGCCTTTCCGAGCAGTATTCTCGTTGAGCACGCACACCTCGTTTGGAAATTTGTATCACAAGAAAATTTTGAAATAAGATTTGATTTCCTTGCAATCAGACCTTTCCGAACAGCAGGCGATTTGAACGGATTGAACTGTATGAAGATTTTGGAAAATCGAATTAAATTCATTGCATCTGAGACCTTTCCTGATCTAGTTGATTTATTTGGGGATAACCCAAGACAATTTTGAAAATAAGAGCTGATTTCCTTGCATCTGAGGCTTTTACAAACTAACTGCAAGCGGTTTGGAGGGATTGTGCTCTAAGAAAATTTTGAACATTAAGGTTGATTTTCTTACATCGGATACCTTTCCTGACAGTTCAATCTCTCGTTGAAGATTATATGGCGCGCGATTGACAGTAGCATCTGTGGGAGGATTCAAGGAGACACCGACCCTAAGAAAATTCTGAAGATTACGATTAATGTCCTTGGTCCTTGTCTCTGAGACCATTCCGGACAGCATTTACGTTATCTTACAGACGATAAAAATGAGGTCGTGTTAATGTTTGCTTCATGGCAAAAAGCTGAAGCCCCCCAGCCCCCGGTTCCTACGACCTTGATATGGTACTTAAAATCATAGCCGTAGGGGCCCACGACTCAACAGGGGGGAAAACCGACTTATTGCCCGAATTTTAATGAAATTTTGCCCGATTTGGGTGATTTTTTGCCCGAAAACATAATATTTGGGGGGAGGGGGGCAGCTGCTTAAAATATCATGAGGTACTAACAAATATAAATCCTCTAAAGCGTTGTCTATAAACCATAAACATGGACAGAATAAATGCAGATTATTGCCCGACACGAGCTTCGCCATGCCCGACAAGGTAATATATATACTCCCAACAACGCAATTCCTCACACGTCAATACACTTCCATAAACAAACTCCCTCACACGGCAATACGTCAGTAAACACGTCAGACGCGTCACTCAGAAGCAAAACACAGAAGCAAAACACGTCAGTGGACTTATACTATCCGTATCAACTCAGTCCGTCGGTCAAGGAAGGTAAAAAAAAACGATGTCCACTCTGTATTGTCGGGTGAGGGAGTTTGTTTATGTGACGGGAGGAAGTTTGATTCTCTGGCATATTTACTGACGCATTGTAGTATTTTTGCGTCTGTCGAGTGAAAAATACCAATTCTTTAATGCATATATTGATGCTCATGCTTAAGCTTTCTGGGACACCTGAGATCACTTTGCGATTGGGAAGAGAATGGACATCAGATGCAAGGAAAACAACTCTAAAAAAAAAATTGCCCTAACAATGCCCTAACCCCTGTGCGTTCTCTAAGAGAATTCTGTTCGGAAAGGCATCAGATGCAAGGAACTCGCATGTAATTTTCAAAATTTTCTTGGGTAAGGCCTACAATGTTCCAAACCCTCTTCAAATGGGAGGTCGTTCTCTAAGAGAATTCTGTCGGAAAGGTATCAGATGCAAGGAAATCAACTCAAATTTTCTATAAAAAAAATTGCCCTAACAATGCCCTAACCCCTATTCACGAGGTGTGTGTTCTCTAAGAGAAAAGGCATCGGGCCTAATTTTCAAAATTTTCTTGGAGTATAGGCCTACGATACATCCAAACCCTATTCAATTGGGAGGTCGTTCTTTAATCTAAGAGAATTCTGTTCGGAAAGGTATCAGATGCAAGGAAATCAACCCTAATTTTCAAAATTTGCACCTAACAAACCTCTTCGAATAAAAGTGGGGAGCTGGCTTTAGTTGTCGGGCAAATTGTTTTTGACCCCCCCCCCCCCCCCCCCAAGCTTAACAAACGCCCCGTACGCCTATGCCTGAGATCACTTTGCAATTGGGAATGTCAAAAAGAGGTGTCTTAAGAGACGACGGCCGAGGGACTGAGTTGATACAAATAGTAATTCCCTGACGTACTGACGTGTTTACTGACTTGTTTTCATTTTAGTGACGTGTTTTCATTCTTGTGACGTGTGTATAGTTAGATTTTAGTGTCGTGTTTATGTTTATATTTTTAGTGACGTGTTTATGTTTTGCTGACGTATTGACGCATTTACTGACTTGTTTATGTTTTAGTGACGTGTTTACTGACTTGTTTTCATTTTAGTGGCGTGTTTATGTTTCGTGACGTATTGACGCATTTACTGACTTGTTTATGTTTTAGTGACGTGTTTATGTTTTTGTGTTTACTGACGTACTGACTGATTTACTGACGTATTCTGATATTGGACGAATTGACTTTGAAGTTTATGTTTTGCTGACGTATTGACGCATTTACTGACTTGTTTAAGTTTTTGTGACGTGTTTACTGACTTGTTTTCATTTTAGTGGCGTGTTTATGTTTCGTGACGTATTGACGCATTTACTGACTTGTTTATGTTTTTGTGACGTGTTTATGTTTTTGTGTTTACTGACGTACTGGACGATTTACTGACGTATTCTGATATTGGACGAATTGACTTGAAATTTCGTTTCATAATACAAAATATATAAAAGTAAACATGAGTTATGAAAATGTAAGGTAGCATTGACGTGTTTATGTTTTTGTGACGTTTCTGACGTGTTTACTGACGTACTGGCTGATTTACTGACGTATTGACGTGTGATGGAGCATATACTCGGTTTTATTATAACATCCAGATTAAATTACCGCAATAGCTTACTTCTTTTGGGTTAACACTATATTTGAGACGGCCAGGGTAATCACCATCAGACAACGGACAACGGAATATAAGTAGTGCTGGCACGATATATCGTTGTATCGATGTATCGCGATACGACATTCCACGATACGCGTATCGTATCGCGAGGTCGTGTATCGATACTTGACGATACCTCTCATTTCATAAAAAGTGAGGATTTATTTACAAGTCAGCGTATGAAATCACAATTTTTTTCTAACTGACTTGATTGAAATTGTTGGGAAATATTTTAAGGATATGGACCACAACTATCAACTAAATTACCAAATTAAAAAGTTTTAAAGCTTTGAATAAATAAATAAATATTTTAACTTTGAAAAAAAAGTGTTACTTTTTGTCCCTATATCCCATATCGCGATACGTATTGTATCGTGACCTTTGTATCGCGATACGTATCGTATCGTGACATGGTTGGCAATACCCAGCACTAAATATAAGACACCACAGGGGAGTGAGATAGGCATGCGAGTGCGGATGTCAAACAAGAATTTGGCCTCACGTTCGTCCCGTTTTCCAGGAAGTGTAAACGTTTACTTGTAGAAGTATGATTGCCATTACTTGATAACCTTTCTTATACCGTGAGTGTAGACTTGCTCCAAGCTCCCCAGCTTCCACTTTGATCCGTGGAACAGATATACCAAACCTGTATGAAGACGTGAACAACTTGTTAGATCCCATCAGAACGCATCAGGCCAGGAAGCAACGTATACTGGTAGATTGCGGCCCGAAACTTAATGTACCTTGAAGGAGTCGCTTTGATCACATCACCCAAACAGTCTGTCAAGTAAATTTGATTTCCTTAGCCAAATCTGAAATTTGGTGTGCTGAATTTCTCATCAATTTTGCAACCTAAATTGAACCCTGACTGATTTGATATTATTTTTTCTAAGAAAGTGTACTGTCGTCTGAGATAATCTATGGAGTGGGCTCTTTATATACTGATAATGACATTGATAATGATAACAGAGTAACGATAGGGTTACCACAATGACTAATGAGAGTAATGATAGGGTTACCACAATGACACCTTGAGAGTAACGATAGAGTTACCACAATGACACGATGAGAGTAAAGGTAAGGTTACCACAATGACACGATGGGAGGATAGGGTTACCACAATGACTAATGAGAGTAATGATAGGGTTACCATAATGACTAATGAGAGTAATGGAAGGGTTACCACATCGATACAATGACAGTAGGTTTACTACAATGGTACAATGGGAGTAACAGTAGGGTTACTACAATGACACGATGAGAGTAACAGTAAGGCTACTACAATGACACGATGAGAGTAACGTTAGGGTTACCACGATGACACGATGAGAGTAACAGTAGGGTTACCACAATGAGAGTAACGGTAGGGTTACAACAATGACACAGTGAGAGTAACGATAGGCTATGGTTACCACAATGATACAGTGAGAGTAACGGTAGGGTTACTTCAATGTCACAGTGAGAGTAACGGTAGGGTTACCACAATGACACAGTGAGAGTAAAAGTAGGGTTACCGCAATGATACGATGTGAGTAACGGTAGGGTACCACAATCATACGATGAGAGTAACGGTAGGGTAACCAGAATAACACGATGAGAGTAACAGTAGGGTTACCACAATGGCACAATGAGAGTAACGGTAGGGTTACCACTATTGTAGGATGAGAGTAACGGTAGGCTATGGTTACCATAATGACTAATGAGAGTATTGGTAGGGTTACCACAATGACACAGTGAGTCTAACGTTAGGGTTACCACAATGACCCGATGAGATAAATGGATGGTTAACACAATGACACAGTGAGAGTGACGGTATGGTTACCGTAATGACAAGATGAGGGGATCGGTAAGGTTACCGAGGTGGCACGATGGGAGTCACGGTAGGGTTACCACAATGATACGAAACGAGAAGGAACGGCATGTTCAATTGCTGTCATATAAAGTCATATAGTATATGACTGTATAGTAAAGATGTATTCAACAAACTGGAATTTAAATCTGGCCAGCACACAACCTTTAAACAACTACAATAAGCTTGTATGAGGTCATAGATCAAGGGTCAATAGCTATGAGATAATCATGAAATTATAAATTGTTGCCACTTAAGATAAATAGACTACTTTGTGTTTGTCGAGTCAAAAGTTATACACGATGTCTAAGAACGTATACGATGTTATAGTGGTCGGTGCAGGAATTGAGGGATCCTCATGCGCCTACCAGCTGGCTAAAAGAGGACAGAGAACGCTATTACTGGAGCAGGTAGGTATCGTTTTCGGACTGGCAATAGTATATCGGTACCATGTGTCACTAAGCTGTGTCACGTAACTATTCTTATGCATCACGTGTCACTAAGCTGTTCTTATGCATCACGTGTCACTAAGCTGTTCCTTTGCATCATGTGCCACTAAGCTGTTCTTATGCATCATGTGCAACTAAGCTGTTCTTATGCATCATGTGCCACTAAAGATGTTCTTATGCATCACGTGCAACTAAAGATGTTTTTATGCATCCTGTGTCACTAAGCTGTGTCACTGTGCTGTTCTTAAGCATTATGTGTCATTGTGCTGTTCTCAAGCATTATGTGTCACTAAGTTGTTCTTAAGCATTATGTGTCACTAAGTTGTTCTTAAGCATCATGTGCCACTAAACATGTTCTTACGCATCACGTGCCACTAAGCTGTTCTTAAGCATTATATGTCACTAAACTGTTCTTAAGCATTATGTGTCACTAAGCTGTTCTTAAGCATTATATGTCACTAAACTGTTCTTAAGCATCCTGTGTCACTGTGCTGTTCTTAAGCATCCTGTGTCACTAAACTGTTCTTAAGCATTATATGTAACTAAACTGTTCTTAAGCATTATATGTAACTAAACTGTTCTTAAGCATCATGTGTCACTAAGCTGTTCTTAAGCATTATATTATGTCACTAAACTGTTCTTAAGCATCATGTGTCACTAAACTTTTCTTAAGCATTATATGTCACTAAACTGTTCTAAAGCATTATGTGTCACTAAACTGTTCTTAAGCATCCTGTGTCACTAAGCTATTCTTAAGCATCCTGTGTCACTAAACTGTTCTTCAGCATTATATGTCACTAAACTGTGCTTAAGCATCCTGTGTCAATAAACTGTTCTTAAGCAGTATATGTCACTGAACTGTTCTTAAGCATCATGTGTCACTAAACTGTTCTTAAGCATCCTGTGTCACTAAACTGTTCTTAAGCATCCTGTGTCACTAAACTGTTCTTAAGCATTATATGTCACTAAACTGTGCTTAAGCATCCTGTGTCACTAAACTGTTCTTAAGCATCCTGTGTCACTAAGCTGTTCTTGAGCATCCTGTGTCACTAAGCTGTTCTTAAGCATCCTGTGTCACTAAACTATTCTTTAGCATCCTGTGTCACTAAACTGTTCTTAAGCATCATGTGTCACTAAACTGTTCTTAAGCATCCTGTGCCACTAAACTGTTCTTAAGCATCCTGTGTCACTAAACTGTTCTTAAGCATCCTGTGTCACTAAACTGGTCTTAAGCATCCTGTGTCACTAAGCTGTTCTTAAGCAACCAGTGTCACTAAACTGTTCTTAAGCATTATATGTCACTAAACTGCGCTTAAGCATCCTGTGTCACTAAACTGTGCTTAAGCATCCTGTGTCACTAAACTGTTCTTAAGCATCCTGTGTCACTAAACTGTGCTTAAGCATCCTGTGTCACTAAACTGTTCTTAAGCATCCTGTGTCACTAAACTGTGCTTAAGCATCCTGTGTCACTAAACTGTTCTTAAGCATTATATGCCAATAAACTGTTCTTAAGCATAATGTCTCACTAAACTGTTCTTAAGCTCTCACTAAACTGTTCTTAAGCATCCTGTGTCACTAAACTGTTCTTAAGCATTATATGTAACTAAACTGTTCTTAAGCATTATATGTAACTAAGCTGTTCTTAAGCATTATATGCCAATAAACTGTTCTTAAGCATAATGTCTCACTAAACTGTTCTTAAGCTCTCACTAAACTGTTCTTAAGCATCCTGTGTCACTAAACTGTTCTAAAGCATCCTGTGTCACTAAACTGTTCTTAAGCATTATATGTAACTAAACTGTTCTTAAGCATTATATGTAACTAAACTGTTCTTAAGCATTATATGTCACTAAGCTGTTCTTAAGCATTATATTATGTCACTAAACTGTTCTTAAGCATCATGTGTCACTAAACTTTTCTTAAGCATTATATGTCACTAAACTGTTCTAAAGCATTATGTGTCACTAAACTGTTCTTAAGCATCCTGTGTCACTAAACTATTCTTAAGCATCCTGTGTCACTAAACTGTTCTTCAGCATTATATGTCACTAAACTGTGCTTAAGCATCCTGTGTCAATAAACTGTTCTTAAGCATTATATGTCACTGAACTGTTCTTAAGCATCATGTGTCACTAAACTGTTCTTAAGCATCCTGTGTCACTAAACTGTTCTTAAGCATCCTGTGTCACTAAACTGTTTTTAAGCATTATATGTCACTAAACTGTGCTTAAGCATCCTGTGTCACTAAACTGTTCTTAAGCATCCTGTGTCACTAAGCTGTTCTTGAGCATCCTGTGTCACTAAGCTGTTCTTAAGCATCCTGTGTTACTAAACTATTCTTTAGCATCCTGTGTCACTAAACTGTTCTTAAGCATCATGTGTCACTAAACTGTTCTTAAGCATCCTGTGTCACTAAACTGTTCTTAAGCATCCTGTGTCACTAAACTGTTCTTAAGCATCCTGTGTCACTAAACTGGTCTTAAGCATCCTGTGTCACTAAGCTGTTCTTAAGCAACCTGTGTCACTAAACTGTTCTTAAGCATTATATGTCACTAAACTGCGCTTAAGCATCCTGTGTCACTAAACTGTTCTTAAGCATCCTGTGTCACTAAACTGTGCTTAAGCATCCTGTGTCACTAAACTGTTCTTAAGCATCCTGTGTCACTAAACTGTGCTTAAGCATCCTGTGTCACTAAACTGTTCTTAAGCATTATATGCCAATAAACTGTTCTTAAGCATAATGTCTCACTAAACTGTTCTTAAGCTCTCACTAAACTGTTCTTAAGCATTATATGTCACTAAACTGTTCTTAATCATCTTGTCTCACTAAACTGTTCTTAAGCATTATATGTCACTAAACTGTTCTTAATCATCCTGTGTCACTAAACTGTTCTTAAGCATTATATGTCACTAAACTGTTATTAAGCATCCTGTGTCACTAAGCAGTCAAGTGTCGCCGACTATCGGACGATGGGCAATCACGTGTTTAATCGAATCTAATTACCCAATTTTGAGAAATCGCTAATGGATCTAATATTATTCAATCAATGGGCGTAAAGTTTATTAATATTTAGATTCTGGAGATGACGTACATTGTATAAAGAATACAAGATGCTAACACAATGCTTTAACTTTCTGTTTCCAGTATCCACTACCTCACACACTGGGCAGTTCTCATGGAGCTACTAGAATAACCAGAAAAGCCTACCCTGAAGACTACTATACCGAGATGATGATGGAAGGGTATAAACTTTGGACTGATTTAGAGAAGGAATCTGGTGAAAAAATCTTTCAGTAAGACAACTTTATATTCCATACGAAGCTTCGTGCAGGACCTTGTTTGCTATACAAGAACCAAACGTAGTTTCCTATGTCCTTATTTCTCACTAGTCTGGTACAGTCCGTCACAGTCCAAAAACTCCGATTCCCGCCTGTCTTTGCGATCCAGTCTGTTAAACTTCCTGCTGGAGATCAAGTTGCTTATAGTCCGAACTTCCTGACTCTCACTAGTATCTGAGGTCCAGTCTGCTACAGTATAAACGTGTACATGTAACGCACAATCCAACTAAATCAGTGAATTTTCGAGAACGTAAACCCCCTCCTTCCTGGTATAAAAAAAACAACAAAAATGGCCGTATTTACAAATTGATTTCAGCAATTGTGGTACGCTGTACATGGGTCACGTTCCTTCACTGGATATCGTTGAGGCCGGATTGAAGAAACATGGCAGTCCACACAGAGTTTTGACTAATGGTGACTTAAGATCAGAATATCCAGTATTTTCTGTACCTGACGACTATACAGGCCTATTTGATTATGACGGTGGTATATTGATGGCTGATAAGGCTGTAGCTACCATTCAGGTAAAAGAAAATTTTTATTGGGTACAAATCCAATTGTCAATCCTGAAAGTATGCTAAAACTGGCGTCACAAATCTCTAAATATGTTTGTATCACTTAAGAAAAACCTGGAATACTATTTTCATGCGGTTTTCTTATCTTTTTGAGTTAATAAATACAAGAAAATGTGATTGATTGATATAAAATTGGTCATGAAAAATTATCACGGTCTGGAAAGTCATGAAAATATCAGTGAAAATTTGCTCACATAATCTGTATAAATCCTGGGATTTCGATATGTGTACGTCATATGACACTTAGTTTAATGGAATTGATAAAGCCAAACTGTTTGAAGAGAGCGCAGATTTAACGTTCTGTTAAATTACAGATGAATGGATGCTATCATTGCTACATGTGCCTATTTCTGTTCTTTCAGAGTCAGTTCAAACAGAATGGTGGAACATTATTAGATGGACAGAAAGTTGTTGAAGTCATCCCAGGAGAAACCGTCACAGTCAGAACTGCCAGAGGAGCGTCGTTTTCAGCTGCTAAAATTGTTCTTGCCCTTGGTCCCTTTACCAATAAACTGACTTCCACACTTGGATTTACATTTCCATTGAGGGTAAGTGCATAATTAATTTATCAGTACCAGTGTATGTACTTTAACCTGGAATGTCCATCTTAACAATTTGGCCACGTTATGGGCTAAAGTAGATTAAAGGCTCAGGTCCCGCTATAAATTACGTTTTTTTACGTTTTACATTTACGCTGAGATTAATATTCTCACGATCAGTTGTGAATTTGGGTGGAGACAATCGGCAATTCTCGGCAGTTTCAATAAACCATAATGTTGCAGAACGCTAGCGTAAATTTCACGGAGACCGTAACGGTTTTGGGTGGAGGCTCTGGGAAATCCATTGATGCGGTGTTGCTCAGTTTACTTTTCAAATCATCGAGAGCACATTGTTTTAACAATGTCGTTTGCTATATAAAGAAATCTCACAGAATAATAAATTTTGTTTTTCAAGTCTGACTATTCCTTTATTTCAAAGGGCCACACGTTCACTATCCTTTCGACCAATCGACGTAGGGCCTACCTTAGTCTCAGAAGCGGGAATTTTGTTTAAGCTAAGCTAATCAATCAGTAATAGTTTTCAAAGCGCATTGTCGAAATTTGAGACTTTAGATCCACGTGTCTGCATCCGCGTTTGAAAATCAAATAATTTAGTACAAATTTCATGTCTGAGAAAATATTAAAGGGGTTGTGCCATTTTCATGTTATTTTAGTGCTTCGAAAGACATATACATAATTGTATCCATGACCTAAATCAAAGATATAAATCCCGACTATACCCCTTTAATAATTCAGGTTGAGAAAATATCAGTTCTCTACTGGAAAGAAAAGGTACCAGGAATGCATTCTATGGAGAATAACTTCCCTTGTTTTATTGATCGTACAGCTAGTGCTGGTGTTTCTGCTTACGGATTACCTGAATACGAATATCCTGGCTATGTTAAAGTGAGTACAAATTCTCAGGAATGGTATCTTGTAATCCACTTTTTATTGGGCATGAAACATTTCGAAAACCTATCTGTATTATAGTTAGTCGCTGACTGAAAAGTGTAATTTGTTGATATCATGTCAGTGTGCCGTATACCTTTCCAAAGTTAAATCTCTTTTCAATCCCTTTAAGTCAGGCCTTCTCAAATGGCGGCCCGCGACGCCCATGAGAATGGCCACTCAAGAGTGACCCCTTCTGCTAAAACGTTGGCTATGCAAGCTAACCTTATATTTTTTCCATAAAATAGATTTGGCCCTTTACAAACATTAATTGAAAAGGCCTGCTTTAAGTTCTTTACCATTTAAACGTTTCACCTCACTTTTCGTAGGTTTGCCTTCACAAAGGTCCAATAGTTGATCCTGAGGAAAGAGATTTAGATAAAAGTACGTGGGTCAGAGAAAGAATGATGAAATTTGTTAAAGAGAGGCTACCTTGGATGAATCCCACACCATCGAAAGAATTCACCTGTTTGTATACGGTTAGTTATTTTTATTTTTTTCTAACCAATTATAAGTGTCGTAATCCGGAATACACAGGTTGTCGGAGTACTAAGAGTTTTAAAAACATAAGAAGGATTTCAAACTGGACAAAAAAAATATATGTCGGAATACATAGAATGCCGTAGCAAACAATCTAAATTCTCATTAGGAGTAAACATTCATCAGAGGTCTTACCTATTTTCATAAGTATACAAAGGAATTCAATTGCATTGATGCATACAATGACATATAATATAAATGGACGAGTTTGAGAATGGGTGCATGTATCCATTCCATTAGGTAGATTTCCATTAAATAAAACTTTTAAATATTTGAGCTTTTTAAAATTAGCTGGTATATATCGATATATACTTGTTATGGAAACTTACTCTAGATTTTTGTCGAAAGTTGATGCACCTAAATCACTCATTCCTAGATTACAATGAGTCGAAAAAACAAAATAACCGAAACGAAATGTAATCTAATTTTAAATAGATTGTGTTATCATAAGTATATTTGTATACATTCAGGTATCAAAAGACGGCGATATTATTTTAGATAAATTACCATCATATGATAATATAATCGTAGCAGCCGGATTTTCAGGTAGGTTTTTACCCAATATTACACACACACCAGTTCGGGTGCGAATAGACGAGTTATGTGTTCGGCGCTGTTCTTTATACGGGATCATGGCCGTAAACCGACATCCCACAGGACTAACGAAAATAACGCTTTGGAGGAACTGGTGCTTATTGCGGATGAGAGTTCGGTTCTCGATCTGGGTGTGAAAGTTGTATGACCTTAAAAAAAACATCTTCAGTAATAATTCCAGTCTATCCAGCTGTAAATTGTATAGAACCAGCTGGGAGAAAGGTTCTTTAACCAAGAAGAAAAAGCAACAACATGTGGAAATATGATAGAAATTTTGTTTTTTAGGTCATGGGTTTAAGTTAGGTCCTGTCATTGGTAAACTGGTATCTGATATGATAATCAACAACAAATCTCCGGAGTTATTGAAGCATTTCAAAATAGACAGATTTTCAGAAGATTGTAAATCGAAATTATGAGAATAAAATCAATTTGAATTGCAATAAACCGTTATGGGCATAATAGCCTGATAAAGACTGTATCTATATTGTCCATTGAAATTATCTGCGTACAATCAATTGAGCAGCTTAGGTACCCCTCTCCCTCCCCTTCTCGAAGACTTTAGGAATTGTTATGCATTACACTGGTACCTTTTGTTATGTTCTTCCTACCTTTATTGCCGTCGAAGAACACAATTTTCTGAAGTCCGGGGATGACCTCTAGAAAGGACGAGATGACTAGTTCCTCTGCAACAGTATATACGATCTTGCCGATTTAACCGTTGCTTGCATGACACCCCTTTCTCGGTATGTCATGCAAGCAATGGTTAGATCGGTAAGATCGTATATACCTCTGCTAACGGAACATGCTTAGAAGACTTCTTTTCGCCTTTAGTTAAATCTTAAAGCTTTCAGCTCATTTATATATCATAGTGTTTGGCGGCAACTTTCTCAAACTGCGTGTGCAAACCGATGTGAAGTTATAATATTGCAAATTTCAAGTTCCTGTCGATATGATATTGTTGTGTTGCATAACTGATACTGAGACCGCTTTATGTCGACTCTGGTGAAGTTCCAAGTGGGTATATCAGTACTATAGAGCTAGAGCTACCATTTCCCATCATTTATTGACCCATTGTAGTAGAAAAATAGGAGAAAGTCGTGTTTAGAGCAGTGGCGTAGCGACGATAAAACCCAAGCACAAACGATCCCAAAAGTGAAACAAATTTCGAAATCCATGTAAACACATTGGCAATACATTTAAATATTATATGGAAAAAAGAAACTTTGAAATTAAAATTCCAGCAATCAAAAGGCTTTATATTGACACAAATGAATATTATATAATAAATAATATATATATCATTAATTAAGAACAACTATTATGGATATACTACTACTTTACTTTAATTTCAGAAACGTTTCAATTCACATACAGGAATCTTTATCAAGCAAAACAAATAATAATGAAAATTTTTGCTTGATAAAGATTCCTGTATGTGAATTGAATGATCAATATACATTCCAATCATATTATGTAATGCCGCATATAATCATGGTAAAGTTCAAATTTTGTCTTTATTGCCTTTGACTTAGTAAAAAGTTGAATAGCATCTACAAAAAGAAACTTCAATCTATATTATCCAATCTTAATTATGAAATCCATACAAGCAAGTAAAAAATAGAGATAAGTTCCAGTGGCGTTTCTAGGAATTTTCAGGTGGAGGGGCCGCGTTGGGGCCAAATAATTGTCAGGGGGCTACCAGCACATAGCCTACCATCTGTATTTAACATTACACGAAAATTTCAAAGAGGGGGGGGGGGCAAGGCCGGGCCAGACTAAAATCTGGTGAGGCCATGCCCCCCCCCCCCCCCCCCCCCCCCCCGTAGAAACGCCACTGATAAGTTCCACCAGGTTCTTCGAAGTAAGTAAGCATTGTCTGCTTCGAGTGCGACACTTTCTGTAGGCTATTTACATAGGCTATATTATTCAAGGCGCAAATCGATCCTCTAAAAATTCTGAGGGTTCCCTTCCCCCTTTAAATTAAATGTCGTAATAGTTGAAATAAATAAATCGACGCACTATTCCTAAAATATCTGTTTACGAACTAATTATATTTCAATGAAAATGCGATTTCAATCAACGAATTCGATTTCGGCGACACAAATTATTTTTACGACAACCATGATTCGTACCATAAACGGAAGTAAACAAACCAAATAATGTATTTTGCTGTTTAGAAGATTTTGCAAGTGGTTACGAAAGTTTGTACTAGGCTTAGATCTGCGTATGTATGAATGAATTAAATTTATTTTGCATATTCCTATATATATGGCCAATTATTTATCAAAAGAGTTTCATGAACCAAAATGGAATTACTCTGCAAACTCTCAATTCTAAAATTAAATCATAATCCGATTAATCCTTATTGTCAAGAGTTGCACTGTGCAGCTTTTGACATAATTTGTATCCTAGTAGTCTAGTACCTGTAGATCGTGACATGGTTAAACAAAAATGGTTAATTTTAAAGATTATATTGATTTTACATATCTCTTTTTTTTTCTAACATAGGCTACATCAATAACAGCTAAGTTAGAATGGCTGGTAATTTTAATAAATTGGATGATGAGGGGTTTGTTGAAACAGAGAACGCTGATGATGAAGAAATGGAAGTCTCCAATCAGCAGGCAGATTCAGAAGGTATCACAACATCAATGGTGTTAAAGGGATTGTTAGACGGTGTTCTAAATATTTTATTACCACAGTACCGGTATATCAGGACACTAATTCATCACTTTGCACCATTCTAATTTTCAATTAGATGTTTCAATTAGATGACATTAGCAGACGTCTGATTGAAAATAAGAATGTTGTTTTGTCTCAGATGGTCTGATGCAAAAAAATATTTAGAAAACCTTGTTGCAATCCCTTTAAATTTGGCTGTACCTTTAACTTATTACTGATGACATGTTATTTACTACGGCAAAGCCTTGCTAAAAAATTAAAATGAAGTTTATATTATGTCCATTTGTTTGTTCTATTCCTATTACTAAGTTTTGTCATTGTATAATTCCATGATTTTGATTCTAATCTAATGGACATGAGAGAATAGAGAATTAAAATATTGAATCTTGAAAAGAGCAAAAAGTAACTTACTAGACTTTGCCTTTGAGAAGACAGAAGTAGGCTATGATTTTGCTGAATATAATGATGTTTTAATATATAATTTTGTAGTGGATGAAGTATTAAATGGACCCCAGGCGACTGTATTTTACGTACCTGATGCTCAATCTTCTCTCTCCTCTACGGCTGATATTCCTGGTAAAGATTATTCCAAATCAGAAGTTGAAGACTTAATGAAATCAGTTCCATATCAGAAAAAAATTGCCACCTGTCACCTGTAAGTTGTATTTCTATTTCTGGAGACTTAAAGGTATTGCAAAGTGGTTTTCTAAACTTTGTATGTGTATCAGGGACACTGATAGCATCAATTTGCGCCATTCCAATTTTCATTCCGACGTCTGGTTCTTGCAATTCCACTACAACTAACACAAGATTTAAGGCAAGATGTAAAAAAAAAGGGATTCACTTGCTCTGTAATTGTCCTTTTGTTTGTGTGTGTGGGTCCAAGTTTGAATTCCACATCATTAGAAGCAATGATGAGAGAGGCCACTGTAGACAGTTAACATTAAAGAGATGTTTGAAAACCTAAAGGAGAAAAAAGATTGCTTTTCTGTTTTTGTAAGCAGCTTTTAAGTCCCTTTAAGATATAATGTTGTCTTTACTGAATATTTATTCTATTTTTAGTTGCCATGAGTGCTGGTATGAAGAGAGATTCACCGAAGGTTGCCATGAGTGTGGGGGTTACCCTTTAACACGACCCTGCCCTATCTGTAATGGTCAATGTGAGCAAATATGGCACAGAAATATCAAATCTGTAAGTTAGTTTATAATTTTTAAAGGGCATATTATAAGATAATGACTATTAATACTTGTTAATCAAACAAGAACCAAACCCTAACCTTCAAGTCAGTGTTTATTAAGCTTGCCATCACTCAACCTCGAAATCACCAAAAGAGCTTTCTCTTACTCCGGATCTGTTTTATGGAACAATTTACCATCAGATCAGAACCGTGATTTTAAAAATCTATAGACATCTTCAAGAAAAACCTAAGAACATTCTTGTTTATTGAATCTTAAGTTTTACTTCATTCACAGAAATTTATTGATCGAGGGCGCAATAGGAAATGAAAAGTAATTTCGGCCGTACAAATGGAAAATAGACTGTTGAAGTTATGCAGGCTTGTATTAAACCTGTTAATAAATGTTTCTTTTACAGTATAAGTTTTATTGTAATATACGCTTATTGCCGTTACAATATATCTGTTTCTATATCTATATGTTTTCTATTTTCCAGTCACATGCATTTCATGAAGCTCAATGGGATGGACTATGTTCGTTACCATGGGAACAACAGCGTGCATTCTTCATCAGAAATTTCTCGGAAACAAATGAAGATGCTTTAATGAAGAGTTTACAGGATCTGCATGCCAGTTAGCAAACGATATCAGAGTTGTTTCCCTTCTTTGATACTCTCTTCTGAACCTCCAGTGCTTGAAGCCATGTTGGTCTTATGTGTTCACATTGCTAAATACTTTATCAATGACTTGAAATATACTGAACATTCACATCTGCTTATGCTTTGAGTGGATGGTGTCTGCCAATTCAGCATTATCTTATTGATATACATGTGTATTTGTAATTTTGATATCTCTTTGAAATTCACAAGGTTGTCAAGGCTTTAGATTTCATTAATTTGAGCACTCTGGAACTAGACTGACAAAGAATGTCATATTGAATAAATTATAGTTCAGCCAATCAAAATTATGCTTCAGAGAGTGATATCTTCTCCCATATATAAATTGGCCAATCAAATCAATCTTCAAACAAGAGTTGTCTTTCCCTAACCATTTCCCAGGCAAGATGGCTGTCTTATGCTTAATTGGGCATAACATTTACCATTGTAACTAGCATGAAATCTAAAGCCCTGATTATGAAAGATAAACTGTTGTTGACTTACAGAGATTTGTAATGTAACAAAAGAGTGACTAACTCAGTAGACAATCCATAAACCATCTATTGCTTATTGAACGCAGGGCCAGGTAGATTCCGTTCTGGATTAATCTGTCCCTCTAACTACTTAAGTAAGGAGAGTGAATTGTTATACCAAAAGAGATTTTTTATTATGCTGAAGACTAAACTGATTACAAAAAGCCAGTTCAGATCAATAAGTGCTCATGTGCATCACAACCACTCTTTCTTGACTTTGGCCAGCCAAGAATTTACTACAGGCTACAGAGACTTGTTTATGTATTGAAAGGCTTAAGGGTCCTATTTTTGAAAATTAAACTTCAGATAATTTTTTGTAAAATAATTTTCAAAGAATATGTTCCTAGATTGTTTAAGAGAAGAAAATACCCGGTTCCAGTGTTAAAATGTGCCAACTTTAATGACAATCTATTTAGTTTTATATATATTTTTCTTTCTTATTCAGTATCAAATCCTTTTAATTGGATTAAAATATAGGACGACCAAGATTTTTGTTGCAATCTTGTGTCCATAATTTCACCAATCACTGTTTGTCATGTAGAATCCATGTTTAAATATCTATGATTAGTGGAAAAGGGAAACCCAAAGTAGTACTATCCAATACATAATCAATATCTGATATTGCATATCAAAATACATCATCCCAATGTCATACCTTTCTCCTATACTACGGTAGTTAAAGAGAATAACTTGACCACAGGAAGATGATCAAAATATAACATTTTTGAGCGCGTGACATGGCCTTGGTATAAATCTTGCTAGATCACAATTGAGTACAAAAATTCTGAAAAAAGACAAAATTGTGGTTGTTTAGACTGATCACAGAACAAAGGTTCCCAAACTAAGTAAACACTGTATTGTTTATTTGATATTATTAATATTTATTATTTTTTGTACATACTAAGTAATATATATATATTTTGTAAGAAGTTTATTATGTTGATTTTGCATGTTTATATGGGGCCAAATATTTTTTGATTTTTTGTTTATGAAAAATAAGATTTAGTCTGAATTATGCATCTTTAATATCTAATAAATCTAGATATGTTTTAAAGCAGTGGTTCCCAAACCGGGGCCGGCCCCGTATTTGTCAGGGGGCCATGGTTCATGACGATGTGTATCATTTTTCCCTAACCCAACATTTATTTAACTATATTTTGCTGAGTAAGGTATGTCGTTGCTTATGTTTAAATGCATCTGACCTCTATTTTGACCTAGTTTGGAATTAAACAGGGGGGGCCACGGCTCAGGGAGTTTTGTGAAAAAGGTTGGGAACCACTGTTTTAAAGGGATTGTAAAGTTGTTTTATAAATTTTTCATGTGTATCAGGGACACTGGAAGCATCAATAACCAAGATTTTATTGAAGTCACCAATGGTAAAGGTGTTCTGTGATAGCCTACATGCAAATTAACACATCTGGAACCACAAATGGCTGATCAAAAATTGGAATGCAATAACACTCAAAATTTAGAAAAAACCTCTTTACAATCCCTTTGAAATCCATAAAGAAAAAAATAACTGATACAAGGCTTACAACAGATTTAGCTCAAAATGTTCTTGGAGGATTTTAAGTTATTCAACTGGCGTCACATCAATGTGCTTTCATTTGATTGTAAACAAACCAAATACATCATTTTCAATCCGAATCATGCTACTGCAGTTACATTTGAAGGACTCTATCCATGTCAGACATTGATGAATTTGTGTTAAAATTTTGCTTCGTTATGCTAACAGGGCCTGGAGCCTTTACAATAAATCTTGTAAAATTGTTGTAACTTTCTTAGCTTGAAAAATACTATTGATAACCAGCAGCGGTACAATTTTGTACATACTACATACCCAGACATACTAACCCAAAACTCCCCTCCTGTTTTCTGCATCTATTGGGTTTCGTAAGCATAAAAGTTGAACATTCGAAATAAAGTCAGGAGTTGTTTGAGTGGAATTGCTGAAACCACAGATGTCTGACTGAAAATCAAAATGGTGGAAACTAAGGCTATCAGTGTTCCTCTCAAGTTTTATGGAACCTCTTTACAATCCATTTATTCAATTCGCACAAAATTGAAGAATATGATCTGCCAAATTTACTTTAAGATCACAGTTTCTATGAAATAAGTGCTTATAACTGAAATTGTTGTCATTTAAATTCTTACATTCCTTTATTTCTTTGTGAAAATAAATGTGATCATTTTTATACGCCCACATGAAATGGGGGGCGTATATTGTCGTCACCCATATCCGTCCGTCCGTCCGTCTGTCGGTCCGTCGGTCCGTCGGTCCGTCCGTCCACAATGGCTCGTAAACACTCTACAGGTCACAATTCTTGACGGATTTTGACGAAACTTAATGGTAATGTTTATTTCCGCCCAAGGATGAACCCTATTGAAAATCAGCAAAATCGGAAAATATTTACTATGAATTATTGCCCTTGTTCTTAAAAACGCGTTCGATTTTTGACTCGTAAACACTCTACAGGTCACAATTCTTGACGGATTTTGATGAAACTTAATGGTAATCTTTATTACCGCCCAAGGATGAACCCTATTGAAAATCAGCAAAATCGGAAAATATTTACTATGAATTATTGCCCTTGTTCTTCAAAACGCGTTCGATTTTTAGCTCGTAAACATTCTACAGGTCACAATTCTTGACAGATTTTGATGAAACTTAATGGTAATGTTTATTACCATTCAAGGATGAACCCTATTGAAAATCAGCAAAATCGGAAAATATTTACTATGAATTATTGCCCTTGTTCTTAAAAACGCATTGGATTTTTGGCTCGTAAACACTCTACAGGTCACAATTCTTGACGGATTTTGACAAAACTCAATGGTAATGTTTATTACCACCCAAGGATGAACCCTATTGAAAATCAGCAAAATCGGAAAATATGTACTATGAATTATTGACCTTGTTTTAAAAAACGCGTTCGATTTTTGGCTTGTAAACACTCTACAGGTCACAATTCTTGACGAATTTTGATGAAACTTGCTGATAATGTTTATTTCCACCCAAGGATGAGCCCTATAGAAAATCAGAATAATCAAAAAATATTTTCTATGAATTGTTGTCCTTGCTCTTGAAAATGCGTTCGATTTTTGGCTCGTAAACACTATACAGGTCACAATTCATAACAGATTTTGACGAAACTTACTGATAATGTTTATAACCACTCAAGGATGAACCCTATTAAAAATCAGCAAAATTGAAAAATATTTACTATGAATTATTGCCCTTGTTCTTAAAAACGCGTTCGATTCTTGGCCACAATTCGTTACAGATTTTGAAGAAACTTACTGATAATGTTTATTACCAGTCAAGGATGAACCCTATTGAAAATCAACAAAATTGAAAAATATTTACCATGAATTATTGCCCTTGTTCTTGAAAACGCGTTTGATTTTTTGCTTGTAAACACTTTACTGGTCACATTTCTTAACAGATTTTGATGAAACTTGCTGGTAATGTTTATTGGCACTCCAGGATGAACCCTATTGAAAATCAGCAAAATCGAAAAATATTTACCATGAATTATTGCCCTTGTTCTTAAAAACGCGTTTGATTTTTGGCTCGTAAACACTATACAGGTCACAATTCCTAATGGATTTTGATGAAACATACTGATAATGTTTATTACCACCCAAGGATGAACCCTATTGAAAATCAGCAAAATAAAAAAATATTTACAATGAATTATTGCTCTTGTTCTTGAAAACATGTTTAATTTTTAGCTCATAAACACTATAGGACAATACTGGACAGATTTTGAAGAAACTTGATGTGAATGTTCTTAATCACTTTTGTTGTAACTGTCAAATATATTTGTTTAAAGTCAAAGCCAGTGGCCCAGTGGGCGTATATTACCTTGCCTGGCAAGCTATGTTCATTTTTCAAATTCATACATATGAAATAAATGGTGTACAACAGATTTTACATTTATTTTCACTTTAACCACAGAAATTACTCTTGTTAGAGGTGTGTCTCACTTACTAATTCCTGATAGAGCTAAAACTTTCTCTTCAGACTACTCTTTATGGCTTTTGACAAACACCTCCGATGATCCAATGCCCTAAGCTCTTAACTGGGCTAAAGAATTAGAATTTAGATCCATTGGAAGTAGTATAATTGAAAGATAATTCCCCATTGATTATGTAATATTGGAATAAAGGCTATTTCTGTCTTGCACTTGCCAGCTTCTGTGAGTTTGTTTGGTCTCCTGAACTCAGCATTCCTCACAATCTTTGTAAAAAAAAATCAGCATTTCTTACAATCCAATTCAGAATACTCGTCAACATAAATCCATGTCAATCAAAACATTCTGAGGGAAGCAGGTTTTTTAATAAAATAAAATCTTTAATAACTTCAGGCATTTGAAGCTGTTCAACTTTCAATTTTATGTCCTTTCCCAAACACTTTCTAATATAAAATTTGCAGATCTTGGATAGGGATGAAGGTGAATTGAACACCTCTTTCAGCCAAACCTTTGTGTCCTGATCAGGTTCAGCTCCAATGAATCTTAATATCATATTGTAAGGCATGTTATAGTCATACAGTAACTGTGTATATTCTTTAACCGGCATTCGAACCTCGCGTCTTTGTCTATCATCTAATATTGGCATATCTGTGTCAATTTTTGCGTTTGACATCACATCAATGTTTTCAGACATGAGAAATTGCAAAGGAAATGAGTTACACTTAGTTAACAAGTAGAAAGCCCCAGAAAAAATGGAAGAATGCTGGTTGTAAAAATTAATATCCACTTTGAATTGTTTTACCAGAACACGCAAGACTTCATTGAATTCCTTCATGTTTCTCATTGCCTCGCCGTTATAAAGAAAATGAAGGATACAATTTTGATTAAGATAATTAATAAAATTAACATTAGCTCCTCGCTCTCTGAAGAAGTTCATCAAAGGAATATTACGTCGGAGTTTTACGTCAGAAAAACATTCATCGAGATCAACTTCACAACCTGAATCACATAAACAACCCATCACTTTTGAGTCTACACCTAAATCTATCGCCATTTCTATCGGATTTTGATCACAGTTGCTTTTCAATGTTAGATCAACCCCAGCTTGTGCCAGTAGTTTTAAGCACTCTACTTTTTTCTCCACTCGTACATTCGTGGCCTGAATGCAATGCTGAAACGCAGTCAGTCCTTCCATATCACGAAAATCAATGTTCCTTAAGAAATTCTTTTTATAAAATTTCTCATAAAATACTTCACCCTGTTCCCAACAATATCTGTCATATGGATTGTGATTTTTACCACCATCCATATTCCAGTCACATTCACCATCACTGTCATCATCATAATTGTCATCTTCATCATAATTGTCATCTTCATCATCATTGTTATTCCCATTATCATTGTTACTATTGCCATTGTTATTCTCATCATCATCATTATTATTGTCATTGCTATTCCCATTATCATTACCAACGTTCTGATCAGCCATTGTATTATGTTTAGTCTCACCAGCAGTGCCTCTTAAGGAGTTACTATTTTCCTCCTTGACATTGAGACTTTTTTTCAGGTCTAATGAAGACTTACTATAACCAACCTTTATTATCTCAGAAAGGATTTCAGGTTCACATAATTTAGCAGCCATCATTAACGGAGTCAATCCATCTGATCCTGGCTCAAATATACATTCTGGTCTGTTTCTAGTAATTTCTGTGATCTGCTGTAAAGTGTAACCTGACATTGCTTGTTACAGGTTTGATCAGAATCCTTAAATGTAAAAAAATAATATCTGAAAAGGATTTTAAACGGGTTGTCTACTCTCTACTCCCACTAATTTTTATGAATTGAAATATTAACCTCAAAATAGTTCTGAAAGTCTTAGATTTTCTTTGGGTTGATAAAAATGACTTGTTAAAAGATATTTATTTCATATTGAAAATTTTCAAAACTTATATTTTCATGAACCCAAAAGTATTCTAAGACAACACATGGCATGCTATTGACAAACAGATTTTGAAAATTTGTGATATAAGAGAAAAAATTCAATTCAGATCTCAATGAGCAGAGAGGAAATTTTACATGTGAATTGTTCACACCAATAGCTTTAATTTGTTCTCAATATGTAAATTGTCGAGGAGGTCCATTATATCTAGACTATATTCATGATAGGCTAACTAAAAGGCCGAAAACTGCATTACAATCAATACTATATTATATTTTTCGGTCGTTTCTTCATGTTTATGTTTGTTTGCGGTATTTAGGCAGATCCAAATCCATTAGAGGCTGTATTATGTTGTTAACCATGCTACAGAATTAAAGACGTCTTTCTTACATGATGTTAAATGTTTTTAAAAGATATCAAAATATAAGGTTATATCAAAAATGTTAATTTCATATTTATCTATTGGCCATTACCAGTTTTCAAAGTATAAGCCACTTCGGAGTTCCGCATTGCGCATGCGCTAACATTATCAAGTGATGAGGTCAAAAGGTCATTGCAGATAAAAATGACGTCAACGTAATGAACGGTAACGTGGAGCTAAAAGAAAACTGACATTATTCAGTTTTTAAACAATGTCAACCATCGAAACACGATTTAATGGGTAGAAATAATGTTCACCTCTGATATGTATAAAAAATTAGAGCTGTTTCTTTCATTTTAAAAAACTTTCTTTGCATTTGTAGCGTGAAAAAAGTTTGTTTATCTTCCAAACAATCCCAGAATGCATAGCGCGTGACCGGCTTTTTACCGGAAGTAATCGGAACTCCGAAGTGGCTTATTGTTCCTCAAGACTGTCAAGCTAGAAATGTAGCATTCAAATCAATTGGTGGTCACAAAAATGTAAAATACGGTGGGGGGTAAGTGCAATCTCTTACACAGAGTTGTCTTCCCTAGCTTTGGCAGTCCAGATTCAATCTCTGTCACCTACTAAAAAAAAATAGTCCTATTTTGTGTTGACAACTTCATCAAGACTGCATTCTCCTCTATGACGTCATCTAAATAATGACGTTTTCTCGGATGAATACTTATAACAAATTACTCAAACATGAGATAGCGTTACACAAAAATATAGTCCTTACATTTAAACTGTTTGAAAATTGTATTTAATCTCAAATGAAATAATATTTCATGCTTTTACTAAAACAATGTGGGAATAAAGACACGGAAAGCGTTTAAAAAGCAAAATATACAGCATAAAGGTGTTTTACAAGAATCTTGTAAAACCGCTCAGACAGTGACAGAGGTGAAATCTGGACCGAAGGGGAACAACTCTGTATGAGAGATTGGGGTAAGTGGTCTTCTAGTTTTCAAAGATTTAGATGCAACATTCGTTTGATGTTTTGAATTTGAGATCACGACACTATTCAAGAATATACAAAAATAAACCGTACATTACAAAATGGATATAAATGATGTATACAATAACAAAAACGTTTCACTTTTAAACTAGTGATCAATACAAAATTTTATAGAAAAATTGAAGTAAAAAACAATACGCAATATAATTTGAAGAAATAATAGCTGACTCAATACAATAATGGCGATAAATATATAATACTCAATACATTACATTTATACAAAGTAAATAAAATGAGACGTATATTGTGTTACATGTTGATTGTGAAATACTTAGGCCTATTCGTTTTATAAAAATATACTCCTTCACATGAATTGATCATTTGTTGCTACCAGAGTATTGTCAAACTTGGGGATTAAAAGTTTTGTTTTTCTATCGTTTGGATAGCTGGTACTTGCTTTTTTAGGTTCTCACTCTTCTTGAACACTTAAACAGTCTAATACCCAAATTTATGGTACATTGTTAGTGTTGACTTGTTGGCCATTTCAGATAATTCACAAGTTTTATTATATTAGGCTACATAACTGATCACAATTATTTAATCATATTTTTATTTTATTTTTCAGATACAGTATATATATCTTACTTAGAATTAAAAAGAATTAAAAATGTACATGTCGTTGTCAGAATTGTAAGGTCATAAACTGACTATTTTTTTTTAAATTTACTTTCCAGGAAAAAAAGGCAAAAAAATCTCACACCAAAAGATCATATCTACAAAAAAGCCCATTGATGTTAATGCTGGGTGTACATATGACCATTTAATACAATCGTAATATTTCAGAAAACAGTTTTTGGTCATATCTACCACTTATGACCTGCTTATGGTTCTATGACTATGACGTCGATGTATTTGTTGGTAGAGAGCTATAAAATCGAGGAGATTGAGAAAATGATTAAAGAAACACCAGAATTAGTCAACGAACCTGACAAAACAAGATGCGGATTGACTCCTTTAATGGTATCAGTGTGGAATGGGGACATGGAAATTGTGAAATTATTAGTAAATTGTGAAAATATTGACATTAATAAGAAGAATAGAAAAGGACAATCTGCCATATTTTATTGTTTGGTAACAAAAGAAAGCAACCAATTGAGTGAGGAAAAGAGAGTTGAGTGTCTAAGAACATTATTAAACTCTGGAAAATGTGATATTTATGGCTTTCATGACAGAAGTAACCATACTCCTGTGATGATTGCAGCTAAATTATGTGACGATGTGTGCCTAGCTGAGATATTAAAGGCAGGATATTCATCATATCGTGCTGAGGATTACGATGTCGAAAAAATTATCAAGAAACATTTTGCTGCGAAAGGTGATGATGATGATGATGATGATGATGATTATTATGATGACAGTTGTTTTGATAGTGAGGGTGATGAAGTGTGGTTTCCGAATCGAAGACGAAACTACGAGTACAGTTTAATCAAAGATGATTTAACCCCAATAAAGATGTTCGTTCATCTGACCAACAGAACTTTTGATCGTAAAACATACAAAACATTTTATAAAAAGAACTTTAGGAAAAGTATCGACTTTTTCGATTATTATCAAGGCAGAACTGCGTTAATGCACTGTTTAAGTTGTTGGTTTTATCACAGCGAAGAACAGTTGTCATGTATGAAATTATTAATCGAAGCTGGGGCTAGTATTGACGTAGAAGACAGCCGAGGTAAAAGGCCAATGGATTTAGTCATTGATCGCTGTTATCCTGCGCCTGTTTCAACTATACGGTACCTGATTTCCATAGGATGCGAGTATAATCTAGAAAACCATTTCCTACAAGCGACAAAGTGGATGTACGTGTATATTATGAAGATTTTTATTGAACTTGGAGCGGATCCTCAAAAAACAAACGTTCAGGGTAACAATGCGTTACATTATTTTTTTAGAGATTATGATGGTATATTTTATGAGGATGAAAGAAAAGAGCAACGACAGAAGATGCTTCATTATTTGATTCATGATTTGAACGTTGATATGAACGCTAAGGGCTCTGACTCAATATTTGCTCTCGCTTTTATCAATTACATGATAGGAATCGAGTTTCCGTTGTTATATTTAGTTTCGGAGAATATAGACTATAATATTTTAAATAGTGACACGGAAATATCATTATAAATTAAAAGAAACAATTCGTTATTATCGTTTCAGAATGAAAATCGAGGATAAATACCAATTTCTTTATAATATTGGAGTTTCATACGACATTAGTTGTAAATTACACGATTGTGAACATTTCGAAGGGGAAAATGAACAGAAAGATGAAACTAAAAAATGGTTAAAAGAGATTTTAGACAAACCAGATTCTTTAGCTCGAATTTGTAGATTTAAAATTAGAAAATTATTAGGTACAGATATCAAAACCAAAGTTCCCCAGTTACATTTGCCGGGTCAACTTAAAAACAAAATACTTTTGAGAGATGTTTTACCCGCCGACTGTTTTGAGGAAAATTGGGAATAACCAATCTTCTCCAATCTTCTCCAATCTTCTCTTCACCGTTTCATAATAAAAAAAAAACAATTTCGTACATCTCAACAGTAAGTGAATTTTTTTTCAATGGAGATAATTGCTAATTAGAATTCTTGCAAAATCAGTATCTGGCAAAACGTTGAATCTTTAAGATGCTGCTTGGAAGAAGATCAGTCATGAAGATAAAGGCCTTGTGAGAATCCATGGTCAAGTGTCAGTTCCTCGTTTTATTTGCAGTTTACACATGATGGTACTTCTCTTTTCAAACTTTTGAAAAGTCCACTACTATACAATTATTGCTCTCGATTGTGCCATAATTTGGATGAGATTTTGATCAGGAAGTGTATTTTTTATTAAACATTATCATTTTTTATTGTATATATTCAATAGCACACAATGCCGCACCCCTAGCAGAATCACACCCAGTAGCATCGGATACACTAAACTCACGGAATACGGTATTGACATGTTCTCGTACCACCGGATTCTTGGTGAGAACACTACCACTGCATAAAATACTGTCGATGCCATGATCTCGAAGAAAACTTGCAGGCATCATTTCTTTAGCGTTCTCCACAACACCAAAACACAGCGAGTTAAATATTTTTGTAACATCTAAATTATTAGAACTCAGATTCTGGATGGAGCCCAACTGATCTGGGCTGTGTCTTTCACCAAATATTACAGGCTTGACCACCAAATTTTGGTCTCTTTCGGTCGGCTTCGTGTCGTTCAGGAGTTGCTTCCATACATCGTCCTCTGTGACGGAAATTCCTGAAAATCCGATAAGTCAGTTTTTAACAATATATTATAATAAAGAAGAACATAGTTGATAGTAAGAAATAACGATCACCAGAGTTTTAGTGAGCCAGCTATATGTATCAGAAAATAAATCATCCAATTACTCAGGTGAGTTTGAACGGTCTGGTATCAAGATTGTTATAAGTTATGGCAGGACAGTCTGGTATCAAGATTGTTATAAGTTATGGCAGGACGATCTGGTATCAAGATTGTTATAAGTTATGGCAGGACGTCTGGTATCAAGATTGTTATAAGTTATGGCAGGACGGTCTGGTATCAAGATTGTTATAAGTTATGGCAGGACGTCGGGTATCAAGATTGTTATAAGTTATGGCAGGACAGTCCGGTATCAAGATTGTTATAAGTTATGGCAGGACAGTCCGGTATCAAGATTGTTATATGTTATGGCAGGACGGTCTGGTATCAAGATTGTTATATGTTATGGCAGGACAGTCTGGTATCAAGATTGTTATAAGTTATGGCAGGGCGGTCTGGTATCAAGAATGTTATAAGTTATGGCAGGACGGTCTGGTATCAAGAATGTTATAAGTTATGGCAGGACGGTCTGGTATCAAGATCAAGTTCCAGGGTGTTTCCCTTTTAAAAAAAAATACCTATTTGATGGGTCCAAGTTACCAACATCTGAACAAACTGCGCTATAACATTTCCACCATTTAAACTGGCTGCTAGAGCTAATCTTGTCCCGTTGAAATATGGGAAATATTGTACAGAGCCACTGCAAGATTTACTACCTTCTGGTTTACTGATGCAACCCAATTGGAGAGACGTTCCGATGGTTAACAATGCTGAAATGAAATGGAGTTTTATGTCTTGGTTTTCTGCCCCATATTAATCTAATGAGGACGGGCGAAAGTCATACAGTGTAGTATGCAATGAGGGAAATTTTGACAGGACAGATTAACGTACACAGCTTGTAGCACACGATTTATTGCCCGAACGGCTAGACGCTTCTTCCATGTCAGTCCCTCCGGCCTGCATCACTGACAGGGGGACTGCAAGAAGTGTTAGTGATGCTATGCTTATAGCAATCTAATTAAAATTAGATTACATTTCGTTTCGGTTATTTTTTGATTGTCGACTTCATGTAGTCGACAATCAAAAAATAACCGAAACGAAACGAAATGTAATCTAATTTTAATTAGATTGTGCTTATAGTGGATTGTTATTCCAACGCAAACGTATGGTTGTTAGACATTGGCATTGCAACCGAATCGGACAGGGTTTGACAGGGCAATATTTAAAATGAGTTTATATTCTGGGGTTTCCAAGCTAACATGTACATATTTAAAGTAGGCTAAGACGATATTTGAAAAACACTGAAAGGTAATGGTTGAGTCAGTTGTCTGGAGATCACACAACAACAAACTCTGAGTAATAACAAATTTCAAAATCTTGAATTGATCCACATTTCTAAACGAGCTACCCTAACGATAAATGATAAGGGAAATGAGTGTTTACAACATTATCAGCTTCAGTCAATTACACACCCATACCTGTATTTTGTGTCGTTGCCAAACTGGAGAAAAATGAACACTGACAATCACCAAGAGGTGCTAGAACCTTGATTCCAACATTCAAACCCAGCCATGACTGTAATAATGTCCCCGCTATAGCCTCTGATCGCACAATCCTTGGTAGTCGTTTGACGGGAAAGCCCTGTTTTTCCAAACTGAAAAATACGAATTTCTTATACCTAACAATCAATTACCTCAATCATATTTTCCAACATAACCTATTATTGTTCTAGAATTGTGACCAAGTACCAATCAGCATAGCCTCTGAACTTAAATCGGCTTGAAAAGTGCAAGAACTTGGTTGCAAGAGCTTCGGAATGGATTGATTTGACGTACAATTTCCATACCAAAAATGGTTTGGTATAATTACAATTTATCCCCCATCTCTGGATAGCTTGGCTCTGTTCAAATTTACCGCAACTATGGACTAAAACATTGAAAAGATACCATCCTTTCGACAAAATTGCATTCAAAAGATTTATTGAAACGTGATCGCTATGCTCTGGGGACTCTCCATCTTAGCATATGTTGGGGAGGTAGGGAGGGGTCCAATAATAGTGTTTGGGAAAATTAGCCAAAAATCAACCCCAACCCCAACCTAACCCAATCACGATTATAATGAACGCCCCTGCATCTAAGCTACTACAATTGAAGTGACAACAAATAGTGTCGTGAAAAACTCTTCCCAATTGTTATGGACACCCATGTTAATAATAATTGAAATGTCATTAATTATATTCATGCCTTACATAGAACTATTCCACGAGGATGATTCACAGTCGAAATATCCAAAACTATTAGCTAATTGGTCAGTTGTTACCGGTTCGTCCAATCCACAGATTCCATACACAAAATAATCCATTATAGTCCCCATCCAATCAAAATAAAGCATTTCTGGTCGATGTTTCATTAGCCACAGATAAGTGACACAACCAAAACCAGTTGCTAGTTGATTTTCGCTGATTGGTGATGGTAAAGATTCGATAAACTGAGGAGATGCTCGTTGATCTTGCCAGGTGTATAAGGGACTGGTTTTAGAGGTCTCAAAGTAATCTGTTACGGTGACATTTTCCGATCTAGAATTCCACAACACAACACCGTGCATCTGCCCAGTAAAACATACACTGGATACTTTATCTTTAATATCCTGTCCAAGTCTCGACATACATGACTCCAATACTCGTTTGATTTTCTTGACATCTTGTTCAAAGCCAACCGCTCTGACATCACTTTCCACGTACGCTTCTGTTGGTTGCGACTCCGACGCTATGGTAGACTTTGTTTCTACATCCACAACCACGACCTTCACAGAAGTCGTTCCAAGATCGACGCCAAGAGAATATCGATTCATCTGAAACCAAATAGTTTATAAGATTAGCAAGTAAGATTGGGGAAATGGACGACCCTGTTATTTATAAGGAGAAAATGAATTCCTTTTTCTTTAATGATTACATTTTGTAAATTCACCCTCATGATTCCTCCGCATGTTGGCATGATCTTTCCTGGCAAGGTCCTAGGAATTCAAGGACTGTCCCATCTTCTCTCATTTCTCTAAAACTGCATATACGAAGCTCGCCTTTAAAAACCGAATAAGCAACCAAAGGGACTACGCTAAATGCCATTAAGGCGACAGGCTTGTAGGAACAGATCTACTACCACCTTTCACGACCGAGGTTCGGATTACTACAGCATTTAATAACGAAGAAGCCGTGCACATAGCCATCATGAACACGACCTACTTTTCGTATAGAGCGAGAATCGGAGTCAGCAATAATTGAAATGTCGAAATATACCTTACCTTGAAACTGGATTCAACTTATCCACTAGAAGGTTTATCTACTGAGAAATGAAATCCTTACCACACATTTATAAATAATGTAATTCGAACGGTTAAATAAATACTGTGATAAGCAAATTTTATATATGCTCTCTTTTATCTCTGTTAATCCGAAATATATGACTTATTTTACAGAGCATATATATATTCCATTTTTTAATGGGGAATGTTTGTAAATAGTCTCCATAAGTACTAGAACTGCACAAAAATCGCATAATCCCTTCAATTTATATCCCTAAAACATTTATCTTTCATTTTCTGTATTTGTGTTTTAAGGCATAGTCTTACTAAACGACAAGTCCTATTATTGACATTCAAACGCTACACAGAGATTTGAAGGCTTCTATTTAGAGGCAGAGTTGTGAACATTATTATGGATTAAAATGGCTAAAAAATGTCCGGTTCTGAGACAAAATTTTTATTTCATTTTAAAAAAATTGTTCAGTTGGTGAACATATCTCTTTAAGATGAGTTTCCTTATTTTGATCTACAGAAATGAAAATGTATCTACTTGTACTTATATGGCTATAAAGTAGAATTGTGACTGGAAAAATGCCAGTTTGCCTCACATGTGCATAGCCTGTAGCACACGAGGCCTGTTTTTTTTCTCTCATACGAACCACTATATAGAAACTTGTTTTGAATGCCAGACCCTACGACCTGCATTACTGACAGAAGAAACCGCAGGAAATATTATCTCGACCCATGCCCGTATTGATCCATGGGCTTTTAGGGAATCGAACATATGCCTAACACGTGGAGTTTTAAAATAAATAAGTAAGAGAGAGTGAAATATTTTTTAATAACCAAGATGCCCAGCTGTGTTTGTATATATACATTTACAATCAATAATTACACCAACCTAGTTATAAAGGGCGTATATTTCAATGTCCACTGTTTTTCTTCCCCTATATACATTAGAAAAAGAGGCTAGAAAGCTTCTCTACAACCCTTTGGAGCTGCTCTAAAAGGAATATAATAACAGTCAACAATTACAGCAGTATATCTATATATTAATCCATCTCCAAAATCTCTGGTATTTCACAACTTTTACTCTGGTATTTCTTCATTTCCTAGAATAAAATATTCAATAAGTTTATCATTTCCTGATAGTAGAAGAAAGCAGTGGCGTAACCAGTTTGGGGAGGACAGTCGGTGCCCCCCACTTGGAGACGCACCACACACGACCCTCTAGTAAAGTAGTAAAGTCACTGCATGGGTGGATCAACCATCGTAATATAATACATTGTGGTTCAACGCATGCTGTTGGAATCGGTATAACATTGAGTTGATAAATGTTTTAGAGTTGTGATTTGAGTCGTTTTTGATTAGCCAAGAAATATTACTAAATTGTAAAAGTGAAGGTGAAGCAACATCAGTGGCCACTTGAACTGTGGAATAAAATGTCGCTGCTAGTTGAAAGCAGTAGAACAGAAACCCACAAAGACGACATAATAGTCACCACTCTTTGGAATACAACCTAATCTAAGATTCATGAATGTAATCGATAGTCAAAGCTGGATTTGACAAGCGACAAAAACACCCCTTATTGTACAAATGAGCTCTTCAATCATACCTTGCAATATTATGATGATAGAAAGTATGCATGTGCGGATGATTTCATCAGAAAGAAAAGGGCAAGGGGTGTTAAGTATATGACCGGCACTAACAACTACGTGTATTTTGATTATTCAACATATTACCTAGATCGTGTTCTTGTATGTTTTGAAGCTCGCTAAATTTGAAAGATGAAGATGATCGAGGCGTTGAAGATTGCGAGATGGGTGGTAACTTAATGGGCGTCGCAAGTTCTGCACCACTCGAAACATTCCGGCTCGATCTTTTACTTGTGTCTGTCACTACTATCTTTGGTAATCGAGCTTTAGATTCAATAGTTATATATTCCACAGGGCTTGGCTGATCTTCAACATCGAGGACCTGCAAATCATCAAATCCCTTCCGCTCTTTTCGGACCCTCTGCTTTAACTGATCTCCCGTGTACAATTTGCACACATTGTTTTGTCCTAATAATGGATCGTTCCATGCAGCATTAATGGCGGAATTTCCTACTCCACGATTACGCCCACACTCGGGACATTTCGGAATATTTCTCTCGGTTAACCCTCTGTTTTCAGACATACATTCACAGGTGGTCAATGGTGACGGCCTCGGGGATCTTCTTCCCAAACTTGGACTTAACCGTGAGGAGGGTAAAGGACGGTTATCAAAAGCATCGTTTTCATTTCCTTCTGTTGCATTATCCTGATAATTGGATTTCCTCCGATTGAGCAAGGGGCTCAATCTTGTCTTTCGTTTGTTTTTTAAAGTTATATTCACTGCTTTGATACCATTGCTGTCTAAAGAGTCATCATCACTCATCCTTGGTAGTCACTGCCTTTGAATGGACACACTGCTTTCTGTTAATCCTATAATAGGTTGGTTGGTAAATGAGTTCCAGTCCACTCTCAGTTGTATAATTGATATCGTAAACTAATCTTACAGTTCATGAAAACATACCAATACCTCCGATATAGGTGTAGCTACCGTTATACTCCTTATTTGTCCAACAGTTACATGAAAACAAATTACATTTACCGCGGAATACATGTAAACTATGATGGTTCTAATAAAGTCACGGGTATATGTCTCTCCAATATACCAAAGATTTGTTTATAATAATTATAATGTTGATCACAGGTTTCAAAAACAATCTGTTATACACAAGATAAATTACTGCTTCTATTTGTTTGTTTCAACCTAAACATATTATTAATATACCGAATTTCACATTGAACAAAATTTAATAGCTATAATTAGACAAGTTGATATTGTATCAAATAAACCATTGAATGCTAATTTTAGTTCAAATTCAATCATTGGATTTGATACAATACAATACATATTTATTGCTATTGATATCATTTCTGTTCATTCACATTATAGACAAAATGGACAATACTTTGATAACGCCCTCTAAAGAAATTCGTTTATGAAATAATAAGTCGTGCACCCACTTTATGTATTACCATTTGAACTTTCTATCAGGCATGTCATTTTTGTTGAATGAATATTTACAAAGATTGATCGCAAGGTGTAAAAAACATGCTAGAATGAACATACTATATGATTGATTGAATGGACATACTATATGATGGAATGAACATATCTCATGATGGAATGGACATACTATATGATGGAATGAACATACTATATGATGGAATGAACATACTATATGATGGAATGAACATACTATATGATGGAATGGACATACTATATGATGGAATGAACATACTATATTATGATGGAATGAACATACCATATGATAGAATGAACATACCATATGATAGAATGAACATTCTATATGATAGAATGAACATTATATATGATGGAATGAACATACTATATGATGGTATGAACATACCATATGATGGAATGAACATACTAAATTATTGGATGAACATACTATATGATGGAATGAACATACTATATGATGGTATGAGCATACTATATGATGGGATGAACATACCATATAATGGAATGAACATACTATATGATGGAATGAACATACTATATGATGGAATGAACATTCTATATGATGGAATGAACATACTATATGATGGAATGAACATACCATATGATGGAATGAACATACTATATGCTGGAATGAACATACTATATGATGGGACGAACATACTATATGATGGAATGAACATACCAAATGATGGAATGAACATACCATATGATGGGATGAACATACTATATGATGGAATGAACATACTATATGATGGAATGAACATACTATATGATGGAATGAACATACTATATGATGGAATGAACATACTATGTGATGGAATGAACATACTTTATGATGGAATGATCATACTATATGATGGAATGAACATACTATATGATGGAATGAACATATCTCATGATGGATTAACATACCATATGATGGGATGAACATACTATATGATGGAATGAACATACTATATGATGGAATGAACATACTAAGATTGAATGAAAATACCATATGATGGGAATGAACATGCCAAATGATAGCAAGAACAAAACTCATGATAGAATGAACACACTATATGATGGACTGGCCAAAACTAAATGATGGAAGGAAAGCCACTCAATATCTGTAATATTTTTAATTTTTCATTAAATAATAAAACAACAAAGCCCTCACCGCTGATTGCATTCAGGCAAAAAGGGACAATCAAATGATAAAATTATATCTTTAAACTTATGGGCTTTGCTTCATTGAGGATTTCTGGGTCATTTTCAAGTGGACAGGCATCAACCCAGAACCAATATTTAAGCAATAAACTGTTACCCTATGGCATGTATGGTCGTATATCAGGACACAGGTTGGCTGCAAAATTAAATTAATGCTAGCTAGCATATTTGTGATTAATTTTGCAGCCAACCTGTGTCCTGATATACGACCATACATGCCATAGGGTAACAGTTTATTGCTTATGTTTACATTTTGAAAACATGGGATTTTTTATTTGATTCAACTTAAGGTCATCAGATTATCTGAGAACTATTTTTTTTTTATCAAAGATTAAGCTGCCATTTTATCTAAGCAAATAGATTTAGGTTATGTGGCTAGCAGTGGCATTTATTGGAGCAAAACTCCAAACAGATTAACATTAGTTCAATGGGAAAAAATTAAAGCAAATGTAAATATGAAAACAGAAACAACAAAGTCATTAATATAATTCTTTATATATGGTAACAGAACAATAAGAATATATTTGAAATATCAGTGAGTTGAGAAAATGGGTAAAAAAATATTATGACATGCAATACATAAATAGAATTGGATTATGTGGGGACATAGTGGATGGATTAAAGTAGATTAGTTAAGGATATGCTTGGAAAAGGTGGCACAGTGCACAAGTAAAATTAAATGCTTCAACTGAACACAAAAACTACTGTTCTGTACTTCAGAGTTTCTTAAAGGAAGAAAATAAATAAAAGAAATATAATTTCTGATTATTTTATTCTGTCTTCCCAAGGAAATATGTCTAGAAAAAACTTTTCAAAATTTAACTATTTTTTACTTTGTAAAGGGAGTTTCATTCAGATTTGAATGTGCTCATTTCATATTTTTAAAACAAAATCATTAACAGTTCACTAAATAAAGATTTCAACATTTGGTAATCTAAAATTTCAAATGGTTTTAATAAAGATTTCAGTGGTTCCTAATGATTAGTATCAAAGATAAACTCAGAACAAAGAATATGTTCTTTTTGCTGATCAATTTCTAAAGAAATTATTGTGGTCCATATTTAAATGTGTGGCAAGAATTACTTGAATACCGGTACATGACCTCTCCTCTCAGCATTGATAGCATCAATTTGTGTCATTCCAATTTTCATTCCAACATCTGTGGTTCTTGCAATTCCCCTAAAACTAACGCGTTTTATGACGTTACTGACAGTGATCTACCAGAAGCTACTATCAGTGTCAGTGACGTCATAAAACTCGTTAGTTCGTTAGTTTTAGTGGAATTGAAAGAACCAGACATCGGAATGGAAATTGCAATGACACAAATTGATGCTATCAGTGTCCCTGATACACATACGAAGTTTAGAAAACCTCTTTACAATCCCTTTAACCTTTGCAACTGGTTTGTGATCATATTAAAGATTATCAGTTGTAATATGTTTGGCATTATGGAATTTAAGTAAAATTAAAAATTAATTTAAGCTTCTGCCAAAAATAAACTTAAAAAAAATAATTGCTTATGCTTATTTTTATCTTATCTGTTATCAGGAAAATTTCTATTCTGATCTGCTTTTTTTTTCCAATCATCTGAAAAGTTTCTATATTGTTCACTAATTTCAGCATGCATTTCTGTAAATGATCTGGCTGGTTTGGGTGAATCTCCAGTGGAGAAACTACCTTCTTGTCCAGTAGCTTCATTGAAATAATTCACACTATCCCAATCTAAGGTCATATTTTTCATCGAATTAAATGGATTTGTGCGTTTTTCTGAGTGGAATTTGGTAGGATTGGTTCGATTTCCGGTTTGAGTTGATGTTGATGGTTGATATACACTAGAATAGGTACGAGTATTACGATCAGCTTCTTGACAAATAGAAGCAGCGTTTTCATTGACACTTAAATCATTGAGTTGATTCTGTAATTCAGAAACCATTAACCGAACATAGTCATATCCTGCACAACTTAGAGCCTTCATCCAAGATTCCATAACTTCTTGAGACTCAGCACTGATAATATAAATTCTGCATCCTGCATGAGCAAATGCAATTTGAAATGTGAAATTATCACTGTTTTCATCTAGTTCTATGGTACAACCTTCTAAAGCAATCATACCAATTGGTTCACGATCCCCTTTCTTATCATAATAAAACAGTAAATTCCCTTTCAACACAAACCATCTCTTTTGAAATCCTTTATTTACCTCCCCTTTTTTATGCAAGTATCCTTCCTTATCTGCTGGGGTTCCTGAACCTGCATAAAGGGCCAGACCCTTTTCGTTAATAATTTTCATTGTAGACTAGAAGTGGTTTGTGATAAACAACTGCCTGCTTTCATAACATCACATCAAATATCATAAAGGTCTATAAATAGTTCACTGAAATATACAATAGAATAAAGAATCAATAAAGCAGTCTGGGTGGAAATAAAATTAATAATAATTTAGAAAAACCCAGATTGTTGTTTATGTTCATTAAACAGTTTCATGAAATTTAATGCTGTGGGAACTGAGGCGAGAAGTTAATCCTTTGCTCCCCAGCATATAAGTAAGGCAAAATGTTTAAATCCTGTGTTGAACAACTAACTTTAAATACGGTACCGGTAACTTGCAAGTTGCAAGGTAACCTAGACCAATTGCCCAGGGTGCATTCCATGTAAAACCTATGCCGAAGGTGCGCCGAGCCCGGAGCTAACACGCCGAGTCAGAACACAGTTCCACGCCGGAGATCTTCGAGTCTTCGTGCATGGAATGCACCCTGGCCAATTGCATTGGTCAAAATGATTCTTTCGCACTCAAACAAGAAACCAAGGACTTTGAAGAGTATTTCTTTTTTGATGCAAAAGCAAACTGAAATGAAACAATAAAGAGAGCCATATTGCCAATATTGGAACTCAAAAGCCAAGTCAAAGAAAAGTCTAAAAGAGCAAAATTCAAAAAATTCAAACTCAAACCAAAAAAGTGAAAGTCAGAATGAGACATCAGTTCTAATCAAATCAGATCTATTTCTCTCACAATGCAAAAACTTAAACATTACCTTACACAATCAGGCAGAATTTGAAAATATTTAGCAAACTATAAGATAAATCAGACAATATTGACAGACAATCTTGCAGACGAATTTCTTTAACGCCTTCCGGAGGTAGCCATTTTGAAGGGAGTAATAATTAATAGATTGTAAAGAAGCATTACAATCGAATTTAAATCCATCGTTTTATCTGTATTGTTGTAATTATGTCTTCATATTGTTTCTTTTCTTTTTTAAAAAAAAAAAGAATCCCTTTTGATCAATTTATGTGATGATTCCAAAATTTCGGATTTAATAAAACAAATATTACTCCTTTATCACATGACTAAAAAAGTCACATGTCTTCAAGATGGCGACATTCAAACACTTGTCAATTTTGATCCTAATTTGCTTTCAGCTTCGAAATGTATCTGGTTCACTCAAAGAAAATGAGTTACAGAAAGCTTTCATTACATTCGATTCCAAAGCAGATAGATTGTCTATTGTTACCTCAGAACCAAGTGACTATGTAGCGAAAGCAGACTTCCAAAATTCTGTGAATTCTACTTGGTAAGTCAATTGATTGAATGTGAAACTGAAATTACAGTAAGCCAAGAAGAGGGATATCAATTCCAGTTTTCAATCATATAGGAATTGTCTTGTTATGCTAAGTGTTCTCAATGTTTATTGACTGATGATTTATGATTTAAATCTTGAATTTGTATGTAAATTCATCAATGCAAGGGGCTTCACTTAACAGAAATAATAACATTTTGAACTTGAATAAGTCATTTTCCTCATTATTTCAGTAAAAACAAGCTGTTAAACAGGGGTAAGGGATAGATCAATGCCAAGACTCAAGAGGTTTAGCAGAAGACCTGTTGGTAATTGAACCTTAGTCATTATCCTTGAAAAACATTTCATTCTTTCTTATACCGGTACATGTCTTTTCCAATTTCCAGTTGGTCATACTTAGATGTTACCACCAATCCTCAGTATAATGATTCAATGCAGGCCTACGCTGCTGGTATGGTGGAGGCATTTTTAACTAAGGAATTGATACACTACAGTTGGCTGAACACTGCTGCAGATTACTGTAAACAACCTTACAGCCAATACTGTAAAAATTTACAGAAATTCTTAACAGAAAACTATAAATGGGTCAAAACAGAAATTACTCAAAATTATGATTCTCCCTTTTGGCATAATGTAAGTTTTTCTAAGCACTCATAATTTATGAGTAGTTATAATATTATATATCTTCTTGAAAATCATGTTCATCTATGCATGCTTGGAAGAAGTTTTCAGTGTGCTATAAGGGAAATTTTCCAGGATATTTCCATACAGAGTGCAATATGTGCTATGCATCTGTGACAATTTGAAATCAAAGTGTTAAGTATTAGACAATGAGACATTTTATGTTTATTTTCACTCAAAACTTTAATATGAATATCTTTAAGTTTTGAAGGAAATGACTATTTTACAGGTATCTGTCTGTCTCATTTTTTGTCACATTTTGAAATTTAATACAATGTTTTGGTTGGTATAAACCATTTTATATATTTTGCAGGTCATGTTGTTTTATACCCAATTGGCAGGTTTAGAAGCAGGATTTACTGGAACACCTAAACAAGTTAATTATGATGTTGATGTACTAGGGATGTTTTAGTAAGTATCAAGAGTAATATGATTTTATTTTGGGAAAATTCAGTAAATGCAGGTTAAAAATTAATTATGAATTTCTAAAAAATTGACAAAATTTTGCTCCAAAGCATAATTATTTTAAATTTAGGTACCAGTAATATACCATTGTCTGCACATCAAACGCAAATGAGTGGAATTTTAGGGGAAATAAGTCAGTCAATTTGTCCAACTTACACTTAATTTTCCTCCTTTGTGTTTCAGCATCCTACAACTATCAGGAGATTTGGAAGATCTTGAATCAGTTCTACATAAACCTCAGAAATCACATGTATTGGGTTCGGGATCATGTTCAGCTCTTGTTAAACTTACACCAGGAAACAAGGACTTGTACGTAGCTCAAGATACATGGACTGGTTTCAACAGCATGTTACGTGTTTTAAAACGATATAATTTTGCCTACAGAATGTCTCAAACAAATTCAGGTAATTATAGATGGTTTTGGGTCAAATTTTTCATGTCACTTTCCACTTGCATTTAACGATTATGGTGATTGAAAAGCAATAAGTTACAATTCAATGTTAGGCACTGGTATAGGGTTAATTTAGAGTGAGCAGTTCTCTAGGGGTATAATATTCTTAAAGACCTCAATACATGTATAGCCCAAGCTCAGAAACTGCTGCTACAGTAAATTTGTACAGATAATCACGCCCCAGCCCCCCCCCCCCCCCCACACACAAATAAAAAAATGTTTTGATCTACTCTGTCTTTCATGCAATATATAAACCATTAATATATAAAAAAGACCAAATTAAAATAGCCAAATTTAATATAATGAACATAAATCAAAAACTTTCCATTATCAATCAATGACACAAGAAGGTTTATCAAATAGACTTTTATAGTCTAATATATATTTAGAGAAATATGTGCCTATACTGGCCCATCCTTACGTTATATTATGGTTAATAGGCCTATCTGCTGTTAAGCTAATTTAATTGTAGGCTAATTCAAATCTGTTTTTGTCTCTTCAAAGACTTTTTTTGATGTTCAATTGAAGCTATTTGCAATCAGACATTTTGACAAGACAAACAGACATGTTTGGTACAGGTGTCTAAAAATAGCCCTGATCAGCTGATAAAACAATAACAATGATTAAATCTGATAAAATAAAACACACAAAAAATACCGGGCATGACAATACCAAAGACTAATAAGATATATCATTGTATGTGGAGGGTCCAATTGAAAAATACATATAATACAACAAATAAAATATCTTCCCCTATTTTGCAGTTTGATCTACAAATTGAAGTTTAACCTCATTCCTACCAAAAGTCTAAATAATATATTATAAAAATAAGTTTATGAGAAATTGTTCATATCATAAGAAGCTTGAAAACTTTAAACAGATTAGATATTGAAAACTTTCATTTAAAACAAACAGTATTATATTTTTCTTAAATCTTATACAAACAACACACCCAAAGGTTTGCCGTCACCCACCATACATATTATGGAAGGGACATAAACCATAATGACCTAGAGAAGCCATTTTTGTGAGAATTCTATTCTCATCACCACAATGAAACAGTAATACACTAATATAAGATGTTATTAATTCATCCAACTTCATTTATAATCAAAATAAATGTATATGTAGACTAACTAGTTCAATAAATCAAATGGATTTTTAGGCCTAGTACATCTATGACTGTGCCCTCTAGCAATGCTTGTGAATAAAGCATCATGCAACGTCAATTGAAATAAAAAATATTGACAGAAAAACCAATATATTTATTTTGGTGACAAGCCAAAATAATTTTTCACTTCTAAGTTCTGGAACATAAGGCATATATAGAAGCATTATATCTAATAGATTTGTTTGAATATTTAAATTGCATTTTAAATGTATTATTCAAAGATAATGCATAAATTTCTAGATACATGATACATGTCCCCCTCTTGATACAGATCAATTTAAAAATTAACATGATAAAAACTTTAGTAGGGACGCAGGCTGAAATAGGTCAGTTGTCTGAAGATTTCACAGCATATAACTATGACAACATGTTTCAGGTTATGTTGTAACACATTTAAACAAAACATAATACATATCAATTTAATATTAATTAAAAAGGTGATAATTAATCAGTGATGTGCTAATTATGATGTCTATATATGGCTCAAAGGTGTTAATAACAAGCACCTGCTTATTAAAGGTGTCAATCACTTATAATTAAAAATGTCACAGGCACCAGAGTCTACTTTAAAACATTAATTTAAATAACTTTTGTTGTGGAGAATCTTTGTTTTCATATTAAAATTTCAGTTTCCTGACCAGAATCGGGTGCCTGCGATAAATTTATATAACTTTAAAGAAATTTAGAGTTTTAATTATGATATCAGAATGAGCACAAATATCTGTTGTGGAGAATCTTTGTTTTCATACTTAAATTTCAGTTTCCTGACCAGAATTGGGTGCCTGCGATAAATTTATATAACTTTAAAGAAATTTAGAGTTTTAACTATGATATCGGAATGAGCGCAAATATCTGTTGTGGAGAATCTTTGTTTTCATATTTAAATTTCAGTTTCCTGACCAGAACCGGGTGCCTGCGATAAATTTATATAACTTTAAAGAAATTTAGAGTTTAAACTATGATATCGGAATGAGCGCAAATATCTGCACTTAAATTAAGACCATTATTTTCAGATGGCCAAAACACAAAACAAAATTTTCAAAACATTTTAAAACATGAAGTTTCAAAGTCAATAATTTATTCATTATCACTAACATAACAACTGTCTTGCATTTGGAATCCATAATTTAAAACACCCTCAATATATTGCATAATATAGTTTTTAAAGCTTTGTAAAACATGTATAAGCTTATGAATAGCATTTATAAAGCTTAAGCTTACACTTGTAATATAAGTTTATAATACCACATTAAAAATATTTTAAGCACAACTCTATATTTATTCACAGCTAAGATAAAATCCAGTGTTAATGGTCCAGGATTCTCAGATTTCCAGAAACTATTTTATTTTCTAAAATGGCACCAGGCGCAATATCAATTCTTTCTCCATGATTAGCTATAATAATAACTGTTCCTTTTAAAGATACACCTTTACCGAATGTAACGTCTCCAGAAACGGTCAAATGATCCAACTCTAACAAATCTGGGATACTTTGAAATCTTCTTAAGAATTCCTTAACTTTATTGAAGTGAGTGCCTAATTTGACAAGAGGGACAGACGGGAAAGATCTTCGTGGACTCATTTCCAGGGCACCTGTTCTCATTGAATATAAATTGCTCATCATTAGGAGTAAATCGGAAGTTGTTTTGACTGGAAGGAAACGACTTCTAGGTACAGCTATTCCCAAAGCACCTTCAAAGCTTTTTATAGCTGATCCTACAGCTGTTTCAAGTTGTATCACATTGGTTCCATTGTCTAATGTTTTTGGATTTACGATAATTTCCATGTGTAAGGTCTTGGCTTCCACGTTTCGTTTGATAGCTTCCAGACTCATCCATAAATTGTTAGTATTAAAAATCTTAAATTTACTGACACTTTTAAATTCGTCCACATGTTCTTTTGGAACTTGTGCTATTTCCAATAATCTTAGTTTACCATTTACTTCCACTAATGTACCTCCCTTGACATCAGCTCTGGTTTTGTCAGTGACTTCCATGACAAATTCAGGAGATACAGAATTTTCGGATGGCGTCAAGAGAAAATTCAGGATATTCAAGTCAACTGTGGCTCCAAGATTATCGATGTTGGAAATGAACACATACTTTTTACCAGCTTTGATAAAGAGTTCTAATAATCCTGAATTGTAGAAACTGTTGTATACATCTCCATGACCAGGGGGGTACCAACCATTTTCACTTTCAGGACCAAAATTGGAAGAAATTGGGACTAAGGTTTCTTTATTCAGTCGAGGATATCTGCTTTGGTTGAATGTAAATATGTTCACTTTGACTTGACCATACTTTCTCAGGATTTTCTGTGTGTCATCGTCAGTGTTGAAGGAATTCATCAACACCAAGGGAACATCAGTATCGTAGTGTTTATTCAAGTGCTCAATTTGCTGTACTGTCATATCAAGAAATGTCAACTCATTTCGGACACTGATGGCACTTTTCGGTCCAGTGCATCCCATGCTGGTTCCCAATCCACCATTTAGTTTAATGACAACAAGATTATCAAGTAATTCCTTGGTTTTTGTAGTCTCAGGCGTTGGCAAAGCGCCATACCGTTTTATCATGTCATCTTGAAGCAACTTGATTTTATCCCATACCACTGATGGGCCAGTTTCGGATAAAAATCTTGAAAATAAAATTTCGAAGTTGTCAAACTCTTTCCTCACTTGGCCTTGCAATCCTGGCTGAGCCGTCTGTATCAATTTCTGCAATTCCTTGTTCAAGGCCCCTTGGGCATCTCTTCTAATCAAATCCTTGAATTCATCTTCACTTGGAGTTCGTCTGTGGCCTTTCACAAAAGCTGTATTTCCTGCACCTTGTGCCATTTTCGATACTTCACTCTTTCGTTGTTTTCTGTATATGAATGACCTTTTTGACAGCTATGACAAACTGAAAAGAACGACCTTCACGTTTCCAGAAATAGTGTGTTACGTGGTCTGATGGTGGGGTATATTGGTTTATCACATGACTTTGATTTAGGTCAACTATTGACACGACAAATCCGCTGCAATACGTTTGCCTCGCTAACCATATTGAAGAAAATTTATCTCGTGCGGTAATGTCGCGTTGATTGTTATATATAAATTATGGTAAATTATTCCATTTTTAGGTTCTGTCTGTTGTTCCAATTATTAAAAGAAGAAATTAATTTTTTTTATAGAGGACTTACTTTACCTCTAGTGGAATCGAATGCACCATTCTCATTTATTATTCACACGTATATTCAGTGTCGATAGCGTATTATATTTTCTACCAAAGGTCGATAGTAGCTCTGATTTTATTGGCTGAAATAAGTTGACTGTCGATTAATGTAAAGAGGCCGTTTGCATTTTTACCAGAGCTTGTTTCAGTACCAGGCCGTAGTTGTCTGTTGTAAATCAAAATGGTTCCATTGTACACTGTAGGGTAGCTGTCACTTGCAATAAACCACATTTTCATCCTCAAAATCAAGTTTCTTATGCAAAAATTGATAATTTATTTCGACCAATCAGAAGCTTTCAATGATTCTTGTCAGGTCTGAAAAAGCAAAGTTGAGGTCTCTATTCATTGATGGATAGCTGGAAAGTTGAACCAGGCGATTAAGCATTTAATTCGATTTTGATGGACCTTATGGTCATTTAGCGCCATTTCTTTATATATTGTTTTGTGTGTGCCTAAAATCAGTTGTTCAGCGGAGATTTTCCTAACCCGAAACACCGTTTTGAGGCTCAGGAAAGTCTTATTTTTTGTTGGAAAGTGAGCAATTTGTCAGCCATTTGTTTGGAGTTTGGTTGTTGGTCTAACATTTATAAAAAAAAAAAAGAATTTTTTCTACTGGATCAAATTTGAAACTATTTAGCCCCAGAACTGTTTAAAGAATAAGACCATAGAGTGCAACAATGATTTGGAAGTCAAGTTTGGTGAAAAGTGAATTGAATCGGTCAAAAGGAAATAACAAATTAGTTTTAGGATAGCCATCATTGGGGTCAACTTTTGTGACCTCATCATCTTTGCTTAATTAGGTCAAACTTACTTGTGACTGATTTTGGCTAATTTTGAGATTTTTTAGACAAAATGGAGGTTGATCCACCTACATCGACAACTCCTCCTGGAGCAAGCTCTGGTGGTGGAACTTTAAAACGTTCAAACAGTGCACCTATGATAAATGTTCTGGTGTCTTCAGAAAGTTATACTCAGCCATGCACATCATCTTCATTCAAATTTTCAGATGCCTCGCGTTTAAGACGATTCAGCTCTAGTAATATGTCATTAAATTCTGCCATGGGCATGGGCTTAAGTATCAAAATACCAGACAGAATAAATCAAATAAAACAAGAAGAGAGTCAAATATCACATAGAGAAACTGCCGGTGAAAAAGTTGTTCGTTCAGCTATTCAGTTTTCTACATCGTGGGACTGTTTAAGTCTTGATGATCAAGACACATCTTCTGAAGGGATGTTATCCATTGACACAAGTTCTGGACACAGACCACGTTCGTTTAGTGAATCTTTACACATTATGCCAAGTCCAAGTTATTTATGTGGTTCTCCATCACCTACAAGAGTTGGAAAACAGTGTTTTTCTCCGTCAATGCATGTGCCAATCAAAAGCAGTTCGTTTTCTCCAAGTCCTAGTCCAAGTCCAACGAGAAAAACATTCATCAGAAGTCTTAGTCCCATAGCAATGAGACCAAGTCCATTTAGGAAACGAAAATATGAACCTGATAGTGACAGATCAGAATATTTGAGCCCGCCAAAGAAATTTCACACCAATCCTAGTCCTCCAGAGCGAGATCGTGTGTTGGCTCATCCTTTAGCTCACAGCGTGTTGGCTCACCCACTGGCTCACAGTGTATCAGGAAGCAGTATTGAAGATCCCAGGGATCACAGAGGGTCTCCCTTTAATTCTCTACCGACTACAGTACAATCACACACTAATAAAGACCTACAGTATGATTTCATGCCAGTACGAGATACTAACTCACAAGATATTCATATGTCAGATTCGGAACATTTAGAAATGAGTGAATCGCATGACATGACAGAAAGTCACGATAATATTAATATGGTTGTAACGAGCTCGTCGGAATCCTCAAGGAGTTTTCAACCAATCAAACATGGGCATGTTTGACGCATATAGAAGAGGGGGTGGTTTTTGGAGTATCTATGCAAGACAGAAAGGTGAAAACTGATATTTCTTTTCTCACCTCAAGCCGAACAAATTTTTGTTAGGTATATATATAACATTAAAATTCAAGAGGAAGGCAGAGGTTTTGCTGATCATAAACTCTGAGGGGATATACCACCATTTGGTTTTAAAATGAGCAACACAGTAATATATCTTAACTTATAGAATTCCATTGTAGGCTACTCTGATCTGAAAACTAACGTATGATATAGAGACACCTCAATCTCATTTGTTTTCAGTAAAAATCAAAGTCTTAGTAAGACATACATTTATACAAAATGATGATATATTTTCAGAAACTGTACCTGGACAAGTTCTAACCTTCTCATCTTACCCTGGTTCATTAACTTCTGGTGATGATTATTATTTATTATCATCGGGAATGGTAAGTTACATAATATACTTTATTTTGTCAGGCTCTTGTCGGCATGGGTTGAGATGATACCTTTGGATTTTTCAACCCGGTTTCTCCCTGTCAGTGATGCAGGTCGGAGGGACTTGACATGGAAAAGTGTCTAGTCGTTCTGATGGGACAATAAGAGGCCCTGTGTGCACGTTAAAGATCCCTCGGCAGTTTGAAATCGAACATAAGAGTTGGATTTTATGTGAAATAGTTGGTCATAGTTAAAGGGATAACCAGATGCATATAAAAAGTTGCAAGGTTGACGAACCAGAATTGTACTGGACTGTACTGTTTATTTGATATATGTTAACTGACTTGTGCAGGCTGTTTGATTTCAGAATATGGCCTGGTGTAAATAGAGCATTGAAATTATTCTTTTATTGCAGGTATCAATGGAAACTACAATAGGAAATAGTAATGCTGATTTATGGAAACAGGTCCAACCAATAGGCAGTGTATTAGAGATGGTACGATCAGTTGTATCCAATAGAATCAGTAAATCTGGTGCTGAATGGGCTGCTTCTTTTGCTAATTTTAATAGTGGAACGTAAGTCAAGTTAAAACTTATTTATTTTGTTGCAAATTTTCATTTAATTGAGTGTTGACAGAACTTCATTCTGAAATTTCAGAATTTATTGACTGCATTTGTTAATTATTGTTCACTAGATATCTGAATAAGTCATATTTACTATAGAGCACATTGAAGGTAGTACTAACTACATGATGTTCGGTAAGAAACATTTTTGGTCTTTAGATGTTGATAAGGTTTAAACTTAAATCGCTTATTCTTTCCTATTTGAAAACCGTAAAGTCTTGGCTTTTTGTTAAATGCTCAGCTTGAAGCTTGGTTTATTTTGTAATGATTTGTTTTCTAGGTATAATAATGAGTGGATGATAGTGGATTATAAGAGATTTGTTCCAGGACAAACCAAATTGATTCCTGGTTTACTCACAGTTCTTGAACAAATTCCGTAAGTTAGAGATTTATTATTTGAATCATATCTCACTGAGTAGGCCTACTTGTCTTTTTGTCCAAATTTCAACATGTGTCTGAAAGCAAGGTATTTAGTCACCAAGTTTGACTTAAGACATAACTAACTCAAAACTTGTGTTAATGATTAATTTGAAAGACATTTTTTGGTAAATGATATTTTAAATATTTATCATGATGTAAGCTTTAATATCCATTTCAAATACACAAAATATATTTCACTGTATATAGTGCTCTATGCAACCATTCTGTAATGGCACTCTTTGTAGGGTAAGAATGTACAAACACACAAATATACAACAGCATGTTCCAGATGTTTATAGGAAATTGGCCCATTGAATGCTTGTAATATGGGGTTATAGTTAATTGAATAATCTATTATATTTCAGAGGGTATGTAGAGTTTGCTGATTTAACATCTCTATTACAAACCACATCTTACTTTCCCAGTTATAATGTCGCGTAAGTTATGGTTGTTTTTAAATTTTGAGACTACTGAAAATAATAGAAAAAATTAACTGTCTAAATTAATAAAGATTGGAGCCGGATTTCAACAATTTATGAATGGTTAAAGCAGTCAGGTTAAACCTTATTTTTCGACGGGAATCCGATTCCTGCTTTGACACCTGCAAATAGTTTCAATTTTCAATGTTTATTGTACTCATTGATTATTATTATAGTTATTTCCCTGAGATATTTAATATGAGTGGTGGAAATGATATGGTGAAGAAATTTGGTGATTGGTTTTCCTATAATTATACTGCTAGAGCTAATATATTCCGCCGTGATCATGATAAAGCACAAGATATAGATTCTGTCATGAAATTAATGAGGTAAATATAATGAAATGGGGTTTTAAGGTTTATACGCCCACATCTCTCTATGTGGAATATGCTTTCGGCACTGACAGTGATCTGTATAGATATCAATAGTAGCTTCCGGTAGATCACTGTCAGTAACTGCATAAAATACAGTAGTTATATTGGAATGGCAAGAACCACAGACATCGGAATGGAAATTGGAATAGCGCAAATTGATGCTATCAGTGTCCCTGCTACACATACAATACAAAGTTTAGAAAATCCTCTTTACAATCCCTTTAAAACAATTAGCCATAATTGTCATGTCAATTGCATATATCAAAGATGGGCTTTTGCTAGGAAGAGATGTAAACAATGAAGTGGTCCTTATCATTCAGAGATTACTTTTGTGAACATATCTTAAATTTACCTACAGCTACAGCTACAATGATCGTAATTATTTTACAGATACAACGATTATAAACATGATCCTCTATCAAGATGTAATTGTACACCACCATACAGTGCTGAGAATGCTATATCTGCTAGATGTGATTTGAACCCTGATAGTGGTACCTACCCTATACCATCTCTTAGTCACAGAGCACATGGTGGTATTGACATGAAGGTGAGATTGAAACTATTAGTTCTGTTATATTGCTTGCTTTAATTTTGCTTTTGCTTTGTCATAATAATAAAACCCAAGCATGAACAATCGCAATGGTAAAACAAATCTCAAATTCCATGTAAACACATTGCAATACGTAGGTAGCTGCTAATGAACTTTTCATTTAAAGAAGTATATCAATAAATGAGTAAATATTTCAAAATAAAAAGTGATATCAGGTTTCTAGAAGAGTTCACGCCACACTGAATTATATATATAGTTATATATAGGAACAACTACTGATATTCAAAAAAAACTTCCTTCCTCTTGACTACATTTTGTCTCAGACTAGACCTGATAGAACTCATTTTGGATAGAGAATAATTTTTAGTTAAAAAAACATGATATAGAAAAAGGCGGCTAAAGAATAAGGGCGAGAGTGGAAAAACGCAAATTTCCATGGAACAATAAATTTATTAATCAATTTTTGTAGCAAAGTAGCCATTGGAGTTAAGAGGTATTTTCTCAAGCCGTGCATGATGGGTACCATCCTTGTGTATGCTTTTCAATTCTGCTTTTTTGCTTGTTATTTCAATAAAGTTTTATTTTTTCTTAATTTTCAGTTGACTAATTATGAATTATTCCTATCAATGGAAATGATAACAGTTGGTGGACCGACATACGATGATTTACCCCCCTTTCAATGGAGCAAATCTGACTTTTCTGCCCAATTTTCCCATCTGGGTCACCCCGACATATTTCAATTTAAACCAGTGAGATTTAATGGAACTGTACCAGCTGTGCCTTATGTTAATTAATGAAATTATGAATTGTTTGTTGTGCTAAATATTCCCTCGCACATAATTATTTAAAATAATCATACACATCGATTTTTGCACATGCATTTATACTTGTTTGAAGGTCATTATGTCTACTTACAAATTTGATTTTAATTTGATAACCAAATTTTTGTCTGAATTTGTAAAATTTGTGTACTCATGACATAGTTGGATATTTCCTGTCTTCCCTGTAATTTAATATTCAATGTTTGTGTAAAAATATGTTAATAACCAAAAACACACAGCTACTATGCTTGCTTGTTTCTATTACTCAAGCTATATTATAACTTGGAAGAATGGAATAAATTTTTACCGCAAATTGCAATTCCAAAATTTCTTTATATTGATACGATTTCAAATTGTTGTACAATTTTTTTATTTGTAACTAAACATCATGTACATATAAATATGTGTGAATTTTATTTTCTCTGGATACAAAGGTTTGTCCATACAAGTGCTTATCCGGTGTAAAATTTTCTAAATATATGTAAAATGTATATTGTAAATTTTTGAAGAGATAAATTTTTATATCATGTATATAATGTATGAAATTATTATAAAATCATATGAAAATATTTTTTGTGACAATGAGAATCATGATAGATTGAATTTCTGTAAGGTTTGCTGGTCACATCTGACAAGAACTCCAAAATATCTGATAATGATTTCTTTAGAACGTTTTTTGAGGAAAACTCAATGCTTGAAGCTTTTTCACTTTCTTTAATCCATCGCTACTTAATGCTGTTGTTAGATATGTTTTCCAATTTGAAAATTATTTGTATAAATCGTTTTGCACACCCTTTATCAACGAATAAAAATATGAAATTGAAAAATGAAATTCAAAATATTAAAATAACATTCATCTGATTGGATAATAAAACTAGATTTTAAAATCAAATAGTACATGTAATTCTCCAATCAGATGACTGAATAACTTAAATTAAGAGTAAGGTCCAAGATCAGGCCCTGGGCCCAGTTCCTAGCCTTGTGCTTAAGATCAATTTCGTGCTTAAATTCCTAAGTCGACTTAAGTCTATGCAAGAATATCAGACTTGGACTTGGTTAAATGCTAGGAACCGGACCAAAAAACTCACAAATTTGTATTCTTAGCCAAATTGATATTACATAGATAATTGTATATAATTGTATATTAGTAATTGAAAATATGTATATTAAAGAAATTATTTAATAGTTGTTAAATTATACTATATATTATTCTTATTAAAAAGTTGATTTTATGAAAACTTTTCTGTATTTTTTTCTTCCAAGTTTGACAGAAAGATGTGTGTTGATAGATTTGGGCTTTTGTTTGTCCATAACCACTACAAAAATTTGCACTGTCTACCATTTTTTAAGTGCAGTTAAGTAGGGCATAAAACTCCATTTCTTTGAATGTTTACTGTGAAATATTTATTCATATTCAGCTCAATAAATCAATCTGTGACCCCTAGGCCCTTTCATTACTGCTATAAGTTTCAAGAGATACTGACAAAATGAATTTCTGACTACCATTAACAGTTCATGCATTAGATTGCATGACGAAAATACAAGAGAGATATGGAAGGGAGACTGTGCCTTAATGCCTTGTAACTGACTGTATGAAGTAAAAAAGGACTCCAGAAAATCTTGAGAGAAAGGGAAGTACGACCCCTTTAAAACAATAAAATGTAGTTCAATTGCAATTCAATACCTTTATATGACCTGAACAACACACTGTATAGTCATGATAAGTTAGATTCACACTTGATATAAGATGTGTCAGCCAGTGACCTTAGAAAATCATGATCAAATCATTTGATAATACATGACCTTTACATGTGATAAAATTAAATTTTGTGAATGTCAACCTTTTGAGGATCATGAAGAGACAGTCAAAGTTTTAGTAACACCGCAGGGTGCAAGGGAGGCACTGACTCTTCAAAGACAAGATTCCCATCATTTTGAAGATAGCATACCTGTAAAATGGTGTAAACAGGGCCCACCCTTTCTTAGCAGTGGCGTTTCTAGGAATCTTGAGGTGGAGGGGCCGAGTTCGGGCCAAATTATTGTCAGACGGGAGGGGCTACCAGCACCAGGTATCCTATGTAGCATACAAAATTTCAAAGTGGGGTAGCCAAGCCCTGGCCAGCCTAAATTCTGAGGGGGGCATGATACGCTACTGTTTCTTTCTCTCAGATAAAGCTTGGAAAAATCTCAACTGCACAATTTTACGCATCCTGTTTGAAGCAAAATTAACAAGTTGGCATAGCATAAAAAAGGCAACATAATAGTATGTAACCATTTGTCAATACATGCTTTGTAATATCACTTAAAGACATCTTTATCAGAGTTCAAAGATGAATTATTATCAGAGACCTTTATCAATGAGGTGTTTTAAAAAACAGATTGTAATTCAAGATGGAGATTAAATTGTTGTTGTTTATTTTTCTGTCAATCAGGTAAATATTTATAATGTAGTGTTAGGATTTTATATTTCATATTATGCAAGTCCTTGGATTATGTAATGACAGGAGATAAGAGGCATTTGTTTTATTAGTAGGTTTAACAAGCTGTTTTTGCACTTTGAGTCCAAACATCTGATTCTACTTCTTGTTTGGGAAGTCCACTACTATACAAGTGCTGTTCCAGCTTTTGTCTGCATGCTCTCACCTGTGCAGGATTTTTGATATGGAATTGATTTGCTTGTACTGACAGATGTTTTTATTATCAAAACATAAATATGTTTAAGGGTGTAGTAATAGCAATTTAATTGCCCCAAGGTCCTCTGGAAGATGACATACTTAAATTTACTGATAATTTTCTGTTGAAATGAATTACAATACAACTACAATCAGACACCCAATTACAAACCTGAATATGTAAAGCTGAAATAGGGTTTTATCAGCCCCTAAAGTAAATTTTTTGATAAAAAAAATTCCACTTTCACTCTTTGAAATTGAAACTTGTTGTTTTAGATGCTGTTCATCTTCAGAATCTGTAAAAACTTCAGCATCAGTTATTTATAATGAGAGAAATGAGGAATTTGAAATACACCATGGTTTTGTTGAAGATTGTCTGGTTTTTGGAGAGTTCCTGAATTCAGTGAACGAAACTGGGTAGGTTAATGAAATTCTGGTGACCAAAAATACATTATCATTGCTTAAATAGATTTTACTGAAAGGGATCAGAGGCATATCCAGATTTTTAGTGGGTTCTGACATCAGTCAGCCAAAAATAGGGGGGGACTCGAGCCTTGGAAGCCCAGCCTTGGATCCGCCCCTTGGGATGCTGAGAACCTGGAGAGATAAGGCTTGCTGCATAGTTTCCCTTGAAAAGGATCCTTTAAAAAATCTAAAAAGGTTATTCTGACTATGCTAAATTCTATTAGAATTAAATGACATGGAGAAAATAGGTTGAAATTTCTGAGAGTATCATCTCACCCAACCAGGTGGAGAAAAGGAAGGCAGTCCTGTCTTAGGGCTTGATCACACTACAGGCAGAGCAGGGCGGAGCAGCGCAGAACAGCATATCACTTGACTCTGCACTCCTCAGTGCTGCATCGTTCCACTTGCTATGTAGTGTGATCAAACCCTTAAAGTGGAGATATTAGGCCCCAGTTTTCAAAATTTAATGCAAAGGACCTCCTGACCTCATCCTCTGGACACAAAACCTGGACCAAATTACCAATTCACTTCAGGTTATAGGTTTGAAAGTAGGTTGTATGTAAAACTTTTTCTCATACCGGTATTGTTATATAGATGGGGAGAATTAAGTATAAGAACAATCAACAGAGAAAGTTGGAATGATTCAGTATTGGCATATGGTGCTGGACTGGTGGAAGGTTATTTAACTAAAGATTTGATAGAAATGCATTGGATAAACACCCAGTCTTCCTACTGTACCCAGCCCTATTCTAACTACTGTACTAAATTACATTGGTTTTTAACACAGAATTTACAATGGATTCAAGATATGATCAATGATAGAAACCTTAAAGACTCTTTTTGGTATCAGGTAAGGTTATGTGTTATCAGACTATAATTTTGACTCTATTTGCCAGATATGTCCTCCATTACTAATCAAATCACCAAGGAATCACAAGTCCATATTGGATATCAAGTTATATTGAACATAGGCCATAGGGTGTCATTCCGAATAAGACCAGCAACCAATTGTATTCCTCTTGAAAGTAGCATTGAGATTATCATGTTCAGCACCATACATTAATGATAACTTTGATATGAGATATATCAAGATTTGTTTTCAGAATATGTTAAGAACCAAAAATGTAAAAATTCAAAGATGAGCAGGATCATCATTCATCATAGGCGTACAGGGTGTAAGTTGAGCGGGGGGGCAAAACCAATTTGCCCGACAACTAATGCTAATTTGCCCGACAACGAAATATAAATGCCCGACAAGTCGACCCCCACCCAACCCCTAATTCCAAAAATTTCTCGCCATCTGCCTGATCACATCATTTCCGAACGATTTTATTTTTTAAAATTTCCTTCATGAAAATCACTGGGGGGGCAATTGCCCCCCCGGCTCGTACGCCTATGTCATTCATGAGCATGGCTTCGACTGGTACCATTACTCAAGTTGAAAATATCTGCTATGGTACTTCTTTTGTTCAGGTCAATGCCATTGGTATTAAATTAAAAAGTTTATGTCTGCGCTAAAGCTAAGATACTCTCTATGGGTTCTCTTCCAAATAGTCTATACAACAAATTTGAGGTACTAACCTCGCCATACAATATTTATAGGTAAAGTTACATTATGAACAGATCTCCGGGTTGTTAGCAGGGTATTCTAATAAACCAGGAAATATTGATATCAATATACAGATATTCGGTCATTAGTAAGTATTTTCAAATATTTTATGTACAACTTGTTGTTATCTGAAAGTATGTTATTCCTAAAGAAAAATACTGCAGAATTTTACTTTTATGTAGTACTTCTCCTAGTTTGTCACAGAACCTCTTTTAAGAATTGTACAGCCTTGAAAGCATTCAATATATGAGTGTTGAATACTGTCCCTGGAATAGCGCAATCTGTCATTTTGACAAGGTTCCTTCTCTTTGAAATGAAATCCTCAAAAAATTCTCATGCCATTTCCACTGCTTCAGAGAATTTGCTAGGTTGGCTTTCAACCTTTGTTGACAAATAATTGTTTGATATGGTGTTTTAATTATTCAGTTTAATGCAGATACAAGATGATATTTATGATTTAGAGAATGTATTAAAGAAGCCAGGAGTAGGGAAGACTAGACCAATGGGACACTGTTCAGCTCTGATTAAATTACTAGAGAATGGTGACGTACTCGCAGCTCATGATACATGGTCAGGCTTTAATACTATGTTACGAATATTAAAATATTATGATTTACCATTTTATACAACTCCAGATAGCAAAGGTAAGAATGGAATACTTTACAAGATAACATCTTAAAGACTCCTTTGGGCACGACGTTTACCGTTGTAACTCGCATGTAATCTTAAGGCCTGATTGATATTTGCTGGATTATCCATACCTACTTGTATTTACAACTGGATTGACTGGTATAAATGACATCATTTCAACCCTCTGACCAATTGTGCTATAGCCTGTCCTAAAAAGTTACAGCTCGTTTTGCATGTTATCATTTTCAAGAATCACCATAGAATTGCATAATCTTTTCAGAGATAATCCCTGGATCAAAGATGAGTTTTTCTTCATATCCTGGCTATCTATATAGTTCAGATGATTTTTATGTTACTTCAGCACAACTTGTAAGTACCTTGAATGAAATTATTAATTTTCATAGTTTATACCTGCTCACTTTTATAAAAAGTTTGTTCACATTGATAATAATTTTCAATTGACATTTTTATTTTAGAGCACCTTAGGTGACTTCTCCCTTTTGAAGAGTTTACATAGCCAAAAACATTATTTTGGGGATTTATTTTTGCAGCTAATATTTACACATATTTGGTATGATAATTTCAGAACCTCCAAAAAGATTTCTGATTAACTCATCTCTTTAAGAGAGTCCACATTGCTGATAACATTATTTTGGCTCTTTGTTATTGCAGATGATTATGGAAACTACGAACCCTACGAATAATAACAGTTTATTTAGTAATATAAAGCCAGACGGTATAATATTTGAAGGTATCAGAAATCAGATAGCTAATAGAATAGCTAGTACAGGTTCTCAATGGGTACAAACTTTCTCTAGATATAATAGTGGCACGTAAGTTTATACTTTCATTAGTGTTGCTAAATAGAGGGATTTAGAGTTCATATTTGCTGCAAGTTTGGCAGCATAGTCTGTTACATCTAAAACTTTGCTGTAAAAAAGTTTCAAAGCAACATGATTTTTAAGCAGTTAATATAATCTTAAGAAGTCATTGTGAACAAAGCCTCTCTTTTGAAAATTAATTGAAAATTTGAGATTTAGAGCAGAAATCTTGAATTTCATTTATTATTAATGTTATTATGTTGTAGGTATAATAATCAATGGATGATAGTAGATTACAAACAATTAACTTCAGCTCCACCTACTGGTATATTAACAGTTTTAGAACAATATCCGTAAGTAATAACTCTTAAAATTAATTGTTTCTTTTCTGTATATTTGACCTTGCAAGCTTATTTAATTACCTAAATTGAATGGTATTGGTAGTTCAAAGACAACCTGGCATCAAGAAGGAAAGAAAGACACTATGATGATCTTGCGATTATGAGCAATTTATTTTAGCTGTTTAATTTTATTATTCCATAATATTTGTCTGTGTGTTTGTGATATATGGTAAATTTGGTGTATGGTTTTAATTTTGCATTGACACATGTCCTTTACCTTCCAAAATAATTCTATGTCTACAATAAAACTCCTATTAATAAATAATTAGTATATTATTTACAGAGGTTTGATACATCATGAAGATTTAACTCATATTTTAATGAAGAAAGGATATTGGTCTAGTTTCAACAGAATGTAAGTAAATATGTTGGGAGAGCAGCTGTAATGGGACTGGAACGTGAACAAATAATGGGTAGAGGATGGTTTTCAATATTGTGACTATATGGTTGAACTTTTTCAAGATGAGAAATGAGTGGACAAGCATATCTTTATTACTACTATGTAGTGTTCATTTCTATAAATTTGGAAACAAAAATTGCAAAAGACAAGTGGACCTTCATGGCTACTGTCGGGACAAAAGATGCAAACAACATTCAGAAGCAAGGAACACATTTCACTGTGTGTTTTATTCCATAATATTTGCCTTGTGTTTGTGATTTTCTGTTTTAAACTATCAAAAGACATGGAGATTAACCAAACATTCCCATCATTGTACACAATATACGGTAGAAAAACTTCATTTTATTTCCAGATACTATAAAGATATATTTGAAGTCAGTGGTGAACAAGAATTAATCAATAAATATGGAGATTTTTTTACCCATGATAAATACGCTAGAGCTTTAATATTTGACAGAGATCAACAATATGTTGAGAACGTTACTGGTTTAGTTAGACTTATGAGGTACAGTATTCGTTCATGACCCAGTGGCAGTGCCAGCCTACCGGAACCGGAGGGTACAAACAGTAAGCAGATTGATAAATGGAGGGGCAACTAAGAGGAAAAATATTGAAAAATAGAATTGATTTGGTAGTTTCTGTTGGACAAAAACATTCAAAACCAGATATTGAAATTTCTATTCCCCCACTTGCACCATTTTTCCATGAATCATTGGAAGAGAAGAAGGGACGGTAGAGGTCTCATTATTGGATATTCCTGATTAGATATTATTTTAGAGCCCATAATATATTACCCCTGTCCAGTGTTAGTCTGGTGACCCTTGATTAGTCAGCAAACCTTCTTTAAATGGGTTTGGATAATCTAGTGATGATCAATGCCAAGATGTTTGTCCAAGGACCATCTGGTAGACATCAGTTGCAGCACTAGCCTTCTTGAACTGGGCTTGCAAATGGACGGACTTTGGGATAAAGATTCCAGTTTTCAGAGATTCCCACCAAAGGCATTCTCCAAAAGATATTTTTTAAATATTAGACTTGATTTGGTGCATTCAGACACATATTTGAAGATAAAAGTGTATAAAAATGCCGCTGTACCCTCGGGGCACCACCACTGATTGTCATCCTTGTAAAAAATTCTTTCCTTCTATATATTACAGATACAATGATTATAAACATGAACCTCTATCAAGATGTAATTGTACACCACCATACAGTGCTAACTTAGCTATCATGGCTAGAGGTGATTTAAACCCAGAAGATGGAAGCTATCCATTCCATGAATTAGGTAGAAATATAGGAGGTGGTTTGGATACTAAGGTTTGTTCAGAATTTAAAAGGTGTCTTTATAGGGGATGTGATGAGATATTCTATATTTCAATGTGCATCAGTGTCATTTTTTGAATCATTCAGCCTTGTTCTGTTATATATGAAATGTTGTGCTTATTTTCTCCTGGTTAGTCTTAAGGGGGTGTAAAGTAAGGGCATCCCCTTAATACACTGAGTTCCTGCATCGTCAACCCATAAAACAAAATGTCTCCATGCATGTTACTATGGCGCTCTGCAAAATTATGATTCAATGAAGAGAAATTCCAATAAAAGTTATAATTTCAGGTGACTTCCAACTCTCTAGTAAAGGAGATCAGTTTTTACGCTCAAAGTGGACCGACGTCAGACCAAGTACCTGTTTTTAAATGGAGTGATATACCAGAACAGATATCTCATCTTGGTCATCCAGAAACATTTAATTTCCCTTTAATACTTTTTAATGTTTCTAAATACGATTTGTAATAAAACATGATGTCTTTCAATGTATCTAGGAACTGTTGAACAGAAATATCAGTAAGTTCCGGAAAACTGTAGTCTGTATCTTGCTAAGAGGTGTTCAAAAATTGTTTCTTCAGTGATTGTGGTTACGGTTGCTGTGGATATGTTAGTATCAATGCTGACAAAGCATGCCATTTTACAAGGCTAATGCCTTCCTAGGCTTGTCAGCTCAGCATACGTACGAAAATCCTTAGGTTCACAAAAAACCTGTCTACAACTGGTCCTTTGTGAAAACTCGACATTGATTTTTCTCAGATTCTCTGTACCCATCTAAAATTTTGACAATTGAAAATGAGGAAAGATGACTTATTCAAAGTCACAATTTTCTCAAACCAACTGAGAATAGAGCTCATGACCACTATTTGCTTGATGCAAGCTCTAACAGACTGTCAACAGCCCTTTATTCTTCTATTTCTTTCAGAATTCAACAGAAGAATGAAATAAATGTTGTTTTATTGAAAACACAAATATAATACATAATAATAATAATTATAAACAAAATGTTAATATAATATTTAACAATAATATCCCATGGTGAAAACTGAATGAGTTGACAACTTCAGGTTCAATTCTCACTGCCATCTATGGAGTCTGAAGATTTCCAAAGAATTATATTCAATGCCAATTTATTTTCATGTGATTTTTTTTTATCAAATCTTCACAAGATATCTTATCATTCTTTTTTCTCATTTTCACATACACATAATTTTATTTATGAAAATTTATTAATTCGCAAAATGTGTTTTTTTATAATGAGATTTTTCGTCAAATACGCAAAGTCTTTTACAATTTTTGTTTACAAATCACAATACATTTCAATCAAAATTTAACAATCACTTTTTTTTATTTACAAAATTTAAATAATATTTGGCGAAATGTGATTTTGAAAGCACAATGAACAGACAATGAATATATAAACATACACTCAAAGAGCAGCAAGCAAAAAGATAAGTAACCTGTTGACAACTCAAATCGTATAAAGCTAAAGACCGTAACCCTGATAACATAATATTTTAATTTTTGCAGTATTCATTAAGTATCAATACCAGAACCCGACATTTTGAAATGGACAGCTTCCTTCAAAACTCAGTTTAGTACTTCTCAAAGTAACAAAATCTGAAATTTCATTTTGTAACCAAAAAAAAAAAATTCATTTTATATAACAAATAATAATAACACAGCAAGCAATAAAGATTTTTGGATAATTATGAAAAATGAAATAATTAGAGGAAAGGAAAATCCAGTAGAATAAGTTAGAGTTAGAAATAAGCACAAGAAATTACTTTTAATATTTTTCATTTTAAGGGAAAATATTTGTTTTCTTCTCGGGTGTCACCTCAAACACTTAGTTTTAAGTGGAATTGCCGGAACCACAGGTGTCTGATTTAAAATTGGAGTGATGCAAATTTATACTCTAAGTCAGGCCTTCTCAACAACTCTGGCTCGCAATGTCCTCAATATTGTCCCTTTTGCTTAAATGATTACCTCTCTTTGCCAGTCAAACTCTTTTTGGCCCTCATTGTTTTTGGCTCTTAACAAAAATTAATTGAAAAGGTCTCTGGCCTGAGAAGGGTTTCCAATACGTATAAAAATTTACAAAAACTCTTTCCAAACCCTTTAATAGCTGAAGATTTTCTACTGGATTTTCCAACGTGAAGAAATGAGGAATGAACAAAAATGAATAAATTTTAACAAAATGAAATGATTATGATATCACCAATAAATGCATTGTGAGCAAATAATACACGAGTACAATATATTCACAATTGTCCATTACAATATAATATAGCTAATATCAATTAATCTCAAGCTTGAAATTTGTCGACTCTGAAAGAGGAAGCAAAGAGCTCAGGGGCCTAATTCTCGAAAACTTAACATAGATAAAATCCCGATTTTAAGAAATTCAGTTATCTGATTGGATAATAGTTCTTAATTTAAAATCGATTTTAGTGATTGACCAATCAGATGACTAGAACACAATAATCAAAGCAAGTCAAGTTTTCGAGACTAAGGCCCCTGATGATCTTCTTGTATTCGGTTTTATAAGAGAAACTCTGAAGCACTGGCCAAGGTCAGTTGCACTAATAAAGATGGTGTGGTGGACATTTAGAAATATTTTAAGATGGGATGGGTTTGATAAATAACAGTTCAACATTCACAAGTGTCTAGTTTGTGATGTGCAAAGAATCAGGTCAAAGGTCAAGTGTTGTGAAATATATAATAACAGAATTTATGACATAGTGTTATTAACTCACAACATAAATATTGTAATCATGAGGGGAATACCAATGTTATATAATGAGTAATAATAACATTATTTATTATACAGTGTTATTGTCATTTACATTAGAGCCCGGGTTTTCAACTGGTTTTCTCAAGTGTCCCTGATAACCCACAAGAAAATGGCCATATGCAATTTCGAAGCACGACCAAGTCACAGTATTTGGGTTTTTAATACAAATATAAATTGCGGCCCAGGTATAAAGAGTCATTGTGGGCAGCGGACACTGGATGCATTTCCAACCAGATAATTGCCTTTTATTAGACCCATAGCTCAGTTTGTGTCCCTTGGAAAAAATCCAAATGTCCCTAATCTGGGACATGTCCCCCAAGTTGAAAACCCAGGCATTATAGTCATGATGTATCATGTATCATATGGGATTGACAACTCTTTCGAAGGCAACTAATTTACGACCAAAAGTATTCTGATACATACAGTATTAAAATCAAAACTCAGCCCTTATACCTTTCATTTAAATTTGACAAAAATTGGTGAAATTTTACAATGATTCTGATTTTTATCATTTAAGGCACACCTCAAAAGTTTTGCAAGTTTATTTTAAATAGCCAATCTATTTCATAATTCCATTCAAGGTACACAAATTTTGTATTTATTGGATAGGGAAGCTACATGGCTGAAGTCGCTAATTTTTATACAATTGATGGCAAATCAAAACCAGCTGATTAAACGCATGTTCAGAATTAACTTTGTCATAAGTATTGCATTTCTCAATACACATTTTTGAAGAATATTTTTTGAGGTTAGTTCAGTACATTCTTATTCAGATTGAGACTTGAGAGTCCAAAAAGTAATCTTTATTAGCTGGTAAAATCAATTCAGATAACAAAATAACATACAAGACATGGCATTCATAGAGAGCACTAGAGTTGAAATCATTAACAAACAGCACATTAAGGGATCGTAAAGAGGTTTTCTGAACTTGGTACATGTATGTGTATCGGTGACACTGATAGCATCAATTTGTGTCATTACAATTTCCATTCCGACGTCTGTGGTTCTTGTAATTCCACTTAAACTAACATGTTTTATGACGTCACTAATAGTGATCTACCGAAAGCTACTATTGATATCTATGCGGTTAAATATTAGTGACGTCATAAAACGCGTTAGTTTTTAGTGGAATTGCAAGAACCACAGATGTCGGAATGGAAATTGGAATCGCGCAAATTGATGCTATCAGTGTCCACGAAATACATACAAAAATTAGAAAACCACTTTACAATCCCTTTAAGGGAGCATTTCACCGGCTCAAACAATACTTTTCTCAAAATCTATCAGAACTATTGATGCTGTTATTGTAAATTTGGTACTGTTAATTTAAAAATACAGCAGAGCATTTCATAAAATGGGATATTCAAAAAGAGATGATATAGGCCAGAATTATCATCCAGAAGGTCAAGAGAAGAAAAACATTTTTTAAAAAATATTTTATGAAATTGACCCATGAAATTGGATATCTAAGTATCAACCCTCAACCACACTTTGGAAATGGATGAATACTAAAACACATCTTCACAGTGGCAGGATATTACAACCCTCTGTCTTAATATTGGAACAAGTTCACAATACCTTGATATTGTCAAGATGACAAAAGCCATAATACATTGAGTACAAAAAATCTTGGGTGGTGTGCTGGGCGATTTCTGGCAGCAATTTAAAACACTTGTATTGTTTCTGTCCTAATACATAAAGATAGGAGTTTTTCATGAGGATATCCACAATCCTTAACAATTTGGCTCCATCATTTAGCCATTGATTTGGGTGTTTAAACAGTTATGACCAATGGTGCTAGGCCTAGAAACACACAAACAAGGAAAGATTTTACGTGCATAGTGAGCTGCCTTATAAGTTTATATATCTTTATATTTCAGATATTCTTTAAGGCGAAATGGTAAATGAAGATGATCTATCTTTATGGTAGGTAAATGTTTACGTATGGTGCTCCGAGCTAAATGCTGTAAACTTTCAATTTTTCTTGGACTGGATAATATTTCTACCACACCCTGTCTATTTCTGAAATAAAAAGGAACATTTCATATCTTAAATAAAGGTACACAATTTTAAAATCTTGAAATCTTGAATATGAGTTTAAAATCATTTTGTGAAAACCTGGAAATGGGAATACAAATAGGAAATGTAATTGATGTCATGCAATTTTAATCTTTCCCCAAATTCCAATTCAACCCAGCTTTTAAAGGGATTGTAAAGAGGTTTTCTAGCCTTTTTGTGTGTATGAAAGACACTTCTAACATCTATTTGTTGCAGTCAAAATTCTCATTGGGTGCCTGTGGTTCGTTATTCCAGAAAGAAAAACGGGAAGTGACGTCAGTGTCTTGAAATAAGTGAGACTGGATGATCAGGTATAGGGCATTATAAATACATGTTGTTACAACGATATGACGTTATTAGATAAATGTTGTTACAGCGATATCATATAAGTCATAGCGTTGTGACATCATGTATTTATAATGCCCTGTGCCTGATCATCCAGTCCGATTTTTTCCAAGATTGTGACGTCACTTCCTGTTTTTCTTTCTGGAATACCAGGAACCACGGGCACCCAATGAATATTTTGTATGTACGAAATAGATGTTGGAAGTGTCCTTCGTCCACATAAAAAGGCTAGAAAACCTCTTTACAATCCCTTTAATTGATGGGATAATCCAAGTGGTTTATCACAAAGAAAGGGACCAGATAGCAGATGGGATCCTCATGAACCCAGATCCTTACTTTCTCTTTCCTTTGTAAAGGACCAAGTCTAATAAAAAAAAACTTTTAAGTTGATAAAAAAAGATGGTACTTACCCAACCGACAACAAACTACCATCCGGTGAAAATGAACAACATAAGGCATTATTATTTACTGCTATTTTTTCTGGGTCCTCATTTTCTCTAATATTCCATATACGAGTATACCTACAAATAAATGGAGGGGCATCTCAGTTTTGTTAATTATGGCACAATTATTTGGGGGCTGCTAATTTGGGCACGATGTTTACCGCCGTAACTAGCATGTAATCTAAAGCCCTGGGGTTACCCAGTTGAATAATAAGAGGGTATCATCTTGACCTATGTCAGGATTAAACTCTTGAACCCCTGGATAATGAGCAAGCGTCTAAAACATTGAGCAACTGCAGTCCCTAACATGTGTTTAGTGCTGATTTATAGCAAAACCAAATAAATTTTTGATTATTTCATTTCAACGGCACTAAGATACAAAGTTTGAGTACATACCCATCATCACAGACTGAAGCAAGATGAGTTCCATCACAAGAAAAGGCAACATGTCTTATATAATGTTCATTGGCACCGCCAGCATATATAGGACGAGGGGCTGGAAACATATGTCTGCAATAAAATTCAATATAAAACATTAGAATTTTCATCCAGTTCATGCAATAAAATGATTTGAGGGTTACATCTTCTAACAAAATATCAAGTTTTAAACTTTTTTAATACCCAGTTTTATGTGTCTTCTAGCACCAATTTGGCCCGTAAAGACTACCAATTCCATGCAAACGAAACATGGGATTCAACTGTTATTCTCACTCCCTGAGATTTTAACAAAGAGAATATTTTACAGACTTTTATGGAAGAAGGAGTTGTCAAATGACTCTTGAGGCATTGTACATTTCAATTTTGAAATCAAAGGGGTAAAAACCTGAAATTTTTAAGCATTCTCAAATCTGTAACTGTAGGGATCCCTCTTCGAGTTTCACCTACTTACCCTAATTCCCTGAGTATCTCTCCAGTCTCAAAATCCCATATAATAACCCGAGTGTCATAGGATGCTGTTGCTAACAGGGCACCATCAGGTGAGAAATCACAGCTAGTTACGTTGTTATAATGTCCTTGTAATTTACGTAATAATTTAAAATCACTGGTTCTCCATATAACAACCTGAAACAGAGAGTAATTGTTCATGATTGACCAAAAATTTATAAATTATGAACGAAATAAAGAAAAACCTTTAGTGTTGGATGCGAAAAAAAAAGTTGGATGATGAAATTATAAGAAACAATTATCCTTTTCTACCAGCTGATTCTAAGCAATACATTTTTTCTGGCTTATCTAGCCATTTACAGCTGGGTTTGACTAGAATTTGTCATTCAAAATTTAAAGTCATCAGACTTTCACATCACCCAATGCAGATTAAAGCTCACAATCACAAAATCCACTATTTGTGTAACGAAGAAAGTGATGTTAAAAAACACATAATGATTGTGAATAACAGATTAAACGCAGTTCCACTGTAACTACAATCTCAAACCTGTGATACGGAAATGACAAATTTACTGTATAAGAATTTATGAAAAATAAAATGACTAATTGACATGTAAAAAAGGAAAAAAAAATCACAAGATAACGTGCAAAGATTGGGTAAAAAGTTAAAGTGTAGCTATGTGTTGGGATTAATCTCTTTATCAAGAGAAAAAAAAAAGTAAAAGTAGACAAGAAAAGTCTTCTGATAAGTGTTGATTCTCGTAGAGATATGACCTTTCTCACTTACTTTTATTTGTTTTAAGCATGATAAAGAGATGGGTCCCGAAACATCGCTACATTTACTCCTATATATCTTTTTACATCGTTATCATGTGATTTATTTTTTCCTTTATATAAAAAGCCCAAACAAGTAATTATATAATTGTTTGGTGTATCCAGTGTATCAATTGAATTAGAAAGTCATAACAACTAATTTTCAGTCAAATCTTAGCATAATTATTCATCCATTTTGCAATGATTAGAAAAATGAAATTTACACTCCAATTAATTAGAAATGACAACCACCATTGAGGGATTATGTTTAGGATACAAAAAATTATTATCATTTATTATCACACATTTCAAGAAAATTACGAACTAAGTTTTTTTTACTTCAAGCCAAAATATTGTATTTCAAGGTTTGTTTTTGATTGTAAATAGATCAATCCCACTGTAAGGTTCAATGGTACGGCAATGTTTTAGATCAGGTCTTCTCAAATGGCAGCCTGCGACGCCCTTGAGAATGGCCCCTTAAGAGTGACCCCTTCTATTAAAACGCTAAGCTCTTTTATGACCTGATATTTTTTTCATAAAAACTTCTGAAATCGTGTCAATATATTCTTTGAGTTTGATAATATCTCAGCCATTTACATAATCATCAGCTCGTTACAAAATGTTAAAACTATCATTAGACACGCTTAATATCTGTTGTTATATATTTCACTGAAAATATGAATATCATGTTCACTCGGTCGCTTTACATAGCTATCTTATATTTAAAGGGATTGTAAAGAGGTTTTCTAAACTTTGTATGTGTATCGGGGACACTGATAGCATAAATTTGTGCCATTCCAATGTCTGTGGTTCTTGCAATTCCACTAAAACTAACGTGTCTTATGACATCACTGACAGAGATTTACCAGAAGCTACTATTGATATCTATGCAGATCACTGGTAGTGTTGTCATAAAACGTGTTAGTTTTAGTGGAATTGCAAGAACCACAGACATTAGAATGGAAATTGGAAGGGCGTAAATTGATGCTATCGGTGTCCCCAATACACATAAAAACTTTAGAAAACCTCTTTACAATCTTTTAACTATATTTAGCCATGAAAATCTAACAAATTTCATATTAGATGACACTAATGTACTTGTAATATAATAAAACAAGCTAAATATTATGTCTTTTAAGTCTTTTGTAATAAAGTTCATTGAAATGTTAATATCACGTTGACGCTAATATTGTTCTAAATAGTTATTTTTCTTTCTTATTATAGTTGGCCTTGAAAAACTTTAAACTAAATTCATTAGCATTTTTGAATAATATAAAATTGTTGACAGCTACTGTCACGTCCAACAGCCTGGTAAACTAGATTAATGTTTTTTAACTTAAATTTAGGAAAACGGGTCAACTGTAAACAATTGCATCATGATAAACAACAGCAAGAACATGGTGTGTTGTAACAAAGTCTATGTGTAACAAATAACTCTTGCTTACACTATCAAAACTATACTATGAATACTTTAAAGAAGTTTGTGAGAGTTAAAATTTGTTGGCAAATGTCCATCAAACAAGAATGCTACCAATGTTAAAGGGACAGGTTTTCTAAACTTTTTTGTATCTCTGGAGTCAGAACACTGATAGAATCTACTTGCACCATTTATTTTCAATTTTCAGACAGGTGTCTGTGGAGTTTTATGAAGCCAGTCAGTCGATGATGCCAAAGCTAATGATCTCTTATCTCTTGATCGAATAAGTATTGTTTTTCTACTCTTGAAGTTTGTTACCGGTACTTTTCAATGCAGACAGTAGTAGTGACATAATATTGGTCAGGGAAAGAGTCTTGCCTCAGAAGACACACCACAATTCAACATTCATATTTAAAGACAGAAACCTCTCAGGAGTACCTAATGTCTGTGAACTTGCATAATAGGAGACCCATGAATCAACGGGGTGGCAGACCGACTTATTGCCGAAATTTTAATGACATTTTGCTGAATTTTTTGCCCGAAAACATAATATTTATGGGGTGGGGGGCTGGGGCAACTACCCCCCCTGTCCCGGGGCCCCTGTCTCTTACGGCTATGTCAACTAGTAAGCTTGGTGCCATGGTTAGATAGCTATAGACTAACAGTATACTGACATGACATTAAAGCTGATATTGGATCTCTTAGCTGAAATCTAGCACAATCTGGTATTAATATGATACAATGAATAATTAGATGACATTAATAGCCCTTAAACTTAGGGAGTGTGTGACAACAAACCGAAAACTTAACTTAAGTAGCCTACATCTTAGAGTGAATATAATCCTGGATCGTATCTTGCTACAGTAACAATATACATACATACATACTTATTATGTTTATTATATACAGCTCTGGATATATTATTTCATTTTATAAATAATTCAAAACAATTTCAAGGGATCCAAACGATTTTTTAATTGGGGACATTTTATTTTAAATATAAGTAGGCCTAGCCTACAATCCTCAATTCTTATTTCTATCTGCAGTTCCTGCATTTTCAGAGATTTCACTAAATTGTGATTATAACTTCAATTGAATAGTATTTGCCATTTATGATGATATTATAGAAATAAATTGCCATAATACAATATTTTTTATTTCAAATTTATTACATAAAAAACTTGCAGTTTGCAGTATATGAATAACATATTCTTTTAACGACGTGGTTAGACCCTAATGTAGTGGATAAAAAAACGAAATTTAAAAAGCCAATCGAAATGAAATTAGGGTCTAATTTTAATTAGAATGCAATACAATATATAGACGCACTTCTTTTGGAACAATAAACAATGGTTATGCAACATTTCAACTTTTATCTCCAATGACCCTTCTGCACATAGGATAAGTGCTTTTATATTACATAAATAACAATCAAAGTGTCAATGAATTTTGGACTAAATTTATAAAGTACATCAGAGTCATTAAATACAAAACAGAAGATAAGCCGTTTGACCTTGACCTTTAGGAACATCAGTCCTGTTGATATTTAGGTCAAAAACAGATTAATGCATGAGAACTAGATAGGCTGATAAAGGTTTGAGTGACCTAACACATGCAATAGATAGATAGCAGGAGAAGGGAAATATTTACATGATATATTATTATAATAATCTTCATTCATTGTCCTTAGGATAATCTTAGCATGATAATCTTACAGGGGCAGCCCCAATTGGAGCATCAGCACCCCAGAAAACTATTTTGTACTCTCTTTAGCACGCAATTCAAAGAAATTTCAAAATAAATTTTTGTTGGTATTTGCAGCAAAATATATCTGACTACATCCAATTAAGTCTATTCAAGATATTCTAGCTGGAAACATGTTCCTTTAGCAACGGCTATCATTTCATTACATTACATTACAGATCAGGGCTGTTGATTTATTTTTTTGCCAATCGGACATTTTTAACGATATATTGAGTGTGAATACAGACCACAAAATTCAACATAGAATTTGACAGTTTTCAAAGAAAATAAAAATCTAAGTTTAGGCCTACTTCCAGTTTCAACATATCTTGCATATTTGCAAAGGTTATTTTACATCTAATTCAGAGTAAAATACTATCCAAATACTGAATATTTATTTGTTTTACCTTTGAAATTAATCTGGGTCATTGTCCCCGTCCATGAAAATTATTCAACAACTCGGATTTTGTCTGTAATACAGATAATGCAAATGTCTAACGTTGCTGAAGGAACATGAGCTGGAAAAGGATAATCCACGAAAGATCAATGTCAGGGATTTGGCCAAGGACCAGCTGATAGAAAGGATCCTCAAATCTTTGTTTGTATCCTTTTAAAATATATGATATTGGATGAAATAGAAATATTTCTATATCGCTCTACATTCGATGTATTGAGCACTATTTTAACAGTAAAAATATTGTATTTATTATTATTATATGATATTATATGATATTGGATGATATTGGATGATCAATTAAGTAGGAAATAGAACATACTGCATCGATCACCTTCAAATTCTCAGATTCGTCAAAACACATAAACAATGTTGATAAAAAAAGATGCTACTTACACTTTTAAAATCTCCTACTGAAGCAATGAAATTGGTATTAGGTGACCAACGACAACCGTGTAATCGTTTATTCTGAGGTCGTAAAGTTTGAAACATGTTGCCGTCGTCGTTTAAATCCCAGAGTTTGAGAGTTCCGTCATGACTGGCCGATAATAAAGACATACTGGAATCAGGAGCGAAATGTAAACTTGAGATTGTGTCCTTGTGATCAAATAATACCATTAAAAATAACCCTGAAAATATAAAAATATGACATATTTTCAGGGGCGGCAAACCATTATGCAAACAGGGGGGACACATCTTTTTAGGGGTACTGGTCGAAGTGTACGAGGGGGGGGGGGGGGATTGCAGGGTATCACATATGTCAGTTTGCAGTTGCAGGACAAAGGAACTTTTTTTTGGAAAATCTGAACGCGAAGCAAAATAAATTACGATTTATCGATTTATATTGGCCTGTTTACAATTTATAGTAGCCAAAAGACCCGCCTTCACGTATCTGGATTCTTTTCCACAAATTTCTTAGCGATTTTTACTGGATCTATAGCCATGAGAAGTACTTTGTGAAAATGTGATACAAATAGGCCTATTATTCACTTTTTGTCAGGAGGTACAATATATATTATGTCCTCCCCCTGTCCCACCAGGATCACCGCCCCTGCATATTTTTCTACTTTTGGAATGAAAATCACATTTTGGGGGGAAGCTAATTTTGGTTTTCACATTGACCCAGCCAATAGAGAAATGTTAGATCTTGCCACTGAAAACTGCAAAGTATTGATCTTTCTCTCTCTTTTATAATCAGTAAAAAAGTCACCAAAGGGCATTATCCTGTATTGCCCAGCAGGCCGGCTCAGATATTCATATCTATATGGTCTGAGAAACAATTTTTTATAATAAATAAATAAATAATATTATCTGTAGACATGATACATATTGGTATAAGCAAGATGATCCACTTAATAATCTCGTCTAAATCTAAAAGCTTTGCAAAATGGAGTGTAAAATTTGTATAGTAACGAACTCCTCCAAAGAGAAGTGCTATTGTAAAAGTGTATAATGTCCGCTGGACATTTTGCACTAGTGAAAAATGTCTAATGGATTAATGTCCATAACTAAATAAAGGACAGTTCTATCTAGTGTATTATGTCCAACCCGGACATAAATACCCCCAGACATTATTTTCGCTTACACTATAAGGTGTTTTGAAAAGAATAAGCATGTTCTGCTTTGCAGTGATACCTGCAACTTCTATCTAGGTCATGAGAAATCCTGAGATACAACCAGACCAATTTAAGCACGGTAGTCTACTGATGCAGATATAATTTTTAAATCTTATTTTTAAAGCTTACCTGTTCGACAATTCCATATTTTAATCCTACCACTCTGCAGCCCTGTAGCTAATATCATATTCTGATCAAATTTAAAGCGTGACATCCGACTGTTCTGAGAGGTCCCGGAACCAAATGCCAGGGACCAGACAGCCTCCTTACAATCCAAGACATGTTTTGAATGGCATATATCCTCTTCATCACAGCTGGAAAAAAAAATACTAGTTTTTTAATTCAATTAAAACAAAATAGCTCTGGGGACTTATTCTTGAAAACTTAACTTGCAATGATTTCAGTATTCCAGTTATCTGATTGGTCAAAAACTATAATTCGATTTCAAATTAAGAACTATTGTCCAATCAGATTACAGAATTTCTTAAAATTGGAGTAAAGTTTTTGAGAATAAGGCCCCTGATGCTCATCCTGTTCAAACATGGAAATCACCTTCATTTTTAGACCATTCCCTTGATGTACATCTTACATCATATAACTGTGTACCGGGTTGCATTAAGATTGAACAAGTTTTCAATGCAACAACTTACAATTTACAAAATTTGACCTTGAAATAATGCATTCTGATGCACATCTGAATGTACTTCACTAGTTTGCACTTCACTTTATTTTGCTGAATTTCAAAATATGAGTGTAAAATAAGTGTAAAATAAGTGTAAGAGTCAATTATATTTTTCAAAAGGGAGAAATCCTCAGTTGCAGCAATAGATGTTTGCACCTTTCATTCATCCATATTTGCCCCCACCCCCTTTTAATCAGTTTGCCCACTATTTGTACCCTCAGCTCCATGTGGCAGGCACCACAATCGTTTTCAAGACTCACCTTTTTCGTTGTTCCCTATTCCATGGTATAAGTTGAACAGTAGAGTTACCTGAAGACCAGGCTATGTAGGAGTAGTCTACAGCCCAGGTAACACTACGACATTCTATTCCATGTTTAGTTACATTGTTATTATGGTGAGGATCTAAACACTCAACAATCTCACAATGTTCTGAAAAAAATAACATATATATCAAAATTAAAATACAAGAAAGAACAATAATTTGAAAAAAATAACGGACTTGGGTTCATAAGTGGGTCATTTCTACCAGCTGTTCTTGGCATTGATCTTTCCTGTACTGGATTATCCAGTTATGTTAACTGGAATTATGAATAATTCAAGGTCATCAGACTTTCGAATCAGGACAAGAACCCACTATCATCACACAACCATAATGGTAATAAGGACGTAATGTTGAGTCTTACATCCCATTTATAATCACAGGCACCAGGTTTTTGTCAAGAAATTCATTCATTTATTAAATCAATACCTCTTTTTTTTTTCTCTTAGAATCAATACCTCTAACATGAAGTAATTTCATTTTTTAACCCAATTCAAGTTCCTATGTTTATAATGTTTGATTGTTCATTCACAAATTCAAATTCTCACTTTATAAAGCCTGCCTCTCCTTGAGAAATTCAAGTAATTAACAAACATAAGCAGCTATAAAGGCATTAGGTGTTTCAATAAACAAAGCACAACCTGCCCTGCTAGCAATTTCTCTGTATAGGTCAAATAAAAAAATTCATGACATAATTCAATGTTATAAAAATTGGCCTACTTTATACATTATATGTATATTTATACATAATAACTTAACCAATAACAAACCTTGAAGCTCTAGGTCATTATTAGAAAAAAAAAACATTGGCATTGAAGCAATTAATTTATCAATTTTCACTTACCAAATTCATTGGGCTGACTAAATAGGAAATGTGGATATCCGCTTTGTCTCATTGAATAACAGTTGTTTCCTAATTAACAATCAATTAATAAATATATCCTAATATTTGATTAAAGTACTGAACTGTTCACTATTAATAGTTGTCCAGGTTAAACGCTGACCGACTTTTTACAGTCAACAATATTCCACTATGTTTTACAGTGTAATACTTATTACTATGAACATATACCGTTATCTTTACAATAGCAATCGGGTCTACGGACTTTTATTTCGTTAAACAGCACAATTCGCGCAGAAATTACATCAAAACTTGGTAAAATTTCAAGAACGATCTCGGTGCCTTTCGTTCTGTAAATCGCCAACGAGCTCGAGAAATGGTGGATTAAAATAACCTATTTTCTTCCGCTACGTTCATTGGTCATTGTAACCACTCCCACTTCTCTCGACTATCCAGTCTTTATAAGATAGTTGTAAATGAAGATAAGACTGGTTGAAAACGACTATATGATTGACGTGACGTTACACCCGATACATGATGATAAACATGTGGTATTATGCATGAATGAATATCACGTTTCTCATGAAATATTTACAAATTTTTACTCATTAATTATGTATGAAAATTACATAATATTGGTTTTGGACATTCTTTCTGATCTTAAAGACTATTTGGAACTTTTAAAAACATAGTCGAATATATATTTTGATTAATATCATGTACCCATTATAAATATGTAGTTTTTTTAATTGAATTACATGTACCTACCTTTTGGCATCATATGCACCCAATCACCAATGAGAGTTAAAGTAGATGCATCTCATATCAGATCTTTTTTTAAAAAAATAAACTTGCCGGGTACATGGGCAAAGTCAGGTAGTCCCGTCTTAAATTTTCAAATGGGTCTCCTTAACATGTTGTCAATGTGTACAGTAGCCTACTTTAAAGCTCCCTTTTGATCATTGACTTTGCAATCATTCCTAAGATAACAGTTGAGGCCACCTAATAAGGCACCAAACAATTACCTAAGCTGTTGAGGCCACCTAATAAGGCACCAAACAATTACCTAAGCTGTCATATATACATGTATCATTGAGGGATGATTCATATAAGTCAAACCAACTCAAGTATCAGCACTGTACTGATGAGGCCCAGAAGGCCAAAACAATACTGTTTGCAGTAGGGCACCTTTTAGAAAAAAATCCAGCCCATGTCAAATTGAATTTGTAGGCAGGGGGTGGGGTGGGAAGGACATGATCCTTCATCCGATACTTAGGGGCTACACGAAATCTGTTTCGTTATTTCAAAATTCGACTTAAAAATGGAATAAAATCAAACATCATTAAGCTGTATGTTCTGCCTCATTTGTTGTTCCCTACAAGAAATAGGTTACTGTCAGTGGCGGATTTAGGAATTTTATAAAGAGGATGGATAATGAAAAAAAAATGGGTCCCAAACCCGCAAGCGCATAGTTTAAGGTTCAAATATACATTTCTAAATGTATCCAAAGATTTGACAACATTTTAATCAATTGATATATACATGTAAATTGGTAATAATAAAAAAATCACATCAACACAGGTAAGGGGGTTGGCTAGCCACCCGATTCACCCCCCCTGAATCCGCCACTGTTCAGGTCATGTCATTTCAATTAACCCACATCTGTGCACAATATATGTTAGTGCAGTGAAGAACAAGTGTTACGGATGAGCAAATAAATTCAAATTATTTATTCAGGTTGAACTACAATTTTAATTTTCCAAAAAACAAGCATGATACAGAATTTAATCTACAAAAAATACAGCAAAATTATTGTTTACAAATATAGTAGTAAAATGAACAGATACATTGAAAAACACAGAAGACAAACTTGAACCTTTGTTTTTAACCAACTATCATTATGGCTTAAATGCAAATCTTCAAAGATAGTGGACCACGGCCATATACGCCTAACGAAAAAGTCGAAAAAGGAAAAAATTTAATCAGGAGAAAACAAAACGTTCTCAAACCAATAACATCCATTTTAAGTTTCATCAAAATCGGTTGAAAACTAAGAGAGTAATAGCATATTTAAGATTTGGGGCAAGGGCAATAACTCTGCTTGTAACGATCGAAAATAGCTCAAATTCGAACTTGATCTTCGTTTTCTGATTATATATACACATATCAAATTTCATTTGATTCCGTCAAAAACTCTAGTTTTTAGAGCGTTTACAAGCAAATGTTGATGGTCGGACCGACGGATTTGGGGCAAGGGCAATAACTCTGCTTCTAACGATCAAAAATAGCTCAAATTCGAACTTGATCTTCGTTTTATGAATATGTATACACATATCAAATTTCATTTGATTCCGTCAAAAACTCTAGTTTTTAGAGCGTTTACGAGCAAATGTTGACGGACGGACGGACGGACGGACGGACGGGGGTGACTACAATATACGTCCTCATAGAGAGATGAGGGCGTATAAAAATGATTTCACTTCATTTGAATACATGATTATTTCAATTTTGTCTCTTTTAAAACAGCGTTTCTTATCTTTCTCAATTAGTTCACACTTCTACACATTTCCATATCTCTCAAACACAACCAAACTCTATTTCCATATATAACTTTCGAACTTATACAAGTTTCACAAAAACCATGTTTCAAACTTTGTAAATATTAAAGTATTACATTTTGATCGGCAGTCTTTATGACAAGTAACTTATGTAATACTCTTTAAATGGATTCCAAGTTGTGCGTGTGCATTAGACATACTTTAGACATTATTCTTTTTATTTTTCAATCAGACATCTGTGGTTCCAGCAGTTTTTGTTAGTGTGCCAATAAACACCAAGTACCAGTGTTGAATTGATGGTCCCAAATAGTTCTGATTGAAAATTGGATTGTAAAAATTTATGCTATCATTGTCCCTTAAGCCTAGCGCACACAGCCAACTTTCGCTGACTTTCAGAAAAAACAATGTTTCTGGGAACCGCACACAGCTGTCTGAAAGAGCACACGACCAACAATTGCTGCGTCAGATACGGCTGACAGCGCCACAATAGGCGAGTCAAGTCACATGATGACAAAATGGCAGCGTCTATGCGTAAACGATTTTACTTCTTCGGATTAGACGTCGTCGGCGTGTTAATCGTCAAGTATGGACGCGGTCTTGGATTCAGAGAAGGGAGAAGCAAGGTGTTTTTCGTAATTTATAATAATGTCCCGCTATACTCTGTCGATGTGATAGCGTATAGACAAGGATGATTTTCCCATAGTTCTGTTAAACTTGCTTCACTTTCAATGCTCCATTCTGCCGTGGCTTCTTCGACGGGGGTTGCCATTTTGTAAGGCCTATCAAATGACAGCAGCGTGAACGCTTATTGGTCGACGTCGCAAATTGTTTCAATATTTTGTTTCCTAACACCGCACACGGCCAACTTTTGTTGTAGGATTTGCCAACAATGTTTTTGAAATCAAACATGTTTGATCTCAAAAACATTGTTGGCGAACTTTGTTTTTGAGTTTTTATTCACCGCACACGTCCACCATTTGTTGAAAACATTGTTTTCCATCAAAAGTTGGCTGTGTGCGCTAGGCTTAATACACATACAAATTTGATAAGTATAATCTATAACAAACAAACAAATATATATAATGAAATAAAGTCTTACATATGATTCAACACAAAAACAAAACTGTTACATTTTAATTGATCAGAATGACAACTATTAATCTGATTTGTAGTTTTTTTCAAATTTATCCTTTATTTTGTAAAAACATCATGGATATAAATCAGTTTGCAATGCGATAACTAGCTCAATGGATTTTAATATTAAATCAAATTAGAGTACTTATTAAACTTTAAATATCTATCAGAAATACTGTTAACATCAATTTGAACCATTCTAATTTTCAGTCAGACGTCTGTGGTTCTTGGAATCCTCTACAAGCGTAGCAACCCCAGCACAACCTAACGTGGCAACTCAATCATGACGGCATCTTGCCTGGTAAATGAACAAGAGCAGACAACTCTCATTTGAAGATCGATTTGCTTATTTGCACGCAGTAGCAGACATCTGTCTGAAGAATGATTTTGATTGACTGAACTAGTTTTTTTTTCAATATGGCTGTCCAATGTACCTTCAAGTAATATACAAAGTTACCTTGAGAACTAGTCTTGTAGCTTATACCAGTGTGCTTTTGCCTTTGATTTGCCTCAAGGTAGTAATACAATGTACTTGATCGATAGGTAAAGACTTAAGACTTAAGACTATATCCTTCAAGGATTTACATTTGATCATCCATGTTCATATATTTACATTTAAAATGAAATCTTGGATTAATGTCTCATTTGTATGATTGTTTATTTCTTCTTCATTGGTACAGGTTTGACAAAATCCTTAACACTTTCCAAAAGTTCCACGTATTTCTTGTGTTCATAGACAGTGGCAAAATCAGTCAAATCATACGCAAAGTTGTTGTCAATTTTACGATCACTTAAATAATCAAAAAATATTCTGTACATATCCTGAAATAAACATATAACACATTATTTATATGGGAACTACAAATTAAACAGGGGACCATTTGAAATTAAGTTGTTCATTCTCAACGTCTGACAATAACCCCAGATGCAGCTGGAAGAATTGGACTACATCAAATCATCAACTATAAGCTCCATTTGACTCAACCTTCGTCATTTTGTTTGAGACTATATAATGACTCGTTCATTGTTCGATTGCCATCTTGCGCAGTAAATGGGCAGGAAAGACAACTCTTGTTTGGAGATTGATTTCAATTGGTTGTTTCTACCGCAAAAGAATACAACACTCTCTGATTGTGATTGGCTGAACTATAATTTATTCAATATGGCAATCACCTTATAGGATACAAGGTTATCTAGCCACGCTAGTATAGTTACGAAGTAAAAACGAATGTCCTGTCAATCTGAAAATAACCCCAGATGTAGCTGGAAGAATTGGACTACATCAACTCATCAAGTATAAGCACATGTGAAATCTTAACTTTTCCCTCAGGATATAGTCTTCAAGGGAGACAATTAACATCGAACAAACTGCACTTGCACTTTTGCCTTACAATTAAGAGATTTTCTTCCAGCTGTATAAAAGTTATTGTCAGAATATTGCCATCTTATTTACAATGGCACAAGAACTGGAAAATAGATGCATTGAATAGTTTTGTCTATTTTTAAGTGTTTTTTTTAATAGTAAAAGTTAAGATTTTCATTAGAAAAGATTGGTCAAGTCAAAATAAGGAATAAATGTGTAATATATTAACATTATAGAAGTGTTTATTGCAGAAAATAATCAAAAGTATTAAACTCACTGGGTCAAGATTTTCAGCTTGAAGTGTGTATGTTCTATCTTCTGCATCTTCTGTATACACAGATATAGAGTGTATAATGAACAAATCAGCTGAAATAAATCATTATTGCATCAGTTTTATGTCTGGATGTCAACAAAATATGCATTAAGATCATGTTCAATAATTAATGTTTCACAAACAAAGACAATATTGAACAAAAACATTTTGTTACTAATTTGTTAGTTTGTTTCAACAACACTTAAAGCGATACAACCTCTTAGAATGAACAAAAAAATTAAGTTCTCAAACTTGGTCAATAAGAGTATAATATATTCATCCACAGTGTCCAAGGTAATAATAATAATAATAATAATAAACTCTTTATTTTACATGGGTCAGAATTAGGTCCTATACCACGAGTGGTAACGGTCCTGTCTCACACCCAGCCCATGGGGACAAACATAGATACAATATACAACATATAGACACCAAAAAAAAAAAAAAAAAAGAAAAAAAAAAAAAAAAAAAGAAAAAATTTGTTTACAAAGTTTGATGATTTACAGATCAAGTACATGACCACAGGCTACTGGATATTTTTTTTTTAAGATATACAATATAGCAATATACACAAGTACATGTGTATTAAATGGACATATTATACTCAAGCGATTAGTGTACAGAATTTGATGATTTAGAGATCAAATACATGACCACAGGCTACTGGATATTTTTAAGATATACAATATAGCAATATACACAAGTACATGTGTATTAAATGGACATATTATCCTCAAGCGATTAAGTACATTGCGACAAATTGTAAAAAAAAAAAAAAAAAAAAAAAATTAATTAAAATTTGTGAAGCCAAAGGTAGGTCAGTGCAAGTGCTGCGAGCGGGCTACCCAACCCTACTCCATTAATGTTCTTATTCTAAATTGGAGGGGGAGGTAGGATTTATCCATGCTCAAGACCAGCTTGAAGGATGTTTACTCATCCCCTGACAGTGTGTTATGAATTTAGATTTGCCAAAAGTGTGAATTGTTTGCCAAAAATGATAATGCCAAATAGAAAACCTGGAAGGGAAATAATTAAAATATGTTAGGCCAAATAAAATTAATCATTAGTTTCTCAGGCCAATTTTTGAAAAAATCAATGAGGCAGGTAGGCCTTTTTTTTTTTTTTTATTGTCTTGATGTGCTAATGAGGGTGTTTTTTTTTTCTCAAGCAATTTCATGATGAGGCATTTCGACAATTTTTTTTTTTTTGTCATTTGGTGATGAGGCTGTTTTTTTTTATTTTCATAGAAGAAAGAATTAATACCATTAGACTATTTATTAATTAGCAACATTCAACTTAATACCATTAGACTTATAAACATTTATTAATTAGCAACATTCAACTTAATACTATTAGACTAATAAACATTTATTAATTAGCAACATTCAACTTTACATACAAGTTATTTCAAATATGAATTTACCAAAGCCTCCAGAGAAATCGAATCGAATTTGCAAAAACACAGATTTTATAATCATTTTAGTAATTAATAACATTTATACATGTTTATACATGAAGATTAATAATAATGTTAATATATTCCAAAACGGTGCCTAAGCTTTTATAATAATGTATATTCGTTTTTTGTTTAGACATCATTTTTGTACACACCTTTTTAAAGGCGTTTTTGTCATTGAAGAGTCTATAAAGACCTAATCGAATCGCCTAATCACCTCATACATAGGACGGTTAGGTCGATTAGCTTAATCAGTTTAGGTAAACTATCTCACAAATGACCGCTAGGCCTAATCGTCCTGGCTCACAATTGCGCAAAATAGCTTCATTTACCTACCGTATAATTCCAAATATAATAGTACCCGTCAAACAAGGGGTGTGCATTATACACGGTGACTTAAAAAAACAATATTTTTCACCAGTGATTCCCAAGGCAATAATGTCTGGACGCCATTTTGTAATTGATCGCTGATGGATGAAGGTGTTAAAATGGAATACGGTAGCAACATGACAAAGTCTTATCAATTACAATGTACCATTTTTACCAATTTAATTTGGATGAAAATATTATTTGTAATGCGCGACGAAAATTGTTTTAATTCCGTATTCCAAAATTCGATATTATAAAAACACGGAAAGAAAAGACTTGAAATTACCGTCGACGTTGATCAAAATGCGATACCTATAGATAGATGTTTAAAAAAACGGAAAGAAAGATTTGAAATTAGCGTTGATAATACGATACCAATAGATCGATGATTAAAAACACGGAAAGAAAAGATTTGAAATTAGCGTTGATAATACGATACCAATAGATCGATGTTTAAAAACACGGAAAGAAAAGACTTGAAATTAGCGTTGATAATACGATACCAATAGATCGATGTTTAAAAACACGGAAAGAAAAGACTTGAAAAAAGGATGTTCCGTAGCGGATTGTTTATCAAAACGAGCCTCTTACCGGGAACGATCTTAATCCTTAAATCCATTAAAATCATCCGAAAGTTTTAGAACTTTCAAACACATTGCTGACAAGACAATAATACAAGTTATAGTTGACTTCCTTCTTGCGAGACTTACTGGCGCCAATAAAATTGAGCGGGAAAAAATAGTCCTGATGATAGAACAGTAGGCCCTAGTTATTCTGTAAATCTTTTGTTCACAATAAACTTAATCTACTTGAATACGTTTTATAAGATTAGGTGACTAAAAACAATAAGATCCCGTTAATTTGTGACACCACTGATTAATTTGATGAGTACATTTAGAATAGTAAACAAGACCCATTGAGATCAAAGAAAGATCAAAGAATATTGTGAACACCTGCTGTCCACGTGATCAGTGGAAGTCGAATTAGGCCAAGCTTGTACTCTACTGGAGTCTAAGGCACTTGTTTTATATCCATGTAATTTTCCACTACAATATATAGGGTTAATAGACCTGTCATTGATAGAAACGAGTACCTGTGTTCTTGTCATATTTATAGAAATCATTCCAATCAAATCGAATCGGCCGACAAATACGCCTTTTGTCAATGATTCATTTCGTTTTTTGTTGTATCGCGTAAATTTGTACGTTGCCACGTTGTATTGTCGAACGAATATTTTGTTTTAACTTTTATTCTGAAGATTTCTAGATCTAATAAGTCGTTGTCATTGATAAAAAAAGATCTTAAAATAGATGTACGCGGGACATATAATCGCTTTGCGGCGGGGACTAGGAATTTTTTTTTTACAGTAACACTAAACAATGCGGCGGAATGACTTTTTTTTTTTTTATTTGTGTGGATAAAATGAGGAATGCGGGGCCAAAACACGTAATGCGGCGGTGCCTGAGAAACTAATGATTTATTTTATTTGGCCTTATGTCAAAATATAATAAATCTGTAAGAAATGGAACAGCCAAAATACAATTGCAAGAGACAGGACTATAAGTAAGTACTTCGTCCAGACATCTATTCCACCAACACTATAACTGAAAGAAGAAAGTTAACCGTTAGTTAGTATTTTAGTTCCGATATCCTCTGCAACTCTGAGTAGAACTACTTCAACTGTAAAGGGCAAGATAACTCTTATCAAATATTGCCGATGAGAAGTCTTCAGCAGTCTAAAAAGTAAAGACACCACAACTGCAAGAGACAGGTAAACCATTAGTAAGTATTTATGAGCAGATTCCATGCAACGCTATGACTATAACTACTTGAATTGAATGTAAGAGGCAAGATAACTATTATTAAATATTGTTGATGAAATTCTACTGCAATCTAAAAGTAAAGAAGAAGAACTGCACTGCTTCAACTAGACATGCTCCGAGAGTAAAGAAAACATATTAATAAATATTTTCGTTCAGATCTCTACTGGAATTCAAAAGTAGAGTCACCACAACTGTAAGAAGAAAATTTACAAATACAACTGTAAACAAGATCAATAAAACTACGGCTGCAAAATCTAATTTTAAATTGCATAGAACCAGGTCTGAAAGAAACGGCTCAAAGGCACAGCATCTGCAAACCCATTACTGAAATCAGAGAAACGATCAAGTTAGCCATGGTATACAAACAGAATCAAATAAACCCATAAAACTATGTTATTTTCCATACAATTACAGATTGTTATTGATAAATGTCTTAAATTGGATTAAGACATGTATCAATTATTGTATTTAAACATAGTTTTCTGCATTTATCAGATTATTTAGGTGATCTGTTTCATAGTTATGCCACTAGGTTTGTCCCCTGATGAATATATACTCCTATTGACCAAGTTTTGTTCATTCTAAGACGTATCGCTTGAAGTTAGATTCTTGTTGAACTATCGCAAGAAGTTGTATTCTTAGACAAACTTTGTTTAATCATAGTAATTAACACTTAAATTTTTGTATCAGTAGGCCTATAAATTAATCGAAGTTTGTTGCATCAAAAATATTACTTCATAAATACAACTGTTCAAAATTAGATCATGGGATGAGAGCACTCATTACTGATAAACTAAGTGAGAAAAAAAATAAGCTAACAAATAATAAAACAGACAGTGATTGTGTCCCTTTAATACTTACATTCTTCATCCAAATCATCAGACTTGTCATACATACAAAAAAACGAGAGAACTCCTTCATTACCCTCCTTCTCTATATTGATCTCAAAATCTGGTCTGCAAATCATCTGAAAAAAACATTAATCATTTTTATTGCAAGGCGAAATGAAATGGGTGTTTTACATTCTACTTTACTCCACCCAATTGTGTTAAAGGGAACTGTTCAGCAGTTTTGAGGGTTGATTTGAGCCTTGAATTTATGTAAATAGTCTTCAAAAGTACTAGAACTGCACAACTAAAGGCCTGGGCATTACAACAATATACGTCCACGATTGATTGAATGAATGTTGAACAAACTAGCTCTTACTTCTTCATCTTCACCTTCCTCCTCTGGAGGTCCTACAGACTCTGCTGCTGCATTTACGTTCACTTTAATTGTTATTCTGTAAATACATCACAAAAATTATAAGAGCATATTATACATGCCACATGTTACCAGGGCCTTAATTCGAATTTCTACAAATAATAAATAATGAATGAGAACAGTGATGGTCAGGTTGATATGTGTTTTGAATATACGTAAAGATTTGTCAGAAGTGCTGCATTAATGTTCACAGGGTAAAATAAGTAAGAAATGGAATGGAGTTTTACGTCCTGCTTTTCTGCACCTGCATGGGCTAATGAGGATGGCCAAGCGCCAATCAGTGTGCAATGAGGGAAATTGCTTTATCCAGTCAGCCCTTCCTACCTCATTCACTTACAGGGAAAACCGGGTTGAAAAATCTCAACCCATGCCGGAATTGAAGTCACCGAGCCACCACGACTCCCCAAAAATAAGTAACTTAGTAAGTGACTTGGCTCTTAGATTTGCTGTTATTTTGCTTAGTTCTGTACCTCAAAATGATCACTTAAACTTTATATAAAGTTTTCGCATTTTGAAAATTATCAGAAACTTTCAGCAGAACTTTTGGACCCATTTCTCAGAGTTAACGTTAATTTGAGCACCAATTTGTTCCAAAATAAAATAATTCTTACGTTTGATTGCCTTCTTTTCTTTCCAGTTCAAACTCACTGCCTCCCTGAGAGATGACTTCAAAGTTTTCAATTTTGGGAAGGTCTATAATTTTCTCAGATTCTAAGGTAATTTCGTCTTCAAGAACATTTGCAAATTCCTCATCTACTGAAATAGAGAAATTGTTAAATTTTAGTCCTATGTGATGCAGTTATAATCCATAGCCGCCCACAGACAGGCCCTGTAGAAAAGGCTATAAGTATAAAAGTCAAATTGGCGGACTGTTCCCCTATATTAATTTTAGATGAATTATAGAAATCTGTACAAGCAAAATAATTCCCTTAATCAAATATCTTGTCAAGAGCATGATAAAATCTGGTACAATAATTATATAGTAGGCTATGGATTTCCCATACAAGAAGTACCATCAGGTGTTTTTCGAAAAGTCATACGAGTAAGCATGGTATTGGTCTGGTCATTGTCGACTTAGTGCTGCATGATGCAATTTTAACTGGAAGACGATTCAAGTTCAACGATACCTGGCACAAACAAAGTCTATAGAGAGATTGTGTCCGTCTAAGACTAGCCAAACTGACTAAAATCCGATTATTCAGGGACTTTATTTGGATCAAAATGTTACTTTTGTTTTTCTTCAATGATCTCATAATTCATGGCATATCAATTACATAACATTCATAACTCTTAATTTTTCAACTAACTTTTAATTCATGACTCTAAAACATGAATTGAAAGTTAAAAGTTGAAAAATTAATTTGCATCTTTAAATATTATCAACCAACCGCTTTCGGAATAACTTCTGCAGCCACAATTGCAGTGTACGTTTGGCAAGTGAGAAACACGTGCTTTTGAAGCTAAACTATTATTATTACTCAGTTTCCAAACACTTCCAGTCAATTTTGTAGAAAACAGTCTACTGTTTGATGCACCAAGTGCAACTTTAGGTGTTTGAAATATAATTTTTGACGGGTTTGACAGTCGTCTGGCTGCTGACAATAACCCATTGCGTATTAATCCAGCCATTTCAATAGATTCTTTTTCTTCGTTCTTCGTCCTTGCTCTTTAGAAGGAAGCGTGTAAGTTGCTCTTTCAGTGCGCAAGTCAGTAATATGTGTTCGAATCGGTAATATATGGCGTGTTCACTCCGTAAAGAAACATAAATTATGTAGATCATTAATTAAAAATTAGTGAAAAGGATTAATGAAGGTTATAACTCTATGGAATACTCTAAAATATATTTGGCTTTGTATGAATGGGGAGTCCAGTCTCTTATGTAATCTGGACTGCAAGGGAAGACAACTCTGTATGAGAGATTGTGGGAAGTCAGGATCTATAGTAGTGACCACGAAATTTTAAAAGAGTCGAATGAAGCAAAAACTAAAATGACTAAATGTATTTTCTAACATTAAAGAGCCCTAAACACGTTTCACGTGTAGATTCCAAGTTCTATTTTCTTATTTCACAATCATATGCCAATTGTAATTGAAAAGCCCGATTTCAAAATATGAACACACAAGATTAGATAGTGTGATACGTGATTTATGTTTCAGAGAGAAATCATGTTTGCATATTGATCCTAACCCTTGCAAAGTTGACAGTTCAGTTACATTTTGTTGTTGAAAGTATTGCACAACAAATATGGCGGATAGTTCTGCAGCCCCAGCTCCTGTAAGTCAATGTTATGTTTCATTATTCGGAAAAGTGACAGACATGCAAAATATATTAGATGTATATATATATTGATGTAGGCCTAAAGTCTAAAGGGTAATTGCAATAACCGTTGACATTGCTATGTCTGTTGCTAAACATATTGGTGATGACAATGTAATAGTACAGGAAACACACCCTAGCATTAAGAGTATTAAGGATAATTTACCATCAGAATGTACATCTATGTCTTTTTCTCCAGTAGCCACAGACTTTGTGAGTAAATATATTGATAAATTAGGTCTGAAGAAGGCCACAGGTTATGACAATATCTCTACAAAAATTCTCAAATTAGCTAAACCAGCTGTAATAACTCCTATTACTCTCTTATTAAATAAATCTCTTGAAACGTCAGTTTTTCCTGACAAACTTAAAATTGCCCAAGTTGTCCCACTGCATAAAAAGAATAGTATGCTTGAGAAAGGTAATTATAGACCTGTCAGTATTTTGCCTTCCATCTCTAAGATCTTTGAAAAGGCTATTTACTGTCAGGTTTTAGACTTTTTCAATTTACACTTTAATACATATTTATCTGCTTTTAGACCAGAATATGGCTGTCAAACTGTTTTATTAAGAATTGTGGAGGAATGGAGAAAGGCTTTAGATGACAATCTCTATACTGCAACAGTACTGACTGATCTCTCTAAAGCCTTTGACTGTCTCCCACATGATCTTTTACTATTGAAACTTCATACTTATGGTTTATCTAAAAATGCTGTAGATCTCATTCATAGTTATTTAAGCAATAGAAAACAGTGTGTGAAAATAAATGATATATATAGCTCTTATCAGCCTCTAGTCAAGGGTGTTCCACAGGGGTCAATTCTTGGTCCCATATTGTTTAACATTTTTATAAATGACATTTTTCATTCTATTTCAAACTGTAATCTATATAACTATGCTGATGACAATACTTTATCATATTCTAGTAGTAATGTACATGACCTAGTTAACACATTAGAAAGGGAGAGCTCAAACCTTGTGGAATGGTTCTCAACTAACAAAATGAAAGCAAACCCCGAAAAATTTCAAGTAATGGCTATTGGCAAAAAGACTGAATCTGAACATATAACTTTTAATATAAATGGCTCTATTTTAAAACCTGACTCAGAAATAAAACTTCTGGGTATAAATATTGATTTTCAACTTAATTTCAGTAACCATGTTTCTAATATTTGTAAAAAAGCTTCAAGGCAACTTAATGTTCTTAAAAGAATTGGAAAACATTTAAATAAATTGGGCAAAATCACTATCTATTACTCTTTTATAATGTCTAACTTTAATTATTGTCCTCTGACATGGCACTTTTGTGGAATCCAAAATACTAACAAAATGGAAAAAATACAGGAAAGAGCATTACGTTTTATTTATGATGATTTTAAAAGCTCCTACCATTTTTTATTATCACAATCAAATCTTCCTTCACTAGCTCTCAGAAGAATGCGGTTGATTGCACTAGAAGTTTTCAAAATTGTTAATAAGCAAGGTCCGACCTATCTACATGATCTCATAGATATAAAGCAAAACTCTTATTCTTTTAGATATACAAATACAGCCTCCTTACCTCAGGTCAGGACTTCTAAATTTGGATTAAACTCTTTTCGGTTTAGTGCTGCCAAACTGTGGAATGATCTACCCAATAATTTTAGGGATTTAACAACCTTTAACCAATTTCGAAGTGCAATCAACAGCTGGAATGGGTCAACATGCCAATGCTGTGCATGCATCAATGCTTAAATTTTAAATCTACTCTAGTCTTATTTTTTAATATTCCAGTGCTACTTTTGTTTTATATGCGTGGTGTTTAAATGCTTTTAATTTATTATTAGTATCTTAATCCCAAATGTAAGTTTTATGTGATATTTATGTCTGTGATATGTGTGTTTTATGTATGTAATATGTATGTTTGTTTGTATACTGTATAGTCGGTTATAATAGCTCTACAGAGCTAATGTTATCTGTTTTTACCTCACACCGACTGTAAATAAAGTTTATCTATCTATCTATCTATAACAGTTGCTAAAAAAGAGTTTGTTGTGTGATGAATTTGCACTGGTATTGAGTGGTATGGCCACAGGGTGTCAAAATTCAGTATTTTTTTAACTTTGATTACAGACAACATTTTGGATTTAATTTCCCTTCTGCATTACGTACAATAGCATCTATTTTGAATGCTATTGTGGTGACATGCCATATTTTTTATGTTGTGGTTTCTGTTGAATTGAAAATATAGTGGCTGGTAGTGGTGGTCATTTTTGAGAAGATGAATAATGCATTTTCAGCTCAATTTTTCAAAAAGCAGAGTATTGCTTTATGTTTTAAATTTTGATACAAATAGTAGTTTGATAAATGTTAATTTTATATTTTAGAATGCTGGTACGGAAGTTTTGAAAAAGTTTGCCCAGAAAGTTGGTTCTCCAAGTACAAAAGAGAGAATAGAAGTTATTAAAGAACTTGATGAGGCAGTTAAAAGAAAAGGTAAATTTGGACAAAATCAGTCAAATTCAAATCATACCGGAATGAAAAAAGATCCAAACATTACAAGAACCACCAACAGACTTATGAACCTTAAACGGTTTTCTGAATTATTTATGTGTATCAAAGAAAACTATTCTCTCCATTCAGACATCATCAAACACTTGGCCACAGAAATCTGATTGAAAATTGGATTGCTGCAAATTAAAGTTATCAGTTTCTGCATATATATACATATAATTTTAATTAGAAAACCTTTAATGAGATATTTGATGCTGAAAGGTTTCGAGATCTCCAATTTGAGTTATGAAAGACGAACATCTTTTGGAAATTTTAATTTTGGTTCATTCCAATTTGGTTAATGATTAACAGTATAAACAGAATAGTTTATTAGTGTGTTTTTCATTCCTGTATTTGATCATTACAGAGATACCTGAAGTAGCTGTTAAAGGAATTATAAAGTTTCTGGTGACAACTATTGGTTATTATCGAGATAACAGATCAATCCGAGCTGTCAGTAATGTTATAACCTCACTAGTTACTGTATATCCTGAAGTTACTGTTAAACATATTTCTTCTGCATTAACTCCATTTGCTGATCATAAAGCAAAGATAAATTCTGCTTGGTAAGTGTTATACATTGATTTCAACTAAAAAAATCTTATGAACCATGGTTGAAAAATTAGGATTTGAACCCAAGGTTGTGGTCACTCTAAGCCGGTTCATGGGAGTCAACCTGGATCACCAGTTTTGATAAAAACTTATCAGAAATATTCAGATCCAAATATTATCAAAATCGAGCCGGGGGTTTATTAAGATATGCCTTATCAAACTTATGACCTTCTCAACAAATTTGACTTATTCATGTCTGTTTTCAGTCGTAGTGATTCTGGTGGAAGTCTAGTAGCTTTATCATGGACATGTATAGCATTATCTTTTCTGTTAAAATCACCTGATGGTGTTGATGATTCTACTCTTGGACAGATTGTAAGTATAGTCCTTGTTAATATCCACTGTGCAGGGTTCGCACGGGTCATGGAAAACCTGGAAAATCAAAAAAGCTTTTCCAGACATGGAATATCAGGAAAAATAAAAATAATTCTGGAAAATTGTCAAAATGACCTGGAAAAATGATATTTCGTACTAATCTACTATATTATTCATCTTTTTGCTTGAGTAAGTAACAAAATCTTGATAAAAAAAAGTCTAAGTTACCCGATTCGTAGAGGATTTTTATGAAATTGGTCATGGAAAATGATAAAATGTTTTCTGGTAAGTCATGGAAATGTCAGGGAGAATTTTGTCAGATGATCTGTATGAACCCTGACTATGGGTAATGGGAATAAAAGGGGAATAATTTGATATCCACTGTGGATAAAGGGAATAAAAGGGGAATAATTTGATATTCACTGTGGATAATGGGAATAAAAGGGGAATAATTTGATATCCACTGTGGATAATGGGGAATAATAGGGGAATAATTTGATATCCACTGTGGATACTGGGAATGATAGGGGAATAATTTGATATCCACTGTGGATAATGGGGAATAAAAGGGGAATAATTTGATATCCACTTCTGTGGATAATGGGAATAAAAGGGGATTAATTTGATATCCACTGTGGATAATGGGGAATAAAAGGGGAATAATTTGATATAATGGGAATAAAAGGGGATTAATTTGATATCCACTGTGGATAATGGGAATAAAAGGGGAATAATTTGATATCCTCTGTGAATAAAGGGAATAAAGGGAATAAAAGGGGAATAATTTGATATCTACTGTAGATAATGTGAATAAAAGGGGAATAATTTGATATCCACTGTGGATAATGAGAATAAAAGGGAATAATTTGATATCCACTGTGGATAATGAAAATAAAAGGGAATAATTTGATATCCACTGTGGATAATGGGAATAAAAGGGGAATAATTTGATATCCACTGTGGATAATGGAAATAAAAGGGAAATAATTTGATATCCACTAGGGCTGCAACGATTCATCGTAGAATCGATGAATCGCGATTCGTTCCTCCTTATCGATGCATCGTGTAAGAAAAAAATAATCGCGATTCATCGGCCAAGATTTTGATTCATTTAATTAACTCTTTTATTGACTGAGAACAAGAAATCCTCACGCATTTTATAATTTATGTCGTATCAAAATTTTCGAAAATTGCTTTTTACGTATCAATTTGTTTATTATCACCTTAAACCTTTGTTTTTAATGATGATGATCTTAAGCATATAGGGAGCCGCGGTGGCTCAGTGAGTTAGACGCTTGCTCGCTAACCTGAAGGTCCAGGGTTCAATCCCGGCATGGGTCGAGATGATACCTTCGGACTTTTCAACCCGGTTTCCCCCTGTCAGTGATGCAGGTCGGAGGGGCTGACATGGAAAAGCGTCTAGTCGTTCGGATGGGACAATAAACCGAGGCCCCGTGTGCTATTGGCTGTGCACGTTAAAGATCCCTCGACAGTTGGAAATCGAAAATAAGAGCAGGCTAATGCCGCTGTCCTGGCAAAATTTCCCTCATTGCACACTGCATGGCGTTTGCCCGTCCTCAATTAGCCCATATAGGTGCAGAAAAGTAGGACGTAAAACTCCATTCATTTCATTTCATTTCTTAAGCATATAAATTTGTTACGAAAATTATGTCAAAAATGTGTTAAAATGTTAATGATTAAAGGTTTTCTTTTCTTTCTGATTTCAAACTTAAGAATCGCGATTTGTAATCGCAATAAATCGAATCGTTGAGTGAGTATCGTTTAGCGTATCGAATCGCCACTTCAGGAATCGTTGCAGCCCTAATATCCACTGTGGATAATGGGAATAAAAGGGAATAATTTGATATCCACTGTGGATAATGAAAATAAAAGGGAATAATTTGATATCTACTGTAGATAATGTGAATAAAAGGGGAATAATTTGATATCCACTGTGGATAATGGGAATAAAAGGGGAATAATTTGATATCTACTGTGGATAATGGGAATAAATGGGAATAATTCTAGTCCTCAAGTGATATTATGAGCAGTTTTTGCAATAGTGATTTGATGTCAGAAAATGCTTATTTTTAGTGGGAATGGAAGGATCACAGAGTTTGTTGCAAATGTATGTTATAAGTGTCCCTGATACATATAGTAAATTAAATAAACCTATTTACAATATAACGATCCATAATGTTTGTATATTATAGGTAGGAATACAGTTATTATTGATAGATAGTTCTCTATCTGCTGATAATGCCAGTATAAATAAATCTACATATAGAAAACTTTCTACGCTCTGGTCACAGGTTAGTCTGGCTTTATATCTCTTTACTTCTTAAGTGAGTTGCAGTTGCTTAGTAAGAGGCTTGCTCTCTTAACTGAGGGTCCAGGGTTCAGACATAAAAAGTGTCTAGTCTTTCAAATGGAAAAATCAACCGAGGCCCTGTGAGCTATGTCTGTTGAGCATCCTCCAGTGTTAAAATTTGAAAATATGCTTTCTATTACCGTATATGCTTATATGCTGGGTATGGGCCCCTCTTAGGAACAGGGGCAACTTAGATCAAGCGCTGAACATCATATGCCAATTTTAATGGTAAATGAAATATCTAATTCCAGAATAAATTTTATGAACGTTATGCGAAAGTGGTAAAAGAAAAGGAACCATCTCGTTCTAGTATCTGTTGCTGTGCCATGTTACTGAAATATTTCCAATGTTCAGTTGAAACTAGGAGTCTGATAGATGAATTCAAGGTAATATTTTTTTCTGATTCTAAGGTTCATATTTTAGTTTGCACTCCTTATGAGTTGACAGAAGACAGAAAAAGCCATTATTGAACAGATATTGTGAGTTGTTGATTGTGTCTCAAGTTCCGTTCATTTCGGATTCATAGAATCAGATTAGTTGACAAAATGATGGTGGATGAAATAGAAGGGTGAATTTTTGATTGATGAGATAAAAAGTATTCAATTGATGTCATTAATTGAGCGATGGAAATTCCCACTTGAGTGCCACATGTATACTTTGGTAATGGGAGTATAATAAAATTGACATACTTGAACAGTTTGTTTTCATTTGTCTAAGTTTTTGAACTGTATTAACCCTTTGATGAGTGAAGCGACACATATGACGTCTCATATGAAAGGAGAGCAACATATATGTCGCTAATGTGACGCATGCTATAACCATGCTACAATGTCAAATTAAGTCACTCCCTGCAGTATGACATAATAATTATTCTCACTGCTCAAAGGGTCAAAGAACACCTTGCTGAAAGATACCATGTTTCAATGGCTCCCCATTCCCAAATAGGATTAAAGTCGATGGTGCTTGAAAAATTATACATGTATTTATTTCTTTAGGTTCCCTATCTAGATATTTACTGTAAACAAGTTTTATCTTCTCGAAATAGAAACCCTCAACATATCTTGGTAAGTACCTAAGATATTACATCCCCTTTTTTATACGCCCACATTTCTCTATGTGGACGTATATTGTCGGCACCCATGTCTGCCTGATTTTTTGATGGAATCAAATGAAATTTGATATGTGTATACATATTCATAAAACACAGATCAAGTTCGAAACTGAGCTATTTTCGACCGAGTTAATGCCCTCGCCCCAAAATCTTGAATATGCTGATTAAGAAGTTTACAACTGGACATTTTGACAGTTTGCACTCCTTGTCATTAATTATTTGGTATTCTTGAAGCTTCAGTCAGTCTGTTTGAAGCTCCGAAACTATATGACAAGCAAATATATTTAAATCAACAGCAATACTGAATCTTCAAATCCACGATTTATTTTAATTCATAATGATGCTTATATATTTTTTTTATAGAAATGGTCTGAAGAGTTATTACGGAATTGTTCAAGTGATTATTTCAAAACTGAACTATTGCCCACAGCACAAAAAGCTATGTTACGAAATCCTGAAATTATCACTGAAAGTAAGTCAATATTCTTTTCTTTTTTAATCCAAGAATAATTTTGAGTCTTCAGTAGGCCCCCATGGAAAAAGTGTGTTTTGTTTGGATGAGACAATAAACTGAGGCCCTTTTTGTTACAGGCTTAGCATGTTAAAGATTCTGCAATAGTTTGAAATCGAAAATAAGAGAATGTTATTCAGCTGAATGGCCCTCATAGCACACTGCATGGTGTTAGTCAATCTCATTAGTGCATTTAAAGATGCAGAAGTAGTATTTCAAACTCACATTTCATTTGATATTTTTAGCTGTTTGCTCTATGTTAAGTGGTGTTAAAATGGATTTGGGTAAATTTGCTCCTGATATTGGAAAGCTACTACATGGTAAATAATTATGTTCCTATACGATTAGAGATCAATGATGGCTAAATGTATAATCTCATTCAAATATGAGTCATATTTTAACTTTCAAACATGGATTATCATGGATTATCTTTTGACAGTGATCCCAACACTATTACTGATTAGCATGGCTAAAGATTCACATTTTCCAGTCTATAATGTGATGACTGCACAGATGGTGAACATGCCCCTTAATGCAGTTTGTCCTTAATTTAATACATGAATTTAAATTTTTTAGCTCAGCTAATAAGTAAAGATGAGAACTTACGTAAATTTGCTGAAATGGGAATGAAGAATTTGGCTAACTATTGTAGTGATGCTGGAGCAGTTCTTATGTTAGTTGCTCAATCATTCGCTGTTCTTGGTGGTAAGGTTTAACATTGTATATATTGCTGTCACCCCTGTCTACAGCTAGCTGGAACCACGGATATCTGATTGAAATGATCTTAAACAATGCTATCATTGCCCCATCTTTCATGCTGCTTTACAATCCTTTTAAATTTGAAGTGAAAATTGATATAAAATTTAGTGATTAGTGATTAGATGAAAAATGAGTTAGGTTCTAGACCAGTGGTTCCGAACCTTTTTCATACCATGGCCCAAAATTCACGAACCTGACAGAGCCATGTCGCCCCGTTTAATTAAAAATACTGCCTGATGGTGGTTTTGTGCCTCCTCCTCACAAAATATAATTAAATCAAATTTGGGTTAGTGAAAAAATTATACACATTTTCATGCCCCTTGGCCCCCTGACAAATACCCTATGGCCCCTGGGATGGGAACCACTGTTCTAGACATTGATATGCTGTTTTGTTATTGATAGGTTCTCAAGGTAAATTAACAGTATTAGAACAGAAGTTAAGTGTTTTAACAGCTATTGGTAATTTACATTATAATATTGTCGTTGGAACAACTACTGTACAGAATATGGTATCTTCAGTTACTGAGTTCTTTATTAGTACTCTAAACACAGAGAGTAAGTTTTTTTATTGTATCACATATTCCCATATTCCCATTAGGGCTTCCCCTCCAAAAACACCCCTCTACCCCTCGTGTCTCAAAAAAAAAAACGCCTCCAAGTTTGACAGGAAGTATCTCAGCTGCTGATGAACCGATTTCTTTGAAAGTTCTTAACAGATTTACTTCAACATGTCCTTGTCAGCCCCTGAAAATATGAAAGTCATCAAATAATAATTGTACAATTACTGCCTCGAACAAAATAGCATGTCAAAAAATTCACAAATTATCAAATTGTCTGCTTAATTTGACACTATAAAAAGAAAACGTATGTTGCTCTAAGTTTGTGGTTAAAGGGGGTCTCACTGTTCATTGTAAATTTTGTATGCACCATTTTGAAACGAGTATGATTATTTATGTTTTCAGTGCATGAAGGAACATTAGTACATTGTTTATCTATGTTAGAATTATGGTGTTCTAAATTTACTACTGATGTTCCAGAAAAACTCATACAATGGTTTAAGGTAATCCATCTCTTCTGATTTTCAATTTTCCCTTGTTAGTGAATCACAAATATTATCAATATTATGAATGACTTGAAATGGTGAGCACTGGCAATTACATTGGACATATCTTACCTATTGTTAACTCCCATGTCAATATATAAATGATATTCTCCTTGAAAAATATTTATTGGAAACTGTTGTCAGATTAAGTTTTCACATGCCGTTGAAAAATAAACAGCCTTCTTAGTGATGCAGGTTGGTTGAACTGACAATATTATGAATGACTCGAAATGGTGCGCACTGGAAATTACAATGGTCATATCTGGCCTAATGTTAACTCCTATGTCAATATATAAATGATATTCTCCTTGAAAAATATTAATTGGAAACTGTTGTCAGATTAAGTTTTCACATGCCGTTGAAAAATGTCTGATTGGCAAAAATTAAATCAATAGCCTTCTTAGTGATGCAGGTTGGTTGAACTGACCTAGGAAACTTATTGTTGGAAATCAAAAATAAGAGTTGGTCGCTGTCCTGCTAAATTCCCCTCATTGAACAAGTTATTGCTTTAGTCTATCCGCATTAGTCCAAAAAGGTGTAGAAAAGAAGGACGTAAACCTCTGTTTCATTTCATTTGGAAATGATTCAGAATTAATCATAAATAATAGGGATTACTTTAAAAAACTTTGTATGTTTTGTTATATTGGTATTTTATTGATAGGTATTTAATCTTCAAAATATTCTATTGTAGAAAGGTATGACATTAAAAACAGCTACATCTCCCGTACGAAATGGTTATATATTATGTATGAATGCTGCATTTAAAAGTGATACTCTGATGAAAGCGAAGGAAGTATTACCAATATTGTTACAGACTATAGAGAAAGCTAGTAAACAACCTAGTCAAGTACAGCTAGTTACAGAGGCTGTGTCTGCCTGTTTAATATTAGAAAGATTAGCTGTAGTTGACATTGAAGTGGGTAAGTGAAAATTATAGTTTAAAGAAATAAGCTTACTTTCTATACCCCTCAGAATGACCTTATAAATTAAATTTTTGATCATGGCCAAAAAGTGTATTTATTCAAATTTGGAGATTCTGTTGTTTAGTTATAACACTAGGTAAGTCCACTGATGAATATCGTTTGGCCAATATTATGTCCATTCTAAGTGGTAGTATTCCTTTTGCATTTTCAAATTTAAAATCATAAAGGCCCTTAAATATTATTAGCAGCTTTTGCAAAAGTGACAGCATAAAAGGCTTAGTTTAAGTGGAATTGCAAGAACCACAGACATCTGACTGAAAAGAGTATAGTTCAAATTGATTCCATCAGTGTCCGAAGCACATATAAATTGTCAAGAAGTCTCTTTAGCTTCTTTTTATACATACTTAGTCATCCCTACAAGAAAAGAATATTAAAATCTGAATCGTAATTTTAATTTTGATGTTATTTTGAATTGTAGAATCATCTCTGACGTTATTTTGGAGTATTATAATCAACAAACAGCTATTAGTGAATGATAAGTTTCTTCAGTCAGCCTCGGTTAAAAGTTAGTAGGCTTTTATTGCTATAAATATAGGGGCACACAAATATCTTGGGGCACTAATAATATCTATGCAGATCACCATCAGTAACGTCATAAAACGCATTAGTTTTAGCAGAATTGAAAGAACCACAGACATCATAATGGAACTTGGAATGGCGCAAATTGATGCTATCAGTGTCCCTGATACACATTCAAAGTTTAGAAAACGACTTTACAATACCTTTAATACTAAATAATAAAGTATATTTTGATTACAGCTCTACAAGCTATTATCACCCTATCAGAAAGACTCATCTATGACTTTCCACACAAGATGAAAGATTCTGTCTGCAAGTAAGTTTAAAGAGAATTGAATTTTAACTTTATTAGTCATAGGAATTCATAGGGGCCATTAGAAAAATATTATTTTTGATGTCCAGTAACACTTTATTACATATAATTTTATCCATACCTGTTAGGTTTTAAGTAATTTTTGAATGTCTCCATCTGTAGGTAAAGGAGCAAAATATATATGGTTATAATATTTCTGATATTTGTTAGATCTATGTTTCACATGCTCATACATTATCAAGAAATACACGTAAATTAGACGTCTAGCAATGCTTCATTCATTCATCAACTGAAGGCTTTCGGCTCAACCTTTGTCATTTTGTTCGAGACTATATAATGACTCAGCCATCATAGGCAGCCATCTTGCCTGGTAAATGGGCAGGAAAAGACAACTCTTGTTCGAAGATTGTTTTTGATTGGCTATTTTTTCCGCGAAAGAAGATATTCTCTGAAGAATGACTGGCTAAACTATAATTTAGTCAATATGGCGATACTATACAGTATACAAGTTTATCTAGCCAATAGTCTAGTTCCAAAGTAGATACAAGTGCAACTCTAGGCAATCCTCCTGACTAGATTAAATTGAAGGGAAGTAACTCTTGTCGAGAAGGGTCAAATCCAGACTACAATACTATGACATTAGTGTCAATAATATACCTTTTCTTTTGTCTGCAGGCCATATTATAAAGCATTAGTGTTTTGTTTGACACATCCATCAGTACATGTTTATTCATCAGCAAAGTTTAGTATTAGAAAGATGATGACATTTATATCTGGCTCTGGTTTACGGCTCGATTTACTCGCAGAACTTACAGATATTCTTTCAACTCAAAAAGTAAGTATTGTTTTTAGTGGTCTAGATATTAAAGAAGACACTGAAACAGGTAATTTAAGCTGTCTTTCTGACACTGACACTTTCCCATGTCAAATTCTTGCATCTCGGTTTTACACAATTTAGCAAAATTGACAATTGACTTTTCCGATGTGAATGTTTACCTTTAACCTCCAATTTTTTCTTCCCCTCATGACACGCTGCATGGTTTTAAGTTTTTGTGTTAGTCCATTTAGCAGGAGCACCTATGTGTTGTTTAAACTATTTCTCTAATAACAGGTATCAGACTATGTAGACTATATGAAGATGGATGAAGAAGGGAAAGAATCCCATCGTGAAACTACAAAAGTTATCTCCCCCAAAGTTCTGTCTGAAGCCTTGGTATTCCTAACCTCTGGTGTATTTATTAAAGGAAAAGACGCCCAGTCTGTAATCTTAGCAGCCATTCCTATTAGTCACCATCCTTATATTGGTAATTACTTATTTTTTAACAAACGAAGTCAGAAAAAAGTAATTTTACAAGAAAAATCACTCCATTCAACATAGCCTACAATGGGCTACGCATTGAATTTTATAAACTAACAGGCAAAAGAAACTTATCACCGACTTCATTTGACCACACATCAAAGACAAAGGCATATGTGAGATATATGATGACTGATTTATAAACAGAAATCAATTTCGAAAAATTAAAATGAAAATGCATTGTAATGCCGACATTCAATTCTCCACAATACGCAAAGGAAGGGTCAAAGGGTCAAAATTAAAAATAACACGAAACAGAGTTCTTTGCAAAAGTGCTTAAAGAGTTTATTCCATGACACAGTAGTCAGGCAAAACGTCATCAATAATGAGTGTGGCCATCCTGAGCACACATGCCCGCAGACACACGCCTCCTTATTAACGTCGTTAGGCGGCGAATAACGTCAATATGAATCCTGTTCCGTAAGTTCTGTAGAATCTGTTCAAGGTCCTGTCGGTTCACTGAAGGTCGTACCCGCCTTTTCAGCTGAAGATTAAGTTGATCCTGGAGATAGGGAACCGACTTTCATCTGTAAAGAACACTCTGACCTTGTCACGTCGCTCCGACCTCGTACAGTTCGTGCCCATTGCAGTCTACGTAGACGGGTCAACGCCATTCCAAAGGAGGGTCGGTATGCTCGTTACAACAATTGATCGAAGTCTTCGAAGGACTGTTCGTCTGCTGATGACATGACCGAGTGTTGTTGCTGCCGTCGACGCCGCCGTCACCCATCTGTTTCGAAGATGAATCCACCGGATGTAGCGGTCGTTGGCCGGTGTTGTCACCCTCCGTTTTCCCGATTTTGGTCGGTCGTGGGTCTGTATTGCCTGTTGGAACCGGAGTATCAAATTGCTGATGGTGATCTGGGAGCAGTTGAAGGTTCTGACTAACTGTCATTGAGAAGCTCCCATATTGACCATACTGATCGCTGTTCTCGTTGCGTCTGCGTACGTCTTGGCATATTTTTGGTGGTTTTTTCCTAACAGAATACCTGTTTTGTCCAAATTTGGCATTTATGCCAAAATCGTGCACGTGCATTTGAACCGATGTCGCAAAAACGCATTTTGCACATTTTTATGCATGCACTATTTGGAACGCTACGTTTGATAATCTGCGTTGTGGTTATAATTACGTTGCATTTAGGTAAATATTTGCTGCTGGGGATCAAACCTGTACCAGCTTTTTTGCCTTTGATACAACGATTTTTAAAGTGATAAGTTTCTTTTGCCTGTCAGTTTAGAAAAAAATTTAGATATTCAAATTGATATTTTCAATTGTATCCCATTTGGTTTATATTATGGTTAAAGGGATTGTAAAGTGGTTTTCTAAAAATTGTATGTGTCTACGAGCAGCTACTCTCGATATCTATGCAGATCACTGTCAGTGACGTCATAAAACGCGTTAGTTTTAATGGAAACTGGAATTGTAAGAACCACAGGTGTGATTTGACTGCTGTCTTTATTCAGGCTCTCAAACTCAAAGGTGATAACTCTACATACAGATTTGATATCTTAAGACTATGACTTGGTATATCAGCTCATATTAAAAATTGTGTATATATTTTCAGCTTATCATCGTAAATCAACATGGATAACAATATTACTGAAACTGAAAGTAGATCCTGCTACATTTATTACCAATAATACTGAGGAATGTTTTCAATTTGTGGAAACCGGTGAAAAACTTACTGAGGTAGGAAAGATTGTAAAGAGATTTTATTTAAGTTTTTTTGCCATCTCTATGGCAAAAGCTATTAAATTTTTTATCCGTAGAATTGACGGAATGGTTGCAAAGTTGACGGAGGCTATCAGTGTTCAAATTTCATCATTCAGCTTACTGCAAGAAGTGCAAATCTTCAATCGCACAGCCAGGAGTAGAAAAGTAGGGCATACATTCAGAATCAGTTCTCACAGAATTCTTTCTAATGTTTCATAAATATGCCACTGTTGACTGCATATCTCCATTCAATGTATTTTCATTTAGTTTAATTATAATTTCAGACACAAGAGAATATAATCAAAACATATATAATTTGTGTACCAGATCTGTATTTACCACGACTATTACAGTATACACAAGGTTTATTAGTAGATAATAAGATTACTAATGTTACTAAAGATGAATATGGTATATTTATGACAGCTGAAGGAACTCCGTATGATACCTCTTTAATAGACAGGTAGGTGGAGGTTTTTTGATTTGATATCAGCTGTGGAATCAATTAATTATGGGGTCACGTGCAGGTTGAGGGGGAAAAGCGTCTAGTTGTTTAGACAAAAAAACCAGGATAGATTGACATTTGGTAATTAAAAGAGAGTAAGTTATGCAGTTGTCCTGATTATCCCTCATAGCACACTGCACAGTATTGCCTGTCCTTATAAGCCCAAACAGATGCTTAAAAGTAGGGCTTAAAACTCCATTTTCATTCAGTTTGTCTACTGTTCTTGATTCAAGACAACTGTTTTATTGAAGCCTTGTTGAGCAAGAAGTCTCCCAATATTTGTCATAAATTATGGCAAAATATACAATATCAAACTATGTAAATATTAAACATATTTTATCATTGTTTGAAATGGCTATGTTTCTAATTTTAGTGCTATGCAGAAAGTAGACACTAATAAGAACATGAAGAGAGAAAATAAGTTGTATAGTTATGCTGAACAAATGGCAGAAATAGAACTCAGAAAGGTAATAATCTAATTACTGAGATTGTTTTATTTATTCCAGAGTCTATACCAATCAGCCTAGTCTCTCACTGTCAGCCATTTTGCCAATTGATTTGGCATTGATTTAGGGCTGGGCGATATACAGGTATCGCGATAAATACTGGTATAGGAATTTATATCGTTAGTAATATCGCCTCAAATAAAAATACCGAAATATTGCCATATCGTGATATATTTAATTATCATGATATATCGTCTAATTTTGGTCAAGATAAAGTCATTTTAACAGTTTTAACACATAACTTAATACTTTTAGATATTTGAAAAAGATGTGTTTTTTCATGCTTTTGAAGATTTGGTTGTTTTTGACAGATATTTACTGTTTTTCTTACATTTAAGATTTTTTGATAGAACAAAACATGAACATTTTGTTTCAAAAACCAGTCAAAACCCTTCTTAAAAATATCGCGATATATACCCATATCGTGATAGATTTATGATGAATATCGTGATATCCACTTTAACCAATATCGCCCAGCCCTACATTGATTTAGTTTAGGTCTGTGACTTCCTATTGGCACTGCTTTGCCTCAATAAGAAACCATTGTAAGGCAATCAAGCTTGTTTGTTGGCTCTGTTTATTCTGTTAGCCTCAACTTCTCTCTTCTTGAAGGAGACTTGCAAAGGATGGGGTCTGAGGTTCCAAAGAAACTCTCAGTCAATTGCAAATATTGGTTTTATCTCTGTGAATTAATTGAAATGAAAATGAAATGAATGGAGTTTTACGTCCTACTTTTCGTGAATTAATTGAAAAAGAGCATGATATATAGATAAACTGAGAGCTGTAGAAAAACTTGAAAGTTCAAGGACCTAGAGCTGCCCAGTTCTGCTTTATATTTCAACATAACAATACAATGAATTCCCCTCAATTTTATTACAGGAAATAGAGAAAAAAATTGGTAAAAAACCGGAGGAAATGCCCAAATTATCAAAAAAACAGGAAGAGTTATTACAAATACAACTACAAGAAGAATCTGAGATCAGAAAGAGAATGACAGTTGTAAGTTTAAATAAAAATATTTTGATTATTTCCATTCATATTTTCATTCAGACTGACATGCAAGAAATGTCTTGTCGTTAGGATGGGATCATAAACTGAGATCCCTTGTGTTACAGGCTATGCACTATGGTCTTGGAAAAATGTCCCTCATTGCACACTGCATGTTTCCTGTGCATAAAAAGAGAAGGTTAATCTCTTTTTCATGTCATTCTTGCTCTAGCTCTCAATTGCTCGGAAAAGTCCAGAAATGTAGGACTTAAAACTCCAATTTTGATTCCTCTCTATTTCTTGCTGTAGAGCGGTATTAGTAGTGGATGTTCCAGTCTATCATTGTTCAAGTCTATCATTTCATTTCATTTCTATTCCTAGCTATATGACCGTATTAGTTGTGGATGTTCCAGTCTATCAGCAGCAGTACATGGTAACTATTATAGTTGTTCTAGTAAGATGAGGGATATATTATCTCAGATAGTACCATTATTACAGTCTCCGCTATCAGCACCAATAGTTAGTCACCTCTTTCTACAACTTGGTACACTAGCTTTTACTGATACAAATCTAGGTAAGTTAATATACCTTTCTATTCTATAGTCACAATATCAGAGAAAATTATGGTGGTATAGGATTCTTATGTTGGTCAAACATGAAGTCAAGTCAACTTGATTGAGTCACAGAGATAATAACTAATGGCAGAACTCAGTTACTTAGAGCATTTTACATTAACAAATGGAAGTTGTCAGTTCTAATCTCAGTTGGCGTATTAAAGTTTGTCGACCAAGAATTAGTCATCTTTTCAAATTGGTACTGAGAATCATTGAAAGATCACATTTTGATGTCAAGGACCAGAAGGACAATACACATACATGTCCTCATGAACCTTGGTAACTTGTTATCCTTGTGAAATTTTTTTTTTTTTTCTTTTCTATCCTATTCTATATTTATTGTTTATTGTATGATTATTTGATGAATTTCAGGAAAATTAATTGGAAATGTTACACTAAGAGCTCTGGATCCTAAAGCACCAATAGACCCTCTGTGGACTAAGGAACCACTGAATACCCAGGTATCGCGAGCCATCATGTTGCTAGCAGAGAAATCAACGACCCAGGAGAACGAGGAAAATGGTGATGAAATGAGACCTGAAGGGAATGATGATGATCCTGAATTGTTTTCTGCGTCAGAGTTCGCCTATATTTATTATCTATTAAACTCAGTGTTAAAAGGTGGATCTAATATCACTAGGAATGAAGATGTTAAAAGTCTAGCTATACAGTTGATAGGAGAACATGCTCAGATGAGAACTACTAATGGAGAGCAGGTATAGCTATTGAGTAATTTTGCCGCATTTTGGTTCTACAGAATGTTAAAAACAGAATATGACATCCATATCCTGTCTACTCTGATTCTTGACTTTATTCAAAACTTCATTCTCAAAAATTCTTTAAATAAATGTTGTCATAATTTCGGCATTTTGCAATGAATAATTCCACACTTGCAACAAATTTTAATCTAAAGAGTTTTTGAGAAACAGGCCCTTGGCCCCTGGCTATGCACTTTAAAGATCCCTCATCATTTGAATATTTAAAAAAATGAGTTGGATGTTTTGCATTAGACCAAACAGGTGCAGAAAAGTTGATACATTATTCCATTTCGTAAAATTTCATTTTTTACTAGTAGAATTTTTAATACAATACCCATATCAAGTTCTGTGAGCTAACTTATTTAAAATGTTTGATTATTTTGGATTTTTCAGTATGATCCTGCTTATCTACCAAGAGATAATATGTATCAACTATTGTTTTATCTAATTGGTACAACAGATAATAAAATACAACAAGAATCAGTAGACGCTGTATTAGAAGTCGCTAGATGTGCCAACGGAGATCCTGGTGCCACCGTCATAGAATCAGGGGAGATAATTCAGATATCACAAGCTCTTCAATCTTCTTGTTTAACTGTACGAGATGTAGCATTACAGGTACTGTTCATTTTCTTTAACTTATCAAAGCACGGAAATGTATTGTATTTTTCCTCTATGATTTAGTGTATTATGATGCATCATACTATTTGATTGTATTTATTAACGGGACCTCCTGTCGGTGATGTAACATCAAGTTTGTATGAAATAAACTAGTGCCTGTGTGCTACCAGCTGTGATTGTTAAAGACATGCTTACATTCACTCGTATCAACTTTGGCACTAGACTAACATATTAGATAACCTCGTACTTCAAGGTAGTCGCCATATTGAATGAATTATAGTTCAGCCAATCACAAACCTTCTTCAAACAAGATTCATCTTTCCTTGCCCATTTATCGGGCACGATGGTTGCCTATCATGGCCGAGTCATTACATAGTCTCGAACAAAATGACAAATGGCTTACATTTGGATGCAGAAAGAAGGACCTCAAACTTTTGTATATATAGAAAAGGAGTAGATTTTGACACTATCCTGTTAATGTTCCTAATTGTATGGCAATCACTGTCTTTATATAAATGAGTGAGTCCAAAAGCAGAAGAATAAAACTTTATTTACCGGTAATATCTATTGTTTGCAGTGTTTACTGGTATTGGGATCTGTATTGCCTACTATAGAAGATAACTATGAAATAGGTTTAAAGTTGACCAAACGTGTCTGGGTAGCTGCCAATGATCCAGAAGAATACATACAAGATCTTGCCATCAAGTAAGTTTCTTAACTACTGTTCTTTAAGGGGGTTTCATATTACTGCTGAGTATTAATCAAGATAAAGATAATAGATTTTAAAGTTCAGTCATGCATGATCACATTTTCAAAGCAATCTCATCTGTTTGTTACAGCAAATGATTCAACTCTGTCTGCCTACATGGGAAGTTACTCTTATCATAAAGGGACTAATTCAGACCACAATATAAGTTTAGAGGGACTGAATGGAAAAGTGTTTAGTTGTTTGGATGAGACAATAAACTGAAAACCCATATGCGGTTGGAAATTATGAAAGATTAAATTTATGCTCTTGTCCTAGCAAAATTTTCTAAATTGTACACTGCACAGGGTGAAATTGCCTGTCTATCAGATGCACAGTGGGGGGACTTAAAACCTCAATTCAATTGTAAACTGAAGGCAATACTTGGGTTGCTTATCAGTTGAAAATAGATAGTTTCCCTTATTGAACAATGCATGATGTTGAGCAGCTGAAAAGTAATACTTAAAACCCTGTTAATGTAAAAGAAAAGGCTTTCTTTATGCTGCTGTCTAGCAGAGTTTCTCTTATTGCACACTGTATGAAAAGTAAATCCTCATATTTCTATTATAGACTAAAGACTAGACTAGGATATGAAGAACCTATAGAAGAACTGTGTAGTGATATAGTAGAAGATGTAATACATAGTGAAGAAGTCATCAGAATATCAGCTGCTAGTACCATGGCCCAGGTCTTACAATATCATCCTAAAATGGTCTCCCCTATATTATATCAACTCTTAGATCTTTATCAACAAAAATTATATGTAAGTTAAATGACTTCTGCATTTTGTTTTCTTTATGTTGGTATTTTTGATTATTTAACAAATGTAGAAGACAATTGCATTTTTTTTGTCATGCTTGATTAAAACTGTTTGAACATTTATTTTCATTTCTGTTAGTGATACAGGTCCAAATGACTGATATGGAAAAAGTGTCCAGTTGTTCAGACAATCCACCCAGTCCAAGTTTGCTACAATGACTTTTGTCATTGGGAAATTAAAAAAGAGTATGCTAATGCTCTTCTGGGATAATTTACCCCATTGAACAAGGCCTTGTGTTGCCAATCTTCATTAGCCCAGAGACAGACAGGAAAACTTCATTTAGATTCATTTATTTCAGATGCCCCCACCTGTGACTGATGAATTTGGGCGATTAACCGATGATCAACCTACTGATATGTGGCCAGCTAGAGCTGGTATAGCTCTAACATTATGTAAAATAGCACCAGTATTACCAGGAAATGAAGTGGCACCATTGTTTGAATTCTATGTTCCTGGAGGTTTGGGTGATAGAAATGCTGAAGTTAGAGCGTTAATGAGAGATGCTGCTTTAGCTACTGTAGAGAAACATGGCATGGTAAGAGATTGTTAGTTTGCTAGTTACTTGGAAATGACCGAAAGAAGAAGAGAGGGCAAATTTGAGCAATGTTGAATTTGTCCTCTCCCCTTCTTATAGTCTCACCAACATATCAAAGATAGTAATTGTCATAAGCTGGACTTTGAGGTGCCTCTGGTTGAATTAAGGCTAGCATGCTACTTCATAGAAATTGTCTTAATTTGTTAATATTTCAAAATAAAAAATGATTTTTCAGAGTTGTCTGCTCCTGCCCATTTACTTGGCAAGATGTCTACCTGTCATGTCTCTTTCGGCTCAACCTTTGTCATTGTTCGAGACTATATTCAAGACTATATAATGACTCGGCCATGATAGACGACCATCTTGCCCTTTATTTGGGCAGGAAAAGACAACTCTTGTTTCAAGGTTGATTTTGATTGGCTGTTTTTTTCGCGAAAGATGATGATACATTCTGAAGAATAATTGTGTTTGGTTGGTCCATAACTTATTCAATATGGCAACTACCGTACAGTATACAAGGTTATCTAGCTGGTCTAGTTCCGAAGTTGATCGGGTGGTCATGGCTGTGTCATAATAATCAAGTCTCTAACATTGACGATGGTTGTGCCAAATGGTTGTAAAAGTGCAGTGTTTTGTCCATTATTCTTTGATTATCTTTGTTCTTTTTTCAGACTAAAGTTGATACCTTGCTGCCAGTGTTTGAGAATTTCCTAAACACGGCTCCTGAAACTCAAGAATATGACGCCATTAGACAGAGTGTGATTATACTGATGGGAACACTAACTAAACATTTAAAACTTGATAACAATCCTAAAGTAAAACCTGTTGTAGCTCAACTTATAGCAGCTTTATCTACACCTTCACAGGGGGTATGTATTTCATTATCTAAACAATCTCTATGATCATTGGAAGGCCTTTTCTGTTTGTCTCACGTTTGGCTCACAATTTTATGGGACTTTGGGGCATGTTAGATGCTTGCTTCTGGTGAGGCAAAAGTGTCTTATCTTTTTGTTTGAGACAATAAACTGAACCATGTTTGCATCAATCTGTTCTCATATTGTTGGAAAGGGAAAAGTGTAGGTAGGGAGTTGTTGATCTTCTGTCACAAATTCCTTCATTGCACACTGCTTGGCATTATCTGCTATTATTGGTCCAAACAGATGCAGTAAAGTCATGAACAAAACACTTCAATTCAATATTGTTAAAATCCCTTGATCGTTTAATTCCTTTAGGTACAAGAAGCTGTAGCTAACTGTCTTCCACCATTAGTAGCTGGTATTAAACAGGAAGCACCTGCCCTGATAGAGAGGTTATTAAAGACGTTATTAGAATCTGAGAAATATGCTGAAAGACGTGGTGCTTCGTATGGTTTAGCTGGGTTGGTGAAGGGGCTCGGAATCATGTCTCTTAAACAACAAAATGTTATGACAACACTTACTGAAGCTATACAAGATAAAAAGGATCCTGTTAAAAGAGAAGGTAAACTTTTTTTTCTTGCTTGTGGTAAAAATTATTTGCTTGTCCCTCATTACAGTCAAGTCCGAAAGTTCCTAAGATGTGCTTTGTCAGGCTTCAAATGTTCTGAAAAATATTTTAACTGAGAGAGAGAAAACCCCCTTCTAATTGTCGGTAATAAATATAAAGGTATTGACATCCTATTTATCAAATGCAATAATGATGGAGTAAAAGTTATTGCTAATGAGTCTTTATTTGAGTCTTATATTATAATTTTTAGGTGCTCTGTTTGCCTTTGAGATGCTGTGTAATATGTTAGGAAAGTTTTTTGAGCCGTATATTGTCAACATTATTCAACATCTATTGTTATGTTTTGGTGATGCTAAAGGCTTTGTAAGAAAGGTGAGTAAATTTTGAACTCATCTTTGAATCTTTGAAAAAATAGGTTTCTTTTATACAAGGATAACATTTATGGTTCTGAAGATTCAGTCTACCTGCTGGTCTATGATAAAACTTATCAGCATTCATCTTTTTTGAATTATTTGCGACTTGGTTGGTTGGTAATGGAGAAATAGGACTTATTCAAAGCAACTAAAAATCATCTAACACTCTTATAATCAAAAAAACAAGTTTGAATTTGGGTATAATTCGACAAACGATAGCAGAATGTCAATCCTTTGTATACTGAATTATATTAAACATTTAATAGAGGCCACTGAAAATCTGTTACAAGTTGGCTTATTTTCTCTGGATATTATATTCCCTAGGCTGCTGTAGATTGTAGTAAAGCTGTAATGAGAAATCTAAGTGGACATGGTGTTAAACTTATTTTACCATCTTTACTGAAAGGATTGGAAGAAAATTCCTGGAGAACCAAAATAGGTAATATTTATAGTGGGTTTGATATGTCATGTTTGACTAAAATATCTAACATTTTATACTTGATAAGGGGGTATGACTGTCCTGATTCGATGAAGCACAAAGATGAAGCCCTCTATCTCAGGGACTATTCACCCTAGAGATGTACCAACAGTCAAAGATTTCAAAATCGAGATCAAAAACAAGATTATTTGTTTCAAGAGTTTTATGTTGTGGAACCTACAGACAATTAATCTATTTCTTGTATAAATTTTAGGGTTGTGGAGTTTCGAGGTTCTATGTCATTCTGTTAATCTATATATTTTAGGTTCGGTGGAGTTATTCGGTTCTATGTCATTCTGTTAATCTATATATTTTAGGTTCTGTAGAGTTATTAGGTTCTATGTCATTCTGTTAATCTATATATTGTAGGTTCGGTGGAGTTATTAGGTTCTATGTCATTCTGTTAATCTATATATTTTAGGTTCGGTGGAGTTATTAGGTTCTATGTCATTCTGTTAATCTATATATTTTAGGTTCTGTAGAGTTATTAGGTTCTATGTCATTCTGTTAATCTATATATTGTAGGTTCGGTGGAGTTATTAGGTTCAATGTCATTATGTTAATCTATATATTTTAGGTTCGGTGGAGTTATTAGGTTCTATGTCATGCTGTTAATCTATATATTTTAGGTTCGGTGGAGTTATTAGGTTCTATGTCATGCTGTTAATCTATATATTTTAGGTTCGGTGGAGTTATTAGGTTCTATGTCATTCTGTTAATCTATATATTTTAGGTTCGGTTGAGTTATTAGGTTCTATGTCATTCTGTGCTCCTAAACAACTATCCGCCTGTCTACCTAGTATTGTACCTAAACTAATGGAGATATTGTTAGATTCACATCCTAAAGTACAAGATGCTGGCTACCATGCTTTACGGCAAATTGGTTCAGTTATTAAAAATCCAGAAATTCAAGGTAAGTCTCATGGTCAAACCACACTGTGTAAGATTAAACATGTATATAATTTTTAAGATGACTTATCATGGAAATATTAGATTGATTTCAAACAATTAATTTTGATCTCTGTAAACTGAATTGGCCTATGGAAATCTTGAGAAATTGCTAAAAAGTGAAATGGTTATAGACAATATTAAAACTTACAAAGAAAGTATTGTAAAGTTTTATATCGAATTTGACATATTTGACTCTGTATAGTTCAATTGACACCAGAATTGATACAGTCATTGTATAAATCTTGACAATCTATCGCCACCAAGGATTTTTGTTGCTTGTCTTTGAAAGATTAAATAAGTGATTCATTACTATTCTTTCTATTTTTCAGTCATTGTGCCAACTCTTATCAAAGCTTTACAGAATCCAACTCATAAGACAACCGAATGTCTTCAAAAATTACTGGCTACTAAATTTGTTCATTTTGTGGACGCCCCATCATTAGCTTTGATTATGCCAGTCATTCAAAGAGCTTTTCAAGACCGATCTACAGACACTAGAAAAATGGCTGCTCAAATTATGGGGAATATGTATTCTTTAACAGATCAAAAGGTAACTTCAGCATTTATTTGTGCCATTCAAATTTCCATTCTTTCCATAGGTTTTCTAAACTTTAGGGAAACGGGGACACTGATAGTATCAATTTGCACCATTCCAAATTCCATTCCGACGTCTGGATCTTGCAATTCCACTTAAACTAATGATCTGCATAGATTTCAATAGTAGCTTCTGGTAGATCAGTGGAGGTGACTTCATAAAACGTGTTAATTTAAGTGGAATTGCAAGAACCACAGACGTCGGAATGGAAATTTGAATGGTGCAAATTGATACTATCAGTGTCCCCGATAATCATACAAAGTTTAGAAAACCACTTTACAATCCCTTTAACTTTGGATTTCTTATATAGTAATTGTTCCTTGAGTAGTGCTAGATTTGTTCAATGTTCGAGACTAACATTATGACTCTGCCATAATAGGCGGCCATATTGCACGCCAGTCTAGTTCCGAAGTTGATACAAGTGGTTGATTGTGTCTCTGGACAACTGGTTAATTGAATTTTGCCAATAATGTTTTTCTTCAATACATTTTATTACTTTTATTTTGTAGGATCTAACTCCATACTTACCCAATGTGATCCCCGGATTAAAGGACTGTTTATTAGATCCTGTACCAGAAGTAAGAAATGTATCAGCCAAGGCTCTAGGAGCTATGGTAAAGGGTCTAGGAGAAGGATCGTTTGATGATATTATGCCATGGTTGATGGATAAACTGGTAGCTGAACAGAGCTCTGTTGATAGATCTGGTGCTGCTTTAGGTGGGTTACAAAAGAAAGTCAGATCAAACTTTTAACGTTGAGTATATATAGAATATAGATGGATAGAATATATATAGCTAAAAGCAAAATCACTTCTAATATTAATAAAAACTTTACTATTTCTTACATGTTCTGGGGTTAATAAACCCATTTAACATTCTACTGCTACCCCTTGTTGCTGGGATATTCATTCATCACTAAAGAAAGACTTTTGAAAATAACAATACAACCTTCTATGTCACATATTCATATTTATTTTGCCTTTTGATGCATTTTGCAGCATAATATAGCCACATTACCTTAGTGTGGAAATAATTAAAAACAATGTTAATGATCAAACTGTAAAATGATTGTCTATTTATAGGTCTGAGTGAAGTTATAGGTGGAATGGGACTAGATAAACTCCATGAATTGATGCCAAAGATAATACGTACAGCAGAACAGAAAGATCTAGCACCTCATGTTAGAGATGGTTATATTATGACCTTTATATATCTACCAGCTACGTTCGGTTCTGATTTCTCAACATATGTTGGTCCAATTATACCATCTATCTTACAGGTATGTTAGTTTTGTGGTCAACAGCTTTGACATGCAGTTTGATCATTTTATAGAGCGAAGATAGTTCAACAGTGACTTTCTGTGTTAAGATGATTCAGCTAGCTTGGACTGCTTGTTTTTTGAGATCTTTGATCTTCAGCATGGTCTCTTGATACATTGATTAGTTCAATTTCAATTTTGTAAGGAATAAAGGTTAAATCACTTACTTGCTACAGTACAGATCTTAGAGGTCTTAGTTTTGCATTAGCAAACAAAGTCTTTTTCATAAGCTTCCATATTCAATGGAGAGATGCATTGAAGCCAAATTAAGAAAAATGAATTTATTTTAGGCATTAGCTGATGAGACAGAGTTTGTGAGAGATACAGCATTACGAGCTGGTCAAAGATTAATAAGTCTATTTGCTGATACAACTATAGAAGTATTATTACCAGAGTTAGAGAAAGGATTATTTTCTGATAACTGGAGAATTAGATATAGCTCAGTACAGTTACTGGGAGATTTATTATTCAAGATATCAGGTATGATTGATAGCAAACTTTTACATTTGGTGTCATTTTGTGGGGTAATTTTATACTGTATGAAGAAATTTTTAGTTTCAGCTTTTGGTCATCATGTACAAAACAAATTATTAAAAGTTTTTAAGTTTAAAGGGGAATGTTCAGCAATTTCGAGGGTCGATTTTAGCCTCCAGAAGTACTAGAACTGCACAAAAATCGTTATAATTCCTTCAATTATATCCCTTTAATTATATCCCTTTCTTAAACATTTATCTTTCATTTTCTGTAAATGTGTTTTCTATATAAAGCATAGTATCAGTCATATTTATGACTTTGAAATACTGATAATTATTGATACACGTGTGTTTGAAGGCTTAAATTTTGTAGGAGAGTTCTATACAATATTAAGGATTAAATAAGTTAAAAAAATTCCAGATTCTGAGACTAAAATTTTATTGGTTGAACATTTAGTGAACATATCTCTTTACGAGTTTTTAAGTTTAAAATTACAGTATAAGCGTACCTTGTACAATGCATATTGAAATATTTGTGATATATGTTGGTAAGGTAGACAACTTGGATTTGTGTGATTAATTTGTGATTAACAATGTTTAGAAAATATTAATATTAAGAAAGAATATATTCTATTGCTGTCATCATGAAAGGGTTGATCATTCTTTAATCTGAACCATCCAAAAAGGGAGTGTTGTTAGAGTAGTCTGAATTGAGTTATGAACCAGTTCACCTCACAAATTGAACTTAATGTTGCTGATCATGGAGATTTCCAATCAATTAAGAGTCCATAGCATCCACTGAACAGTGTCACTTGCCTGATTTGAACTTTAATCAACCTTTTTTCTGGTGCTCCACTCCTGAATGACCAGGATTCCCTGCTTGAGAATTGTTCCCGAATTTCCGTTGCCGGCAGGAACATTGACACAAATTATGTTGCATCGCAGTTAAATAAAAACAGGAGTCTATCAATCAACAGTATAAAAATTTATTTATTGACAGTTCAGGAATTAAATAACACAACGTCATTACGACGTCTCCACTGACACACTGTCACACTAACAACTTTCAATTTCCAAACAAAAAACGATCCTTAAATCAGTTGGAACAAAAGGTCCAAATTACTGGAAAGAAATCCACCATACATAATAGGCAGTTCTTACACAAACAAAATCATTTTCATTCGGTTGTCGTCTGCTGTCAGCCCTTGAGCGTCGGATGTCGGACGTCGCCGTCGAACGTTGAACGTCGGTTAAGAAAACAGTTCCTGCTCCTACATCACTCCCAAACTAATAAAGGTGTTCTAAATGGAACACACCTGCTCTCAAACGAACAGCATAAGTTTAAATAAGCTTTCAAACAAGCTTTAAATTAAAGTTTACTTCATATTTTAGACATGGGCTTATTCAACGTCAGTAGGAAAATCAAAGCAGAAACGTCACTTTTACCGCACATTTACCAGACGTCAAAATATCAAGGGGCATAACTCTAAGCAATCTTTTGGCTTCAGACAACAAAACCTAAATACAGTAAAACCTGCAAAAGGCAGCCACACCAGCCCCTACATAAAAATTATAAGCAGATTTTTATGTAAACAAGAAATGGGCTACCGTAAAACACGATAAAACTTAAGATACAACTTATAAACAAGTTCATGAAAAAGCAAATTTGCTAAATTATCGAATTCTAAAATTTCTTAAGGCAAAGATTAATTTAATATTAAATCACCTAATAGGAAATGCTAACAGTAACAAGTTATATAATATTAGGTGAAAAGCTAACATATATTACACTTATCAGTCCTGTAATTCCAAAAGACAAATTTTTGTGATAGGACGGGTTAAGATTACACTTGAATCTTTTGATTCAGATTTGCGACAACGTTTTGCGTAAGTTGCAACTGTTGAAGAAGTTTTAAGCTTGACTGTACGTACAAGTCCATCATCAGATTGGATTACATCCACAACACGAGCTAGTGGCCATTCTCCTCTTGGGAAATTATTATCTGCTAGAAGAACAATGTCGTTAACTTCTACATTTCTTCGTTTGATGTTCCATTTGCTTCTTTGTAATAAAGTTGGGATGTATTCTTTGATCCAACGACACCAAAATACTTGTGACAGATACTGAGCTTGACGCCATTTTCTTTTCAGGTACATATCATTTTCATCAAAGGTTCCCGGTGGAAGACTTGAACAAGGTCTTAAGTGTAAAAGATGATTAGGTGTTAATGGCGATTCATCAGATATATCATCACTGACGCGTGTAAGAGGTCTACTGTTCAAAATCATCACTACTTCTGCCATGACAGTAGACAAAACTTCATCTGTAACCAATTGAACTCCTACAACAGACTTGGCAACCTGTTTAACTGAACGAACAATACGTTCCCATACACCACCCATGTGGCTTGCTGCAGGTGGATTAAAGTACCAAGTTATATTCTTCTGTGTACAAAAGTCGTTCATTTGGGATTGATTAAAATTCTGGATTGATTCCTTCAATTCTTTGTCGGCTTTAGTAAAGTTGGTCCCATTGTCACTACGAATCTCCTCTGGAAAGCCACGAAGACTAATAAAACGTCTAATACAATTTATAACAGAATCTGTATCAAGAGAATGAGCTATTTCTATATGTACTGCTCTAGTCGTGAAACAGGTAAACAGACAGCCATACCGCTTTACTGTACTTCTTCTTTGCTTCACTAATAGAGGTCCAAAATAGTCAATACCAACAAAAGTGAATGGTGGTTTATCTGGTGTCAAACGCTGTTCTGGCAAGTTGGCCATAAACTGTTCTTCAACATGTTTAGTTCTTTTCTGGCAAGTAATACATCTTCGAACAACTTTCTTAACAGCAGATCTTCCTTTCACAACCCAAAATTTACTTCTTAAAGATGACAAAACTGATTCATGACCTAAATGACCCACTTGAACATGATGAGATCGAATGATAAGTTCTGTAAGATGATGCTTGTATGGAAGAATAACTGGGTGCTTTAAATCTTCATCGATTGGTCCTTTCTCGTGCCTTCCACCAACTCTTATTAAACCATCTCTTAGTTGGGGGTTTAACTTCGTAAGGCATGATTCAAACTTTGACCACTTCTTGACATCGGGATTAACTAGATCCTTAAGAGTATTAGGAAAAGATTTCAGCTGAACAAAATAGACTATAGCAACTTCTGCCTGGTTTAATTCTTTGACAGTTAAATACCTATCAAATGCAACTTGATCTTTAGAAACTTTCGACCTTAAAAACTTCTTAAATCTAAGAATCCAAGCAACAGCTCTTCTTAATCTCCACCATGACGAATATCTTTCTATGAGACTATCAATTGAATCTTTAACATCATTCAAAACAACAGAATAAATTTGGGCTTCTTTACGAACTTCAGGATCATCGTCTGACAATTCTGGAACTGATATACTCTCTGGCCAATCTTCTTCATCTTTATATAAAAATTCTGGACCATTAATCCATCGAGGATTCTTTAACAACATCTTGAGCTTTAGACCCTTTGACCCGTCATCTGCTGGGTTGATATCCTGGTTAATGTAACGCCACTCATCTACAGACGAACCAGCATGTACAATTGTAAGACGGTTGGATTCAAAAGTATGAAAACGCTTGGTCTCGTTCCGGATGCACTTAAGTACAGACATCGAATCAGTCCAAAAGACAGTTTTGGTAATATTTAAATCTAATTCATTCATAATAACTCTTCTCATCTTCACCGATATTACAGCTGCAGACAATTCTAGGCGGGGGATAGAAATTTCCCTTATAGGTGCAAGCCTACATTTACCAAACAAAAATGAACATTGAACTTCAGTTCCATTAAATCTGATATAAGCGACTGAAGAATAACCAACCCTTGAAGCGTCTGAAAATATATGCAATTGGATATCACCTGGAACAACAAATCCTTTTGGCTTTAAACAACGGTTAACTTGGACCAATGGTAATCTAACTAAATCTTCAATCCATCTATTCCATTGAAGTTTATACTCAATACCAATATCTTCGTCCCAACCAATCTTCTTTCTGCTTAATGTTTGTAACAACAGCTTGGCTTTCATTATATAAGGCGAGATGAATCCCATAGGATCAAAAATAGAATACACTATGGATAAAATGCTTCGTCTAGTTGATGGCTTCTCAGCACAGTATAAAAGTTTCTCACGAACCTCCCATGAAAAGACATCTAGTTCAGTGTTCAACTTAAGTCCTAATGCACTTTGAGTGGGTAAATCTTCTAAATTAAGATCAACTAAAGATTTCGCTCTTTCTGTTTCAGGGATTTGGTCAATAAATTCTCGGTTGTTGCTGCACCACTTGGTAAGTCTAAAACCGGAAGATGACAACAGTTTACAAAGTTCATGGTATAAAGTTACAGCATCTTCTAGAGTATCCACAGACTTGATTAAATCATCTACGTACATATTTCTTAAAACAGTTTGGACAGTTTCATTCTTAAAGTCATTTCCATAAATTTCTGCACATTTCTTCACACAGTAATTGGCAATAGCAGGTGATGAAGTTGCACCAAAAATATGTTTTCTCATTCTGTACTCTTCAACATCATCATTTATATTATTATTTCTCCACCATAAAAATCGTAGAGCATCACAATCTTTGGGTTCAACCAAGACTTGATGAAAGTGAGCCTCAATATCTGCAATGAAACCAACATCAGACTGTCTAAATCGAAATAATACACCAGTCATCAGATTTGCCATATCTGGTCCCTGTAGTAATTGTTGGTTTAAACTTGTACCATGATATTTAGCCGCACAGTCGAAAACAACCCGGACTTTATCTGGTTTTAAGGGATGGGTAACTGGATGATGTGGAAGATACCAAATGGGTCTGTCATTCAATCGTAATTCAGTTCTTGGTATTTTCTCAGCATGACCTTTCAATATGTAGTCGTTGATCGCAGACTGGTATTTCTCGAACAATTCAGGATCTCTTCTGAACCTACTTGAAAGTCCATTTAACCTACTGGTAACTACAGATCTGTTATTCGGCAAATAAGGTGTGGTTTTACGCCATGGCAATGAAACTTGAAAATGTCCATCAACTAATTTCAAACTATCTTCTATCAAATTCAAAGCCTTCTTATCTTCTATAGAATTACATGGTTTATTTTCCACCTCCAAATCTCCAAAATCTGTATTCCAAAGCCGATCTAATTGACGTTTCAAAACATCTGCATCATCAACTGACTTATCAACTTTGACAAAATTAACAGAAAACTTATCTGCTTCCACTTGAGCCAAAGATCCTAAAATCATCCAGCCTAAACTATAACGAATAGCAACAGGATCAAATTCACCAGCTTTTCTATAATCCAAAGGAACAAACAATGTAGGTCTCTCTTTAACACCAATTATCACGGTAACGTTATAATCAAATTCAGGAAAATTAACATCACTAAAATGCGACCAACTGTTAAGATCATTAGTCCTGGGTATAGAAGAACTATCAATAGGCAAAGACGAAACTGTTCTAACATCATTAAACTCGACAACAGTCTCAAAATCAGTAGATTCTACAACAATATCAACTAATTCACTATCAATTTCTTCAGAACCAGTAATACCTGTAATAGTAAATGGACGTTTTCTACCAAATATATTCAATTTATCAACAAAACTTTGCAATACCAACGTTATCTCAGAACCTGTATCTTGTAAAGCATAAGTGTTAAAAACAGTATCAGAACCTTTCTTCCTAACTCTAACAGGAATAATTCCTATGCAAATATGGTTATTACCAGCCCCAGTTGCAACAGTAACCAAAGACGAGCTATCAGGTTCAGGTATACCATGTAGTAATGTATTATGATGCCTTCCACATTCTCTACACTTAAAATCTTTCTTCTCACAGGGTTTCTTATAGTGTTTATTAAGACAAATGGTACAAAGTTCATGTTTCTTCACAATATTCAAACGCTCCTTAGGACTAAGTTCCAGGAACTTACGGCATCTCCAAATCGGATGCTTAGAAGAACATACAACACATTCGAAGGTCTTTGTAGATTTGGAATTCAAGTTTCTTGATCCATTTTGAGAGTTGTCAGCTTTAGTATAGAGGAAAGTCTTCTGTCTCACATTTTGAGTAGCTGTTTTTTTATGAACAGGTTTATCTTCAGCTTTTCTGGAAAAATTAGACAAATCTTCACCAAACTCGTTGTTCACCAAATTGGCTCTTTCCTTCACAAAACTTAAGAACTCTGTGAATTTAGGTCTACCACCATAGTCAATTATCCTTCCTGCCTTCTCTGTCCATTTGGCACGCAAAAACATAGGCAATTTTCTATTTAAATCTAGTAACGTATGAATATGGTTAAGTTCTTGCACATAGTCTGGTCCCATGCCAGTAAGAGTTCTTTCACAAATTTCTAATTCACGAACAAATGCCATCAACGAATTTCCATTTGCAGTTTTTATATCACCTAAACTTTTAAGTCTATCCATATGAGCTTTTGCTATTATGTGAGGTTTACCATAGCTATCACGTAATGTTTGCTTAGCAGTTTTAAATCCAATGTCTGGGGGGAGATTGACACAACTTTCAATAGCTTCACGAGCCTTACCACTACAGTGTTGAATTAACAGTTGAAGCTTCCTTGAATCTTCAGGATTATTAGACTCTAATAATGTTTCGAAGTTATGGATGAAGGAAACATACTTTAAAGGATTACCATCAAATTTCATATACTCAAGTTTAGGGGTTGAAACCACTTGACAAAGTTTCTGAATTAAAGTTTCTGTGGTAGATGCATTCAAAGCTGGTACTGGTACTTCCCTTTCAGTTGCACTAGAAAATGTGTAATCATTTTGATTTAATTTTGGATCATACACAAAATTTGACCTTTTTTGAGAATGAGGTGGAATTACATGACTGATAGGTTCAAAATTATTAGAATAAACTAAACTATTTGGCACATAATTACCATTACTAAGAGATCCCCTACTTATTACATTAGAATTGCACAAAGGTAGATCATAACTGACAGGCATATCAACATGATGCTTAGGTACATACACACCCTGAGGCACAGAAGTATTTAAATATTCAACATTGTGAGCAAATGAATTAGCTAAGGATGAAATAGGCATATTACTACATGTAGGCATACTATGGTTTACATAAGATAAGGGTATAGTATTACTAACACTAAATACTGGTAAGTTATTGGATACATTAGGTAAATTAATAGGTGAAACAAAATTACTAGCTGAATAAGTCACACTATGCACAGGTAAAGTTTGACAACTCATAGACTGAACAATAATAGGTTTCCTAACTACAGGGGCAATATCATGCATTGACAATCCTGGGTTATTCACAGGCTTTACATTATGATTTGATACATTATAATCAACATTATTTAAATCTGGCATATAAAAATTATTATCCAATATAATAGGATTACATGTATTCTCAATATTAACATTGACCTTTTCACCAATTACAGGTAAATCTAAATTATTACTAACTGTTGGCATATGAACATTAGAATAAATTATAGGCAAATTAATAGCACTACTGACAGGATCGCTAGCTTGTACTGACAGATCAATAGGAAAGTCTGAAATATTATTTGCATAAGACTCATTTAAAATTTCTTTACTACTCAAATTTGGCAAAGAATCAGATATATTTTTAGGCTCAAAATTAGACACAGTAACATTATGCACAATGCTTTGACTAGCAGAATTAAACATTTGATTAAAACCAAAACTTTCTGATTGTTCACACAGAGAATTAACACTATTTCTGTCTTTTTTAAACACACACTCAATGTTTATAGCTTCTTTCTGTATGGCTAAACTAATTTCTGCTTCTTCTTCTTCAAGCTGAATCTGCAAAAGTTTCTGCTCATTCTGAAGTTGCAGCATTCTCTCTGACAGTGAGATTTCCTTCTGAAGATGTTCTCTCTTCTTCTGTGCTAATGCTAGCTGCTCTTTCTTTCTCAGATAAGATGGTACTGAAGAAGCATTAGAAATATTGTCTTTACCACCACTAAATAAGGAAGTTTTTACTTTTCTTTTAGAATTTCTCCATATTTTAATGTCCTTATCACACTGAGTTTTTAAATAAACTAAACTGGTATAATCTGGGGTAGATATGTCATCTTGATTCAAAACATTTACAAGATCTCTCCATTTATTGTCTAAAATTTCAGCTTTAAAATTAATGTCACAAAATTCATCACCAGAAGAAATTAATCTGAGTACTTCCTCACACAGTCTTCTGACTTCTTGTATTTGAGGCTGAAGGGTTGATGCTGCCATGTTTCCAAATTTCAACACATCACAGGCACAAATAACAATATTAAAAACTTGAGAGTGTTTTTAAGATGAATGTTTTCTTAACTTAATGTTCCCGAATTTCCGTTGCCGGCAGGAACATTGACACAAATTATGTTGCATCGCAGTTAAATAAAAACAGGAGTCTATCAATCAACAGTATAAAAATTTATTTATTGACAGTTCAGGAATTAAATAACACAACGTCATTACGACGTCTCCACTGACACACTGTCACACTAACAACTTTCAATTTCCAAACAAAAAACGATCCTTAAATCAGTTGGAACAAAAGGTCCAAATTACTGGAAAGAAATCCACCATACATAATAGGCAGTTCTTACACAAACAAAATCATTTTCATTCGGTTGTCGTCTGCTGTCAGCCCTTGAGCGTCGGATGTCGGACGTCGCCGTCGAACGTTGAACGTCGGTTAAGAAAACAGTTCCTGCTCCTACATCACTCCCAAACTAATAAAGGTGTTCTAAATGGAACACACCTGCTCTCAAACGAACAGCATAAGTTTAAATAAGCTTTCAAACAAGCTTTAAATTAAAGTTTACTTCATATTTTAGACATGGGCTTATTCAACGTCAGTAGGAAAATCAAAGCAGAAACGTCACTTTTACCGCACATTTACCAGACGTCAAAATATCAAGGGGCATAACTCTAAGCAATCTTTTGGCTTCAGACAACAAAACCTAAATACAGTAAAACCTGCAAAAGGCAGCCACAAGAATTGATTGACCTTTGTCTCAGACCTTCCCAGGGGATATTGTAGGTAACTGGGTACCTGTGTGTGTCCCTTATTGTGAGCATTAACAACACTCCCTCATTTGTAATGGAGGATTCAAAAAGCTTATATGGCAGGGATCTATTTTAAAAAGAATTAAAATGGTCAAAATGTTCAGAAATATATTTTTCTTAAATTTAAATAACAATTTGATTTGCTATTAATTTTGCATACATATTGCTCAATATCATTGTCATATATAACTGTATTCAATTTTTAATTTTGTTTTATGTGGTTTCATGAAAAATGAAAATTTTGCAAAAAATGATATTATTATGTAAAGGGAGGTAACTTGTATTTTAGGTGTTACCGGTAAAATGAGTACAAGATCTGCTGGTGATGATGATAATTTTGGTACTGAGTCTTCACATAAGGTAAATCAATTGAATCTTTTGGTGTCTTGGGTAGCACTCAGTTAGAAGCTCTGGACAATTTCTGCCCTTTCCAATTCTGGGTCCAATCGTATGTCACTTAACTGGATATGTCATATTTAAAATTTACACTTCAGTCAATTTTTTTTTTGTTCCTGTGAAATGTATTCTGAACTTTGTTTAAAGTTGTTTTATTGAACTTCAGGTAGATTACATGAATCGCAAATATGTTTTTTTTTAATGATTTTTATTGCAAATGAATTTGTAAACTGGATCAATTTCAGCAAATTATTTGACTCATCATTTCTTTTCAATTTCCTGAAACTTTGTCTAAAATAAACCTGTTTGTATTGGATGGCCATTTTAAATTCCCCTCACTGCTTCATTTTCCAATCAGGTGCAGAGAGTGGGACATAAACTCTATCAAATCCCTAAACATTTACCGTTTTCTATTTACTTTAACAAGATTTATACGCGCGTGACCTTGTCAACTTAGACTCAATATCACAGGAAAAAAATACAAAATTATTGTTATTTCAAAATGATTTATAAAATTATAAAGAGCAAAAATGAAGCCTGTATTTTTAATAAAAATCCATTTTAGTCAAAGTAAGGTAGATACGTGAAATTTGATTTTGTTATCACTCACTATTTTGGTGTCTGTGTTATGCCAACTTCAATTTTTTCGTAAACAAGGGGTGCGCACTATACATGGGTAAATGAAATTTTCCCGATTTTGATGGGGTAAGGAACGGGTGCGCATTATACATGGGTGCGCATTATATTCGGAATTATACGGTAAACTCTATCAAATTCTTGTTGTATTTCTAGGCTATTATACATGCATTAGGAGAAGACAGAAGAAACAGAGTGCTGGCTGGATTGTATGTTGGCCGCTCTGATACAGCTCTGTTAGTTCGTCAGTCATCATTACATGTATGGAAGATAGTTGTTACTAATACACCAAAGACTCTACGTGAAATATTACCTACTTTGTTTACCATATTATTGGGATGTTTAGCTTCTACTAGTCATGATAAGAGACAGGTATGTAACTCATTGTTTTGGCAGATTTTTTTTGGCTTATTTCTAGTGTTACAACTTCGACAAGTCGCAAAAATGTTTTATCAGATTCATAAATGAAAGTTAACATAAATATAGATTATTTAACCGTAAAAATAACAACAGCCTTGATTGTCACTTTGTGACACAAACTAACAAAATATAAACAGTGCATTACATTGTGCACTTACCAGAAACATTTTGTACAAATGTTATACTATATTATGGTTTCTAGGTTATGCCAACTTACTGTTTATCTTATAGACAAGAGGCATGTTATTTATGGTGACTGAGACTTACTCGCAGGAAAGAAATAGTGTTGGTTATATTTAACATTATTATTACAAGAAATGATTTTCTATGTATTATACCATACTGTTTTATTATAGATTGCTGGACGTACTCTAGGTGATCTAGTACGTAAACTAGGAGAACGTGTTCTACCAGAGATTATACCTATATTAGAGGAAGGATTAAACTCAGAACAAGCTGATCAGAGACAAGGTGTGTGTATAGGTCTCAGTGAAATCATGGCTTCAACCAGCAGAGAACATGTAAGTTTTAAATTAGAAATAATTATATCTCAATTTATCTATTTTCCTTGTTAATTGCAGTTTGTTAATCATTCAAAAAAGTTAAAAAAAAAAGTATACAGACACTCAAAACATTTCTATAATGCTCAATAAAATGGCTAGTGAGTTCTGATCTTGGGATGTGTAAGTCAGATATAATTCCAGTAAGTAGCCATAATCTGATCAATGCTAAGAGGTTTGTCCAAGGGCCAGCTTGTAGACAGGATTTACTTATGAACCTTAGTTGTTATCCTTGTTATAGGTGTTATAGAAGATACTCTCCTATAGAAGCACAGTATCACATGTAGAGACTATTGATTTCATCATAAAAACTAAATAAATTTTAATAAAATATTTTACTGATTAATATTCATTATAAACTATAGTGGTTTGTTTCTTTCTTAAACAATTATTGATATGATATTTTATTAAAGGTTGTAATATTCTCCAACAATTTGATTCCTACTGTAAGACGAGCACTGTGTGATCCTTTACCAGAAGTTAGAGAAGCAGCAGCTAAAACATTTGATCATCTTCAACAGAATATTGGACAGAGAGCTTTAGATGAAATATTACCTAATTTACTCAAGAGATTGGTTAGTAGATTAACATATGTCACCCTGCAATCAGCGGTCAATTTGCAATAATCTTTGTTAATCCCATTAATTTCACTAACAGTTAATTGGTGCCAAACACTGATAATTATTGTTGTAAATGATTTTTAAGGAAAAAATAAGTAATGAAATATTCAAAAGAATAAAACAAAATTTGAATATGGGAAATTTTTAATCCTATTTAAATTGTTATACAGTGAACTCTGTGATTTCCGACGTCTGAGTACTACGACATTCTGTATAATCCGACATCTATCTAGTCCCAATTGAATTCCTTCTTATGTCAGTTTAAAAAACTCTTAGTATTCTGACAATCTGTGTATTCTGAATTACGACACTAATAATTGGTCCTGATTGGCAGAAATATCAACCTATTGTATATGTTCGATATATTTTGTAGAATAATCCTGAGCTTTCAGAGCAAGCTTTAGATGGTTTAAAACAAGTGATGGCTGTTAAAAGTAAAGTTGTTCTTCCCTATCTTGTACCTAAGGTAAGACTTGTACATCATTTAGTTAGAATAGTGAGAGATTGGATTTAGAGATCATTCAGACATTGTAGGCTCAGAAAAAGTCATATTATCATATATATATTATGTTTTGTGAAAAATTAAATTATGTTTGTAGCAAAAAGATCTTAGAAACAGGCATAAAGAGACATCTCCTAATGAGAAATTTGGTTGTATTGTGTCAATTTCTTAACTTCAAATAGGAGCATATTTTGGGAGATGTTGTGTTAGTAGAAGATTTTGGCCATATTTTTGTTATATGAAGTGTTTTGTTGCCTTTTAGGCCTTACATAAACTTTGGATATAGTGCTACACATATTGATATTTATTTGTTAATGACTTAGTTATTTTTTTTTTATTTATTCCAGTTAATTACACCACCAGTAAATACAAGAGCTCTATCATTATTAACATCAGTAGCTGGTGATTCTTTAACTAAACATCTCAATAAAATATTACCAGCTCTCCTGACCTCTCTTACTGAAAAAGCTGGTACACCAGATGAGGAGCAGGTAGGCTTTCTTTACATTTCTTTCAGAAGGTCAGGGTCATGGGGCCCAATGAATATTATTGTAATGGATATTTGTCTATGAAACCTATCGGTCCAAGGGGCTGAGCTGCCTAATCTACCCTATTGGGAACCATAGCACTCAGCAAGCTAGGGTCTTTTTGTATGGCATGATTCAGATTCAGATTCTTCAAGTATTTCCCCCCTTGAGATTTATGCCGATCAAAGATGCTGGAAATGTACAAATTAAGATGGTACAAGTAACAGACAATTTAGGCTACAAGGTGCTTAAACGATACCCTTAAAACAAAAATGAAAACAATCATTGTACACTGTTTTATTTTTGTTGCAAATTAGTTACAAAAAAGAAAGTCATAATTCATATCTATATTTCTTTCATTTGTTCTTAGAAAGTTTCTTGTTTGTCTTTTGCAGGAATTGGAATACTGTAGAACAGTGGTATTATCAGTCAAAGACTACCATGGTATTAGAACTATCATGGATGAACTGTTACAAGCCAGCACCAATAAAGATCCTAATTGTTGTGCGTCTGCCGTCTCCATTTTGTTTTCATTCTGTTCTAAAACTGAAGCAGACTATAAAGACTATATACCCCAGTTGTTCCGAGGATTAATGATGTTATTTTTACGAACCGAAGAAAATATTTTAATTGGTAGTTGGAATTGTTTGAATGCCATTGTCAAAGTGAGTATACAGTATGAAGGTCCAAGCAATTTAAAGAAAAGAAAGAAACATCTATATTTTACAAGGTCAACAACCTCCTGTATGGAGATTGCCATATTTAGAAAAAAAATAGTTCAGCCCATCTAAATCAAAGAATTTACTGTGCAAAATGTCTGCTTTAATGCTTCTTTCAATACCTTTCGTAATTGCCATTTTCACAGGTTCAATATTGTGAATTTTCGTACGATAACATGTTTTTCTCGAAATTACTACTTTTGAAAGTCGTGAAACTGGAGAAAAATTATCGACACCCATTTTCACAACTTCTCTGACCTTCACCTTGACCCTGTGTGAAAATAGCTACTTGCTATTTATTATTTAACATTTTTTTTGTAAGATCTTTTAATACTTTTAATCTCTTAATGTCATAATAAATAATAGATGTTGATAAATAGCCTGATATTAGAATGCAAATGCAAAATAAATTTGTCGTTTTATGTTAGCTATGAAGTCATAATTATTGTCCGAACAGTCTCCACTTAAGCAGACGAATTTCACATTTCTGAGAAAGTTGTAAACACCATTTTCACCATATGTAGCGAACATAGCATAAGTCATGAATATTGAGGAAGATTGTGCTGAATACTAAAACTTTAAGAATTCTTTGAGTTGAAACTTATCTTTAATGATGTTTTGTGTCTTGTAGAGATTAGATGTAACTGAGATGTTGACACATATTGGTGATTTACGACAGGCTGTACGATACGCCTCCTCTGATTGTAAAGATAAACAACTACCTGGTTTCTCTATTCCTAAAAAGGTAAGTAATACTGGGTAAGCCATGACATGGCACTCGATTGCTCAGTTTAACAGATTCCATCTGCCTAAATTCTGATGTTCATGAATACAACCAGATATTTCACATTTCAAATTATCCTAATTAATCTGCTCTATCTTTATTTTTATGCATTTCTGGCTATTGCAAGACAACAGAATAAAGAAGGGAAGGGTACTATGTTAAGTTTTTGCCTGCATGCTGCTGAAATTGAGTCAGTTGTCCATGATCACTCCATTTTTGCCTCCATGATTCCCTTTGTTACCAATGATAAATTGTATTCTAGGGAATCGCACCAATATTACCTATCTATAGAGAAGGAGTGTTGAATGGATCGACAGAATTAAAAGAATCAGCTGCTATTGGACTAGGGGAGATAATTACATTATCAACAGCCGAAGCGTTAAAACCCTCTGTTATCAATATAACTGGTCCATTAATTCGTATCCTTGGTGACAGATTTACAGCTAATGTTAAAGTTTCTTTACTAGAAACTCTTAATCTCTTGTTAGAAAAGGTAAAGACCATATATTTTTTTTACTCTATATTTATTTGTAACTGGGAAAAGTAGAAAGGTATAGTGATTTTTTACGCATACGGACGCCTTTCCATGCAGAGATCATTGAAATGTGACGTATTTTGTGGGGAAGAAGAAAGATAACACATACGCTTAACGCACATATGGAATCATATTTGACGCATGACAGATCTGCAAGGGCCATTTATGTCCGCATCTGCATGACGCCATATCAATGGTTGATCACTAGGTTATATTCGAATTGAAATTTAGTTTAATTATCTAATCAGATTACTGTATTTCTTATCTATTTCTTCTATATAAACTTACATTACTGATAAAATTTCAATTCAAGAAATTGGCCATGTTCCACTAAAATCATACAATACAACCAATTTGTATTATTAGTATTTCTATCACACTTTTATGACAAATTGATATTGTATTATATTATTATACGCGACCCAGATGTTTAAAATTTATTTGGTTATTGATTAATTTTAGGTTGGAGCCATGTTAAAACCATTCTTACCTCAACTACAAACAACATTCGCTAAAGCTTTAAATGACCCTCATCGTATAGTTAGATTGAGAGCAGCTTCAGCCCTAGGTCATCTGATAGTTATACATACTAGAGTTGATCCTTTATTTACTGAGTTACATACTGGTATTAAAACTACAGATGATGTTAGTATTAGGTAGGTGTTTTATTGTTACTATCAGGGGGTGGGGTTGGACTCAGTCATAGGTCATCTGATAGTTATACATACTAGAGTTGATCCTTTATTTACTGAACTACATACTGGTATTAAAACTACAGATGATGTTAGTATTAGGTAGGTGTATAATTATTACTGTCAGGGGGGTGGGGTTGGACTCAGCCCTGGGTCATCTGATAGTTATACATACTAGAGTTGATCCTTTATTTACTGAGTTACATACTGGTATTAAAACTACAGATGATGTTAGTATTAGGTAGGTGTATAATTATTACTGTCAGGGGGTGGGGTTGGGCTCAGCCCTAGGTCATCTGATAGTTATACATACTAGAGTTGATCCTTTATTTACTGAACTACATACTGGTATTAAAACTACAGATGATGTTAGTATTAGGTAGGTGTTTTATTGTTACTATCAGGGGGTGGGGTTGGGTTCAACCCTAGGTCATCTGATAGTTATACATACCAGAGTTGATCCTTTATTTACTGAGTTACATACTGGTATTAAAACTACAGATGATGTTAGCATTAGGTAGGTGTCTAATTATTACTGTCAGGGGGGTGGGGGTTGGCCTCAGCCCTAGGTCATCTGATAGTTATACATACTAGAGGTGATCCTTTATTTACTGAGCTACATACTGGTATTAAAACTACAGATGATGTTAGTATTAGGTAGGTGTATAATTATTACTATCAGGGGGTGGGGTTGGGTTCAGCCCTAGGTCATCTGATAGTTATACATACTAGAGTTGATCCTTTATTTACTGAGTTACATACTGGTATTAAAACTACAGATGATGTTAGCATTAGGTAGGTGTCTAATTATTACTGTCAGGAGGGTGGGGTTGGGTTCAGCCCTAGGTCATCTGATAGTTATACATACTAGAGTTGATCCTTTATTTACTGAGTTACATACTGGTATTAAAACTACAGATGATGTTAGCATTAGGTAGGTGTCTAATTATTACTGTCAGGGGGTGGGGTTGGGTTCAGCCCTAGGTCATCTAATAGTTATACATACTAGAGTTGATCCTTTATTTACTGAGTTACATACTGGTATTAAAACTACAGATGATGTTAGCATTAGGTAGGTGTCTAATTATTACTGTCAGGGGGGTGGGGTTGGACTCAGCCCTGGGTCATCTGATAGTTATACATACTAGAGTTGATCCTTTATTTACTGAGTTACATACTGGTATTAAAACTACAGATGATGTTAGCATTAGGTAGGTGTCTAATTATTACTGTCAGGGGGTGGGGTTGGGTTCAGCCCTGGGTCATCTGATAGTTATACATACCAGAGTTGATCCTTTATTTACTGAGTTACATACTGGTATTAAAACTACAGATGATGTTAGTATTAGGTAGGTGTCTAATTATTACTGTCAGGGGGTGGGGTTGGACTCAGCCCTGGGTCATCTGATAGTTATACATATCCTTTATTTACTGAGTTACATACTGGTATTAAAACTACAGATGATGTTAGCATTAGGTAGGTGTCTACTTGTCTAGTTCTTTTGTTTGTGGGATTGATAGCTTATCGAGCTAGATTCTTGAAGACCCTGTCTAATACTTTCTCAAAAAATGCCTTCTAATTTGTTTTCAGTAATATTATGCAGGATTTTGCACTATATGTCAAACTTGTATCCTTGAAGTTTAAAAATTCCAAAATGAAAAGGATATTTTGGATATCTTTTTGTTGCAAAATCCAAGAATGATGTTCAAATTTTAGTACAACAAAGTCATTTCAACCAATCATGTCAAAGGAAAACCTAAGGACAAATACTTGGCGCATCATTAATAATATATTTTGTTTTTCAGAGACACCATGTTACAAGCTTTAAGATTTTGTTTATGTGGAGCAGGCAGTAAGGTATCAGAACCTATTCGTAAACAGATACAAGCTACATTAATATCATTACTATCTTGTACAGACGACAGTACCAGAGCAGTAGCGGCAGGCTGTATTGGAGCACTATGTTCAGTTTTACCACAAGATGAACTGACAGACTTATTAAAATCACATCTTATGAGTAAGTGATGATAAGTTAAAACAATACCCAAGTCTTAACTGTTAATCAGAATAAAAACAATATACAGACTTCTTCATTAGCCTCATCAGCCTGAGTAAAGCAGGATGTAAAATTCCATTTCTTGTCATTTCTGTTTTCTGTTTATCAAAAATATCTCTTTGGGTCAATGGAGCATGTATAATTCAAAGATCGTCTAATGCTCCAGTGAAAAAGGTATCACTATATCGTCGCAGTCCTGTGAAAACCTTGCATCTACATTTTTAGGTGTTAATCAGTTACAAGGTTTTCACAGGACAGCGATGATATGTGGATTTTTGTATCTGGAACTTCTTCAATATGTTATGATAATTAAGATAATTTTATAAGTTATTTCCCTTGACAAAGGAGAAAAATGGCTTTATCCTTATTATTGTGGTAAATATTGACAATATTATAATTTCAGATACAGAAAAGAGTGTAGACTGGAGACTAAGACATGGTAGAAGTGTAGGTTTAGTTGTAGCATTAAAACTATGTGCTAGTAAAGTTCTAGATTCTGTTAGTCAAGATACTGTTATTGATACTATTAAAGAACTTAATACTGAAGACACAGTAAGTTTTCTTTTATTTTCTAAGGCTTGTGACATGCTGAAATAGAGACATTCCAGATATATAATTCATTATCTGCTGGGCTACTTATGAAGGGGGCGAACATTTTCAATTTTGGCTTAAGGATACTAGAAAGTTTTCTTGTTTTGTTTACAGCTGGTTCTATGCTTCTGTAGAACTTTTCAGATATCAATCCTTTAACTTAAGGGCTACTTTTGAAATTGGAAATAATATACCAATATTTGGCCCATGGACATATTTAACATTATTGAAAATTTTGTGAAAATTATCTATCAGCATTCAAACAAATATTAAAATGACTAAAAGGAAATACACATCTGTTTCAGAACATAAACACAAACGGTCCATTGTATTTTTGGTAATAAAATATTAGAATCAATGTAACAGATGTCTATGTTGTATAGTTTTAATTACTGTCTATTCTCTTAAAACTTTTTATGTTTATGTCTTAAACATAACCAGATTTTTTCAACTACATTGATTATGTTATATTGTTAATTTGTGTTATTTCAGATTTCTGTTTTACAAACAAGTTTCCAAGCATCAGGCCATCTATTGAAATATCAACTAGACGATTCACAAACAGTTTCAACAGATATTATACAGATTCTAATTAAAGTAAGTTGTTCAATTCTAGATTGAATTGTCTGAAAGAACAGATAACAAGTTAATGTCCCCCTCCAGTAAACAGATATTATTCTGTTGCCATTACATCAGATGATGACACGTGTATATTGTGTTGAAACGTTATGTGCCTAACTGTATTAAAGAAGTGTGTTATATTCCATAATATTTTCTTGTGTTTTGTTATATGTGCTCCTCGCTTCTACATGTCATTCAAATCTTATATTATTTGAAGCTTCGAATCTTTGTCTGCATGCATTAAGAAAAAGTTAGTGCGTAATTATTCTATTGTTTCTTATACATATGATTGAACAGTTATGGTTAAATTGGAATCATACATAATCATATTGTTGGCACTGTAAGCTTAAATTAAAAGCTTGCCAAAAATATCTAGGATAAACAAATTCCAATCTGAATTGTTTGTTTTTTATTATAGGGAATGAAGCATGACTCAAATGATATCAAGATAACTGTAGCTAAATTGATATCCTATTTATCATACGATAATATTTTACCAACCAATATACGCAAGTCACTGATACCCTGTCTAGTGAACGGTACCAAGGAGAAGAATACTGGTGTTAAAGGGAATAGTGAGCATACTCTGGTGACGTTACTCAATTTGAGAGAAAATGAAGATGTTTATAAGGTTTGTTCATAATTTAACATTTTCAATCCTGCAAATGAATATTCAATATACTCAAACAAGTTCAGTTGGCATTTTCTCAAACAATTTTGAATATCAGATGCAAAACAGTAGGCTACATTGAATAGAAACACTGAGGCCTTATTCTCGAAAACTTAACTTACAATTTTTTTAGTGTCGCAGTCATCTGATTGGACAATCACTAAAATTGATTTTAAATATAGCATTATTATCCAATCAGATTACTGTATTTCTTAAAATCTGGATTTTATTTTAGTTAAGTTTTCGAGAATAAGGCCCCTGTTCTCCAAGAAATAGCAACCCAAAATATCTTGATTTTGACTAAATTGGTGCCTATAAAAACAAATTTCTAAGTAATAATGTGTGATCATGCAAATACTAAGCCACTCTTAGACTGAGAATACTGATTTGACTAAACCTAGCATATTGGTTTCCTGCTGCAGGAAGGTTCTTCTTCCATGCCAGAGTTGGTTGTTGCCTCCTGCAAGTTCTTAAAATGTTATGATTATCTTTTACAGGAAACAGTAGAAGTTTTAGAGTCTGGTATGAAGGAATCATTAGTAGAAGTTTATAATAAAAGTTTAAAGAAAATTGCTAATTCCCCAGCACCTCCTCGAGACCAAGTTGACGACACTTTGTTAACTTAGCGGATATTGTCTTTATTAGGTTTCTATATAAATTATAGGGCTGAACTTAAACTAATACAAGGTTTCTATTTTTTAACCATTGCAAAAGAGTATCTTGAGTCCATATTTTGAAAAACAGCCGTGTTGGGCTTAAAGGAATGCTTTTCAAGTGTTTATCAAATGTATGTTTTCTGAAATTGACTCATGACATACCACTTTTCAATGATGAAAACAATAAATAATTTGCATTGTTCATGATATATTTGTGACTTCAATTGAAATTGGATAATGTGTGTTCAAAAGGCTTTGACAAATAATCACTTAACCCTTCAATTACAGCAATTTGAGTTTCCTCTACACCTCCTTTTTTTCTGGGCACATGGAACCTATTTTAAACCTAAGAATAGTTTATGTTAAATCTTGATAGTTATTAATTGAAGCATGAACATTGTTTAAGTTCAGTCCTCTACATTAAATTATTTTAAAATGATAGTGCTCTATTTTTGTGATGATTACATTTATTTGGACAAACCCCCAAATAGCCAACAGTGTGTGATCATGTATGAAGTTAAATGGGGTGGGGTTTGACTCTGAGCAAACAATAAATATCAGAAATTCTCTCCTTGGAAACTTATAATAGCTTGTATGGGTAGATAACTTGGCTAAACCACTCATGTAGACAGCTCTGTTTTAGATGAGGCTGCACATTGGACTGATTCTCACTTATTCTGACTTTGAAGCAGGAAGAACGGTATATTCATTTATTATATAGCTCATGATTGCTCATGAAAATATAACATTATTATTCAAATTATTTATCTGTGACTATATTGTTGTATAAAACAACACTTCACATTTGTTTAGAATAGTGTTATGCATACATTACATAGATAATTCATAACAGCAAGTTAATTGATCATTGTGGACTATAATTTTAAAATTTATTGATAAATTGGCTTTTTGTCACATGTTAGTTGGTAGATGACAAGTTAACATCTGCTTCCGGCATAATCTGACATTACAGACTATTATAGTTTTCTGTTTCACACCCCAATTCTATTATTGGACTATTCCACACATGCAGCCTCTAGGCCTATAACAGTTTTTCTGTAATTTATATGTAGAAAAGCTGATTTTCAAAAGTTGGGGGTGTTTTTTGTTGCTTGTTCATTTATTTCCAATGTAGAAAAAGCTGTATGTTTCTGGCTTATAATTTTGAGTTAGTTAATACATTGATAAAGAGCCAAGCAAAAATATTTGAGTCCCATTCAAAACATAAACACAAGCAGTTTGAGGTGGTGCAAATAGTAATTGACAGAATAAGTCCAGCATGATAAATTTCAATTTCTATTTATTATACCCTTATAATAAAGTGGACTGTTCATGGTTAACCAATGTGCAAAAATAACTGTGCTTGACTATATTTTTTGCTTTATTTTCTGTTTGCTGATTGTTTGTATGATAAAACTGTAAAATAAATTACATCTTATTACTTGGTGGTTTTCACTCTTCAGATACAAAACTGTATATTTTTGTAGTTTAATGTTGATCTATGAGTCAAAAGTTAAAATGCTTTGTACAAACTGCCCACAATACAAAGTTATTTGGATAGAGTGAACTAGGGTTTTAATTAATAATGATACCTGAAATAAAGGACATTATCACATTTATCCGTTGAACATTAACTCATTAAGTTGTCATTTTGAATCTCCAATCAGACATGGCTGGCAAAAAAATATATAAACAAAAGAGCACCAGTACCAAATTAGGCAGTTTTGTATTTAAAGAGGTAATAATGGATATCTTGAATATTGGTTATGACGGTTCTATTTATAACTCTATGGTTATGACTGATATCATTGATAGTAAGTTGGGAGCTATATGTAGAGGCACGCTTGAAGAATTAAATGTTGTCTGGATTTTTATTATCTGCCCTAAAAATCATTTTAAAAATCAATGTCGCAAAAAAGTGGTGCAATGCTCTTATTTGATCCACTAATCAGTTTGAAAGATAATGAAAGGGTTCACATATCTACCGAATTGATTGAACTCATTCAAACAATAGATTATTATTGATAACAAAAATAAAGGCCGGCTGGTGTCGCAATAACATTCTTTGGGGAGTTCGTAGGTGGATGGAAACCATTTTGCAACTAGTTTACGTTTAAGAATTTCCTAATCCGATTGGCTGAAATCATCGGAAGCGGCATATCACGTGCTCTCTGACGTAATAAGGAATCCCTATCCTGCCGATTGGGAACCTCCGCGAAATTTTTAGTCTACGTTGTTTAGATTTTGATGATTTTATGTCACATATGTATGGGATAAATGTAAATTATGGCCGGTGTTTTCGATCTAGAACTCCACGATACTCCCGAGGAGGAGGAGGAAATCTCGGATGAGGAAGAATATTTTGTTCCTGATGAAGTTTCCAGGGTAAGTAAATTCCCATTCCATTTCCTTTTTCCTATCTCTTTTCTGTCCTTCCTGACACGCAGTTTATCACGTTGTGAAATTCTTGATTCAGTAGATTTATTTTTTCGAATGTAGTTGTAACCCTGAGATATAGAGAATGACATATTTTAGTTAGAAAATGACTGAATAAGTTAAAAAGTTAAAGGGAACTTAGGCCCGATTTCATTCAGAATCAAAGTCAATGATGAGTTGATCTAGTTCAGTTCAACTGGGTACAAACATACAAAGTTCATATTCATAGTAGGCCTAACATATTACCATTGTTTTCTTTGAGTCAGATGAGATTGAGACTATGCCTAGGCATACCGTGTATATTATTGATTTCATATGAATCATATAAGTAAGTAAGCTTATAAATATAACTCATCATAATCCAAATCATGGCAAATGAGTGTTAAAATTCTCATATTTTCTTATTACCTGACTGTAGGTTAGTGTAGGTGTATAGATTTAGATCTCTGGATAGCATTTCTGAAGCCTAGGAATGAACTAAGCTTATGACATGTTTCAGTTTTAAATCACTGTTATAAACTAAATCTAACTCTTTCTAGTCTTAGTTTAATAATGGTAATCTTATAAAGTTTCAGAAGTCTAGACAGGATCATTTTAAATTTCATATCCCAGATCCCACTGTTTTCCAGTTAAAATCAACTGTTTGTCTCAATGAAAACTATTGCTTCAAGCCATATTTATATTGACTTCTCATAAAATTGAAATTCAATACCAGTTTTCATTGTCAGTTTATCCTTATAAGTTTATTTTAATGAATATAGATCTTCTATCCAGAAAATAATGAAACATTTGTCAAACTGACTGACTGACTAAGCTTACGCATATTTCAATAAGTTTATAGGTACCATACTTATTTTTTTAATTTATGATTGTTTGTAAGCTTATATTTTCAAATTTTCATAAACATGAAAGAACTTTTATTGGACATTTTGGTGACTTCAGGAAGGTTATTATGATTGCATGAACACATCTGATTGGTATTATTTAAGCTAGTTGAACATTTTGTTGACATCAGCAAAAATAGGTTATCAGTAACTAGATTGAAAGATATAAATGGCCGAATAGCACTTGGAGTTTTTCATGTCTCTCTTTCAATACCCAGTATTTATAAGAGATCATGATTGAGGAAAATCATTTCTCATTTTCTGTAGACCTTTCATTCCTCTGTATTATACCTATTTTTGAAATATTAACAAGCTATCACATGGTAGTGGGCATTCAGAAACTATTATCTGAAACAGAAACAGGATTATATTACCCCCAAGTACTCAAAAAATTTCGATTTTTCTATCCCACTGCTTCAGTGAACTATTGTCAACTGTGGATATTAATTATCAAGGAATAATGAAAGAGTATGATGATAAAATGGACTTTGTTTTGTTGCCAATCAATGCCAATAGGGTAAGCTTAATATGGAAAAGATCCTCAAGAGTAGTTTAAGTTGTTATTCACTTTTGTGTCTTATCACTTTGTTTTAATGTTATATAGGCTCACCATGAGCAAATGATAAAAAACATACTTTAATATAGGTTTACCATATTGAATTTTTAAGTGTAATAAATTTTGAAATATGACGCCACCAAGTGACAATAAGTGTAATAAAAATATAACAGTTTTAGAATAGAGATTATAAATATTTATTATGTTTGATAAATATATCATTAAAAGTTATTTATTATGATGAGTTAGTTTATTATTGATTATATTAATGATTTATTTTCAATCTTGTCTTGTAAACAAGTATCTATTACGTAATAACTTAAATACCATACTTAATCTCATTTCCAGGCTGTGCATTTTAGAGATTGAAAATATTCTATCCCTGTTAAAATTTCTCTCATTGCACGCCCATTAGCCAAAACAAATGCAGAAAAATAAGACATCAAAATCTCATTCGCTTTCGGTGTTCTGTCTTGTCTGATTAATAAAATATGTCCAAATTAATGGAATGTATAGAAGGGTAGTTTAGCTTTGTTATCTTATTGAAACTTTATATTGTTGTTATCACACAGGTAGGTCTTTTTGTAGCTTCAATCAGACATGATTGGCAAATTAGTCCAATCTATAAGATTTATTGTACAAAACCATTCATTTTGTGGCAACGAATTCCAAACTGAATGATGATTGCGATATGTTGAAAAGCTCTTTAAAACTGGCAAATGAAGTCAATTAATGATACAAATGAATGATATAGTGGTGATTTCACGTAACTAACAACTCTTAAATTAGAAACCAGCAGACCTAGATCATAGTTTAATATCGGAAATAAAAAATGATACTGGTAAATTATTAGAGAACTCAGCTGATGAAATAAATCAGCTCTTGTCTTTCCAGTTATGATTTTCAAGGATTCTAAATGACTGGCAAATAAGTGTGAAATAACACTCCTGTGTGTTAACATGTGACTGTTATATCTGTGTTAAATCTCACAAGTACCGGTAGATAACTAACTGGTCTCATTAAATAATACATGATACTCTACTATCAATCTATTCTCATCTCACTTTTAATATCCAATACCAATCCTTAAAGCTCACAACTGTTAAACCTTAATTAATTTTCCCTTTTCATGTGATATTTGATTTCAGTAGTAGATATATATTTATCATCATTAGTTAGATACCGGTAACTGATTGTTACACAATATCTTATAATAATATACCGGTCTTGATGTTTGATAGGCCTTTGCGGCTCACTTTAAAACCGAGGATTTTATAGCGCAAAAGGCGTCATCCATTCATAAAATGCAACTTCAAATGAATGAAAAGGAATCTGACATCACTAATGACCGTATCAACAGCACGAAAATGGGCTAAAGACCGCCTTTTGGGCCGCCTTTTGGGCCCCCTTTCTCAGAAATACTCAGATATGGATCCAGGATTGCCGATCGTGAATAAGGTCTATTGAGTAGTTCATAAGCATTATATGAAATATTCAATTTGAAATAAATATTCACATTAAATTTTTAGATATATCACAAGCTCGCAAAGAAAAGTGACAATTCAGTTTGTTTTTTCAAATTGAGTTTTTCAGAACACCTCCCTATATCAAAATTTGTCAATTTATCATCTTTTGTTTCATTGGTATTTTATGTTTTCGCTATAAGTGATGGTGTGTGCCAACTTTATTTAAATGATTATATTATATTGTGTTTCAAGTTTTCCTTAAAAGTCAGTAGAGGAAGTAATCTTTGTTTCAGTTGAAATTTTGTTTGGGTTAAAGAGGCATTTTAACAATACATTCCTTCATTAGACCAATCATGCCTTAGTTTTAGAAAGGGGAATTTTTATTCAGAGTAGTCAGTAAGAGTTTTCACAACTCACTGTTCAAATTTAGGCCTTGTGTTAGCTTATCCATTATAAATGATTAAGTAAAACTTAGGATTATACAATTTTTGAACATTTCTAGTACGGTACTTCCTTCTGAAAATTGTTACATATATTCAAGACCCAAATCAACTCCAGAAAATTCAAATGTTTACAAATATTTCCTTGTTATTGACTCCTACTGCAGCTTTAAGTGTGTAGGATAACGCCCTAAATAGAATAAATATTTTAAACAATTGAAATATAACACCATTCAGTAGGAGATTTGAATACTGATCAATCAGCCATTCCATATTTAAGCTTTTTCAAATTTCAATATGATCAATCACTGTGTTGTTATTAAATTCTTGTGTAAATTTGAAGGTGTAAAAATATGTGTCTCTACTCCTACATGACTTCCTTATATTGATTACAGATTCTACACCTACATAATATGATGTAAGCTTTAAAATAGCTGTCATTTATAAGTTGGGCTTTCAAAATAAGATGCCGTGTTCATATTAAGCAAAAAATTATGAATTATTGTGAAAAAGTTAAAGCCTAAACTTCTACCTGGCCTTAAACTTGATTTTTCGAACAGTCAACAAAGATATTTAAATCTACCACTGATTTAATAAAACGGTGTTATTTCAATTGTCCTAAGTGACCCCTTGTGGCTTTTACTTGTTTCATCTTTGACATAGGGTTAAAAAACTGCATATATATAAGTTTCTGGACATGAACATACAGGCAATGGTATGATGGACTTCTTTACCTGTACCTACTTTCAAGTTCATAACCTCTCGCTATTGTATAGTGGTATTGAGTAGTACATGTATATAAGTGTAAGTGGACTGACCATTCTGGAGTATTCTATACTAATTTATTTGTTACAGTACAATTGATATATGACCGGTCTGATAACCAATGTTTGAATTGGTTAATATATTATATATCTTATGTTTGTTTCCGATTACAAACTACTTACCTTAGAAAACAGTCACCATTTGTTATCTCAATCAAGACTCTATTTTTGCAATTTGGTCTTTTTCTGGGTTTTTTTTTCCGGATCTACTATAAAATGGGTTCGTTCTTTTATGAAATCAATCAAGTTTCTCACTAACCATTAAAATTTCTGAGATCAAGATATATATACCTCAAATTCCCCTTTCAAATACATTTAGATAAATCAACTATTTGAAAACGTCATGTGTCACAGGCTTCGAAGACCTACTTTAAATAGACCCCTCATCAGTTATAGATCGCTAGATGGACTGGAAAAAAATGAGAGGTGACACTGTCCTGGTAGACATGACTTCAATACACAATTGTTGAAATTTTGATCCATAATATTACTGTATTTTACAAGGATAACAACTTAGGTTCACATGAGGATCCTTTCTCACAGCTGTTCCTTGGCCAAATCTCTTGGCATTGCTCTTTCCTGAATTATCCGTACTCATTTCCAGCTTGATTGACTGGAAATTTTACGATTGAAGATGGCTCATTCAAGGTCATCAGACTTTCAGATCAAGAACCTAACTCTCCACAATATCCTTATGCTTGTATCCAAGCAAATGATGTCATGTTTGTAAAAGAATGATGCTTTAACAGACTGTGCTACAGAACCCTATAAATTAACAGAATGTAGAAAGTGACCTTAACATCTTTGAATTTCTATTTCGTAATATATGATCCGAATATCGGACAGTTATTTTAAGACAGGTATCTTGTTTACCAGGTATGATATTTAAATGATCTTGTATCAGTATCTATTCTAGTGCATTTTGGCAATATTTACCTGGGTTAAAAATAGCCTGCATTGTAAACAACACGGATAGGTTTAAACTAGAGGAGTTTTAGGATATCAAATAGAAATGTGATAACGTACTTGTCCTTGCTCCCAATATTTATATTTGAATATGAAGGAGAGGTGTAACTCTTGAACAAACAGCTGGTTATTGAAATGAGTAGAGGGTTGACAACTAACTTGCTACTAGACTCAGTCAGCTGAGAGTGTCTTTATTGTATAGCTTGTAACAAAGTTTGAAATGTGAATTAGCTGAATGTGGAATAAAAAAAAGTGAAATTAAATGCCAAGTTTCCATGTTAGAGTTTTAATCACAATTTATGTAAATAGCTAGTGGTTATGTGTAAAGTGTACAGGTTAACTGTAATTTGAGAAAAAATATGTGAAGATTAATACAGAATATGTAAAAAATGTGTATAGTTAAAGGTTGTCAAGGATTAATTCTATCAACGTAAGCTTACAAAGAAACTCACAGCAACTTTGGAACTACACTAGCATTGACAAAGGCTGAGCCAATGCTGAGCCAAATGATAGAGAGATTCAATTGAGTTAGTGATATTGTGCAAGAAATTTTGAACAACATAATTTGAAGTGCATTATACAGAAAGATTATATTAGCATTCTTACTCGATTCTGAAATATAGGCATCTTTGACATTATTTAGAATTCTGCTAGATAGTTTTTTAAAGATTGTTTAATAAGTCAGCTGTGTGTTATGTATTCAAAGACAGTAATATGTATCTATGAATCATAATGATAGATGTCATAAAAACTTAAATAATTTAAATGAAAGATAAAATCATAGTGTACACATTAAAGTAAATTTTGTGAAATGAGCCATTTGTGTGAAATATAACAAATACTTAACTTAGTCATTATATTATAACTTATGACTTATAATTTATTATATAAGATCTGTTTAAATATCAAGTTTTAAACCAGGACAAAATGATAAGATAACAGCTGACCATTTATAACTGATACCACATTTTTTACCGCCCAGTCCAGATTATAATTAGATAGTTTTTCACTGAATGGACTGTGAATATTACTAATATCAGCTGATTAAGAGATTTTCTAGTAATTAAACTCTATTGTTCACTGAACATTGATATCATTTAGTAAGCTGTATATTTAAATATCAGTCATAGGTATATATATATAGGGAATATGTCATTTGAAAACTGTTAGTTTGCAATATCAGCTGCTGCTGGAAGCGAACGTTAACTTGTCATCTACCAACCAACCTTTGAAAACTGTTTTTAAACCTATACTGGAAATATATTGGACTGGATCTTTAAATATTATTGCATAAATTAAAAGATGCTTAACTAATGCTTTGAATGGACCTTGGGTGTACGAAACATTTTGAAAAACGTGAATTACCTGCAGCTAATTTGCAATTTTCAATTAACTTGCTGTTGGGTGTTTTTATTAGGCACAAGATTCAGAGGATCTGTACCTGGTCATTCACCTGTGATAAAGATATCCAATATCATTACTGAAGGAACCAGTCCAAAACTAAATTACTTTTGAATAGCGTGCACTTAGTTCTCGAAACCTCTCATAATACCTAGAAAAATACTCATAGTAGATAAGAAATTAGGACTTGTAAGAATACCTGCTATCAATTCTCTGTTTGTGTACTGGTATGTGGTTGTAGTGTTGTCAAATACAATGTTGACGTTGCGGCTCTTGAATTTAACAAAAAAGTATATGTTGACATCATATGTATTAGATAAGTAGATAGATGCAACGTATCTTCTGGAAAATGCGTATTTCTCTGGGATCATTGTGAAATTTCCGATTCTAATTAAAAAGTGCACCTAATTGTTAAATTTAGATGTGAAGTGATATTTAAAAGGAGTTATTTGCTTGTTTCATTCAGACAATATTTGCTCTGCCACCGGAATATAATCTTCTAAAACATAATGCTAATGTTGAAAATATGTAAAGAATGAAACAGAACATTTTTCTGCAGAAAAATATTTAAATTGATAGTCTATCTGAAAGAATATAATGTACAAAAAGGATTTATTTTGTGATCTTCAAATGCTTAAGCATTCTATGGATTTAAGGTGGAGGAACATAGTCACAAGTGAAAAAAGTTGATTGTTCGGTAATTGATGTGGAAAAACTAAATTGTTTATCTAAAAAAACACAAGGAATATAGTTCTGTGCTATTGACTCGCAATTCCTGGTAATATTTTCACCTTTCCATGCACATAACCAGAAAATGATTGTCAAAAAAGTGAAATTATTGGGTAATTGATATTTTATCGAACTATCTTGTGACAAAGATTTTAGACGGTGAAGCCGACAATCCCAAGGTCAGATAAAAAGACCTACTTTTCATTATCTTGATTGTACTGAATTTATTGGCTGTTTAATTGTATGATGGGATAAAGTGGCAGACACTGTGAAAAAAGGATGTGAAAAGAATCGGATTCTGATTAAATAATAAATGAATTGAAAATTTGTTTGTGATATAAATATTTTTCAGAAGAGGATTCCAAAGACAGTTAATTTTATTAAATTTAACTTTTGATTCTTGTAATAGAACTGATTTCTTTTTTCCATAAATAGGGATTATGGGCTAAGTTTTTTACGAAAGGAATTTTATGTTGTTTAAATTGGAACTAAAAGTGTTATAAAAAGTTATAAGGGACATCAACTTTTAGTGTAAATGAGATAAACTTTTTTACTTTTTAATTTATGTGTTTTTGAAAAGATATAAATTTTGATATTCATGAGAAGGACTATAAAATGAAGATGTTTAGGGATTATTGAAGTAGAAATTGTTAAAATGTATCGAAGAGATAGTATAGGTCTAGAAGATGAAATATTTAAATTAGATTTATCAGACACAGAAACTGAATCAACGTATTCTTCTGATTTTGATTCAGATTATGAAACGGTGAGTTTTAAAATTGCCTGTCCCTGTCCCAATATGAAAAGAAAATGCAAAAAGTCTTGGTCATATGTGTATGTTATCTTGCCTGGCAAGCTATGTTTTTAACTTTCTGTTTATATATTTTCAGGGAAGCAGTACAGGGTTTTCTTATGAAAAGTAAGTTGAAATATTTAATTATAATTGATAATTGTAATATCTGTCTTGTATAATAATGCCACAATACTATTTTACCAAGAAAGATATTAGGATGGATTGTGATAAGGACTTCTTTCGATAGAAAAAGAAGTTGTGTTCCATTCAGATTATTTGATCGATTCTAAGATGACAACGTTACATTACAAAAAGGTGAATGTATACAAAAGGTTATGTAAGCATTAATAACTAAATGATGCATTTCATTAGAATGACAATGCCGATACAAAAGAAGCCAATTCAGGCCAACCAGCATCACAGACAAAGGAAAACCAGGAAGCAAAATCTACATGTTTTAGCACAGTCACTATCTCTAACAAACACAATACATTAGAGTACAGATATGAGACAAAGCAATCAGACAAAACGTGATACACGTGTACATTATCATAATTTTTAAAAATGTTACAATAAGTGTTAATTAATTGATACGGTTTGTTATTTAAATTGTTTAAAAAAAATGGTGTTATCTATCATGTTAATATGATTAAAACACTGATTGAATATATTGCGTTTCAATTACCTATCACTAGATAACTACATTGAAAGGATAATGCTTTTATCAACTGAGCATAGTTTGAATAAGTGAAATTGGAGATTTTATATTACCGTACCTGAAGGTTTAAAGAGATAGTTTCAGAAGTAATTTTTAAAAAAGAATTTTTGCTAAGGCCACATTTATATTTGATATAATCATGGCCTTTTTTTCAAATAACCAGCAACAGATAATTAAGTTAAAATCCGGATTTGAAAAATAAAAAGTGATTAATTTGATAATAAAATTAAATTTGGAATAACAAATGATTGGAACAATTAAATTATCTTTTATCATATTGTAATGTATTTTTTCAGTGACCCTGAAATGGAAACCCTAGAATTAACAGAACAGACAGTAAATCCAGGGGAACTGAAAGCTGGACCACAAGATTTTGAGCTTCTCAAAGTTTTAGGCAAAGGAGGATATGGAAAGGTCAGTGCATTCTTGAGCACATTATTTTGTGGGTTCATAAGTTTACAATAGTGCATTAAGTAAGGCATATATTGAAAAATTCTATTTACATATTTACCTATTCTAGAATAAGTTGGAGATATACAGCTGTGTATACTCCTGTTCCCATTATCTTATTACCTTTACTTACTGAATTTAAGATTGAATTATGTGCATTACTGAAATGTATTTGTTCTAGAGATGTTTGGTATGTGAATATTGAATGAATATTATGTGAAGTTTCTGGACTGTTAACAGTAGGCCATAATATATATGTTTTCTGTTCCAGGTTTTTCAAGTACGAAAAATCTCTGGTCAAGATGCCAATAAAATATTTGCCATGAAAGTTTTAAAGAAGGTAAGAAGGTCCAATCAAACCTCTTGTTTTATTATATAGCCATATCCTAAACAGGACTTGTTCAATAAAACATGTAACTTGGCTTCTAAATCTAAAATTCAGAGCTCACTAATTTATGGTTACTTTTGCTGGATCCAAAAAATCTATTCTGCATCCATTGCTATTGGAATGGATGATTGTTTGTCTCGATTTTTCTTCTTTATATTAAGATACATATGCAGATATAGATATATGTGTGAAAACAATTTCCATCTTGTATTTTTTTTAGGCTACTATAGCTAGAAATGCCAAAGATACTGCTCACACCCGAGCTGAGAGAAATATACTAGAAGCTGTAAAGGTAAGAGGGTAGATTTATTTAATCATATAAAAGTAAATCAAAATAAAAGACCAAAACTAATAGATAAGTTGTATTCATTAGTCAAGAAACAAGTAACAGTCAATAACAAAGAAAACACAGACGGAAATATTTTGATGCTCAATTGTTCTGTCAATTTCTGGAATTTTAGAGCTGTATTTTCTGTACTTAGATCACTTTAATGAGTGCGTTTTAAAGTCTTATGTCAGCAGTTTTCCAAGGATAAGTTCATGTCACTGAAGATAGCTCTGAGCAATAGAACAAACACATAGTTTTATATTGACATCTAATGATTGCTTCAAGATGCTTCCAGCAATCCTCTGAACTTAATTACAAATCTGTTGGTCTTTTGACATTTCATGTTGTTCTAGTACAGTAAGGCCATTGCTATTTGATACCTGAACATTTATTCCTTCATTTCATCAATCCATGCAGCCATTAATTCACTCAGTCATTTCCACTTGTACAATGTCTTTTGTCATTCATTTATTTATTCCCTTTGTCTTGAGTCATGATTTAGTCCTATAAGACAATATATTTGAAATAGCTTTTGTAAATCAAATGTAAAAAGTATTTTCTGACAAAATTTCTTTCATTGCACACTGCAAAACATGACCTTTCTAACTTCACTAGCACAATCAGGATAAAAAATTAAAATGAAACATGTTATTTTATTTAGTTGTCGCTTTCTAATACAACCAATATTTATGTAAATATGTGGATAATATCAGTCAATATTAGGATATCAACGATTGTATAAAAAGAGGTTTGGTAAACTTTGTATGTGTGTCAGGAACAATGATAGCATCAATTTGCGCCATTCCAATTCCCATTCCGACGTCTATGGTTCTTGCAATTCCACTAAAACTAACGTGTTTTATGACGTCACCCCTACTGATCTGCATAGATATCAATAGTAGCTTCCGGTAGATCAGTGGAGGTGACGTCATAAAGCGCTCTTGTTTAAGTGGAATTGCAAGAACCACAGACATCGGAATGGAAATTAGAATGGCGCAAATTGATGCTATCAGTGTCTTCTTTACAATTCCTTTATTTATAAATTCATATCTTGTTTTTTTTTCAGCATCCATTTATTGTTGATCTGATGTACGCATTTCAAACTGGTGGTAAATTATATTTAATATTAGAATACCTCCCTGGTGGAGAGTTATTTATGCAACTCGAGAGAGAAGGTATATTTATGGAAGACACGGCTAGGTAAGATTATATCTCCAGCTTCTAAATTTCTACTTTTAAACAAGATCCCTCGAGGTCAATTTTTAGGCACAATTCTTTATAAAAATCAATCAGATAAAAATGTAAATCAAGGTGTTTCATTTTTTTTTTCTTTTCTTTACTGCACTTGTCAACTTGAATGAAAAGACAAGTCACCCAAAGAAAAAATCATGACATCTATATTTGCATTTTAATCAGATTTTTCTATTTAAAGACATGGTAAAGTGATTTTCTGAACTTTGTATGTGTATCGGGGACATTGATAGCATCAATTTGCACCATTCCAATTTCCATTCTGACGTCAGTGATTCTTGCAATTCCACTAAAATTAACGCGTTTTAGGACGTCACTGACAGTGATCTGCATAGATATCAATAGTAGCTTCCGTTAGATACACATACCAAGTTTAGAAAAATCACTTTACAATGCCTTTAATTTACCCTGTCAGATATTTCCAAAAACTTTCTTAATATGCTTGTATGATAATATTTTTTTTTTTTCTATTTCAGTTTTTATTTATCAGAAATAACTCTAGCTATTGAACATTTACATGGACAAGGTATAATATATAGAGATTTAAAACCTGAAAATATTCTATTAGATGCTCAGGGTAAGAATGATTACTCTAACATTTTCCTATAGGACATCTTGCTGATTACACAGATTACACCTGATGGTACTTCTCATATGGGAAGTCCACTACAATATAATTTTTGCACCCTATTTTGTCGTGCTCTGCACAAGATTTTTGATTAATGGAATTGTTTTGCTTGTACGAATTTTTATTATTCACATTTATTAGAAAAAAAAACAGTAATCTTAGCTGTTGATAAAATCAGATTTAAGAATAAATAAAGCCCAAGACATACTTCAAATATCAGTAGATAAGCATGGTAATTTAGTAAGTTGTCCCCTTTAGTAAGCTTCAGGTTTACTGCTCATGCTTTCTCCTTATGTTAGCTTTTAATACTAGGTCTAAATTTTCTGTTCCTTATGTGAACAAGAATACACTCTGTGATGTTTATGCGGGCCTTTAAAATTAATAATCAAAGACATGATTAATGTACATAACCTTACTGTGGTCTGTTTTGTCATAGTTTTGTTTTGACTTTAAGCTGACCCAGGAACTGAAAAGTAGGTTGTAAATACTTTTTCATGGTTTATTAAGCATTTTCTTACTTTACAGGTCATGTAAAATTAACAGATTTTGGTTTATGTAAAGAATCTATCAATGAGGGCATAGTTACTCACACTTTCTGTGGTACCATAGAATATATGTAAGTTTATTATATCAATGTTAATGTATTTGTACTATGTCTTGTTCCAAGTGGTTAGCAGTGATAAATATTTTATCAACTCAAAATATTGGTATGTACAGATGCTTATATGTAGAATTATTTGAGTGTTAATTTCTGTATGTGATCAAAGCAGCTAGTATTTGCAGCCCTGTCTCAAAGCAGTTCTAGTCAGACTATTATTTATTATGCAGTTCAAGTCTGTTATTAAAATTAATGCTATTGTTAATATAGGGCACCTGAGATATTAACACGTAGTGGTCATGGTAAAGCTGTTGATTGGTGGAGTTTAGGAGCGTTAATGTATGATATGTTAACAGGAGCTGTAAGTTACTTCTATTGTTCATTTCTGGCTTAACTTGCAGGTGCTGACCTTGAGACACCTTGATTATGTATTTGATTTCCTTTATGAGTGATACAAGTCATTGAGGCTATTTGGTTCAGACAAAACCCTTTGTCCCACATGTGCAAATTATGGAGGAATAATTTTTGCCAGATTTTTTATCGATTTTCAAAAAAAAAAAAAAATTCATGCTAAACAATTAACATTACTGTAAAGTAAGCCATAAAAAAACGAATTATAAGTATCCACTTCATTTCGATTATGCTTTCCTGAAGTATAAGCATCTAATAATGAATATTTTTTTTGTTTTTTAGCCTCCATTTACAGCTGAAAACAGAAAGAAAACTATTGATAAGGTGAGAATTCTTCCTTTGGTTTCAATATTTGCTCATTTTGATCATTTGCCAAATGGCTTATATTGGAAAATTAACACCCATATCTTTATGATGATCTTTTATCAGAACCTTGATATCAGTAACGTGAGAAGCTTTAACCCCTAATTCCCAACCGGGGTACGAGCAAACACCACAAGGGGTACCTGAGAAGCCTTTTAGTCAAAAAGTATTGTCATACTATTAATCAATTTACATATATAACTGACATATAACATCTAAAAATATCAATAAATACATACATCAATCATCTACAGCTGTAATAGTGGATAAGAAATCAAACTCCATCAACCGACAAATGTCTTTTGACTTTCATGTTGGCTCTTAATGTTACATAGGGTGGGCAAGGGGTACTATGAGATTGCATAAAAAATAGGGGTACAGAGAGTCCAAAAGATAGGGAACCGAGGCTTTAAGCAATTAAAGTTAAGGTGAAACAAGAAGAAACAAAATTTATATTGTAAGAAATAAGAGTATATACATGTATTTTAACCTATTACGTATATTTTTCTTCCAGATATTGAAGGCCAAATTAAATTTACCTCCGTATTTAACACATGAGGCTAGAGCACTCATTAAAAGAGTAAGTTTTATTTTTATTCATTTGTGGATTTTAAATGTATGATTTGCTTAGTATGAGAGTTCAGTTGGTATTGAGATTGTTCAACATGAGCAAAAGTGCAAATTGTTAGAAAATAAATATTTTTGATACCACAGATAGTTGTTGATGTATATATGCTGATACTGCAAAAATTTCAGACCACATGATGTTGGAATTTTTTTTAAAGATTTTCAATGAGTTCTAATTATTCCTTAATTGCAGTTACTACGTAAATATCCAAGTGAAAGATTAGGAGGCGGGGCAGAAGATGCTAAACCTATTAAGGTAAGGATTTATTGTGTATACTTATAACAATGAAGAATCTATAAAATATTTTTCAATATGTGCTTCATATGAATATTGATTCCTTGAGAAATCTGCATTATTTTTATGTTGGATAGTTTTTCTATATTAACCATGTATAATGCTTTATTTTTTTAGAGTCATTCGTTTTTCCGAAATACAGATTGGAATGAATTGGCTGCAAGACGAGTTGATCCTCCTTTTAAACCTAATGTGGTAAGTTTATTTTTTCTTACTATTGTTTTTGAGCTCTTGTGGCTCTGACATCAAGTTTCAGAAAGTATCTTGAGAATTTCAAATGGCATTGTGTGAAAGTTAGTAATAAAGGTCATACGGGATGAAAATTCCATGTACAGCTATGCATGTGAGAGACCCTTCATTTTGGAAATGCAAGGGGTCTTCTAAATAGCTAATGTTCTGCTCTTACACTATTTCTATCTTTGGTCACTGTTAATTTTTCTCAATCTGTTGATCTCACAAATCTTTTTGTTTATCTTAAATGCTCATACATTTTGCGTCTATTTTTAAAAGTTTCAAAATCAAAACTGTCTTGATGAGGATTAAGTTTACAAAGCAATTGTCTTTTGTTTATTTTTATACGCCCACATGAAATGTGGAGCGTATATTGCCGTCACCCATGTCCGTCGGTCTGTCGGTCCGTCCGCCCGTCTACAATTGCTTGTTAACACTCTACAAGTCACAATTCTTTACGGATTTTGACGAAACTTGCTGAAATTGTTTATTATCACCCAAGGATGAACCCTATTGAAAATCAAAAGAATCGAAAAATATTTACTATGAATTATTGCCCTTGTTCTTTAAAACGTGTTTGATTTTTAGCTCGTTAACACTCTACAGGTCACAATTTTTTACGGATTTTGACGAAACTTACTGAAATTGTTTATTATCATCTAAGGATTAACCCTATTAAAAATCAAAAGAATCGAAAAATATTTACTTTGAATTATTGCCCTTTTTCTTAAAAACGCGTTCGATTTTTAGCTTGTTAACACTCTACAAGTCACAATTATTTACAGATTTTAACGAAACGTGCTGAAAATGTTTATTATCACCCAAGGATGAACCCTATTGAAAATCAAAAAAATCGAAAAATATTTATTATGAATTATTGCCCTTGTTCTTTAAAACGCGTTCGATTTTAAGCTCGTTAACACTCTACAGGTCACAATTCTTTACGGATTTTAACGAAACTTACTGAAATTGTTTATTATCACCCAAGGATGAACCCTATTGAAAATCAAAAATATTGAAAAATATTTATTATGAATTATTACTCTTGTTCTTTAAAACGTGCTCGATTTTTAGCTCGTTAACACTCTACAGGTCACAATTCTTTACGGATTTTAACGAAACTTACTGAAATTGTTTATCATCACCCAAGGATGAACCTTATTGAAAATCAAAAGAATCGAAAAATATTTAATATGAATTATTGCCCTTGTTCTTTAAAACGCGTTCGATTTTTAGTCTGTTAAAACTCTTCAGGTCACAATTCTTTACGGATTCTGACGAAACTTACTTAAATTGTTTATTATCACCCAAGGATGAACCCTATTGAAAATCAAAAGAATCGAAAAATATTATATATGAATTACTGCCCTTGTTTTTCAAAACGCGTTGATTTTTAGGTTGTAAATACTCTAAAAGACACAATTGAAATAGTTTATTATCTCATGATAAACCCTATCGAAAATCAAAAAAAAATATTTGATATGATTTATTGCCCTTCTTCTTCGAAATATGTTTTAGTTTTTAGCTAAACCTGATGAATGCTGAACCCTTGATGAAATCGTGAAAATCAATATGTTGAGGACACTTAATTTAAGTTCTGAACTAAATGTAGGCCTACAGGTTGAATATTTCATGGTTGTGATGGTTGCTTTTTTCTGCCAAATGTTCTTTTTCCAACAAATCTGCCAGTGGGCGTATATTACCTTGCCTGGCAAGCTATCTTTTTCTTATCAAATGAATGTATTGCCTGTGTGATATATTAAGAAATTTATTTTGTAGACGAGTGAAGAAGATGTGAGTCAATTTGATACGAAATTTACACGTCAAACTCCTGTTGATTCACCAGATGATAATATACTTAGTGAGAGTGCTAATCAAGTTTTTGTTGTAAGTATTGATAATAATATCAAAAATATTATGTGGTCACTCTAAAAAGCTGAGTTTAAAAAGGAAGTTGTTGTAATGACAGTTTCTCCAATCATACCACATTTAGACAGCATTATTAGCTATTTTGACATTTGTAATTTGAAAGCAATTGAGTTGAAAAGCCTTGATACATAGTGGTAAGGAGTGGTACAAGCTAAAGATTTTGCTAGAGTTTGTGTTTTCCATTGAAATCATGCAACATGATTGAAGACTATTGTTTATTTGAAATTTTTCAGGGTTTTACTTATGTTGCACCTTCAGTTTTAATGGAAATGAATAAACCATGGATCTCAGAAAAAGAACCTCGTTCCCCACGTAAATTTACAGGTTCAAGTTTACGAGCACCTTTAAGGTAAGTCAACTTTTTTTTACTACCTTATCTGATTCAATCCTGGCAGAAAACTTTTGAGATTAGAATTAATGACCACACTATACTTGACTGCTAGTCAAGTCAGACTTACATGCATTTGAAAGAGGCTGAACTAGACTGGCGTGCTACATAACCTTGTATACTACTAGACGGTAATTGTCATACTGAATCAAGCTCCCAACGAGAGTTCTCTTCCATTGCCCATTTACCAGGCAATATGGCTGCCTATCTAGGTTGAGTCATTACATAGTCTTTAACACTAAAGAAGGTTGATCCGAATAAGAGGCTGATATGTTACTTGTGGCTAAAAAAGAACAAATGAGATCTCTTCTCAGCATAACCAAACAATTGATGTTCAGATTTCAACCCTCTAATTGACTGTTCTAATACAGGCCAAAGATCCACGGTGAAGCCCTTGTCATTGTTTGAAAAACAATATGGTCAATTTATGATAATGTTTATATGTTATATTTTCAGTCCTTCACAAAGTAATATGGTGGAAGGATTTGTGATTCCTAATTCTAATGGTATCCATAGAGACGGACCAGAAGCCATGGATACATCAACTACCAGTCTTCCTAAAAGGTCAAGGTCGCCTGCTATCGCTACTAAAAACAGCAAATATAAACAGAGCGTTTTTCCTGGGACACAGAATCGCCCCCCACATCTACAGCTAAATTAACGCTAGCATATATTAGGACTTAATTAATTTAAACGAAGAAATATTTTTAATTAAAAAGCTGATCAACAGTATACAAGATAAATCATGTATATTGTTCCAAATATTTTTGATACAATTTTGTCATCGGACAATGTTTACAGTTGATCAGGATACTTCTAAAGTTGTTATTTTTAGTAGCATTTTCTCTACTTTCATTTTGTTTCCTGTATGCTTTATAGCACTATGCTGGTTTTGGCATCATACCCATAAAAATCTCTCCCCACCCCACACCATTTTAAGCTTAATATGCTTTCACATGTTATATATTATCATTATATCTCCTTCATTCCTTTCTGTATGCAATCGTTCTGGATCCTTGCAATACTTGTGTCTATTTCTTGAAATTTACCAATTCTTTGTTGGTTCCCTCTCTTAATGACATAGCCTGTCAGTTTGTAGTCACTCTAATTTCAGGCACTTTTGAGGCATCGTATATTTTGACATCATAATGTATAAATATATATATAATTTCTCAGCATGCAACTGCATACACAATATATAACTTTTCTTAATCTTATTTTTTTGTAGAGAATTTGGAAATTTAGGACAAATTTACATGAAAAATTCGCAGAAATTCTGAATAGAATAATGAAATTGATATTGTTGAATGTTGAGTTCAAATATCTGAACAATTATTTTGATTGATCCAAAGATTGTATAACCTTTGACATTTCCAAATTGTCTGGTATTATCTGTATAGTAGTATTGTTTAATCGTGGTCTGATGATTTTAATATTGCATAACTCTTGACCTTATTAGTTATTAACTATACATAACTTATCTATCGTAAAATGGCTATAGACTAATGTTTGTTTTGGGATTTTTAGAATGAAAACATAATTTCACAAGACATGGTTCATATTTTTTTTTATTATTGCACAAAAGTTTTTTTGGATTTTTTTTTCAGTTGTCAAATCTTATGTCAAAAATCATGTTCAGACCTTTTGGAGATGCATTTTGACAGAACTTTGTATTGCAAATGGAAACCTTTGTTTCTTAAGCGTAACAACCAAATGCTAATTTTTTTATGTGTCAATTTGTTTCCCAATCTTTGATATGTCTCTGCTGTTTATTATTAAAGCGTTAACCGTCCAATAACTTAATATATATTTATACACAAATAAAAATATGGGGATATATCTTTAAAATGATTACAAGGACATAGCCATTTTAGGATGACATCACCTCCTGTATGAAATGTAGACATAGAAACAATTTAATTAAAACCTGGAAATTGTATTTTTTGCTCTTATTTCTTATATAGGATAAAGTCGGCATTGGGAAAACTAAAAAATCCATTGAAACGAAATTGATAATAATGGCGAAGGTGAGATTGAGTGTGAATTTAATTTAAAATTAAAAAATTATCAAAAATCCAAATTTGGCACCATAATTATTAGCCTAGCTGTAGTTTATTGTTGTATTTTTATTTTCATTATTTCCTATCATTTATTTTGAATTCTAGCATCAAATATCTTCAGATAAAAACAGAATTTTGAAACCCTTTCAAGTAAAAGTCTGGATTTTTCTAAGAGAAATATTTTTAGTCGTGGTTCATGGTTTAAGATATTCTGTATAATTGTGAGAATATGGAGCATCCCTTCACAAAGCGTGTCAACAAATTTAGAGAAATGTGGCATGATATAAGATGAATAAATTTTTGCAGTGAATCTTTGAGAAAAGTGGGATTGGAATTTCCTCTGCAGCAAGACACAACCAAATATATCTCATAGATGGAATCCAGACTTAACTTAAAATTCTGTTTTTGTCTTTTTGCTTGATTAATATTGTCTGGCTTCTCATCTTCGCTATTGTACTAATTTACATAAAATATAATGGCATGCTAGGATACATATTGTGGCATACTTGGATATATATTGTGGCATGCTGGGATTTACATTGTGGCATGCTGGGAAATATATATAGTATTCTGGGATAGATATTGTAGCATGCCGTAATTCATATGCCACATGGGTTAAAATATTTGAATAGAATGTTAAGATAGATAACAAGCTAGAGTACACATATATAGTGCTAGTAAAATAATTTTGGAATGATTCTAAATTTGATTTAACAAGCTTGAGTAGAACTTCACAGAATTATCAATTGAAAAATTGCACATATTATTTGAATAAATAATAATACAAATGATAGATGATATCACATTTCCAAAAGCTTAAAATAACAGGGTATATACACCTTAATATTAACATTATATTTCATCTTGCATGCTTCAAACACATTTCAGAAATACTTTTATACTTGACTTGTAGACTTGAAATTTTCTGAAAGTCCTCGGTCTCAAGTTGGCAAAAATTATAATTTCAATAATTTGTTCATTTTTGCTACATGTATCACCTATTTTTTAGCTGGACACATCAATATATAAGAATATATAATGCTATTGCATGAAGAATGATTATAGTCACCTAGGTTGAATATTACACTACAACTAACATATTTTACTCTTAAATATTCAGACCTAATTTCACCAAAAAAAAACTTAGAATAAGAAAGTTTTTTTATCATACTAACTACAAAATCATAAGATTAACTATGGAACGAAGCTGTATTTCACATCAAAAAGTATCGCTTGTGATTAGTTGATAAAACCTAGTATCATTTCCTGAGCATTTCTTGGAGACAATGATTTGAGAAAACACCGCTAAATCAAACTGAGTCAGTGCCTCGACTAACACTGTGACTAGACGGCAGCGCTACAGCGCCGTGGCGGTATTCTACCGCCCACTGAACACAAAAGTCAGTCCCGGTCGGCAGTCCTATATTGTTAAAATATCGCTAGCAATTGAAATTTTAAATATAACTGACATAACATAACAGAAATAAGAATAATATATTATAAAAATATAATATAACGGCATGATGTCTGTTTCACTGATTGCATTTCCGGCGATCTTGTTTTCAACTTCACCTGTTCAACTAACTAACAATTACTTAGACGAGGCACTGAACTGAATTAACTCATAAAGTATTTCTGAATTTAGCCCCTTACATTGAATAGAAAATTGCACCTATTAGATTGCATGTTTTAGGATATCTTGGTTATGGTATAGACTAGATCAATAAGCCTCTCTCTTTATAAAGGTACCAGTAGTTATTTCATAGAAATCTACCATTTCCTATTCTGTTTCATTTCAATCCTATTTTTTAACTGTGATATTTCATATGTAAATTTCATTAAACAATGTGATATTATAAGTTATGAAATTTTAAAGACAGGTACTGGAAGGACATATAGTGTTTTAAAAAACCAATGTGCTCTGGGTTCTAAGAATGCACCTTGGTCCTCTTGAGTAAATCAGTCTCCTGAGTGGACAAAATAATATTGCTACAGCAAATGCTTAGTAGTTGAATTTCAAGAACATTAGAACAAAAGTGGTATTGTGCAAACTGATGCTATCAATGTCCACAATATACATCCATGATCCAAAGTTTAGAAAACTTTTTTTTACAAGCCTTGAACTTAGATTCATTTTCATCAGCCTAGCTTATGTTTATAATCAAGCAAGGATATTTGTGTACATTGGTCTTGATGGAAAACATGAACATGGACATTCAACTTATTTATTTTTATTTTTTGCTTTATTTTTTAGTTCTTTCTACATGCTTCTAAAAATAACAACTTGTAATTTGTATTGAATAATAAATTGTAAATATTGTAAATAAACCTAGTAATAATGATCAAGAAAAAAAGATAAAAAAAATATATTTATTTCTAACGTTTTAGACAATTGAGAGTCCTTACCTAGCTTCAAGATAACTCAAACCTGTGAAGAAACCTTTTCAATACAATATCCCATAAAAACCAATCTGGCTAAAGTGCAAATCTCTGTGTTGCGTTTTGGTTTATTCTGAAGTTACCTTACTTTTCATCAATGATCTGACAAAATTTTATGCATATCCTTTTTTGGTCATTTTATATTCAAGTACTAAACGCTGTATGATTAAGTATTTCTGGGAATTTATTGTTAGACACTAATTTGGGCTTTCTTTACAACTGTTGAATACAATAGTAGTGTAGAGCACAAGTAATTGCTTTAAATCTGAAAGCACAAGTACTACTATTATATCCAAAAGTAATTGCTGTTAATCTTAAAACACAAGTACTACTATTGTATCCAAAAGTAATTGCTGTAATTCTGAAAGTACTAGTACTACTATTGTATCCAACAGTAATTGTTGTAAGCACTAGTGCTAATTGCTGTAGCTCTGAAAACACTATTACTACTATTGTATCCAAAAGTGATTACTTTAAATCTGAAAGCACTAGTATTGCTATTGTATCCAAAAGTAATTGCTGTAATTCTGAAAGCACTAGTACTACTATTGTATCCAAAAGTAATTGTTGTAAGCACTAGTGCTACTATTGTATCCAAAAGTAATTGCTGAATGCACAAGTACTATGGTTTTATTGTATCCAAAAGTAATTGCTTTAAATCTGAAAGCACAATTACTACTATTCTATAAAATAGTAATTGCTGTAATTCTGAAAGTACTAGTACTACTATTGTATCCAAAAGTAATTGTTGTAAGCACTAGTGCTACTATTGTATCCAAAAGTAATTGCTGAATGCACAAGTACTATTGTATCCAAAAGTAATTGCTTTAAATCTGAAAGCACAATTACTACGGTACTATTTTATACAATAGTAATTGCTATAAATCTGGAAGCACAATTACTACTATTCTATACAATAGTAATTGCTGTAAATCTGGAAGCACTTTTACAATTACAATAAATAACAGTGATGGCATTAGTTGAAAAATTTCAAAGAACATAATTTATAGAAGAGTCTTGTCAGATCATAGATGACAATGTAGTAATCTGCAGGAAAAACACAAGAAGGAACATGCAGATGTACATTTAGATCATTAGGTTTATAATTCAAAGTTTAGTTTATGTAAATTTTATCAAACAACACTTTATGTTCAATGGGTGAACACCAGCTTATATCTGTAAGACGGTTGTTTTTGGTGGGTTTTCAATCTGCACATTTCAATCTTTTTTGTACTCTTTCTAAATCTGTATCAAGGCTATCACTTACTTTAAAGTTAAGTTGCACTGTTAAACCCTTTTAAACAGTATCCCTGCATTAGAGGGGTAGGCTGTATTTGGTCTTGTTTTCAACTTTTATGAAGGGGTTTTATCAAAATTTATTTGTTTTCTTGAATAAGAACACTATTATAGATATACTACACCTTCCTCAATTCATTTCTTATCTACTTCATATGTCTTCAAAGAAAATAGCTTTATGTTGACAAAATTCAGGACTCAAAACAGTCATTCGAACTTAAGTTGATTATTAAATGTGGTATCTGCTTTTGGTATTTTGTTGCACTATTTTTAGGGGAGTGAACTTTGTGTTATTTTAAGGTTTGGTTTGATTCATCTTATATAATCTATATCAATGAAAGTTATGACCAAATTACACTTTATCTGAAAGAAACACAAAGGGAAAGTTATCTTAAAAAACTCAATTTTTATCTTGAAATTTACTAGAATATTTACATAAGCAAGATACATGACTTGGCAAAATTTTGACTTGTAACGAGTCCCATACCAAAGTTCATTGACCAATAACTAAAGCAGAGATGTGATTTGATCTTGATTTGCCAGTCATGTCGGATTAGAGATGGAAAATGTCAAGTTCTGATTCACAATATTAGGAAATTTGTTCCTTAAAATGGACCAAGTATGTGAAATTTTATGCAGACAAAATAGCTACACTAGCAACTTTCACCGTCTACACAAGGCTTTTAAATGCGGTTTATTTCATAAAACCTGGGTTTTTCAATCTAGAAAATCGAAAAACCTGGGTTTTTGAAAACCCACAATAATTGACGATTTTTTAAGAATCAAAAACTTGGGCTTTACAAAAAAATCGGTAATTTTATGTGTGTAGACGCTACACTTGAAAAGTTGATTTTTACTAGCCTAGTGTAGAAGTAAAAAAAAAAATAATTTTCTCTCATTCAAATTGTCTTCTTAATTTCTTTTCTTCTCAAATGATCTTATCAAACACTTAAAACATTTTGTCCTCTTTTGTGATTGTTGTTGATTCATTAGAATAGCTTACCAATGTGCCTTTTACTTTTTATCTGCTCACTGAAAACTCATTGTTGAGACTTAAAAATGCTGTTTATGATTATTACTGAGTTTTGACTACCTCAATGTAACTTACATTTTGTGCACTGATTTCTTAGTTTTGATTTAACTATATTTTAGCTTATCTTATGCTTGAGTTTGAAATTTTTGTGTTAACTGGAAGTATCAAATATGAAAAAAAAGGTTTTTTGTTTGTTGCAAACTGCATAAAAGTTTGGTGCAATTTTTGAAATGATATTCAGAAATTTCCTGCAGAGCTAAAAGAAAAAAAAAATTTAGACAAGCACACCTAATGTCAACTCTATCAACTTTTATTTTTGAATTTAGATTTTTGCTGAATCTGATTATGATATAATTTAAATACATAGAAATTTTGGCCCATTTATTTTCTTTGGGTTACTTTTCTTTTTCTAGATTTTACGACATTCTTAAGAAAGATGTGTCCACCAATTCTCACTGTTCATTGAGTGATATTGTAAGATATTCTGCCGCCTTAGATATAAATGATGATATATTTCAGGAATCAATAAGCCAGTTGTTTCAGGCTCATAATTTTTTGAAATTGGAAATTGTCAGATATTGAATAAGTGACATAACCCACAGAATCTAAAAGAAACAAAATATCTAAAAGATGTGTTTTAATCATAATGCCCTGAATGATATTAACATTAAAGGGATTGTAAAGCGTATTTCTAAACTTTGTATGTGTATCAGTGACACTGATAGCATCAATTTGCGCCTGTGGTTCTTGCAATTCCACGAAAACTAACGCTTTTTATGACATCACTAAAATTGATCTACTGTTGATATCTATGCAGATCACTGTCAGTGACGTCATAAAACGCGTTAGTTTTAGTGGAATTGCAAAAACCACAGATATCAGAATGGAAATTGGAATGGTGATGCTATCAGTGTCCCGATACAAATACAAAATTAGAAAACCACTTTACAATCCGTTTAAGTTTGACATTGTATATATTATGATGATTATGTATAAATATTTTATGTATCTTTATGTGATTCTTTTGTCTTCAAATCCTTAAATAAAAATCTGGAAAAATGCTTTTAATTCGGTGCTTGGTAACTTAAAAGGATTGTAAAGAGGTTTTCTTAACTTATTGTGTATCAGGTCCATTTATGACCCTTTTTTTGCAATCAGATGTCTGTGGTTCCTGTTATTAAATGCTTAACTGTATGTATATGACATCACCATTGCAAAAGCTTCTAACATGTAATTGCAATATCAAAGGGATATGTAATTGCGACCTTTCTCTATCTCGGGTTTTCTAAACTCAGTAAAAACTCGTATTTGGGAGTAAAATTGCAAGGACCTCATTAGTTTGACTAAAAATGCATTGGATCATACTGTCAGTGTCACCAGATACACATAAAATACTAAGAAAACCACTTTACAATCCCATTAACAGCTAACAATGGAGAAGAATGACGGTGATGCTTGCCACTAAATATTAACACCTGATGTACTCTATGACACTCCCTTGCTATCCAAATCCTCCTGGATATTCCTCAAACTCAATCGGTGTTTCATTGCATTCCTAGCATGCCAAACAATCTTGTGTCTCAGCCCTTTAAAACCACCTTGCCCTTTCTTTGCTGTTGTTTTCTCAGTGAACTTTTTACTTCAACCTTCCCTCTTTATCTTTTTTGAGGAAACTGCTGAGAAATCGAAAACATCTTTTAAGCAATAAAATTTTATCAGTCACATTTTCAGCTGATAAAAAATAAAAACTTGGAAAGATATATTCAGCAATTATGAAGATATGTTCTGATTTAATTGAAGATGAACCCTACACAAGATTTTCAATTTATAAAGTGATATGGATAGTTAAAAATAGGTTTATCAGCCAACCAGATCTATTTAATTTCAGATTCCCGTCGTTCTTTTCAAAACTGAATTAGGATTGTCTGCAATTTAATAAAACAAATTGCTATAACTAATGCAAGAAACAACAGTTTTGTAATATTTTAGTGATATTGCCCTAGCCTTTTATGGTTTTATTGTAACGGACACTCATTTTGCACCTGGATGAATACAACTGTATCTTGGTATAAATTCAAAAAAAATGTCTAAAGCTGATGATTGTGTTAATGTCCAATTGATTTCACAAGTGTGTTTCAACTTTAATATTTCTTTCATTGGCTATAATGTTAGACTGAAAATTAAGTCAAGGCCAATTTATATTTAACATCGAATATCTTTCTATTTACAGATATAAATAATGGGAACAAAGAAAAGAAAAAAGAACTGGTAGAAGAACTTGGAACCCAATGTTTGTGGATTTTATTTTATTGAAAGAGAATTTTTACGCAATGTGAGACGATATTAAGATCAGAAGTGAAATGATTGATTTAATTTACTCAGCAATATTGTATTTATGTTGTTAAAATTATGTCTTATTAAATTTAAACACAGGCACCTGTTTTACTGGCCATTCTTCTTCAGTCTTCAGAGCTACATGTTATACCTTGTCCTTGCAGGGGTGGCCCAGTGAATTAGAAGTTTACTTCCTATCCTGAAGGTCCTGGGCCCAGTTCCACAAAATATTAACTAAGATAAAATCCAGATTTTAAGAAATACAGATATCTGATTGGATATTGAAACAACATTTAAAAATCAATTTTTAGTAATTGACCAATCAGATGACGGGAACACTAAAATTATCTTAAGTTAGGATTTTGTGAATCTTAGCATACTTAGTTATGCAGGTTCGAAGGACTTGTTAGGGATAATGAGTCCAGTTTTCAAAAAGGTCAATAAACTAAAGCTGTACAGGCTAAATACATCAGATAAAAAAAGAGCAGCCTTCAGCGTGATCGTTAGTTATGTGTTATAGGTTTATAACTCAAGAATGATATTGACTAAAACAGGTGCCTGTGTATATTGTTTATAACTGATATTGTATATAGTAATTATTTCATTGATATAGTCAGAAACAATCTTGATATACCTTAGAACCACCAATAACAACACCTTGAGATTCAAACTTGTCCACATTCTGGACATTATAAAAAAATGAGAAAATAAGTCTAAAGTGAAAAGCTTTAACCATACTGCCCAGAGATTTAGAGGCTGAGCATGATGGTACTTCTCGTATGGGAAGTCCTCTTCGATATAATTATTGCACCCGATTTTGTCATGCTCTAGACGAGATTTTTGATGAACTGAATTGTTTTGCTTGTACGGATTTTCATTATCAGATACGCATAAATCTTTGACTATAATAAAGATATTTAGAAAATTCTCCACATACAGCCACAGTGTTAATTTGTCAAATCACTCGTGTGTAGTTAATACTTACAATCTCACTGGTTTTGGTTTTCATTATTTTGACAATTTTTCTTAATTTTTGAGATTTAAACTGTACATAATTGTGCATGGACAAGGTTTCATATACTTCGTTGTTAGGTTTGATACAGATACTCAACTTCAGAGCTTCCAACTTTCTATAAATTACGCTTCTTTATTTCAGAATTACATGTTCTTTTTAACAGGCGTTAGGTTTAATGCTTAGGAACTTAATCATGTAAACATAAAACCTTTGAAATAAGTTTTTTTTTTCTCTTAAATTCTAATATACCACCGTTTCTCAAAAAAACAAATTGTTCAAGTGGAATTTTACTTAAAGAAAATCATATAGGCCTATATGACCAATTGATTTTGATTTATAGTTACTTTAGAACTTAGAATCATGACTCAATTCATGATTCAAATCATGACTCAAACCTTTTATTAAAAACCCTAAAATTGATTATTGTGTTTTTTTGTAAATTATAATTGGTAATTTGTAAATAGTTTTAAGAACCATATTTTGATGATTATATTTTATTGTTTAGTTTTGAGGATGTAAGAAGTTTGTATCTTTCTTAATAATCAATATTTTAGAAATCACCTCGATTAACATGTAAGTTCTACTTAAAAAAACAGAGGTATAGGCCTACTGAGCAGCTCTAAAGCGTATTAGACCTATGGGTTGGCTGTGAGTTCCCTTCTCATAGGGCCGTTTCTATTATGCAATTCAGATAAAAACGTAAATAGATCACAATTGGAAAATCAAGCTGGAAGACATGGGTTTTCTTTCATGAGTCGAATCCAATTACATCACTGACCTAATCCATTATATTCTCCCATCAATCTGATTGCAAAGTGATCGCACCGGTCAACAGAATGGAGAGACTGGACTCTGGAAACTTTCCTAAAACAGTCATGGATAATAGAATAGAAATGGAGAATCCGGAATGATCCAGATTGTATAATAGAATTGGCCCATTTATGACTGATTGTGAACCTCTTGGTGCCACTTGGATTGAATCCAGTCATCCAACCCTTCAGTTTACTTTTGATTAAAATACACCTCTCCTTTTCGGCAAGCTTCACTCAGACATATTTCAATTGATTGGTAGATACAAACTTTAATGTACTTTATTAGTTGTAAATTAAAACTGAAGTATCTGATTGTAAATTTCCATGTTACTCAGGTTATTAATAATATTATAAATTAAACTTATTGGTACGAAATTTATCTTGATATCAGCTGTTCAAATTAATCTCAAATTGTGGCTTCAATCTGCAGCATTTTCTCTTATCTTGTAGAGTAGAAGAAAATTGTTATTTAGGAATTCTTAAGTTGTTTTCTAGCCATTTTATGTACTGTAAGCTTGAAAACCTTGTAAATCCTTTTATAATAAAATATTGAGCTAGATTTTTGTTGTCCTTGTTTATAGAGCTCTGTGCCAGCCTTATGTCAGCAAATAGATAATCTATTAATTGTAAACATAAAAACCTTTTTGTAAGATATTTTTAGTTTGTAATTTCTTGTGTTTCTTAGTCAATTTTTTATCTTTACTTTAAAACTGATTAAAAGGTGATTGTGCTATTATTAACTTTATCTCTAGTTAAACTGTATTTAATACATCCTTTATAAGGCCTATTTAAATATACAAAAGTTTGGCCTAATATTCATAGTACTAATTTGTAGTTTATGTAAAATTTCTGTATAGAAAACAACCAACAGAATTGGTTGTTCAATTTCTCTTAAATGTTCCGTTTTTCAATTTGTTAGTCATTTTAACCTGTAGTACTTTATCAAGGTTTTTGCAATTCTTAAAATAAGTTACTGTTGATAAACCAGTAAAGCTTAAAAAATAAATTAGGTTTTTGCTTTTCTATGATATCATATATTGTTAGCAGGTTGTTGCACCTATCGTGTCTTTGTGATCTGTTTAGGTATAATAAGGATGAGTATAGGGCCTTTAACACATGACTAATCCTAACAGATACTGTGATAGATTAAATATGGTCTTTTATCATAAAACCATGCGAGTCAATTTTTGAAAACCAATATTGAGTGAAACTGAAATAAACTTGTTGGATAGTCTTTTTTGGCTGTTTTCAAAAATTTACTCAAATTGGTTTTATGATAAAAGATCACGATTATTATAAAAATTTGTTAAAATCATGAAATTATATTATTTATAGTATCACAATAAATCATGGATGTTTTAACTGGCGTTTTTTATAGTTGGGGTTGGGGGAAAAGAGGGCAAGACTCATAGAATAAGACGGGGTTGCCGGACTCATCTAGCCCAATCAAGAGAAAAAAAATTGGATAATGAAATTCATAACAGTTTTTTAATCCATTTCTTTTATAAATACTGTATACAGTTTATAAATAGATGGGAACAACAAGCTGCCTATGTTTTAGCCTAACATATATGGCCCCACCCAGCTCCTTTCAAAACATTGTGATAAATTGGATAGAAGCAGATTTGTCAGGCTATTCATGAATGGATGTTACAGTATAACTTGTATTAAGCAGCCAGTCAAATGAAATGAAATGAAATGAATGGAGTTTTACGTCCTACTTTCTGCACCTATATGGGCTAATTGAGGACGGGCGAACGCCATGCAGTGTGCAATGAGGGAAATTTTGCCAGGACAGCGGCATTAGCCTTAAGCAGCCAGTCAAGGGAATGCTCAAAAGTGGCTGCTTACTAAGGGATGGTGTACTTACATTATAAACATATGAACTCTTAAAGCATGCCAACAATGTAACACTAACAAATACATGTAAAAAATTTAGCAGAAGTATTTGAAGTTCAACACTTCTGCTTAACAATAATTTAAACATAACAATATAGGCTTTATCATGTAGGCAAGATGGAAAATGGTTTTCTCTAACATCAACCACCTTAATTTTCAAAATGAATCCTTCCAATGAAAGTGTAATGTTTCAAATTATGCACATGCGGATGAATTCACTATTAGGTCAAGGGATATCAAGTAACAGACTGGTCCACTACTTACAGCCTCGCATGAAATAATAAAAATATGATAAAAAAAATAACTTAACTCTATGTACAATTATTTTGGCTATATTAACTATGTTAACCATTTTAGACAAAATTTATAAGGCTACATTTCTGCTGTACTAGCATGATTGAATTGAAATTTCTGGCTTTTGGTATTATCAATTATAATTTTCAAGACAATGTTCTTTAAACATCAGAATTTTGGCTCTATAACGAAAATATAAATAGAATATTTTACGCACTTGGCGTAGCCCAAAACTCAACGGTCCATTTTTTAATTTTGATTTATAGGATCACAACCATACCAAAAATAACAAGTAATTATAATTTGTGCAGCTGAATGGCGTTTTGTAGAATACCTAATCAATTTTCTTATTATTCTGTATCTTTTCCTTGGCTGTTTTGATGACCTGTTTTCTCAGTGTATGTAGGTCTGTCATTAAGTTTCTATGTAATATAGTAGACGCTGTCAATAAACCAGCATATAAAACTGATACAAAACCACATGTTACTACATCTTGTCCTGTAAATACACATTTTATATTAATAATAAAATTCTGTACAAGCAAAACAATTAATCAAAAATCTTGTCCAGAGCATGACAAAATCGGATGCAATAATTATATAGCAGTGGACTTCCCATATGAGAAGTACCATCAGGTATTTCGAAAAGAGTAAGCCTGGTCTGCTTCGCGCGCGACACATGCCACTACTATAAAGGTCAAAATCATGAGATGCAATAATAATAATACACTTTTTTACATGGACTTAACAAGGTAGGTCCAATTCACCAAAGTGACATGGTCCTGTCAACATTCAAACTATGGAGATGAACATGACCTTTTTTTTAACATGGTCAGAATAAGATCTAATACACTAAAGTGACATGGTCCTGTCAACATTCAAACCATGAGGATGAACATGATATATATATTTTATATGTGTCAGAATTAGATCTAATACACCAGAGTGATGTTGCTTTGGCTGACATTTAGCCTAACAATTAGTTTAAAGGATACATTCAAATTAATTTCATGTGGTCTGGAAGTTTGTAAAGAAAACATTCAGGGAGATGGAAATTAAGTTCCAGGTCTTTTGGGCTTATGAAAACTGGCAAATGTCATGCTATATGGACAGTAGCCTCAGCCTGTTTGATTACCTGCTGTTGATGGATGTCAAACGTAGTACACAGCGCCGAGCTTTATTGTCAAACCTATAGACTAGATGTTTTTTCAAAGTAAGTCCCTCCTACCTTCATATAAACTATTAAAGACAAACCTGTGAGAAAGAGTCCTGGTATATCAGTTTTAGGACGTAATGTCATGGAAACTTCAGGTGAGAATCGTTCCATACTGTGATTTAAACCATACATTTCACCATTCTTAGTTCCTAGATAGTGATTATTGGTGACTGGGGTACCAACTTTCAGTAATGTTACCTATAGATACAAATATAACCACATTAAGCATTTGGTTCAACCTTCGTCAATGATCGATACTAACATAATGACTGTCATGATAGGCGGCCATTTTGCCTAATAAATGGGCAAAGGAAGACTCCTGTTTGGAGATTGATTTTCATTGGCTCGTTTTAACGCACAAGAAGACAACTCTGTCTGAATAATGATTTGGATTGGCTGAATTATAATTTATTCAATATGGCAATCACTGTATGGTATAACAGGTTATCTAGCATGCTAGTCTAGTTCAGAAGTTGATGCAAGCGAAGATTAAGCATCTTTTAATGATGCCATGATTAATCTGCACTCGGTAGACTAGTAACAACATATATTCTGGAATACGCATATAATGCATGATGCAGATTTGGATTTCGACTAACCAATGTTTGTACTAGAGAGGTAACATTAGTCTATTAAGGCTAAAGATAAAGCTGAATAAAAAATATCTTTGAGCAAAATTATAATGCACTTAGACCTGTTTGAACTTTCATTGATGGCTCTAAAACTTTCTCCAAAACTGATGTCATCCTGGGAAATGGTGTTCAGTTCGACATAAATTCAGAGAGTCCACGTGGCTAATTTTCAAACAACTGACCTTATCTTGAAGTTTAGGATTAAGTTTAACACATTGTTCAATAATCTTTTGTCCTATTCTATCTTTTATAGCATTATATTCTTCACCTCTTTTCTTCACTCTAGCATCCTTCCATTTCTCAAACCATTCATATTTAGCTATAGTTATAACTAATACTACACTGTGTCCTGTAGAATACAGTTGTTTTAATTTAATTATTAAAACCCAAACACGAATGATCCCAACCATAAAAAAAATCTCGAAATCCATGTCAACACATTGGCAATACCTTGGCAGCAGCTAATGAACTTTTGATTTGAGGAAGTATATCAATAAATGAGTAAATATTTCATAATGAAAAGTGGTATCAGGTGTCTAGAAGAGTTAGCATACCCCCCAAGACTAGTTGCCATTGTTTCTGAACAGTATTAAGTGACTGAACTGATGCTTTTAGCAAATTAAAGGGACAGTTTTCAGTGTGTCTTAGAAAAATTGAAATTAAAACTGTTTAGGACAGTGAATAAACTAACTTACCAGGAAATCTGTTAGGAAATGAAGGATCTTTCGCTGATGGTGATGAGATATATAACAATGGGAAATCTTGATGACCTAAATCATCTACCTCTAATGTCAGGAACTTATCTATAGCACTATCAATATCAGCCCTGGAATAACAAGGATAAAGGTAATGGCATATTTACCTTGTTGCACACTCCATGACATGAACCTTGATCATTAGCCCAAATAACAGGAGTTCGATGTAATCCATGTAATTAAGGCCAGTTGAGAAATTTCCAATATGGTACACTGCTTGACAGTGACCATCTACATCAAATCTACTTATTTCATTTCATTTTATAAGTACCTAACTCTTTAAACTGATCAATTTAGACACCATGAAACAGGAATGTTATTTGACAGTATTAGCCTGTCATGTTTGATTAAAACTCTAGAATAACCTCCTTACATTTCTAGATGAATAATACTGTTTTTTCTAATAATAATTTGAAGTTTTCCATACATAATCACTAATCACCCGTTTTTGTTGAAATAAGAAATAAAATGCTAAAAGAACTTACTGAGTAAAGTACCAGATATTACCAGCATTTAGATTAAGTTCCTCGGTACTTCCCTCTAATCCTAGGAAAGCTGTTATAAACGAACAACTTGGACCTAGCTTGTCAATCATCGGATAAATACCTACAAATAAAATAACAGTTAAAAATCAGAATAAGCATGGATATATTTCATATTTTAAATCATTATTCGGTCATGTAAAAAATATATCAATTAATTTTAAGTTCAGTCAAAAGTTTTTAGAAATAACTATGAATTTCTAAGACATCTTTTAATCCAAAACAATGTTACCAAGCTTAAGATTTTCAGTTTGAAAAGATTTTGAAATTGAACCATAAAGAAGGCTTTTTTTTAACTTTTTTGAATATCATCATCATTTTGTAACCTTTCAAAATTTCTTAGATATTGATTAAAGCTTTAAATGACTTGAATGGAAAGCATTGCAACTTACAAGATTTAGTAGCTATAGTTGGTGGTAGTAGATGTTGGAATGTGTTAATAACACCAGCATCAGAGATAATATATTTAGCATTAATATCCATTTCTCCAGTCGCTTTAGTCACAGTAACGCCTACAGCACGACCTTGAGAGTTGATCAATATCTTAGTGACTGGAGCCTGGACCAACACCCTACCACCTGGTATTTCTATAACTGGTATAGTATGGAATGCTATCTCACTAGGTCCACCTCTAGGATAATAAGCCCCTCCTAGATAATGTCCTACTAATGTACCATGGAATGAAAATGCTGCCTTCTTTGGTGGAATACCTGAAATAATAAATTTTAAACCAAATCTGTCTTAGAATTCTGAACTTTTGTACTGAAATTTAAACCTACTGAAAAAGAAAAGGGAGATCTTTTTTAAAAGGATAGCTTAAATATAAAACTATGCTATAGCCCTTTCCAAACAGTGATGTTTCTACTAGAGAGCCATCCCCCAACACCTCCCTCTTTCAAATGCCTGGTGCTGAGTCCCCTTGACAATTTGTGGCCCCTACCTTGATCGTAAATATAATTCATGCTAACAATTCATGAAATCTTACCGTCTTATATTTAAAATACTCTGATATCCAAACTTACCATAATCACCAAATATATAGGATAGTGTAGCTTTAAGTTCTATATTATTAGTTAAAGTATCTAGGACTTGTATCACAGACATCTGACTATATTTAAAATACTCTGATATCCAGACTTAAACTTACCATAATCACCAAATATATAGGATAGTGTGGCTTTAAGTTCTATATTATCAGTTAAGGTATCTAGGACTTGTATCACAGACATCTGACTATATTTAAAATACTCTGATATCCAGACTTACCATAATCACCAAATATATAGGATAGTGTAGCTTTAAGTTCTATATTATCAGTTAAAGTATCTAAGACTTGTATCACAGACATTTGACTATATTTAAAATACTCTGATATCCAGTGAATAATACCAGTAAATATCAGTATACGACACAACCATTTTGGTAGATATTTTAACATCATAAGTCCTGTATAGCCACCTCTTGCTTTCTGAAATTTTTGCAAAAAATCCATTTAAATCAATAGTTGTATTTCCAATTAAAACCACAGATGTTATTGCTTGTTCACTTGCATGGATCTCATCTAAGTCTTTTGTCAAAGAATAAGTCACCTATCTACATTATTCAAGTCAACCCAGTCGTAAAATGGTAGGGAAAGATCAATGCAAATAGATTTGGAAAGAACCAGCTGGTAGACACTAGACAGGATTCTTGAGAACTGAAGTTGCTTTTGTGGAAAATCTGAGACAATACCCCTGCATGTGAAAATTTCCAAGACAAGAAACACAATGAATTTAAACATGGTCACCTACCATAATTAGATCTATATATTTATCTATAGCTTCATGATCTTTAGGAAAGTTTTTTTTCAACTCTCTGATACATTCTTCTCTTCCACGTAACATTTTATATCTTCTATTTTCACTGGCATCTCCTAATACTACCTATATTATAAAATTAACCCGTATACATTATATGGTTCTTGAAATTTATATCAATTAGTTTCCATATTAGTTAAAGGGTGGCACTAGACTAGGTGTTGTGAAAGTGTTAGCATTATGTGTTTCATTCAAAAAACACCAAAATTACAGATGTACTGGATCAAGGTCAACAACCAAAGATGTTCAGCTCTGTTGTTTTCAATTTAAGATGACTCCTATGGCTATGACTTAAAAATTGATCTGTAACTTTTGTATTTCTTCAGACATCATGATCTAGTCATAAAAACTGTTGAGTAAATCAAAGATATTTGCCTTCACTTGGGAAATGATTCAAAACACATTTTTAACTTTTTTTTGGAAAACTTTTGGTGAACAGTAAGATATTTCCCAATGCACTCGACTAATGAGATGAATCTATATAAAAAAAACTTACAGTATCATAATCCTCAGCCATTGGAACCCAATCAATCTGACCATTGGTCAACTGATCTAGAAAAAATCTATGTGATTCTCTTTCTCCCATATTACCAATATAATGGATGCCTGAAATGGAACGATGGACATTTAATGAGCAATGGCATATAAGAATTGAAAAATAACGATCTGTCCTAAATAAATTTCCCTCTGTCAAGACTGAATAGTGCATATCTTCATTAGCTAAATTTTGAACACAAGAGAATGAATCAAACTCTTAGATAAATTTGTATTGGTAGCATGGATTTTTTCATAAAAAATCATACATTTATTATGTTAAAACAGAAGGAGTAAAAGGAATCAGGTTCACCTACCTGTATCAAATTCAAAGCCTTTTTTACTATGATAGGTATGACAGCATCCTCCAGCTTGATCATGCTGTTCTAGAACTAAAACCTTCTTTCCTGCCCTAGCCAAGATAGCAGCAGTTGATAGACCACCATATCCACTACCTATTACTATAGCATCTAAATTCTCAGGCACTTTAGCTGGTGTGAAGCCTGGAAAAAAGAATTGAAAGTAGAATTTTCACCGGAACAAAGAAATATTTTAGAATTCTATCACATTGCTGGGAGCTGAGGTCCCTTTTCCTTGACAATTTGAAACAAAAACAAGTACCAGTGGGCTAAATGGGGATTTCCTGGTGAAATTTTACTCATTGCACACTGTATGACATTATTCCGACCTCATTAACTGCAACAAGTGCAGAAACGTATGCCATTTCTTTGCTATTTTCCATCAAAAACAGTAATGACTGTCTAAGAAAAATTTCCCCATTGCATACATCAAGTACTAAACCATTTCCTTGCCATAAAATAAAAAACCTATAAAAACTTACGTTGCTTCAGGACAGCATCTCTAGCTTTAATATCCGTCACTAATTTCTCTCGTGGCTTTTCCTGATTTTTATAGAATGGATTCCGTCCTGGTTTCTTTCTGTTGTAGAGTAGCGAGAGAGAATACACTAATACGTAACACAGAAAGGCTCCAACTACCACAGACGGGTTGGATGAAATATAACGGAAAAATCCTTCCATAATCATTGTTAGTTTTTTACAGGAAAATCCACCATTAATTAAATAAAATTCAACTAGTGATATCCATATACACTAATCTTTCAAAGTTCTTCTTTCAAATTGGACTACTGCAACAAATAAACATACATGATACAATTAAACCTTACAAAGAGGGACATATATATATTCAGCTATGTATAATATATTCCTTTGCTTTTTCCCTTATACATAATACAATTTGAACATAATGTTAGGCCTACATATCCTTAATGACCATGGACTTTAAACTTCAGTTATTATTATCCATAATATACAAAAAGTCATTCAAAGTTGTTTATCAAATTACTTTACAACTGTAATAATAAAACATACATCATTCAATTTGAACATAAGGTTACATGTCCCTACGACCATGGACTTTGGACTTTTCAAATTTGCAAATCATGACCCTGAGTTATTTTCAATGAATTAATTATATGTGTTACACTTGAAATAAGAAAGAATAGTTTTATAATCTAGGTTATTAAGAGCAAGCACACCAAGGTTTTGTATTGAATGAACAGATTGCAATAGGTATCTGTGATCTACCAAACTTGCCTGAGAGGCTTATTGCAAAATGTGCACTGCATTCTAAGTAAAAGACTCCCTTGGCACCATGCACCTCATTTGCCTATGACGCATATTGCAAAAATATCCTGGCACAAACACATTTTCTAATATGAGACTAAAAACTCATTACAATTCTAATACCAGTAGGCCTACTCAGAATCAGAATCATTCACCATAGGTTTATCGAGGTTATGTGGCAAATTAGAAATTAGAAAAATTTAACCTGTGATGAATTTTAAAATAATTTACTGAATGTGTTTTTTTGCTGGTTGAAAGTATTAAAATTTATACCATCACTATCATGTGATACTTGATTAGATCTAAAACAAAAGTAGGTTAGAGTTAGTCAGTGTCACATAAGTTTATCTTCCTCAAACTCAAAGGCTACACATTTCATGATATAATATCATTGTTGTTTGAATTATAATCCTTACTTCACTTATTTATTATGATAGCCCTAGCCATGTTAGTTCAGCCCTTGGACTCTGAATTATTACTGCGTATATAGAGTCCAGCTTCACTCATTATATCGACAGATATACGCAGTCTACGTATTTGACTACAACCATGTCTAATTCAATTAAACTGTTCATACAGTAGTAAGAAAAGTAAGAATTCAGATTAGTTTCAACTTTCAAGCTCATAATAAACTGGTCTATATTAGGCCTGTGCTACTCTAGCCTTATATTAGGCCTGGTCATTACATTAGTATTGGGCTACTTTCTCAGACTCAGTTTCTGACTACACAGTACTGATACTCTGATAGGGATAGGGATAAAGTTACTCTGTGGCTTAATTTAAAGATCCGAGGCCTACTTAGAATAAAGGGTATCCATAAATAAGAAGTAAATTGTGCAATTGTTTCTTTAAAGAATATTGGGTTCTTTCTTGTGACTTCTATTAAAATTTAGAATTTAGGCTACAGACTACTTTAAATTTCACAGAGCAGGCCTAAAAACTTAATCAAATCTTGATTCATCTCTTGATGGAACCATTTCCCATTAGAAAGACGAAATTGGTTGTAGTTCCTTCCCAAAAAGTGTCACTAATCTTAATTGAAGTTAGATTAATAGGATTCAAGTGAAAAAATATCTCAAATCACTTTTGAGTTTTGGTTTACTTCTTACCCAAAGGGAGATAACTCTAGAAAGAACTCTTTAATTGGAGAGATCAAGAAAGGTCTAAACTCTCTAAAATAAAGTTACAAAAAGTGTACTGATGTAAATAAACAAAACGTTTTTCGTGTATTTTTTCAGTTGAAACGTTCATAAATTCTTTGTTTTTTCTGTTGTATGCAGGCGACACTTTCATGCAACTTGAATAATGGAGCAGGAAAACAAAGAACTGGAAAACTTTAGGGCTAATTGGATTCATGAATTGCATTCTAACCCGTCTTCCAAAAGTTCAGAACTGTCACTGTCAAAACAGGAAAGTTTCTCAAATGATAGTACCTTTGAAAGTGATAATAATACGCAAGGAATCTCAATTTCTGATTGTAAAAAAACAGAGGATAGTCTTAAAAGATCAAGATCTCCATCAAATTCAGACGAGAAAAATTACTTTGAACGAGGGGAAGAGTTTTTAGTTGACAGTAATGTTGTTGAACAAGACAATACTGAGACCGCAGGAGGATACTATCCATTTGTGCTTCTAGGAGAAATGTTAAAAAGTGGATCTCAAGAATATTCACCCCCTAAAAAGCGAAGATGTTCAAGTGGACCCAAAAATATAATGTCACCCCCAATTATCAAAAAGAATTATTTTGATACAGAACTGTGTGGAAGTTCCTCAACAGACAATGACACTTCAGACTGTTCAGACAGAGGAGAAATAAAACTGAAAGGTTATTCAAATAGGCAGCAAAAACAAGAAGACAAAGAGCGTTTTCTTGATTTATTTGTGAAAGACTTGGTAAATTTTTTATGCTCTGATTTTCAGCTTAGTTAGATGTATTATATAGGCCTCTGGATGCAATGTGTGAATAAGTGTGGTAGTTTGGCTCTCTGTCACTTTTTGGAATTAAGAAACTTTAAGAATTTAAGAAATTTTATCAAATATTAAAGATATTAGGAGTCACAACCTGACATTGCATTGTTAAATGAATGCTTACCTAGTTTTAAACATAAACCACAATTTTCAAACCTGCTTTTTTTTAAATGCATATCCATTATCAGCATGTGATACCAGTAAGCCATTGTAAACTGTATTTCTGTCAGACATTTTGATTCAATTTTCTATACAAATTTTTTTTTCCAGGATGAAATAAATGAAATTCCATTTTTTGATACAAGTTTAGCAAGAGAGGTGGCAGTCAAAATATTTCATCATCTGAGTATTAAAGATCTATGTAGCTGTTCACAGGTAAGTCACAAGTTTTATAATTTTCTATTTATAAATTATCTATTCGTTCGTTCCCATATGACATTGGCTGTGCACGTAAAAGTTTTATATTTGTCTACTGGTACTGACCTAATCTCTCCAATTTGCCAACTTTAAGCATCCATTTTATTCTAAAACATCAAAATACCGTTAGGTTATTAATTTTCAAAATGTTTGAATTTTTTCTAGGTGAGTAAAAGTTGGAGAAGTTTAGCTGATGATGAGCTACTCTGGTGTAGAATCTGTCATAGGTTAGGTTATGAAGGGGAGACAGCAGCTGTAGAGAAATATGGTTGGAAAGGTATTCTCAGAAATTATGTGGAAAGAAGGAAAACCTTGATTTCAAATTGGAAGGTATAGTTTGACTTTTCAGAATTCAATTTTGACGAGTACTCATATCATGTGGTAACAGTCAGAATATGTTTTGATTATAATCCTATCATTATCATGATTTCAATCTTATAAAATAATGGAAGTGTTAATTTGCTGCCTGCAGTTCTGCTTTAAATTTAGCTTCTGATGACATTGAAATTTTGCCAGAGCAATTGTTTAATAACTAAAGATAATTTAGTATCTCTCAATTGGAAGCATTTGCAACTTAGATTTTATTTTAACTTGATTTATTCCAGGGTAGAATAGGTAAATATCATCAACTACAACATATACAGGGTGGTATACTATCAGCTGTTCACTCACATCAAGAATTAGTTGTTGCTGGGTAGGAATATTTTTTTGAAGTGATATATCATTATATTTATACGACAAATATGGTACATGTAATAAGGTTTGAAATTTGGGACTGGACTGACTCTCGTAGGCACTGGCTGTGGCTTCACAATTCTATGTTAAAGTCCAATCTTGATCATTTCATCATCTTTCATAATTCAAGTTGATCACGCTGTTAATTGATACTGATAATCTTAGAAAGAATAATGTCAAAAGATTTGATCAAGGGATAGGCTTAAAAACTAAATATGTAATATTACTGATTTAAATATATAAGCCTATATTTTAAAGTTATTAATAAGGTTTTGCTGAAGTACCCTTTAATATGAACATTGGTTGTTATTCCTGTAAAATATAATTGTAATCTATGTATTAAAGGTATACGAAATGTGATATCAAAGGATAATAACTCTGATGATGTATGATATATTATATTTATATGAACTGTGATATTATTTTATAATATATTAAAGGTATACGAACTGTGATATTAAAGTATGATAACTGATGATGTATGATATAATATATTTATATGAACTGTGATATTATTTTGTAATATATTAAAGGTATACAAACTGTGATATTAAAGTATGGAATATGAATGAAGATGATAATGTAATATTAAAGTCTAGTAATACAGCGTTGATTATAGATGAGAGTGTAGAGATTGGTACAGTTAGTAATCAGGTTAAACAAGTACAAACCTCTCATCAATATACAGCTGCTAGTTATACTCATGGTAAATATCATCTTGATGTATCAAAAGACCAGGGGCCTTATTCTCGAAAACTTAACTTAAGAAGATTTTATTGTTTCAGTGGTTTCTGAGTGGTCAATTAGTTTTAAATAAAGTATAACTATCCAACCAGATTGCTGTATTTCTTAAAATCTTGATTTTATCTAAGTTAAGTTTTTGAGAATAAGGCCCCAAGTCTTTGTTTCTTAAAAAGTCTTACAATAAAAGTTTGGCATTTTGCAATGAATAATTCCACACTTACCACAATTTTTAGTCATTAGGTTTTTTTGAGAAACAGGCCTCAAGCCCTTGTTTCTCGAATATGTAAAAGGAGAACAGTCAGCAGTAAAGAGGTTTTCTAAAAAACAATTATGTGTATAGGGAGACACTCATAGAATCAATTCTAATTTTTATTCCGATGTGTGTGGCTCCAGTAATTCCACTAATCTAAGTGTTTATCATGTGATAATAGCATATTTTGCAATATGTTCAGTCAGTGTTTTCTGTACTTTTTATACGCCCACATAAAATGTAGAGCGTATATTGTCATCCCCCATGTCCGTCTGTCCGTCCACAATTGCTCGTAAACATTCTACAGGGCACAATTCTTAACGGATTTTGACGAAACTTACTGGTTATGTTTAATACCACCCAAGGATGAACCCTATTGAAAATCAAAAAAATCGAAATATTTACTGTTATCATCGATCCTGGAAAATGCATAACATTCCTCTTTAATAAAACGCTTAATATTTTGTATATCTTGTAACAATTATAATATATAAGGTAGTTTGCTGGATTTATTAGATTATACAGGTAATCTGTTATTTAGTCATGACACCAGACAAGTTGCCTAATGAATATAAACTGAGTTTGAGAATGTTGCTTTTTTGATCATTCTTAGAGGTAGTATTCCTTTAAATCTTTTATAACAGATTGAATACACAAAGTGAAGATTTGGAAACATTTTTTTGATGCCCTTTTAATCACTTTATTAATACTGATCAGAAGCAATTAAATCTTATGTTTATTACCAATTTGATCTCTGACCAAACTAAAACTAAAAATCAAAACCCAAGGAGAAGAAAGTTAAAAAATTTTTTTATATGATAGTGCACCTTTAACGTACTAAAAGTTTTAGTGTAGTAGCTCAATACTGATTGTGAACAATGGAAACTAGTCTTGATTACCAATTTGATCATTGATAAAAGATTAAAACTATGACCAAGGGATGAAAAGTGTTCACTCTATTGTCAGTCTTTTGTTTTAAAACTGGGGATATGGAGACTAAAATATTTAACCAGCTTGGGTGTGAGTAGAATTCAGGGGTTATAGTCAGGTTGACAACAACAGTATACAACCTCATTCAGTCAGCAGATGTCCCAGGGTTCACTTCTTGTTGCTATGAAAGCAGAAAAAACTTTTGATGAAGAAATGAAGACTTATTTATTTTAGAGTTGAAGAAAAAAAGATAAGTATTTAGCTACTATAGTTTAATTTAAGGTGGATTTTTTATTGGACCTGTGCCTCAATTTGAAAATTTGTTCTGATGCATGACTGTTTTTGTAAAAAAATTCATTTAGTTTTATTATTTAAACTTTATTTAATTCAAAATGAAGTCATTTATATTATTTGTAAATCAACACCTAATAATCTTGTCAGACATGACTGGCAAGTATGTATCAATAGCGACAATAGCCTGAATTTGGGCTGAAGTAGCAAAGAAAATTTTTGTGAGCTTTTTTTTTTTTTAATAACTGAAAATAGGCCTAGGGCAAATGATTGAAATAATCAATGCTACAAATTTTTTTTATTGCGATTATCAAATTTCATAATTGATTACAATTCATAGTCAAATTTTCTTTTAACATTATCTGTTACGGTATCAGACAAGTCACAACCCATTATATCATATGATCATAAAAAAATCTAGACATTACTTCAGTTTTTTTGTCTTCAATACCATATACATGTATTGATAATCAATCTCAATTTGGTAATCGATACACAGCCCGACTGAAAATAACTGCTATATTTGTATTTATTTGTAGGGTTGTATAGTTGGTGTATGCCAGGGGTAACATGGTAGTTATGAATTTTGGTTGATGTTAAAACTGTTTTGTACCTCAAAAAGTATTTGGTAAGTACACTTAAATTTAACATTTAAAATTTTTGTATTCATATCAAGGTAAGGAATGTTCCAAAAAGAATAAAAAGATATTTGGTTAAGATTGAGAATAAAGTAGACTGAATTAAGTTGTATACTAAGTAAGATTGAGAATAAAGTAGACTGAATTAAAGATTGAGAATAAAGTAGACTGAATTAAGTTGTATACTAAGTAAGATTGAGAATAAAGTAGACTGAATAAAGATTGAGAAAATAGTAGACTGAATTAAGATTGAGAATAAAGAAGACTGAATTAAGTTGTATACTAAGTAAGATTGAGAATAAAGTAGACTGAATTAAAGATTTAGAATAAAGTAGACTGAATTCAGATTGAGAATAAAGTAGACTGAATTAAGATTGAAAATAAAGTAGTCTGAATTAAGAATAGAAAGAAAGTACAGGGAAAGTAGGGCTATATCGAAATAGGAAATAAGATTGAGAATATAGTAGACTGAATTAAGATTGAGAATGAAGTAGACTGAATTAAGATTGAGAATGAAGTAGACTGAATTAAGATTGAGAAAAAAATAAGATTGAGAATAAAGTAGGCTGAATTAAGATTGAGAATAAAGTAGGCTGAAGCAGGCTGAATTAAGAATAGAAATTAAGTTGTACTAGGTTAGATTGAGAATAAAGTAGACTGAATTAAGATTGAGAATGAAGTAGACTGAATTAAGATTCAGAATGGAGTAGACTGAATTAAGATTGAAAATAAAGTAAACTGAATTAAGATTGAGAATAAAGTAAACTGAATTAAGAATAGGAATTAAGGTTAAAAAGTAGGGCTATTTTAGAATAGAAAATAATAAGTGATAATTTTATTCATCCATTGGCTATTTTCACTTCCTGATGAACCTAAGTAAAGTGTGAATGTGTTTTTATCTATCTGATACTTTCTCTCTATCCAACTGCTTGAAGAGAAAAAAATGACTTCTTTAGGCTCTGAGGGAAGTCTGGCCAAATTTTCTCTTCCCAATTCAAGTCTTATTCCCCACTGTGGCTATAATCTGATGAGCTGCGTATCATATAAGACGTAAAGAATGAATGTTTTAGGGAAATGCCAAAGATAATTCTCTTTTTAGTAGCTTTCCTTTTCCTTTTCAAGAATCATAAAAAAATGTTTACTTTACAAATAAAAACATAGATTTGGCATTTCTTTAAAGCTCATCAGATTTATAAGGGTTGATTTCATGTGGGTAGTGTTTTAGTCACTGAACATGAAGTCAATTCCAAGTATGTGTGTATTTTGTGAGGTCATCAGGAAGTTTTCTCTGTAAAAACGACTTCTTTAGGATAAGGGGAGTTGTCCAAATTGTAGGAAATGGCACTAATTGTAAAGTCTTACTTAAGGAAAACCCCCTGTCACTGTAGGGATGAATTGGGTATTGCCATTTACAAAATTGGATGGTCGGTTAGCGTGCACTTCTGGAAGTGGTCATGTAGTAGGTGAGGGGACCATTTTGCTACATGATCCTCGAAGGAAGTGTCATGTGTCCTACGGCAAAGATTAGAAAACTACTAAATTGGATGGACGGTCGGCGTGCATCTCTGGAAGTGGTCATGTAGTAGGTGAGGGGACCATTTTGCTGCATGATCCTCGAAGGAGTGTCATGTGTCCTACGGCAAAGATTAGAAAACTGCTAAATTGGATGGACGGTCGGCGTGCACCTCTGGAAATGGTCATGTAGTAGGTGAGGGGACCATTTTGCTACATGATTTGAAGGAGTGTCATGTGTCCTACGGCAAAGATTAGAACCTTATAGATCTGACATTATTCATTTTATCAATTCTTTGAGAGGGATCAAATCAAGACTAGAGTGCCATGATTAGGTTTGTCCCAGTGGATTTTATCAGACGGTAGATATTCCTGTGTCTAACTTTAAGCGCGGCTCGGATTAATGCTACAACCGATAGTTGAAGGACAAGGGACATATTCTACTTGAGATACTATTCACTTTTTTTTTTCGTTATTATTTTTATCCCCATTATTATTATTATTATTATCCATCATATTATATTTAGAATTAATACAAAATAATATACAATACTAATTATTTTTTTTTGTCCGTGTGGATTTTATCAGACGGTAGATATACCAAAAGTCACTGACCAGGTGCTATATTCTACCTGAGATACTATACACAATTCTTTTTTGTTTTAATATTTTTATTTTCCCCGTTATTATTTTTATTCCAAATAAAATTGTCATATTCATACCTATTATGATTAGAACTTGAATTAAACATAAAGTCTTTAGTTTTAGAATTAACTACTGAAAGCTTAAAAAATGAAAAATTGGTGAAATAAAATACTCATTCTGGTAAAATTTTGAATTTAAATCTACTTCCTATATGATAATTATAAAATAATAGAGTAATGATAATGTGTGTGTAATGTGTTTTATCTTTGTAATTTCTCGGATAGTAATAATATATTCTGTAATATATGCTGATAATAATCTCTATTAGAAAAATACACTTTTTGTTTTTGCTTTTTTCTCATATTTCCATTGATTTCGCATTCTTTCAATTAGATTTTGAAAATATATTATACTAAATTTAAATTTTTTCTTACCAAGAACATTGTAACACCAACAAGTTTTAATAAAATGAAACCAAAGCATAACGATCCCAATTGTAAAACAAATAAATCCATGTAAACATTGGCAATAAATTGGTAGCAGCTAATGAACTTATATCAATTAATGAGTATATGTTTCATAATGAAAAGTGGTATCAGGTGTCTAGAAGAGCATACCCTGCTTGGCACCACACCTGTCACAAAATCAATTTTTAAGTTTAAGTTAAGTAACTTTCAAGACAGTTAATTTAAGTTATTCCTGCATTGTTCTGAAGATTCAGTAAATATAACATGTAAATAATTTCCAACTGTAGATAAGTCATGACTGAGTTTGAAAACTATAGATTTATGTTTGCATATAGAGACAACAATTGTTGGTCAGATTATAAATAATTGAAATGTCAAAAACTAAATTTGTTGTGAGTGAGTTTCTTGATGCCCTGAAACCATTGCATTAAAAGTTTATTGTCTAATTCTACAGATATATTTTTGATCATGTAATTGCAGAAAGTTCTAATGTGTAATGAAAAGTGGGATGTAAAACTCTATTTTATTTCATTTCTTATGTGTGATATTTTGTAAATTACATGGCTTGGAGAAGCCTTAATATGTCCTGTGTAGCTAGCTTACTTGTGAGCAGAACACTTGAATCTGAGAAACTATTGGGTTTATTTATGCTGCCTGTTGAACTTTTCAGTAATTGTGTGAATGTGATTTTATACATATATCAGTCAATCTTAAAAGCTTTGTTTTTAGAGAGAAGATGACTTCTTTAGGTTATAAGGGAAGTCTGGCCAAATTTTCTCTTCCCAATTCAAGTCTTATCCCCACTGTGGCTATAATCTGATGAGCTGTGTATCATATAAGACGTAAAGAATGAATGTTTTTAGCTTATCAGATTTATAAGAGTTGATTTCATGTTGACATTTAGTCACTAGACATAAAATCAACTTCAAGTATGAGTGTATTTTCAAGCTCAACAGGGGCTTTGTTTAGGAATACAACTTCTTTAGGATAAGGGGAGTTGTCAAAACTAACTTTGACTGTAACTGGATAGATTTCAGTCTTATATATTAGGCTTTCTCCTTCTGCAGCAATGGCTATCAAATTGATGATGTTATTTTTTACTAAATTGGATAGGGGTGGCGTCGACGGCGACCTGTATGGCCACTGAAGAACAAGCATGTAGTAGATGTGGGGGCCATTTTGCTACATTGCGGTTCTGAGTAGGTGTGTCCATGAAGTCCTACGGTCGCAGATTAGATCTTCACTAAATCAAATGACATTCTATATTTTATACCTTGCTTCAGGGGGATCAAAACTAGACTAGTGCCAGATATTTTTAAAATTATTCTCAGTTTTCATGTGTTCAGCTGATATGGTTCATTTAAATTGAGTACCTATTGACACTTTGTGGTGAAAAAGAATAATTTGAAAGCAGAAAAGGTATAAAAAAGTTTGAGATTGAGGGCATTGAGAAATTCTAATCAATATTTTGTTAAATTGAATCTGTTAATCTGTTTTCAATCATATTAATGATAATAAAAACCAGGCACGAAGGATCGCAACTGTAGATAAATCTCAAAATCCATGTAAACACATTGGCAATACATTTGTAGCAGCTAATGAACTTTTCATATGAGGAAGTATATCAATGAGTAAATTTTTCATAATGAAAATTATTAAGTAATCCGGTAATTGTTATCAATGCTATACTTGATAAAAAATTCACGTAAGAAATAATTTACAATATAAACTGTTAACTTGTTGTGGTTAATGTTCTTAAATGTTTATTGGATTAATTTATTTAGCTCATAATTGTAAATTTGACCTCATCAAATTTATAAGGGTTGATTTCATGTGGACAGTGTTTTAGTCACTGAACATGAAGTCAATTCCAAGTATGTGTGTATTTTGTGAGGTCATCAGGAAGTTTTCTCTGTAAAAACGACTTCTTTAGGATAAGGGGAGTTGTCCAAATTGTAGGAAATGGCACTAATTGTAAAGTCTTACTTAAGGAAAACCCCCTGTCACTGTAGGGATGAATTGGGTATTGCCATTTACAAAATTGGATGGTCGGTTAGCGTGCACTTCTGGAAGTGGTCATGTAGTAGGTGAGGGGACCATTTTGCTACATGATCCTCGAAGGAAGTGTCATGTGTCCTACGGCAAAGATTAGAAAACTACTAAATTGGATGGACGGTCGGCGTGCATCTCTGGAAGTGGTCATGTAGTAGGTGAGGGGACCATTTTGCTGCATGATCCTCGAAGGAGTGTCATGTGTCCTACGGCAAAGATTAGAAAACTGCTAAATTGGATGGACGGTCGGCGTGCACCTCTGGAAGTGGTCATGTAGTAGGTGAGGGGACCATTTTGCTACATGATCCTCGAAGGAGTGTCATGTGTCCCACGGCAAAGATTAGAACCTTATAGATCTGACATTATTCATTTTGTCAATTCTTTGAGAGGGATCAAATCAAGACTGGAGTGCCATGATTAGGTTTGTCCCTGTGGATTTGATGTCAAATTGAATCACCCATTTGCTATTTTCACTTCCTGATGAACCTAAGTAAAGTGTGAATGTGTTTTTATACGCCCACACATTAATGTGGGCGTATATTGTAGTCGCCCATGTCTGTCTGTCCGTCCGTCCGTCCGTCCGTCCGTCCGTCCGTCCGTCCGTCCGCAATTGTTGTGAACATGATAGAGAGCTGGTTTCTTGATGGATTTTGATAAAACTTGCTGTGAGTGTTTATAATCATCCAAGGAAGAAGCCTATGGAAAATCAGAAAAATCGAAAAATATTTGATGGGTTATTGCCCTTGTTTTTGAAAATACTTTGTGAACACGATAGAGAGCTGGTTTCTTGATGGATTTTGATGAAACTTGGTGTGAGTGTTTGTCATGACCTTGGAATTAACCCTATTGAAAATCAGAAACATCGATAAATATTTTATGAGTTATTGCCCTTGTTCCTTAAAACGTGTTAGTTTTATAGCCCATAACACTCTCAAAGTTGTGAACACAATAGAGAGCTGGTTTCTTAATGGATTTTGATAAAACTTGCTGTGAGTGTTTATAATCATCCAAGGAAGAAGCCTATTGAAAATCAGAAAAATCGAAAAATATTTGATGGGTTATTGCCCTTGTTTTTGAAAATACTTTGTGAACACGATAGAGAGCTGGTTTCTTGATGGATTTTGATGGAACTTGGTGTGAGTGTTTGTCATAACCTTGGGATTAACCCTATTGAAAATCAGAAACATCGATAAATATTTTATGAGTTATTGCCCTTGTTCCTTAAATGTGTTAGTTTTATAGCCCATAACACTCTCAAAGTTGTGAACACAATAGAGAGCTGGTTTCTCGATTGAATTTGATAAAAATTATTGTGAGTGTTTATAATCATCCAAGGAAGAAGCCTATTGAAAATCAGACAAATCGAAAAATATTTAATGGGTTATTGCCCTTGTTTTTGAAAATACTTTGTGAACACGATATAGAGCTGGTTTCTTGATGGCTTTTGATAAAACTTTGTGTGAGTGTTTGTCATGACCTTGGAATTAACCCTATTGAAAATCAGAAACATCGATAAATATTTTATGAGTTATTGCCCTTGTTCTTTAAAATGTGTTAATTTTATAGCCCGTAACACTCTCAAAGTTGTGAACACAATAGAGAGCTGGTTTCTTAATGGATTTTGATTAAACTTGCTGTGAGTGTTTATAATCATCCAAGGAAGAAGCCTATTGAAAATCAGAAAAATCGAAAAATATTTGATGGGTTATTGCCCTTGTTTTTGAAAATACTTTGTGAACACGATAGAGAGCTGGTTTCTTGATGGATTTTGATGAAACTTGGTGTGAGTGTTTGTCATGACCTTGGGATTAACCCTATTGAAAATCAGAAACATCGATAAATATTTTATGAGTTATTGCCCTTGTTCCTTAAAACGTGTTAGTTTTATAGCCCATAACACTCTCAAAGTTGTGAACACAATAGAGAGCTGGTTTCTCGATGGAATTTGATAAAAATTATTGTGAGTGTTTATAATCATCCAAGGAAGAAGCCTATTGAAAATCAGACAAATCGAAAAATATTTGATGGGTTATTTCGCTTGTTTTTGAAAATACTTTGTGAACACGATAGAGAGCTGGTTTCTTGATGGATTTTGATGAAACTTGGTTTGAGTGTTTATAATCACCCAAGGATGAACCCTATTGAAAATTAGAAGAATTGAAAAATATTTCATGGGTTATTACCCTTGTAAACACACAAAAATCGTTCAATTTTGTAAACATTCTTGATGGCACGGTTTTCGACAGATGTTTCATTTACTGATAGTTCTTGTCGACCTCCCGGACGACTTGGCTGCCATTACAAAAGTGGGCGTATTACGATGGGGCATCGCTATTTTTATCTATCTGATACTTTCTCTCTATCCAACTGCTTGAAGAGAAAAAATGACTTGTTTAGGCTCTGAGGGAAGTCTGGCCAAATTTTCTCTTCCCAATTCAAGTCTTATTCCCCACTGTGGCTATAATCTGATGAGCTGTGTATCATATAAGACGTAAAGAATGAATGTTTTAGGGAAATGCCAAAGATAATTCCCTTTTTAGTAGCTTTCCTAGGGATTTCACATGGAAAAAGCTTCTAGTCGTTTGGATGGGACAATAAACCAAGGTCCCGTGTGCTATTGGCTGTGCACATTAAAGATCCCTCGACAGGTTGGAAATCGAAAATAAGAGCAGGCTAATGCCGCTGTCCTGGCAAAATTTCCCTCATTGCACACTGCATGGCATTTGCCCGTCCTCAATTAGCCCATATGTGCAGAAAATGATAGAAATCAATACAGAGAGATTCATAATGACAACAATATTTACTTGATTAATCTGAAAGTTGGGAAGGGAAAGTCAAAATACAAATACAAGATACAAATGTTATAAATGTTACAGTAAAAATTTAGGAGTCCACTACAATGATTGCTTGCCATTTTGCCATTCTGTGAAAGTGTATTGCGATTAACAGAATTATCTTGCTTGTACAGATTTTTATTGACAATTCATCTCATACTGATGAGGAATTTACTTTTAAAAAAAGTTTAAAACTTGTAGGACTTAATAAAACCATTTTAGAATCCAACATTGTTAGAAAATCAATGCGACATAGAATGAAAAAGAAAATCTACAAATTTCTGAAGATTTTTATTTTTTCGTTCCAATATTGTTAGAAAATGAAAATGTTTGACTTTGTTTTGATTTGCGATGTAGAATGAAAAAGAAAATCTACAAATATATGAAGATTTTTATTTTTTCGTTCCAGCTTTATCTTAAGCTCAGTTTTGGAAGAGGGTAGGGGGAATTTACTTTTGAAAAAACTTTTATTAGAATTTTAGTGATCTATCAGGAGAATTTTGAATCAGATTTGTCAGTTTATTTCGTTATTTGAAATTTGCAAAGAATTGTAATTTTCAATTTTTTTTGGAAATTTAGCTCATCAAATGATTCTTTCTTACGATGTCCAAAATGAAGTCAGGAATATTTATTTGGTACCGAACCGAACTCTATGGTGTATATTTATCAGAAATTTATGTACTGCTGCAACGTTTTATTTGTCATTAGCATTAACCATTAACATTTAACCTTACTCACCCTAACTTACCTTCTACTTAAATTTCTGATAAATATACACCATACAGGTCTCAAAATATGATACGTTTAGATTTCCTATTCGTACAATTTGAATATCCCATAACCTAATGAAAATAAATCGTATGAGAAAGAATCATTTGAAAAAAAAATTGTTCAAATATATTATAGAAATTTGTAATAGAATTAAAAATCTTTATTTTTTCATATAATGGATAATTTGACATATCTGTAGACCAATTTTCAATCAAAAAGTTTAAAAGAATAAAAAATAGAATATTTAAATTTCTGAAGATTTTAATTTTTTCAGTCAAATATTAGAAAATCAAAAACATGACAAATAAACTATTGTTTTGGCTTGCGACGTCGAATGAAAAAGAAAATCTACAAATGTAAGAAGATTTTCATTTTTTCATTCCAGCTTTATTATAAGCTCAGAATGTTTGATATTGTTTTGGCTTGCGACGTAGAATGAAAAAGAAAATCTACAAATGTAAGAAGATTTTCATTTTTTCATTCCAGCTTTATTATAAGTTCAAAATGTTTGATATTGTTTTGTCTTGCGACATAGAATGAAAAAGAAAATCTACAAATTTCTGAAGATTTTTATTTTTTCGTTCCAGCTTTATTATAAGCTCAAAATGTTTGATATTGTTTTGACTTGCGACATAGAATGAAAAAGAAAATCTACAAATTTCTGAAGATTTTTATTTTTTTGTTCCAGCTTTATTATAAGCTCTAAATGTTTGATATTGTTTTGGCTTGCGACGTAGAATGAAAAAGAAAATCTACAAATGTAAGAAGATTTTCATTTTTTCATTCCAGCTTTATTATAAGCTCAGAATGTTTGATATTGTTTTGGCTTGCGACGTAGAATGAAAAAGAAAATCTACAAATGTAAGAAGATTTTCATTTTTTCATTCCAGCTTTATTATAAGCTCAAAATGTTTGATATTGTTTTGGCTTGCGACGTAGAATGAAAAAGAAAATCTACAAATTTCTGAAGATTTTCATTTTTTCTTTCTAATATTGCTAGAAAATCATTAAGTTTGATATTGTTTTGGCTTGTGACGTAGAATGAAAAAGAAAATCTACATATTTCTGAAGATTTTTATTTTTTCGTTCCAGCTTTATTATAAGCTCAAAATGTTAGATATTGTTTTGGCTTTGACGTAGAATGAAAAAGAAAATCTACAAATATATGAAGATTTTCATTTTTTCGTTTCAATATTAGAAAATAAAAAACAGAACAATGAGATGAATTGAAATCAATAAAAATCTGAGTTTCTGTTGGTTGTCATTCAGGGAATAGTCAACATATATTGATAGGAATCTAACTGAATCTGTGAAAACTTCAAAGGAAATGTATATGACCCTGTTCACTTTGATATTTCTATTATTTTTTTTAATTTGATAACTTACTGTAATTGCAGGTTTAAGAAAGAATTAGAAATGAAGTTTTACATCATGCCATATTGGGCTTATAAAGATACAAATATAGGAGTCTGAAGAAAAATGAAGCACATGTTTATCTTCAATCAAATACATTGTTGTGATTCGAGGAAAGAAAATGGTGAAAGTGGTGTGATATTATAGCTCACAAACCAGAGATAATTGAAATAAAATATTTGTCTTGGTCTTGTTTATTTACTCCTAATAACCTTGAACAAATGGTCAAGTTCAAAGTAACACTTTACAAGCCCATAAACCATATAAATATTGGTGGCTTTAATAGTCTATTTCAACAGCATGTGAAATCTCAATCTGACAAAAGTTTTCAATAAATATTTTCCAAGAAGAATATATTGAAATAGATCTACATTTATATATAGACTCTATGCTAAAGGATCACATTTTTAATTAAAGAATATATAAACACATCCATACATTCAAAGAAATCTAAAAAAAAAGCAGCCACAAATGAATGATTCTGGGAGAGGTGATGGTACCAGTAGAGGGCCAAAGGGTATTCACACCTCAAGTTCGAGGAGGCTGGTGGGACCATAGCCAGTGATAAGCACAAACAGGGATAAGAACATTAAAAACAACGTTGGTAATTTGCATTGGGTTTTCAAGAAGAAATAATTTATTGAAATTCACTAGTGTGAAAGGAGATTAGATCTCATAGAAAGCACCGTCCTAGGTCAGAAACAAGAATTTACCTTCAAGGTGTTAGTTAGTTTTAGCTCAAGAATATATTGAATAGATTATCTGGGAGTATATACCACCTTGTCATATAAAATTAAACAGGAAAGAGTTTATGTAAATATTCAATCGAATGAATCTATATGAAGAAAAAAAGAGAAAAGTCCACTAGAGTAAGATGAGAATAGCTCTAAGTGTTTTTCAATCATAAACTGTAATTATATGGAAAATTATAAGTTAGTATTATGGTGTATTTGATTCTGATTTTATACTGTAGACACATTTGATGAATATATACTCCTATTGGCCAAATTTGAGAAGTTAAATTTTAAATGAACCTATTTAAAATCAGCAAAATTGAAATATATACTTTGAATTATGGCCCTTGTTCTTGAAAGCAAGGTTTAAATTTTAGCCCGTAAACACTAAAAGGCACAATTCTTGATGGATTTTGACAAAACTTGGTGTGTGTGTTTGTAATCACCCAAGGATAAATAGTATTGAAAATCAGAAGAATCACATAATGATTAATAATCATATGCACGTATGCACAAAATCATAAAAAGTAAAAAAATTATGTGTAGCATTGTAGCTTGTAAAACCTTTAATTAAATATGTTCTTTTCCAATCAAAGCTGAAAGTGGGTGTATATTACTTTGCCTGGCAAGCTATCTTTCTAGGTTTTGTTGATATTTGATGTGATGTTATTTTTTCTAGGTTTTGTTGATATTTGGTGTAATGATAATGTTATATTTTCTAGGCTTTGTTGATATATGGTGTAATGATAATGTTATATTTTCTAGGCTTTGTTGATATATGGTGTAATGATAATGTTATTTTTTTTAGGCTTTGTTGATATTTGGTGTAATGATGTTATTCTTTCAGATTTTGTTGATATTTGGTGTAATGATAATGTTATTTTTACAGGTTTTGTTGATATATGGTGCAAAGATAATGTTATTTTTACAGGTTTTGTTGATATATGGTGTAATGATAATGTTATTTTATCTAGGTTTTGTTGATATATGGTGTAATGATAATGGGACTGAACCAGTATATACATTAAACAGTGGTAATGTAAGAGATATTAGGCTGTCCTCTACCAATCCTGATTTAGCTGTATCCACTGATAATACTGTATATGTTTTACGATCTCAAGCTCAGAATTCTGATTTTACTATACACGATCAACTACAAATTAATAGTGTAAGTCTGCTGAATTCTTTTTTTCTTGAATGTTCCTGGAGCCTTATTCTGGATTACTTAGCCTAATATGATTTTAGTTGTACAATTATCATATAGGTCATTCGATAGAATTTATTTTAAATTAAATTTACTGTTTTTCTTAAAATCTAGATTTTATCTTAAAGCTTCCAGAATAAAGTTTCTGGGCTGCATTGAGGTCATTTATTAGGGGAACTTTTGCATTCACAGTTGTTCTTGGCAAATACACTTTTTTGGCAAGGCCTTGCTAAAATTCTATGATATAATTTAACTAAAATATTTCTTATCCAAAATTCAGTGTCAGCTTTCACCGCTATCCCCTAAATGAAGAATTGTTTTTGGAATTGCATATATTCTGAGGACATTTCTCATTTTGATATATTATTATAATTTTAGGTGGGAAAACTAAGATGGTTGGAACCAGTGTCTACTAATCACACTGTTGATTCCAAATTAATTCTAGCTGCTGTAAATAAAGTATGTCTATATAACGCTGAACGCCGTGAGGTAACAGAACTCTATAACACTATAGATACTATAATACGATGTATTGAATGTCAACCTGAACTACTGGCTATTGGCGTCCATTTTCTTTCACCTTTAGCAGAACATAAGGTAATTGTTTATCACTGATTTTGTTAGAAATTTGATTTTATGTGTTTCATGTGGTTAGCTATTCTGCGAGGTCTTTTCTTAATCCTCTTTTTAATGAGTTTCAACTAGAACTGTTCTTAAATTGTGTTCCTTTTCAGCCCTGTAAATGGAGTTGTTCTTTCCTAAGAGTCAAGTAGTTCGGTTTGCACTTTAAGACTGATCAAAGCAAAACTATGATATTAAATTCTATTTCTTTTCATTTCAGATCAAACTATATGATTTAAATAAGAATGAAATCAAATCAACATTACATGGTCATACATGGAATATATCATGTTTATATCTTCCTCTAGAGGATTCACAATCTCTTATCAGTGGTAGTGATGATAGAAAGTAAGTAAAACACTCCAAGATTCGATATATTTTTTTATAGGTCAGTTGGATGACGGATAACATTGAGTATGCTTTGTAACAAATCCAAAGAACAAATGTCTTATATAGGCACACGTAGATTAATGATGGGAAATTTTAAATGCTATATATCTGTTTTGTGGTCTCTCACAACTATCAACTTTTGGACTTGAAAAATGTGCTAGATAACCTTGTATGTTATAGGAAAATCACCAAAAAATAGTTCAGCCAATAAAAATCATTCTTCAGACAGAGTTGTCTTCCTCTGAGTCCAACCAGCCAACCATAATCAATTTTCAAGTTACCAGACAAGATGGCTGTCTATGAAGTCATGATAGCCTGTAACATTGACAAAGGTTGCTCTGAATGATGCTTCTACACTTAATCAAAGATTCATTGTTTTACCATTTCAGAGTGAGAGTATATGATTTAAGAAGTGGTACTAGACCAATCAAGACTATCATTGGACATACTGGTAGTATTAGTACTGTACAATTAGATGACTGGAAAATAGTGTCTAGTGATATCGCAGGATTTGTTACTGTACGAGATCAAAGAATGGACAGAAAATTATGGGAACTTCACAACAGGTTTGTAACCTCAACAGAATTAATGCCTCCCGATTCTGCTCCTGAAATTACTACTGGAACCTCTGGCCACCATTTTCAATAAAATCAAATTACAATCAAATGGTTGTCATTGGTTTAAACCTTTGTGGGTGCTCAGCATTGAGGACCTATGTCAATCTTCGCAACTAACATTATGAGTGGGCCATGATAGGCAGCCATTTTGCCTGGTAGATTGGCAACAGCAGACAACTCTTGTTCAAACTTTGATTTTGATTGGCTGAACTATTGGTCTTCAATATACAAGATTATATAGCGCACAAGTCTATATAAGTTGATATGAGTGTGCATTCAGGTCTGGTGATCAAGGATTTGCTGGTAGACAGTGTCTGCTATAACTTGTTATGTATACAAGACACGAATTGAGTGCTCTGAATGACTTATTAATTGTATTTTGCAGGCATCCAGTGGAATATTGTAAGTTTTATGATAAATATTTAACAGTTGGTAACATACCGTATAATAAAACACCAGAAATAGATACAGAATTTGAAACAGCTACACATAGAAAGTAAGTTTAATACAACAACGTTATTGAAGCTCAAGTCAGACTTGACTGGCAAACACATTCAATCCAAACTGAGTCCTTGTGAATGCTGAAAATCAGAAATAGTTCTGAGATAGTTCAGTCGTGGAATTTATCTGTTCTCTGTCTTACATGTAGTATGTTCAAATCTTACACAATCAACCCATAGCCACTGATTTTGCAAGAGAAATTTATTAAGTGGTTAAGTGTACACTCATACACTTACCAGTGACTTTTCTATGAATCATGATGTGGTGGGTTCCACTAAGGGCCAAAAAATGCCAGGAGTGACAGTACCAGGCTTTTAGTAATCCAATGTTAAGCAATTTGAATTTGGTGACACCCTCATTTTCCAGTCCCCCTCCCCATATAGCTATCAATAACAACTGAATTAACAATGTTAATTTACTGAGTGTTGTTTATAATTGTAGATATAGAGGAACAGTTCAAGTTTATGATTTTCTATGTGATCAGTTACGAGATGACCTACCAGATATTTGTCAATCTACCTATGATACTGTACCAGGCTATAATTTTAACATCAGACTTACTACACCTTATGATAACTTATGATATTATATAGTTTATTTTTTAAACTTGTCATGATTTTTATATCCATTACTAATGGACATTGTTTTTGACAATTTCTCCATTTTCGCACCTGATTTGCCTTATAAGGACATGCAAGTTTATTGAGTGTGTAACATTTTAGCATCCCACCCAATGACTTGATGATATTAAGACCCGAAGACCCAAGAAAACAAAGGGAAAACATCACACCAGACTTGTCAGAGGGCAAGGGTTCAACTTACTTTTCTTCCTTTGTTCTACTTTCATTGGAAAACGATTTGATAGCCACAATGGTCGCAGGAGAGAATCATAGAAGAAGGGAGGCTATCTTTATAACTGTTGTCAGTCCTCCATGTGGATATCTTTTTTGGAATAAAGCCCCGTTTTCAAACTAGCTAGCACAACTACAAAGGGTTGCAAGGCCTGTATAGGGTAGCAAACACTTTTGTGGGATCGTAAATTACAGTTCAGTTTATAACGATTTTAAAATATTCTAACAGTTGAGAAGTAATAATGTTAATGTATTATTAATAAGCTATGTTTGAGCGCTTGATGGTATTCATCTCATGGTCCAAAACCTGGCACAGTTCAGGGTCGCTGAACAGTTAGGATGCTTAGGTTTGGTAAACAGGGTGAAGACTGGAGACTGGAGTGCTTACGAGTGAAAAATCGATTCCAAAAAAAAGAAGATTTTCAAAATTCAGTCGATTAATTATATTATATTATAAACTTGTTGTGAAAGAAAAGATTTGGGTGAAATTTCCGTCAGACAGATGATGAATTATAAAGACGTTTTTAGTGATCGATTATTTTTAGGATTAGTAACGATAGTCCGAAATAGAGATTTAAAAAGTTGCATAGGCTACCGAGGAATGCCAATAATAGTTGAAAATGGTTGTTTTTATTAACGGACTTGAGTCAGTTTGGACATATAACCAAGCAGACCGATAAAAAAAGCAAATTTTTAAATTTTATTCAGCACAACAATAGCTTGAAACAAAAAGATCAAGAACACCGTAGTTGTCTTAACTCCGAAACAATTAAGAGCACCCAACGGGTAGAAGATAAAGCCTCTCAGAAAATTTTCTTTTGTCATAATTCTTAGGATTCAATGGAAATATTGACTCCTTCCACTTGCTTATATTAAATAGAGGTACCATCAGTGGCTGCAAAACGTCGCAAGTCTAAAAGGTCTAAAGCTTCACAATCAGTCTTTACTGAACTGCAATATCAGAAATCCTCATTCACAAATTTTCCCAGCTTTTTTATCGGACTATAATAAGAACAGTGGAAATGACAATAAATATTTATTATTTACATTGTTACAGTCGTAAAAGGCCATGACAGTGATTTAACATTGAGGAAGTTTCAAGTTGGATGTTCCTATGTCAATTTTTTTTAATTCAGAGTCTTGTGTTATTGAATGTTAGAAAGGCTTTAACTATAAAGTTTACTGGTGCATAAGCCTTTGCGATAAGCTTTACCTCCCGAGACCCATATAAACTAAAGTTCCCCCAAAAGTTTTTTGTAATGCATTGTGCGTTTTTTTTCTAGGGAAGCTTCATAAACTAATTTTTTCAATTCCATATGATGCAGGATCTGTAGCACACATACTCTCTGCTTGTAGTCTCATCCGACGAGAGGAAACGTTCCTTATCAGCCCTGCATATGGCCTACTGGGTTCGTATATAACTTATAATAGCCATAATTATTACAAGATATCTATGCCACTGACAATACAACTTTAATCCTGTCAAAAACTCTCAATAAATTTACCTGACTGTATGACCTCTGTAACCCCTTGTTGCTGTCAATCAAAGAATCCAATGACGACATTTCCTTATACCTACTTCTCTATTATCAAATTAACGTGACGTCACCAGGTGTCCAGTTTTAACTATATATACTCAAAAACTGCAATAAGAATTCACAGTTTGTGAAATCAGCATCCACCAGAAGCGAACGTTAACTTGCCATCTATCAACCAAATAAGAATTCACTTAATTTTGAGTGATAAACAGGAAGAAAGGTAAGACTTCTACATTAAAGAAACGTAATTTTGTGACCGATCGGACGAAAGTGTGTGCGTTTAGCAGATGCTATAGGATCCTGTCCAGGGTCCTTCACTTGCTCTCTTGTCACTCGTGGCGAAGCTGTAATGAAGAGAGTGCGAGGTTTTACCATTCTGTGGAGAGGCATGCTCTCTCTTAGTCAACACATGTTCAAAAATTTCTTTTTTCAATCTCTTAGTATAATAAAAATGTGCTTCGAAATACTGTGAAAAATTATTTGAAGTATTTCATTTAATTTGCATTTTACTTGAATATTTTTTAAGAAAAAAAATTATACTTCCATTGACTATGTTATGTTTGGTTGCTGGTATTAATAAATTAAATCATATTATTTCAGAAAACCAAAGATGAATCCAAAAATCCTCTTAGTATTCTGTGTCGTGGTTTCTGTAACCAGTGCATTATATAATGCCCCGGGCAGAAGACGTGAGGGGTGGGGAGGAAACAGCTGGCGAGAATCTAATATCCACCCTAGCTTACTAAATCAAGGTACGAGTCTTTTCTTTTTATGTATGTAAATGTTAACCCTCTATTTTGGTACTAAGTTAAAAATGAAAACTATCTCTCTATGTGAATGTATATTGTTGGCACCACTGTCCGTCCATCGGTCCGTCCATCTGTCGGTCCGTCAACATTTGCTTGTAAACGCTCTAAAAACTAAAGTTTTTGATGGAATCAAACGAAATTCGGTATGTGCATACATATTCATAAAGCGAAGATCCAGTTCGAATTTGAGCTATTTTCGACAGTTAGAAGCAGAGTTATTGCCCTTGCCCAAAAATCTTAAATAGGCTATTATTCTCTTAGTTTTCAACCGATTTTGATGAAACTTAAAATGGATTTTATTGGACCTAAATCGAAAAGTTTGAAAAAAAGTTCATCTTTTGTCAAGATTTAGACCTCTTACGTCAGTTTTTAGGAGTTCTATACAGTAAGTACTTCTATCAACATCATTTGCTTGTAAGCGCTCTAAAAAATAGAATTTTTGATAGAATCAAATGAAATTCGGTATGTGTATACATGATCATAAAACGAAGATTAAGTTCGAATTTGAGCTATTTTCGACCTTTAGAAGCCCTTATTATTGCCCTTGCCCCAAAATCTAGAATACGCTATTACTCTCTTAGTTTTCAATCGATTTAGATGAAACTTAAAATAAGTGTTATTGAACCTAAATCAAAAGGTTCGAGAAAGTTAAGTTATTTCTAATTAAATTGAAGGCTTTTTCGTTTACCATCCGCATGCCGTGGTGGGCATGTGGCGGTTTTAGCTGTTCAGAGCAAAACATTGTTAGTGTTCTATTATCGCCCATAAATAACAAAGGGGCAAAAAAACTACAGCTAACAAAGGCAAACAAGAGTACATGTATAATAATTTTCTGCCCGCAACAGCTAACAAAGGTCTAACAATTATTAACCCTCCACTAGTGAGTCACTCTTGTAAATGGTACCAGTTAATTGGCCACTATAAGGCTTCTGCTGCTTTTACTGTATCGGATACTGATACGGGGGTACAAATCGTACTAGGCTTTTACCGCTGGGTCACTGGTAGTACCATGCGGCTGTGCCAGGATATTGTTTTTTGTTCATGAGAAGCACCTGGTTATGGTTACTTGATTTAATGACCCAGCTACGGACCCTTTCATTCAACAATGGGCCCAAAATATATACTGCTGGCAGTTTGTTTTTGGGGCGAAATGACCGAAAGCGGATGAAAATAATGAAAATTTAGAATATCTTCATTCATTGATCATGACTTTGAGTAATTATCATTAAATTATTAAATGTTGAAAAACAGTTTAATCAATTTTATTTCAAAATGTCTTTGGACATGCTATCTTTGGTTTTCATAGGGACTATTTACTATTTAGGCCTTGATAAATAGAAGAAATTTGACTCATTCCCGCAATAAGTCTCGATTGTGTTAGTCTCATTGATAAAAACTTCGTCGAATTATGAGTCTTGAAATTCGAGGCTATTAATATCAGTATGAAGATTTTCATCGTCTTTTTAGTTTGGGTAAGTTATATTTTATTCTTAATCAGTTGACAAACATACAAAATATTATTAGACATCACTAGGCTACGGTATAAATAACGGTAATTGTAGGCGATGACAGTACGCCAACCAACACATAGCCACTGAAGTAGGCCTAGTTTGGTCAGTTTTGGTAAATTTCATGTGCACGTTGAAGACAACTTAGGCCTAATAATTGGAAATCGAAAATATATGTTGTACATGCAAAATTTCACTCATTGCACACTGTTTGATGTTTGCCCGTTCTCATTTGCTCATTCGGCGCAGGAACGTGTGATGCAAAATACCATTTCATTTCATTTACGCTCATGTCACATATATATTCAAAATATGTTTGTCATTGATATTGGCACAATGGACAATCTATCTGACTATGGACAATCATGTTTTGAATATATGATCACAGGGGCTTGTCTTCGGGATGGTAAAATATCGGATTGTGGCATAGGCCTACTTGAAAAAAAAATCATATTATAGGCCTATACTACTAGTAGAGGCCTATGATATGATTTTTTAAGAGTTTCACAATCCAACATTTTACCTATAAAGACAAGGTGGACAGAGAAAGAAATTTGATTCTGAATAATCTGGTCATAAAGTAGCCTACAATTATCTACATATTTGATAAAAAAGATTTAAGGAATGATTTCTTCACTGATATAAATATTTGTAATCTATAGTTAGCTTACTGTTCAATTAATTAGAAGGTGATTCAACGTTCACAGGTTGATATTAATGAATTAGTTATTGAAACTGTGAATCTTGAATTGTCTTGGATTATGATATACAAATACAGAGGAATGGAGCAAATTGATGCTATGGGTATCCCTGATACCCATACTGACAAAGTTGGTTATTTCATATTGAAGCTTGATGGCTATCATAATCAATAAAGTTTTTAGGATTTGTTTTTCTTTTTCAGATGACTATCAGTAGTCAATTAACCATGACTGCAGACTTGGATAAAGTACCTGTACCCTATTAATATTTTTCTTTGAAGTTTAAATATTAATGATGGGCAAATTGGGTGTTTAAGGCCAGGTAGGTACACATTGCTTTATTATATAGGAAGCAAAATATTTCAAATTTGATATTTTACATAGAAGGGAGCATTGTAATTTTTGAATATGATGTAATATTGAGGATATATAAAAGTATGTTTCTGATAAAGATTACAATTAGCATAAGATTAAAATTTCCCAATTTGGTCAAAAAGAGTAAATATTCATCAGTGAACTAGCTTGGTGTTATCCAATACAATAGTTATAAATTATTATTGCAAAAAATGCTTTTTAAAAAAAAAATTAATGATGGTGTATAATAATTTCTGGATCAGTTAGATTATATAGGTTATATGTTGTAAAGGTAGTTACAACACCAGGTAGTTTACTGATGAATATATATACTCTCATTTGCCAATCTTGAGAATTAAGATTTTGTGTTGTAAGAGGTACCTGGTACTAATGAATCAAAAGCGGTATCTAAAGCTTAGTCATTAATTGTGTTGTGATGCTTAAGACAACAATGATATGATGTGCATACTTTCATTTGATAGTTCCCAACTTGTCTTTTACAATACCTGTATTATCTATATAGGCATTATTAGTATCATGAGATACTAAAACTATAGGCTGTATGCTACTGAGTTATCATTTTCAATTACAAGGTATTAAGTCTTATGATTTTCTTTTTTTTTTTGTAGTAAGAAAAAATCTACATTACAGAAGTAAAAAGAATGCATGTAGTTGGGTTCAAATGGTAGAAATATATTATGTAGTGCAGTTATACTGATTCTACACAACTACAATTATATTTCAGGTATGTCTAAAAAAGGGAGTTCTGGCTTGCTTGCAATGGATCATGAATTTATAATTTGTTTTCCCTCAGATTTTATAACATATGGTGTTGTATGTGGTGGAAGCTTTTTTTGTTTTTGCCTTTTTGTCCACTGACTTGTGAATGTGACTATAGCTTTAAATAGTAGGTCACCATACAGATTTACTATAAATATTGAGTATTTTACTCCTCTTCTTATTTTTTCAGGTGATGTAGGAATTGTGTGCATTAAGTGTACATTTTGAAGATGTATCACAAACATCAGTAAATTATGTAATACAGGGGATGTGAAATACATAACATGACAATAACAACATATAAAACAGGATTCAGATTAGAATAGTTTAATAGATTATTATTAAAATAGTTGTTTGTTTAATGTTATTATGGAAATAAATTTTGTATAGGGTATGCCACATATTTTACTATAAAGTGAGGTTTCACAGTTATTTAATTTTTTTTTCCAAGTGGCAGTATGTGTCAATTCATAAAGTCCCTGTTTGTATTGAAATATAGTCTAAAAGCAAAGTTATCATAAAACTGGATGTTATGACAATAATTTTGATATGATCATTTTCATTTTTTTTAAACTAAAGTAAATAAGGTTCACAAAAAAATGAATACTATGGACATTAATAAATAAACAAATATTGATAACACTGTTTGACAATTGTTACTGCTGAATTTTTTCCCTTTTTGATTTGCTTTTAATGTATGGTAGTGTTTATGTGAATTGTGAATCTATTTTACTTATGAATATTGATATGTTTCTAATATCATAAACTGCAATAAAAACAAATCTTAAAAAGTCTTTTAACTTGAACAAATGCCCTATGTCATATAATTTAACCTTTTGAGTGAAGAGCTTTCTGTGTACAATAAGCATTTGTGCTTTGACCAATTGTGACAAATAATTTGTAGCAAAGTGTTGAAGCAGTGTTCACTAATATATGTGGTTATTGTGCAGTGCAAAGTTATATTTTGAAAAACTTTCAGATCTGGCACTGGCTTTATTAGAGGTTTCGGGTGGTTGACAGGCAATAAGGTACTATTCAAAAGAAGACCCTGGCAGAGGGTTGAATATATATTGATGCTGAAATCCAACGACATTTGACAAATACAAACCAGAACAGATTTGCAAGATAATGACAATGAATGTAAGCTGGCTTTCAAGCTCTCTTTGCACTAACTGAAGGCATATCTAAAGCCATTTCAGCAAAGGTCGACTTGAATCCTGAGGAAAAATGACGTTCCGGTAAGACAAAGTGCTCATAATGCTCGCAATTATACAATATTCCGACCCTACCATTTTCTAAGCAAGACGAACTGAAAATTTCTAATAATTTTATTACGAATAAGCGCACTTGTTTATATCTCTTCAGAAACAGGTCATTATATCCATTATCATGCGCCTCAACAGAGAGCATTTTATGCACGATAGTGTTTTTTTCTTTTAAGTGGCTAAATGTCAACGTCGTTTTACACAAGAGGAAACGGTTGTTTTGTTCATCATTGTGATTTGGTTTACAAAGGCCAAAGACCACTATACTAGAATAAAATACATAATTTAGAGCATACAACACACCCATATTCTTTCAATATGTTAATGTATTTCCATGTATTGCACTCATGATAGATATAAAATAAAACTTGCATATCCATCACATTGAGCACAGTAGGCCTATTTTCCAGAAATGTTAAGATACATACACATAATAACAACAGCACAATCTACTTAATTTGGTTATACATGTATTTCCATGTATTGTACGCAAGATATGAACATCCTAATGCATACTATTGTCCTTGAATGCAAGTTTCAAATACTTAAAGATAAAACACGAGCAAATTGTATCGAATTGAACGTACTTTCAGACATTGCAAGCAACAGACAAGAAAATCTTATGTATAGTTATTTAAAAACATCTGTGTTTCTTTACTGTCAGATACATTCACAGCACTGTACAATTCATTTACGTATATTATATTTATTGTACATTCTCATAACAATTAGTATATTTGAGAATCGCATGTATTCTGCCACATAATTACTTGTATTTTTTTTAAAACTTTTCTGAATTTTGCATTTACAGTGTATATATGTATACAAAGCCATGTATGATTTATCCACTTGGACTTTGTTGTGTCATATTATTAACCATTATTAACCATGGTGTCAACTTAATTGTTTGCCGTTGCCCATTTGGGGGTTCTTTGACATTGAACAGACTTCATGATATCAGGATAATCCTTGCAGCAGGCGTCTATTTATGAAAAATGCCATTTCGGATACATTAAATGTCTTCTATGCTTAAAAGGGGCTCAGCATTTATGCTGTAACGATTTTAATCTTGGCTTTCTACTATCATGTCAGAATCTTTTAGCTAGTGTTATCCTTCGTGACGATGCTTGTGTGAGTGGGGATGGGTTGAAAAAAAAAAAGGATGGGGTCTTCTGATCATAAAAGGAAATCATATCCCCTAAGGTTTGTGACAGGGGTTGAGGGGTGTGATCCGCTTTCACCAGGGATTTGTTCTAATGATTGTGTCCATAAACCAAATTGGTTCTGTTCTGGACGAGGGTCTCTGACTGTTACTCAATCATTTTGTTGCAAACTGTTAATGAGCATTTACTGAACCCAAATGATAATATTGAATTAGTACAGAAGAGAGATTTAATCGTAAATACTTTATTTCACTTCTTTTTTTTCATAATACTCCAAAAAATAGTAACATAACATTTATTACATGATTTCATGAAAATCAATGATTGCATAGTGACGAACTTGGTCACTTCTATGTAAGTCTTTATTAGACAAAAAAAAGCCATAACTTCTTGTGAAAAGAAAGTTTTGCCTTTCTGACCAAGGAAAACCACCATTGTAACCAGCATAGTTAACTGTAGCTGTGTGTATTTTATGTCACTTTGGTAAGAGATAAAGTGAGCCACATTTCTGTTAAAACTTAAATAAAATTTTGACATTATAACATAATATTATTACATGGTGTCACATTCAGTATATCCTAATCAGACTGTGATATATAGGTATTGCATGTATCCAAGTAATGGATACAAATATTTATATTATTATGTAATGATTAGTTCTAAGTGTTAAAATTATAAAAAATATTTGGTCTACTAAGAATTATAAATTTTCTATTGAATCACATGTCCTTTAAATTGTCTACAGAATTTTTTATGTTATATCACCACATCACTTTTTTTTTATCTTGTAATGTATCACCACATCACTAATATATCCTTAATCACAACCTACAATAAAATAAAATCATTTTAAGTTTAATTGTATCATTTTATCGTATCTCTATCGAAAAGTAGATCAGTATGCTACCATACAAATATATCATAAGTTCTGTTTTGGACGAAATTTTTACTTACTATCAGACATCAAGCAACATCTGTGCATGAAAAATACAGAAAATGGTTTATTATAAGTTTTTCTCACTGTTGTCAGGTTATGACATCAGGTTAGACCAACAATGAATATAATATAAACTCTTATTGATCTAGTGTTTAAGAGCTAGTATTCCTGTAACAATGGCCTTGATCAGAATTTTTTTTTGAGTTTAAATAAAGTGGCACATGTCTTAAATTACACATTTTTTTTACCATTCAAATAAAACAGAATCCAATGTTATAAAATAAACTTTACCTTTTAACTCTTACTACTTGAACCATATCTTAAAAACACAAACTACCGGTAATATTGATGTTGATCTGGTCCTCTCTTTGTGGTACGGTAATGAAAAACTTCAGAAATGGTAAATGGACCATTCTAAAAATAGATACAAGTTATATGTGATAAAAGATTCATAAGATAATCAGTTTTAATGCATGAACTAACTATTAATTGCAAATATCAAGTTTCAATATTCAAATAAATCAGAATTTATTTTCGAAAGCAAGTGTCATCATATCATGGTATAGAAAATACACTATTGATACATTAAAGTAATTTTATATTCTATCCTATCCTATCCTATCTCCCAGCTGGTCCATGGCCAAGCCTCTTGGCATTGATCTTTCATGGATTATCCATACCCATTTACAGCTGGCTTGACTGGAATTATGAATGAAGATGACTTATTCAAGGTCATCAGACTTTCACAACCGAGTCGAGAATAAAACTCTCAAGCATAACAAACACCATTTCCTCTATCCAAGAGTATGACCTCATGTTTGTAAAAAACAACATACTAACCAACTGTGCTATAGAACCTCAATCATAAATATCCCTATTTTCACAGTTCAGTTGATTTTTAATTTCAATATACCTAGAACTGACTGCATTTACATAACAGTACTTACCTTCAACTTCACATCTTTTGAATATGTGGAAATGCATAATTTTTCTCTCAATCAAGATAGTTCTTCTTCATTGTATGGAAATGCCTGGAAAGGACAGAGTTAAAAGTATTGCAAATCAATGTGTTTTCTTGGATTTTGAGATTTGTTTTAGTTCAAATTGTTCTTCATGGGTTTTATAATGCTACCTGACTAATATAAGTTTCTGTTCTCTCATACTCTGAAGATCAATGTAAATTGATAGTGTCAAAATCTGCTAGTTAGTTGTCCAACATTTTATCTCAAGTTTTTATGATGAAATCAATAGTATCTACTTGTGACCTAAGCCAGTGCTTCTATAGGAGAGTACCTTCTATAACACCTATAACTATAACTGAAATTTAGTATGAACTGAAAAGAGGCTTATTTGCCATTTGTTCAGAAATCATACAATATTTTCTATGAGTATGAGGCCACAGTTATCCAATCTTACAAATTTGCTGTGTAGGGTAGGACAGGTTCCAATTTGTTTTTGAATTGTCAAAAGATAACAGGGTTTAAACCCTTAAAACACTAAATTATGATAAATTTGGTTTGTGAAAGACAAAGGTCAAAGTTTTTATTAGATCTAGCCTAATAAACAAAAACATGATGGTAAATTCAATCAATCTGACAGTGACAGGTTTGAATAATAAGAAAACAATTCAACAAGGATAGGCCTAGTACAATCGCAACCCTTGATACACTGAAATTAGTGAAATTAGATAATGGTGTGTGAATGAAATTGTCTAACTAAAGACTAAAGTCAAAGAAAATAGGACTAGGCCTGCTACATGTCATAAAGTTATAAAGCTAATTCTTACATAAAAATGTCTTACCTTTCACCTGAATTCTCATCAAACTGACTGACAGCCCAACTACGCTACTCTGACCAGCATCGTAGAAAATCAGAAGTACTGTTCCATTAAATTGAAGTTGTAACTACAGCCGCGAGCAGTGCAAAGGATAAATTCATGTATGAAACGATGACCTGGGCCCCGTTCCACTAAAGTGCGTAAGTTTACGCAAAAGAATTTGACTTACGCACATCTTACGTGAAATCTTACGCCTGTTTCACTAAGCAACTTACGAAGTTCTTAGCTACGCAAGTTATCACGCGCGTAATCGACAACATTGTTTTCACGAATTTACCTCTTTATTTCATCAAAAAACAGAAAAGAAATATGTATTATAACACTTTAGAGTCCTACAAACACTTTAAAACCGTCTTTATTGATGAAAATTTACGACTTCATCCTCAAAATGGCGGTGTGATTTTCGAAGCGTGAAATGACGTCAACATGACATTTACGACGTCATCGTAACTAATGTTTGACGGTAGGAAAACTGAAAGCTCAAAATGACAAAAAAAGGGCAAATAATACAGAAAAAACGTGAAAAACATTCAAAGTTTTAATATTTATGAGTTCACAAAACAAAAAAAGCAGAGTTTCATTTATTTTCAAGCATTTCTTGGTCTAACTAGTCTAAGAAAAAAGTTACGACAGGGTGTAGCTGTCTTAAGTTACGCAAAAACTTCTTGACGTAAGAATCTTAGTGAAACGGAAATTTTGGGATTATTCTTACGTAAGTCAGACTTAAGACAATTTTGAACTTAAGAAGTTTAGTGGAACGGCCCCCTTGGCCTTAAGTCAGGTTTGTTCAACATTATATAGGTCAATATAGTTCCGAACAAAATCGTCCACAGGTCACATCGTCCAAGACCATTAATTAATACAAAAATCTGTGATTTAAATGGATATATTTTCTGATTGTCAAAGTACCCTGGCATATTTAGTGGCCCAGTTATAAATTATCTTGTAGTAGGCAACTATGTGAAGCTCAGTCACAATAAGTGGTAACCTGCTGCTACCCAGTAACAATAATCTGATACCAGATGTGATCCAGTAACAATAACCTGGTATACCTACTACCAGTGGTCCAGTATCAATAACCTGGTAAGCCTACTACCAGTGGTCCAGTATCAACAACCTGGTAGGCCTGCTACAAGTGGTCCAGTATCAATATCCTGGTAAGCCTACTACCAGTGGTCCAGTATCAATAACCTGGTAGGCCTGCTACAAGTGGTCCAGTATCAATATCCTGGTAGGCCTACTACCAGTGGTCCAATATCAATAACCTGGTGGCCTACTACCAATGGTCCAGTATCAATAACCTGGTAAGCCTACTAACAATGGTCCAGTAACAATAACCTGGTAAGCCTACTACCAGTGGTCCAGTATCAATAACCTGGTAAGCCTACTACCAGTGGTCCAGTATCAATAACCTGGTAGGCCTGCTACAAGTGGTCCAGTATCAATATCCTGGTAGGCCTACTACCAGTGGTCCAATATCAATAACCTGGTGGCCTACTACCAGTGGTCCAGTATCAATAACCTGGTAGACCTACTACCAGTGGTCCAGTATCAATATCCTGGTAGGCCTCTACAAGTGGTCCAGTATCAATAAGGCCTACTACCAGTGGTCCAGTATCAATAACCTGGTAGGCCTACTACCAGTGGTCCAGTATCAACAACCTGGTAGGCCTACTACCAGTCGTCCAGTATCAATAACCTGGTAGGCCTACTACCAGTGGTCCAGTATCAATAAGGCCTACTACCAGTGGTCTAGTATCAATAACCTGGTAGGCCTACTACCAGTGGTCCAGTATCAATAACCTGGTAGGCCTACTACCAGTGGTCCAGTATCAATAACCTGGCAGGCCTACGACCAGTGGTCCAGTATCAATAACCTGGTAGACCTACTACCAGTGGTCCAGTATCAATAACCTGGTAGGCCTACTACCAGTGGTCCAGTATCAATAAGGCCTACTACCAGTGGTCCAGTATCAATAACCTGGTAGGTCTACTACCAGTGGTCCAGTATCAATAAGGCCTACTACCAGTGGTCTAGTATCAATAACCTGGTAGGCCTACTACCAGTGGTCCAGTATCAATAAGGCCTACTACCAGTGGTCCAGTATCAATAACATAGTAGGCCTACTACCAGTGGTCCAGTATCAATAACCTGGTAGACCTACTACCAGTGGTCCAGTATCAATAACCTGGTAGGCCTACTACCAGTGGTCCAGTATCAATAACCTGGCAGGCCTACGACCAGTGGTCCAGTATCAATAACCTGGTAGGTCTACTACCAGTGGTCTAGTATCAATAACCTGGTAGGACTACTACCAGTGGTCCAGTATCAATAACCTGGTGGCCTACTACCAGTGGTCCAATATCAATAACCTGGTAGGACTACTACCAGTGGTCCAGTATCAATATCCTGGTAGACCTACTACCAATGGTCCAATATCAATAACCTGGTGGCCTACTACCAGTGGTCCAGTATCAATAAATTGGTAGGCCTACTACCAGTGGTCCAGTATCAATAAGGCCTACTACCAGTGGTCCAGTATCAATATCCTGGTAGACCTACTACCAGTGATCCAGTATCAATAAACTGGTGGCCTACTACCAATGATCCAGTAACAATAAACTGGTAGGCCTACTACCAGTGGTCCAGTATCAATATCCTGGTAGGCCTACTACCAGTGGTCCAGTATCAATAACCTGGTAGACCTACTACCAGTGGTCCAGTATCAATAACCTGGTAGGCCTACTACCAGTGGTCAAGTATCAATAACCTGGTAGGACTTCTACCAATGGTCCAGTATCAATAACCTGGTAGGCCTACTACCAGTGTTCCAGTATCAATAACCTGGTAGGCCTACTACCAGTGGTCCAGTATCAATAACCTGGTAGGCCTACTACCAGTGTTCCAGTATCAATAACCTGGTGGCCTACTACCAGTGGTTCAGTATCAATAACATAGTAGGTCTACTACCAGTGGTCCAGTATCAATAACCTGGTAGGCCTCTACCAGTGTTCCAGTATCAATAACCTGGTAGGCCTACTACCAGTGGTCCAGTATCAATAACATAGTAGGCCTACTACCAGTGGTCCAGTATCAATAACCTGGTAGGTCTACTACCAGTGGTCTAGTATCAATAACCTGGTAGACCTACTACCAATGGTCCAGTATCAATAACCTGGTAGGCCTACTACCAGTGGTCCAGTATCAATAACCTGGTAGGCCTACTACCAGTGGTCCAGTATCAATAACCTGGTAGGCCTGCTACAAGTGGTCCAGTATCAATAACCTGGTGGCCTACTACCAATGGTCTAGTAACAATAACCTGGTAAGCCTGGTATCAATATCCTGAGGACGTAAAGGCGGTGGAGTGGTGGGTGAAAATATTTCTAAAGTATGCTTATTATATATATGAATCCTCTTGATCAAATTCATTTTACACCCACCACGGCATGCGAACGGTGAAAACAATAGGCTTAAATCTAATCAGAAGTAAACCAACCTTTCTCAAACTTTTCGATTTAGCACCAATAAAATCCATTTTAAGTTTCATCAAAATCGGTTAAAAACTAAGAGAATAATAGCCTATTTAAGATTTTTGGGCAAGGGCAATAACTCTGCTTCTAACTGTCGAAAATAGCTCAAATTCGAACTGGATCTTCGCTTTATGAATATGTATGCACTTACCGAATTTCGTTTGATTCTATCAAAAACTTTAGTTTTTAGAGCGTTTACAAGCAAATGTTGACGGACGGACGGACGGACAGATGGACGGACGGACGGACGGACAGTGGTGCCGACAATATACATTCACATAGAGAGATAAGGGCGTATAAAAACGGTGCGTCCTCAACTCTTTTACTCTTGTTACGCTACAAGCGTTGACGTAATATATTACATGGGATAAATTATTCTTACGTCATCGTTTATACCGTCTGACTTGGTTTAACAAAATTACGCTACTGGCGTCTGACTTGAAACGTATCGGGTGCGACAATCCTCTGCAGTTTCCATTAACCAATTTGTTGCGCTAGTGTAACTTTTACGAAGACCCTTTTTTCCCAATCACCTAAACAAACGTCAGACCCAAAAAAAGCCAGTTCTTATATTATATATACTTTATAACGAACTAGCACGTTTATAAAATAGAAATTTAGAAATGATTCCACCGCTGATGTTGTTCGGACATTGTTTGGCTGCCTTAAATACCTCTCGTACCACCCTGAAAATATAACACACTCTTTAGGCCACTATTAATTAATTGTTTGGTTCTCATGACCCCATGATTCAAAAACTACATGCTACATGAGCTAATTATTGATTATTGATTATGCAAATAGTCAATATCACTTATTCAAAAAACAACAAGCTATATTTATTAATTATTAATTATTATATCAATAGCACCAATTTCCACAAACATTTGAAACGTAACAAATAACAGTGTTTAACAGGTTAACAAATTAATGGTTTGAACACAATAACAACAACAAGTGCTTTACAACAGATTTGAAGCCTTGCGTTTCCGTTTTAAAACGATAGATTTATTAACCTTTTGACAAGCCATACACATTGGATAGCCATTTGTTGGGTTGTTCATATAAAAAGACCTGTTGTCGAATACTTTTTATCAATAAATATCTTTGTACTGACTACATAAATAATTGTATTTATCATCATTTATAGTAATTAAAAATGAAAGAAATGTAAAATTGTTATCATTAGATGACTAATTTGATAATTTGAGGAATTTTGGTAAGGTTATTGGATGAAAAGACCAATTCATAGTTGAAAAATATTTTCAACAACGGTACTCTATTAACTATAAAATTTCGTCTGCTCTCCAAGATATCATATTACAATATCATTGTAACACCTGTCTGGATGGAAACTAGGTCAAATCTTCTTTGTTTTTCCTTTGATCCTCCTTTGATCTTACTGCAGTACTGCTGTTTACACTGTTACCAATACAATTGTGGTTTTTAATTCTGTTTTTTTACTCTTGAGTTATTAAAATCACTAACCGTTTCAACACTAATTCATTGACATCTTGAGGTTATTTTATACAAGCGGGCGGCTGCTATATTAAATTACTTATTTTTGGCAATAATTAGACACATGCGTGATTATCGTCCGTGAAAAAAAACATGCGGGCGGGTCATGAGAGACAAACAATCAAGTAACTACGGCCTTAATTGGAACATTCTCTCCGTAAGGACATCTAGTCCTGGATAAAAAATCAGTTGAAATGAAATCTTTCGTCGTTCATTCCGCATTGACTTTCTAATTTAGATCGGCAACGGCATACAATGTGCATATTATGTAGGATGTATTCTTAAGCACACGGGGCCTCGGTTTATTGTCCCATCCGAACGACTAGACGTTTTCTCCGTTGGATTTAAGAGCACAGTCTTCATTATATGAATAAGGCGAGATTTGGATTTAACGGTAATCAGACAAAATTGATGTCAGCCCAAAAACAACGAAAAATATCGACCTATTCCGGAAAGGTTGTTTCATTACTTACCTGTAATTAGTGAAATCTTTTGGTTCCAGAATTCGGGCCAGAGACATAAAATTGTTGATAACTACATCACAGAAACCACTTTCTATATAACAGTCCCCCTATATAGCAATATAAAGAAGCATTACGAGAGAAACATTCTCCAGCATGGTGGTGGAACCAGGCAAGTTGGAGATTAGAAATGTTCCACTACTGTGATTTCCATTTCTCCTAGTAACTAGTTAGATATGCCCCCTTTTCCCGGAGATATGATAAATAATGTCCGGACACGTCAAAAAAGCTTACCATAAAGACAAAACTTTGTTCATAGTGACCAAAACATTCTAGTTGGTTTTGACGATAACTAGTTATAGAACTATTCATATGACATCTCGTCAACTTCTCTATAAATTCTACACCCTGAAACGATATAGAAATTCTACACCCTGAAACGATATAGAAATTCTACACCCTGAAACGATATAGAAATTCTACACCCTGAAACGCATCTTCCCGTGGTCAAGTTATTCTCTTTAACTACCGTAGAGAAAGGTCTGACATTGGGATGATATAGGCTACGATACCAACATTCAGTAATCATCGGCCGTTTCCGTAAAACTCTTTCGTGATGAACCGGATCATCCTCAATTGACTCCCCATACTAAAGGCACAGTTTTTGATTTCCAGTCAAGGGGGTATACCATAGGGAGCGTCCAGTTTTAGCATGGGGTGTCAATAGATCAAAAAGTTAAGAAGGTTATATTTGATGGTAACCATGATCATAATTTCAAAGATTCATATAAACGGTTAAAATAGATCTTGGTTAGCTATCAATAATGTTACAGAACCTTTTGGGTAAACATATGAAGACCTTCTTGAAATATTCGGCAGTATTTTCCACCATAACTCACTGCATACCCATCCTCAGCGCATGGGAATCTCTCTTCAAAACAACTGAAGAAACCACAGTCTCCTGCCAGGGCCTTGTTGATACATTCTGTTGAGACATCTGAAAAAAGGAGTATATAGCCTACCAACATTAGCTGTGTGGACTCTCTAAAGAGGCGTCGGGTTGACATACTAAATCTCACATTGGCATCAAATACTTCAGAATTAATGTCGGAGACAGCCTTCAGGAACAGGGAGTACAAAATAAAGGGCCGGTCAACTTTCAGGGTTATGAGATTCCAAATATGGAAGAGCCGGCGAGGGTCTAGGGAGAAAACTTTTCCTTGTCTCCCATTGATTCTAGAAGAATGAGAATTTCTGTCTTGCTCTTACGTTATATCAGGAACATTATTTGCTTTAAATACACAATTCATTGAAGTTTGGACCAAGTAGAATGATCTCGTTGGCAATTTCGTCCATCAGATATCATGGTATAAATTGGATTTTGCTGAATTAGCTATGTGAACTCTCTGAATGGGATACACAGTGGACAACTCCATTCGAAGAGTAACAGAAGCCGAAGGTGATACCAATCCCAATTGATACAACAAGGTATCGAGCTAAATAATAAATCATTAAAGACGTTGAACTCCGAACTTCGTCAAATTATCATATTATAAACACACAATTACTTGATTTTCAAAATAGGCAACGAAAATTGTCTGCTAATTGATTATTTGCAGTTTGGCAAAAATTGCTTCCGTTGGATTGTATATTTTTGAATCTAAAGTACAATTATCAATTAAAAAGCGCGCTAAGTGACCCTCAACAATTTACTGATTGCCCAGGATGAAGCGATAAGAATTTTAAATAAAGAAATGTCATGATATTATCACATAGAAAAGGGCATTGTCCTCTAATTATCTGTTTAACTAATATAATTAGCATACATCTTCAAGAAAAATCTAAAAACTTTCTAGTTTAATGAATCTTGAGTATTATTACTTCCTTCACAGAAATTTATTGATCGAGTGCGCAATAGAAACTGAAAAGTAATTTGCTCCATATAAGTGATTATTATTATTATAAAGCTCTGTATAGAGCTCTGTTTGGTTTTCAGTGGTTTCTATTTAATTTATTAGGTAAGGATGGGGTGGGGTAGGGTTAACATTTAAGCCTTGGACGTAAATGTCCTTCAGAAGAAAAAATAATGAACGAAAGTTTACTTCAAATAAAAATTTGTACAAGATAGAAAAGAGCAGTAGTTATATAGTAATAGAAATAATGAAAGGTGCAATAAGGTGTTTCGAAAAGAGTAAGCATAATCTGCTTTGTCCGCGACTACATTCGTAGGTCTTTCTTCTCAGGTTTCTCTCATACGTCCTTAAATCATTGTCATTAACAGAAAAGAAACAGAAACATTACCGACTTGTGGTTGTACAGTTTTACTAGTAGGTCCTAATAACCAGAATCCTAAACACGATGAGAGTAGACAAGACACAACAACAATATTGAGTATCATTCTCATCATGGTGGTAATTAGTTTATCAATTAACACGAAATAATCATAATTATATAATATCTTTATTTTATATAATTTCTCTAATTATCATAGCCCGAAATATTCTGAGATTGCTTGCTAACCCGAAGGTTCGTGGATCAATCCCTGCTTGGGTCGAGAAAATACTTTTGCCTTGATATTTTTTTACCTGGTTTCCCACCGTCAGTGATACAGGTAGAAGGGACTCGGAATGGGGCAATAAATCGAGGACCAATTTAAAGATCCCTCTATATTTCCACTGCTATCCTCTCAATTTTATGTTCATTATCATGTTCCTTCAGCAACGTTAGACATTGGCATTATCTACCGTTGCTGGATTGACGGAGTTTTCTCGTCATTAACAACTAATAACCTCGTTTTAAAAACACTATGTCACATTCAATTTATGACCGTCGAGACTCGATTATCACAAGGTAAATTTGCTACAAGAAATTTGACGTTTGGTCATTCGAAAGTTTTCCCGCAATAATTTGTTACAAGGAATATAACTGGTCGAACAATAATCGTTCGACCAATCAAAATTAATGACGAGAATATCTTATCAACGGATTAATGTAATGAAATGAAATGAAATGATAGCCGTTGCTAAAGGAACATGGTTCATTATAAGACTTGGCATACCTTTAACATAAATGTGTAACTTGACTACTGACAATTTCGGTTTATTGATACGAATTGTTATCTGATATATGATGAGACTCTAGTTCAGGCCCTTTAGACTTTAGAACAAGCCTTTATTTTTTAATGCGCTGATTATTTGAAATTAGCCTATTTATTTTGACACAAGCCTTGTTGAACATGTTATTGTTTATTTTTTGTATATGTCAATTGGGTTTGAAGGCCACAAGACCATACTCTTTAAAAAAAATGATACATCTACTTCAAATTGTGTTTGCCAGGCAAAGTAACACACGTCCATTTTCAGCAATATTTAACCATCGGCGCCTGAAGCCTAATATTAATCATAGGAGCCAGTGATTTAACACAGGATACAATAAAATCAGAAAAGTTTACACCAAAAGTAAGGCCATTTTTGAAAAACCAAGGAAGGTAACTCCAAATTGATGATTTCTGATTTTTTGAATTTCAATGTGATTCAACCTGATAGCAATGGACACAATTCGAATTCATTTCAATAACTAACGACACAGTGAACTGGGAACTATTTCTAGGACATAAACTAAGTAGCTTTTAACAATTTTATTCCTTACATGCATTCAATACACAAATATGCACAATACAACCTAAAAGCATTTACACAAATTTACAATCTTAACAGTAACTTCACAAGAATAATAGCACCTAACTTTGGTTCAACATATAACATATTTACCTTAAAGAAATACTGCCTCTTAAAACAGTCTTAAAATTTTGATTCTCAAACTTGGCTAAATAAATTGATTTGGGCCTTGAATTTATGTAAATAGCCTTCATATTTACTGGAACTGCACAATCCCTTCAATTATACCCGTACCATAATAGTTATCTTTCATTTTCTGTATAAGCCATAGTGTTACTAAACGACGAGTCGTAATTTTGACTTCAAACGCTGATATCTATGGATACATGGGGATTTGAAGGCTTTAATTTTGAGGGAGAGTTTGAAATATTATTACAAATTAGATTAGCTAAGAAATCAAGATTTAGAGACTAAAAGTATTTTGGTTGAACAGTTAGTGAATTCAATCAATACAATAGAAGAAATACATTAAAAAGAATAATTTTTTTACAAAGAAAAGGAAAAAAAGAGAATGACAAAGTCCCTATATTATTAGCCTAAATTAATTTGGTCCATATATCAATAAATGCACATAACTTAAAGCTTCATGTCACTTCACAAATTTCCAGAGCAAAACTATGGAAGGGTATACATGACTTAATTAAGTAAAGAAATGGAATAGTAATTATTGATGTTATCAGTGTACGAAATACACATAAAAAGTTTCTTTACAAAATTTACAGCTAATAGTGTCCTATAAAGCTTTCCATAAAAAAACAATACTGATGTAAAAAAAGTTTAAATGCTTCTTTGGAATTAAATACTTCAGTATCAGGGCAGTCAGACTTGTTCAAGTCTCAATCAGACTTGCAAATTAAGAAGTTGTATCAGTTTTCATTGAGAGTGCATGAACATGCAAAAAATCTGGCACATATACATACAAAATGTCTGATAGATCAAAATTGCAGCATGCCATTTTGACGCTTCAATCTGATGTGATCACACAATATTTGAAGACAATTTGGACCCTCATTAAGTATGAATGCTGGACATAAGATGTCCTATTTCACCACAAGCGCTTTATCACCAGCCTCATGATAAATAAAGTCTGTGAAAATCATTGGCTCCAAACCCTGCGTTACATTTGGGACATTTTCTTTGTCTGGTTTCGTATCTGGTTTTAAGACATTCTAAACAGAAGACATGGAAACATTTGGTCAGTACGGCATCTTTCTTATTCACTTTACACGATGGACAGGTTAGTTGTTCCTGAAAAATAAAAAATAAATTTTGAAAATATAAAATTTCTTTTCCTTGATGTTTAATTCTGTCAACACAAACAATATTTTAAAGGTGGAACATATTCTGTTCCAACTTGTTTTCATAAAATTTCAGTTGATTCCATGAATCTCAAACATATAGAATTCACAAATCAAGCATGCACGCAGTGTCCATAGGTGACTCAGTAAATAAGTGCTGAATGCTAATTGGGGAATGTTCAGCATTTTTGAGTAGATTTGGGCCTAGAATATAAGAAAATAGCCTCCAGAAGTACTAAAACTGCATTAAAATCGCTTAATCCCTTCAATTACATCCCTACCTAACTAAATAAGCTTATTTATCTTTCATTTTCTGTAAATGTGAACATCATTACGGATTAGCTAAGCTAAAAAATTCCAGGTTCTGAGACAAAGATTTGTTTGGTCGGATGGATAGTGAACATATCCCTTTAAATGTATTAGACATACAAGAGACTGACATAATCTTAGTGAACATCAACCAACCTTATATTCTTTAATTTCTTCTAATAATACTTCATCTGCTGCTCCTGCCATTTCTATTTTCTTACTTCTCTCTAATTTACGTTGTAGTTTCGCTATCTCCTCCTATTACACATAATAGAAACAGAGCATTAATACAAGCATGTCTACATGAATAGAGTAGGCAACATGTTTTGCTGGTTTTTTATCAAGAAAATATCATCTCAGGCCCAAAACCAAGGACATATTGCTAAAGGGATCATGGTAGAAATATGAAATAGTTCTGATATGTGGTAGAGATGATGCAAGGGCCCAATTCAAAATCCTTTATAGAATTTGTTTTGAATTGCAACTGTGTTTCATAAAAACAAACAAAATAGGGTTGCCAACACTGTCTTACAATCTAGATTATTCGATTTCTCAAGTTCAAATAAAATTAAGTGAAAATTTAAAAAAGTACCTGCATTCTTTTGTATTTAAATGCCTCTTGTTCCAATGAACCAGTTTTTTCTGATACGGCTTGTTGAGATTCTTTTAATTGTGATTGATATTTATCTAAATGTAGTTTTAAATCTGCTGCAGTTTGTGAACTCTCTACAGCTTTTCTTTTCTGCATTTCCATGGCTTGTTGGGTAAAACTGAAAGAATTAAATAGAAGGAGAATTATCATGCTCATGGATTCCACTAAAACTACAGCCATAGCTTGAAAAAAATTCACCCAGTGGTTTGATATTCATTTTAAGTATTTCTTCCAAAGAATCATTTAGCTCAGGCCTTCTCAAATGAGAATGGCTCCTCAAGAGTGAGGCTCAAACACTATGTTTCCTAAGCTTGTTTTGGCCCTTATATTTTTTCATAAAATGCATATTGCAAATTAATTGAAAAGGCCTGATTTAACTACATTTAACACACGAACAATGCCCTCCTGGGCTGAAAATTTGCTCGATTGGTAAAGAGCAAGCGTTCAACTCACTGAGTTAGTCAGTGCCACCCCGCCCCCCTTAACATCCCTTTTAGAGAGTCCACATGACTAATTGATGTTCAGTAAGTACCAGAAAACATTACCAGAAAAGATACTTACCCTAGTTCTTTCTCTACAGTGAGTAAATTATTCTGTAATATTCGTTCCTTCTCTTCTAGTTTTCTCACCACTAAATTCTGTGCCTCAACCTGTGTTTGCAGGGTAGCTACTTGTTCTGCTAGTACATCTTTTTCCTCACGTAATAATTTATGTATTTGATTGGACTTTATTCTCTGTAACATAAATTTATCATTTAAAAAAAAAAAGTCTAAACACATTCTATACCAGCTGCCATACTTAATTTAACTTCAACTATGAATTCTGATAATATTATTTTCTGTCCTATAGTTGAAATTAAACATGTACAGATAGCTGAAATTGGGATATATATCAACTGGGAAAGCAATTCAGTCTCCATCTGGAAAGCAATTTTTTTTTTACAATGCTCCAAATTCTGGGAAAAATGAAATGAAATGAATGAAGTTTTACGTCCTACTTTTCTGCACCTATGTGGGCTAATTGAGGACGGGCAAACGCCATGCAGTGTGCAATGAAAGAAATTTTGCCAGGACAGTGGCATTAGCCTTCTCTTATTTTTCGATTTCCAACTGTCAAGGGATCTTTAATGTGCACAGCCAATAGCACATGGGGCCTCAGTTTATTGTCCTATCCAAACGACTACAAATTCTGGGAAACCAATTTAGGTTTTAAAGATGGCCACCTATCATGGCATAATCATTACATACTATGTATATATAATAACTATGCCATGATAGGTGGCCATCTTGGCTGGTAAATGGGCAAGGGAAGACAACTTTTGTTCGAAAATTGATTTTGATTGGCTGATATTAATGCATGAGAAGACAACAACATTTTCTGAAGAATTATTGTGATTGGCTGAACTATAATTTATTCAATATGGCGATCTCCGTATAGTATATGAGAAAGATACATGTGCAATACTACTCTTAGACTTTCTGATTTCTATTCCTATGAGATTGGTGATGCTTGAGGGCATTCAGCTTTTGACACTAACTGCTTGTTGATTCAGATTTCCCTGTCAGTAATACAGGTCAGAGGGGCTGGGCTCCAGCTCTGAACAATATTACAAGACCATGTGTCATACAGGTTTCTTAAAGATATCTCCACAATTGAAAATAGAAAAAAAGATTAGGCTTATGCACCAGTCTAATTAAAATCAGACCCTAATTTCGTTCGTTCGGTTTTTTTTTTAAATCCGGTTTTTTAACCACTACATTTGGGTCTGAGAACGTCGCGCTTTGCCAGCCGTTCAGGTTAACTTTGACCTAACCTTAATGACCTTTGTTTTAACCAATCAGATCTTTGCCCTCTCCCGCGCTGGGATTTTGTTCGCGAACAATAGGTGCATTCTAGGATTCCTAAGTGCTGTAGACTAGTTTATCAGGTCATGTTTATCAAGGTAAGGTCAAAGTTAACCTGAACGGCTGGCAAAGCGCGACGTTCTCAGACCCAAATGTAGTGGTTAAAAAAACGGATTTAAAAAAAAAACGAACGAACGAAATTAGGGTCTGATTTTAATTAGACTGCTTATGCACAGTCTAGGCATAATTTCCCTCATTGTATACTATATGTCTGCCCTCATTAGTCCAAACAGATGTAGTATTACAATGTTAAATCCATAGATATATATAATACACTAGATAGGAGTCACCGTCCGCCATATTGGAGAGATCTAAGTTGACGTTATAACAATGGCGTCTAATAGGCGCAACGTTTTGTTTTCGCTTTTATCAAATATTGAAATGAAGGAATTATCCCAGAAAAACATTACGCATGCCATATATGTAAGCCTATACATATGCCGTTTTTGACATAATTTTGCCGTGGATTTATCTTAATTTTGTTAATTTTTCGCGTGACCTCCTGTATCTATAGAGTGATATCATACCGCTTGTATATACTGTTTCAGCAGCTGGAAAAAAATGAGAAATCGATGTTTTTTTCTAATTTTAAAAAACACAAAATATAATTATAGATTAATTGCATATGATGCAAAAAAGATAACATTTTTTAGATGTAAAGTCGCATAGTCCGACTAAAAACGGGACATTTTTTACTTTCAAACGCTGATAATTATGGATAGGCCTACATACATGGATTTATTAAGATAATTGATTAGCTTAGCTAAACAATACCCGTTTCTGAGACTAATTATTGTTCAACAGAGTAGGTGAACGTTTCCCTTTATCAATGAGACAAAATCAACTTATAAAACGTTTACTACGGTATATAATGAAGAACTGAAGAAAAAAAAACGCATACGGAGAGAATTCGCTCACCTCACTATATACGGTTCAGCTTAAGCGTTATCGCATCGCACTTTGAGTCAAAACAAAAACAACATTTGGTCATCATATAGGCCTACTTTCTATTATTTTCAAAACAACAATTCATCGAGTTGAATTTAAATTTGTATATTTTCGCGAAAATCTTATATAATGCAAAATATTTAAAAGAAACGACAACCGTAAGGAACAAGGCCTAATGATATTTGAATATAATATGTAACTGGATCCATACTGAAATTTATGACATGCAAATCACAATTTTACTTGATAAGCAAGAACTAAAATTTTCATTAGGCTTTAACCTTTTTTTAATATGAACTGAATTCTTAGAGTCACTTGGAATATGAAATTTACACTAGAAAATATATGTATAGGGAGAATATATATAACACAAACATATGAAAGTTGTGTGCCGCCCCCCTTGCCACAATAATTGACTAATTTTATCCTCAGGAGTGGCGTCCATCAATGCTTCGCAAGATACCGTCATCAAATCAGTCGCGTAGCTAAAGGGGGTTAGGTGTCATGCCGCCCCACCCCTCATTATTGATAAGTCAGTGGGTCAAGTTTCGCGAAAGTCGAAAGGACCGGCCTCAGGGTGGGAGGGGATAATATATAGGCAATCAGTCTATCTTTATCAGATGATTTTCCCAGCATTTTGTAAGATAGCTTGCCAGGCAAGGTAATATAAGCCCACTAGCAGCTTTGTTTGAAAAAGAACATTTGACAGAAAACAGCAACCATCAAATATTCAACCTGTAGTCATAGGCCTACATTTCGTTCAGAACTTAAATAAAGTGTCGATTTCAAGAGTGGTTCAACATTTATCAAGTTCAGACAACAACCTTCTCTGTTCATGAGCAAAAAACTAAAACCTTTTTTTGGACAAGAAGGGCAATAAGTAAAAAGTAATATTTTTCGATTCTTTTGATTATCGGGTGATAATTGATAACAATTTCAGTAAGTTTCGTCAAAATCCATAAAGAATTGTGACTTGTAGAGTGTTAACAAGCTAAAGATCGAACACGTTTTAAAGAACAAGGGCAATAATTCATATTAAATATTTTTCGATTCTTTTGATTTTCAATAGGGTTCATCCTTGGGTGATAATAAACAATTTCAGCAAGTTTCGTCAAAATCCGTAAAGAATTGTGACTTGTAGAGTTGCGCAAATTTGTCACAATTGCCCAGATTTGATTTCGCGCGAACATCAAGTTAGACGTATGAGGGAAGCCACGGCTCGCTGAGGTCGTTATACTCGAACCAAGATGCCGATAGAACAACAGACTGACAAATTTTTATTGATCTCGGCATATTATCGAACCAAACGGATTCAGACTTCGAACTTTTCACGAAGATCGACGTATGAACTAGGCCTAAGTGTCGATGACGGGCCGAACAGAACAACGCAATCAGTTATCGCTCGAGAAGTCTCCAAATCGGTTACATAACTCATTCTCTATTGCGTCCCGACTAGTATTATGTCGGAACTCATTTTTTGAATATGACAAACAAGTGGTTGCCTAGCAATATACGCCCACTTACTACATAAACTGTCAATATATCAAGGAATGTTATTTTAGGTGTAAAACTCAGTAAATATTTGTCGAATCGATCCGGAATTCAAACTTGTCCAAGATTTTATGAATATAATCCTACATACAAAATTTTATTCAAATCCAACCAAAACTGTGGACTCTATCGCGTTCACAAGCCATTTTTAACGTATTTTGGGTGTAAAACTCAAATTCGAAATTGTCCGAGATCTTATGAATATAATCTGTTGCTGTAAAAATTGACGAAAAAGGACAATTAATTGCAAATTTTTATTCCAAAATGAGATGCAGGAAAAATTAACAAAATAAAAGCAAATTCATGGCGAACGTTATTCATTAACGGATAAAGGAGGTCACGAAAATTTAAAAAATTAAGATAAATCCACAGCAAAATTATGTCAAAAACGGCATATGTATAGGCTTACATATATATGGCATGCGTAATGTTTTTTTTTGGACAATTCCTTCATTTCAATATTTGATAGAAGCGAAAACAAAACGTTGCGCCTATTAGACGCCATTGTTATAACGTCAACTTAGATCTCTCCAATATGGCGGACGGTGACGTCGTTTTAGTTCAATATCACGTCATTGATATGACCTATCTAGTGTATTATATATATCTATGGTTAAATCATTTTAATTTATTCATTGATTAAGATGTCATTGTGACCTATCAGTAAGGTAATCCAGTAATAAGATAGATCGATTTATACAGAGTAGAGAAGCTTGCATTATGACCTCAATTTCAAACAAAGGCTGATACAGTAAAATATGTTTAATCATTATTTTGTGGGTTTCTAGGAATTCACATTAAACATTTCTAAGAAATCTATATCAGGTTATATAAGTTCTAGGAAGCTAATATTACCTTGTCACCTAACAAATACCAACCAACAATGAAATATTACTCAGTCATAGTTTCATTTTTAACTATGGAACTATAATACTCAATGGCAGGTTTTATCTGACTAGAACTATAAGGGATTTATTTGGATGTGAACAAACCTTGACAAGAATAGGGGAAAGTATTAAATAAGATATTTGTATAATAAACCACAAAAAAGTTTTTATTTGGATGTGAAACAATCTAGATATCAATCACAACAGATTCAGTGTATCTATCAAATAAGACATATTAAATCACCAAAAAGTTTTTATTTGGACTTAAACTGATCTAGACCATATTCACAACAGATTCAGTGTATTAAATCACCAAAAAGGAATTTATTTGGATATAAACAGATATAAAGAAGGATTATTGTTACAACATAATAACAGACCTAAACAAGAATCAGGGAAATTTTCCAACACCACAATAGATTCAGTTTTGGTATATTTATAAAATCAAATTTTCAGTGTGAATTGTGAACAGAACAGAACCCTAGTTTTTGTAACCAGTAAAAAACCAAATAAAAATGGCTGCAGCTTTAGCTCTAGAATGTCCTATTTGTGTTGAAAGTCTCAACACACCTAAGGTGCTTCAATGTGGTCATACATTTTGTTTGGATTGTATAGACAGTTATATCAAGGATAAAACAGGAACATTTCTTTGTCCAATCTGTCAGCAGAATATCACGATTCCAGTAGGTGGCGCTAAGATGTTTACTACCTGTTTTATTCTTCAAACAATTCCACAAGTTACTGATGATAAACCAAAATTGAGTGGCAAACCAACAATTTCTGATACACCAACGTCAGTTCAGACTTCAGAAATAAGAACAACATTGCAGCATTATTGTCCAAATCACAGTAAGAAGGAAGTAGATTATTTTTGCCAAACTTGTAGTTTAGGATTGTGTTCTAGATGCATTTACAGAGACCATAACGATCATAAAACATTAGATTTAGAATGTGATTCTACTAAAGAAATGGTTGTTCAAGAAATTTCAAAATCTGAAAAAATCCTAAAAAACAAAATTCAATACTTGGAAAACACTCAAGCAACACTGTTGGAAACATCTCAAAAACTAAAGTCTTTTTGTAATGAAGCCTGTTCCAAAATCAGTGAAAGAACTGAACAAATTATTAGTGAATTAAAACAAAATAGTGAAAGGAGGCAAAGAGAAATAAAAAAACATTTTCACAAGAATGATTCACAAGTGACAGAAACTCGACAGAAAGTTCTGACCCAGATAAAAAATATCAAAATTGACTTAAATACATTCTGTCCTACAAAAGAGGAACCACTTTTAAATCTTATACATTCTCTGACTAAACTCCAAGATTTACAGAAACTCTATGAAAACATGAAAACTGATATTCCTAAAGTGACGTATGAAGAATGGAAAGAGGGCAGTACAACAGTTAATGATTTTTTAGGATCAACTATAACTAAACCACTGCATCAATCTATTGAAGGTAATGAACCAACATCAGCAGTACCTTATCAAGTATATCAATATGGTAAAGGTAGTATATCTACATCAACTAAGCCTCTACATCCATCTACTAAAGGCTTATTTAAATTTAACTATGAAGATATTAAGAATGATGAGTGGTATTATAGTGAAGATAACAATTTCAAACAAGGTCTGACATGGAAGTGTGGGGCATTTAGGAACAGTCATAAGTCATGTTTAGGTATTGAAATCGGGTTACACAAATATAATTCAAAAGGACATAGTTTTACAACTACATATACTGTAACTCTTCTCAATAAAGATAAAGTTAAGAATGTGACATATACTAATAAAGAAACATTTAGACCAGGGACCATGTCATGGAGAAATCAGATAGAAATACCATTGTCTAGATTTACTGATCCATCAGGTGGATTTATTGATAACGAGGGTCAATTTCATGTACAGTTTGACATACTCGCTCTGCAAAATATTCAATATGAATAAGGGTTTAATCATACTACAGGCAGAGCATATTGGCTAGTAGCAGCTCAACTGTTTACATCGGAAGCAGAATGACTCAGCACAGAGGAGAGTGGTACGCTGTGTTGTGCTGCGACATTCGAACTGCTCCGCTTGTAATGTGATCAAACCCTAATAGTGAGCTAAAAACAAGCATCTCCAGGATTTTTATTGTTTTTTGCTGGATATATATGACTTTGGTTAGGGCGTATTGTACAGTTCATGGACATGTTGATTTTCAGTAACATTCTTTTTTAGATTAAATTGAGACCTTTTGGTAAACCTGGAGTCTAAATCATAAGACCTAAATCAGAAAACCTTAATTTGAATAAAAATCAGAGAATCAAACCTTTCTTTTAGTGTGATATTTTCTACACTTAAAATCTTGATTTTTGTTATTCTATAACTTCTTGAATGATCCAGGCATCAGATCAACCTAATGATGTTCACTGTTAAAATCTTCTATTTAAAATACCATGGTGTTCTGTTAGATTCTAAAACTATATGTATGACAAACATGACTTTGATTTTCCTATTGTACTTTTCCAGTCATATGCAGTAACTAGGGCTGCAACGATTCATCGTAGAATCGATGAATCGCGATTTGTTCCTCCTTATCGATGCATCGTGTAAGAAAAAAATAATCGCGATTCATCGGCCCTGATTTTGATTCATTTAATTAACTCTTTTATTGACTGAGAACAAGAAATCCTCATGCATTTTATAATTTATGTCGTATTGAAATTTTCGAAAATTGCTTTCTACGTATCAATTTGTTTATTATCACCTTAAACCTTTGTTTTTAATGATGATGATCTTAAGCATATAAATTTGTTACGAAAATTATGTCAAAAATGTGTTAAAATGTTAATGATTAAAGGTTTTCTTTTCTTTCTGATTTCAAACTTAAGAATCGCGATTTGTAATCGCAATAAATCGAATCGTTGAATGTGTATCGTTTAGCGTATCGAATCGCCACTTCAGGAATCGTTGCAGCCCTAGCAGTAACATATACCTCATTCACAGCTTATGGCATTTTTCTTTTATCTTGTAAAATTTTATTCACAAATAAATACATACATATAGTCTCTTACAAACTGTAATTCTTAATAACTTCAAACAGGCTTATATTTACATGTATTTACAAAGAAACACATTTTTTTAAAAAGAGTATATATAAGAATTAAAAGTTATAATTTACAATTAAAAGGGGTGCCTGTGAGGCTTATGGCATTAGCATGAACATTTCACAACTCATCCACTAAACCAGAGAAATGGATTATGAAAACTCTCTAATTAGAGGTTGAGTTTTGACTTCGAAATTGCTTATGCAGGGTTACTTGACACATGATCGTTATTTTGTTTAATAAGGCAGAAATTGATAACTGTATCTCATCATGCTGATCAAGTAGTATTGATAGTTGCACACACAGCACCTGATGGCACTTCCTCTTAGGGGATCCACTTTTAAATACTTTTACTCCTAATTTTGCCATTCTCTATAAGATTTTGATTAATGAAATTGTTATGCCTGTACAGATTTTTATGCTTATACTCTTATAGTTTTAGTTGTTGAAAACTTGTATTTCAATATTGTATCTTGTAAATTATATCTATCATATCAGTAAATATCATTAAATTTTGCCAAATTAAAAAAAATACAATGTTCTTAATTATAATTATTGTATGACAAATGTCTACAACAAAACTAACAGACACATTATATTTGTTTCAGGTATATAAAGATAATTTTATAGCTGTTCAGTTTGTTTTGCTTTATGTGTTGTATGTATAATAAAGATTGTAAAATGTAATGTAGTTTAACTTCCTGCATCTGATTGGGCCAATGATGCACATATTGTACATTGTACAATTATGGGAATTTGCCAATGACAGCTTAAGTTCACTTTTAATTTCCTTCATCCCAGTATCATGCATTCATTTTTCCAATCAAGTGATTAAAATGCAAAAAAAAAAGTTGACTGCAGTGAAATTACCACCTTGAAGCCTTTAACACATCCTTTTCTAATCCGACTAGCTTGAAACTAATCATATTTTACAATACAAGATACGGAATCAATAAAGATATTTAATGATAGTTTTAGATGAAGTGTATATTCACACATTTTTGATAAAACACAGTTTTTAACCCATTTCAAGCTGTTGATACCGTGTCATGACGTCATATTCTTCTCCATTCATTGGACGTTGCATTTTATCAATGGATGATGTCATTTGCATTATGAGCTTCAGTTACAAAACGACTAAGATCTGTTCACCCTATCAATGTGAAAACAAGCAGTCTAATTAAAATCGACCCAAATTTCGTTTCGTTCAGTTTTAACCAATCAGATCTTTGCCGTCTCCAGCGCTGGGATTTTGTGAGGTGAACAAGAGGTACATTCTAAGGTTCCCAAATGCTGTAAACTAGTTTATCATGTCATTTCATTAAGGTTAGGTCAGAGTTCAAGCTGACAGTTCGTCTTTAACAACATGGTTAGACCCTAATGTAGAGTTTAAAAAATGTAAATTTAAAAAAAAAAGAAATTTGGGTCTTATATTAATTAGACTTTAAAACAAGTATAGCCTACCTCAGACATGAGTTTAAAATTAGCATCATCTTTCTCTCGTAATTGTTGTAACAATCTTGTATTTTGTTCCTGCATATCTTCAAACGCCTGGCCAGTGACTTCTAAATCATTTAATAAGGCTTCTTCTCTCTAAAATATATAAACTAATTGCTCAAGACATGTAACTAGATTATTTATGTTTCTCTTTAACTCCACAAATATGTGATATACGGTCATATACCATCATGTGAAGTCAGATAATTTAACAGCGTTCTATTCTAGATTTCCAAATTGTTTTATAACTGTTCTGGGCATACTGATTTGTTTGATTTGCACCATTCAAATTTTAATTTATGACACAGATATTGTAAAGGTCCTAATATAATTGGCAAGTTTTGCAATAGTAACGCCAAATGGTCAAGCCGTCAAGCAATTCTAACAAAATACATGTCATCTTTCCCCACCGCCATTCCAAAACAAAATAAGAACACAAACCTGTTTTTGAGATGATAAATTCTTGGTCAATTCTGAAATAGTTTCCTCCATCTTTTTGATTTTTCTAATGGCGTCTTCTTCGGCCAGTTTTCTTCTTTCTTTTCTCTCTGATTCTTGCATCTTTTTAATATGGCCTCTTAATTCATCTATTTCTTGTCTGGCTTTCTTCTCTGAAGACATCAACTGTTGAAAAAATACAAGGGTAATTGTATTGCTTGTCTTAAAATCCAATCTTTTGATTTTTTATTTAGTTTGGTTAGAGCATCCAGTCTCAACAACACGTCCAAAATATAATATTTTAAACTATATGTAACTACTGTTTATGAGTAGGTAAAACTTACATTAGGTACAGAGCTTGCACATTGAAATCATTACGTTTTGTTTTGTTATGTCTTGACATAAATACATGTATCAGTGTTAGTATCAGGAGTTTTAGCAATGCTTCTCATATTTTTTGACAACAATTGTATATTCATTCTAAGCATCTTGAAATGGAAGCTCTGAACAACATACCTGAACTTTGTCTCTCTGTTCTTTAGGAGCACTTTTATACATATCTAATAATAACTTTAATTCTTTCTGACTGTCTTGTGCTTTCCTGGAAGATGAAATTACAATTTTATTACATTTCAATGACATCACATGTATTAAATCCTTCTTTTCTGTCTCAAATAATTGGAACAGCCAATATCACTATGAGACCCATTTCTCAGTATGTGTTATAATTTTTTTTGAAAGTGTATTTATCGAGTGATAACTAAAGATATCTATCTTTCATTCAAAATTTAGTGACAGCAAGAATGAAGTGGGTTAGGTTCTAAAAATAGTTATAATACAAATCTGTGCTGTAAATCAAATTGTCAAATGATTGAGAAACTCTTAATGAATAAGTGAACTACTCCATAAGAGACATATCCAATGTTTGATAATCTAAAGCTTACTTGAGTTGAGATCTGAGATCTTTGATAATTTCAGTATCTGATTTCCCCTTATCTCTAATCTCTTCAATAGCTTCTTCTTCTTCTTTCTTAATAATAATAACATCTGGTTCTATTACTATTGGTTTACCAGTAGTACTAGCTTTACTTTCACTTTCTTCTTTTAGTTCTATTTTTAGATCAGATGATACTGAGGATGTTGATGAAGCACATGAACCACCAGTATTATCAGCTTTTAACTGTAAAATATCACAAATGTGCATGTTGACATGTGATTTTGACCAATAAACATGCACCTAGATACAATTTGTATTAGAAAACAACATATTAATCAACTGTCTCAAAATACAAGGGCTCTGGGATTTTGATGAATTCGGCCAGGTTTCGAAAAAGGTTTGGAACCACTGTGATATACAAAGTCATTTTGGTAAAGTGAACCACGACCCTATCTATTTATTGATTCTAAAACAATGTCAGGCATTCAAGTCAGTATCACTGTGCAGGAAAGATATTTTCAACTATTTACTTTATTGATTTCAACTTGAGCTTCCTTCAGTCTACGTTTATATCTACCACTCTCCATCTTTAATTGTTGATTATGATTCTGTAAACTCTGTATCAGATTTCTCATTTCACGATTTATAGTCGCTAAAATAAAATATCACAATATGATGATGATGTCAGGAAAGATCTGGATAGATAATGGATAGATAATGGATAGAAATGGATAGATAATGGATAGATAATGGATAGAAAAGATGATGATGTCAGGAAAGATCTGGATAGATAATGGATAGATGATGAATGATCTAGTTCTCCAGTCAACCCAGCTAAAAAACAACCACCAGGAAAATAAAGTTTCATCAAAATCGGTTGAAAACTAAGAGAGTAATGACATATTCAAGATTTTGGGGCAAGGACAATAAATATAATGATCGAAAATAGCTTGGACTTGTTTTATGAATATGTATACACATACCAAATTTTATTTGATTCCATCAAAAACTTTAGTTTTTAGAGCGTTTACGAGCAAATGTTGACAAACGGACAGACAGGGGTGCCGACAATATACGTCCTCATAGAGAGATGAGGGCTTATAAAAAGGTATGGTCAGGTACCAGTTGACAGAAAGAATCCTTGTGAACCTTATTTTATTATTACATGTTAATCTAATATTGGGCATCAATTGTAACAGAAAACAACACAGATAATCAGATGCATTGCAATAAGTTTTTTAGTAATTATTGAGCTATGAAATCAGATTGAAATTACAGATTAAGAAATATCTTTACCAGTTTGTTCATTGGTAGCTAACGTCTGTTCAAACTCAATCCGTAACATCTCATACTCTTTTCTTACTTGAGCAAACAAATCTTCTAATTGGATCATTTCAGATCGTAGTTTCTTCTGATTGGTCAATTCATCAATCTAGAATATATAAAATTTTGATTTCAGCATTCATTAAACAGAATACAGTCATCAAATTATGTACTTCACTCAATGAACTATAAACTTCAAGTATTTGAGTATTGATATTTGACAACAATCTAATTTGCCCTATTATTCATTTCTCTTCTACTATGTTCTCTGTCTACATCTGTTTTTTTCCACACAATTGAACATACGATTCAAAACCTTCTTTAATGACGCTTGATGAGATGAATTGTGAACAAAATATTATCTTTTGCCCATCAGATTTGAAACAGTTGCTTATCCCTTCTATCAATTTTAATAGAAATAAGCCCTGTCGTAAGGTGGGGTCCATGGAGGCTTTACGCTTTCAAAATATTGCCCCATTAACCTAGTCACAAAACCCAGGCCCCAGTACCAATTTAATCATATCGATAGGGCTTTAGCAAATAAAGTTAATAATACCCTACCTCCATTTGTTCTATTTGGCGCAAGTGAGCGTTTTTATTACTGATAACAATGCCTTTAGTTTCTTCCAGTTGATTCTTCATCTGTAGATATTCATTATACAGTACTGAGAATTGAGACTGCATACATTTATACTCTGTTGTGTCTATTATAATGTTCTCTGGTAGATGTTGAAGCTAAAATAACAAATTGATAATAGAGTGGATGTGTGAGACAACTTCAAACATTTTGACTGATTTCACAAATTTAAAACACCAATGAGAATGTAAATTGGATGCTTGTGTTGTTCAGAGCTCTTTGCAACTCTGTTCCAACTTGTTTTATAAAACTTCCAATTAAAGGGATTGTAAAGTGATTTTCTAAACTTTGTATGTGTATCAGGGACACTGATAGCATCAATTTGCGCCATTCCAATTTCCATTCTGACGTCTGTGGTTCTTGCAATTCCTCCAAATCGAAGGCATTTTATGACATCACTGATAGTGATCTACATAGATATCAATAGCAGATCACTGTCAGTGATGTCATAAAACACATTAGTTTTAGTGGACTCGCAAGAACCACAGATGTCGGAATGGAAAGCGCAAATTGATCAGTGTTCCTGATACACATACAAAGTTTAGAAAATCACTTTATAATCCCATTAATTCCATGAATCACGAATGGCAGATTGAGCGCCCCAGTTAATCTTGTGGAAAGAATCAGGCCCAATATGCTGGGGTAAAATATCAAAAAAAAGTCTTACATCTAATTTAAGTTTTTCTATTTCTATCATAGCTTCTTGATGATCTTTACTGAGTTTTTCTAGTTCTGTTAACCTGTTTCCAGCTAACTCTTTCTGTTCTTCTAACTCAGCAAATATTTCATCTAACTTTAATAAATAATAACCAACATAAAAACATAAATCCAAGTAAGCATACGTGTGGTCGAGGCCCTTATAGTAAGAATTCTTTTACAAATGAAAAATCAATTAATGTACTCTTTTATCCAGTACACTTAACTTTACAAATGCTAGTAACCTCCAAAACTTTCCAACAACATAAATATTTAAAGCATGAATTTTGGAGTGGCTGCATGTATGAATGTGACTACATAGTATGTTTTGAATAATTACAGAAAAATTAGATGTGTGATTCTTATTCTGGAAAGGAATGCAATAGCTAAAAATATTCTTTATCAGCGGGTAAAACAAATTACACAACAAAACAATTTTAATACTTTTACATTAATGGCTAGTCAACCCAGCTGCAAATGGGTATGGATAATCTGGTTAAAGATCAATGCCAATTTCTTTCTTTAATTTATCAGTCACATAATTACGTGATATACCCATGTGAATGATTACATAACACGCTTTAAGCCATTCAAGTTGAATTTAAGGTATATGATAGTTGATCTCATTTTGACTTCAAAAGGTTAACAGTTAACATACCTTTTTGTTAGACATCATTCCTCCTGCACCTACTTTAACACCTTCAACTGTCACCCCAGTTTCTTCATAGTATGTTAGTTTCTGTAGAGCATCGGCAAGATGTCTGTCCAACTTCTCAGCTCTTTGACCAGCCTTTTCATACTCATACTCTAAATCATCAACTTTATTTTTAAACTCAGCTATTTCTGTCTCTGATGCTGTGATTTTATCTTGCATTTCAGATATCTACAATAAATTACAATTCTGTTTACTATTTTTTAATAATACCTATTGTTTGAACTAAAAACTTAAATGTACAGTCTCCACATTCAAACTTGACTTTACTTGAAAACATTATTATTTTTCAAATATCACCAATCTCAAAACTATGACCCATGTGTTAAATATCTGGATTTTCAAATATGGGTTCATAAACAATCATAAGGTTTACGAGAGGTTCCCACACAGTTAAAGTCCTGACTGTAAGTTAACTGTCGAAAAATAGTTTTTCCTAGCAAGGAAAGGGTTTAAATCATGTATCAAATTCAGAATTGTCCTCTGTGGAAAAAATAATTTTTGCTGTCAGGGAAGAAATTTTTAGAAGAGTTTGGGGTTACTGTCCGAAAAAGGTTGAGAACCAAGGCCGTGTCGTATAAGATAGTTTCACCTTACCTTTAGACTATGTTCATGATGACGTTGATGTAATTGTGTCACCAGATTATGGAGTTGTTTATTTTCACGTTTCACTTCTGTCAACTCTTCTTTCACCAATAATTCAAACTCTTTCCTTCTTTCTTCTTCTTCATCTTTTTCTTCTGTTGTCTCATCTTTCTCTTCTTCCTTCTTTTCTTCATCTTTAATGAAAAAATATAAAAAAAATTCTGTATATGAAAAATCACAGAATAACAACTCAACCCAGTCTTTTTCAAAATTAATTCAGTACAATAAATCTTAACCTTAAATGACCACTCAATATTTTCAAAAAGATATTTATAGAGTTGCTTAAATCTGATCTTATTTGAATTAGCTTTAGAAATATCACTAATCATATGAAAATGCAGTGTTAATGAATGTGGAAAATAGTTTTAAATCGATTGCCATGCTAAAAAAGATTAAGAATCTGACAATTTTTCAACAAAAAAAAAATCGACCTGTAGCGTTAGTTTCAATTTTTAATAATTTCTTGTTTAGCAATGGCTCACCTTTCTTTTCTTCCTCCTCTTTTTTCTCTTCTTCTCCAGACGTGGCAGCTTTAATAGTATTACTTAACAACTCCTGTCGATCTTTCTCTACTTTATCAACAATACCAGAATGTAACTTGTCATTTCTCTGTAACAGATGATCTACAGCTTGTAATAACTTACTGATAGCTCGTTTAGAGAACTCGACTCTCTGACTTAACTTATCTTCTAGTTCCTGTTTATCCCAGGTTGATAGTAGAGTTAGAAATGAGGATGTTTCACCACTTTCATCTGAAATTTAAAAATAATGTAAACAATGTGTCAAAATATTGTCAATTTATGAGTAGCATTTGTCAGAAATTTATGCCACGAAAAGAAACTCATATATGCTTGAGTTTTGTTGACCTATTAAAGAGTCACTAAGACATTTTTGTAGCAGGAGCCTTAAGTGCTGCCATGAATATCTGTATTTTAATGCAAGCTTTTAAAACAAGTGATTTCTGGTCATTAACCTAAATAGTCAAATTCTTACTTTTTGTTTCATCTTCATCAGCTGTTTCAGCATCTAACCTTTGTAATAACACTCTTACATCTTCATCAAGCTAAAATCAAATCATTAGACATTTCTATAATGCATTTTTATGTGCTTTCCCAGGGGCCTGTTTCAAAATATCTTAAGATCAAGTATTTTTCAATGTTAAGCTCCCCACTCTATAAAAAATTCTTATAGTAAAAATTTTGTGAGCAAGACGACTTCAATGCTCATTTTTGCAACAAATATAGACAAAATATTGCAAAATTTGGAGCTTGCAAGAAAAATGTAAATATTTTGGATGTCGACTTACCTGATTCCAATATCTATTAACTATCATTAAAACTTTATCATCTGTCCTCTGTCTGTTCTCTAACTGTTCAATTCTCTTCTTTAATTCTCCCTCAGCCTTCTTCCTCTGTTCTATTCTTTCACTTAGTTTCTTATTTTGAAAGTGTAAAACTTTCATATCTAGCTCTTCCTAATAAAATAAGAACACACGTACGCCTTCATTAGTTGACAATATTAAACAAAGAATAGATTGAATTGGCTTATTTAAAACCCCCGAAAAAAGCAGTAGGTAATCTTATTGTTTATAAGTCATGTCAACAAATGGGAGTTTCAGTTCAAACAGAATACACTCTTGAAGAATATTTTCTGAATAAAACGCTGACAAAAAAACCCTAACATATTAATATATACATAGTAACATACCAATGAGCATATTGGGCCCAATTTCAGTGGTTCTAATCTGGATAGCGACTGCTTTTTAGAAGCAGAAGCCCCAGCGCTACCAGCATCTTCTGCTGGTGCTGGTCTCTTTGTGGCCATTTTGATAACTATGATTACCTAATCAACATTCTGAAAAAAACCAATTTAAACATAGGTAAGTAATTTTCAAGTGGCAGTGACATACACACCACATCTTCAGGTCAAATTGATTTCGTCCTAAGACTCACTCTTACAAAAAATATGAAATCCATTGTCCTTAAAAAATAAAGGATCTGGAATACTGGCAGTTTGTGGCCGATGTGACATTCAATTTTTTAATGTTAAGCCTACTATAGAATATTTTCTCAGAATTGAATTAAGTCTCTGGACATTTGGCATATATAATAAATAATAGAGAATGGTACCGTACAGAAACTGAAAAGCCTATTATTTAAAATGATGCATAGATCCGTACACCATTTAGCTCATAGGCAAGGCTATTGGCATTTTTTCTTAGCAATTTGATGACAGTGACTGATTAGATGCATTTTAGTTGACACTTAAAACTTCTAAAACTACACAAAATTAAAAACATCAAAGATTTATTGAAATTTGAAATGAAAAAATAAGCTGTGGCTTCATGATTGTTGCTGAAAGTTGCAATGTTCTAAGAAAAAGGAGTGCAATCAGGGTTTGCAATGCAGACACATATTTGGGACAGATTCCCATAAGAGAAAAAACAATATTATTTGGAAGATTACATGTAAAATTTGACATTTTCGAAATTTAATCAAAAAGATTAATAAAATGAAGCCATCTTGGTAATCTCCATCCGAAAATGTTTAATAAATTACAAAAATTGCCATATCACAAAATTGATTTGGAATTGAAATTCTTTCCATAAATCAGAATTTTAGTGATCATTTTAGCCAAAAAGTAAAATACCAAAAAGTTCATATGATTTTTTATCAAAGTGTACTTTCTGTTTAGAGATTATCTGAGTGAAAAAGGTCAAGGACGTTCAAAGGTTAAAGTTCAGGCTGAAGTGAAAGATGTCTTATGACATGGATGAATTGGATATAAATCCGTTTTTTAGAGCCTTACAGGTGCCTTTATTTTATAATTATACTATTTAGTCATAATTCCTATAGAGGCCCAATGATCCACTTGATTCATTTGCCATAAATTTCAACTGAAATCATGATCTTCAGTTCCTTGTCGAAACATTTTGTCTGTTATCATTCGCACTGTCATCACTGATGTGGCTGTCAATTTCACTTCTTTTCAAGGTCTCACTTGTTGAGTCTCACCCCAGCTGCTGCTTAAAATGACAATACTTGATAAGGTTAGATTGTCTTGACTATTCATATGTTAAGTGATGGGTAATTTGAAGCTTGCAGGCTCTCTCATTAGTGAAAAAAATGAAAACTTTCCAGGAAACAATAAATTTAGAAATTTAAAACTTCATTAGGCCTATATATCTCATTCTATTTTTGTTTGACATAATCATGATTTCCTGAGAGTGGTGATAATTTCTCAGTAAGGAGGTTGCAGAGAGTACTCCACTTTCTCAAGCTGTATGTCCTGAATTGTCGGAGCAGCTTATTGACAATGTAATGTAATCCACCTTTGTTTTGTTTATACTTCTATGATTATGATTAATTGTCATTGTCGATGAGGAGCTGCTCCACTCTTATACAGTGGAACCCCGTTCTTCTGCACATTTCCTTCTATTGTCTAATGTATGATTTTAGAACATCTTATGGGACTTGGGATTCAAGAATTTTACATGGCCAGAAATGTGTGTTATGTATCATTCAATGATTCCTCAGGCACATCATGAATCAGACTCAGATGTGGACCAGTATCTTCACTCTACAATAGATCATTTTTTGTTTTGCGTGTTTGTTTGTGCATATGTAAGAAATAAAACAAGAGATTGATTTATTGCTTTTATTTACACACTTGTTTTTAAAACAATAACAAAATTCAACAATGATTTAATTCACAAAACATGTTACTCACCACATTCTTGATATGATAAATAAACATCTGAGACAAACATATAACATGGCAAATGCATACTGTAAATAACTTTTAACTTGAACTATTATAATTCTTTACAATCTTGCAATAAAATTGCAGAATTAAACCATTAACATTTTTATAAATGAAATAAAATTCTTATTCAAACATCAATTTATTAAATACAAAAAGAATGTTAAAAAACTGAAATATGTAGATATATGAATATTTTGAAGTTAATTTTTTACATCAATGCCATTATAAACTTTTGGGTGAAAACTTTTTTATAATAGACCTAAATTTGAAGCTTATTGGAATATTTAAACAGCTCATAACAAGTCATTCATGATATTTTTATTCTTAATGATATATAGAAATGGATTGATGGCAAACAGCAGTAACCTAAGAGTTTCCGTTAAATACAAAAAAGACCTGACAATGGCACCTAACTCAGTATAATCGTAGGATATGATATTTTTAATATATGGCAGTATCATTAAAGACACAAACACCATGAGTTCTAATAATAGATTGTGGAACACAATTCGCTTCATTCTGTGTCTCCTTGTCAACATGACAGGCATGTTCATATTCTGATTCCAATTAGAACGAGATGGGAGTATTATTTTTCTATTTTCGGGTCTGGTTGGACTTTGTTCTGTCGGTGGCAACTGGGTGTAGTTAAAATCTACGATAGCTTTTCTACGATTAAGATTCATTGCTGGGGACATGAATTGAACATTGTTTTCTGGATTAGGGGTTGCTAGTGGATGAGATCTGGCTCTGTAGTTCTTTCTATTGTGTGACTTTCTTTTATTTCGCCTTTTCATTGGCAATGGCTGAAGTCTGGGTCGCGATAAAATGTATTGTTTTTTATATTCTGGCATTTCCCAGTCTGTACAGTCTTCGTTGGGATCACTTTCACAGTCAGCCTCACTACAATTTATATCGTGTTCCACTACACCACCTAAACTGACATTTTCTAAGTCTGAATCACAATTACTACTAGTGTCACTGTCAATGTCAATGTCACTTTTATTGACATCGCTAACATCACTGTCGTCAGTATTAGTATGATAGGAATTATTTTTATATTGTAAGTTATTTTGATATATGTATCTCTCATCTTCCAAGGAATTGTACGCAGAATATTCCGACACACTGAGCGGATTGGCAGACGACAGAGACTCCAGTCTCTCGGACACTAGTAGAACATTTTGATTTTTTTTGTTGAACCATTCTTCGGCCGAAAAGGTTACTGGTGATTGAATTGATGATATGAAATTCTGTTTGAATTCACAATTTGTGAGTTTGGTAATGTCGTCACAAAGTTTAATTTTTGTCCTCTCGACTTTTATGGTGTTGTTCAACTGTGACAAAATTCCATTATGTAGTCGAATTTGATTGGATACAAAGGAACGACAGGATAAGTTGGATTTGCTGCTGATACTAAAAATAGATTCATCATCGCTTTCGTTGTCATCTTCTTTAGCAGAACTGAAAATTGAGTTGGAACGTGGCATATTAGAAGAGTTTTCTGTACATATTTCAGCTTGTGAATTCACAGAGATAGATGATGATATACTTGAACAGGAAAATTTTTCAATGTTGCAGATTGGAACGTCTGGTTGAGTAAAGATACTACTTTGGTCAGGAATGCTCATGAGTTGTTTCGTTTGTATAACTGAAGTAGAAGCAGCCATGTTTGACGTGGAAGTAGGATGTTGAAGACCACTGGGATTAATGGCTGATATTGGGAACACTATTGGTTTTCTTATAAATCTCATTATTTTGGTGTTAATGATAGAAATGATCAAAACCGAGACACCAAAAGTACAAAATAGCAGACAGTTGATGATATGGATTGAATAATTGTTCAGAAATTCGCAGCCTTGTGAGATATGGTCTGACGCAAGTGGTTGTGAAAAAATAATTATCAGACAGATTATGATCACTAATAATCCAATCAACCAGCAGATTATGACACAAATCAATGCAGACTGCGCCTGGTTGCTGGGACTCGCGTCGATTGTTCGTATTTTTTTGCTGCGTCTGTAACTGAGGATGGTCAGATTTGCCATTAAAGATACTTGCAGTCCGGACGAGAAACTCCACTTGATACCACACATTTCAGGGTATTTCTCAGACGTTGCTAGGCTCAGTACATTTTCGGTAATGCTTATCAACCCAATGAAGAAACATACCACTAATCCCAGAAAAGAAATGTTAAGCTCCAGGGAATAATTTAGGAAACATTTCGGCTTCTGGATAATTTTGACAATGATGTAACCATTGGCTATTGTTCCCAATAAGAATGTTGCTATGGTTACTGATAAGCCAGGAATAAGTGTGATAAGCATTTCATCCATGATTTTTTTTTTTTTTTAACTTCCTTTAAATATCCATATTTATTAAAAATCCCTCTTATCCACTATGTCACTCTTAATTTCACACTGCGCGATCTTCAAACAACTGATCTATTTTATTATGGCACCTACTGAAGTTTGACTTTTAAAGTAATTCATATTCCATCAATTGTCTTATCCAATACTTTGACAAATTTACATGAATGAAAAGTACCTTAAAAAACACAAATCCATGTTAAAATTGACCATTTCCATTATCCAATTGTACTAAGTCTCTCCATAGTCCATATTCACCACGATACTGATATCCAAAGAATCATCTTTAATATTTTGAAGTCCCTTTCATTGAAAACAGTTTTAGTTCTATAAGAGTAAGTTGTTGTATGAGATTATGTCTTGTGTAGTTCACCTGGTCTCTCTTTACAACAATTCTGATGTTTCTTGTCAAATTTAGTCATGCAACCAACATGAATTCGATTTTTTTTTCTGCATCACTTAGGCCTATACAGTAAATACAGAATCACAAATGTCACAAATTATCCATCAAACTTTGCACATCCATTAAACCAAAAATGACTAAATATGAGTCAACAGATATTGAAATCCATTTATATTTCCTGTCATAAATTTGACAAGTTTTTTTTTAACAATTTTGATGACTTTATCATAAATGCCACTGTATAACTTTCATTAAGCAGATATGACTAAACAATATGAAGTTTTATTCTTTCCGTCACTAAATTTTTAAATACTTTTTTTTATCACATTTTCAGTATTCATGTCAACTTATTGATTCATTTTCCATTTTAGTTCGAATCTGGAATTAATTTTAATTTTCTGATCAATCACGTAAAAATGTATATGAAATATTATCAATAACACAAATATGACACAATATTTTTAACAGTTATTTTATCGTCCGTCACTGTTCTTCTTTTTGTGGTTAAACTTATAAAATTGTTCCAGAAATAGTTTGTATAAGTCATTTGTACTCATAATTTTATACTCCCCAGCTGTAGATGGATAATGAAGAAAAAATCAATGCCAAGAGATTTGGCCAAAAACCAGCTGGTTGAAAAAGTTCACTGAGGAACCCAGTCGTTATCCTTGTAAAATATATGTGTTTCTTTCTTTCTTCAGTTCTGTATTTAAGTTGCGTTCATGAGGTATTTCATGATGTCATACATGTCACTGAAAGTAGAAAACTGTAAGAAAAGCATCCACTAGTTTGACAAGCTGTGTTAAGGAATGACATTGTATAAGATATCAAGGTGTACCATGATAATAAGGTGCTAAACTCTTAATGATGTGTTAATTATGTACATCCTATCCTATGACTTTTTACAATACATGTATATGATGAGTACATTTAGTGCTGGCACGATATATTGTTGTATCGATGTATCACGATACAATATGCCACGATACGCGTATCGTATCGCGAGGTTGTGTATCAATACTTGACGACACCTCTCATTTCATAAAAAATAATATTTTATTTACAAATCAGCGAATGAAATCACAATTTTTTCTAACTTACTTGACTGAAATTATTGGGAAATATTTAGAAGACGTAGATATGGACCATTCCATACAGCTAAATTATCAAATTTCACTTTAAAAGAGCTATAATACAAAAATATATATTGGAACTTTGAAGATGAAGTTTTAATTATTGTCCCTTTACCCCATATCGCGATACATATTGTATTGTGACCTTTGTATCGCGATGCGTATCGTATCAAGGCATGATTGGCATAGGGGTCATATAAAAAAATTTGGTCTTAGAATCCATTCAGAAACATATGGCAATCCAATTCAATGAGATAAATGCAATAAGTAGGTTTGGGACACTAGGAACCCCCTGAATAATAAAATCCATACAGAGAAAAGAATTCCATAATCAAATGTCTTGTCCAGAGCTTGACAAAATTGGGCACAACAACTGTATAGTAGTGGACCATGACCATACAAAGTGGTTTGAAAAGAGTAAGCATTGACTGCTTCGCACATGGATAATATGTCAAAACTTGATGGCATACAAAACTAATTATGGTTCTACCATGCCATGTAATCCATGGAAATAACACACCATTTTCAATATTATTTCAACTTTAGTCTCATTTTGAAAAATACTATAACATTTCAATTCTAAATTCTGAACCTTAAAATGTGATTGTAAGCCATAGATGAAATATTTTCATACAATTTTCCACTTTTCTTTTTCAGACTACATTCAGTGATTTATATGAAAAAGCTCAAGAAAAATGTTATTTAGTTTGTGTTCCTCAAAAATCTACATTAGTTGGTGCGTCCATTAACCGAAAATTATTAGGTAGGTACATGTATATTATTAAGTTAAACATATGATATTCAAGGGATTGTAAAGAGGTTTTCTAAACTTTGTATGTGTTTTGGGGACACCGGTAGCATCAATTTGCGCCAATTCCAATATCCATTTCTATGTCTGTGGTTCTTGTCAATTAAAACTAATGTGTTTTATGACGTCACTACCGGTGATCTGCATAGATAATCAATAGTACCTTGCGGTAGATAACTGTCAGTGACGTCGTAAGACAAGTTAGCTTTAGTGGAATTGCAAGAACCACATATATGTCAAAATGGAAATTGTAATGGTGCAAATTGATTCTATCAGTGTCCCTGATACACATACAAAGTTTAAAAGACCTTTTAGTGAGATACTAGAATTTGAAAAAAAAACAGTTCAGATATTTGTCTGCGCTATTAAAATCAGAAGTTTTAAGTAAGGGAAGATTGTACCAGTAATAAGATTGTTTTCTATTATCCAGGAATGTTGCAAGTTTAACAGTGTCCCACTGATTATACCGATTGTATAACCTCTTTACAATACCCTTGAAGATGATTTAATTAATTTGATGTCAATTTTCAATAAAAGTTGAAAATATAAATTGATAACTGACAAATAAACTGTTACATTTCTATGTATCTTTATTTTCAGAAAGTCATATTTTAAGACCATCTCCTTATTTTAAAGGGTAAGTATATGATTTATATACTCCATTTAATTTTTGACTTAGTTATAATTATTGTGAATGGATATTTCATCAGTCTCATCAGTATAGTAAATATATGGTTTGTAACTGCTGTGAAAACTGCATTCTCTGAAAATATGCTTCTATTAATGGCCCAAAAATATTTCGCAAAACGGTAATACAATTGAGCTTAATCCTTCTACTTCTTAACTCCTAAATTGGTAAAAAGAATCTGGATCTTGGTTAGGGTTTGTACCCGGGAATGGGAACATAGATTTTTTCACGTTTATTTCACCATTTGTCACCTGGAGGGATACAAATCACCAAAATTTCCTCCAGAGCCCTAATCCGCTCCTGACGGCAGTGATGGTGGTGATACCTGAGAAATCTGTTGAAATTTCTTTGGAAAAAGAACTTATAAAAACTATCGACAAGGAACTCAAGTAATGTCAGAGAATACATGTATTACCACTTTCATTTGGGAATTTAGGTCATTTGAGCAGATAGGCCTAAAGACTTTGACATCGAATCTAGAATTTATACATAATGCTCTGAAGTCCGTAATCAGTCGCAGCGGAATAAGGTTTTCTGTTGCAGGCAATTGCTCTCGCCTAGGGGTGACATTATGCGCGTTGGTCTTCATAAAACATTGGTTAGATTCGTCGGTAACATAATCCACTTCCACCGCCACTAATCAATACTAAAACCTATTTGCATAGAGGTATTTTGGGTTCAAAAGTTGTTCTTAAATATTGCGAATTATATGAAAATAGAATTTGATATGAAACTACATAGATAGCTTTAGCTATTATGTCCTATATTTTTGTAACGGTTGCTAGTTTGACTAGCTCTTATATGTTGAAATTGAATCCCGGGAATAGCATAAATTTCATTCCCATTCCCGGAAATGAGATATCCGGGAATGCTGCAAACCCTAATCTTGGTAGATGTAATAGAAAAAAGACAATTCTAAATTTAGTCATTGTTTCTAAAGTGACATGTGCCTCGTGTGTCTCCATCACGCTACAGTCTTGTATATCATCTGATAATTTCTAGATATCAGTTTCTAAGTCTCGGTTATAAAGGAAATGAACTGTTTAAACCCCAGGAAACTGATGGTGAAACTGTGAAACCTGTTTAACACAACATTACACCAATCACAGTTTGAAGGGGCATTATATAAATCATATAAATTGATAATTGATGACAAACTCTTTTAATCATTGATGTCATTTCAAGGAATGACAAGACTTGGTTCTATGTTTCCTCAGGATAAGGCTTGTTTTCAAGTTTCATTTACATTAGTATCAATTTTCCCCAAATTTCCCTTTTTGGCTCTGATACTACTTTCATGATTATGCTCCCTTTGCCATGCAAGAAACATCAAATTGGTTTAATTACTTTAAATGGATATGTTCACTAACTATTCGACCAGAACACTTTTAGTCTCAGAACCTGGATTTTTTTGCTAATCGAATCCGTAATAATGTTCCAAACTCTCCATCAAAATTTAAGCCTTCAAATCGCTGTGCATCCATTAATATCAGCGTTTAAAAGTCAAAAATATGACACGTCGTTTAGTAAGACTATGAAAGATAACTGTTAAGGTACAAGTGAAGGGATTATGCAATTTTTTGGCAGTTGCCGTACTTCTGGAAGATATTTACATAATTCAAGCCCAAATCGATTATCGAAAATGTTGAACATTCCCCTTTAAATGTGTTGTCAAGAAGTTTTCTAACCTTATCACATTTTCTGGGTTATTTATGATCTCTATTTTCCTCATTTCAATTTCCCTGTTGGTGGATGTTGTGGTTTCTGTTATAATAGATAATAAAATAAAT